>JABSTQ010011253.1:1221250-2442500 GCA_013358835.2 Ixodes persulcatus
GCCGGACGGTTTGGAAATAATGAGGGCAACGCTGGGGATGCGAACTTTCTTGTTTGCCTTCTCGTTGATGTACGGCGAGGGACATGCACACGTGTGCGCCAACCGTTCTTTGTGGAACGGGAAAGCTGGGCTAGCCCGGCCCTCCAACTGATATGGCTATGCATAAGATAACAAATTCAATCACGTGCTATATGTGCACAGACAACAATGTAGTTACAGCTATGCTGTTGTTTTTTGTTTCTTTGTTTGTTTTTTTTTCCTAATAGGAATTTCATTTAGCGAGGCCTTCACCACTCTTTTGTTTATACAGGTTGTTTATTTAGGCTTCACAGATTTGTTTTTAAAAACGTCGTGAGAGGTACACAAATCCGGTCTGTGCACGTGAGCTTTACTGCCAGGGGGACATAGTATAAATGACTAACCCTTGCGATATTTTGGATGATTACGTAAAATTCGTTCATTAACTTTTAATAATGATGAAAATGAACATATGGTTCTATTTGGAACACTATCAGCGTCATCAAAAACGACTAAATCAGTATATTTTAGAAAGACTTGGAGCGCGTGGGAAGCACGGTATGTTGCGCTAAAGTTACTACTCGTGCCACAGGTGCGAAAACGCGGACGACAAGAGACCGTAAAGCCGCGCGCGCGCCTTTTGGCGCCCACAGCCTTGCGCCTGTTGTACGAATGGTGACTTTAGCGCACTTTAGCGTGATTCCCACGCGCTCCAAATCTTTCTCAAATTAACTAAATTAGTGGTTTTCGATGACGCTCACCAATTATAACCGTACATTTGTCTTCACTAATTAAAATGTAATTTAACACTTTTTAATTAATACCCCCCCCCCCCTGTATTATGTCCCCTTGACCGTATAACGTACTTGCACAGACCGCATTAGCGCAGTTTTCACGGCTTTCTCTTTAAACACAATTTACAAAGCCTAAAAAAAACTGTATATAGGGTGTTAAAAATGAATCTCACCTGTGTAAAAGGAGCCGGAAAAATGGACTCCCGCATATAGAAAGCTCAAACGTTCATCGAATGTGTACTACGGCAATAGGTTTTACCTCTGGACATTTCAAGGCGTTGCTCTGTTTACGTGAGAATAAAAGATACCAACAAACCTGCCAAAGTCAACGGCGGGCGTGTTCGCAGACGACTGAGAAAGCGATAGTTGTAACTCGTTGTGGCCCATATTCCGACTGGTGCAGCGAGCAAATGGCGCACTCTCTGGCATCTGCTCGCTGCGCATGTCGGAAGATGGCGCCACAAGTTACAGTCATCGCCGTCTCGGTTGTCTGTGGTTGAGTTCGCCCGCCTTCAACCCTGGTAGGTTTGTTGATGTAATTTTTCACGGAAGCCGACGTACGCCTTAAAATTCCAACAGTTAAGACCCACCACCTCAGTGCATATTCGGTGGAAGTTTGATCTTTCTATGTGCAGGCGTCGATTTTTCCGGCTCGTTTTACAGCGTTGGGATCCATTGTGGACACCTGGTAATATATCATAGGCACCTATTGTCTCCGACTGCTATGGTTTTAACTAGGGCTGGGCGTCGATTAAAAATTTTAACCCGATTAATCGCCACCCTTTAATCGATTAATTAATCGATTAATCGGTTGCGTTGATTTTTATAAATAATATATTAAAAATAATGCAACAAATCGTCTTGCCTTTGAAGACTTATTTTACTCTGTTACACGGCGCAAAGGACATTTACAATTGAGGATACATATAGTTCAACGATTCAAAGACATATTTTTGCTCCAGCTCCGAAGATAAAGAAGTTTGTTCACATTCTCCGACAGGAAGACAAAAAGTGAGGGCTTGGGCGATGCTTTTTTTTCTTTTTTCAGAGAAAGGGGCCTCGATGAGAAGGCGTTGATTGTTGTCTGCGTTTTGGCAGATGGTCCTTGCTGCAGCGGCGTACATGGGTGCTTCGCTCGTAGTGATACTGAAGCGAACTTACGCTTCTACTGTATGAAAACGGCTTTTTGCAGATGATGCAGTGAACTTCCTTCGAGTTAAAAACTTCACCGCTGGAGTTTACTTTAAACCCAAACTTTCCAGCGAGATTGCCTTTCATACTTGTGAACTCGTCTATTTGTACGGGCCGAATACTGGAACAAGTAACCATGGCATTGTTAGCTTCCCAGCTTGTTTTTCTGCTTGTTTGTCTTGCCTGGGCAAGATGTGTAATAGATCCTCAACACATGAAGTTTCGTGGTCGTAAAGGGATCAATTGCGGGCCCGGCTTGTTCGTCTGGACTCGGCAGAAGTGTAATGTATATCCTCGAACACGTGACGCTTCGCGAGCGCGAGAATTGAACCTTGCTCATACTCATAGCACCTGGCAGGGAACAGAAAACCGCTCAGGACACAACGACCGGATGCACGCAGAGTTTTCCTTAAAGGGCCTCTGACACGCCAAAAAAATTTTTTTTTTCATGCTAAACGTTGCAATGGCATATCAGGACATTACAAAAAAATTGTTTCACTATAGAGTTGCGTAGTTTTTTTATAAAAAATAGAAATACGAAGCCCAATTCAAAGTTCCCGCCGTGCACTGTGACGTAACAGTGTACCGCAAGGTGTCGGGGCGGTCAGAAGGGAGGTATCGACCTACGTCACTAAAAGTGGGTTCACCGGAAGTCACGTGAGTTTCACTCCTCGTGCTCTCCGCGACCGTGCTTAAGACTTTTTTTCTTTTTTTTTTATTCTGCTCTTCGTACGAGCGATCGTAGAAGACGAAGTTTCAGTTCCACTAACTCTTTATCCCTGCACCGTTGGTTAGTTTGCGTGCTGTAAAAATTTGAGGACGAAGAGTCAGTGAATCGACGTGATGGAGGTCAATGATGAAAGCGTTGCGAGTACAAGCCAGTGTATGAGTGCATGCCGTCAGTCCGATGATACAGGGCTATACTGGGCGCAAAACAAGCTATCAAGTTTTGAAAAAAAAAATTTAGAACGCTCGCAGAAATTAGGATTGCTAGCATACGACAGGCCGATCGCATTGCTGAAGGTTGAGACACCGAGGTCGTTGAATCATCGGATACTCTCCAGGCTGAAGATGCCTGCCGTCTAAAGAACACGAACTGGTGAGTGTGCCAAGTACAAGTAAACATCGAGCACGAAGTACGTATTTTGTCTAGAACATGAGTAGAACTTGTTTACTAGGTGCTCATGCGGCCGATGTATGTCTCCCAGAAATGCATGGAGTGTGATCTCTTCTTCAGTTGCTGAAATACAGGGACAGTCCCTCACATAGAACCTTCTAGGCATTGTAGTTGATCACGTCAATTCACTGACTCCGCTTCTTCTACCTTTACAGCAACATTAAGCGATGAAAATAAAATAAAAGACACCTTGTCTGCTTGGATCGCTTGTGGAGGTGCGAAGAACAAAAATATTTAAAGAAGAATATTACACGCGCTCGCGGTAAGCACGAGGAGGGATACAACTCACGTGACTTCCGGCGAGGCCTCCCTTCTGACCGCCCCGACACCTTGCGGTACACTGTTACGTCACAGTGCACGGCGGGAACTTTGAATTGGGCCTCGTATTTCTATTTTTTATAAAAAACTACGCAACTCTATAGTGAAACAATTTTTTTGTAATGTCCTGATATGCCAATTGAACGCCTAGCATGAAAAAAAAATTTTTTTTTGGCGTGTCAGAGGCCCTTTAAGGGGGGGGGGCGAGTCACGAGTCACTCCTAGTTCGGGCAGGTCGACCAGGATAGAGCCATGCGTGCGTCCAGTTGACTTCTTTTTGAGTACCGATTAAAAAACCGATTAACCGGTTAAAAAATTTGATTGCGATTAAAACCTTAATCGATTAATCGGAAGGTTAATCGATCAATTGCCCAGCCCTAGTTTTAACCAACCTAATAGGTATCACTTTGCGTAACCCGAGTGATAAAGTCTCAGTTCTAGATGCTAAGTGAATATTCCATTGTTTGCGTTTCCACGGCCAATCAGAAATAATTGGAAGTTGGTTTGCCCCTATGTGTAAAATTATCGTCTGGAGCATATTGCCTGTTTGTCTGAAAACCCGTTCTTTATGCAATTATTGAGGATTTGAGCAATATGAATAAAAGCAGCGAGTGCAAGAATCCTCCGCCACGTGCTCTAAAGAAACAAAAATTAAACTAAACTGCGCACAAGTACTTTTTTTTTTTTTTTACGTCGGTACGTGGCTCAAGGAAGCGAACGGGTGCAAATCAAGCGAGTTGGACGTAGCGTCAGCTCATTTTCTGAACCACAGATATAAGCCGTGAAGGTTCCCTTTTACTGCTCTTTGACTGCTCTTTGAGAACGAGGAAGTCGCTTGCTGGTTATTGAGAGCGACGAATAAACAAATATTTATACGATTCCACGCTGTTTATTGTGGAGCTCAAAGCCAATATTCGCCCGAGTATGCGCGTGCGATATTTCTCAACTGCCCCATTTAAATCAGAGATATACTCAGCGTAGCGTTACTGCATAGTTGCACCTTCATGACTTTTGCCAATCTCGACGGCAAAACCGTTTTTTTTAAACTTTGTACACGTGTTTATTTGTACTGACAAAGCAGAATACAATCCGTCTGGAAAAGGAGAACTCCTCTGTGCCATTCCGCGCATGCGCATGCTTCTGTTGCAATAATATCCTGGGCTGTCCCGAGGTAGTGCGCGACTTCCAGCCCATTCAGGCCTGCTTGTTTTTTCTTCGATGGCTCTTCAAATGATTCTGAAGAGCTTACTTGTCATCGTTTTACATCTGTACACAGTGCTCGCGCTGAACACTTTCTACACAACATGTTCCAAACATGCTTGCGTCTGTTCATTGCAGTCTATTGGTGTGCTTGAGCGTCCACACTGGCTCTGCCTATAGTTGGCCGCTTTTACTTCACCTGTTCTAAATTATTTGTTTGCTTCAAATACGATTTTGTTTTTTCGTGTAGGTTTTTGGCAAATTTCCCCTCCTCCCCGGTCGTGACAAAGGAGAACTCCACCCAGAGCATAGACGGCGATCCCCGCGCAACACCGTCCTTTGATGATAGTCTCCGGAGGGTTATTATTACTGTTATTACTATTGGCATTCTTTGCGGAAGTGGGCGAATGTCGCCGCCACCACTGCCTCCAGTGCTGTGGCCGCCGCGTGCCGTGGCGGTGGGAGTGTGCGGCGGGCAGGGCTCCCTAGGAGCAGCCCGAATGACAACGCCCTCGCTGCGACGCCATTATTGATGAGTGATCGAAGTTTTGTGCGAGCCTCCCTCTGCTCTTCTCTGGCCGCCGTCCTCCCTCGCGTAGTCGCTGTTGCTGCTGCTGCTGCTGCTGCTTCGACGTTTTAGTATACCCCGGCTGAAGATTGGCCCGTCTTCCTCCCCCGCGGGGCGGAAGAAGTCTTCCCCTTGGGGGGCTTTGATAACGGGGTGGAGGGCCAGGCACCAGGAGTCTCACCGCGACTTATTTTCTTTTTTATTTTGTGGTTTCTCGTAGGGTCGGTTATTTTTGTCTGCTTTTATGTTACGAGCTATTTTTCGTGTGTGTGCTAGTCCGGGCTGCCAGTTGCCACACGTTGTGCAGTTTACCACCACTCGCGCTCGACTTTTTGTTATGTTATCTTGTCGGGTAATTCGTATCCAGTATGTCCAGAAAACTTGCTAACCTTTTTCTTATAAAGCTTGGGTGGTAATGAGAATTATCACACACTTTAAGCACCACTGAAAAAACAAAGTTTTTTTTATCAATTTGGTTGGGACACGCGAGTCAAAAAATAAATTTGCCGGGAAAAAATTTTAGAGCAATATTGACTGCGTGGGATTTATTTCAAATTCTACGCTCAAAGTTCATGACGTCACGGAGTGGCCATACACTCTTTCCACCTCAACGAGATGGGCATACACTCTCTCTACCTCAACGTGATGGCCAAGCCAATCCACCTCTCCTCCACGCGCCCGAAATGCCGAGAGAGAAAACAATTTTAAAGGGGCTAACTATCGACTAAATCACGTTGCAAGCCGTCAATATTGATCTTTTTTTTTTTTGCGTAACGAACTATTTTGACACGCGTGTTCCAACCAGACTGTTTAAAAAAAAAAACTTTTTTTTTCTCAGTGGCCTTTTAAGGCTGATTCACATGATGTCATTTTGCATGCGATTTTGCAATCACGACGTCGCTCGTGCGGCAAAAAGTACGTTGTGGAGGCTGCCTGGCTCAACGCCGCAGATGCGAAATCCCAAGAAAAATCGCACCATGTGAGTCAGGCTTGAGCTCTTCTCATTCAACACTAAGCTCGAAGACAACTTTCTGCCTTTCTGCGGCAACGAAGTCAAAATTGGGGGTGTGTGAATGCTTGTACAGCGAAGAACTTAGTCTGCCTTAACGGGCGACTTGTCTTCCAGCTGTAGATGTGAAATTTAGCCAGTGAAGCACAACCGCTAGCCTGGGGTCTTTAACTTGCATCACGCTGTAGTGATACACGACCGCACACCGGTACAAAGTCAAAGTTATAAAAGAGCGCGTGCTTGAGCGCCGACTAAAGTTGAGGACGCGCAAATCTTCTCTCTTCGAAAATTTCACAGAAAAGTTGCACCCAATTTGAGCACAACTTTTAAAGCGGTAGCTTTATAAGGCCAACCATCCTCAGGAACCGCGTAAGCACGAAATGCATAGATTGACCATTCTACAACCGCTAAACAATCTTAAAAAAAAACAAAAAAAAAACGGCAACGGTGCTAGGGTTAGAATCCTGGTCACCGGCCGAGAAGCCGAGTGTGCTGCTGACTGAGCTACGGACCCAGCTCGCAGGAACGGGAGGAGCCGGAGCAGGTGGTGTGACAAAGAGCGTAGAGGGGAGGGGAGGCAAGGGCAAGAAAGCAAGGATCAGAATCATGTAGTATAGAAAGAACGCGCGGAACGAGGAGTGTAAAGGGCAGGAAAGCGCGCTTCCCCTTCCTTGCTGACCCAGAAAATTCAGTGCAAATGCTCTCTATGATATATCCCGGTGGTGCTCAAGGGAAGCGCCACAAACGAACAATGGTGTGACGTAATTTGCTTCCATACAAGCCCTGCCCTAAGCACCACCTGAACTAAGAGCACCACCCCCCGCAGGCACTGAAAGACTAGGCACCACCCGAACCAAGAACACCGCTTACCCGTACAGCTTCCGCATTTAAACGCGTATCGCAGAATGACCAAACATGCAGCCAACTTTTTGTCAGTTGAAATTTGCGTGCTTGCCAAACCTTTTCTGACAGGAAGCGAACATATTCGACCCTAGTCCTATCTGCCTTGGTTATCCGGGTTACCCCTTATAGTGCTGAAATGCTTTTGGCACGGTGCTGAAGTGGTAGGATAAGCAACGCGTAACTGAATATTGCCACAGTGAACTTTAGCTCTGGAATCAGTGTTTCTTCGAAAACGCTTTGGAAGGGCTCGCGCTTCTCATTAATATATAAAACTCGCGAAGCAACCACGTAATTATCTCTTCGTCTTGCAAGGTGTTTATATTTCAAGTTAAAGCATCATAAAGAAGGTGTCCTGGACAGCGACGGTACTTAACTTAAGGGGGTATTGCACACGGCCATTTAGACTGTGTCTGATTCGAGATTACGCCGTAAATTATAGAAAGTGGTGCTCTATGCGGAGTTTGGTGAATAACCAAACCTGAGGACGCTTGTACCGTTTCCGCTCTCCCGGAACCAAGCGCGACAAGCACGGGCGTGCGTTGTTCGTGGCACAAAAAAATGTAGAAGAACCCACGTATGATCACTCACATTCACAGGACGAGAAGCTCAGGACGTCTCTCCCGGGTGCACGAGTTGCAGGACGCACTCGTTCGTGCTTTAACAGCGCAGAGACGCTCGAGTCTCCCAAGATGAGGCTGTGTTATTCAAGGGATGAAGATCGCGCAGAAGGAGGAACAACTGAGAAACTTCCCATGCCATTCTCATCCTGGAAGTGACTATGCGCCGAGAAAGTGAGGGAGAGGAGGAGACAAGAGAGCGCGGGGACGTCGAAACGCAGATCTCTGGTTAAAATGATTAGTGGGTAGAGATAAAGCTAGCTGCCTATGTCTCCACTGCACTTGTCAAAATGACGCGGATTACTCATTTTTCATGTTTTGTTTATCTTTATAATAATACGTAACTCGAAAAGCATGCATAATTGCCGCAGTGTAGAGGAATACAGAGGTCGGATGAGGGGAAATGTAGATCGAGAGTGCGGGCTGTCAATCGCAAGAAGAAACCGAGACCAGCAATACCAATACAAATACAACTCGCAATTTTCCGGATATTGAATTTTAATTGACGTTCCCAAGCTTATTATGACTGCGAACTAGGTAGATCTCGGGCATAAGTAGACGCGAAGCCATCTTTTGATTGGCTCCCCTGCGCGGTTATGTTTATGCACACTCCTTCGCGCTGTCACTCCGAGTGACTGATCGGACGGGGAGCTAGGTCGGGATTTCACCAATCGCCTTCCTCGAAACCCAAGTGGGCGTTTCTCTTGTCTCTGAGCGTACATTTTATTTTCTAAGAAATATTAGATTATTCTTTTAGAAGTATATACTAGTTATTTCGCTCGTGTAACAGCAAGATGCATATATAAGTACATCTGGATACACACTTTGTTTTTGCTTGTTTGTCTGGGCTTTTTTTTTTGAGTCGGAGATAACCAGCTGCCCGTGCTATCAACTTCACTTAGAAATGTTTTAATAAGCGTGCAATAAAAAAAGCGCGCTGCGCGTTTGTTTCATTTGTACATTAAGCTGTTTTTGCTCTGATAAAACCTTTCAATACTCCGTTTCACTTTATGTACGATGCAGCTGAAGCGCTACTTTAATGAATAAAATAGGTGACGCCCCTTCCATGGAGCTCCTGATATGTATATGTGAAACTTTTTATTTATTGCAAATAGAAAAAAAGTATATATTTTCTTATATCATTTTTTTTTAAATGACATATTACGAGAAGAGACTTTTGGCGTTAACCTCATTCACCTCTGGTGACCTCCCCTGCCGTCCTCCTGACCCCCCCCCCCCCCCCCCCCCCCCCCCCCTTCCAGCGGGTGCCCCAGCCACAGCGGAGCTCGACAAACAAGGGTCCACAGAAAGGCGGTCCAGCCGAACTCCTCCGCAGCCGTAAGGGCCGTCCCAAGTGTGCAAGTTAGCGGGCTGACTATCCATAGCCGAAGGGTGTCAACATGCAGGTTTGCCTCCAAAGCAGGTTGTTGATCAAGGCTTGGTATCAACGCGAACCAAGACCCTTGCGGGCTTGAGGCAGCCGCCTATATTGAGTTTAGCATCCTTCTGGGGCCATCTAGGCAATCAGTCCAGGAGAGTTTTCTTAGCACTAATGAAAACGGCTCGGAGCCAAGAGCAAACATGAACATCCTGAAAACAACCGCGTACACAAGAAAAAAACACATGTGAAACGAAGCTCACAAGTGCAGCTATAAGTAATACAAAACACATCTTAAGCCACGATCAAAAGGTAGGTTATACACAGGGAAAAACCGTTTCCGAAGGGAATATCTCAAAAGCAGACAAGTAGGAGACAAAAAACCTCAGACGCGGTGCTCTATAAATAAGAGTACCGTTACAGCGTTCACGTCCGCCCCCATTCGGGGCCTCCCGAGTCCGGTAGAAACTATACATCGTTTCAGCTTAAC
The DNA here is from genome assembly GCA_013358835.2 of Ixodes persulcatus. NCBI lineage: Eukaryota > Metazoa > Arthropoda > Arachnida > Ixodida > Ixodidae > Ixodes > Ixodes persulcatus. The sequence goes on from JABSTQ010011253.1 coordinate 1,230,914, forward strand.
TCCAGACGCAGCTGATGCTAAGAGGTAGGGGCATCAATCAAGCGGCCTTAATAAAAGCATTTCACTACGCCTTTCCTGTTTATGTGATTGGTTCAGCGCTGACAAAACACGTACATAGACATGACGAACAGGTGATGGTGCACTTTTGACGTTGTTTAGTTGGTCCCATGAGCTCGTAGCGTCGCCTGCGTCCTTAACTTAAGTTGAGACGAAGTGTAGGCGCCGTGCCGTGGAGACGACAAGCATCGGCCGAAAGACTCTCGCGAACCCGCGGAGAAAGTCGACAGTGCTTCATGCACTTAAGGGTGGTTCGCACACTTTAGGCTGTCTACGGCCGAGGGCATCAAAAAAACCTCCGGGGATTTCTTACAACGAGAACAGACGAAAAGATACACTGGCGCCATCTATCGGGTATACGTGAAACACTTGGCATTTCAGTATATCTCATATTTTTTTCCGCGCATCAATCTTTCTTAGGTTGAAAAAACTTTTTACAATTACAAGGGACCATTTTTTACAGCTAGTACGTACTTCAAAACATACGCTCTTGTGAAATGTACTTCCAAGGTCACCCCACAGATGGCGCCAGCGTGTCAGTGAGTTCTCACCTCGTAATAGATTACAAAACCTCGGTCGTACACAAACGGGAGTGTGTGAAGGGGCCTTTACATACCCGATGGAGTCGCGGCTTCCTCCCAGCCACGGGTGGTAAGAAGAAAACGTGTGGTCTCCAACAACAAGAGAAAGCAAGGGCGCAAAAATATATCAGCATAGAATAGCTCTTAATGACTCAGGAAGGTCGAAGCAAAGAAATTTCAAGCGACTTCTTTCTTTCTCGCAATCCGCTAGTGCGCAATAAAACCCGATTGTTATTAAAGGCGACGAGAGCGAAACATTTATCACTAAGACGAAACGCACAACGTTCTGCGTGCATGACACTCTTTGAGAAGGAGTAACGTAGACTGCGTTACGCACAGTAATTGCTAATGCAGGATCATTATCTGACCAGTCAAAAAATATCTTTTTTTTTTCGGCGATGGTTAGGGGTACAGCTTCTAGGGAGCAACTTGTAGCTAAACCGACGTTTACGGACACTCGTCTTATAGGGCGACATAGTACTGGTTAAATTTGTCGATCGCGAAGGGTTTCGTAATTGCATACCCGCGCTCGCTCTTCGGTAGTCTGTAACTCTGTAACAACTCTCGGTCGTCGTCCTCTCCGATATATCGTTAAACGCCGCATCTGCATCTCACTTTTGCCAAGAGCAGTTTTGGAAATGGTTTATTCGTTTGTTGGTGTCATTAGGCAGAGATAATTCCTGGGAATTGCGTCGCACGTTCCTCACGACGCATTTAACTGTGGCATAGCCTAACGCCCTGCTAAATCCTTCGAGGGATGTACCCTCGATGGTAAGATAACTGCGCCAACAACAAACATTCTAAGAACTCTAGGGCGTCTACTCTCGCGCAAAGCGCTTGGTAGCTACAATCGTTGCGATCTGCAAAAAGAACTCGGCGAACGAAGAAACTGGAAATATGTTTTGGACCTTAAAACGAAAAATGGACTGTGCTGTCACAATGTATTGCAGCGCCATATTCAGTGCGTCGCAGCGCAGACTGTTTTTTTTTTTTTTTAATGAAAATTTGTTTTCAGTCTCGTCATTCGACGAGCTTAATTCATATAGATTGCAGCGATTAAATCTCTCGACGACTTTCCAAAAAAAAAAAATAAACGCTTGATTTTTTTTTTTAGATATAGAGGCTTTAGATATAACAATCGCGTCACCCTGCAGTGACCGCCCACAAACAACGCCACGCCGAGCAGAAACATCGAGAGTGTTGGTACGAACTAAGAAGCAGAGTTTCCCCAAGCGTGACAGGAAGATAAAGGAAAAACGGAGGAGACCCAAAGCCAGTACCGATTTCTTTGTGCGGCTTCGTCCGAGTGCTCGGGTACCTGTCTCATTGTGGGGACGGATGCGGCGCGAAGGCAGGAGCCGGAACAGTGGGTCGGCTCGTCACTCGGTTTGCGCGCCGGTTATTAATGACGAGCGAAGAGAAAATTGCCACTGTCAGTTCAGCTGGCCGGTCATGAATCACCGGCGTCGGAGCGGCTTCCTTGTTACACGCCGTGTAACGCGCCCTAATTATCCAGCTCTGGCCAGGGGTGCATCGCGCTCCTCTTCTTTGCCGAGCGGTACACAGCTCTTGCAGTCTTCGTGCGAGGGTTTTGGCTCTTTTCTAGTTATGCGGGATCAAGGAACAGCTCCCCAGAGAGAGTCGCATTCAGAGACAAAATCCCGCTGCGTCACACTAAGGCCGATATAGAGCACTCATACCTCGTACGTCTCTTGCCGTGGAATCGCCTTCGCACATCCATCGTGACAATCGTTAATCATATTGAGTAAAAAAATGCACTCCATAGGACTACAATAAAAGCTGTTTTGTGATTTTCTTTGTTTTGTTATCTACCACCTTTGTTCTATTTGCGCCACACCCTTTTTCCACACACACACAGACGCATACATACACACAGACAAACACACAACACACACACTATATTGATTCGAGCCTTGGGGTTGCTCGATTAAAAACGTAAATAAATATGGTCTTAATAGCACTGACTTCGAGTCAAAGTTGAGTCGTTTGAGGCCAATCATATTTTACTGTTTAATAGTATAAATATTAATGAATGATGTCAAAATGGAAATGGCGCTTTAGTCATATCGCCACCATTCATCTCCACATGACTCCGAAGAAACTTCACCGAAACTCCACAGAAACAGAATCTCTACAGAGTGTCTTATAGAAAATAGATATCTGTGAGTAACGTTTTGCTATATATTTCTTTCAGAGTCTCCGTGTTGTGTGTCGAAAGCTGTTAGCTATCCAAAAATTTCCAAACCAAAAAGCATTGACCATCCCTTCGGCATGAACTCCTTGATACAGGGCACCGCTTTTTATAGATCACAACGAACATGCACGAAGATGCAGTTCCAAGGAACAACATGGCGCCTTCCACTTGAATCGGATACTGCGATGCCATGGTGATCTAAACACCTGCAATCCTCTTTTTACAAACCACTCACCGCAAGAAGAAATTTTTTTTCTCGGCTTGAAAGAAACAGAGTGCACCCTTCTTGTTTAAAGTAATGCTGTCTCCTGTACTCGTATTCTGACCATTTCTTCTCGGCTTAGAATCATCGTGGTCTGAACACGAGCGGAGAAAAGGTATGCCCTCAATAGAAACACCAGGACAAAACTTTTTTTTTTTTGTGTTGTAGGCGTAAAACTTTCCCCCAAGCACATCTTACTTTCCTTGGTCAGCCTATGAAAGTGCAGCATTATTCGGGAAGAGCAATCAGGAACTATTCACGAACTGCGACGAGCGCGCTCAAAACTCGCCATATGTATTAAGACCCTGCTGAGTTCCTTAAACTGAGAGCCATAGGCCCTCAGCCTAATTTCCTCACTATGACTCTAATTGTGTCATCTGACTGTATCTCACTGACAGCTTAAAAAAAAGCAGGACGGGGCTTATTATCTTCGAGCCTCTCTCTTCGTGATTCGTTCTACGACGCTTTTCTTGGCTAATGCCACATTTGCATTTTCTGGGCAGCAATAACAAGATGCTCCGGAATTTCAAGGCTCTGGGTTTCTTAAGCTGTCGGCCACTATAGTTGATCCAGTGAAGCTGCCTAGTGTTGAAATGGCGGGCCACGTCCTGTCATGTTTCAAAGGTGACGCTAATCGCAACACATGTTCAAATCAAATTGGGACTATACCTCGATGAAACATGTTCTCCAAAGTAGTAGCGAGGTAGCGAGTCGGTTTCGTATGCTCGCTCGTTTGTTCCATTTTATTTTATTCGAAAGAGTCGGACAGACCGAGCGGCGCCCGGCGTGTCCGCCGGCGGCAGGCGTTGTGAGGGCGACCAGGGCGGTGCGCCGCGTCTGAGTGAACACAAGGAGCTGCCATCAGCTCGATGAGAAGCTCCACCCGCCGAGGGCGGCCACCGTACAGACCCCGCCGAATCCGGCTCTCCGCTCTTGTTGTTGCCTCGCCAGCCTGGAATCTTTGTTCCTCACGGTCGCCTCTCGCCGCCTGTCCTCCGACGAGGACACGCTCGTATACCGACGGCAACTTGCCGTCTTTGGCAACATGGAATGCGGCGCGTTTGTCTCGATTTCCCTTTTTCTTTTCTATCTCTCCATTTGTTTCTACTTCTTTCCTAGTATAACAGAGGAGATCGAGTTTACTGACTATAAAGCCTGAGTCACAAAGCTCGTAGAGCATGAAAAGGACACGACGTTCGCTGAAGACCTGCTGATAAAATTATCTGCGGAGAGTCCTCAATCATGTTGGAATCATCTTTGCTTCATACATTCATATGTACGCTTCGAACATCTCTGCAAACAGTTTATGTACTATCAATAGGACAGGACCTAGCCTTAGGCTAGGTGGCGCAAGCTGCCGGCCGTTACAAAGGGTATCGCCATTAACATTCATCCATCCCTCCACCTTCGTAAAAGGAAAGAACACGCCTCAGACACTCTCCGCAGACTGTCTTTTGTATGTAGTGTAGGGCACGTTTGTGAACTCCACAGAAGTACGTGCGTCTATACCTGCCCGCAGTGCATGCTGCACACAGATCACTGCGATCAATGGCCTCTGCGGGTATACATCATATGATCATCCGTATTCTATTCCCAGTCAGCGACAGCATAAAGGAACATTGCAATAAAATATAAGTTTTTTTTTTTTAGTAAAGACCCTAGACGGCACACGTTTTTTAATATTTACGTTGTTAGACGCAATTTAGGTGAAGATTATGGCCAGCTCTAAGACCCACCCACAGGTCAGTTGCCCCTCCCATTACTTCTGGATTGACATAGCTGCTCGGTCGTCGACACGCTAAGAAGCCTATAGTGTCTTCCTTTCGCGACATCCGCTGCGTCTAGTCTGGCGTCTTACAATGACTGCTAACTGTGCGAGCAGACACGCGGCAGCCTCCGGCATCATCTGCTATTTCACCCCCGTATATCGTCGTCTGCAATGCCCGTCGGACGTGGACATGAACGCTGCGCGTCGGCGTCCCTTTTTCACCCCCGTCTAGAAAATTTTACAAGGCACGCAAGACTGGACCGTGAAAGCGTCGTTCTAGCGTTCCATCATGCGCGAGCGACGGTTCAATATAAACGTCTGTCAGCGTCTGTCGATGTCCGGTAAAAAGCGACCGAGAGGACTAAAAAGAAAATGCCATTATTTTAGCTTCTATGTGCTTGTTGTTTTTCGCTTGGCATCCGGGAATAAGGTGAGTGAGCACCATGACGCACAATTATAACGTGACCTAAAAATATTCACTTTGGCAGGCCAGGTGCACTCCAAAACTTGAGAGCTACTTGCATTTCGAAGCGAAATTAAGGGAACATCCCTCGACTAACTTGATGCGAGCCGAATGCCCGTATTCCTCCAACCAAAACGGCTCGCAAATCTCTTACCTCTGTTGGTACCTTCTCGGTATTGAAACCATGGTTGCATTCATGACGGTTGCACATTTCACAGAGCAGTGGGGCCGCTTTTCCGGGAACCAACATTTTTCTTCGGAATCAACATGCGCAAACAAGCAAATCAAGCGAGATCGAGCAACATAGTTGACGTGGGATTTAGACTTAGGTGAGTCCCGCTACGAAAACAAGCACCGGACAGTGCTTCCAAAGGCGAGTACTTGCGACAGTTGTTTGCTGCAAACTAGGTCGGTTGAGATCTTCCTCTAACACCTCGGTAAACGCAAAACGACTCGCACTTATAAAAGTAAACGACCTCAAAGAGCTAGCTCGTTGAGCGCACCACAAACGCCGACAGCCACGTTTGTTATCGTTTTAAAGGCCGACGACCAGACACGAAATTCTGCAAGGCAGAAGATCCTCCTCACCCTGGGGGACGAGGGAACAGATAATGGTAGACAGGGTAAAAGGGGGTAGAAGAGGAAGCGGGGGAAAAGCAAAAAGCGCGAACTGGGTTCGGTCTTCAAACCTAAGCGCAAAGGCAATCACGGCATATCCTTGAAAGCAATAATGACTCTATCTACATTATTTGTTTCTTAAACATAGTAAAAAAATTGCATTAAAATACTATTACGGCACAGAGATAGAAATTTGCAACCAACCTTTCACACGTTACTCATCTCTCCAGCGAATGAGATGTAAGCACCTTGTTAGCACGGACGGGGCTAGCGGGCTGCGACCTCCACATTTTGCACCAAAATTGATTCTAGCGGTGTAAATATTGGAGAAAAAAATTTATTATACGTTTTCTTCTAGACAAAAAATATATTTTTTATTGCAGTGCTTCTTTAACACAAAGCAGGGCATGTCTTCTTACGTTCCCACTTCTTTGTGATTGGCTCTTGGGCGTTCTTTTCGGTCAATGCAGCAATCTGATCGGCCGCGGAGAGATAAGAAACAGAACTCGCTACGACTTTCTTCCTAATCTGTCAGTGGCAATGTCGTCCTAAGTTTTGTTAGTGAACACTTTTACATGTGTGCTGTTCGAGCCTACGGTATAAGGAGTAAAAATCATAATGAACCCTTAGATAACAATTTCTAGCTAAGCCGCGTTATAATATGTTATTACGGGGAATATAAGTTATTACAAAACATAGCAACTTAGAAATGAGGTGAACATCAGAACAGACCAAACGCATTAGTGTGCACTGTCGTCTCCAGATGGCGCCACCTCCTCTCTGTTACTCGATTATCGCCAATTCAAACGGGACTATTTTGTCCTATTTCCGAAAATGCAGCTGCGCAGACCAGCGAAACATTTGTTTGACTGTACATTTTCAAGCTTGTCATCACAACACCGGTACACCCGCATAACAGGCGCATATATATTTGTCTAAAAACATGCACCAATGCGAAGGTTTTTCCTTATTGTGGTTTCTTACGCGCGTGTACGCACTTATTAGGTGTAGAGACGCCCTTCGTTGATTGAACATACCCATCAGGCAGACTTCTAGGGGACCGTCGAAATGCACGAGCATGTACATGCTCACATCTCTACCAGGTTAGGGTCACACGGACGCAGACTGACATACCGAGCCGGGGGGGGGGAGGGGGGGGGGGGGGCATTCGCGCAGGCGCAGCAGCGTCGGGGGATAATAACAGAGAGGCAAGTCGGGGGAAGCCTCTCTTCTCGCAGCGCGCGGGACCCATCTCATTAAATCGCGGAAAAATGGGGCTCTCTGCAATCCATCATTTTTCCGACAGCCGCGGCGGCGGCGGCGGCGGCGGCGGCACTGGGACCACGTCGCAGGCTCGCCAGACTCTGCCCCGGTCTTCCATTCGCCGAGCAGCAGCGGGCGAGCCACCGAGGGAACCTCGGGGCCCCCACGGATAGAGGCAGACAGCTTCGTGCAGCAGCAGCGGCAGCAGTCGTCGCCACCACCGCTGGAAAGCATGCGTGTGGGGATACCGGAGTGCCGGCCCACACTGCCGCGCCCATCGCTGGACTACGGCAGCATGCTCGACTGGGCCGTGCAGGCCGCGCACGCATGCCGGGGGTTCATGTCCTCTCCCACCGGCCCCTTTTAAACTTCAGTCTTCTGTTTGTTTGTTTTGTTTGTTTTATGTATGTATATATATATTATGCACAATTCATGCCTTTCCTTCCGAGCTTGCAGAGAGGTGACCTTTCATGTGATTGTTTGTTTTCTTTTTCTCCTACTTAGTAAATATAACCTACACATGGCCGATGAGAGAAGAAAGTGTAAGACGGAAATGAACTTAGTGAGTTACCTTATAAACCAACGCGTTGTTTTCGAAAAAGTCTGCGTTTGCCCATACCAGGTTTGAGAGGGGGGGGGGGGGGGGTCATATCGCGTGCGCTACAGCCAAATTCACGTGAGATGAAAAGTCTGCGCATGCGCAGAGCGGACTGCAGCGCCACCGCCGACGCCAGAGAGTTGGTGTGTGTAAACAATGCAGGCGAGTGGTGTCTTCTGGAGAGTGTTCCTAGAACTTCATCTACCCGTCAAACAGACACGCAAGTCGGTTGAGCAATTGATATGATTTATTTTTTATTCAATTAATGACGTTGCTTACTTTCTTTCTAGATCTTAGGGAGTACTCTTTGGTGACTGACGACTACGATTCTTCTAACGAAATCAGCAGGTTGACTCGTAAAAACTGTATATAGTGGGACGCGTAACGTGAGCCAGATGTGACGAAGCCAGAAAGAAACAAGCTCACAGTTCATGTCTTTTTAGGGGGAGTAGGGGTAGTAGGGGGGGGGGGGGGCAGAAATGCTTTTGATCGTCCTAGTTTGGCTCCTTAAAAATTGCAGGGATTTAATTTCCGCCTTTAGCGCGATAAGGCAGAGCTAAGGGTATATTTTCTTTTGCTCCTTGGCGGATATCTAAAGCGCAGTCCTCGGTATTAATAAGAACGCCGCACTTCCAACGTTTGTTGATCGACACTTTGTTGGTGATGAGTTAAAATAAAACAGTTCTAAGTCACTTACAGTGTAGTTAGTTTTATTGATTTTAAGATGAGAAATGTTATGCTTTCAGTAGCTGACGACACCTCAAGCGCTTCGACAATCACGTAGCAGAAATGATTCGCGTTAATCTTTCCAGCAAAAATAAACTATTACAACATCTTTCCTTGCGCTCACAACATGGGCGACCAGCAATAAAGTGTTCAAGATTTTGTTTTGTATGTGTGTGTGTGTGTGTGTGTGTGTGTGTTTAATCTCGAATGTCAGTCCTTTATTCTTCTTTTAAGATGAACAAACCCTCTGGCTTTTCCATCTTCAGATTGCTTTTGTTTTTGTTAGCAAAAACGGACATAAATTTTGATGTCGGCAGCATTCAAGACGCAGCTGCTTTTATTGCTACCTGCCACTGGGAGACAATGCCTGAGATACGACTATCTTAAAAATGACCTCGGAGTGATAGCCCACGACGTTGTAAACGCTAAAGCCGACATCGAATTAAACGAATAACGTGCAATTTTGTCAAGACATTATTAGTTTATTATCTTCGGTCATTCACCACCAGCCGGCCCGGTGGCTCCGAGTCGGAGGCAAAGCGCCGGCCTAGAATCCCCAGCTGGCTGGTTCAAGTCCCTGTCGCGGTGCCCGCAAGCTGACGGAAGCTTGATTGTAGCGAACGACTTGCTGTGCAACCGAGATTTTGACTGCACGTCAGGTACTCGAAATTAACTCTCCGTGTTTCGCTGTGGGCGTGCCCGTTGCACTTGCTGGCTGGGCGCGTCAAGGCCCCAAAGTTGCCTTTTTTTTTTTTTATCCACCACCAAGCTCGTGCAACACATTCGTGTCATTCATACTGACGGGGGTCTACTCGGTGGACATAGTCACCCAGAGTACGACCAGTGAAATTTGTCTTCTCACTCTGGTGTAGCGCTTTTAGTATCGCCAATACTCCGTTTCATCTTACGATGGACCGCCGCGGGTGCTGCGAACCGTTCCAGACAATCAAGCGCGGTGATTATATCCCGTGACCGTGCGTCGGCGAACTGCTGAGCCCTTTCTTAAAGTCACTTGACACTGAGTAGGAATTCCGTTGGCTCCGATGGTTTGTAGCATTCGCTGCGGACCATGGAAAGGTGAAACAGAGTTTTGATCCCTGAGAGTGAGGGACTCTCGAGTTTTTTTATGTGGATGTGGGTATCATTGCGACCAATGTCTGCTTGTGTAAAGCAGGTCAATGCTCATGTACTCACGTCCAGCGGCGTCACCTCAGGAAACGGGACAATCCTGCTTCAAATCTCTCTTGCCTCGGGACATATGGTGAAGCTCTTTCTTCTGCAATGTCTGGCCGCAAAATCCAAGATCGGGGAAGTTTCGGAAGACGTTGGTTTTCTCAGTATGCTGGGGGCTCTCTGTTTCTGAGATTTAATTCCGAGAGTCTTTGGTCATTTCTTTTTTTTTATTTTTCAAAGGTAGTTCAAAAAAAAAAAAAAGAAACTTAAATTTCTTTCTCTTCAATGTTTTCGTAATTAACACCTGCTCGAACTAAAAAAAGAGAAAGAAAACAAATGCGTCCGTTTATCCGCCTGCAGACATAAATTGCACGGTTAAAAGTAGGTTTAGATTTTTAGCCCCCCAAAACATTTCTGCGTGTGCACGAGTTTTTTTGTGGAAGTGTTCAGTCTTCAAAACGTTTACAGCGGCTTTACGTTATAACTTATATTCCATAGAGTACACAAAAGACTGGAGTGATCGCCGCTACTGAACTCTTGGGAAAGGGCTGATGTTTTGTTTGCAGTTTGCTAATCGTGTAAGACACGAATGTATATTTAGAAAACAAGTATATATGGCATCAGATTCGATTTTGCGACCCACTTAGGCATGCTTATAGACAGCTCCACCGGATACTTCTCATCAGCAAAGGCCATCCCTCTCCGTATTGAAAAAACTCTCATGCGCTTTCCTATCGCTAGTCACTACGCCCGGTAAGATTACACCCCCCCCCCCCCCACCCTCACCCTTCCGCCATGACACGAGATTAGGTTTTATTTCTCGCGGTCCCGATGGAAAATTGTTCGCCGTCCGCAAACGCCATTCCCAGCGATCAATTCGCGAAAGAAGTTCACCCGTTGTCCGTCAGGGGGCTCTGCTGCTCTTTTATCTACACGCGACTTGCCCGGCTGCGCCCGCACGATATGTTGAGGCTTTGTTTTGTTCTTTCCTCTTCTTTCGTCGCGGTCCTTCTCCTCAAGTCCTCTCTCTCCGCTTCCTTACCCGAGCGGCAGTCTCGCCTCTTATGCTGGGAGGAGCATTGACCAGTCTTGAATGGATGGATCGCCTGTCACTCAAACGCACGGATTTGCATAGAGTCAGGCCCCCTTCTCTGTCCCTCTGCTCTTTTTTTTCCCCAGCTCTTTCCCTCTTTCAGTTCTCGTTCTCTCGATTTTCCTTGGTTGTCTTTACATTTCTCTTTTTTTTTCGTATTAACTGCTTTGTTTTTAACGTTGAGAGATCTCTCTCTCTCTCTCTCACGCACCCTCAAGCTTTCTCTCCTTCTACGGTGCACATCCAGCCGCTCGCTATCGATAATGTGCTGAAAACAACTGCGGATCAATGTGCATTTCGCTCGATTTGTGCCGCGGGTGTTTGATTATTTTCTCCTTTCGAAATTTACGTAGAGCCATGGCGCGGTCCGCAGCACTATACAGGCGCACTTGAATATACTTCCTTATGAATAATGGAGACGCAGGGTTGGTCTTTATTTTCGTTTCTCCCCGCACGCTCCTGCCCATTCGAATCTGCACACGTATCGTGGAGAAGAGCGAAAGGCCATCCAAATTATCCAAGCATGCCTTCCCTTCTGACTTTGAAGGTGCCTTTCGTTGTACGCCAGTTGAACAGGCACGTCAAAAAGGCTGCAGAGTGGTGAACAAACAACGGACAAACGACGTGACCTTCCTTTCTTTTTCTTTTCTGGGCAAAACGAACCATGTGTGAATCATTTTGCAGGTTCTGTACTCCATGTCCTCATGTATTGGTTCGCGGCCTCGTGTTAGAATATGTCTTGATTTTAGAAATGACAAGCAAAGCTTTTGTGTAAATGGCAAAAAAATGCACTCTGACGCTGTATATTATGTGGTGGGCTGGGCAATTGATCAATCAACCTTCCGATTAATCGATTGATGCTTTAAACGCGATTAATTTTTTAACTCTTTTAATCGGTAAAATTCTGGCAAACCTAAATGAAGTAAAAAGTAAACGCTTTCGCCAAGTGGACGTGGACGAGTACACTTGTATGAAGGGAAAACTTTAGGAGAAATTTTAACCTAAAGAAATTTGAAGGATCGAGATTTGTAACTCCAGACAAGTGCAGAAGGTTACACGTTTTACGACCACTTCAACGCCGTGCCAGTGTCCGTTTAGCGCACCAGACTATTGTGAACAAACAAGGAGGTCGCTTTTACCGGAGAATATTAACGAACATCTTTGCATCATGCAGCTAAAGTCTTAATCTGTGAGAGTGAGTATATTTGAACTATTCTCAACTACTCATCGAGGTTGATTCAATATAGAAATGGCCCCCATATTGCGCCGTTTATCACAAATTCAACAAAGGCAAAAAAAAAGTTTTAACTCTGAAATATTAAACTTGAAAAGGAACGAGAGTGATTAATCAAATAATTAATCAATTAAAAAGTGGTGATTCATGGGGTTTAAAATTTCTAATCGACAACCAGCCATATATATATCTATCAGACGTGCAGATCCTGTAAACCTTTGTTTCTTGTGCTGCGACTAAGGCTCAAAATAATTGATTGTCTTTAAGTACATCGTGAACCAACTTATTTAAGTGAAGTACAAGTGAACCAACCTATTTAAGTAATTAAAACAATTGATGGGTACGTTTAGCATCAATCATGAGCTGTGAAGGTCCCTGCTATGTGTACGTCTAAGATATTTCATTCAAAGACTAGGAATTGCTTATTGGTGCTGTAATGCTACTTTTTGTTTACCAGCCATGAGTGTACGATTGCGGGGGCCATGTACGTAAGGGTGCGTGAGACTGCACATAGAACCTCGGATAAAATCAAGACAGCCAGTCTGGTCAAATGAAGGTACACCTTCGATGTTTTAATTATCCTGAAGACGAAGAGGCCTCCGCTGGATCAAAGCAGTCTTGTACGCGTAACTTAAAAACGTAACCGATTAAAATTACAATTGCACTTGCTTAAAAAGTATTCAATTAGACTACTTTATTACTCGATACGAAGAATAATCGGCCGTTACTTGAAAAAGTAACCGTTACTTCTCCGATTACTTCAGATTTTTAGAACAATTGTTTGTTCCCAAAAATCACAATGCCTATTTGAATATGGGTCTTTTGCCCTGTCTATTGATGGATTAGAATAACCGAATTATGATGCACTTACCTTCTTAATTCGCAAGTTTTGTTTAGCTACACTTCTGTTGGAGATTTGTTTCAAGGATTCGTTTGTAGGAAACTTGTACTAAGAAAGGGTGTCATTTGAAACGGAAGGGCAAAAACGTAACAGTTACAAATGATTTGAGTACCTTTAAATGTAACAAGTAAAAAAGTAATTTATTAGAAGTAATTTGATACTTGTAATGAATGTCTTCTGGATCCAAGCAACGAACGACATGATACCAAGGATTTCCAAATTTAAGAGGGAAGAGCACGTGGAATGCTTTTTGCGCTAAGACAATTGTCAGTCCAAGATTTTATGTTAGTACTATATAATGCAGTACCTAGCACAAAAAAATTGGCATCACTTCCCTCCAGTTTTGTCATCTTCAATTGTTATCCAACTTGCCATTTCAAGTTAATCTGCTACTCATGGGCACTTTTTTTTCGTTCCGTATTCAAATTAGTTTATCGGATCCTGCATAATGTTAAGACACTCACATCCCCGCTCTTCTGGCTGTTTACTGATTGTAATTAAAAGATAAAAAGGGGGTAAGTAATTATTTTACCGTATTTGCTTTTCCGTGTGTGCCCATGTCTGGAAATAGGAATTTTAAAGATATCATCGCTGCACTTTATGAGGGTGCATCTCAGTTACTGCAAATAATTGTTTTGCACTAATTCATTCTTGGGTGGTGCCAACTGAACACTAATTAACAAAGAAATATACAACCGCTGCTTCTGTGTTAATTAGTGTTCAGCTGGCACCACCCAAGAATATGAACCAACTAGCTCAGCTCCAACCAGTAGCATTAATCCATGACATAAAAATCTTTTAAATCATTTCACAATAAGGTCGACATTCTATTTAGTTTAATACTTCTTGTTTAGATGCGCCATCTATTTGGACTTTCGTCTCATGCCACATTGCCAGAGGAATCTTGTGCCAGAAGGTTTAACCGCTAATCATGATGGAACCGCGTTTGCTTAAAATCATCACCACGAAGGTTGTTTTACATTCACGTTAAACGAATTACGCCGACAAACGGGAGCAACCGGTTATGGATGTAACGGAGCAATATAATAAAGGACCTAATTATACAGACCCGAGTTTTAAGGCACTCAATTATATTCTTTGAAATTGAAAAAATATTTTTTTTTTTCTTAAGCACGTTGGGGCATTCAGTTTGAGTACCTACGTCATTGTAAAAACTGATAAACGTGTTGTGCGGTTCCGCTACTTAGCTAGGATGTGAACTCCTGAATATCGTTATGTTATATTTATATGACTTGCTAGAACTGCTAGTCCATCTTTGAGCAAATTATTGAAGCAGTGAGATTAATGAAGAACTCCCTGACAGTTACAAAGCAAAATCTGCTTCAGCTAGGGAAACAGTCCTTGCAAAGTGTTCCGGGTTGTTATCTTGCCGTGAGGGGCCAATCAATCTTGATTAAGCAAGGGAGCTGTTCCTTGGAGAATTTCAGTGGGACTGCAATTTGTGGAATGTTCACAGGGGTTGCAAATAGTTGAGCGCATTTTGCAATGCAATCCACTCAGAACTCATTGGTGTAAGACAGTAATATATGTTTAAGTGAAAGCTGTACGCTGCATTTTGAATTATCCTGTGTGAGTCAATAGAAACTGATTTAAATATTTCTCCCCAATAATGTGCCCCATCTACCTCTAACAAAACGACTGAAATTAATAATTTTCATTGACCGTGAAGTTGAAAAAGTGAAAGCGCACTGCCATAAATCGCGCATTGTAAGCATAAAACGGCTACTTAATTTAAGATGTAAATACCCTTGTATCTGTTGAAAATACAAAATGTGGCCTGTACACGCGATGTTTTTTTTTGTTTTTTTTTTAATAACATGGTTGGCGTCGTAGTACGACAGGCATTGGCATTTTAAGCGCTGTATACCAAAGGTGATTTGAAAATTCATGTATAGTCTAACGCATTTATTACAAGAGGTCAATATCCGAAATCGATTTCTAGCAACATTTATGTCAAAATTCGTTAATAAGACAACGCAATATATAACGAGTGATCGTTTTGTCCGTCCCTTCTCGTTTTCTTCCTCAAGTTTAATTATAATACACTCGTTTCGGGGAGGGAAGAGCATATTGTTTATTCTTTCTTGCTAAGTTTAGGGAAATTGACTGGCCTTACGTGACCCCACGACTTGATGCCATGATGTCACACCACGTGACTATATCGCGTGACCTGAGGTCACGCGACTTGTGACGTCAGGCCACGTGGCGTAAGTTGATCAGCCAAATTTAGCGAAAACTTTGACGTCATGTGAGCTGGCTTCATGTTACGTTATGCAATGCCATATTGCCTATTTCCCACGTAAATTTAGCGGAGGAAATATGCGGACTAACGAAGAACCTTCAGGGAGTCAGGGACGACAAAGAGCTTTTTATGGTTTAATTTTCGACCCTTAAGCCCCATTCCATTCCGTGAATCAAAACATTTCCAGATAATGGCTGGAAACTTCAAATTTTATTTTAAACCAAGCATTTCGGAAAAACGTCATTCTGTAGCGGAACAATTTTTGCGACTTGCGGAGATGACTTTACATATGTTTTAGGACACACAATATCCACGGAAGGTATTCAGTACCCCGAATTCCGAAGACAAAACTCGCTTTTGCCTACGTAATCTTCACAGTCAAATGAAGGATTCCTGCAAGTAACGCACACATTGACTCCCGCGGATAAAGAACTAGAAAAGAAAATACTAGGAATACATTTCGACCAAGACATTCGAGCTATTCTCATCTCTGCGGGCGCGTTGAGTCGATTACGCATCATTGGCACGCTCGACAGGCACGGAAGCTCAAACACCTGACGGAACACGGGAGCCATCGCGATCCAAGCAAGAGATGAGTCGCTGATTGGACCCCAACCCGGAATTCGGGACAGGTATGGAAATTCTTAGAATGCCACATACGCCCTCTCTCCTCTGAATCTACCCATCCGACGCTTAGCGCGCTTAACCTCCATTCACCCCTAAGCTGGCAGTGCGGTGGAAGCTACGGGCTGATTGGACTGGTCAAACATCAACCTTTCGCCACCTTGATCACGCTCCTGCCTATAGAACGACACGCTGTTTACAAACAAGCCCGCGTTTGCCCACACAAGGTGTGGGCACTGCGCGTGCGCAGAGGCCGAAGTCGCATGAAGTGAAGCGTCTGCGCATGCGCAGGGCCGTCGACAGCGCCACCGCATCTGAGTGACGTCAGGGCCGCGTGTTGGTCTATACCCAGGCTCGGAGAGAGGGGTCAGGTGATAAAAGCGAGGTGGTTGATTGGTCCAGCCAGCGCGTCGCTCCAACCACACTGTCAAAGGGTTAACGGCGTGTAGCGCACATGGTGAATCATCCTCCCCCTCCTATAGCATCTCCCCCGACATCAAACCACGTGTGGCTCCCCGAGATATTCAGACGCAAACTCTTGCCGGTCGCGTGATGAATCAGACGCGCCACTTCACGAGACTCCGAGCGGTAATCACGCACGATGCATTCGTCGCTTTGATCGCATAACCCAGCAATGCGACTAATTCATAATCGGGCATTCCACGTTCCTCGCCACCGTATATATATATATGTACGCACGTGAAACCCCGGGATAATGCAACGCGGCGCCGACGGCTGCCTCCCCGCCCCTGTCCCCGTTCTCGGCAATGCTATACGCCGAGTCCGATTCGGCGTCGCTTCTGTTTGCGAGCTTCTCGGGGCACAAATTAAATCCTATTCAAATGAGCGGCCGACCAACTAATAACACGCGTGCGCGGAACGGCCCGCCGGTCTCGGCGGAGCTCTCGACGAGTGCATGCTTCTCTCTAATAAGTATGCTCGGGCTCCAACTCCTTGCAGATAGGTAGCCAGAGTAAATGTATAATTGTGAGAAGTGTAAATGGTATGCAAATACGGCGAACAGCAGCGTGCGCGTTTGTATATACAATGCAGGAGTCCGTGATGTTTTGCTCCGGTTCTTTTCTTTTTTCTATTCCTAGCTTCAGGGAGTTTGAGTGGCCCTAATCCCCCATGCTTTTGTTTGGCTGCAAAATCTGTGATGATTTGTGTTTTTCCCTCTTCGTTTCTTTGTTAAGTGACGTGGCTTAATTAAAGCGGACTAACTGTTCTGAGTTGCGTAATTTTTTTAATCCTCGGAAAGGGGTGTATGCATGTTCGGATGGTCCGCTTTTAATTTGCGCACGGAGCTCCGTACGTTTCGGTGATTAGTATCAAATTTACGACTACACGCGAGTTTCTTTGTGAAGTTTTATATGTTCTGCACCAATTAATCTGTGGGATTGTTAAGGCAGCCAGTGGGTAAATTTAACTTGACGTGAAGTCGCGCACGCGACAGCTAGACTGCGTTGAGCTTATGACGTGAAGATACACAATGTTCTATACTCTGGAACGACTCTTGACACGCTATACTGTATCAAAAGTAAGCTCGCTTAACCAAACTTGAAGCCTCTTTTTTTTTCATCACCAGAAGCTTCGTGCGTTGGGTGACGCGCCTGACCCTGAAGGGCGATTCACACACTTGCGTTGAGTTCGACCGAGTGCGAGGGTTGCTATGGCAACACCTGCGTCGGCTTCAACAAACGGGGGTAAACTAAAAACCGGTTTTGTTAGAGCCGACGCAGCTGTTGCCATAGCAACCCTCGGTCGGACTCAACGCAAATGTGTGAATCGCCCTTTATACGTAGTGAATGATAGTGAAACGCGGTACGCCATTTATTATGTTCATGCTTCTTGTTCGTGACTTGTCTGCGTTCTTAATGCGTAGTGCCTCAATCTTATTGACTGCGAAGCGAAAATACGAATCTCGGTACTCGCCACGCCCCCGTCAGATTGCGGGCACCTCGGCTGGGATTCGAACCCGCCACTTGAGTATCCGTTGGCCGGCGCTGTGCCGCGGAGCGACCAAGGCGGCAAAACTTCATTTTGTATATATTAATTTTGAAAAATTGCATTGCAATTGTGCTTACAGCTTAGGGGCAAGACACATTTCGCCTGGGTGATAAGCATTGAAACGGAGCTCTAGATGTTGTCCCCTGCTCCGACTGTATTTCGCGTCACCATCCACAAGTGCCCGAAACAGCAAACGAGGACCGCAATCCACAATGTTCGACAGTATAAGGGCAACGCTTATTGCTGCCCATGCCGAATTTCATCCGATTACTTTTAGTAATCGCCTCTCGGTATATCCTAAAACATTCGCGCAATGAACGTGGTTTGTTGGTGTGACCTGTATGTTATATTTTACTTTTTCTAATGCATCCGTGTTTTCTTCTATCACGTCGGTCCCCTGTTTGTTTTCATACTCGGCAATGAGTAACTTATTTAATTACTTCTTGAGCGAGTAATTGGCGATTAACTGTAAGTATCACATTTCTTTTTTTTTTAGCATGCACATTTTGATTTGGGCCCCTGTATGTTTTATCGCATGCGATGAAGCGTCGACAACAACCACACACTTAGATTTTCTGACACTTCTTTCCATATTTAGAAGTGGTATGCACACGCGAGTGGATAGAGGTGCGGGTAACAGGATTGAAGGGTCGCGCTTATTTCAGGGCGCCCCATGCAGGGCAAACAAATTTCCGAACCTCGAAGTACACACTAACCTTCGAGTCAACACGGGTCTACAAATGAGCGTACACATTTTCCAGTCGCCCCTCGTGCACGCACCATTGTCCCCCGGTGCCATTAGGCGGCGGGGGTCTACACGGCACAAGCCCTTCGCAAACCGTAAAAGGCGGCAACAAGCGTCTCCAAGCTCATTTCCTCCTTTTTGCAAGCCTCCCCTCCGCCGATTGCGACGCCGTTTTTACGTACCTGAGCCGCAGTCCTTGACTAACGAGCCCGAAAACCACGTCGTCGGTCATCTTCCGAAGGTCGCGTGTAATCCCAAGGGGGCACATTCCCGGGCCTTTTGTTCACCGGCGTTTCCCTGTACGCACCGATAGCAGCTAAGGGGTGTACGACCAAAAAACGAGCAAAAGCAAAAATAATAATAAAAAAAATACAGCGTGTGCCGGCGAAGCACCCCACCGCTCCTCCACGGCCGAAAACGACGTACGTCGTTGAAGCCGATGACGGGCACCGACCGAACCGTCGACTCCGAGGAAATCGCCGAAGAGCCTGGCACACGAGCCGAAAGGCACTTCTGGGGACTACGAGTCAAACTCCGAACGGCACTCGTACATACACGCCGTCCTGGTGTGAGAGTGTGTGCAGGGGTTATGCGGGGCTGGGCATGGGCACGCAGCCGCGCGAGCGAGCGGCGGTGTTGGAGAGCCGAGCTGACAGTTTTAAATTATGATCGCGGCCCGATTGAAAGAAACCCCTTTGTAGCGACGCCGGACCTTCCAGTGTCTGCAGGATCGGAGTGTCGCGGTCGTCGTCGGCCGTGGAGAGGCCTGAACGGGGGAAGCCTGCAAGAAGGGTCCTGGCTGCCGTGTTGTGACGAACACGGGGGCCCTCTCCGGGCCCCTCGGGGAAACGGATATCTTGGGAAGTTTCGGCGGACGGAGTGTCCCGGGTTTCCTCTTCTGCGGGGCAGAGCGGTGTTTCCTTTCCACGAGGGCTGCTCCGTCGAGGAGGCCACCAGGAGCCTGGGCGCGGAAAAGATGAATGGAGTTTTCTTTTCTTTTTAAGTTTAAATTTGTTTGGGAGTTATATCGCTGTACTCTGAGGTCGTTGTAACCAAAGATAGAAATGCAAAGTTGGCGGTTCTCGGGGTTCTTTATACGAGGAAGAGGAAGGAAAGGTTCGTCAGGGGGTTCTTTCGTGAGCAAGGGGAAGAAAATCCAAACGAAAGTGCCAGGCACGCACACGTGCAAACACACGACACGCGCTCAACTTTAGAACCAAATGAAAAAAGAGAACTAAAAGACGTGAGTCAAAGCAGTCGGATTATAAAATAGTTCTACAAATGGACGGCAGCAAAGAAACTGTGTGAATTGATTTCATTGTAGTTTCTAAATGACCAGCTTGTGGTCTTTGTTTCCTAAAAGCGTCAATGAACTATAGAAGACATTATAATAAAAAATCACATCGACAAGCTCACGTCTGATGCATTCATCTCGCTTCGGTGCTTTCTTCGGTGTTCTCTGAAAGTTGTCGAGGGCATTCCTAATCGAGAGCCCTCAGTTCAAGTGTCCTTGTCTTGCTTATGGAGACGTTCAATGCTTCACATCGCATCGACAAGTTCACGTCTGATGCATTCATCTCGCTTCGGTGCTTTCTTCGGTGTTCTCTGAAAGTTGTCGAGGGCATTCCTAATCGAGAGCCCTCAGGAACCTTCAAGTGTCCTTGTCTTGCTTAAGGAGACGTTCAATGCTTGCCACCTAAACTATAGTATCCCGCATATCACCGTGTCACCGCCGCACTTCGACGCGAGAGTTTCGCGGCGTCGTTTCCGCAGCGTCATCACTTGCGGCTTTCAAAGAGCCGGGGTCGCGCCGTGCACGCGTCCTGCTCACTCCCGCGGCGGTTGGGTTGTCGCGCCTTTGTTCACCCCTGACGCCAGTTTCCCGTGCATTAATAGGAAGAGGCGCGATGGGCATCCGTCTTGATTAGCCGGGCGCTGTCCCGCCCAGGAGAAAAGGACAGCGCTCTGGAAGGATTGGCTGCCTGAGTAATGAACCTCGCCGGCCCGCTGCCTGGACCCTTCAGGCATGCTCTGGGCGAGCAGATCGCGGTGTCGGGTTCTCTGGCCAGAAGGATTTCAGTCGAAGCTCCTATAACTTCTTTTTCTTTCTTTTTTTTTCTTTTCTACGTAGTGTACCTGGTTTATCAAGCTCTCACTGTTCACTGGATCTAGGAGAGTGGAGGCCACGGCTGAGCGGACCCTTTCAGATCATCTGGTCGGGCATGGCCCTGCTGTTTTGAGTGGGTTTTGACCTGTATTGGTGAGGAGATCGTACTATAGGAAGCGCATTTTCCAGCTCGTTTTTGTAGATCTAGGTGTTTACGGAACACGCGGCCCGTCGACCGGATTCTTTAAGTAATCATGTTAGATTGAACGCGAAGCACAGGTTGGGCATGTCTGTTGCGTTACTGTTCGGCAGAAACCCGTGTTCAATTGAAGCTTCACTCAATAAACACGAGCCCCAGCCGAAGGCTGACGCAACGATCGGGTGCGTCAGAAACAAAAACCAATTAATTCATGTTGCTGTTGTCCCCGTGGGTTTAGTTCTCAATTTAGCCGCTATAGGGGCGCGACAGTTGGATATCCTCTCCGGTAGTTGGCTGGAATAACGTTTGCGATGGTGCAGCTACGTCTGTGCCTTTTACGTTCCTTTAGAAGCCTGAACGGCCGGCACAGAAGTGAACCAATTTTCAATGGTCCATTCACAAGCCCCAATTGCTGTATCTGCAGGTCCCAGGAGATTCGACGGCATGACAACCAAGGATACATACAACTTTGTCCTTGAAACTTAGTGATCATGTGCCTACAACAAACATGAGAAAAAAAAACGGACCCGACAACGGCCCAAATGGATGTAAGGATCTTATTGTACTTTTTGTCATGTTGGCCTTTATTTGGTCTTTGTAGTCTCAGAGTTGTGATCTTTGAACCATCTTTAAAACCAGATATTCTAATGATGTTGGCGATCTGAAAAAAAAAAATATTTCTGGTACACTTTATTTTTGAAGTGTCGTACTGCCGTGTACCCCGGCTCATAGAAAGAAAGTTAGATCGCGGTGTCGGGTTCTCTGGCCAGACGGATTTCAGTCGAAGCTCCTATAACTTCTTTTTCTTTCTTTTTTTCTTTTTTACGTAGTGTACCTGGTTTATCAAGCTCTCACTGTTCACTGGATCTAGGAGAGTGGAGGCCACGGCTGAGCGGACCCTTTCAGATCATCTGGTCGGCATGGCCCTGCTGTTTTGAGTGGGTTTTGACCTGTATTGGTGAGGAGATCGTACTATAGGAAGCGCATTTTCCAGCTCGTTTTTTGTAGATCTAGGTGTTTACGGAACACGCGGCCCGTCGACCGGATTCTTTAAAGGACACATGCAAAGAAAAAAAAACATTTTTTTTAAACGACTTAGATGGAAAAAGGATGTCATAAAACGATTTTACAACGAAGAAAAAAAATTTTTAGAGCTATATTTACGGCGCGAGATGATTTTTTGTCAAGCGCGGTGTAACGCTCCTCCTTTCCACTTTTCTCTCTCGCGCCTGTGCGCTCCGCGGGGAGGAGAGGTAAGCCGCTTGGATTGGCTTGGCTGCTCGGCTAAACAAGGTGCCACTTCCGTTCAACTTCGGCGCGCGCTGTGTTGTTGGCAACGTTGTTTGTTGGGTTTGTGTGCTGGTCGTGCTGGTGGTGGAAGCGGTGGTAGTCTGATCCGCGTCTTTTACGATAGATCCCGAGTTGAAGCGCAGACTCGTCGACCGGAGCAGGCAGCTCGGGCTTTGCCCCTACGAGGACACGCCTCGCAGACCAGCGAACCCCCCCGCGGAAAGCTCCGAGGCTAGCGATACGCTTTTCGTGCGGTTTGCCTCGACGCACGACAGCGGGTTCTCGTCGCCCGTCTCGTCACTCGACAAATCGTTTAGATTTGTCCAGTGACGAGATGCGATTTGGCTTTAAAGTCACGCGTTGGGTTCGCTCGCTGCGTGGCTGGAAGGCCTCCGGGGCGAAGTGACGACAGCACACCCGGACATTCTTCTCGCCAGACGTGCCAGGCGTACGCCCGTTCGCCTCTAGCCAGATCGCTCTCAAATGCTCGTCCGCCGGTACCGCATGTTTACTGAAATCCTCCTGGTCACGATCACGAGAACTGCAGCCTTTCGTCGAGCAGCGGCGTCGCTTTCGTTGAACCGGCATGTCAAAAACAACATCGCGCCGACCGCGCTCCGTCAGCGCCGTCAGCTCCGCGCCCCTTCGCAGAAAAAATGGCGGACTTTGTTTGGTTTCGTAAGCGTCAAAACGGAAGTGATGATTTCTTATACTTGAAGTTTCTCAAAAGTCAAAATATTCTGTTAAAAAATAAGTGCTACAAAAAAATGAAGAAAATAAGTAACTTTCAAAGACCATAGAAAGCTTTCGAAAGAGCGCTGGCACCACGTGATAAATAAGGGCCAGTCACGTGATAAATATGGGCCACTTTTCCGGGGGGCCCGCGGGCGCCAACTACAAATTCGTATTGCGCCGTAAATATAGCTCTAAAATTTTTTTTCTTCGTTGTAAAATCGTTTTATGACATCCTTTTTCCATCTAAGCCGTTTAAAAAAAATTTTTTTTTCTTTTCATGTGTCCTTTAAGTAATCATGTTAGATTGAACGCGAAGCACAGGTTGGACATGTCTGTTGCGTTACTGTTCGGCAGGAACCCGTGTTCAATTGAAGCTTCACTCAATAAACACGAGCCCCAGCCGAAGGCTGACGCAACGATCGGGTGCGTCAGAAATACAAACCAATTAATTCATGTTGTTGTTTTCCCCGTGGGTTTAGTTCTCAATTTAGCCGCTATAAGGGCGCGACAGTTGAATATCCTCTCCGGTAGTTGGCTGGAATGGCGTTTGCGATGGTGCAGCTACGTCTGTGCCTTTTACGTTCATTTAGAAGCCTGAACGGCCGGCACAGAAGTGAACCAATTTTCAATGGTCCATTCACAAGCCCCAATTGCTGTATCTGCAGGTCCCAGGAGATTCGACGGCATGACAACCAAGGATACATACAACTTTGTCCTTGAAACTTAGTGATGATGTGCCTACAACAAACTATGAGAAAAAAACGGACCCGACAGCGGCCCAAATGGATGTAAGGATCTTATTGTACTTTTTGTCATGTTGGCCTTTATTTGGACTTTGTAGTCTCAGAGTTGTGATCTTTGAACCATCTTTGAAACCAGATATTCTATTGATGTTGGCGATCTGAAAAAAAAAAAAATATTGCTGGTACATTTTATTTTTGAAGTGTCGTACTGCCGTGTACCCCGGCTCATAGAAAGAAAGTTAGATATCTTAAGCCCCTCCATCCCCTCTCCTTCCAAACACCCCCTTCCGCACGGAAGCGAACGTGGACCAGCCTCACAGCGTTGTTGAGATACAGGAGTGCGTTTTATAGCGAGTTCGTTTCACACGCACTGGCACTGTTCGAGTTCTCTCCCAGAATGCATCACACTCGCAGAGTGTTGCACGGAGAACTGGACTAAAACGAACTCGCCAAATGCACCGAGTGCCGAAGACTGATGCTGCCGCCATCTATGTTGTAGAAAAGGTACCGACCTGAAACCGAAACAAGCGCCTTTCTGTTCGGAGTGATGGGTGGGGATGCGAGAGTGCAGTCACTACCAACGTTTATCTACAAACGTTGAACGCTGCAACCTGTAGTTTATAGTTGTGATGACTTCAAGCAACTCGGCTGCCGTAGAGATAGTTACAGCCGGCGTAAATTTCCCCACCCAGCTGTCTACAAAGCAGCTGGTTGCGATCTTTCAATTGCTATAACCGTTTACACTGAAGAAAACTGATGATGCTGTCCGAGCAGAAGCTTGATCCGTTTGAGCATGGTATTGTGCGTGAACCACTGAAAGGGTACGGCTTAAAACTAGTCTGTTGGAATATCCAGCAAAACTTTTCGTGGGACTTTTGATTTCGATTGTCATTACAGGTGGATCAGATATTAGCCTTGGTGAGGACGTCGAGAACGAGAGCTTTCTCGAACAAAATACGACGGGACAAGTTAGCTGACGTAGGTAAATGTAAACATGATGATGTTGCCCAAGCCTTGGGTAAAGTCACTATGTTTTAGCTTTCTCTGGTGCTTATTGGGCAGTCAGAGGTTTCTGCTGGGGGAGTTTTGTCGACAAATGTTTCAATTTTTCACCTGGACACGGACGGTGATATTACAGACATGTACAAATTACTCAAAAAAGGTAGTTAAGTTAGTTATTGAGTATTGACGCCAAATGTAATTGGAGTAGAGTAGAAATTACACATTTGTAATAGTAATTGAGTAAACTACTAACTACTGTACAAAAGTAGCGAGTTACTTTGAAGTTACTTTCGAAGTTACTTTTTTTATATTTTTGTGGTAGCAAAGTGAACAGCAGTTTTGATCCGTGAAAAACCCTGCGAGCCTAAAATAAATGCAGTCATTTTAGGCTTGCGTTTTCACCAAAATAGTTCATTCGCTCGCAGAAGCAATTTACTTTCAAAGTTCTTGATAGGAAAGTTTTCGCCTTTTCTCCTAACGACGTCCCCAGCTAAGCTAAAAAGACGTTCCACCGACGCGCTGGATGAAACGGCAGCGTTGAGTTTGAGAAACAGGCTGTGCAGGGTCGGGTAAGCGAGTGTTGGCAACTTAGGTGTCCATGACGAAACATGTGAGGTTTGCCTCGTCTAGAGGGTCTTGTATAACAAACTCTCTTCCTTTTGTCTTTTTTCTTCGGCAAGTTGAGATTGTTATGACTGGCCCCTATTTATCCCACGACGTTCGGAGAGTACGCTGAGCGAGTGCACCTGACCGTCAAGGGTTCAAGTCTCGCGCCATGACGATGAGATCATCTGGACGACTGCGCGTCTCGTTGCAGTGCTAGTGCTACGCTACTGGAAAAAAAGTTTTTTTTATTTAACAGAAGATGAAACGAAGTATACTTCGCCGCTTACGCCGGGTTCAAAAAAGGAACTCCCAGGGTGACTCACAACCCTCGCCGGCGACTATGGTATCCTGACGCGCCTGACACGCCTGACAAGTAATCGTTTTCAACAAAGAGGAGGTCTCCCTGTTGTTGAAGGTCGGAAGGGCTCGTAGGATTACGTGAACAAGCATCGGCGCTAGTACAGTTGCAGCTGGAAGCGGGAATGTGCTCCCATGAACGGATTATCTGTGTCTGCGTTTCTGTGCGGTGGAGTCCGGCTGTGCAAGCGAGTATTCGCTGACGACGAGGCGACGATGGGAACAGGCGCCCAGCTCCGAGGTCATGCCAGTGGCGCCCCCGTTGAACCCCCAAACCGCTTGAGTCAGAACTCACAAAGGGCAGACAGCATGAAAACAAAAACAACCTTCGGAGTGCCCCCGTCTTTGCTTGCACGGATGCAGCTGGAGGCGCGGCGCTGCGTGCATTACCGGATTAGGTCAATACCCGACCAAGGCTTGTTAAGCTTCTCTTCCTGCGTTCGTGCGCGTCGGTGTTATGTTTTGGCTGCTCATCGCCACCTTGGCCCAAGGACGCCTGTGATGCAGTTTCTACGGCTGCGAGGGGGCCCCTTGTTCGGGAAGGCCACTTCATCTGACAGCGATTTCGAAAGTAGTTAGTAATTTGAGTAGAAGTTACCTGAAAAAAGTAGTTAACTTAAACTACTAATTACCCAAATAAACTCTCGGAAGCCGTGATGCGTTTGTTCTGGCAATTCTTGACACACATGGTATATTTCAGCGTCTGTACGGCAACAGAGCGATTACAACCTGCAAATAAAGCACGGGATGTCAATTGCTTCCTTCATGAAATAGCAGACGCTCACAATTCAATCTGGCGTTTGATTCCGTTGCCCACGGGACGCGATTTTCTATCAGAAAATCTACTTTTTTTTCCTTTCGGTTCCGCGACACATCGTAGCAAAGGAACCCTCGTCGTCTGCTCCCGCTCCTCGCCGGCCTCGCCGGAGCGAGGCATGACGGGATTGCATTTTGGCGCACGGCCGATTTTCTTGGTGCAGCGAGTGCATGCACGCGTGGGGTGCCGCCGCTGGAACGAACTCGGAGAGTGCAACCACTCGTGAAGTGCCTGCCGAAACGAACTCGCTTTACGCCGCGAGTGGGCACGCGTGGACACGAGTGCCGTGAAACGAACTCGCTATTATAATGTATTACAATTTCGTGTTTCCGGCTTTCGTTGAATAGGATGCCGGCAACACCCTACTCCAGCAACGCCCAAAATATAAAACAAAACAAAAAACGAATAGGAGAATATAATTCACGTTTAAATAAATAAATTTATATTCTTTGCATTTTATTCTGGAGGAAATCAAGCATTTATCAAATTGTATCAGATAAATCACTGTAAATAAAAAAAGATTAGCAGTTGCATATCCCTCTACTTGAGACAGAGGGACGAAAATGGCACATCAAGTGACAAACATTGTATATAGTACCTACCGCCGGTTGCATACGATGCAACGGGTAGCTACACGTTGCATCGTGTAGATTAATTCTTAGAAAATCATTTAAAGAAATAAAAGAATGATATAAAAAAACTCTAAAAAAACAGAAGTGGCTTCCAAGAAAAAGAGCCAAATTCCAGAAAGCATTCACAAATTCCGAGAGTTTGTTGCATTCTCTATTAAAGAGCTCGTAATTATTATTCAATTTCACTTGTCCCCTTGTGCCTCCAAGTGGCCCAGATAACAGTGAAGTTGCTTGATTTTAATACTGCCTTCTGTTTCCGTCTCATAACTTGAATGAAAAAGAGTTCAAATTCATTGAGCCAATACTTTCGGGCAGTGTTCACTCAGACAGTATTTCGTTGGTGACTGCCTGCGTGAAAATTCTCGTGAACTCTCGTCGCGACTCGCGCACATTTCGTCGGGTAAATTTCTTAAAACTTTCTCCATGTGCTTTTAGCCAGAGCAGGTTGATGGTGTACGAGTAGAATACAGGCTGCCGGCTACTAGGCCTTCAATAGGCCATGGATGAAGGGATTTTACTCTGTGCGCAAGTAGATCTCTTCTACTCAATCTTACCGGTTTGAGCAAAGGGGAGATGAGGGGTGCAAATGTTGCAAGCAACGGAGCGTTGAAACCAGCCAACACTAGAAACGGTGTCCTTATAATCTGAAAGTTATGGCAGGCCACCAGCATCCTTTATCTGTTTTCAACTTCATGCCATCGTTAAACTCATATATCGTCGTTTACAATTGTTCCCATGCCTAAAAGCAGACCCATATATGTCGGTGACTTGATGCAGCATTAAAATGACCTGTGTTTTGCAGGGGTCGCGGCCACTTTTTATGTAGTACATAATTATGACGGGTGTAGGAAAAACTGTCCCCGGAAAAATGTCCCCGGAAAAAATGTCCCCGGAAAAAATGTCCCCGGACAAAATGTCCTCGAAAAAAAAGGCCCCAGGTGGAAAGTAGGAAAACATGTTTCCAAAGAATTCTCCATCTCTGTGTTTCTCTGATCCTCATGGCCTTCGGTTGGTTCGGTCATATGTCCTTGGGAGAAAGGCACCGTGTGGCAAGTAGGAAAAAACAGCCCTAACAAACAAGGAAATATACTTTTCCCGAGGTACACATCGCGACAGCGCGAAAACGACATTGGCACATTTTTCTATTTTACTTGGAACGAGTATTAGTGGGAACGAAATTTTACCGTCTGCATTATATCCCCGAATAAGAACTTTCAGCACCTATAATAACTTTGACGGCAATTAACCCTTCGTTTCTATAAAAAAAAATAATAAAAAGAAACTAGCGATCGCTTGTTTGTGCTAACAGTGTCGCGCTTTTTTCCTATTTGAAAATGTTACACAAGTACCTCTCAAATTTCCCCAGACACAATGATTTGGTTTCGGCTAGAAGGGTTATAAATGTTTATTTTATAATTAAAAAAAAAAACAGTTGAGATGCAACGTTAACAAATCAGGAATGAAATTACACACTCTAGATTCATACACAAAAGTCAAAAGGGGATGGTACGGCCGACGGCACACACAAAATCTTCAATTCCGATTGCCTTTCGCAGAGGTTGTGAAGACGGCGTTTCAATTCGACGAGCGTGGACTCAGGTCATTTGTGACCGCGGACAATGACAGGACCACCCGAAGGCCATGAGAATCAAGGAAAACCCAGGAAAGCGGAAAAAATGTCCCTTTGGGGACATTTTTTTCTACTTTCCACCTGGGGCCTTTTTTTCCGGGGACTTTTTTTCCGGGGACATTTTTTCCGGGGACGTTTTTTCCGGGGGAATTTTTTCCGGAACCCAATTATGACGAGCTATAAGCTTCTTACTGTCGCTGCTGCATACCGCCGACCAGGTGCACATATATGATTCTTTGATAGGCTGGTTGATTATGCTGAATTGAATATAAAGCACACATAAATTGTAAAAATAGTGGGGAACTTTAACTTGCCAAGTATCAGTTGGGATGATATAATACCAGGAAATAGCGATGTAAAACACTCCAAAATTATTCTTAATGCTGCTTTCGATTTTAATTTTATTCAAGTAGTCAATTGGCACAAGCAAAGACACAGCTCTCGATCTTGTATTTGTAAGTAAATATATATCAAATTATAATGTTTCTGCTTACGACGGCCTTCCTAATCACAACATAGCTAGTTGACTTCTGTTCTGAACGCGAATAACTTGCCAAAACAACCAACTTAAAAAATGGAAGGGATGTAGATATTTTGGGCTACCTTGAGGTAGCTTTATCTAACTTTAACGCTAACGTTAAGCGAAGACGGAAAAAAATCATGAGCCATTCCACTATGTGAAGGTGGATGTCCAGCGAAGCTGTTTAGCACATGGCACGGGCGTGACATAATTTTAAACAAAGGTAAGAACACATTTATGGTCTTTATCAGTGGTCATCGTGACGAAAGGTACGCACACACATGTGTATGACAATTGCCGCCCCGAGGAGCCGGAGGAAACTAGACACGCGCGACGGGACCGCCACCCGTCGGAAGGAAAGAAAACTAGGTACGCAAGCGCTTGGAACGACGACAAAGAGAGGGTGGTGGAGCCCTATCTAAGTTTCTGTTGACGCTCACGAAAAGTCCACGCACCCTAGCCATAAACCGCCTCGCTGTAAAAGAAGCTTGTCAATTCGTAACTTTTATGGCTTAAAGCGGGCGCGCTAGTTTCAATCAAAATGCCTGTCGTCTGCGTGAACGTCGCAGAACAGCAGTACGAAGTTGAGTCTGCGACGCGTAAGTAATTCTAATTTTGTGAAATACGAGTAATATAGAGCCGTACCTGATACTTCCACGTCAGAAAGGGGAAAGCAAGCACCTTCACTCGGCAGATGGTCATCCAGGAGCTATGGGAGCGCGATTCTCACGCCGCGATACCACCGTCCCTGAAAGTGGCGAATTGACAACAAGTTGAACGTCTTTCTAAGATATAAAAAAGTCTGCACACTTCAGAGGAATATTTATTATCTCTCGCTACGCAAAATTTTGTGATATTAAAATCAAACCAATTTTAGCGTTATTTCTCCCCAAACAAAAAGGCCTCGTCACACCTTGAAGCGGGTGGCCAAGTTATCAATAATCCGGAGATTGCAAACATGTTCAACACGTTTGTTTGTTGTTGTTTTTTGACCCGGAGAGGTGGGGGTGTATTTTACGACGCGCTTAGTGCTATTCTTAGACTTGAGTAATACATGCACTAATCAGGACAAGCGTGCCATGAGATATATTTTTATTTCGGAAGAGGGCATTTCTCTCTTTTGTTGAACATTAAAAGTAAGAAGACTGGCAGCTACATTAATATTCTAAAATATTTTAATATCATACGCCGAATGGGTTTCGAAATATTGGATGATAATTTACGAGCTCCATTGCCCAAAGACTTAGTGGCTTACGATTGGCGATGTCCTAAAGTTGGGCCAACTTTTACATCTTGCAATAAATCGTCTGCGACCAAAAACAGACCGAACTCGCAAACAAGCACAAGCTGTAAATAATAGAACAGCTGCTATCAGGTACATGATATATTTTTGTAAACTAATAACCGTTTTTAGTAAGAACCAACCCTGCCTCAGATAGAAACTTTAAACAGTTACGCAATTAATTGAAGGTGTTCATAGTTTTTCTAAATGCATTGATGCCGTAGGACAAAACGACACAATATTTTAGACATGATAAAGCCTTTTGATAGAGTTCCGCATAGTCGTTTCATACAAAAAGCTTAAGGTGATTGGAGTTAGTTCAAGCTAGTTAACTTGAAAAGAGCATATATTTCAGAAAGAAAATAATTTTTCAAAATATACAACGCTGTGCCTACATATGGATTACCGGTATCGTCGGGTTTTCCACAAAGTTCTGTTTTGGGTCCTCTCTCTTTCTAAATATTCATAACGGCTTTTACTTAGCCATCCATGTTCTATTACAGTGCGAATATTTGCAGACGACTGATATGATCAATGTAGATGTCAAATCTCCTAGTGATCAAGAAAAAAATACAACGTACACTCCAGAAACTTTAATCTTGGTACCATTTGTTGCTCTGCAATACAATTTGCTGCTCTGGGATACAATTTGTTGCTCTGCCAAATAAACACAAGGTAATTTTAAAATACATTTTAGACACGCAAATATGAGTGCTAAGGTTGCTGTGTAAAAAGCAGTCATGCGACCAGTACTATAGTATGCAAACGTGAGATCGGGATCCCCCTTTAAAAATCATTCAGAAAATACGAAATGTACATACTTCCAGCTAGTTTTATACTTTCTAGATACAAACTGATAGACACTACTACTGCTATGTTAAAGCAACTTGGTCTTTTGCTTTTTTGTGATCGTCGTGGAGATGCTCGATCAAAGTTTATTTTTATGATGTAGCATGGCCTTTAAACATTGGTTCCACCCAGTAGTAGAAAGCCTGGTTAGCCCGTTCTTTAAGAAACGGCCATTCTAAAATTATCCAACCATTAAAAAGTGGAGCTAAAGTGTTTTATTTATCGCTTGCATTATTTTCTCAGATTCCCCCACAGCATAAATGAGAGATTCTCTTCGCAGGATTACGTTAAATATGTTAAAACAAATGTTGTTACGAAAACCTTGGGGACGTATAAATATATGTATATATATATATATATATATATATATATATATATATATATATATATATATATATATATATATATATATATATATATATATATATATATATATATATAATATATATATATATATATATATATATATATATATATATATTATATATATATATATATATACATATAGAGAGACAGAGAGAGAGAGAAAGAGAACGAGAGAGATTAGATAGCTTAAATTAGATAGATAGATAGATAGATAGATAGGCAGGCAGGCAGGTAGGCAGGCGGGCGGGCGGGCGGGCGGGCAGGCAGGCAGGCAGGCGGGCGGGCGGGCGGGCAGGCAGGCAGGCAGGCAGGCAGGCAGGCAGGCAGGCAGGCAGGCGGGCAGGCGGGCAGGCATGGGTGTATTTTTTGCCACCTTTTTATATTTTCGAACAGCGGGTGTCAGTGCTGTTCTAGAAAAAGGGTCTCCAAACGTTTTGGCTAAAGGCCGCATTAGGATTCTGTCGCAGTCTTGAGCGCCGGAAAAAAAACAATTATAAGAAAAAGCTAACAAACATTCCTAGATAAGCATTTCAACACAACCATTATTATTAGATTAAGTATTAAAAACAAAACCTTAAGGTGAATGCATGCGCATACTTCAATTTTGCAATGTCAAAATTAATATTTGGCCAATTATGACCATAGAGAAAAATTGTGACCAAGGACAGAAAGCACAATGTACATAGAACGCAAAGAAATTTTACAATGCTACAGAGAAGTGAAGCAGGAGACCACGAATGGTGACGCTGGTGATGACAATGTTCAATTAATATCATGGCGAGAAAATCCAAGCTACGATGCAATATCTCTTGTTATTTCTGGTATCTTCGTTTGCGCATTTGGAGCGCGTTGCATCGCCGTTTCTTCACTCGCACTTCGTTTTGTGCCGGTAGCAGCGGGTCTGCTGGAAGCGGACCGGGCTTCATTGGAAAGACCACGACCAGCAGCGGGCCGGTTGGAAGACCTCCGAGGGCCGGATCTGGCCCGCTGGCGGAGTTTGGATAAATCTGTTCTAGAATGATGCATGCCATCTTAATCAATATCAGTGTTTGTGTTGTTCCCTTTTAAGGCCCCTGTTTTATTTTTGATCCAGATAAATAAGAAAAAAAAACACTCTTCCCTTAAGGCCATAAGGCGATAGTATTTCGGAATAAATAAAAAGAATATTTCTTCTGCAAGACGCCAAAGGCGAGAACTTGTCACTTTTACAACCATCCGAGTTATGTTCAGTGATCAGCAAACTTTGCATGCACAAATATACTTTATATTGTTGTTATACTCCCTCTGCTGTCTTGGAATCATAGTCATATAAAAACGCTGGCATAGGCTGACTTTGCTTTATGTATGTTTACTATAGTGTACTGTAATAGGTACGCTGCGGCACGTAGGTATTTTTTACTTGTGTCGTGAGGTTTTTTTTTTGATTTGCGGAACTCTAGAATAATCGCTGGACCACAAGATGATTAATCTGACTACCATGCTTGAATGTTCAAACACGTTTCAAAACAAATCGACCACGCGACCCTAAATCATTTCGGCAATGCCAGCACCCCAATATTAGCAATGAGTATCGCGTTATGCATTTTGTTAAGTTTTCTGTTAATTAAGTTTCTCTCTGGTATTTACAAACTAAATTTGTATTTTTTCAGAAAACAAGGATCAAGCTTATCGATTCTTAAATTGATGGTGTTTTGACAGATACGTTCAAATTAAGTAACTTTTTTTTTATAAATATGTGTATACAAACTAATAATGCACACGAAGACTGCTATGAGACAGCCTCACCACGTTTCGATTCTTTCATCCTTTCCAGTAACATCACCAGCTCGCAAAACATTGGCACTGAATAAACGAACGAATGCGAATGTTCTAACAGGATGCTGTTGTAACATTCGCACTTGAGAGTAGTCTAATTATACTCTACACACCCAAGCCTGCCATAAAAACCGCGTGTGTTCAGCAGCACTCCATGGAACCGGTAGCGACGCACGGCTGCTCCTGTGGAAAGACCAATTGATTCCTCGCTGCGGGGAGCATCACCAAATGAAAACAGGGGGTCAGCAGCGTTGCGGGGGAAACCATACTCGGATAATCACACAAAAACAAAACAACCGTGGGTTGCGGCCCCCAAGGAGCGGGGGCCTCATGTTCTGGAGGAAGGGCCTCTGATTCCTAATGAAAGTGCCCACGTGATCACACCCTCTCGCGTATTCAGTTTCTGCAAACAGCTACGTTGGGGCGCCCTCCTGGGGACACGCCTTTCCTTTTTGTGCCGTTCTGAAGCTTAGTAACCTGTGGAACACCCCCCCCCCCCTTCCCGCCGACCTTCTAGGCGTACAGACATACACCGGTGATGGTTGCCGCTACAATTATTATTCTATTCTCTATATACTGCTTTCTCACTGAATTAAAGTACTTGTTAGGCGCTGCTTCAGCCATCCAGAAAGATCTTCTGAAAACTTTAATTGTAGCGCCATTGAATCCTTCGAACGGTACATTGGCTAAATAGGCATATTCAATGCTCTCCGGACTCGGACACTTCCTAAGAGGGATATTCAGGATTCCAGGGGAGAATCGAAAAGCACAGTGCAATGTTTTCAACCCGTGAACGTCCACAGACACCGCGAGTATCTTTTGGAGAGGGTCTGTTGCTGACTGGTGCTATGCAGGGCTTGGTTAGCAATACCACGAGAACGTTTGCCAGGGTACGTATACCGTCCGGGGCCTATAGATCACGCACAACCGAAATTATTCCGAGAGACGAGGGTATGATTCTAACCTGTAGGAGGGCCTGTACCAGGCATCTGCAGCATTTCGTGGCATACCTGCGATATGGTGCTTCCATAGCGCTGTGGTCACCGTTGCCGTTTTGTAACTAAGCCTATCGATGTAGTAAAACGACATTTATTTATCGTGAACCGCGTATTGGTGGCCTGCAAAGTATATTGAAGTGGAATGTGCGAAGTTCTGCAGGTTTCGGTGCTGCAGCTATCCACACTGCAAAACGCAAGGCGTACCGTAGAACCGCTACTTAGTTAACTTTCAAGTCCCCTGATTCGGCCACTGAGGTACACCATACAAGCAATGCGCAAGAATAATTATATTTACTCTTTCTCACGCGAGTTGAAACGAGGTGGCGCTAGTGTGCAAATAACCGTCGGACTTCAGGTTCTAACCTCACACAGCGCGCTTTGTGGTATTTGCGAGATCAAATCCAAGCGCTATCTTCGTGAACTGGTCGTTATAGCGCTATCAGACCTAACTAACTCTTATGATGCTAAGAATGATGCGTAAAACATTCGGAAATATACGCGGACCGGAAGTGTGCCATGATTATCCGATAATGGCACCACTGAGTCTGTTGACAAACAAAAAAGGGCGAATAAAAATGCAGTTGGAAACCCTGCTTAATAGCAGTTTGTGAACTGAAAATGTGCTGTATAACGTTCACGTATTTTAAATCTAGAAGCTTGCAACCTACCCAGTAACCCCGTCAAGGGAACACCATACAAATTAAAAACAAACGTAGTAAGGTTTTACATGCAAACGTGAAAGAAGTCAGATAGTGCAACATAGGTCGCATGAACAAGAGAGTGGCGGTTTTTCTTTGTTTTCCCTTATAATTGAAATACTGTCCTACATAAATGAAACCGACATCCCGCACTAGAGCAGCACATAATATTCAATCTAAGCCCTTATTATCAACCTACTTTGATGGTGTTTCAATACGACCGCAATACAACAATGAGGAGTGCAATAAACATCATATCTTGCCTAAGTTTGACACATGGCGAAGAGCTACTGAAGGGGCTCACTGCGGTTCCTGTCTAGAGTTCTGAGCTGTCACACGCTGACGTTCCCGTATGGCGCGTTAATTCTGCATAAAAAAATCTCACATCGTCCTCAGTTGATGTGATATTATAAACCCTTGCCCTATAGAAATGATTTGGTTAACAAAATCACCTTTACACGAACCAGTAATATTATGAATGCTTCAACTTCGAGTTTTTACTAGAATAATTAAGTTCACGTAAAACCTTGCTTCAACCTTTCTTTGAATAGCTGTTATTGGGTACCAGGATGACTGTGATGGTCCCCAGCTTTCTCTCAGCTATGGGGAAATATTTAACGAAGGACCGAGCATTACAACGGGCTCTGATGACATCAGTGAATATATACTTCGAAATGCATACACGTTTGGCCAACGATAAAAAAATGTTTTGAATGGTGTTGATATCAATGGTCGCTTTTAATTTATTGTTAACGCCTCGATATATTTGTGAAGCAACTTCCGTGTGTTTCTTGCACCTTTTGTGAAAGCGATCAAACATTCGACGGCTCTAAATCAACTCTTGTTTACAAACAAGCGGGTGCTCCCCCATAGCGACCCTGCGCATGCATGGTCAACAGAAAAAGTGCGGTGCTGTTGTTTGCGTCGGTTTGACCACCCCTACCCTTTTTTGAGTTAGTAGTGCTGATTCTACATCTATTTTACAAATTATCGTAACCGATGTTACAAAGGGCAAACCATACTGCGTGGACACCATATAATGAACCCAAAGACGCTGGAGGTCACCGGTTACATGGATCAATCACCTTAGCTGCCGTTTACACCATGCCGATCTGTCCAAGACTCTCTACAGCTACTTGGAAGTCTACAATTACTTCGTAACAGAAAGCAGAGTGGCAGTGCATTTGCCATGTCGCTGGTGCGTAGACCTGTCCGGTAGGTTTCTGTGGTCAACCGTGAACATGGTCGTTTCAAAGCGAAAATACCGGGGACTCAGTATAGGGGTTAAGTAGCACAAGATGTAGCTTTCGAGAATTGAGTGCATGACAGGATATCTTATTTAGTTCTTACAACAACGAAGTGATTCCCACACAGCGATCCAGGTCCGACGATGTTGTTTTTCCTCGTGCTCCAACGGAGTGGGCAGGCAGGAACTCGTGATAACTGATCTTGTCAACTACATAGCTCTTCCGGTGCCACACCCTCGCGGCATTTGGAGTAGAAGGCAGGTTTCTGCAGGTTTATACCGAAAAATACCATAGCAATGTCTGCCTGCTTGGCCTGACTATTTTGTATAGACTTACCCGACCTGACTCTTTGTGCCCTGAAGAAATTACAATAATTACATATATGTTTACCTGTGCCAATACCTGTATTCATACCTATAATCATACTTGTTGTCATTCCTATCCCATGCAGAGAGCACACGATGAAACTGTGAAGGCGAACATGACCTCGATGCTTTTTGGCGTGGAGGTCACATTCTAGGCATCAAACTTACTGCTTAGGTTAGAGTTCCATGTGAGAACTTTCCACAACATTATTAGTTTTGGTGACAGCCTTTTGATTCTAAGAGGAGAAAAAAAAGCCACCGTTTGTTCGTGCAAGCCGCTAAAATATGTTCGAATGGGTGGATGTCAGTTTTAGCCGGTTCTAATCACACGGACATCTCTCATTAATGGTGCACATCCACTGTCCTTTTCGTGCAATCTAAGCCTCTGTCTCAGGCAAATAGCGGCGTGTTTTTTCAAGTCTCCTAATTTAATCAAATGAGACGGATTTTAAATCAATCCAAAAGGAATTAAATTCCCTTCGTGTAACCTCACGTCACTCCATTCCTTTATTTGTTGACGCCTTAGTCAATACTAATTTATCTTGCAAAACATCTGCGGTGATGGCGCATTGGGAACACCCCAATTGCGCTCCTATCTAATACGACCACTCTTCTAGTAATCGCTTTTGATCTACCTTTACACAAACGTTTTCAAATGTTTACGTTTGTCTTCGTTTGCTTGCTTTCCGAATTCGAAAAGGCTTTTCCAGACCCATGTTAAGTGTCGTAGCATTAGGGGGGGGGGGGGGCTCCACCCCCTTCCCTCTCCGGCTTTACTACTTGCGATCTCGTGTGTAGGAGGGGTGCTACGAAAGACCTAAGAGCCCCAGGTGCCAGATGGCATAACTACGCCACTGCCGATGTTGCACCGTGAACGTCTTGATTTTCTTTAGTAACCTGTCCAGTCTTCGCACATTTTGTCGCTTCGAGGTACATATATATATTTTACACCCGTTTTTTTCCGTTTTTTTTTTTTTCGTACAGAAGTTTACATTTGAAAACAGGCCTTATCTCTTTTCCTCTCAAACCAGGTCTGAGCCAGAGTCGTCCGTCTTGTGTTTACCTCGCTGCGGAAGACGTGTTCTCGCGCTATAATCGGCCGATATTCCCGGATCTGTCTTCATTGCATTATAAGCGACACGTCTGAAAGCGCAAAATCATTATTTTGCAATGTTCAAAGGAGGCGCAGGCTTTGGAGAGCGGACAAGAGAGGCGGCAGCCGAGAAAACCTTGAGATTGAAGACGCGGCAAGGCAGGCAACCATCCAGCTCGCAACGTCCGCTTTCTATGTTCTTCGCATTCTCTGCCACGCTTTCGCTTTCGCCTGCGATTCGTCGGCTGGCGATTATTTTCACATTAGGTCCCGCACTTCCCTCTCCGTATTTGTAATATTTACTTTTTTCATACTCAGACTTCTGAGGACCGTTTTTTTTTTTTTTTTTTAAACTTTTTTACGGCAAAAACTTGACTGTTCGTTTTCTCCTTTTTTTTTATCGTAGAAATATATATATATTTTTTTATGCGAGACGTACCGCACCAACTTCGCCACTCTCTTTTTCTTCTTTCTATCTTCAAGAAAGTAACCAAGGCCCTGGAATAAAGCAGAAACGAGATGGAAGGCTGCAGAATTTCAACCAATAAGGTTCAAGGGGGTGTAGCTGGGAAAGAAGTATAAATAAACAGCCAAGTACGCAAGGACTGGGAAAAGGCACCTTCTTCGCAGAGTGCTATGCGCGTGCACAGAGTGAGACAAAAAGAGAGAGAGGAGGACGCACGAAGTAAGAGAGAGAGAGACGGTGTGTGCGAGGTGTAACGTTCTTTCGCTTCCATCAGATGGTGCCGGGTTTTCTCGCGTGATCTTCGCAGCCCGTCGTGCAGCCTGCACGTCGAACTTCTGTCCAGACTTCCAAATGAGACGTTGCTGCAGTCCATGGCGTCTTTTCTTTACTTGGCGCGCTAATGTATTATTAATGTATGCCCTGGCTGTTCGCTGCCTCTCTCCCTCTTTCTCTGTGCACACATGCTTCGCGTGTTTTTTTTTTGTTTTTTTTTACCTTGTATGCGTCGTCTTCCATCCCTAGTTTAGCGACTCCAGGATGTCTCGGTCATGTGTTTGGATTAAGTTTTTTTTTTTTTGTTTCGTATACTCCCTTTATGTCACTGCAACAGCCTTTCTTGCGGCCTTTAGGTTACAACAAAACAAAACAACATGCGAAAATTTGTCTTTTTTAATTTTTTTGAAGACTAGAATGGGTAGGAGAGAAATTATGTAAAGGGATAAAAGCGCATCCGACAAACTAAATGGCTGCAGAAGAACCGAGTTAATTACGCCTAGAGCGAGCTTCCTAATATTTCACTGTATTTAGAATTGGGGCCATTAGGCTTCCAAGTTCCAACTTCAGCAGTACATAATTCGTTGAACTAATGAACGCATTCTTGTGAAAAGACCCACGAGCGCGCGAACATATGAGAAATGCCTTGTCAGCAAGATGACTAGCTGGGCTAGATGACTGTTCATACGGGTGTAACTCGAAACATCCCATTCCCATTTAACCCGTCCCATCTCGACCCATTTCCGAATCGACCTTCCCGTTTGAACTCGTCCCGTTTCGACCCATTCTCAAAACGACCTTCTCGTTTGAACCTGTCCCGTTTCGTCCAATTCCCGAAACGCCCTTCTCATTTGAACCCGCCCCGTTGCAACCGATACTTGAAAGACCCTTTCCGTTTGAACCCGTCCATTTTCAACCCATTTGTATAAGATCCTGGGCATCACAACCTTTTCGCGAAAAGATTAATCGTTCTAACCCTGGTCTGCGTGCCTTTTTTGCTTAAGAATATATGTTCTGAAATATTATTGCATGCCAATGTATTCTAAAAATATGCACCTCTTTCAAGCAAGCTTCGAAATAATATATTATTCTTACTTCAATCACTTAAAGCGTTTTTGCTTCTTTTATTTTATTTCAAGATTATCCCCGTAACGCGCAACCGCGAAACGGTGTATGTACACTCTGCGACACCGTTACTGCAAAGACGACCTTGTCGCTTTTCTAAATTTTACTTCGAAATGTTATTAGCAGGTACCAAATTTTAGGACTTAGGGTACTGGCTCAAATGAGCACTTCCAAAAAAAGTAATAGTTTTTATGGCAGCTTTTTAATTCTATAAGATAAACAGCAACATTGCCGATCGCTTGTTCGCGCTACGTACAAAAATGTAGTCTTGCGTACACAAGCACAGTGGGTAAGCTAAAAATAGCGTCGCCATCGCGACGCTATCTTTTCGGTACTCAAAGTGCTTGTGTACGTTATTCTAAAACCTCATATTAGTTATCTTGCTGTTTTGGAGAGCGATAAATCAGACAGGGTGACAGGCATAAAATTGCGACTTCCTTTTCTTTTACAATTTCAAACACTGAACACTCGCGCACAGAGGAAAACATTATTGACCAGAAAATGCCTTCGCCCTGTTGACAAAGTCAAACAGGGAAATCGTGCCATCAGAAAGGCGAAACTCCAGTTCTTATTGTTTACGGTCCTTGCTGACCCACTTGAGCCCCCTGGCCCGCACGGCACCACTTTTTGGAAGCTGCTGCAAAGATACTGCTTCCTAAGCCTCATCCCGTTTGATCAAATCGATGAAGGTGTAAATGTTCGGGTGAGCCCCCCCCCCCCCCCGACACCGGCGCGTAGCCAGGGGGGGGGGTCGCCCATGGCACCCCCCCCCCCCCGAAATCTTCCATTTCGCTGGGACCTCCTCTCCCCCCTCCCCCTCATATAGCATTTTGTCACGGGCGCCCCCCCCCCCCCCAAAACACCTCCTGGCTACGGGCCTGCCCTGACACCATGTTTATTTTATGGTGCCATGTCTCCCAGGTTGTTTCGGGAGAGGGTGATGTAAGGGTCAGTAAGGAGGACAGACATTGGGCACTTGAACCTAATCAACTGTTACCGAACAATACAAACAAAACCGACCTAACTGATGACAAACAATGGCCGAAGGCGGGAAGGTTGTTTCGGGATAGGTCGAAATGGGAAAGGTGAAGCGAGAAGTTCGTTTTAACCGGGTCGAAACTGGGAAGGTACAACGGGAAGGTTGATTGGAATGGGTCGAAACGGGAACCACCCGTTCATACTTATTTTTGTACGTCAACAAACAATAGAAAAAATAAGACAGAACTGGATAGTATACGACGAATTTGACTGAAAGCACCGTCTTTGTTCACTTTTTTGATTTTGGTTGGTCATTTTTTTTTTCATACAGTGATAACGATGGTCAATAAACACTTCATTTGAAGTTTCGTTAATGCGTGTCCCTGTGATATATCGCCATGCACTGTAAATGTTTAATGCATGAATATAAGCTTCTTCCTATTTTCATTGCACATATTTATAAATAGATAAATGGTAACTGCAAACAATACTGAAATATACTAGTGTTGTCGTCTCTTGTTTAGAAGCACTTAAGAAGTGGGTGTCAATGCTGTCAACATTTCTTAATGAGCATTAATATATTTATAAGTAGAGCCAAAATAAAAACAATGTTGCCCTTAGATTGTCAATTTAGAAGACAAACACACAAACAAAAAAAAAAAAAAAAAAAAACGTACTAACGGGGGCAAATACGCAAAGGTGTCGATCTTCGCTAAGAGATTTTAGAGCGCAGCTCTTTGGCACCCGTTGTCCGGCTTGAGCGGCGTCGCCGTCGCCGTCGCCGTTGCCGTCGCCGTCGCCGTCCCGGCGTAACCGCGCGGTGCATGTTGGGACATGCACCGCGAGAGCCCCCCCCTCCCCCCCCCCCCCCGAGGTCACGTGACCCCCCCCCCCCGAGGTCACGGGACCCCCCCCCCCCCGGAGGAGATTGAAGGATGAGGGGAGGACGAGAAGGAGGAGGATGAGGAGGGGTATACCCTCCCCTGAGTACCCTTCCCTCCTCCTCCTCAAGAGCTGCGCTCCAATTCGGCGTTACACGGGAGTTGTAACGGCTTTCATTTTATCCGTAAGTTAGCGTTATTTAATTTTGTAACTATCTCCTGGATGTGGATTGGAAGATTTTTCTTGGAGGAGCCTTACTTGAAAATATTAATCTGTAATCTGGGCATATTAATTTTTGCAAATGAAAGTTAGCATCGGTCTTTCGCACATGATGACTAGTTAGTTGATAGTCTGGTTTTGAGCATGAATGAGGGGAAACAACGTAACTTAAGACAAGGACCAAGAGAAGAAACATACACGACTTGGACAGGCGCTGAACTCACAACTGTATGATTTACTAGGAGAAAAACTAAGACAAACATAGAATCATTCAGACGTGAGCCCGGAACATTGCTCCATGATAGAAAGTTTCCAGTTCAGGTAGCACGTGCGGAACCTTCATCGTCCTCTTTAAAAATTCAAACTCATATAGCAAGTTCTTCTTTCTTTCTCGCGCTTCTGGTTTTAGATTTCAAATGTTAGTGGCAGGTTTAATTTTGGGCGAGGGAACATACACGACTGGAGCAGTCACAATTTACCGGATTTAAAAAAATGCAATTAACAATGACCATTGCCCAAAAAACTACCATCAAGACAAACACAAGATTGAATTTCAGAAATATATTTTTAATCGCCTTGGTACATGCTGTTAAATGTCAATTAATTTTTTTTTAAAAACCTACTTTTATTGATTTTTTTTTATTTAGGAGAAATAATCTATCATCCTCGCTGTGTGTTTAGCAAATAAGATCATATCCTATTTCACGACGGTGTTTTTTGTTCACCTGTATCCAAAATAGATTATCTTTTATGGTTGTCGAGACAATCATCGGAGCTCATTGTCAAAAAAATTCTTTTGCGCGTCGAACATGAGCAATTAACGGAATAATCTTTGCTTTATATGTAGTCGGTCATCGCAAGGTTTACTACCGCAATCATACTTCAGCAGCAACTATTGCTATAAAACAGCAATGCTTTGTTGTCTATTTGCAAAACGGTCATTAGCCCTCTAATATGACCGGTAACTGAGTGCTTTGTTGATTTGAGCTCTACGTGTGTAATGTTTTAATGTTTTTGAATTCTGTCAACTAGTAGAGCCACCTGTTCGAAATTTCCTCCTCTCAAGTGGTGCCTTCTGCCGAACATGACGTAAATAACGAAAGGAAAATATAGCGGTTCCGTGATTCCGCGATTGCTCCAACAGAATTTTTTTGTGTAGTAGATAATGAAACCAGATAATATAGGCCAATCTCACCGAGCATTTGGCGCAATGCGTGAAGCCGCCGTAAGTTTAATTCACAGGAGGCAGGGCGGCAGTGCTGGAGACGTCTCATGCTCGGCACGCGCAGAGCTCCAGCGAGGTTGTGGCACGTGCAACAAGACTAAAGTTCCCTCGGTGTATTGAGGCAGAGGTGGCGTACCAAAAACTGGCTGGTGAAATGGGTTTATTGAATATTAAGATATTGTTATGATCTCAATTCCTTTTGTATCTTTATATTTTTTGTGTGTCGCAGCTTTGTTTCAAACAAAGTCAAGCGTACGCTACTGATGAACTTATTACGTAAAAAAATACATCATCAATTGACGCTAGGTTTAGAAACAAAGAGCCCATGGTTTTCATTCCGCATGATTGACTAATTCTGTTTGCGATGCATGTCTTAGCCGACATCCAGCGTCCCCTCTCTTTCATGCTCTTGCGTGTTATGTCTGCCGGTCAGGCTTTCTAACGCCTCGTGAGGCGGGCGCAAAAAAAAAAAAAATAGCAGCAAGGGTCAAGTTTGTCCAGGTAACTAAATCCTATTTTGTATTAAATACGACATGTGGTCAGGAGTAAAGCAGTAAGTAAGCCGAAGCAACTCAACGACGTATCAGTAAACAAATGGATTGAAAGATGATCAAATAATACTGGGACCGACAGCGCTAACAATAAAAGAACCAGCATAAACCACTTGCCGATCGTGGTTTGCCTGACTGATCATGACAGAAGAATGCAGCTGATATCTTTCTTTTTTGACATATTCATTTAGATACTCACCATGAACTACGGTATAATGTCCACGTGCGTTGAAGCCGCCACCGCTGCCGTCAAAGTTGTATATATGTGCTCGACCTGACCTCCCTGATAAACAGGTGTGTGACAATGAACCACCCTTTAATGCTGCACGATTCAGAGAGTTCCTCACCAGCTGGGGCACCCCTTAAAATCCTAACTCTTTCTACTACTTCAGAGCAAGTGGACTCGCTGAAAGGTTAATTCAGATCATAAAGCACATGTTCCACAAAAATGTAGAAGACGGTAAAGACCTCTTCATTGTGGTTATGGCTGCCCA
This sequence comes from Ixodes persulcatus, assembly GCA_013358835.2. Taxonomy (NCBI): domain Eukaryota; kingdom Metazoa; phylum Arthropoda; class Arachnida; order Ixodida; family Ixodidae; genus Ixodes; species Ixodes persulcatus. The sequence continues at coordinate 1,275,072 of JABSTQ010011253.1, forward strand.
ATGCACGACAATGGGTGGACTGATAGATGAAAAAATCCGAACGTTTTTTCTCTCAGCAAAACCAACTCAGCTACAACCAACTACAACCCCGAGGCATGGACTCCCATGTGGAATCGACACAAAGTAGTCGTAGTTGTTTAGACAACGGCCGTTGAGTCCGCCAGTTTATGGCGACATTGTTAACCACTGTAGATGAGAAATTTAGCCATGCAGCGCAGTTCCACGGCTAGCCTCGAATCTTCAACTTGCATCACATAATAGTTATACACTACCCTACGCCGGTACGATGTTCATCCTGATCGCAACAGGGGGGGGGGGGGGGGGGGGGCGTGCAGTTTCAGGAACGGCAGCATCTTTATGGAAATATTAATACCAAACCTTTCTCCGCTCTGCAGAACAACCAGCAAGTCTATCTCCAGCACTACGGCAAGTAAACACCTAGAAACATTCCTTATGTTGGACCCGAGCACCACTCATCTGTTACGAGAGCATCACAAAGCATCATCTAGACGCGCAACAGGCATTACATCCGACCCGCTCATAGTGAGTTCCCCACAGAGGCTCTTACATCGGAGGGCTACAGGCAGCTCAAACCGCACCGCCAGTCAGTCTGCAACCAGGGGCCCTTACAGCACAAGAGCTGGACGCAGGTTGGTGAAGCCACGCAGATTAATGAAATAAATATTTCAAGCACATTACACAATTTCCTTTTGGTTAATCAAATATGCTTTTTTTGTTTGTTTAACTAGCTACAATCGACCTCGTCACCTTTATTAATAAAGAAAAAAGGACGTGTTATGCATATCTCAGCTGACAGCCAGCACCCCTTAGTTTATGTAAGGATCGCTTGTTCCCATGGCTGCCAGCCAAGGGTGGTGCATTGTTGTGCGCGGGCGGCGAATAAGAACAATGCAGATACGGCCAATAAGCAACAACACTTATGTTCGTCCATCTAACTAAGTTATGTTTTGTAATAAATATTAGTATCTAACAATGCTACGGTAAACAGCCTCGATTTCAGCACATCATTTCTCATATATAGTAAAGTAAACATACGATCGACGAAAATCGACGAAAATATTCCCTGGAGAAGGGGAACAAGAGGGACAAAGGACGAACACAAATCTCAAATTTTTAGGTCGCGCACCAGTCACCTAGCTGTGCTTGGAGATTTGTGTTTGTCCTTTGTCCCCCTTGTTCCCCTTCTCCAGGGATTATTTTCGTCATTCTTGTCTAGCTCGCTTGCAACTTTGCATTTAATTGCATTATAATCAATACGATCGAGTTCTTCTATTCAGCCATTACATTTCAAGAGTCACGAAATAATTATAGAATCCACCAGAGTTTTTATCCGACACCACACAGTAGTAGAACAGGGTTACTTTCCACGTCTGTAGTGGGCATGTGATGTGGTGGGGCTGTCAACTCACTCTGCAGAAAAAGCTGAGGAACGGGGAACGAAATGTTACTCTCCACTATCAATGCTGGTGTTCTCTGGCTCTTGTCTTCCCGCTAAAGGAGAAAGTAGTACAACATATTTTCGTATTCCGAAGAAGACGAAGAAGGCGGGGGACAGAGAAGAAGAGAAATATGTGATGGAATGAGATGAAGGATAAAACAAAGTCACATATATCGTAAGCGATACTGTATTGGTATTGTAGAACGTTAAAAATTGGCTCAGCCAACAGGATACCATTATGTGGATTACCCTCACGGCATGAGACAACGTCCAAGGTGAGATGATCTTCTCGTATCGTAAGCCGCAAGATGAAGAGGAGTTTCCGCTACTATATCGGGTCACCCAGTACTTCAAACTTCATTCAACTTGTTTGTAAAAGATTAGGAATAGATATCAATGCGATCCTACGGAAGAAAACAGTAATGATTAATATAAGGAGCGCAGATTTCGGGGCCATGATCAGAGACCCTTTGGAGGTGGACCAGAAGAAGAAAAAGCCAGCAGGGCGTAATAAATGTTTTTTTCATCGTGAGAGAGTGAACCGGACAGTAGCAAGCCCATGTTTTCAATCGGCAGGGTGCCCAAGCTGCTCGGTTACAAGCTCGACCGCAAGCTGGGAGACATCAAGGCCCGTTTTCGCGAATACCGCCGCTAACTCCTGGAGATCCACCACGGGGCTGCTGGAACCCCTGCGTCACCGGAAATTCGGCTGAAGCGTCTGCATGCTGAGCAAGCAGGGAGCCCTCGCGAGGCGCTTGAGACTGGCCTGCTAGAAGTCAGCAGCCCATGGGGCCCCGCAAAGACCACCGTCGCCAAGACCACTGCTAGGCCTGACGCTCTTCTTCACCCTCTTCATCATCCAATCATCATCGTCATCATTCTCAAAACTCATTTGTACTATACCATTTCATCATCATTAGAAGCGGCGCAGCAGGCCCTCAAGGTATGGGCATTTGCCTTTCTGCTGCGCAGCGGCTCTCCTGAGCTGCAATAAATATATCAATATATCAACATTCCTCGAGGCAATCTCCTGGTCAGACCCCAAGACAATATCCCGGTCAGTTCCCAAGACGATCTACGATCCAGTCGCATCGTGACTTCTCAGTCGGTCTCAAAAGCGACTTATCAGGCGCTCCCCAAGACAGCTTCCCAGCCGGTCCTCAAGGCAACTTCCAAGGCGACTTCGCTCTTATTGGAAGCCGTCAGAGCACACCCCTAGGAGACTGCCCGACAGGTCCCGACAGAGGTTTCCCAGCAGGCCTTCCAGGAAACTTCCAAGGCTACTCTGCTCTTCCTGAAAGCATTCATAGCGCAGGTGCAGCTAACCCCGGAGACCCTAGCTACTTCGTCTACCAGATCCTACATGCGCAACAACAAAAAACACTAAATCAACACCTACTTCAGGCCATTGTGGGGCGTTCAAGGAACCAGAAAGTTCCACGCTTTCGAATTGTGAAACCAGACCTATTTGATGGCCAGTACACAAACATTGAAGCGTGGCTGTCATTTTATGAGTATGCCTGCCAGAAAAACGGCTGGCACTAAATGACGACCGAGTTAAAACCTGCGACGTTTCCTCACTGGGATGGCAAACAAGGGATGTAAATTGTACTTAACTGACCATCTCGATGACTATTGGGAGTACTGGAACAAGCGTTTCCAGTTTTTGTTTCAACAAAATCCCGTGGAGAAGTGGGATAAGGCAAGATTCTAAAGATACCGGACAGGAAACGTCATGGAATATTTCTATAAAACACGAAGATTACTTCAACTAGCAGATTACTCCCAACCAGACTCATCTGTAGTACCTGTAGTTATTTACGGACATCCCAAAGAGCTACAAAAACAGGTCCAAGTGAAAGCGCCCAAGACTCTTGAAAGCCTTCTGGATTGCTTTCAACATCTGTGCTTAGGTGTATGGCCCCGGGCAGTACAAAAGCCTGTGGAAGGAACCGGTCAACCTACAAGAAATATGTCAGCTTCGGCCAAAATCTTCTTCACAGGGGCATCCACGGGTAGGGACACGCAAGCAGTCTGCGACGAACTTAGCAACGTTTAAAGAGAGTGGACCACCTAATGCCCATGCGTCAGAAAAAAAGCATGAACGAGGGTGTACCGTCCCATCCTGTGATAACAAGAGACTGTATGCTTATCGCAATCATCACTCTTGTATATAGATGTAAATGCAATTGGACGAGTTTTAAAAGCTCTTGTTGACAGCGGAGCGTCTCTGACGATGGTCAACCAGGAGGCCGTCGAGTGTGGAAAGGCCTTTGAGAATAGTACTATCAAAGTTCAAGGCTATGATGGTAAAGATAAATTATACAAGAAATGGATTCACTTGACCATCGAAAATGAGTGCCAACAAATTCAAGCCGAAGCTCTAGTGATTAGTGGGCTGAACTATGATTTACTACTTTCTCGGTCAGATATGAAGCGAATGCACATCAACATATACTGGGATGATACCGTCAAGGTATCTTTTCCAAACAATGCCGGTGCGAAAAAGCTAGAATGCGTGGAATCGGTAGATGATATACTTACCAACTACCCAGAAATATTATCTGTTGGCAAGTGTCCACTCGACACCACTTGCATTGAAGTAATCTTCGAGTTGGCGGACGCCACCATTGTGAGGCGGAAACACTACACGTCACTAGAAAAGAAACGGTGACTGAAGAAAGAGTTGCGAGACATGTTGGATACCGGCATCATTCGAAATTCATTCCCCTCTTTTGCTTCCACAATAACGATAGTACCAAAAGAAGACGGATCACTGCGGCTATGTACAGATTATCATACGATCAATCGTCCAACCGAACTTTCTCGGTTCCTGATGCCTAGAAGCGACAACATCATTGATGAGAGAGGTGAATGTACAGTATTTTTTAAATTGACTTGTGTATATGATTCTTACAAGTTCTTTTAAGGAAGGAATATAAAAATTTACTGCATTCGTAACCCCATTTTATGTATACAAGTACCACACACTTCCCTTCGGCTGGAAAAATTCACCAGCGTAGTTTCAAAGGATGATGAACGGAGTAGTAAATACTAATTCGGTTTCTGAGAAAGTTCTGTAACGTCTATTTCGACAATATAATTCTATATTTAAAGACTCTTGAAGATCACGGTCACCATATGACATGCCTGCTGGAAGTTATGAAAGAGGCCCATCTCAATGTGAATGTACAAAAAAATGAATTCTTTCAAAGAAAGGTGGTATTTCTTGGACGGATCTTGGACGGAAAGTCTTAAACAGCAAAGCAAGAATCCGTCTCTCGGACTTCCCATCTCCAAAAACCGTTTGACGTCCATTAGGTCAGGGTGTTTCTTGGGCTAGCCGGACATTTAAGAACTTTCATTCAAGATTTTGTAAAAAATGACAAAGTGCCTTACGCGGCTAAACCAACATGGTGTGCCCTTTGAATGGTTCTACAAGTGTAGAGAATCCTACCAGTACCTAGTACTGGTAGGATTCTTTACCAGTACTACCAGTACTAGGTACTGGTAGAGAATCTGATCCGGTGTTAATTTTGCCTTACTTCGATCTGCCGTTTGAACTGAAAATGGATGCATCCCACTAGGGCACAGGTGCTCTTCTTTACCAACGTAATTCGACCAAGCCAACGTATCAGCAACTTTCTGTCATTATCACTCATATACCTTTTCGAAGTCTGAGATGACGACGGAAAAGGAAGCCCGGCGCTGTACTCAAGGTCGTTCGATACTTCCGTTCGTACCTCGAGAGCCACAAGTTCCAACCTTTTACAGATCCCCAAGCGTTGACATACCTTCTCAGCGTGACTGAACCGAAAGGAAAAACAGCAAGATGGTTTAACAAACTCCAGCAATTTGAGTTTGAGGTACTTCATCGGTCAGGGGCTCACCTAAAAGATGCAGACGCATTGTCACGTCTATCCATTTCCGAATTGAGGCAAGAGACGCGAGAAGTCTTCTACACGCGACTGTGGGAAAGCATCGAACATCTAACCTTCAGTAATGGAAAGAGTCAAGTCCCAGTCACAGCTGTTAGTTCACCTCTCGTGCTTAACCATGATAGCATCGACTTAGGCGGCCATGATGAGTTTTGGAACGCATAGTAAACTGGCACACAGTTTCTTCTAGCATGTAATGAAGGAAGACATCTACCAGTATGTTCGTTCATGTCACGAATGTCAAATGAAAAAGGCCAAGCAGAAGCAGCAATCAATGAGATGGCTTTGCCAGTACACTCTGATATACCATTTGAAGTAGTTCATCTGGATTTCACCGAAATAAAAAAAATAAAGGTGAGGGAGTGGCTAGAACCCAAGTGTTTTTGATAGCCATTGACAAGTGCACGCGCATTGCCACCTCAAGAGCAGGAAAAGGAGATGCAAACCAGCGTCATCGCTACGCTAGAATGGGATATGTTTTGAAATACCAAGGTTACTGTGTCCGACAATAGCCCTGCGTTTCGGAGAAATAGGCTTCAACAATGGGAAAGATCAAGAGGAATAGGGCCTCGCTTCACCGCACCCTATCACCCGGAAGCAAATGGTCTAGCAGAAAGACTGATACGAGATGTGAAACAGTGCTTGTCTATGTATCCTAAAATCAGTGGCGGCTGGAAGTGTGCCCTAGAGGCAACGGTTGCCCATCATAACCGCTTACATACGGCAGCACTGTGCTGTAGTCCCAACTTCGCGGTCTTCGTACAAGCGCCTTACATGCCGGCGGAAGAAAAGACGAGCCATCAACAAGGAGAGATCTATAAAAAAATAATGAAAAAAAAATCTTTGACAAAAGATTTTGTTCAACACCGGAATTTAAAGTGGGCGAGTTTGTCATTGTCCGGAAGGGCATTCATGGAACATATACCAAGCTTTCCGAACCTTACCAAGTGACGAGAGCAGCTACCACGGAAGGTATCCTGAAGGCCATTCGGTTTTCAAGATACCGCAAAGAATGTCACTGGGTGTGCCACCATCGGAGATGTGTTCCCATACTATTCAAGGAGGGGTAATACTACGGACAAGAGCGTCCCAGAATGTGACACCATCGGAAATGTATTTCCATAACATCCCAGGAGGAATGAGTTTAAAAGCTGGAATGATGTGACAACAAACAACTCTGAAGAAGACAAAAGGGGGGGGGGGGACAGAGAAAAGGGAAATATGTGATGGAACGAGGTGAAGGGTCCAGTAAAACACACCTTAAAAGAGGAAGTGCTCTTGGCCGGTTCCATTTCAGTGTTCATGCGTATGGCTGTGATTTGTTTGCTTCGAGCGAGAATCGCGTTGGGCTGAGAGATCGCAGCTTCTTCGTCTCACTATATGACTATGTAGCCGCGGGCTAAACGGAGTACTGATGAACCGCGGCGGCTGCCGAGCGTCCGGCGCAAGTGCTTGCAAGGCAGTCAAGGGCCGTCGCGCTAACACGCTCGCGGTTGTCCAGGCTCAGGAATTGTAAATATTGGAATTGTGTATATCGTAGGTGATTCTGTATTGATATTGTAGAACGTTACATAGTTTGCAGAGCTTTCTTTAGTTTATCATGTGAAGTTTCGGCATTCAGTTCAAGAATATTGCTTAGCAGCTCTTCTCCTTTCTGCTACTGGCTTCCTCTTTAGGGCATTTGATGATATTACGAACTGTTATAAAATGATAACTAAGCCAAATAGGAACTCCCCGGAGGGCGGTTCTATTTGCCTAGATATGTTCTGCAACCGCTTCAGCCATGAACAAACCATATGCTAGGCAAATTTTTCGATATAAATATGAAACTTGTAATAATACCAAGAATTGGGATGATTTTTTTTTTCGGCAGTATGATATAATTGCTTTGGTAAACAACAAGTGTATGGTGAAGAAATATTGCTAGTTGTTCTTGTTATTATCCTGCGCAGCGACCGCAAATAAAACAACATTTGCTTCCATATGTTTGCACTGCAGCTTGAGCATCGTGATATGTACGTTTTAATGATGCTAATCCCAAATTTAAAAAAAAAATGAGCAGAAACATTTTTGTAGCTCTTGATTTGCCGCTGCTTCTTGCTGGGTAATTCAATAGAATTTTCGAACCAACTTTCAGTTTTGCACACGAAATTATGGGGGTAAATTATATGAAATTATACACAAATCTCGGTTTCAATAATACAGCTGTCTCCAAATATCTCCTATGCAGTTCTCAATTTATAAAAAAGCGTTCTTTATTGTATATTAAGAGTATAGACTAGAAGAGCTAGAGCACTTTCATTTTCGAAAGCGTGCTCAATCGAGTCGTTGAGCACACACTGCAGCAAACCCCGCCGCCAACACGAATATTTAAAAGACGAAAACACAAACAAACGCATCTGGATCGTTCGCAAGATTCTCATTCAAGTCCGTGTACTGTATATAATTCCTACCCGTAAGCCCAAACTGGCGCACAGCCGTCGCACGTTTGGAAGTACACCGCCCGTTGGTATACACACACACACACATATCCGTTCGCGGAGTTGGAAACCGGTTCGTAACGTGCACCAGGGCGGGAAGGGTGAGACCCCGAACCCCAAACTTTTGGGCAGTAGTAGGAAGGGGGCGGCGTTGGCCGAAGGCGAGAGGGATCCGGCGGGGGGGAACCCGGCGCACCAATTGTTTTGACGGCCCGGAACCATTAATAATTTCTGGCGTCATTGTTGTTTTCACGGGCAGGGAACATTTCGGCTGACCATGCGCACTGGAATGCTGCCCGCAGCAGCTCCGAGGTATATTAATCTATTTCACTCAAGAAGGGCCCCCGGGTGACACGCGGCCTCCCTTCCTCGTTGCGCCGCTGCCGCCTGTTTCGCCGACGAGAAAACGGGCTCCCAATTTCGGAGCCCGACCGGAGGAGGCTTTTCTCAATCTCGCCAGGCTGATTTTCGGGTGCCGCGGTCCAGCAGCCGACAAAATATGCGCGCCGCTGTGTATCGTTGGCTAATAGAACGCGTTGTCTTCGCCGGCCCTGGAGGGATGAAAGATGGCTCCGTGTTGGATGACCGCAAACTCGAACCAAGTTGTACTACTCGGTGCAGCAGTTTGGAGACCACTTTATAAAATTTCCTCCATGCAGGGCAGTGGGCTGACGGTTTAGTTAATGTAGTTGAGTGCGTCTCTATTTACTGAGGTGTATACTACTTAAGCGCCAGAAAACACAGTTGAATTTCGTAGACATGGCAACCCTGGAGCGAGGGGACAGAAAAGGGGCGGAAAGACACGAAGCACCTTTCAAAACATCTCGTCTGTCCGTCCTTTTTTTTTCTTCTTTATTTTGTCCCCTCGGTTTGGGGTTATCATGTCATTCTTTAATCAGCTCGCCAGTCTACTTGCTTTAACTGTTCGATTCAACAGCAAGTAGTTCAATGTTTTCTTGTAATTTGGCGGATTTTTTTTTTTTTGTAACGTGACAAAAGCTCTTATTTGATATGAAAGATGTTCTTCGGTGGTATCAGTTCAAATCTCTCCGTTACAAGAAAGCGCCACTAAGAGGTGGACGTCTTCAGGACACCCGTATGTTTGATATTGTTTTCAAACTGCAGCCGTCATTATAATTGATTACGTGACTGAACATTTGTTTTTAACTTCTTCGACTGCCTGTGTTCTAACGAGTGCGGAATGCAGTCTAGTTACGCGCAAGATAAACATTAACTTAACGGCGTCCCAAAAAGCGTATAATGCTTTTGTCTTCCGGAAATATAAACTATACATCCCCGAGCGCTCATTATCCGGTCAAAATGTAGCCCTAGCGGTTGGAACCAGATGCCGGCGTTTCAGAACTAACAGTTATTCTATTACGAAGTTAGAAGTAATATCCTCAAATTTTAATGCAAAAGGGCTCGAATACATAGAGCCGAAAAGCGCATGCGGTTACCATAAACGGGCCGAATTTTTCCATTGAAAGTTTCAGAAAATCCCTTAAATTTGTATTAATATTGCGGCTAGTTCTGAAACTTTGGCATCGGGTCAGGACTGTTAGCGTTGTATTTGGGCACAGGCTGAGCGTTTGGAAATGCGTACTTTTTATTTGCGGCAAAAAAAAAAAGAAAAGAATTCTGCATTAACGCCCAAGAAAGAATACAAAGGTTAATCTCATGGACATTTTTTAGCTCGTCCCAATGTCAACAACTGGAGGTCATCCACACGACATGGAGGGATTCAAAATCCGACCACTCCTTCCGGCTGTACGGAGAGAGCTGCCATGGCCCATATGAGAACGAGATTCGGCGTTTCATAACCATTTCTGCAATATGCCAAAGAAATTTTCAGATCTAATAGAATACTTTCTCGGGACCTATCTACACCTGTAATACGCTGTGTGGTCGCAGTAAGGTTCGCCGAGCATGACATGATAACCGCAGATTGTCTCATCCGGGGCTTGGCCAGAAATGTGTAATAATAATTGCAATTCTCCACCACGTCGGGATCTCTTCCTTCACTCTTAGCTTTTCTCTCGTGCTCGCCGGCACATCTCGTCTACTCTCACAAAACTGCCTCCCCCCCCCCCCCCCGGCCCACTCTGCTAGGCATAATTGTTGCGAGGTTGTGCAGTGATGCCAGCAGCATCAGCCGCGTCGGAAGCAGTGGCTGAAGCCAGCGCCGGCAGCAGGGAAAGCAGCAGAGGCCCATCGGTCCGTCCAGGCCACACCAGGGGAACACGGGGAGAGAGCGAAGGGAAGAGAGACGGAGGGGTAAAAGGAGAGGAACTTGCCGCAGAAAAAGCACACGCAGAAACGCGGAGGCACCTCCCTTTCTGCCGCTTTCTCTTCCCCCTCTTTTCTCTCCCCTCAACTTCCTTATTTTCGTGTTGCTGCGTTGCTCTCGGGCCGGGCAGAGATGGATTATCTTTCTGTCAGATGATATATTACCGCGCTCGCCCCAAGTCCGGTGGTGCGGACTTACCCCGGTTTTCTTCGTCTGCGGGGCTTCCCCCCTGCCTCTCTGCCTTCCCCCGGCTTCCCTCGCCCAGTCTTCTTGTTCCTCCTCGCCGCCCTCCTCTTCCTTTTGCCGAAGCGATTGCCTGCTCGCTCGCCGGCCTGCCTGCCCCGCTCGCTTTTTCTCCACTGTAATACTTGAACTAGATAATCTTGGGGCCGCTGCTGCTGTGTAATATAGCTATGCAGTAGAGCAAAAGAAGCGGTCGAAAAGAGAGGGGGACCCCCTGGTGGAATGAAGAGGGGGTTGCACTCTGGGGTGTGGAAGGGGAAAGCCGCCTCTGCTCCTGGGCCTCTCCTTGGCCGTCGGCTGGTCGGCCCCATGTGCTGGGCCCTTCTCGTAAACGATGAAGTAACGTGCACAAAAAAAAGCGAATCCGAAACAAAAGACAAAGCGAGCGAGAGTGCCTGTGGCCACGTAATGGCTGTAGTCAGCGTTCGGTGGATATGCCCTCCGGGAAGGCGGGGTTTTATGCTAAATTTGCAAGTTCTCACGAACTCACCTCGAATTATGCGCACGTTTCGGTAAGGGACGCTTGGCATGGCGCTTTCTGGGGCGTTTCCGTGAATGCCTAACGCATTCGTCGATAGTGCGGTGTCTAGAAGCAGTCTTCAACGGCAGCGTTTAGCGTCCTCTACTGCCCAAACATCGAAAGTGATCCCGATGTGGGAACCAATGATGTCACAGGAGCCAGCGTGTCATGTTCTCCGATGCCGGGATCCTCGCGGTTGGTACTAGAAGTTCCCGCAAAAGGTACGAGCGAACGCGAGTGTCGCTGTCGTCGCGGCGTCCCAGCTTTTGGAGACCGAAGCTTCTGCTCCGAGGATGTCAAGCTGAAGAGCTCCCTGTCGCAGACTAAACGCCTGTCGCCTCCACCTCTGCCGTTGTGCCACCGCCAGGATATAAGCGGGCAACACGACACTTCAGTGACGTCCTCAGGCGGAAAGATAAGGACCAGTTTTGAGGACGCGATAAACACAACAGTCGGACATACCTAAATTCCAGGCACAATAGTCGATACCCTCTCAACACGTTTCCGTGCTATGCCAATCTCACTTAAGAAAAATACGAATGCGGTATTCACGAGATGATTCGATTTGAAACATTTGCACAAGAACTTTTTTAACTATTCAACTATGCGGCTATGCCAGTTACTGAGAAAGCAAATGCCGTCATTATTATATTCCTCTTCACCTAATTCCAGCGTAATACTCGAACATTCTTAGCTTCATGTCATTTCAGAACATATCATTGTCTAAACGTTGTAAGTATAAAGCGTATCTAAAATAACAGTACGGAAATAACTTTATGAAAGCACCGTTTCTGATTAAGATCATTGATCTCCGCCGATCTAAATGCGTGTTCTACCCGAATTCAAAGAGTTTGAAACAATAGACTGGTCAATAGGAGTCATCACATAGCAATTTTCACGGACGCCACGAAGACGTTGAGAAATTAATCTATTTGCTCGAAAGAAGAACGCAGGTGTGGCAAGGAGCAATGCACAATTCTACCACAAAACATGACCGAATATATCATGCATATCATTTTCATCAAAGGCCTCAATGGCATCAAAGACCCCATTCGCCCAACAGAACTGCAGTATTCAAGAGAACATTGTTGTTTCCACTCGGCCTGCCAGATTTGAACGTCTCGATAAAATGCAGGTCATGCTCCTTGGACTTTCTTCTGTACACTTGTGCTCGGCTTGGTACATGATTTTGCATCTATATTATTTTTAGTACAAAGGCGCTGACGAGTGAGTTTGAGATGACGAAAAATCCGGTTTCGATATCTCAGACAAATTGGCCAAGACTTCTATGCCATTCATTACTTATGCTATTTTCTAAAGCAGCAGATCGATAGCTATAAGCACGCATGTCATGTGATGCTTGACCAGAGCACCGCTAGGAGCATGTAATGAAGAAATTGCTCAAATCAAAACAGCTCCACTTCTGTGTTACTAGGATGAAGGCTGTCGGTGTGATCTGTCGCGAATGACGCAAGGACAGCCTCCAGATTTTCGAAGAATATCGCGCGAACACCAACCTGTCGGTAGACAATCGCCTTATCGCGGCGTGAAACAGCAAGTCAGCGAGACTAGACATGTGCCTTCTGCCACACGCGCGTAGACTCGCTGACCTGCTTTTTCACGCCACGATAAGGCGCTGATCTACCGGCCGGTCGGGGTTCGTGTGATATTGTTAAAAAAGCTGGAGTAATTGCTACAAAGATTCAACCCTGCCCCTTCCGGACCTGTCCGTGTCGTAGTGTTGTAAGACACATATTGCCAGCTCGAAGCCAGCACTTCATCAGGGCAGATATGAATGACTCCAACTCTTTGCATTGCTTCATCATTATGGAATCATCTCCACCCAGGTTCTTGGCAGAGATACAATTACTGTCTGGTGCAATGCGAGGCTTGTTGTTGTACCTTACAGAAGTTTAAAAACCCTCCCCGGCAAAGCGCTCTCTGAACGTCCAAGTTTACACAGTGGCTTCACTGTTGGGTCATCGGATCATAGCAGCTGCCCAAAGATACAGCCGAGGCACAGTTAGCGCCTCAACGTTACTTGTGAGTTGCCTTTATCATCAAAGTGATCAAACTATTTCGCCTCATAAACAGGGGGGTAATGAGAAGTGCCCTCGGAACCAGAAATCACACCAGGTCTCAAAAGGGTGCGAGCACGCCTGCCATGCCATTTTGCAGCCTTTTGCCTTATAGGTCTCCTTCCGGCTATTCGCGCCTCTTTATGCCTTCATTTTGAAGCAATCTTGCTTATAGAGTTGTCTGTACCGAGCCGGCGTCGAAGGCCGTCGTCATCGGTCACGGGGCCGTCCTCGAAGCGTGTTCCTTAATGTCTGATCCATCATGGCGGGGCTGCGCCAGCGGCGGCATTGGGGCTCCTGCCGCAAATAGCAGGCCCCAAGGCCTGACAACAGTTCGATCACGGCCGAAGGTGGGATCGCGGTCTGGAGCCCGCTGCTTCGCGGGAGACCTGCGCGGCGGCCAATCGCACCAGCCTGATCCATCATCGCCAGCAGGAACGGCCCACGTGAGATCCATCCACTCTGTCTGCACCGCCACCGTTGGCAGGGCATCGGACAGCCCAGGCCTCTCCCACCGGCGGACTTCGACTCCGAAGGCTCTATTACGCGTCGCCTTTTTGAATGGAATCCGGCAAAGCCCGGCGAGCATCCGGAACTACGTGCACGGAGAAAATGCTTTGTTGTTGCGCCGGTCTCGAAGTCGTGCCCGACGCTCTGCGGGATGCGGAAGACCATCTCGGCATTAATCATGCCTGAAGCACGCAGTTCGACGGGATGCACAGGTGACCTGCGGGGATAACTCGGGATATTCGTAATCTTCAGAAAGAAGAGGAATCTTCCTACGGGGGCTTCGTCTTCATAATCTCAATGCGTCACCGGCATGCACAGAGACGTGAGGCGCGTTCGACCACTTTATAGAGACGGAGTGTCTTGAATGTGATTAATCGGATAAATGAAATCTGTATCGCGGAAATCCCCTTCTTCTTTTCGCCGTCAAAAGAGTTTTTACGCTTTCTCTGTGGAACATTTTACTTGTTCCTCGAAACTCCGACTAGGCAGTTATAATAAATTAATGGGTATTTCGAACCGTGTGTAACATTCAGCTGTCCCAATCAAACGAGGATTTCTTTTGTGCGTATTTTAGACATCAAAGTCTGAACCAGTCATATATATTGAGCATTTTCCATTCTCGAGAAACATTGGCTTCTTTTGAACTGCCGCATACAGTCTATACATCACACATATACTCCAGAGAGTTTCGGACGACCATTTGTGTTGCCACGATTTTAATATCGAGGATTTGCGCCGCCTGTCAGAACTTTATGTATGGGGCGCGCGTGTGGAAACACCACGTAATAAAAGAATCGTTATGCGTACACTAATATATCGCAGAAAGATGTACGATTGTCATTTAATCATTTATATCGCGCGTAATGTAGGCACGCAATATTGTGAATTTTACGTATGTTGGGTGCGATGAATAGTTGTCGATATTCACTTGACCAAGCATTTAGGAACAGATCAATTCATAAAACAAGAGGGCTTTTTCAATCTAGACGTCCTGGAGGATTTCTGCGACTGGTGCGTTTGCCGTCCTATTGGACACTTCAACCCCGTGCATTTATTCCCATTTCACCTGTTTCCCCTGCCGCACCACTTTTCGCTGCACACTTGAATAAGCGGTAGAAGTCCCCACTTATTTCCACGTATTTTCCGCTGGGTGGCGTCACCTTCATTGGAGTTGCGAAAAGGTCCCCTACATCGTCGGCAACAAGGCAAAACACCAAGTCATAACATTTGAAGAAGTCTCACGTCGCGATATTTGTGGTTGCTTGTATAAAACACGCGGTGTAGCAGACGAAACGAGTGGGAGCCTTAGTGTTGCAAACATCCCAGCATTCAAACCCATGGCTGCTGGGAGTATCGGTTGACTCGCCGGCGGCAGGGAATACCGCCTGTCTCCAACTTCGGCATCAGCGTGAATCTATGCACAATTCAGGCGTCCAGAAGAAATTCCGGTGGACGAAATATAGAGACGCGTTAAGGCGCGCCCGATGGGAGACTGCGTTTGAGGTACCGTATATGCTCGAACCCCAAAGGGCTGCTTAACGTTCGCATAGAATACACTATCCTCATCCGGCGAATGAAAACCCATTTCACGAGGCAACAAAAAATAACTGCCACTATTGCATTATGAGCAGGAACGAACCCAGCGGGCGGGGGATAGGTTTCTGATATTCGTGGATATCCAGGCAATAGATTCATTCCTGACCCTATGGGTGGTAACGGGGGAAGGGATCAGCCGACAGAGTCTGTTATGCGCATGATGGATCCGGCAAGCCGAATAAACAGAAGCCCTTCGATCAATGCCAATATTTTGCACGAACCGGGAAGGAAACGGCTTTAGCCCGTGATCGCATTGGATGACGATGACGGGAAGTAAATACAAAGCGTCAAATAAGCGAAGCGAACAAAACGTTAAAAACAGCATAAAGCGAAAAGCAAGTAAGCCTAGTGAGATTTCGGAAAAAAGGAAACACAAAAAAACAAGTCGAGACAGAAAAAAATATTGGAAGGCAGCCATTCGTCAAATTCAAAGTCAGAAGGGAGGAGGGGTGGGTTGACGTGTTCTTCCAAAACGCGCTTTTCGAAGTAAGCAGAATAAAAGCGACGGGAGGCAGGTTCGATCAAGACGGGGCTATAGTTACTCCGCATGGGATGATCTGCGAGTCGCACAGGGAAGGAAACAGGCGGGAGGGAGGAAGACGGGAGGGACACTGTCTGGAGGCGGAAAGGAGCCGAGCCTTTGGCGGCGCCCTCCTCCATTGTGCGCGACTCGTTCTGAAAGATACCAAGGTGAGAGATGGGATCCCGGGCCACACTATGATTGAATGCGGCCGTTCAATCACGGCGCCCAGTTGAAACGAAGCGTGCGTCCCAGAAGAAAAGGAGCCGGAGATACGAAAACGCAGGGATGCCCCAGTTACGGCCGGCACCCATCCGCCTCGGACTGTGCTATTTGCGGGGACGATAAACGCGCGGGGACGCTGTGGACAACAGCAGAGACAACCGAGTTGTGTATTTGGACCGTCTAATTACTATTTCATTCAAACAACGCTAGACCCGATGAAAGGCTGTCGATTGGCGCCTGGACTCTATGTTTTTCTCTATTGGTTGGATTGATTACGAAAGAGTCCATGCATAGACAAATTCTTTGCGCTGTAAATGAATACGTTTTCATGTATATGGGGTCTACAGGAGTGGTCATAAGAATTCATTTGGAAGAAGGATACTGCCCATCAAGTTGTTAAACCAGCCGATACTCGTTTAGAACGGTGAAAGATCCGACGAGTCATATTCAATATTGCACAAATCGACTCGTTTTCACTGGGCTTGAAAAGCTATTGTTTTCCTGAGGCCAGCTCTCTAGGAATCAGCGTCTTAGCTGAGACTGTGTGAAAGAAAGAGCAGTATAGAAGTCAGCATCGCACGAGCGGAGTGGCACGGGAAGCCGAGTCTCAAGCGCTCGCGTGCCCCAAGCTTGGCAGGCTTTTTTTTCGCACAGTCACACAAAGCTAAGAAGCTGATTCTAGCAAGCCGGCCCAGAAATCGTGCCGGACGCATCAACGTGATCCTCGAAACAGAAAGAGCCGGGCTACAGGTAATACCCCGGTGCTCCTCAAAAGTCAAAGTACAAAAAACACATTGCAATGTCACCTAAAAAAAAAAAAAAAAAAAAAAAACGGGTTAAAAACAATTATGAGCACGGTTCACCGATGCTTTAGTGCAAAAACGGTAATAGACCATTCTCACCAGCCAGTTCGACTACGCCACCACTGACGCAGTACATCGCGGGAACTTTAGTCTCTCTGCGCGCGCGACAACCTCGTAGGCGCTCTACGCGTGTAAAGCACGAGACAGCAGAAGCCCTCTCCTGCACTGCCGTCTGCCTCCTGCAATCTAAAGTTATGGCGGCATCACGCATGCGCAGAACGCTCAGTGAGTTCAGTCTATTGAGAACTGGTAACATCGTCTACAGTAACGGTATTTATATAAAAAGAACCCTGATGAAAAAAAAAGAAAAAAAAAGACGTGGACGGATTATATTTTTTGCCCCATCGCCCTAAAAACCAAACTTGCTCTGGGGTTGACTTTCGGCCCTCCTTTGATCTATTTACTCGTTGGATTTCTTGAGTCAAGAGAACTCGTGACTCGATTGACGTCTTGAACGATATCGGATTCCACGGGTCCTATGCATCTATAATCAATGCTAAATATCTTAACTCGTTCCATCTCTTGACCCCTTGAACAGCTTCAGTTGGCGATCGCATGCCTGTTGGATCTCATGGCACGCTGGATCTCTTGATTCGTAAAACCTCTTGAGCTTTCATTCCTCACCGTTGCCAGTTTCAATCTAGATTAGCATCGACTCTGACGTATCTTCGTGTATTACTAATCTGTGATGAACGTTAAATATCTCGGGCTGGCAGTACTGCTGCGCTCGCTAAATATTTCATCTGCAACGTGGCACACCAACCTCGGGTTATAGGGTGGATCAGCCTCAGAATATCTAGACATATAACGTGAATTTCGCCTTTTACCTTCTAAATTCTAACTGAAGTTGCATTTAAGCGCTCTCCGTGCAGTAAGCGCTTCATTTATTTGACATCGGTCATTTGTCTGAGTCCATCCGATCTCAGTCATTTTTCTGTAGACTCAAGCAGACTAAATAAGACTAAATGTTTTCGAAGCTCAAACTATTTGCAGAATCTCCTCGGAATGAGTTAAGCATTTCACAAAATTTCAGACCCCAATGGTGTCCTGTCTCTTGCAAGCGACGATGCGTACTTCCTCCATATATCTACCTTTCGCAACGCACACATAAAATATATCTCTGGGCCGTGCAGGTCCCGCCACGTAAATACCCCGATTGCATTACACACAATCAAAAAAAAAAAAAAAAGAAACGTCGTGTGTAATTTTTTTACCTTTTTTTTTTTTTTGCAGGCCGTCGAGAAGGAAGCTTAAATCAACGCATTCATCCAGCCAACCAGATCGGATTCGGCGAGTCCGAGCAAAATCACGGAGGCAAGCGCGGTCCAACACGAACCGCGCATGCCATCGCGAGTCCTCTGCGCGCTGGCCCCGGGGGTCGTGGCAAAGTGTGGTGGCGGCGGCGGCCCCTCCAGCACGCCACCAACCACGAAGGCAGCAGCCGGCTCTCGAGCATTCGCCACGGTTATCGGCCCCGGTGAGGGGAGTGAGCCGGGCACAGTCCCAGCATCAAAGGCCTCCGGACAGACGCGCCGCACAAAAGGCAACCGCCTCCCTCTGGCGCTTCCCACCAGTCCTCCCTCCCCCCTCCTCCGCCCGCGAAGCGAGCAAAAAAAAAATAAAGAAAAATGGTGCACGAATAATAATGACAGCGTCATCTTCAATAACAACAACAAGAAGAAGCAGGGAAACAGCGACGCCAACAGCGTTGGATGGATCGAGCGAGCGTCTCCATACCCGGATAGAGGTCGTCCTAGGACGAGGAGTTTCTTTTCCAGAGACCTCTTCCAGGCGCAGACTCTCCGGTCGAATAGGACGCGCGGAGGGAGGTAGGTATCAGCCGAAGACGCAGCAGAAACGAAAAAGCCGCCGCTCCGCGCCTTCGGCCGACGGGACAGCCTGCGCTGTGGCTGATGCTATTATAAGGAGTCGTGGCGGCGGACGCTGTGCTTCCTTCTCGTGCCACCGGTGCGCGGTTATTATGGGTACGCTGCGTGGTATAGATGCCAGATAGAAAAAAACAACGACAACGACAACAGCGGCAACAATAACAACAGTCCTCCGGTACCCGAATGCAGCACCCCTTTTTTTAATGTTGTTTCTATTCTTGTCTCTCTTCTGTTTATGTATGCTCGGTTCAGCGACCATTTTCAGTACCTGTTGCGTTGGAGATGAATGTTTCGGCGTTGTAGAGGCGTATTCGATATATTCCCTTCAGAAACACTGACAGCTCGCGTGGTCGCTGTTAGGATTTCTGATCTTTCGAATGAATATTCTGTTGTCCCGGGATAGATTCCCGAACGTCGGCGCTTTTTTCTTACTAGATTTACGTCAGGTCTTATATTATTATCAATTAGAAAATTAAAAACTGTCAACATGCTATCCCTTGCTGAGGTTCAACTTCTTGATCATGGATAATGCACAAAAAAAGGAACGAATTATTGGATACAAAATGAAGGGTGAAACTAAATAAAATAACAAACCAAAGTCCAAAGTTTCCGACTAGCGTGCTCAGTGGATTTAGTGCGCATTATTGGGGATAGCCCGTCGCCATGCCAGACACGCCTATACCTCTTGAAAGCACTCTAGTGTCATTGTCTATTTCTTGAAACGCTTCAGATGACCATACGTGCTTTGCGAATACGCAGGAAGCTCTCGCAAGCGCCATATTTTCCACCAAACGTAGGTGGTGAGCCCTCTCCTTGTCAAACTCCAAACGGCACCTCAACGCTTTACCAATTTGAGTGACCAGAACTAAAGAGGGGCCAATTGAAAACATTAGTGCCGTACCATGTGCATGACCGTCGTCAGCAGGATTCAGGGCCCTTAGCGCGAAGGATGATGAGCGCCATTGTAGCGACATTTTCATCAGCACCGTGCCTCACCCTCGCATATAAGCTTGATCCTTTCGCAGCCATTACCTTATTCTTATGCAAATCAATACTACTAATAATAACTTTACTAGTAAATCATTTAGAAACAGTATGTTATAGAGTTGTAACTTCCAGACAATTTTGTACTACAGCGGGTTGAAACATTTTTCCAGTCATTATTAGTGTGGCTAACGAAGGTTTTCGTTGTTGGAGTTTTATAGATGTTTTGTTCAAGTCATTACCATATACCGTCTATCAATCAGTTGCGTGCTTTTCGTTGTTTAGCGTTCACGAGAGTCGACTGCTTGAAAAGTTTGGAAAATAGTACAAGATTATCACTGCACCACATAAGATAAGTCTATGTGACCGTGATTACGGGTCACACGAATTTTTCGCGAGGTGTACCTGGATACGAAAAGTCTGTTATCGTAATTGCGTTCCTTCAGTCCTACAACTCTGTAGAAATCGCCAAGTGGAAAATTACTTGGACGCTATAGATATTTTCTCTTCATATTACGCCTTAGTACTTTACCGGTGTAAGACAAAGACGAATGGTGGAGGATAACAAATTGTTCCAAAGACATTTTTTACTCCACGCTCAGTGGGTTTTGTGCGTGTAAAAACGCTCTGCAAATGCGTTTTCGAGCTGAAAAGAAATACAATTGTGTCTTTCAAGCATGACTTCAATGATAATGTTGCTTAAGACCGCGGAACACAGGACATGCTTGATGCCGTAGTCATCCTCTTATCCAACCGCGAATATTTTTATCTTGTTCGCACAAATATGAAAAACAAAAACGTCATCAATTAGAACGCACCTGCTTTCCTTGCGACATAAACACGCTTTCTTTTTCGCTCAAGGCATTTTGTTTTTCTGGAAACGCAACGTTGAATCAAATCTTTCATTAACGGTGCGTGTTTTTTTGTTTTTTTTTAGATTCGTAGAAAAATTAAAATAATAACCGAAATATCAACTCGCTGTTATACATTAACAAAACAAAACAAAAGAATTGAAGAATAAAGCTGCGTGTGTGTTTGTGTGCATGTGTGTAAGCTGCATCGGGTAATTTATATCCTCGATATAAATCGTACTTCATGAGAGTTTTGCGAGCTGTGTCTTCAAAGGAAGAAATTAAACGATGCGACGGAAATAAAGCCGAAAAAAAACTTATTAGTGAGTTTGAGTACTGCGTATACGAGCGAACGCAAGCCCTGTGCGTTTGCGTTAGCGCTGAGTGTTCCACACTGCACGTGCGCGGAACCCGAACTGCGGCCTTGAATTGGCGCATGGCGACTTCGCGCATGCGCAGCGTGGAGAACGCAACGCTAACGCAAACTCACAGCGCTTGCGTTTGCTCGTATACGCAATACTAAAACTCACTATTCTCTAATTTGTACTTCACGATGCATAAACGTCTCACAATAGCAAGCACTCACTCAATAACAGACACAAAAGCATACACACAGCGCTGACTCACAACTCTTTGTATTTTGTCTTCGTTTTCTTCTACTTCGTATTAAAACAAAATCTCGAAATTGTTTTGTCATTTTTTCCCCGCCTATTAAAACAAATTTGTAAACTAGTCCTCGATTATCATCTTAAGGTTGGATAAACCAATTCTTTTGCCGATATGGTGAGAGATGGGCCGCTCACACATCCATGGTCAAGCCCGGCAATATGCTTTGCTTCAATTATTTCTCTTGTTAGCTGGTTGTTGCTTCGGTCAAGCGCGGTGCAACTAGGTAGTTGCACCAGATTTTGTTTTAATACGAAGTAGAAGAAAACGAAGACAAAATACAAAGAGTTGTGAGTCAGCGCTGTGTCTATATTTTTGTGTCTGTGATTGAGTGAGTGCTTGCTATTGTGAGTCGTTTATGTGCTGTGAAGTACAAATTATAGAAAACCAACTAGCCCAAGCTGCGGTGTAAACAATCACTATTCTCTTAGCAGGATTCTTGCCACACTGTGTCAGGGAATAAAATAAATGTAAAAGCGGTATATTGCGTGAAGGACGAAACGATAACGAAAATATGACCAAACATGGTGTGCGCAAAAGTACTATACAGAAGGTTGCAGAGAGTGTATACTTTAAGAACGAAGACTAAAAATCTCTAAATTGCACGCATCCCTTCTTTTTTCTTTCTTTCTTGACGTACAATTACTTTTGTTTTTTTCGCGCTTGGAATGGGTGTTTAATTTCGGAGGCTGATGTTACGAAAGCGAAAGCTTGGTCACGAAATGTCACGCAACCTTTGTCACGGACGTCAAACTAAATGAGCCAAGCAAGCAGCGTCAAAAGTGCATTGCCACGGCATCACCGCCTAATCCAATCACACACAGGAAAAAAAAAAAAAGAATCACAGCGCATTCACTGTGCCCGACGATCACCGGTGACAGCAGCATGAACGCCGTGACGAAGCACTTTTTTCACTGCTTGCCTGCCTTCATCGGATTGTAGGCTGCGGTCGGACTTCAAGTGAAATGGAGTTTATTTTGCAAAGTATTGCGTAGCATCGGCATTCCACAAGTTTCATATATATATATATATATACATATGTATATATATATATATATATATATATATATATATATATATATATATATATATATATATATGTGTGTGTGTGTTTTTTACGTAGATCTAGGTTTTAATGTTTTAGTATTAGAACGCTCGTTTTGACGAAAACCCTGTGGAGTCTTTCGTTCCTGAGGGCCGGGGAGAGAGGGAGAGGGTGTCGCGTGCGACGCTCCCATCGGTCTGAAGTGCTGACGTCAGCGTCAACCTCTCCCTCTCTCTCCCCGGCGCTGACACACTGACGGACACCGCCGGGGTTTCGTCAAAACGAGCCCTTTCGTTGTCGGCAAAGTCACGCGCACAGCTTGCTCGGAGCCAGAGGGGAGGAGGCGCCACGCAACACCTCCTAGATAACAAAGCCATAAGCTGATGAATCAGATGGCTTCATCAGAGAAGGCCAACGCTGGACACAGATTGGAAACGAGTGCTGCGTCAGCGCTGGGCTTGGAGTCAAGTTTGAGCCGAACTTTGACGCAATCGTCGTGTCCATTCTGTGCACAGTGTTGGCCGATGACGCCATCTCATTCAGTTCTACGGCTTTGTTATCTAGGAGGTGTTGGTGCCGCGGGGCGGTTGAATACGGGCGTGCTCAGCTGCCGCTCTGCCGCCGACGGTTGTTCTCCGTTCTGGGTTTTCGTAGTAGCGATGCGTGGGCTGTGATGTGTGTGTGTAGTTAAAACGATGGACGCGGTCCCCTTCACGAGTGATATGAACGCGGTTCCTTCCATGAGTGGTATGAATGTGGTTCCTTGCACGAGTAATATGGATGACCGTAACCAGGCGCGTCGACGTACTCTGACAAGCAGAGTACAGGAAAGGGGTGAAACAGTAGGATTCATTGGTGAATTCTTAGGGAATCCGTTAGCATGACTCTTTGGAAACGCCACACACGTCCTCCTTTGGGAAACGCTAACATTGACCCTGTAATGATTTCAAAAAAGAGGAAGCAAAAGAGAAAATTAAAGTGATTAGTGTTAGCGTTTCCCAAAGGGGGACGTGAGCGGCGTTTCCAAGGGTCATGCTAACGCATTCCTTAATAATCCACCAGTAGATCTTTTTTTCTTCTTTTTATTTCGAGCTTGGAAGGGGGGTGCAATTTTGCGAGTCGATATATGAAAACTTGGTCACGAAAGTGACGTCTCTCTCCAGTATAAGGAACGTTACTAGGTTAGCTTACCTGCGGAAGGGGTGACCCACCTCACCTCCTTCAGTTCGCCTCCCGTCGTTTAAAGCGAAATCTTGGGTTTCATTTCACAACTGTATAATTCATAGGGTACGGCAAAGCGCCATCTAGACGCTGTGCTTCAAAACATATTCATTCCTTGGGCATTGCATATAATACGCTACAGTTATTATGGTTACCATTGCGTCCGTCCGCAAAATGATGGCGCATCGAACGACAGGAGGCGAAACGTGGGGTGAGAGGGGGGGTACTGCTCATGGGAGCAGCGTCTATGGACAGTTTCGTAGTAGTATTGATCTAATAACGCTGAGTATAAGTCAGGTGACGGCCGATTACGTGACGTGAATATATGTCACGTGACTTGACGTCACGTGATATATACATCTTTTCAGTTTCCCCGATAAATTTCGCGAGGAAAGTGGTATCACGTGACCTGACGTAATATAAACAATACGCAAATTTGGTTTCTCCGCTAATTGTAGCGGTAAAATTGACGTCACGTAACCTAGACAACAGTTACGTTTCCCCGCTAAATTTGACTCGAAAAATAATGTCGCGTTACCTGAATTCGCGTGACCTATACACTAATTCAGTATCCCCGCAAAATTTGGCAAAAAAAAATTTATTTCACGTGTCCTGACGTCAGGTGGTATTCACAACAATTCAATTTCCCCGCTAAATTTGTCGAGAAAATTTATTTCACGTGACCTGACGTCATGTGACCTTACACAAATTTAGCTTCCCCGCTAAATTGAGCGTGTAATGTGACATCAAAATTACCACCAAATTTAGCGGGGAAACTTAATTGGTGTATAGGTCCCGTGACGCCAGGTCACAGCGTCTCATATATCACCCCCCCCCCCCCTTTAATTTCTTGTGCCACTCACTCGTAGTTCTACGAAAAGTTATGCAGCTATATAGTACACCTATGTACCGACCTTTCTTTTTTTTGTGTGTGTGTGTGTAAGCAGGCTACAAACAATACGGATCCTCCTCGGTCCCTTTCTCACGTAACAGAATTTGAGAGTTACTGAGCAAAATCCCAAATACAAAGACCGCATGATGCCCTTTCTTGAAAGAGAGTTATAAACATATAACGCAGAACACTGCAGCTCGTTGACCGGGGAATTTTAATTTAGCCCCCGTAATCCAAAACGAACAGTGAACGAGAATGAACAAGAGAAAAAATATTTAAGGGGCGAAGCTCCTTAGGGTCTTGCGTTGTCCGTCCGTCCGTCCGGCGTCCGTGCTCACAAAAAAATAAAAAAATAAAATGTTTGCGTAGTCGACAGGATTCGAACCTGTGCGGGGAGACCCCAATAGATTTCTAGTCCATCGCCTTAACCACTCGGCCACGACTGTGGTACGAGTAGGGGGCTCTGAGATGTGGTAGTAACTCAAGAGCTGGGGATATCATGGATGAAACGTTGCATATAGCCGCTCAACGTCTATACAGGAGAGGGCGCTGTGGTCAAATGCGTATATAATCGCGTTAACCTTTGCATGCATGGCTCTGGATTTCACCGACCATAAAGCAGTAATAATGAAGTCGAAACGCAACCCGGAACTCAGCACTATCTATGAGCAATAAAAAAAATCAGCACCATCAGGCATCAGCACTACCTATGAACAACAGAATCAGTATCATCAGCACCACCAGAGCTTCGCCCCAATCGGCATCATTCACCACGTGGAGATGCGATCATTTTTTTGCTTCGTTCCCCGAAGATGTTGGGAAGCTGCACGGACCCCAAATGGTGCGTTTACACATACGAATTCGCGGCGAATCCGCGCCAACGGCGAGCGGATTTTAGTGCCGGGTGGCAAAATACACTCGTCGCTGGCGCGAAATCTGGATCGGTTTTGAACTCGTACGCAGACTTCCCGCCGGCGACGAGTCCATTTCGACACCCGGCTCCAAAATCCGTTCCTCGCCGGCGCGGATTCGCCCGCGAATTCGCCAGTGTAAACGCAACATGAGATGAAACATCCGACCTCGCGGAAGTCCACAAGGCAGTTTTAATTGTTCCAAAACGTATAATTTCGCGGAATACAGCAAAACCTCTCACGCTTAAAGATGCTTGTTGGATTGCGCAGCGAGAGTAATATCGTGATTTCTAAGCGTAAATCGAGGAATGAATGCAAGTAAGCTCAACCACCATATACATCCTAAAAATTTTAGTCCGTCTACTTCCCTGTAATGTTTTTGGAAGAGACAATCGCCGCTATCTGCGGATGTCGCTCGGCAATTGGCAAGGATCGAAACACCTTGAGACCAAAGGAAATTACCTTCTGCGCTCTTGCACTCTCACATGCTCACCTTATGTTCAGTGTCCCAGTGCAGACTGTTTTTTACCAGGTTGCTACGGTGGCTGGAACGCGTCTGCGACTGATATGTTTAGCGTCCTCTTCTGCCCGTGTATCGAAAGCGGTCCCAAAGTGGCAACAAATGACGTCAAAACATCCGTCGGGTGGTGCCATCGAGGTGTCCGGGCGCAGAAGTTCCGGAAAAGGGCACGAGAGAGCGCGTGTGTCGCCGTCGTCGCGGCGTCACATCCTAGGCTACCAAAGCCTTTCCGTGGACTGTTGAGGTGAAGAGGGACCTGTAGCAGAACGGGCGTCGTCTGCCACATCTGCCACCGCTGCTCACATCGCCACAATGGCGGCCGGCGTCGTCGTGACACTTCTATGACGTCATCGGGTGAAGACCGAGGGATCACTTTTTGGGAAGCGGTAAAAACACCAGTCCGAGACGCGCCTTCCAGGCACCTTATGTTGTTAGCGTATGCTCAGCTTCGTGACCGCAGCGATTGGCTATCCCAAGTGCTTCGTCGGAATGTACACGCACTGATATTTGTTTTTCGAGTATCATAATTATAATTATTGACTGCTTAAGAAATACAGTGCCGGGCGGAGGGGGGGGGGGGGGGGGGGAACCTGAGCAATTCATTGCTGCTCCGCAGCCTATGCTTTGCCGCATTTCCCGGTAGGAACACACAACAACGAATCGCGACGCAAGAGGAGTGAAAACAATTAGCCACACTTTTAGTTTTGTAAGCTGTTAATAACAATTTAGCGGGACGATTAAAGAAAATAAACATGTGTAGAACCTGGTTTAAAAAAAAACACAAAAACGTTAACTGGATTTTTTTTTCTTTTTGTGTAGGTAACGAGTAGTTTGATAAAACGGCAAGGCATATGCGACAAAGTAAAAGGGACAAGAATGGGCGTGGACCCTGCAGTATACTATACTCGAAAAACGCGCAGCTTGCAGGCATTAATTGGCCCTTGGAGTATAGTTATATTGTAGGGTATGCCTACTGTGATTATAGAAACCGAATCTAAAACAAATCGGTAGTGGTGGCGCCCAAACTATAGTTTGAATAAGAACCGAGTAAGCTTCGAATTGGTTTCGAATAATCAGTAAACTGTCAAAGAAAAACAAAAAGACCATATGTTGTTGAATACGATGTATTGTCCCCACGGTTTACTATACTAGAAACGGTTGTAGAAACGCGAAATAACTAGAATTAAATCATGCGATTTGCTAGAGACTAAAACTAAAACACAATCGGTAAGTTGGGGTCTTGAGAATGGTGGCACACACCAGGCACTTGGACCGAGGGAGCGGTTTAAAAGTCTCCACACTTTACTGGACTTTTGTATTCAGAGAACTTCCCGGTGCAGGTTCACTCAAAGTGAGCGGCGAAACCACACCAGCCGGTCTACGATTGATAGATAGTAAAAAACGTCACCTCGTTTCGCTCTCCGCAAGCGTGCAAGAGCAGTTTGATCAGTAAGTGCGTAGTTAACCGTAGATGTGGTTGTAGAAAGATAAAATAACGCACATAATAACATACGAATAGAGGCAAACAGGCACTGAGGTTGATTGTCACGACTAGGAAACGTGTAATATAGGGCGTGTGTGAAAGGCAACTTGCGGAGATAAACCATCACCATACTTTGGAAATTATTAACAAATATTCGAATCTTTAAAAAAAAAATATATCACCATTTGATTTGGTGAACTAATAGAATAAGGTCATATTCGATTTCATATTCAGAAATAACAAATATTCGAGCAAGTTCAAGAAATTACTTTTTTGTATCGCGGTAAATGACAAATTTATTTAGAACTCAGATATTTTTTTTTAATATAAAACTAAATTCAGGGTTTCTGGTTGCGCTACGATGTTGGCTCTAGTAGAATATTAATTTAGATTTACTTGTCTAGTACATATATTCTACAGTCTTTTAGCCAACAATGAAAACGCGCTATTAGGGCACTTTTATTTACCCATGAGGCTGAAGTTTCCAGGATTTTCGGTAGTGTTGCGCACGTGTCCTTCCCAAAAAAGGGAGCGGTGGAGGGTAAAACGGGAGAGAGCGAAACATGTTGGAACTACGCTATTCTCGGATACGTCACTGTCCGTCATACTTATGGTGGGCGCAGACCTTGATATTTCTGACTTGAAGTTTTCGCTGCCAGTGATCATTGTAGGAAGGTTGAAAGGGTAAAATGAAGAATAGGGACATACATTTCTCATTGTCCTTTCTCTACAAAGCAGGTACAACTACTCCCGATTAATGAACCTGCACGTCTTTTATTCATTTCTCATCTATACGTCGTTCAGTAATTTATTTTGTTTTGCAAACCAATGCAATCAGCGCAGTTTTGATTGTTCGATGAATTAATAGCAAGAGGAAAAAGATATAATTTCTAAATTCAATAGAATAGTTTTTGTCACGAGTGCTGAAATTGAAAATTAATAATGAGTGTATTCGTCATACGGTACTTCATAGCTTGTCGTGGACGTTACTTAGCACCTTCACTTTCCGACACTCCGACTAAAACAAGGGCAACTAGTTTCCGAAGGCACTTCCGCTGCTGCAACAATCGGAGCTGACGAAGCAGCAAAGCCCCGTCAAAACTGGCAATTGCAAATGAAGACGGCACACTTGAAAGTTCGCCCTCTCAAAACTCCATGAATACCTGGCAGTAACTAGATAAAAATAAAGAAGATTCTAGATCTTCAGCCAATAAACAAAGCTTTCATTGGTGGCCAGTCATTGGCGTACGTAAAATGTCCAGAACTATTTTTGGTCTTACGCGTAAATAGGTGGAAAAAAATATTGAAAAGCAGTGGCAACAAAATACACACACAAACACACGCACGCACAGACACACACACACACACACACGCGCGCAAGAAACAAAAAGCTGTAGCATCTGAACCAAAGAGAAGAGACGGCGCCGAGAATATAAGGGATCGCGAGGAGTTTCTCTTTTCTCACTGTTCCGCTGCTTTAGCCGAGAAAATTACAGACTTCCTCGAGTCTCGGGGGACGCTGCGTGCGGTGGGCAAGAAAGAGCGCAAGAAGCATTCCGGATGGAAGGGGCAACCAAGCGAGAGCGTCCTCGCAACCGGCCAACGACTTGGGCATTGGGAGGTGGATCAGTCGATCTCGAACGATACGCTCCCGCGTCCCCACGCTGCAGGAACCCCAAATTATGGCCCGCTCCCTCCTCTGGGCTGACTTTGGGAACACCACTGGGCGCTTTAGCCGGCATGGTCTCCACTTCGGCCATTGGCTCCTTGGTTGGCGCCTGTACGGGACGACATTTTCAGGAGAATACCGGTGCAATTACATTGAGTTCTCGTATGCGTCAATGAGGTTCTCGGGAAACGGTTGAACAGTCGCGTTGACTGCGTTGCGCTGCATCGCGTCGCGCAGCGCAGCACCTCTCCATGGGCTCGTCGTAAAGATCACCATAGAAACAGCTCGACGCAAACAGCCTTAGCGCAGCCTTAAACGCAAGTTTGTGCGACCGAGACTTAAGGTCGTGTGTGTAGTTTCTTCGCGGGTTCTCACAGCTGTTCCGCGTGTATTTCTGTCGTTTTGTTATCTACAACTTGGGGTTTGTGGAATGACGACAACTCAGGTCGACCTCGTTGCTCGCATGCCTTGCACTCTGAAAAGGCCAGCGTCTACATTTCCGCAAAGTTCTTGGGTGAGAAAAAATGTGTATGGCAGTTGTACAAAGCCTGGTAAATTGCGAACCTATGAAAAGGGTTTGCCTAAAATTGAAATTTTCTACGTGACATTGAACGTTAGTTTTCACATGCTCATATCACGCACAGTGCCACACGGCTGTACGGGAAGGTATATGCACCGGCATCTGTTTGGAGGTAAAATGCTCGAGTATAATTTGTTTAGATTGTTTCAGTGCCTTAAAGTATTGAGCGCATACGGAAGAATAGACTGAATGCGAAACCAAAATGCCACTTCGGAAATTTTGCTTAAAGAATTACGCAAGAAGTGATTATTCTTTTTTCTTCCTTTCTTGTGTCCAGCAATGCAAGGACTCCAATATGTAATGTCTCTTCTTATTATGTATGGATCTCAAAACGAAGTTTAAACACTTATAGAAAGAGTACTGTACGCATCTGCGTCCGTATAGTGTCGAGAATATGAACGCATAAAGAGAAGCCTTTAAAGACGCGACTTTATCTTGTTATTTTGTGTAGGTATCTATTATTATCGACTGTCTGTTCACACGCAAAATTCAAATGAAATGTATTGCGCTCCTTTGAAATGAAGCCGTTGTTAGCCGCCATTTTATCTCATGCAAATTATATGAAACGATAAATTAACATTCCTGGAAGTTTCGTTTGTATAACTTTATGCTAAGCACCAACGTCTAAACTTGATTGATCATGTGTAAGCGAATTGTTGTTCACCTTCACGTGAAAATTTGGCGATTTAATTATATTTTATATAATATTTATTTAATTTGTTTAATTAATAAAACAGTTGATGCTTATGACTCTGATATTAAGATTAAACCTGACACAGAAGCGCATTTTACCTGTAAGTCGTGCAGTCCCCGGGAAGGCTCGCTGGTGGACCCCGCATGCAGATGTAACAACTTGGATGCCAAATAAATAGTTTATATTGGAGTATCCCCAAATCCGCAGATTTTCCAGGAATTGCATATTACTCAGACTTGTACGTAACGAGCTACAAGTAATTGAACAATTGTAATCAACGACCATTTGATTGTAACTTTTTAACGGTTCAAATCCATTTTTTTCTGTGATAACGTTCGCTGGAATTCAAGTACTATTTTTCTGTAATAAATTACGAGTAGTCAATTATATGATTCGGAAAGAGCTACAATTATTGAATTTAGTTCTTTTACGTATAAAATCGCTGTGTCTGTCCGTGGGTCACTGATCTATTTTGTACAGATGTTGGACACTTTCTTTGGCCTTTAAACAACTAAAAGTTATACGAAGATACCAGAAGGTTTATAACGTCAACGCGCTCAGGGACGTTTTGACTGTCGAGAGTGCCTTGTTTTCTGTGTACAAGTTGTTGCAATCCGGGTTTACCGCGGCATAGACGACTGTGTTCTGCACTGACTTCATCTAGCCACGGGCCCGCGACAAAGGACTCCCTCCCCCCCCCCCCCCCCTCCCCTCTTTTTCATCTCGAAAAGAAACAAAATGTAGCCAATTCTGACATAAGTATGCATTTTTGACTTCATAAATAAAGGTTTAACTTTCTGGTTATTATTTCCATTACTTTGCGATGTAGTAATAGTGATTACTGCGATCAGTTACATTTTTTCAACAAAGTAAATGTAATCATAATCGCTTGCCTTTTTTTTTTCAGTAATGCCTTCAAGACTGACACATCGTAAATAGTTATAAGTTGATGTCGTCGAGTATCCATTGAAGCCACCAACCTGACATTTAGAAATACCGCAAGAAATGAAAGCATAAGTTCACCCTAAAATCAGACGAATAGCATCTTCACGGAGAACTCGCCTAAAACAAAATGCAGCGGCAAAAGTATAAATAAAAAAACGCGCCAAAAACGTTACACCCAATATGCAAAAAAAAAAAAAGAAAAATATGTTAGCGCGTTTGATTGTGCGATACAAACGTACTTTCGGATATCTCCCCCCGTTCACGCGGAAAGCTCGCAAGAAGAATGACAATAACGCGAGCAAATGGTCCATTCCTTCTCGCGGCACCTGTCGCGTTCGTTATAAACGTAAAACGAACGACGTCGGCGACCCTTCTCAAAGTGGCTTTCCTCCCCTGGAGCGTAAATGAAAGAGCGAAAAGGATTGCCGAGGAGCCTCGCGCTCCGCTTCGATTGCCGACCCCGCCGCCGCCGCCGCCGCCGCCGCGGTTATATATTACCCCGTAATTCTCTGTTTCCCTCGCTTTATGCAAACAATCGGGCAGCTAACTGGATGATAGATACGCTTCTCTCTCTCCCTCTCTCTCTCTTGGGAGAGGATCACTTGGCTGCTGCGCTGCCGCCAGGCCATCGCCTTGCAACAAATGGTATCGGAAGTTGTTAAAAGGGCCGATGCTCGAGCGCGCGTGTAAATGCCCGACGTGTTCGCTTCATTATTACAAGACGTATATATCACACAAGCTTGCTTGCCCTTCCTGACAATAAAATCGCTATTAGGCGAACGAGGGAGGGAGTACGTGCTGAAGGAGATTCTAAAATAGTTGCCCTTCTTATATTTTTTTTTCTTCTCTTTTTCGCTTTCGTTTGCAGTTTCTCCTCCTCAACAGCGGGTGCAAACTGCCCCCGACATTCATTTTCTCGTAGGGCTTATATAACGGCCCGGACGCTTAAGCTGGAATGCATACTGGAGGGGAAGCGGTGTATGTGTGTGTGTGAGTGTGTGCGTGCGTTTACGCGTAAATGTGCTTGCCTGTTTGTGTGCGGGAAGATGAAGTGCGAGGGAGATGTTGGGTTGTTCGGAGGTACTCTGTCCTATACACAAAGAGTCGCGAGAGATAAGCATCGCGAACAACCCGGTCTTGATGAGGCAGCGTGCCGTTTATTAGGCAATCGCTTTCGGCTCTGCCGGAGCTCTTCTGTGGCTTTTATGGGACGATTGTGCCCTCTTAGGCATTACACGTAGTGTGAGTTTTCGGTAGTGTTGTCGTGGCGTGAAACGGGGATGGAGGTAGGGATTTGATGAGCGAGAAAGTCGAGATGCGTGCGTTGGCTATTCTGCCGCGATCATGCGGGGTGAGGGGAGACGAAAGAAAGGTAGCATCGCAGCAGGTATGGGAAGTATATCGTTAGGGCAGCTGACTTGGTGGTGTTCTGTAGGCTTGATTACTCAGGTGTTGGCTTCTTGTGAAATGTATTACGAGCTTAACTGGTCTCAAAAGCGGTAAAGTTGATTTTTTTTGTGTGTGTGTGTTGCGATAAAGATTTTAGATATAATTGCTCCGTAGCTTAATGTGTACCTGGTACGTATGCCCTGCACCTCGCATACTGCACTGTAGAGGAAGTAAATTCAAACAATAATTTATGCGAGTGTTTACAACTGAAGTAGATTATTTGGCGAAGTTTTGAGGTATGATAAGATGGAATTTTTAATGCTGCCTTGGGGTATGTTTTTCTGAAAACAGATCACCACACGGTTTACCCTTTTTGACCAATTTTAGAGAACTCTATACTTACATTATCCGAATTCATTCATAAAATGCGTGAACTTACAGTATAGACGCCAAAAGTCAAGATAATCATTGTATGCCGTTCACGTCAACTTAATTTTATTCAATAGAAAATTATAGTTTTAGAAAAAACAGAAGAATCAACATTACTTGAGACTAAGAAGAAACAATATTTTCGTTCCAACTGGCAAGCATAATGCAGAGTCACGGTAGAACTCTAATCAAGCCTTCCTAACATACTTGAATTAGAAACGTTTTTAATTGTATAAAAAACAAAATTGTTTCAATATTTAGATCGCGAACTATGTATCTTCGTCTGAATCCAATAATAAAAAGTAAAACGTCGCATTTGTTTTGGCTTTTCTGCGTATTTAAGTATCACTGACTGCACGTATAAAAAAATTAAAGTTAAAACCAATCAATGGGGTGCTTCTGAGAAACACGGTACAATCTAGGAACAAGCGCCGAATAATCTACAAGCGTTTATTTCATATGCAAACGACAAATACGTCGCTAGCTTGGATGCGATTGTAATTAAGCTGATGGCAACTGTTTGCGTACATTCACTTCGGCATTACATTCGCAACCAATAATTACCACAGACCAAGAAGCCGTGCGTTCAAATAGCACAGTGTCTAGTGCAAGAAGGAACACTCCTTTTCTCAAAGTTCACTGAAGCAGTGCGCAAGTAGGATTTCTTGCGTCGGTAAACTTCAAAGGCTCCCATTTAAACAGAAGCATATTTTCTCAGACAACTGTTGTCTAATTGCACCGAAAGGTTAACCTACTAGATTTGATTAATATTATTCGTAATTTGCTTACGCACGATGGCGGAACGAAGTGAATACGGTAAGGTTCAATTGCGTTGAACCATGAAGTTGGGTTTTATCGCAAGACTTACGTTCTACCGGATGAGCAAGAAAGAAGAGATTCACCGAGACATTACGTTAAAGGCTTCATGCTTTGAAAAGCAACGCCATCCTGTGGGGCCAAAAGGAATAAATTTAACAATTTTTTTAAGGTCGTGATTGTTTTCTGAAGCAGTTGTTGCGCTGGCGTTATACTTGAAACCAAACCAATAAAAAAAAAGCGCTTGAAAGCCTTTTTTCACGGTAAATGTTTTTTTTTTCTCTTTAAACCAGCCAGCTGTGTTGTATTTTATGAGCATCATGCATTTTAACTTACTTAAAAGTTATCAGCACTTAATGGCACTCTTTCAGGTGTATAGAATAGTAACTATTGAGCTAATCATATTCCTCAACTTATCAATCATCAAATAAAAAAACAATTGGCACAATCAATCCCTTAAAAAACTATTCTAAAACACAAAACAAAATTCGGCAAAATACCAAATACCGGCGGCACTTAAGACTGCTTAGGGGTAGGAATGCGAAAGGCCTTTATACATGCAGCGCATTCCTACAAGCAGCGCGCCGCGTCTTGCTATCACACTCGGCGCTCTGGCGGTGACATCATGCTCCCCCCCCCCCCCCCCCCTGCGCAGGCGCGGCGAAGCCTGCTGGATTCACGAAGGCTTCCGTGACGAAGCATTGCATTGCTGTGCTTTTCTTTGTGTTTTATTTTTAAAGAGCGTCCTCTTTGACCTTGAGCCCACGCGCCGGCTTCCGTGACGTGGTATCTGCGTTGCAATGGTTTTCTTTGGGTTTGTTGGAAATGGGAATTTAGGTACTTTTTTTCTGCTACGGACGGTTACAGAAAACACCGGTTTCGCTCCATGGGACAGATAATGTTTTCGCATTAAAAGTACAATTGAAGGAGCCGTCACTAGGCAAAAAGTAAAGTGCGTGCAAATTATGGTTTCCAACAACTTGCATATCTCATTTCAGATGCAGTAAACAGAAACCCTCTCATAGTTAATTGTCTTAAACTTCCAATTCGTTCAAAAAGAAAATCTTGACCACTATATCATTGATGTCTCATGATCTACAGTTGATACCTCAAGTTGCTTGACTAAGCGCATTATTCAAAATGTGTTTGATGTCCCGTTGATGTTCTTGAGTGATGTTTTTTTTTCTTGTTTTTTTTCTCTCTGCTAAGTGCTGTAACCCGGTGCTAGGAGCCAGTCAAACGACAATATTGCCTTCTTTTGACCTAGCTCCTCAGACGTTTTCCGTCTGGAATAAAGAATGCATTCATTCATTCCTTCGTTGCTTACGCTATCCGTGTTGTCTTGTGCCGGTACATGCGTTGATATTTTTAAAATAGGTATATATATTTTTTATGGCCCAGCGCGACGCCCTCAGTTCCTGCGCTTCCCCTCATTCGCAAACATTCGAAAATTGTTTTTAAAAGTTAAGTTATTTAGTTATTGCCCTTAGCGTTTTTTTTTAGATATGGTGTAATAAAGCATACATGTTCTTAATGAATAGAGCTTGCTCCTTTTTGATGCCTTGCAGTTCCGAGTACTATAAATGCTTGCAAACTTTCTGCAAGCTACTCGTTCAGAAGAAGCCCTTTTAAGCAACTTGTGTTCAACTCGCATTACTTTTTATTGTTGTAACCTGCTGTGAGCGCCAACGATAGAAATGACGCCACGGACGTCCCTAACAAATAAACACCAACGACGGTGAACGACAGCAAGCGAATGACCCACAAAGACGAACACGACGACGGCGGACGGTGAGAGGACTACGACAGACAACGACAGGCGTCACGACGGACGACAGGCGCCACAACGCACGACGACAAATGAAACGACGAACTGCAACAGAGGGTGGTGAAAGAAGACAAGCGACGAACAACGGCGACAGGCAGCGAAGACAAAAACGACGATGAACATTGAGGATGAACGTCGACGGCGAAAAACGACAAATAACGACAAACAACAAAAAACAACGACGGCGACAATGGCGACTGTGACGGCAAACGACTATCAGTGGCGACGACCAGCGCTAGTATCAATGACGAACGACAACAAGTTCGAGCTTTTTACGACAATGGTGACCACAATGAAGTGCCCGATGAAACGGTGATCGTGATGAACCGTGAGAATGTTAGGGCATTTTGCTATGAAATTTGTTACCTTTTCACTTTCCTTCTCTTTCAGGAAGCTGCGGGTCGCCCCTTCATAGAGGGAGTGTAATGCCGTGTGTGTTGCAGTTCCTTATGTACATTGTCAGTTAGAACGTCACTAGCGCCAACTAGCGCCAGCTACAGTGTCCCTAAGCAAGGGCCAAAGTCAAGAGTTGGACTACCCCCGATCATGTAACGGACCGTATATAAAACATGTGCTCTCAGTAATTCCAGTCATCCGATGTCATCCTGTTAATCCGTCCCAACATAAACATAACACGGTGTCAGAAGACGGATAGCGAAACCATGGCCGCATTCCTACAACAGATTGTTCCATTTTCGGCGACGACCAACCCGGCGGAGGCATGGGCACATTGGCGAAGAGGCTTCACCATATTTGAACGAGCGTGCAAGTATCACACCGAGGATGAAGAAACGAGAACGTCGTCGTTCTTGCACGTCGGGGGAACGGAGATCAACAATATTTACCGCACCCTGACGTTTCCACCACTGGCAGATGGCTGCGAAAGGACACTTGCAGATGTCCTAGAGGCGTTCGACAAGCATTTCCGGCCGTACAAGAATCTCACGCACGCATCGTACATGTTCAACAGCCTCCAACAGAAGGCAGGTCAGTCGTTTGACCAATTTGTCACAGAAGTGAAGCTCAGGGCGCGGGAATGTGCGTTCGGGACAGCGCAAGACCGCATTGTAAAGGACCGGTTGATCCAGGGAATTCGGGACAATGCTCTCCGAGAACGTCTTCTTCGGGAGGGAGACATTTTCCTCAAGGCAATCAGCGACCGGTGCAAGGCGGCTGAAGTTTCAAAGACCCACTCAGAGTCCATGAAACAGAACGAAGAGGTAGTTCACGCCATGCGACACGACCGAACCAGTACCGCCAAGACCAGTTTCAATAAGTCGGCACAGCGCTCACGCGACGGACGTGAACAGACTACTCAACCGGCATGCTCGAGGTGCGGATCGCGTCATCGTGCTCAGAACTGTCCAGCCTATGGAAAAACAAGCTTCAACTGCAACAAGAAGAACCGCTTCGCAACAGTGTGCAACCAGCCAAAGAGGCAGCACCAAAGGAGACAACTGCAAGCACTGTTTGAGGCTGACGACGAGGCCATAAACCTGGATGTACTCTCCGTGAACAACCTAGACGACGACAGTGAGGCATGGATAGAGAAATTCTACCTGGATGGTCACAAGACTTTTGTAAAGCTCGACACAGGAACACAAGTGAATGTCATCTCGAAAGGTGAACTGCGGCAGTGGGAACCCCGACCAATCGTGCGCCGGACGAGGACAAAGCTTTCTACCTACTCTGGAGAGCAACTGCCTGTCAATAGAGAATGTAAGTTGAGTTGCTCTGCTAAGCAACGTACAGGAAGCCTGAAGGTCATTGTTGTCGACCTCAATAAAGCCGTGCCCATTCTGGGGCTCGGAGCATGCAAATTTCAGAACATCCTAGTTCAGCGAATGCCTCGCGTGTCACCACAGTGATGGTACATGGCACAGGGGACAACAATAATCATGCAGCAGTAAACCTTCCAGAAGCAGCATAAAGCATCATCAACAAGCACCCGGATGTGTTCACAGACACAGGCAGACTCCCTGGACTTCACAAGATTGTACTGCGTGAAAACGCCCAGCCAAGTGTCTCAGCACACAGGAAAATACCCAAAGCATTGGAGGATGAAGTGAAAGCAGAGCTCAAGAGAATGGAAAAGAAAAAGGTGATCATGAAAGTGACTGAGCCCACAAGTTACGTCAGCCCCATCGTCATTGTCACGAAGCGAGACGGCTCCATCCGGCTATGTCTGGACTCACGGAAGCTGAATGAAGACATCATGCGTTCGCACTACCAGATCTTGACACAGGAGACCCTCCTTGCCAGGCTACAGAATGCCAAGGTCTTCACGTTGTTTGATGTCTCGCATGCCTTCCACCACCTGCAGCTGGACGAAGAGAGCTCGAAATTGTGCACCTTTGCAACACCATATGGCAGGTACCGTTTCTTGGTTATGCCATTTGGTCTCAACTGCGCACCACATGAGTTTCAACGCACAATGGACGAACTGTTCGAGAATGAAGAGGACATCAATCCCTACTTCGATGATCTCCTCGCAGCAAGCAGGGCGGAAGAACATTGTGGCTAGCTCAGACGAGTGCTCGAAATGGCTCGCAACGCCAACCCCAAGCTCAACAGGCACAAGTTACAGCTTGCGGTTTCCAAAGTGCTCTATCTGGGACAGGAACTGTCGGGGAAAGGTATTGCTCCAGAGCTTCGCAAACTGGATGCAATCGCTGCATTCCCCACTTCCACCAACAAGCAAGAGTTTCTACGTTTCTTGGGTATGGTCACGTATCTCACAAAGTGTGTACCCAACTTGGCGCATGAAACCTACCCACTACGACAACTTCTGAAGCAAGACACTGCATGGACCTGGGATGCGAACATGCAAGAGTGCTACAACAAGGTGAAGGGTTTGCTGGTATCGGCACCAGTTCTGCGTTTCTTCAATGCCAAAGAGACAACGGTGTTGTCTGTAGATGCGAGCTCGTACGGACTGGGAGCGATCCTTCTACAAAACGAACGTCCAGTCTCGTATGCATCAGCCACGTTGTCTGAGTCGCAGCGCCGATATGCACAAATCGAGAAGGAGCTTTTGGCAGTGGTCTTCGTCTTAGAACACTTCTACTACTATGTGTACGGACGCCAGGTCGTTGTGCAGACCGATCACAAACCACTACTTGAACTCTCGACAAAGCAGTACGATACAATATTCCCAAAACTGCAGCGCCTGCTCTTGAGGCTCCAGCATTATGATGTACACCTAACCTATGTTCCAGGAAAGCAGCTACTAGTAGCAGACACCTTTTCCAGAGCACCTCTTACAACAGAAAAGTTGGACACGGCTGAAATCGAGACGTTGGCAGCCTCAGTTTGCCTGGTCGTCCAAGCGTCGCCTTGCAAGCTCCAACAAATAAAGGAGGCGACTGCCATGGACACTGTACTTCAGCGTGTGCTTCAGTACATCAAAATGGATGGCCCGAGCACTCCAGCGGCATGAGTCTGGAGACAGGGAAGTTCTGGCACTGCAAAGAGGAGCTCCACTTCGCAGACGGTCTACTGTGCAGAAGCAACCACCTTGTCCTGCCTGCTGCATGCAGAGCAGATGCACTGACGAAGCTTCATCTTGGTGATCGAGGGATAGTAACTTGCAAGAACAAATCAAGGGAGGCTCTGTACTGGCCTACCATGAACGCAGACATTGAAGCGTTGGTAAAAAACTGCACCACATGCTAGGATCATCAGAGAGCTAACCCTCATGGACCCCTTCTTGACCGAGCGCTGCCAAGTCTACCTTGGCAGAAGCTGGGAATGGACTTTTTCCACCTTGGAGGGACAAACTACTTGTTGGTCATTGACTACGATTCGAAGTACATTGAACTCATGAAGATGATCTAGACCACAGCAGTAGCCCTGGTGAACACCCTGAAGGAGATCTATGCTCGGTTTGGGATACCTGAAGAGTTCATCACTGATGAGGGTCCACCATTTGACTCCATGGAATTTACGACCTTCAACAAGGAACGGGACGTCTGCCACAACCCATCGTCGCCACATTACTCCCGCTTCAATGGGCAAGGGGAGAGATGTGTACAGACAATCAAAGCATCCCTTCGCAAGGCTGCACAGGACGGTCAGGATCTTTTTGGAGTGCTTCTAGACTACCGCTCATCCCCCATGAATGGCTTTTCATCGCCAGCAGAGATGCTGATGAGCCGTAGGGTGAGAACACTTCTGCCAGTTCATCCTCAACTGCTACGACCGCGGTACTCACACAACCAGTACAAAAAGCAGCTACAGAGACGCCAGAACTAGCAGCATCGTCATGGAGGCCAGCACACAGCTCTGCTACAACCACTGAAAACTGGTGACGCAGTTTGGTTTTGGCTGAATAGAAGATGGGCTCCAGCAACAGTCCTAAATATGGGACCTCATCGATCATACACTGTCAAGTCATCGAGTGGTGTGGCCTACATGCGCAACAGGTATCATCTGAGACCACAGTTCCAGAAGTGCACCGCAGAGCAAGCTCCACAGGCATCATCTGGTTGTATTCAGTCCCGTGTACCAGCATCCCAGCCACCTTCAGCTGGGAACCACCAAACTCGTTCGGGACGTGCTCTGAAGCTCCCAAGCCGTTTTAGAGAGTGACTTTCTTGTTTTTTTAAGCCTTGCAAATTTCAAGAGCTAAAAAAAAGGACGTGTTATGTACATTGTCAGTTAGCACGTCACTAGCGCCACCTAGCGCCAGCTACAGTGTCCCCAAGCAAGGGCCAAGCCTAGTCAAGAGTTGGACTACCCCCGATCATGTAACGGACCGTATATAAAACATGTGCTTTCAGTAATCCCAGTAATCCAATGTCATCCTGTTAATCCGTCCCAGCATAAACATAACACAGTTGAGGTCTGACTGAAGGTGAAAGGCATATATGTGCCATTATCTGTCAGTTGCTTGCTGTTTAAAGCACCTGAAACTCTGGAACACGTGGTAAATTTTTTGGGGATGCCGTTTCTTCTACTGGCATGGGCTGCAGCGGACACTGAAGAAATAATTATTTATTAATCCAGGAACCATTTGTTTCCTAACTGCGAGGACAAGTGATAGTGTCCCGTATGATATATTATTGCTCCTAGTTTTATATGGTGTTGGAAAACCCGAATGGCTGTGCAGCATCCAGACCTAGACACAAAAAAGGTTCATGGAAACTTTCATCTACTTTTGCAGCAAGTAGAATGTGTCATTAAAGCCCTCGAACATGTGTCAGAGTCAACAGGCATCTTGGATGCACTTAGCAGATGAGGAGTTTTTAGAGCGTATTACAAGGAAAAATTGAGGTTCATTTTCATCACCTGACTGATGTTCTATGAGTGACAATGCAGTGTTATAGATAAAAATAAAAATAAAAAAATAGCGCGCAGAGAAGTTGGTAACGCACCCTGCTGGCACGCGAAGAAACAAGTTTGAACTCCGCTCGAGTCGGTTCTTCTATATTTTTGTTTTTATTTTATTAACATTTCCTTTTTTAAAAGCTCAAGCACATTCTTGGCTGTGATTGCGTCTTCTGGTGTAAAACATCCATGTACGTACTTCCGCGTCCAGAAAACAGCAACAACAGGCTCCTTCGGGTCTGTCGCCTCTTCCCCGCTGTCATTGTACGCCACCCATTTGTTTAAGTGCTAAAGCACAAGCTGGCCTTATTATAACCTCCTTTTAATTTTTTATTAATTTTATCTTTTCATTCGTGACAATGTCTTACAAAAAGAGTTCTGAAAAATACACTTCCGGGTAACTGGCGACTGACATGTTGCTAAATCTTATTCACACCTAAAATGCGCGACAATAAAATGCGTGCGCTTTCCTAGAACGTACGTGATAACATTTTACTATATTGTACGTCATTTTACTCGTGTCAAAGGGGGAAACACAGTAACGATTCTTCTTCGTGATATATAGTTGCACATAGTTTGAATATTCAGTCGCATTTTAATTTTATTGTTCGAAGATAACGAAAAAGCGAAAATCACAATAAGATAGTGGTCCTAAATCAGACCTTCGGGGGTGTAAGTGCAAAATGTTCGCTAAGCGTCAGTCTGTAACACAGGTAGCGTGGAACAGGAGTGAGGTGGTTAACTGAAGGGTTAAGTTTTTCATTTAATTTAATCACATTTTATTTATTTTTCCTCAAAGACATCTATTGGTGTATAAAAGATGGGTGAGAGCAAGAAAATTGGAAACATTGCGA
Organism: Ixodes persulcatus; assembly: GCA_013358835.2. NCBI lineage: Eukaryota > Metazoa > Arthropoda > Arachnida > Ixodida > Ixodidae > Ixodes > Ixodes persulcatus. Next base: position 1,316,785 of record JABSTQ010011253.1, read on the forward strand.
TAGATATTTAGATAAATTTATCTAAACAATATTATAAATGGTGATATATGTTGTGATATATATGTATACGCATAAATACAAGAATTTTAACAAAATAACTGTCAATACTAGTAATATAACGACGGTAAATAATAAGGAATATGAAACACTCAAGGTAAATAAATACTCTTTCCACAACTCTTCACAACATAGTTGAAGCCGTAACGGAGCTAAAAAAAGTTTCAACGTTTTCGTGCAGATTATTCCATTACTTTATATGAAGGTCAAGTAGATAACACAAAAACAAATTAGTTCCTGATTTGGTTGGTTCTTCTTTGCACGAAGATCGACCCTGGCAGATGTGAACCGAGCAGGTATTAAGTAGTTTGTTTTGAAAAAGGATTTTCTGCAATAAATGTCATTAAAAACAACACAAGAGAGCGGTTTTTGGGTCGGTTCTTTAAAAAAAACTAAACCCAGGTTTTTTTTTAATTTTTAAGGCTTGTTTAGAAGGAGTGATCGTAACAGATGAAACCTGCTGCTTTGCATTGAAGATGCTTTGCATTCAAGGTGTAGCGTTAAATAGTTTTGGTGTGGATTCCATTTAATGTAAGCATGTACTTGTGTTGGTAGAACAATCATTTTTGATATAAAAAGTTTTGTTGACTGAATAACAAAATTAATGGTCTGTTAAAAAAAGTTTTTTTCAGATAAATTCGCTGATTATGCGCTGTATATGCATTTTCCAGGGCAAATTGGAGGTGAAACGGACTTTTATATATTGATACGAATAACGAAAAAAGAGTCATAGTACAGGCTAGCTGGTGGAAGTCAACCATTTCGTCGTTTACCCTGAGACTGGGGGGGTTTTTTGAAGAGCAAAAGTCTGTTTTTCTGCTACTTTTGCTCTTCAAAAAACCCCCCCAGTCTCAGGGTAAACGACGAAATGATTGATACGAAGTTACACTTTCAATGTATTTTGGTTTAACCTTGAATATTGAAAATAAGGTGCTTGATTCTTATGTGTAACTGTTAATACACGACATTACATTTGAGCAGAGCATATATGGTTGAAAACAGGTAGCGCTCTACAATTTCTCAGTTTCCGAGGGCCTTATGACGAAGCGTTCCTTGATACAGCCGCAAATAGCTACAGAATTTCAAGAAATGAAAGTGTGCGGGCGAGCTGGTAAAAAAAAACAAAAAACACTAAGTCCTAAAAAAAGTATTTTATTTTTTTATTTGTTTGTATCTCATGGTTTAGATCACGATATTTAGACGTGTAGCTCGAGGAATCGTAAGCGTTCTGCGCACCTGATGATGTCACTAAATTAATAGCTCCTCATATGTCTCGCTTTTATGATATTCACACACATTTTCAGGTTTAGGTTTGAATACGCACTTCGAGCTATGTTCTTTACCACGAGTAGTTTATATCCTTCTATTTATTTTATTTATGTAGAGCGCGATTTATTTTTCTCACTTTCAAGCTTAACCACTTTATGTGTCGGAGGTGATAAGAGGCTGCAACAGAATTAAAAAAAAACAAAAAAACTGATGTCTCGTCAACATCTTAATATACTACGGAGCCAAAAATATGACCTTAAAGTTTTCTTTTTATTTTTCTTGTTTTTGTTTTTAAACTTCGCAAATATGATACAATTTCAAAATGCAGCCACCGAGAAGAACCGAACGTTCATCACCCAGGCAGGACGCACCTCGGCCACCCCTACTTTCATGCAAACGCTCTTGGCTCTGCCGGCTATTCTTTTTTTCCCAGTGACTCGAGCAAGGCGAGGTCATTGCATCTCGTGTCTCGGGCCACGCAAACAGCGGATCACGACTGGCCCTGCCCATCCCAGCGAGGCTCTCGTTCACGGGCGCTGCTGGCCGCTTCGGGCACGTCCCCGACGAACGACGGCGCGGATGCGCCGAGCAGAGGGCCGACAATGCAGGCGTACAGATCACCGCAAATTATGAGGCCACGACCACGTCAAGGATACCCCTTAGACAGCTCTCGAGAAAAAAAGTCTGGCGCATGCGTACGAAAAGCAAGCGGAAAAACTGTTGTATACCCGTGCCCGCGCTCTCCTCCAACCAAACTTCGACTTCGCCCTTTCTGTTGTGTGGCTATTACTTTATTTTGTTTTATTTTTATTTGCTTTGATACCGAAAGCGTACGGGGGAGCATACGGTCGGGGATGAGAAATTGGCAGCGCCATTCGTCTTCTTTGTGATGCCGCGCGTCCTCGCCGTTTCGCTTTTCTGTCCTTTTATTTAAAGTCGGACCTCCCGCGCACTTCTTCGTTCCTAACCTTTGCCGCGCGGGCTGCTCGCATTCTCGGGGTGAATTAGGTTCTCCTCAGCCGTGGTTTCCTGAGCGCTGTAATTATGGGTGAGGTAGCCCCCGGAGTCTCAGATTTGGTCTTTAGCCCGACCTTGAACGCGGCCCGGGGTCGCTCTATCTGAATCGCACCTGTACTTTGCGTTGTTCTTCGCTGTCTTTCCTTTTTTGTTGTCTGCTTTAAAACCATGCCGAGGCTTTTCTGTTTAAGTGCAAGTCCGTTGAACGTCTCGCATGAACGGACAGAGTTACCCTCTGAGCCTCCACGAGGCCCGCTCATGACGTCATTAGGAGAAACAGGCACATAAAACAGCTTCAGGTATATACTAAACAGGAGAGGTACAGGCTTCGCACGAAGGATGTAGGGCTGGAGCAGATGCTTGGTCACGGATAGTTGAATAGGCTTACGCTTTCTTCGTTGCATGACGCCCGGGAGCTTCAATGACAGGAGGCGCTGACCATAATGGTGGTAACTGCACACGGCTCACGTCCGCGCGCTATTGAGCTTGAAGTTCGTTCCAGATGCTAAATTCATAACGGGCAACGTTTCAAGCTTGAAAAGTTACCCTGCATATCGGTTGATACCATTCAAAGTTGACCTGAATCTATTGGAACATTTACGATGCACTGGCGAAATTGTAACAGTAAGGTGGCAAACGCACCCACAGGAAAAAAAGCTCGAACGCTCGATCGGGCCTTTTTCTGCGTATGCGGTCCCCACGAGTTATTAGAGGAAAACCTCAGCTCTCTCAAACTGGCCGGTACTTCAAAGAAGCATGAAGAACTGCTTCAGCTTATACTGTCCGCGATAGTACGCGCCGCACTATTCAGTCGTTCAGTTCTGTAAAATTGGCGCAGCCTGCACTCTTTTCGAGGCGTCATGTTAGCTATATCATTAGCTTAATCATGCAATTTTTGTATATAAAAAACAAACAACTCCTTGACTATAAAGCGGGCCACCGTTCCGAACGCTTGTTTTATATGCCTTTGTTTTTATTCATATAGTGTTAGATGGAAGGAGATCAACGAACTCGAGTTTCCACTCCATTCGCAAATGAATGTGTGGCGTGTCGCGGACAGATCCAGAGTAATTTTTTTAAAGATATTATTTGTTATATTCTTAAAGAGAAACTGCGGGCGCTTGTATTTTAGAAAAGCCAGAAAGCGATGCATATATAACGAAGCAGTCCTATTTTGCAGCCGCGTCTGTTCAAGGAGTGGGCGGCGGTTATTATTTGCATACGTCATTACGCGGGTGCTTTCTATTCTCGTGATCGGTTTGTTCGCCGGCGGTCTGGCGTTCCCGACAAATCTTTTGGGCCGCAGACGCTCTTCTTTCTGCCAACGCCAAAAACCGCATTGCCGCCGAAATTATCATAATGAATACTAATCGATTTCGAAAGATCATCCCGTAAAACTTTTATCGCGCGGGCGTGTGCCCTTTTCCCCCTTTAAGTGGCCGAGTTCCCCACTCCCCCTCGCACCGCCCTTCTCCTGCATTCGAACTGGTGCACACGCCCGCCGCCGCGCACTCGCGCAGCAACTTCCAATCCGTCTGCACAGGCGAGGATGTTTATATATTAGGCACCCTTATCGCCCAAACGAGGCCCCCGTAGGAAGCTTGTGAAGTCCAACTGCGTCCATTAATCTCTGCCCCGCATGTTTCTGGATTCTTGCATCGAAATCCGTTTTGGCCTTACCCGTGTTTTCTTTTTGGCAGTTTTGCTCCCATCTTTCCTTTTGGACGAAGATCGCTGCCGCAGGATCGCGCTCCCCAGCCGAACCACCTTGCTTCGCATTATCGTAATTGATATTTAAATTTGGCGGCGGCACTCAACCATCCGCTGGGTTTTTCCTGGGTCAGAGGTCGTAATTGTTTTCTGCGTTTGAGCGCATGGCGCTCTTCCACGTATGCAGATTTTTTCTCTCTATTTGGGGGTGGTTTAGGGAGGAATCCTTGACGATTGTTACGCAGAAATGGCAGCCCTTTTAGCTGATGCCAAAACCTTACACGGAAACGGCGGAGTGGGTTTCGGACGCTGCAAGCTCCCTTGTCTTGTTCGTTCGAAGCCCAATCGTCTTTGATTTCGCCTCTCTATGCAAATTAATGGCAGCGATGTTGCTCAGGTTCCTGGGGATAAGGTCAAAGTTCTGAAGTTTGATCAGTTTAGACGACCCTAATCCAAGCGACACTACTTGGTTGCAAGCACGCGAAGCGGAGAGGTTTCCTATATTCTCCAATTCGCTACGAAAACTGATGTTTCACGGCAACTGAAGAGTGTAACGAATGAAACAAAATCAGACAACGCGTGGTCGAATTGCTGGGTATATCACAACTGTGTGGGCTTCGTTGCAAGTCAATGCTATCCACGATCGCTAACAATTGGCTTTCCGAGTTCACAGTTTTAGTTGACAAGGCTCAGAACCGCCACGATTGGACACCATATCTTAATATATGAGATTCGCTAATTGCACGAGGCGCCGTAATTTAATCTGACTAAGCCGAGAAGATAATGTGTCAAAATGAAGAGCACCGATTTAAGTGCTACCATGCTGGACTAACTTTCTTTTTGTTAACCAGAGGGATCAAAATAGAATCAATGCAGATAGTTGGGCTAGTTGGTACTGGGAATTTGACGACATGATGGCGACTAAGACAAGGACAAAAGGGGAGACTAGACAACACGGAGCGCTCCGTGTTGTCTAGTCTCCCCTTTTGTTTTCGTCTTAAGCGCCATCATGTCGTCAAAGAACAAAATAGGGTGTCATAGCGTCAGTGTGTGTTCGTGCGTGTTGGTGTGCGTACGCGTGCGTGTGTGAGAGAGAGGGAGAGAGGGGGGGGGGTATCATAATTTTGCGTACTTTGCATTGGAAATTTTGAGGGGTGTAGGACTTCTTATCTTTGGCGGGCCCGGGGGGAGGGGTGTAAGGGGTGTTGGAGTGTAGGAAAGAGAATAAACATTTATTTGAACACAACGAAGTAACCAGTGTTTTGTGCCGGCCAGTATAAATCCTCGCATAAATTGTATAAATGTATAAATCACTGGGTATGGTGACTTGCTCTATTCCTATTATCATCGCCGTCATCTTTATGCCCGAGGCTCATGATGCGTCACGGATAGGTGCGCTGGTGAGAATATAGAGTGAGCATAAATAATGCGCTTTATGGCACGAAAGTACTGCCTTCGACGTTAATAAGGTCTTGGAAAAGCAAGGCGGTGATAAATACATTGAAAACAAGAAAAAAGATATCCGCGAAGCATATCTTGTATGCGTCAAGCACCAACTCGAGATTAATACTGTTGTGTGTACAAGCTGACCCTGGCTGCTAGTAGACGAGGACAAAGAAGAGGGAGATGAACGGAGCACGAGATGGAGCAGCAGGCTTTTCCGTACTGTCTGACATAGGCGTTCGTATTAAAAACACAACAATTGGCGCAGTCGACAAAGCCTCAACTCCAGCATGAAGGTCGATCCACCACCGCTTTTCCTACCGGCCCCAGGCAAGCCTGCAATTCCATGGAACGAATGATATGACATTTTCGAGACGAACATGATCGCTTCCGGCGGATCGACGATGGCAGACGCCAGAAGAACGGCCATCCTACTCAGTTCACTTGGAGTTGAGGGTCAACGGACCTATCGCAAGCTACCTGACCTTCCAGACATGTCCGCAACAAGCCGCGGTACATCACCAAGTACCTCAACTGCTCCTTCAGAATCGGGCACTCCTGCAACGCCCGTTACCACAGCCTACGAAGCAGCGGTCAGGAAGTTGCGAAAATTCTTCATGCCAGCCATCAACAAAACGGCCGAGAGATTTGTTTTTTGGTCCCGTGCTCAGATGCCCGGCGAGACAGCGCAAGAGTACGTTACAGCCCTCCATGGCCTTGCCACCAATTGCCGATTCGGAGTAATGACAGATGAAATGATCTGTGATCAGCTCGTCGAAAAAACGGTCCATTCCGAAGTTAGGAACCGCCTCCTCCTAGAGTCCGAGCTTTCCCTGGAATCTGCTATTGCCATCGCCTCTCAAGTTGAGCAAGCGATGAAGGAGGCCGAGCTCTTGACGGAAGAGGGATGAAGTTCACAAGTGGCAAAAATAAAAGCCAAGAATCCGAGGGCAAGTCCCAGCAAGTCGTCCGGCATTTGTTACAGATGTGGGTCACCGCACCACATGGCGGACCACCCTAAGTGCCCGGCAAAGAACGAAGGTTGCAGAAAATGCAACAAGAAGGGACACTTCACCTCCGTTCGCAAGCAGGGAGTTTCACAAGCGAAATCCCATGTAGGAAGAGTGGAACAAGAGCACGACCAAGTCCAGGTGCTAACTACCAGTTTTACCAAACAATCGGTTACGTGCGAGATACATCTGGCACATGTTCTCATTAAACTTTTAGTCGACACGGGTTCATCCGTTTCAATCCTGCCGGAAGACGTCTACCGAAGATACTTCCACTCTTACAAGCAGGAATGTTCAAATACAACACTTCTGGACTACTCCGGAAAAGACATTCCCGTTCTGGGGAAATTCGACGCACCCGTGCAGTTCACGCAAAGACGGGGCACCTGCACATTCCATGTCGTACGAACAGGCGCGGCTGTCATGGGCCTGAACGCCTTAAGTGCGTTGGACATCCAACTAAACTTTGCTCCTCCCAACGGTGGACAGGTGGCAACGGTCTCCGCTAGGCACCTTCCAGAGATCGCACAAAACTTCCCCCATCTGTTCTCCGAGGGATTAGGTCATGCCAAAGGATTTGTACATAAGGTAAAGACGAAAGATTCCGTTACTCCTTTCCAACAAAAGCTACGAAGACTACCTTTCGCAGTGCGCGAGAAAGTTTCTGAGGAACTGGCGAAGCTGAAACGCTCCGGGGTTATCGAGCGCATCGATGCTTCGGAGTGGGTGTCTCCCATCGTGGTGGCCAGCAAGAAGAATGGGGAGATCCGGCTCTGTGTAGACCTACGCAAGCCGAACACGGCAATAGTTTTGAATTCCCACCCTCTACCGTGCCCCGACGAACTTTTTCATCAGCTTTCTACACAAAGCAAAGTAACTCTCGTTACTTTGCTTTCTACACAAGGAACCGGTCGACAACCAATGAGGATAGCCAGATGGGCTATGCGACTCCTCAGGTACGACTACGAGGTACATTACCAGAAAGGAAACGAGAATGTCGTAGCAGACGCACTGTCACGCCTGCCTACTCTGAATCCTTCAGATCGCAGCGAGTTTAGTGACAACGAGGAAGAATTCACTTGCCTGGTACGCAATCTATGCACAATCGATCAAGAAGAAATTAAGAAAGAAACCATGCAAGACCCTGATTTGCCTCGAGTAATTCAGTGTATCTGCACCGGATAGGGTCACGAGGAACAACGTGATAAAGTACTATTAACATACTACAAGTTACGAGTAGAGCTTTCCTCCGGGGATGGCTTACTACTACGTGTTGAAGTGTTGGTTCCACTTACTTCGCTACGGCGTCGACTCATCGATCTAGCTCACGAGTCACATCCAGGAATCGTGCGGACGAAGCAGCGTCTACGCCAGCGCTTCTTGTGGCCCAGAATGGACATCGAAGTCGACACCTACATTAGAGACTGCCACACTTCTCAGACGAACGACAAGACAGCTGTGACGGCGGAGGCACCCCTACAACCAGTTCCATTCCCATCAGGGGCATGGAGACAACTAGGAATAGACATTGTCGGACCTTTCTACAAACTTCCATCGCAATTCAGATTTGCAGTCACCCTAGTCGACTACTTCAGCAAGTGGCCAGAGGTAGCTTTTTGTAACCAAGTTATGGCTGAAGCTGTATGTGAATTCCTCATAAGAATCTTTAGCCGGGAAGGGTATCCGGAGGTGATTGTTTCTGATCATGGCCCACAGTTTGAATCCCGCATATTCCAGGAGTTCCTGAAGTCCAGAGGGATTTCCCACCATCGGACTGCGATATACCATCCACAAGCCAATGGTCAGGTTGAGCGCTTCAACCGAGTGCTTAAGCAGTACGTCCAAACTATCGTGCAGGAACACGGCAACATTCGTAGAGGCCTTGAGGAGTTTCTGGGTGTCTACCGAAGCACACCACATGCAGCGACGAAGCTCTCCCCCGCTGAGCTCATCCACGGTCGTAAAATGCGGACCCGTATGGACATCGTGGGCTTCCCAAGTTTTGACAAGCCCATTCACATCGAGATGCAGACACTCCGCCAACGCATTGCTGATTACCAGAAGCACAGCAAGCAATACACTGATGATAGGCGGAGAGCCAAACCATTTACTGCGGGTGTAGGGGATTATGTACGGGTAAAGATCCCTACACACCGACCGAAGGGAGCACCATCGTTTGGTCCCCCTGAAAGAATTCATGAAGCGGTGGGACCAAACACCTTCGTCACGTCAGGAGGAGGATGCTGGAATTCGTCGAGGTTGTCTCGAACACGCATTCCAGCAGGACACGAAGTACAAGTGGGCTACGCAAATCCAGAAGCTGGAGCAGAAACACAGCTGCCGCTTCCAGCTCCACGAAAGTCCACACGGAATAAGAAACCTCCAGACAGGTTCTCCCCCTGTTGACCTCTGCTTCGAGGGGGGATTGTGTTGTGTCTACAAGCTGACCCTGGCTGCTAGTAGACGAGGACAAAGAAGAGGGAGACGAACGGAGCACAAGATGGAGCAGCAGGCTTTTCCGTACTGTCTGACATAGGCGTTCGTATTAAAAACACAACAAATACTTTACTGAGAATTGAACCTGAGGCAAATGAGATCGCACATCGCAAAGTCCGCGAAGACATCGTCCGATAGCAACTGGTACTAAAAGAAAGAACAAAAACAAGAGTCTTCGTTGTCCGGATCCTTCGTTTGTTTGTTTTTCCACGCTCCCACGTTCGCCAACTTCTGTGTATCGTCAACAAAACGTGCTGTCACGTGTGATTTACACATTTGCGTGGGAAGAGGAGGGAGCCACAGGAAGGGATAAAAGGAAAAGAGAGGACGACGGAGGAGGTGATCGTTCCGCAGCGTCGTTCGTCATACTTTCCGAGTTAAATCATCGCATAAAGATGGGAGACGACGAAGACGCGGCTGAAAACCGGAGACAGCGATCGACGCTAGGACGACGGGGAACTCGCTCGTTGAATAAGAAAAAATATATAAGTACTGAAAATGAGAGCTAAAAAAAAACAAAAAAAAAAACGGGCCTGTGAAGAAAAGAAACGAGGATCCCGAGGAAAATGGATTTTTAATATCCTTCTCGGCGCATTTAGGTTGATAAACTTTTGCGATATGTATATGTCTGTAACGCTTATCTCCGCCGCCTTGACGAGCTCCGCAGGCTTTGATCCGTGGTACCCAGCCTTATTTTATCTCGCGTACGGATCGAGTTTCGGGAAGCTGAGTTGGAGCAGAAGTAGAAACGTTTTCGTAATCAGTCAGCGTTACCGGATTGGATTGATTCTGGACGGAAGATTTTGAAGTAGTTCGCTCACTCCGGATTGCGTTGAGAAAAGTTTTCGATGTGAATTGATGGAAATCATAGCGTGAAATGTTTGATCTAACATTGCATTTTCATCAAGCCTCTTTGGTCATAGCGCATATTCAAGCTGGCACGATCCTCTCGTGTTCTCAAAAATGCAGTCGTCCGCCAAGCCTCAAAGGGCGAGTCGATTCCCCCCCCCCCCCCCCCCCACCCCGTTCTGATGCCATGGTATGATCATATATGACTAAAATATTGACAAGCGAGATCAAAATAGGATAAAATCTCTTCTGCGCTGACATGCTGACGTGTTGAAGTTAGAAAGAATTAACAATACAATATCTTGTTTTTACCGCTATCATGATGTCGTTTCTACTACTAATATGGGCATAGGTCGTTTCCTTAACTAAGCCTTGTATCTATTTTCTTTGTGTAGCTGTTTATAATTTAAAAAAAGAAGATCGTAGATCTATTGCTAACCTAGCTTTAACAGCCTAGCGAATGTCGCAAATTTATACATAATTAGTAGAAAGAAACACTTTATAAGCTAAATATACTAGCTTTATTTCAGTCTTCCCTAATTTTCCACGTGCAATCGATCTAAACCACAGTTCACAAGGAAGGGAGACTTTATATTGTTTCCAAAGATTGTTGTTTGTAAATTTGGCTTTGCAAGCAACATCACGTGCCAGGGTGGTATTTTACTGTGCCTGTCGACTTCTGGCTTTATACACAAAAACTGTTTTTGTTTTCTTGTTATGTAGGAAACGTAGCCTAAAACAAAGACTACGAAGCTGCCTACTCTGCGTTTCTCAAACGCGAATTCGCTAATTAACGGCAATCGATTCCTCAAACGCTAAGTCAGCGTTTGTAGAATTGATTGCCAAGTGATCTATGTTCAAATGTAGCTTAGAGGGGAAGATTAATAAATAAACACAAAATCACTAAAAGCTTTGTTAAATACCCAGTGTTCTCTCCTTTATTCTGCTAGTGGTCTTCCATACCGCGCGAGAAAGAAAAAAAAGGCAACGTTGCAGCTATCAGTTTTTATTCGCAGTACACAGGGCTGCGACATACGAGCAAACTAGGTGTACCGTTAACCATAAATAAAATAAGAGCACCTACAGCAGACGTAGCTCAGCTAGAGTCATATCCGGACTGCGAATGTCCCTGGACAAAGTCTCGGTCAGCTCGTTAGAGAACTTCGTTGAGCGGGAGCACCCGATCTTTCAAGCGGCACCGAAAGCAACTAATTACAGCTTGAAGGATTATTCCCAGCATGGAACAACGCTGTTTCGCGCCTGATGGACGAGGCACTAATTGATGTCCGCATCCGATGGAACTTCAATCAGCCCTAATACACGGCCAAGAGCGGAGGAAGCTCATTGAGCCCGTAGGCCATTCAAATGGGTCCCGCCTTAGCCCGCGCACGGCAAAGGTATCGCGTATCGCCAACTCCGCGATAGTAATCAGCTGTCCAAAATGATGTCGTCAGGTCTGTTCTCCCATGCTTTCCGTTGATGAATGAACCCGCATAACAAACTACCGATCCTCATTTGGAAATATGTAACGTTACTAGGATGGCGTGTAAACTCACCGTGTAACAATTACCCTGCGCAATAAAGCGCCATTACGGCCTTTCATGGTTTTTGTCTTATTACGAACCATACTTTCATCTAATAACGGGACAAACCCCATCATTCTTGAATCTTAGTTTTAATTGATAAGTAGTTTGATTCATTTGGAGCTGTGAAGACGTAGGTTGCGAGAAGGTGAGTAGTATAGCAGCTGAGTGAGCATTTTAATATCATTGTTCCCGGAAGGTGAAAACATACTAAAGGAGCTCTCACTTTTATTTACCTGAAACACGTCAAGCCACCTTAAAGGGGCCATGAAATAAATTTCGCACTGGGATAAATAATTTTAGATTGAAATCTTATTAATCGTATATCGTTTAGCGGGCCGAAAGAAAGAGAAAGACAAAAGCCTGCCTTTTCGGTACGAAAATTCAAAAATATAGCGGACAGTTTTGTACATCTTTTACTTCGAGAGCTTTCCCCCTTCTGACTGTGATACATCCGTGGTACCTGAAGCAGGTAAGTCTACCCCAGCTCACGCATTGGGCATAAGCACTACGTCACTCAGACGTATGCGCTCGTCACCAATCTATCAATCGAAGAATATTTGAATTCACGTTCGTGGCCAATGAGTGCCGTGACGGAAATTATCATCGCTTGCGAATTACAAGTTTCATGGCGTGCTTAAAAATGACGGTGGAAGTTTGGAGTCATCGGCTCTGGTGACCAAGCACGTTACGACCACGTAATTTTTCATGTCACTTTTGAGTTGGTGATTAAAGTTAAGGAGGAAGAAGATGAATAATCATTTCATGACTTCTTTAAAGTTCAAACCCAGCGATAGTATTGACATTTTTCATTCATGGTACGCGTGAATACTAGAACACCCTCCAAAAACTTGTAAACAGAAAAACAAAACTGCTTTAGCGCACAGTTTAGGCGCTATCCGAAGTAGTTCTTAAAATATTCGATTATCAAAGAAAAACTATGCTATGTTTTACTTTCAACTTAAAACGTGAGTGTATTCATAATATTACTAATGACTGACCTCAAACGCGCTCAGAATTGTACAATTCATTTCACAGGTAAAGCTCTTCTACAAGATTAAAGGAAGATCTATTGGTGGATCCCTAAGCCAGGGTCGCACTGCTTACACATCATGTAAAAGACAGTATGCATACAGATTCGACCGCGAGTCACCGCAAGATGCGTGTTTCGAATACCGCATGGCAATGAGTTCGAGGAGAAACTCGGCAAGCAGCATTCGAACCCCGGACATTGCGGTGACTCGTGTTTGCAGACTGTCTTTTGTATGATGAATGAGCTGTGTGACCCCGGCTTTAGGGAATGCGTAAGCATGACCCTTAGGAAACGCCACACACATCCCCCTTTAGGTAACGCTAACGCTGACCGTTTCACTTTCCTGTTCTGTCTTTTTCTTTTGCCTTTCTCTTTGCTTCCTCTATTTCTTGCTGCCTCTTTCTGGCTTCGTTACGGGGTGAGTGTTAGCGTTTCCCAAAGGGGACCGTGTGTGGCGTTTCCCAAGGGTCATTTTAACGCATTCCCTCAGGATCCACCAATGGATCTTCCTTTAATTTTCGTACCACAAACCAACTCCAAGGTATATACGCCCTCCGCATCCCTGCAAGTTCAGACTCGCTCCAGCGTCCGCGCGCGCATTGGCTTGCGCACCGTGACGTCGCCTCCCTCTCGCCTTTGTCCCTCACTACTTTCCTTGTTTCTACGCTGCGCGCTTCCCTTTCCCCTATTTTGTCCCCAAAGGGACGCCGTCAGCTCTTCCCTGTCATGTGCAGTACTAATGCCAACGCATTAATAGCTTTTTGCAGACATCTCAGTCATGTCTTCAGACAGAAGTCAGTATCTCTTGATAGGTAGTCATCTCAAGACTCAAATATAACATGTCGATTCTTATGACAAAGAGTTCGCGTATGTATGTATTATCTTAGGTAAGCGTTTATCTTTATTCCTAAAATTAATCGAAGAGTCACTCTAATAGGCCGCAGAATAGCAGCCGTTGGTGATGCACTAGGAATTCGCTAATTATGACTAGATTAATCTAATCTCGGCTCTATTGCAATGATACCAGAAGCAGAGAAAGTATATCGATTACTCAACGGATAGTTGGTGTCATATAGTTTATTTATGATTCGTTATTTACAATCCTAAAATATATTTAAAAAAAATTAATGCGATTTCGCGGAGAATAGCAGCCGTATCTACGTGGTGCGCCATTAAATCAATAATTATAACCACTTGATTTCAATTATGTCTCTCTTGCATTGAAGAATAAAGATGCATGATTTTACATGCCAAAATAAAACTCAAAAATTTTATATACTCTTTTATATTCCAGTTAGCTATATGCGTATCTAATGAAACGACCAAAACTTTTAAATAAAGTAAATCTACAGAAAAACAAATGATGCTCGAGTAGTAGCTAATGTTCCTTCAACCTCTTCATAATTGCTTCTAATTTATTTATCACTAAAAAACAAATCTCTGAAAACTTACTTCTCTACTATTAATACTAACTTTCAGTCCGCCTAAAAAATAAAGTAGAAACATACCTTAACCTCGCTGGCCTTCATTTGGACAATTCAACTTTTGAATTCATTATATGAATGTTTAAATCTAACGGGATCATCAGAACCGTAAGAGACATCGATGTTATATTCTTCTATTACGCATTAACTTTGGACGTCAAAGAATTACGCATACGCTGCCTGAACTACTAAATCGTTTCGCACCCCTTGAAATTCATGTGACTTTACTAAATAAAACTGCTATGCTTAGCAATGTCTAGTAGTGCACAGTCCTTTTTTAATTTATGTGTTTTTATTTTGTTTCTATACAACATTTAGTGTTCTTTGTTGCCTCGTTGTTGTAGGGGTAACGAGGGCCCGTAAAGCTGCATAAAAGTTTATTTTGTCCTCCTTACCCTTTATTGTTCATGATGGAAAAATAAACAATTTTACAAATGCTACAAAATAGGTTTATATATTCTTTATTTATTTATTTTAAGGGCGCTAGGTTCAACATGGTTATATTTACCTCAAACTAGGCGTATCAGAAATGATATTGTACCATACGTATAGTGTACGATAATAACGATGCTATAATATACTATATGACATAAGAGGTTTGTTCATATCATTGTGAATAATATAATGCAAAATTCGACGTAATTAGACTTATTTTTTCAATACATAATGTGACATATAGAGATATGGTTTTCTTTTTATTATGCTATGCTGTTTAATTTATACAGACAGACAGTGCATTTTTATTTCTGAAAGAGTTGCACCTAGATGCAGTTTTGTATTTACAAATTTAAGGAACGGAATTACATGCATAATAATACCTCTTTGCTTACCGCCACTGCACAGTCTCGTAAAGTCGGTCGCTTCGATCATTGTGCAAATGAGCTATCGGAATCGTAGGCACACACAAGCGTTCCTGAAAAAATATAGTTTTGTCTCTTTCAAATATTAAATAAATATGTGGAGAAAACGACTGCGGACGTCCTGCTGAGTGATTACTTCAACTTTACTTACTTTATATTCCGTCTGGCTAAATCTGTTCCTTTTTTTAATTTATTTCTTTTGGCCGGTAAAAAGAGGAGGAGGGGAGCTTAAAAAGACTGTCGTCTTGAAAACGATGAATAAGTGCTTTGGATGTACAGGATTGCCATATTTGAGCTGAGTGAACTTCTGCCACTACTTAGAGTTATATTAAGCCATCAAAACATGCAACACAATTAATAACACCCGTCCCTGGTCTTGTGAAGTCTCAGAAGTAACTGGCACATTACTGTCTCTCAATCAAGAGCACTAATCACTTATCTTAATTTAATTAGCTCATCGAGCGAAGAAGACGAGATATTAATACAGTCCCAGTGGCAAAACGCTTTCAAGCCTTCTGGCATAGATGTGGCAAGCCTATTGGAGTGCGGTAAAACTCACCCTTATAACTGGGTGAGAGGATAAAAACAAAATCGTTGATTGGAGTAATATGTGTGTTATTGAGCAGTAGCCATGCAGGGATTTCTGCGAGGATGACACATGCCCTCTGCACTTCACCGCAGAGCACGTGGTTCCTCTACGGAGTGCGCTCAGTGAATTGCCCAATGGTACTGACGAACGTTTACAGGCAATCCATGGAACGTTAGAACGTCATTTGTGCGTCTCTAGAAACATGCATTTCGCCAGGGCCTGAACAGTGACGCGTGCGTAGTCGAGTTGGTGGCGCACGCGCCTACTATGCGCGGAGGCACGAGATTTGAACCCCGTCTTTGACAGAACGAGAACCGCAGGGCGTCTCTTTCGAATGCCCAGCTTCCGGCATGCGCTCGCTGCCTTCCATCGTGCTTCGGCTGCGCGCGAAATCTTGAAGTGCAAAACGCGATGCAAAAGGTGTTGCTGAAGGTGGGAAGCTCTCTGCGAAGGCGGCTCAACTGCAAGACCACATTGGTTTTTATCCTGTCAGTGACTCTAGCTTTTTAATTTTGCCTTGTTGCTCATCTAAAACATTCCAGTTCCATCTCTTTATCGCACGGTCTTCTACACAACATTCTCGACAATACAACCCGTATAAAGGAAGCCGTGACTTGCACCGTTAGTTCAGTCACCCCCTCGTCGCAGTCGCAAGTTGTACGGCGTGTTTCTAACTTAGTTGCAGGCACAAGTTCGCCTGGTTAAACACATTATTTCGGTTCTTCATTCATCTACCTTCTTTATTTTCTTCGTGATCGTGGCGTTTTGGTAGAGACGCGGGGCATTACCTCCCCATGTTAAATGCACTCGTGAAGATACGAACCCGAACGACGCAACGAGCCCGTCGCATGGCGACAATCGTGATGACGAAAGTCCACGACGAGCGACGGAGACCCCTAACGAGCTGTGATGAGCATAGGCGAACCGCGAATGTGATTGACGACAAATGACGGACGACGACAAACAACGGACGACAAAACCTACGGGCAACAACCGACGGATCACTAAAACCGAGGAACGACGGGGACAAAAGACGACGCGGAAGACGAGAGACGACGGCCGTGAACTTCTAATGACAGCGGCGACCAGAAAGGACCAGACAGACTTGACGAGACCATAAAATTATGATAATGACACTACATTTTTCTAATTTTTGTCACAGGCACGTGGTACAGGTACGTAGCCAGGATTTTCTTTCGGGGGGGGGGGGGGGGGGGAGGGGGGGAGGGTTGTCCATGACAAAATGCTGTATGAGGGGGAGGGAGAGAGGAGGTCCGAGCAAAATGGAAGACTTTCGGGGAGGGGGGGGGCGGGCCCCATGGGACCCCCCCCCCCCTGGCTACGTGCCTGACACGGTATAGTATTGGTATTTGTTCTAAAAAGGATTTGTATGGGGACACGACTGTATGTCGCATGCTCGTGCTCACTTCGCTGATCGCGTTTTAGAGCAAAATGTTTTGGAGACCTGGTCTACTTGGACGCCCTCTGGGCTCTGGTGATTGGTCTCTTCAGTCTCATCTGTGTGAAAGTTGAGGCGCAGGCATATTAGAGTGTCGGGTCTTTTAAGCTCGAGCGAACTCCACATTATTGATATCTTAAAGGGTAAAGGCAAAGAAAAAAAAGTGTTTTTTTAAACAGCCTAATTGGGACAAGCATGTCACAAAACAAATGTTCCGCGAAAAAAATAATTTTTTTAGCAATATTTACGCCACAGGACGTAATTTAGTCGGAGTCAGAAGCTCTCCACATTTGAAACTCCCGCTCTTTCGACCCCCGCGGAGGAGAAGTACGCTCCGCCCCTCATTCTCCTTGCGTTGCGGAGTTGAACGACGCAACGTCTCGACTTCCGGTAAGATCTGGCAACAATGCACGTTAAACATGGCGCCGGTATCTGCGCGGTTTGCGAGCTCATAGCGAAGACGTGACCGGAGAAGTGCCCCTGTGATGTTCTCGGAAGACGGAAAGTATCATTCGTAATCGCCGTGTGTGCTTTGAAAGCGAAGGGAGTCCCAGGGTCCACGAGTGCGCAACCACAAGCCAAGGTTCACGACAGCGCTGCGTTGACTTCGGCGATCTCGTTCTGTTTGGGGCAACACGGCGATGCGACAAAGAGCTGAAATGTTCGTGGTGTCTGTGGTGCGGTGCTTGGAAGTAGACACCCACACTAAAACGGAGCGCAAATTGGTTTTGTGGGGTTGATGTTTAACGGGTTCAGTCCCGTCGTCGTCAGCTGATCCAGTCAAACTGGTCTGGGAGGACGCAGCGAGCGTTTTTAAAAGTAAATCTTCCTCCGTTCCGTTTCAAAATGTGGAAGATTCCCGACGCATACCGTGAGTAAAAAGCTGCGGGAGTTTTCAACAAAATTACGTCGTTTTAATTGAACAATGAACTCCGAATTGTCCTAAATCTGCCGTTTTTATGCTTCGTGGTGTTGGACTGCGTTTGCACAGCGACGTGTAGCGCTGATCGTGCGGTGTGAATAAATTTGGGCAAGATTTCGTACCTGCCCACAGATGCATGAACTGGGACCATTTTTTACGTAGTGAACACAGTGTTTTGTTTTAGGGGCGAAGCTCCTTAGGGGCTAGCCATGTCCGTATGTTCGTCCGCCGTCCGCCGTAGGCCGGCGTCGGGTGCTCGTGCTTCTCCTCGTGAGATCACGTGCTCACGAGCACGTGAGCACATGCTCACGTGCTCGTGTAGGGCAAAAAAAAATGAAAAAAAGATGAAACGAATTATGAAAAAAGAAAAAAAGAAAAAAAAGAGTAGGGGGTTCTGAGATGCCATCCCATGTCTTCTTAAAAAAAGAAAAAGAAGAAAACCACACATTCTCCTTCTGATATGAATGAACAGGCTCGGCATGCTGCGGCTCGGCGTCTACGCAGACAAGCACCACCAGAGCTTCGCCCCAAGCAACATCATTCACCACGTGGAGATGCGGTCAATTTTTATTTTGTGTGTCTAGTCGCGGACGTTCGATGCACCCAGTGCGAATCTCGACGGCCTCCGGAGCGATATGACGAGAACGTAACTGGACACGTTTGTCGCTACGCGAACAGCCGATTGCCTCCAGCAAAATAGCATTCCTTTCGGGGCGACATGGCTGCTGGAAGGCTCGCTGTCGGGATAACTCATCTGAAATCTCCGCAAAGTCGGCATTTGCCCGCGCAAGCAAACAAGCAAGAAAAAAAAGCACGCTAAGCAAGCAAAGATGAAAACGAAAGAACCGCGCTATGAAAGCCAAAACCCCGCGTCGCTTCTATCACTAACACCTGCGACAGCTGCTAAACACACACTACTTCACTTCAAGAAGTCTCACTCAACCACCTCGGTCAGCACGAAACACTGATCACTTCGGCGAAACGACTAGTCAAGGTAGGCGAGACAGGCGGGAGCGAAGACTTCGGCGGCCATGAAAGAATGGCGAAGCTTTTGTTTGTTATGGTATGAATCCAAACGGAAGTGCCTGCCTTGTAAACCTTTTGTAAAGAATAGTAACTTTCATCACATGGGTTATTCTTTAAACGTAAAAATATGCCGCTCGAAAGGAAATTGCAACATATAACAAAGGTTTAACAACCAAGATCTAAGCTGTCAATCAAACTCTTAGCCAATGAGAAGTATAGCAGCCGATTGGGATTGACGTCACGGAACCCCAACTTCGTGGCGCGCGATTTAAAATGGACGAAATAGCCGCAAACTAAAATCAGTCTCACGCAATAAATATTGCTGTAAATTTTTTTTTTCGCGGAAAAATTGTTTTTTGACATGCTTGTTCCATTTAGGCTGTTTAAAAAAAAAAACTTTTTTTTCTTTGCAGTTACCCTTTAACATAAAAGGTGCGAATTCCACTAGGAGAAAAGGTCGACGAGCAGCGGATGTTCTTAGACATTTTTTTCTTATTGCAATTTCACAGCTTTTACGATGGGCTATATTATCGAACGTTTTAGGGTAAAGCGTAAACCTCTCCTGGGTTTTACCCCTAACCCTGATGCGCACCCATGATAAGGACCCCATTGCAATCTGTGCATTCTTTCGGCAGAAACAGCTGCTACAATCTAAGAAGCCTAAGGTTATTCTCTGGCTGTAAAAAGCTCGCGTCTTGTACTCTGTACTCTGCGAGTAAACAAGGATCGCATTTGCGACGCACCGCAAGGGCTTGTTTTTGTCTTTTACATCAATAACCCTATTTTGTAACGGGTCTTGCGTGGCTCTTGACTTGTTTTATTACCATACGACAGCTTCCTTATTTAGCGTGATTCCTGGCTCACAGTTTACGGGATCTAGAAAACGATCACCCTGAATGTCACCGAAAGTGAACCGAGGCACGAATATGAAGGAGGGGAGGGGGGACAGAGAGGGAAAGATAGAGCGTGCGACAGAAGATGACGTCCATGCCCAACGCAACTATAAAAAATAAAATATTAATAAATAAAAAAAAACACAGGCGAGGGAGGAACTGCGCACACGCCTGAACCACGACGAAGGTGAAAGAGAAGGGAACCTTGGCACGCCTGACCGCGAGATAATGAAGTTTCGCACTCGAACGATAATGAACCATAAAATAAATTATCGTGAACGGAATGATTCCTTAACTGCTTTTTCCCCTCCGCCCCCGTGCAGCGAGGGCCGTCTCGCGCGCTCGCGCCGCGCCGCGGTGGCGGTCGTTTTAAACTAATTAGGACCGGCGGCTGCTGAAATATTGGGAGCAACCTGAGCGATGAGTAGGCCGCAAGACGGATGGGAATATTATGGGAATGGGCTGGCAACACTGGAAGCCGCCTCCGCCACCGCTGGCACGCTTCGATGGCGAGAAAGAATAAGCGAAGACGTCGGGGCCCGTGCACAGAGAAAACAAAAAATGAAATAGAACGAAGACAAGTAGGAAACCAGCCAGAAAATAATAAAAGGAGGAATGGCCCGGCGTGGCGAAGTAATTTGCGCCTCATTGCGGTCTGCAAATGAAGTCCAACTT
Organism: Ixodes persulcatus; assembly: GCA_013358835.2. NCBI lineage: Eukaryota > Metazoa > Arthropoda > Arachnida > Ixodida > Ixodidae > Ixodes > Ixodes persulcatus. Next base: position 1,337,160 of record JABSTQ010011253.1, read on the forward strand.
CTTCGGGGACATGCGCGCCCTCTCCTTCGGGCTTCGGCGGGAGACGGAATGGGAGAGGGCGGTTGATTAGCGTCGTCGTTTGGTTCTGTGGCCAGACGTCGCCAGCGCTACGTCGAGTCGCTTCGCCCGGCGCGGACGACTTTTTTCTGTTGGGCCGCTTGCGCGGCTCTCGCGTAATCTACGGATGTTTTGCACGGAATCAATCGCATGGTCCGACCTCGTAATGAAACTAAATTACGACAACGCGATTTCGTGATTGCGGTGACCGTGCCGTCAATGATTGTGCGCCGACTGAGTGAGCCCTTGACATTGTTTTGCGATTCTCGCGAGCGCGCGGTCTTGCTGTGTCGCCTTGGCGGCGCGTGTTTTGTTTGTTCGCGCGTGGGCTTGGGTCATTGTGCGAGTTCGATTGCACCTTTGTGGTGGAAAGAAACGGTACGCTTGTTCTAGATGTGCAACTCCGCTGTCGCAGGCATGTCCTTGACACGTTGGTCCTGTTTCGCGAGTATAGGTCGACCCGATTGGGGTCGACGCGGCGGTATCGAAGAAAATGAACTTCGAAACCATTCTTTGGTAGAAAGATTAGAGGTTGTCTATAGCGCCGGTTTTTGAATAAGGAGATCCCGACTCCTAATATCAAGCATTGCCTTTTGGATCAAAATAAGATAGAGTTTCTAAGTAAAAAAGCCCTTAAATGACAAATAAAGAGACTCAACAAGTTAATTTATTTGTTCAGAAAGAAGGACTAAAAGGACGCGACAAAGCCAGAAAACACACACACATGTACACAGACAGGACAAGAGCTGTGTGTGCGTGTTTCTCCGACTTTGTCCCGTACTTTTTGTTCTTTTGTTTTATTATTATATTGAATAACTAATTATTTGATCAATCCACTATATTGTTGTTTTGAATAATTGTAGCAAAGCATATTTTCGTTAGTAGGGAGACATTCTAAATTATGAAATCAAGGTGTGACATAAAATTTACAAAATGATAATATTGAGTTTTTGTACATTGTTTTGGAAGTCGATGCCTACCACTATCATTCTATGAAAACACTGCCTAACTAAAATAATGTGATGCAGTGATAGTTGACTAAATCGTTCTGAATAAAGGTTATTTTCTATTTTATAAATAAACTGCAAAAGGCTACAGTTTTGTCAATAACTAACTTGAGCACTTCCCGAGAAGAGCCACAGCGCGCGACTCCAATTGTCGTTTTATAAGAACGAGGTTAAGTTGCAAACTTAAGTTTTAAACATCTCTCACTGCCAAAGGAGACGCAAAGAAATCGTTCAACTTATTTCTCTGGTCAGCTTCTGATGCCGTTGCCAGGAAGCCTCGCCGAAAACTCCTCCAACAGAACATGAGCGTACGCGGTTACGAGGGAAGGGTTCTTAAACGTACACGAACACAGCTGAATACAGGCGTTGTTAGACGACGCGGGTCCATTCCATATCTCTATACTTGTATTTACTTTCGCTACTATAATACATAAAAACCATAAATTAAATTTATGTGATGCAACCGAATCACTGTTTACCATAGGGTCGCACAAAACATCTTCCGAAACAGGTTTCAAGCCCAAAACGCGGGTTTAGTTCTGATAGTTTCGGGAAAGCGTACACTGCACTTTTTTGCACCCACTTGGGGTGCTACAGCGCCTTTTATTTAGCCATTTAGCACCATTTTGTTTACCACCCCTAGAGTGTGCATGGGCGCGAGCACCATTTATCAGCTACACTGCGAAGGGTGGTTAAAGGGACGCTGACAGGGTATTTATGCTCGCCAAGGTTTTCATTTGTACATCACGTATGAAAGCCCAACTACCCAAAACACATTTTGAGGCTAGAAATTAGCTTTCTTTCCTCCCGAAAACCACCGATCGAGAACTGGCCGATTTGAGTAGCGCTCACTCTCTTCTCCATGGTCACGTGCCGTTTGCTATCGAAGGCACACATTTAATACTATAAATGGACATAAAATATCATACCATTTTTTGTGGCTTCAAAAAAGCTGCAAATCCGTAATAAAAAAAAAGAAAAGAAAAAAGGGTTGCACTGTTCCGTGACTTTTGGTATTTTTCTCCTCTATATCTCTTCTTCCTCCCCAGTCCAGTTTCGATTTAAATTTCGAAAAGTTCCGTTTTTTTTTTTTTTGCTTTATTAAACATTTACGTGACACTGTAGCAAAATATTGATTGGGTAGTCTTCTTACACCATAAAAACTCACCTGGCAACAACAACAAAACGATGTTGGAGGGTGTCAGTGTCCCTTTTGCGTTGTGTAGGCTGCTCGCAGGTGGGAAGGATGCTCAATTATTTGCGCAAAATACTGGGTGTTTTTGTTGCATTTCCTTTTTGCAGCTGAACAAAGTTTAGAAAAGTGGAGGTTATAGATAGTTATAGATGGAGTCTTCACTGTATATTTGTGGGGCTCAGCAGACATTAGATTAGTGGACAAACGGTCGCAGTATGTTGACAAATTAAAAAAATTCTGAACTCCTTTTTAACGTGAATAATTCTTTGGCTACTGCTCAGGATTCCGTGAAGTCCTGACTCTTGAGTTCACGTGACCTACAAACCAATTCAGTTCCCCTGCTAAATTTAGCGGGAATATTGACGTCACGTGACCTGTTGTCACGTGACCCATACGCCAATCTAGTTTCTCCGCTAAATTTAGCGGGTAAATTGATGCCGCGTGACCTTATGCCGCGTGACATATAAACGGATTCAATTTCCCCGCTTTCGGGAAAATTAACGTCTCGTGACCCACACACCAATACAGTTTCCCCGCTAAATTTAGCGGGGAAATTGACGTCACGTTACCTGCTGTCAAGTGACGTATACCAGTGTTGCGGAATGGGCACCCCCATTCCATTCCAATTCCATTCCGAGAATTATAGAGATTTCGATAATGCAATTCCTTTCAACTCCTAGGAATGGGGACATTGGGCCCATTCCCACTCCTGGAATGGCTAAATCGTTCCATTCCATTCCTCTAATTCCTAAACGTAAAAATTGGCAATTGACAGCTACATTGTGTTGCAGGGTTGGGCAGAAATACTCAAAAATGTATTTGGAAATACAAATACTGGAATACATGCAAATAGTAGCTAAAATACTGATACTCAAATATATAGGTAAGAATGTATCGCGATACGTATCGGAAATAGATTTTAAAAAGAAGCAAAAAGTTTTTGGAAATACAAATACAGGAATGCATATTAGGGAAGGCAGAAATACAAATAATGATAATGCAATACATATTTCAAATTTCCTTGAAAACGCCAACTGAGATGAAGCTTGAAATGTGAAGTGGAAGTTTTTTTTTGCTTTTGTTTTTTTATCCCAAAATAACTATCCCGCAGGCTTGGCACTTCGCCTTGAAGGTAGTGGTTCCGGACGGAAAGGAGCCTTCAATTAATGGGTTCAAAAAAACGTTCTATCAAGGATTGACCGCGGTCCCTTCCCTGTCATCTTGTCTGTCTGAGGAGTGATGCGAAAAGACTTCGACCTCTAAATACATTCCATCATAACGTAACCACTCTCCTGTCTAAAAAGGGCGCCCCTGTCAACACTGATCACATGACCTCACGGTGGAATGAACTAGTATTCTTGTATATGTAGGTGTTGCCTTGAACATGAAACTTTACCCACGCTGCTGTATGGAAGGACAATACATACTTTCGTTGTAGGTGACCTCGTTGAAGATCGTGCACGCAGTTGCATTTGGAATTTTCGAGAATAGTGGACCACCTGAAGCATCCTGGAGCACATGCCTTATCTTCTGTTACGGTTGAAAATCGATGCGGTGGCATCACTGTTGTGACGGTTCTTTCTGCCGACCCTCCGCCTCCAACGCATGAATGGCAGTCCCCAAGTTTCGCCTAGCATCATCCAAACAGAGACCTCGTGGTTTGCGACCCGAGATGGCCGGCACAGGTGCGAGCTCTCCGAGAAACAGCGCGCTCGAGACGAGTCGCAGGTGTACGAAATCTGGGTCGGCACAGCGAGGCCAAGTCTGGCCTCCTTCCCGGTTATTGGATCACCAGAGCAGCGGGTCACGTTCACGTCGACTGATGACGTACCCTTGAGCAGTGCAATATTACAGGCGCAGACGCATTCGGATATGTGTTGAACTTCACTGCGTCAGTCATCCTACTGTTTCAAGTCATCCACCGTCAGACTGGTGTTGCAATGGACTGTGACTCAGCTACTCGGCCACAGGCCAAGCAACACTTCCTTTGATTTCCTGTTTCTCGAGGCTCTAACTAACTAGCAACGGGCATTGGATGCCAGTAAACAATGACTCATGAAATCCCTACCTCGGGACCCGCGGTAGATGATGCTCCGACTGAACTCCTGGCACGCTACCTGTTTCGAGTCCCGACTACGCAACATTTCTCAGAAGAGAAAAATAATTAGGAAAATCGGAAGGAACCTTGCTCAGCATAGTAACAATGCACCAACATCTCCTTGACCCTAATGCCCTCAGAAATAAAAAAAGGGGGGGGGGGGGGGGGGGAAGGCGTTCGGACTTGTATTTTGATTTCGGAAAAAGGGGGGGGGGGGTATTTCTCAAGAAATACAACGAAATACATTTCATCCTGACTGTATCACGATAAAAAGAAACATTCCCCATGTATTTGATACAGGAATAGAGATACTGGTGAAAAAATGTATTGCGATACAGAAATACAGATACGAAATCTATTGCTGAAATACGATACTGCCCACCCTGTTGTGTTGCCGGCATAAGCCGCTGAAAGCTGACATTATCAAACGCATAGACAATTGCAGAAAAAAAATGCTAAATGCCTCAAAAAAGCACTGATTTTAGTAAGCTAACGGGGATTACCTGGGGTGACTCGTAGCGTCCACAGCGGTCCTTCGCAAGGTAAAACAAAGTATGCAGAAACTAAAGTCAAAGAAAATGAGCGGGAATCCACTAGCTTGCTTGTAACCTTAACCCACCTGAATGTAAAACATATAACACAGAAAACAAGCATCGGAACGAAGACCAAGTAAAAGGCGGACTTACACGTAAAAATGAAGTATAAAAGAACAAGCGTCGAAGCAAAGCGCAAGAGGAGAAGAGAGAAGTGAATCTCGCTTTGCTTTAATTCCGAAACAAACTCAGATTTCGCACCTCAAAGGAGAGCGCGCGAATGAACGTGGAAGGCAGCAGGGTTGGCAGCCTGCTAAACAACGCTCCTCGAACTATAAGAAAACAATACCTGATCATCTTTCGGAGGCATGCGAGTCAGCGAGTTGTCAGAGCTCTGCGAGTTATGAGTCGCCCCCCCCCCCCTCCCAGATCTCAGTCTTTGCGCGCGCGTGCTTTCTCCATGCCGTCGCAAATAAAAAAAAAAGCTAGACAAGAAGGACGATGAAGAGCCGTGCATGGCGGCTTCTTTCTTCGCCGCACCCTTCGTTTTTTGTTTTTTTTCGTGCTTGGTTTCTTGTTTCGCTCTTGTGTAACACCAGTGAAGCCCGTCACCAGCGCCTCCGTGAAAGGTGCCACCACCACCACTCCCCCCTCTGCTCTTTGCTTTGACACTTGTTTTTTGTATTCATTTCATTTCTGAACAACTGACTCGCTGACTGGCTCGGTATAGCTAAACGTACCCCCCCCCCTCCCCCCCCAAAAAAGAAGATATATATATATATATATGAATAAATAAATAAAAAAAAAATAAAGAACTGGGCCCATTCCATTCCCATTCCATTCCGGGGTCGCAAAAATGGAGAATGATTCCGGAATCATTCCAACTCCGGAGAGGCAACTCCGCAACACTGACGTATACGCTCATTTCGTTTCTCTAAATCAAGCGGAAAGATTAACGTCACGTGACCTACAGACCAGGTAGAACTCTCCGCTAAATTTAGCGGGGAAATCAATGTTATGTAACATGATGTCACGTGAACTATACACCAATTCAGCTTCCCATCACTATTTGCGGAAGTGGCCGATTGGCATCTGTGGCAAATCATGACCTACAAAAATAAAACGCAATCAATCAAATAATCACTCAATCAATCAGTGTTCATTGCAGAGTTCAGGCAGAACCATGGGACTTCACGCTAGCATGTTTCAATAATAATATTAATAAGAGTGAATTATGTGTTTATTTCAGTGTCCAGAAACAACCAATTGGTCTTCGTGCTGGAGCTGTTCAATAAAACACATACGCACACACGGTTGCGCGCGCGCACACACACACATGCACGCACGCACGCAAATACGATGAAGTAACGTAGATTGGGAGGTCCGGTTTTACACAGAAAAAGAAAAAGTAAAAACGATTTAATTCGAAACTTAAGATAAATCATTGTTTTGTTATTTTTTAACATTATTATTGTAGTGATATTAGTACTATATTATACAATAGTTGTTCGCTATAATCATTATTTTTTTTTTTTTCAGTCGCCACGCTTGGTTTTGTTTTCGAATAAAAAAAAACAAGACTCTTGAAGACTGCGGAAGACCATCACTATTGACATCAATTTTCGTTGGAGCCGTTGGTTGGGGTTTCGAAAATCGCGTTCTTTTCTGCGTTTTAGCCGCTCTAGCGGATATTTTATATATCTTTCTAAGGAATACCGTGTTCATGAACAGCAAGCGATCACTGAGAGCTGGGAGACGTTGCGTCTTGCCAACGACCGTAAGTTGTGCACGGCCCACGGACGACTGGTGCAAGAACTGTAAAGGCTGTTTTACATGCTGCAATTCTTGTCCGAAATTGGTGCGATTTCCAGTAAATGTGCTATCAAAATCGCAGAGTCGGTGCGATCACTTTCTTGTCAACCAGCCGTTCATTAGCCAGCTTTCATCCGCGATAGTTGCGTATTCGAAAATAAATTTAGACACCTTGGAACTTCTGGTTTAAGGCTTAATTATTAGAAATTTTTAGTTACATGTTGTATTTGTAAAAAATTTGCGTTTATTAGTACTTTTTGTTATATTTTAGGCAAAGTCAAACGCAGCGCGTCCGTGTCCGAACAGCCGGCCGCGCCGACAGAAATCGCGCGGTTGTTGGAGCATGTGAAACCAAACATTGCGATCGCACTCGCTGCGTCGGCTGTCGCATCGACTTTTTTCGCAACAGTCGCTGCATGTGAAACAGGCTTAAGACAGTTTCTTTTGATTATACGAAGCGTTTCGCCGCTGTTTCAAAATTTGTCGTGTACCGTGTGCTTGCTAAGCTATTCTTGAGCATAACAATGCTTCTGCCCGGTGTTATTTTATTCTTCGAAAAGAGCGTACTTTCTTCAAAACTTGTGGCTTGCTCCGAATAGTGAGAGAGATTCGTGTGTGTCGAAGGAACATGGTCCTCCGTTCTGAGCGCCGACCGACGACGGAAGTCCGACGCTTTTGCGGTGCGTGCTGTCTCAACGGCAGCAGTTCAAGCATTCAATAGCCGTCCGAAGGTGTTGAGCACAGGTCATGCTAGTTCTGACATGTGGACCCAACAGACGCTCTCCAACGATTTGTTCCATAAAGCGGTAACGAGGCAAACGTTATACGAGCGAGCAGCATGCTTTCTTTCCTGTGCCGTAAAGACGAGCGCTCTCTTCACGTTTTTCCGAAGTGGCCACCTTCTTCTAGGGTTACGATTGTAAGATGTAAAATAGATGAGTTTTGATGTCACGTTTTCCAGTGGCGGCGGATGCCGCTAGAAAAAGCAGGGCGGCAAGAAAAAGCCAAAACTTTAAAAAGGGCGGAAATGTTTCAACTCAGGCGCGCGATATCAAACATGAATATTTGATGGAGTCCGAAGACTACCAACGTAGCATCTCGGCCAGTTATTCCTTCTGTCAAAGAATCATATATATAGTAGTAATATATTGAATAAATGTCAACTGTTAATCTGTTACAAATTCGTAATTGAATCAGTACAGCCCTACCCGGCTCTACTGTTCATGTGATATCAGGTAATGTACAAACGTACGGGATAGTTCATAGCAACCATTTATGTCTGACCCATTATATTAAATGTTTTTTATAAAAGCTCGCAGTTTATATATTGCCTATCCTCTTGTATACAATAAATACGCACGAAATCATTTGCTTTAAACCTACTTTATTTGAAAAAGTATAATATTTCAAAAGAACGGTGCAGCTGCGAATCCGATTCTGAACACACTTATACTGTACAAGTAAAATGTAGAATGCTGCAGCACAATGTTCACACGTCATGAAGTAATCTAAACTAATGGTTCAGACACAGTTCATAGCTCAAGATATATGTTCGCTTTCTAAGGAAACTCAAAATAATATACTATACATGTATGTTAGTTGCCCGCACGCTGCTCCTTTTAGACTAATATAAACGCGCACACCAAGAAACGACCTTCTTTAACATCAATCTTGCTCGGGCTACAAACCTTGGCCTCGTGATTACTCGAGGGTTCTTCAATAAGGATATAAGGATTGTTCGGGTTACGGTGCCACAAAGAAACATAATAAATTGGCCCAGAAATACGAAAAGGAAAAGAATAAAACTATAGTCATGCTCGAGTCCCCATGTTCTCCGCACTCTACTGTCGTGCCTTGCACGGGTGAGGTGTTTTCTTTCGGCTTGCGGCCCTTGGGGTTTTTCTCGGAGAACGAACTCCGCCCGGATTGATTGATTAGGTGAACGTTCTGGGAAACATGTTCGCGAAATGTCGTCTAAATCGATACATTGATCTTGCCGGGTCGTGGGCCGGCCGCCGGGTACCCCGCCCGGAGCTCTGTCTCTGCACGCGGACCCCACCGACGAAGAATTGCCGGGACGTGTTTTTGAAAGGCTGCCCGAATATCGATGGCCACCAGAATCGGTCTCTGGTCGTATGTGCGCTCTCTTCTTGTGTCGCAACGCTTTTATTTCGTTTTCTGTCGTGGCACCGATGATCGATTCCGTCTGGTCGCGCTGTTCACTCACTCGCACGGTTCCTTAGTTTATTTTTACCATAACATTAATAACTCTATTGCTAATTTATTGGCCGTTTTATTTTCTGTAAGCTAGTGTAGCTGACGATGAAACGTGAAGCGACCTAAAAATGAGATTTCACGTCTATATAAACCTGTATATTGACGCCTCAAAAAAAAAATATAATTACATTGAACCGCAAGCAATAGCTTCATGCCGAACATCTTGGGGTTGCAGGGAAGCATGTTTTACTATTAAGTCTTCGCAGAGACTCGAAATACGAAACACTAAGGGACATAAACATATACGCACATACCTTTTAGTTTACTACAGCTGGAATATAACATATATTTACAACTTACGAGCTTACTCGGAGTCAGCTGAAAAACTGGAGCGCGCGGCATCGGGTGCAGTTGGAGCACCCCAATGGCCTGATGCGCAACTGGAACTTCAGCTATGCTGATTCGCTGTAGTTGCGCGCCGTGTCGTACACGTTAGAATGCTCTGACAGTACCCGATGCCGCCCGCTCCCGTCTTCCGTCTGCTTAGTTTTTTTATTAAACACCCGGTATTTCTGAAGCAATCCCTCTATCGACAAGGTTGACAAATCTCTTTTGGATACAAACCGATAGCTTAGTCGGCTTCAACCAATTTGTTCGGCACAAATGCCCAAACGAGGTGACTCTTTTATGATTTTATCGTTTTCTCAGGGACTAAGATGGCGGTGCGTCATTTCAATCGTTCATTGCCCAAATAAATCAAACCGGCGACAGTTGGTTTTATTTTATACTGTAGCCGCGGCAGGTCTGGTAGAATCAGTTGATCAATGCATTTACCATAATTTCTGTTATTGAGCTAATCAAACGCGGAAAATTCCATACTGAAAGGCAATCGTCATGATATTTTGTCCTTCATTTTTATTTAAGTTACGTATCACAGAGCTGAAATACATTTTTTCTAACTTCAAGATTAAATTTTATTGTACAAACACACACACACAAATACCCACGCGCACACAGAAATATATAAGTTTTTGTTACACATTCAATCAGGGATTTCCCCAGACCCCCCCCCCCCCCCCTAGTTTTCCTGGACACCCCCCCTTGAATCTAAAAAAAAAAGGAAAAAATAAAATTCTTTTTTTCAGATTAAGTAGAAAACACCACCTCTCAGGTGTATATATGGAAAAAGGGAAACATACATTACGGGTATGAGCATTTGGTTAATAGACGTCTGTAATTTAGCTAGTGGACTAAAAAAGAAACAGTTTTATATTTTATCTAGCCTCGCATCGCATCGCCTCCCCCCCCCCCCCCCCCCCGAGCCATTGGGACACCCCCCCCCTTGATTAGAATCCTGAGGAAACCCCTGCATTCAATTTAATGTCAGTTCCATGAAATTACATTTGAGTAATTGGCCAAAAAACGCGTTCCACTCGTTCCACGCGTGTCGGTTCGCAAACTGGTAAGTCGATCGCGTAAAAATGCAAAATAACTGACATTAACTTCCCGTGTGAGAGGTGTATTTCAATGCAAAATACAGACCTTTCTGTCGCCACAAATTGTTCGAAGTGTTCCAGCCGAAAACTAACTGAGAAAACACAAACGGACTAGCAGAAGACCCAAATAATATGTACTTGATATATATATATATATATATATATATAAAGAAGCGTCAATTAAATGGTCAACGCCCTTAGCTTTGTCTCGAAAAAGTCACACGAATTCACAAATGATATGTCTGGCTTTCAATAGAGTTTAACAATAACACCTTAGTGAACTACCTCCGTGTTTCATTAAAAAGAAAGAAAAAGGGGGGTGCAGGAAAGTGGAAGAGAGTAGAGCATACTGCTGAAGTTGCCTCCCGATTCAGTCGGGGGCTAATATTTGGGTCGATCCATCGGTAGAACCGTGGCCTGCCAGGCACCGTGTCTACCAACTCAGCAAGTTGACACGCCAGCCACGTCGCTCGCGACCGAGTTAACAATAGCTAGCTATGAGCGCAGGTTTTTCGGAACTCTGGTTTCTTCCCGCAGCTAATCCCCGATCATCCCTTGTTAGCGTACGTCATCAGTGCGGACGGTCGACCATCGACTCCTTGTCGGTGTCGCTTCTGTCGTAAACACAACTGACGCGACTGTCTAAGCCTGCGTCTAGAGCCGCGTTGCGTTTAAGTTCAAACCCAATATCATTTCAAGGTCCCTTTAACTTCCATCTTGTTCATAACTACGGACAAAGTCAAACCCCTAAACACACGTCACAACATGGGCTACTGACCGGCAGTTCAATGTCAGCCCCCCGAAACAAAGTTTGAACCCTGTCTCGACTCCGCATGCAGCCGACGCTCGACGACGAAGGGAGGGCGCCAACCCGTTTTGTGTAAGACCGAGAAGCGGCGGCGGCTCTTCGGGGTGCCTTCTCGTAGGAAGTTTTCTGCAGCCTTCTAATGATGATGAATGCATTCTGTATGCAGAAAGGTGGTCGACAGGGTCCGTGAGAGAAAGGGGTGACGGGGTATACGCAGGGACGGCACGACCGGAGATCCCAGCGGCTTTGGCCGGGTCACATCCTCGGGGCGACGGCGAGCGAGGGCCCGTCGCCGGGACCTCGGGCTTTTGTATCGCGCCCGAGATTTTTTGGCGGACGTCCGACCCTTTTCTGAAGGCAATCCTTCTTCCTGGGCACGCAAGATTAATCGTTTTCAGCAAGATGTGTCTCAGTTGTCGTTTGCTATAGCTCGCCGCCGATGCCGCCTACGCCGCGCTGCGTCACGGCTGCGCCGCCTGCTGCTGCTGCTGCTGGTGCTGGTGCTGGTGCTGGCGGTGCGTGTAGAAATATATATATATATATAAGCCCTTTAGGGACCTTGTTCGATTGCGACAGCACTACTGCTTCGCTTCTCAGACGTTAGTTCTCTCCTGGTTTCTCTGTTTTGCTTGAGGGGGGAGGCAGTTGCGCAGCGGGATTTCGCTATATTTGTCGCCACGTGAAAGGAGCAGGGAGCGGGGAGGCTAATGCAGTTGATTTGGTCGATTCAAATGTATTTACGGGGCCCTCGTAAACTTCGTGCGCCCAATAAAAGGAGAAGCCGGGTGGGGCTGCGTGTGCATTATGGCTGCGGCGATCACTGCCACCGGCGCCAGAATTGTTTTGTTTGTAGTTTTTGTTTTCTTTGCATGTTCGTTGAACGCACCAGCCATGTGCAACTTTATTTATGAAATATAGACCTTTTCGACCTCCGTCGCATGGGCGCTGCCATCTTGGAATCACGTGACGCGGCCGCCATAAGGTGGCTTCAACTCGTCGCTCCACCCTCCCCTCCGCGCCTTGGCGAAGGCGCGGCATTCGCGTTTTTCGTCGCGTTTCACCGCGGTTCTCGCCTTATTGTAAATTGCCGCTCGATGTTTACATTTACAACTTAATTGCATGCCATCAATATGTGCACGACTACATATGCAGTTAATTTTATAACCGATTTTGACTATTTTCACCGTCGGTGTACCGGATACGCGTGGGGAGGGAGGAGATACAGAAATCCGCGTCAGACCTGGCGCATATTGAGCCCAGTTATTTATGAGAACTTAAATTTACACAGTGATAGTGGCGGCATATTCGAAAAAAGTTAGTGCAATGTATATGTATAATCGCGCATTTAAAATCTTAAGAAATGTGACCAAAATACTACACAGCATATGAAGCTATGTGTGTTTCCTGAAAGCCTCCGGCCTTGCCTTCATAACAAATTTAAAATAGTTGTTTTTGATTATATAGGACACATAATATATACAGGTGACGAACGTTTAACTCACATTTTATCTGATGCTTGGGATAATGGCAACGTCCACATCGGGCGATTTGTTTGTGCACGACGTTACACCTAAATTTGTTATACGGTCTTAAATCGTTTTTGCAATAGAAACGTTTGCTTGATTTGTTTGTTTATGAATTTAGAGAAACTGTACACTATGCTCATATCTGCAGTCATTAAAGGGTATTAACATTTTTTTACAAAATTTTAGTAATGAATTTTATTTATTTTAAACACAAAGACCCCTGTGAAATAATCTGTCACAGGCAGCTTGAGAGTGCCTAGGGCTCGCATTATGTGATGCCGAAAAGAAGCCATCTACATGGAAATCACCCAAGTTCAGGGTTTTTGATTTTAAATCGCATCAGTTTGCATGGAGATCTGTCATGAAGGTTCATGAAGTCGTGCCTAGCATTCGACTTCAACCAAACGTACGAGAGATCACTTCTTTCGTACCCTCAATTTTATTTGGCAAAGTTTGTACAAGGACAAAATTTCAGATTTCAATTGACGGGCCTCACTTATCTAATGTGCCAAGCACGTCGTAATCAAATGTCAGTAAAACAAATAGTTCATTTTTTAACGCCAACGTTGTTAAATGCTGTTAATAAGTGCTTTAGCAAGGTCAATAGCTAAATGAATTTCCCACCCGACCTAGGACGCGGACCATCGAATATATCTCGAGTACTTAATTTTTTTAAAGAAACAACCCGAGACAATATCACTTATTTCTTGGAATATCTGCGTATTATAGGAGACATTTCGAGTTTCTAAAGTCGCCAGAAAGTTGGTGTCCACGAAAATCAGTCAGTGAACTTGCGACTTCGTGTGTTTTTCGCGATTTAGGAGGTTTTTAATCAGGTTGTGGACCTGCATTTTTACTATATATCTACTCATTAGTCTCTTCATTAGTTTATTTTTTCTAGAAATTAGGGTCAGTGGGTCAGGCCGTAGACGATGGAATCCTCCTTGTGCATCGCAGTCGTTACGCCGCCGAACCTGACCGAAATAAGCGACGAACATGACCAGATGCATCGTAAAGGGTTCGTAAAAAAGTCCGCGAATATGACCCGAAACCACTTCGTGGTTCTCTAATTGGCTCAGTACCACAGTTTTATTAGGTGTGCGCTATAACGGGCACATTAGTATGACGAAATTAGGCGAGAATGACATAACACACCAACACAGCCAAGAGCGCGCTGAAACCGAAACCGACCAAATTGAAGCCACCCAATGGCGCCGAGTGCGTCAGCGGCCTCTGTCCGCCGGTCGGGTAACTACTCAGATGAAAAGGTCTATATGTGAAATTTAATGATGCATTGAATTCTAAATTTTAACAATGCCTATATGTACATTCAAAGAAAAAAAAGTGTCAAAATACCGAGCAAAACAAAAATTGTGCAGCAAACTGCTTCGCAGTTGTATTCCACGTGAAACGTTCCGATATCGGTCCGGAACGTTACCGAGCCCGGCGCTCACGGCTCTCTTCATCGGATAACTTAACACGTGGCATATAAACTTGACGGCAATCCTGGAATGAAAATGCCGGCGCAAGTCGGCTATTAAAGCCTGGCGGTTTTCCAGAATCTCCCATACTCGCCGGAATCAGCCATTCAGCGTTGATCACGTGACCTCTCTACCAGCCAATGAGCGTCGAGCTTCGCGGTCGATTTTTTTTTTTTTTGCTTCACTAGATCTGCCCACCGCTCCCCTCTAACAAAACAGAGCGTCTCACGCAAAAAAAAAGAACATTGCATCAATGTGAGCATTACATCAGTGTTGGCGGTAACGCGTTACGAGTAACGTAGTTACCGTTAACGCGCTACTTTCGTCGGTAACGCAGTAATGTACTCTTTCCGTTTTCAAAACAGGAACGGGTAATGTACTTACGTTACTTATTTCAAGTAGCGGATAACGTGGTTACGTTACTCGTTACGTCCTTACATCCTCTTAACCAAAATCTGAAAATAATTATACTTAATTTTGTTTTGTCTTTTTATAGTTTTATAACCTTAAGCTCAAATGCAGCCGACGCTACGAGCTGATGGGACCGATCAGCCAGCGTCAAAAGGCCGTGATCATGGTGTTCGTCATGATTCGGAACGTGCGCCATCATCTCTGAACCAAACAAAAAAGGCCCAGTGACGCGCTCCTCACGCGTCTTGGTTGGTACCGTTAGCTCGCAGATTTGGCTGCGTCTTTTGCCCGTCTTTTTTCACGAGCAAAAAAATCCCCCTTCAGAAAAAAAAGTTTACGTTTTTTTTTTTTAGTGATTTGAAAAACGCTCTCTCGAAAAGACGCTGATAACGTATATTTATAAATCAAAGGTAACGCACGTTGCTTTTTATCGGTAACGGTAACGATAACACGCCCTTTTTATAATGAGGTAACGTTGGTCGGTAACGCGTTCCTTTATTTTGCAAGTATCAGGTAGCGTATTTTGTTACCTTTTTTTTCGGTAACGCCTACAACGCTGGGTGTGAGAATATTCGAGTTTTGAAGTCAAATCGAACAAGGCCTCACCGGGTAATTCAATTCGTTTGATTAATTACTGGCTAGTATTGGAATTTTTGAATAATTCGACACATCGATTGTTGCTCTACAAAACCTGTGTTTGCTGATGGACGCTATCCATATAGTAAGTCTTCGTAACCCTCGGCGGCATATAATGGTGAATTCCACTGGTAGATCCGGAGCGCTTTCCAAAATCCGCGAGGGAGTCCAAATTCCGCTCCGTGGGACCCGCTCCAAATTGACGAGCTGAACATGAACTCGCATTTCGGGAGCGACCCACCTGAGACGGTGCGCCGTTCCAAATGGCCGCTGCTTAAACTTGACAAGCTTAACGCCTCAGACGACTGAGCTTTCCGATGACTAGTGACAACTTTCACTGTTGAGCTGCAGAAATAACACGCGACACAGGCCGGGCGAAAATATTGGTACCACAGAGCCCGTGTCACAAATAACGAGGAAGACGTCCGCTTTCGCCACCGTCACACACCTTTCGGCCGCCTCGAAACGGTGGGGCACGCACAGCGATCCCTATTGGTGGAGTTCAGGTTGCTTGTAAGACTTTAATAAACACAAAGAGGTAACAAACCATCACTTGCATGGTCGTTGCCTAATCTGTCATTTATTTATTGCACGAGAAAATACCGACGGCATGCAGTGTGAAAAAGTAAACAATCATTGGCTGCAAAATGAGCAGGCCTAACCTTGCGTCCACCTTCTTCGGATTTTCCTACCGCTCTTTTTCTCGATCTTCCTCTCACGATCGTAGATGTTAGCGCTTAAGATTTGCCACGCCACAGTCCCGGCTTTGTATTTCATTTCATTTATTAGCCATTTTGGTTGGGTGGCAGGGACAAAAGGTGAAAAAATTCACCTAACCAGGGTCCCCCGCCCCACACAGGTTTCAGTGGGACGCAGCAAAAAATAAAAAAAATAAATAAATTATTGAATTAAATATATACTTATATATATAAATAACATAAAAACAAAGCACAACGCAGTGTGCAAAACAAACAACCTCTCTCACACACACACAAAAAAAAACACAATGCACTGCAAAAAAGAGGAACAATCCAATGTAAAGGAACACAATGCCATGCAAAACAAAGATACTTGAAAAAATATATATACATTTCTACGCAAGGTTTTACACGTTTTCAAAAATAAAGATCTTCGCTTTTTTCTTAAAACTATTAAGAGATGCTGCTATTTCTGCCATATCAAAAATTTGTGGATACCTATTGAGAAGTTGTGTAATTTGCTGTGATAAAGTTTGATCTCCATAGTTCGTGCGTATCCTCTAACTAACATGTATGACACGTCTTAAGTTGTAGGGAATGTCTTTGAAAGGAAATTGACCTAAAAAAAATTCTCCGCTGTTTTTGAAATAATCATAAATTACTTTCGTAAGGTTGAAGGTGAGTAACTGCTGAACAGTGAGCAAACTATGCTCTTGAAAATAAATAGAGGTATGTTCATCATAGCCCAAGCACTCGATGGATCGAACAGCCTTCTTTTGAAGCACTAGTATGTTATCAATGTTCCTTTTTGATTGTCTTTCCCAAACCAGTGAGCAGTAATGTATATCAGAGTGAACGAGTGCATAGTATATTTGACGCGTTATACATATTGGTAATAAATGTCTTACTTTGTGCATAATGCCGATTGATCTGGAGAGTACTAAACTTAACTTGGATATATGAGTTGTCCAGAATAAGTTTTCATGAAACCACACACACAAATTTTATAGATTCGACCTTTTCTAGTTGGTAGGAATTAAACCTAATGTCGATGTCAGTGATAAGTAACTTATTTTTTGCTCTAAACACAATACATTTAGTTTTTGAAATGTTCAACTCAAGCTGGTTTGTAATTAGCCACGTAGATAATTTGTTTATCGAATCATTGGTCGTATATTCAAATTGTCGGAGATGAGGGTGTGAAAAAAAGGCGTTCGAATCGTCTGCACATAATACAATTTCTGCGTTTTGAGAAATATTAACTATATCATTAATATAAACAAGAAACAACAATAGTCCTAAAATGGAACCCTGCGGAACACCATATGCTATTTGTTTCAGATCTGATTTAACGCCGTTAAAAATGGTGCATTGTGACCGACAGCTCAAGTAACTAGACACTAGTTCTAGCGCTTTCCCTCTTATTCCGTATAAATTGAGTTTATTTTAAAGTATTTGGTGCTTAATGGAATCAAAAGCTTTTTTAAAGTCAAGGAATATTCCGACTGTGTATTGTTTATTGTCAATATTGGTAATATTTTATCTTTAATGTTAACGAGTGTCATTTCTGTTGGCTTATTCTTCTGAAAACCAAACTGCTTTTCCGTAATTATTTTATGTTTTGTAAAGATGCTAATCAATCGGCTGTTTATTATGTGTTGAAAAATTTTTGAAAACGCAGGTAATACTAAGATTAGTTTATAATTGTTGAGGTCGCTTTGTACACCACCCTTATGTATAACACAGACTCGCGCTACTTTCATTCGGTTGGGAAAACAATCTGTTGACAAAGATGCGTTACTTATGTGTGTCAATTGAGCAGCTATAAATCTGGATATGGCTTTGATTGGTTCGGCTTTAAGGCCGTTTTCACCTGCAGCTGTGCTATTTTTAAGACTAGCAATCACTGTGAGTATTAGTTCCTCATCAGTCGGGGAAAGGAAAATAGAGTTAGATATGCCCTGACTTATATATGACGTGGCACTGCCTACACTGGTTTGGGGAGGGGAGGATGCACCTGATGTTAAGAAATGAGTGCTAAATATATCAGAGAGCTGTTTACCTGTGTAGCTTATGCCGTCAATCGCTAGTTCACTTCGAAGTGGATTTTTATTTTTGGAGATCAAATGTCCCACAGTGCTTCATATTTTGGTGGGATCCCCTAGAATGCTCATAAATTTGTTTGTACAATATTCACGTCGTGCCTTTTTCAGGTCTGAGCTCAGTTTATTACGGAGTTTCTTGTAGTTAATCAGGATTTTTTTTGTCTCTGGGCTTTATGAATGTATCAATTTCGGTCCTTTATTCTCCTATAAAGTAATAGAGTTACCCATGGCTTTCTTGACTTTCTATGTTTTTTCAGTGTTCTTAACCGAAATGCGCGGTCATACAATAATATCATCCTATTCACAAAGAGATCATATGATACATGTGGATCACACTCATTACATACAAACTCCCAATTAATATTTGACACCAAATTGCAGAATATGTCTAGGTGTTCTTTAGTAATAGGTCGGTACGTTAAAGGAGGAGCAGAGACGCAGCTTTTCTTAAACCTTTAAAAAAAACAATATTGGAAGATGATCACTCATGTTCCATGTTAACAGACCTCCTGTAAGTTCGCTGGGATCACAGTTTGTAACACACAAGTCAATCAGCGTAGCCGTGTCCAAGATAACTCTAGTGGGTTTATCAATAACATTAAAAAAACCATAACACTGTACAAGTTCCATAAAGTTTATACACGTAGGGCTAGAGGACAAGATATCGATATTAAAGTCGCCAATCAACGTCAACTGACGACCTGAAGACGTGGCATAGTCCAAAAGGCTCTCAACGA
Organism: Ixodes persulcatus; assembly: GCA_013358835.2. Lineage (NCBI taxonomy): Eukaryota > Metazoa > Arthropoda > Arachnida > Ixodida > Ixodidae > Ixodes > Ixodes persulcatus. The sequence continues at coordinate 1,355,977 of JABSTQ010011253.1, forward strand.
AATTAAAAAAAAGTTAGCCGTACAGCCAGATGGCAGGCGATTAATCATGGTTATAATCAACTGTCCGCATCTAATAGAAAGAAACTCATAATCATAACAGATTAAGGAAAGATCAGTCAGACAGAACACTGTAACAAAGATTGTGTCGAATGTACAAAGAAACTCCTCATCCTCGTCTATCTTTACGATAAACACTTTCAGCCGTGTAGCCTCCAAGTGTAACAGCGTCATCTTTATCGGTTATTCATGTTTCGGTGAACGCTAGAATATCAAATTGTATATGCAAGTCATGCAAATAAATCTCTAGCTCATCTTGTTCATTCCTTAGGCTTCTAGCATTTAAGTGAAAAAACCAGAGACCTCGACTATTGTTCAAGATATTCGCGGCGAATTGATTCAAGGATGCAGAATCATAGTACCAACATTTTATTTGGTTATCAATCATTTTTAACGAAAAAGTAAAGTCCACTACACGCAGCCATTTTGATTCTAGTTTATCTTCTGCAGGTCGTCTTCACCTCCGATCTTGATAACTTTATTTCCAGGCCTTCTACGAACAAAAACATTTCCTCGCTTTTGCCAAGTGGACTGATAGCCTTGCTCTTCTGTCTTTTTGTTTCGCCAGCCACAGCAATTTCTTGTTTTCCGCCGTTAGATTTTCGAGCAAACGTAAGTTAGACTTGATTTCCCGCAAACTTGAGCTCTTGTTAATCCACTGTTCTTATGTTGGTCGAGAAGTGAAGCGAACCAGTACGACAGAAATCTTGCCAGCGCTAGCTGGCAGGCGATGTAGTGCCTCGATGTCGGCTTCTGCGATTTCGGATAGTTCAAGCTCTGCCGCTAGTTCCTTTACAGTTACCGAAATATTCTCTCGTTCTTTCAACGGCAAGCCATGTATTCCAAGATTTTGGCGCCGACTGTATTGCTCTAATTTGTTTACGCTCATCCTGAGTTAATGAACCTCTGCACCTCCATTGTTTTTCTCTACATTTTCAAGTCTTTTTTTTATTTCTGCGACTTCTTTTTCTTCTCAATATGTTTCAGGACTTCATCATATTGTAGAGACATGTGCTGAACCGAGTCTTCAAAATAGGGGCAGTTCCTTTTATGCTCACTAGTACGTTCACTTTTTCTGTTCTCGCGGCTAGACCTGCGAGTTCTCCGTTAATTTCGGCTAGCAGAGTCCTGACATCAGGTTCCTGTTCTTTTTTGTTTTTTTAGAGTTCTGAGTGCTCCTGGTTTTGCTAACCGGCATGTTGAACACTTCCAGTTTTTTGCTTTTTGGTCGGTTTCACTCACATCAGCGCAATTTTCGAAGTGGTAATCGTACCCACAATCGGTGCATGTCACAAAAACGCCGTCTCCGGTAGCCGATTTGTGACAAGTCAAACATAGGCCCTCGTCCGCCATCACACAAGATACACAAAAGCAGTTCAGCAGCGGCAGCAGCTACGATTTCTAGGGAGGTTTTACAAAAGTATTACACCAACCTGCAACGGCGAAAGTGCGATTTAAGTGTTTGGCGTCAACTGCACCGCGTGCCACTGTTGAACGCCTGTAAGGGTCGCCGGCGTTGTCCGCTTGCTGTTATGGCACACTTGGGTTTACGTCAGATGATGGCGTCGAAGAGATGCGCCAATCACAAAGGATGTCGGGGCCGGTGATTAGAGACCGCAACGTGTTGTTTTAGAAGGATCAGCCGGTTGTGGTCGGGTCGAGGGCGATAGTGGATCTGCAACGATGAAAGTGTGGTTTCCAGTGTTTGGAGTCAACTGCACCAGTGCAACTGCTGAACGCTGTAAGCGTCGCCGTCGTTGTCCGCTTGCTTTTATGGCACGCTTGAGTTGACGTCAGATGATGCGTCGAAGAGATGCGGCCAATCACAAAGGATGTCGTGGCCGGTGATTAGGGACCCGCACGTGTTGTTTTAGCAGGATCAGCCGGTTGTGGTCGTGCAGGGCGATAGTGGCTCTGCAACGATGAAAAGTGCGGTTTCATGTTTGGAGTCAACTGCACCGCTGCCACTGCTGAACGCCTGTAAGGGTCGCCGTCGTTGTCCGCTTGCTTTCATGGCACGCTTGAGTTGAAATCAGATGATCCGTCGAAGAGATGCAGCCAATAACAAAGTATGTCGTGGCCTGTGATTAGAGAGCGCAACGTGTCGTTTTAGCAGGATCAGCCGGTTGTGGTTGGTCCAGGCCAGGGTCTCGAACCGGACATTATTTCGGTTCGGTTCGGGTTCGGGTTCAGTAGCATTCTATTTTGTTCCGGTTCGGTTCCGGTTTAGGGTAGCGCACATAATATCACTCCGGTTACCGGTTTTAATAAGCGCGAACCGGTTCGAACCGATTCCTAACTCGACCTCTGAATATTGACCGAGCGCTTCCTGCAGCCTTTTCTGAGCTCAAGATACCTGCACTAGAACTATACCAAAAGTACTCCTCAGGCAGATCTGAAAACCCTGCACAGTAACGTGCGCGAAAGACACCATTAATGTGGCAGGGCTATTACTTGTATTATACTGTTCTTAAAGGGATACTGAACCGAAATTTCGAGCTCACTAAACAAGGCCGGGCGGATAGGCGAGAAGCTGCAAAACAAAAAAACATCACTCATACGGTGATATATCTAACGGATCGCCGTATTTTTTAAAAAAAGAAGTGCGCGAGTGAACCCGGCCGACGAGGCCGACGAGACAAGGCACGTCACGATTCCCATTCTCTCTCCTCCTCGCTACGTCCCGTCAAGCTGGTGAACCGAAGCGAGGAGGAGAGAAGCGAGGCCGCTTCTCCTCATTCTCAAATTCTCCCGGAGGACAGTTACGTCAAAGAAATCGCTTGATCGCGCCCTTCTTTTCCAAAAGTACGGCCATCCGTCTGAGATATCGATGTACGAATGATGTTTTGGAGTTCGTAGCGTCCGGTTCAACACTTCTGCAGCCTTACTTTGCGAAATCCAAGTTTCGGTTCAGTATCCCTTTAAGTGAACAATATATAAGCGATCGGTTTTCCATTTTTATGGTGCCTTTTGCACAGGCAGCTGTGCAGTATTCCATACTCTGCCAGAAGAGGGCGTAATTTCGGGATGGGTGATGGGTCCATAGACCTTTCCAAAAAAGAGCATGTGGCCGCGGTGTCATCTTTAGTGTCCGCGCGTATAGCGCGTGCTTTGCTCGCTTTCCGAAGCGACGAAGCACGTGCTCGGCGGTGAAGATCGCACGCTGTGCTGTGATTTTGTAAACAGTAAAAAGTATATTGCTGGATTGCTTGCCCTCTATATGTTTTTGTTTTGCTCTGCACACACGTGTTTTTTAGACATGCTACCTGTTTTCGGCGCCCAGTAAGATGTCACAGCTATGCCCCGGAGTGGCTGACAGGGGAACGAGAGGAAACAAATGTGCCGTAAAACACAGAAACAGATACGTCGAGTGCGCTGTTGGGGTAATTTATCGAATCTCGTTCAGCTGTGGTCGTGTATACGTCAGCCAGACTGTCCGATGTGTCAATGACCGGGCACGTGAGCACGCACTGTCGCTGCGTCAACCTCTGGAGGCCACCTTCCTTTACGCTGCGTCAATTGCTTGTGCGTGCCGAAATTTGAGAGCCTAACGATTTTGGGGAGGGGGGCTGACAAAACTGCACACGAACTGCTGGAAGCCTACGAGATAGGAAAGGGAGAAATTCAATGCGTCAGTCAAACCTTGACATATTTACATGAAAATAAATAGCTTTTTTGAGCACGTGTTGATGGAGTGACGGTCTGGTGATTTGGTTGTTTTTCTTGGTGTTTTCTTTTCATTAAACGTTCAGTTGAAGTCCAGCGCTAGCCCTGTCCATTTCTTTCCTGCGTCCGTATTTTTTTGCGCACTCCTACCAGTCTGTTACCTGTTTTCATTGTAACCCATCTCTTATGAAATACCGTCCGGGGCGCTTAAAATGTTTAAAAAACTAAAAAAAATTACACAAAAAGCGGGGGCGTATTGAAAGCTTAATATTCATTTGTGTCTCTTTTTTTGATGATGACGTATTTTTTATTACGTATGCAATAAAAACGAAATGTAGAAATATGTGACACTAGCCGCGTTTGATTTATTTACACCTCATGCATCGGTGCAGAGAAGTGTAGGGCGGTGTACTTCCGGTCGTATCTAAATACACATACTGAAAGTAGACTGCCCTACACCTTTCTGCACTGGTGTAGGATGTGGGATTGGTAGGTGTAGTGGTATGTAGGTGTAGTATGTAGGATTAGTAGGTGTAGTATGTGGGATTAGTCTTGGCAATACAAGAAAGAAATACGCCCGCACTTTTCCCACTAAGACCAATTATTGACAAAATTGGCCCTGAACCGTTTTCGTTGAACCGGTAACCGCCACATCAGTTTATGGTTTCGTTCCGGTTCGGGTTCAATACGAAGCGTTCGATTTCGGTCTCGGTTTTGTACCGTTCGGTCAAAAATAACGGTTTTGATCCGGTTTTCGGTTCCGGTTCGGGTTCGGTTCGATACCCTGGTCCAGGCGATAGTGGATCTGCAACGATGAAAGAGCGGTTTCAGTGTTTGCCGTCAACTGCACCGCTGCCACTGCTGAACGCCTGTAAGGGTCGCCGTCGTTGTCCGCTTGCTTTCATGGCACGCTTGAGTTGACGTTAGATTATCGGTCGAAGAGATGCAGCCAATAACAAAGGATGTCGTGGCCTGGGATTAGAGACCGCGCGTATAGCGCGTGCTTTGCTCGCTTTCCGAAGCGACGAAGCACGTGCTCGGCGGTGAAGATCGCACGCTGTGCTGTGATTTTGTAAACAGTAAAAAGTATATTGCTGGATTGCTTGCCCTCTATATGTTTTTGTTTGTTTTGCTCTGCACACACGTGTTTTTTAGACATGCTACCTGTTTTCGGCGCCCAGTAAGATGTCACAGCTATGCCCCGGAGTGGCTGACAGGGGAACGAGAGGAAACAAATGTGCCGTAAAACACAGAAACAGATACGTCGAGTGCGCAGTTGGGGTAATTTATCAAATCTCGTTCAGCTGTGGTCGTGTATACGTCAGCCAGACTGTCCGATGTGTCAATGACCGGGCACGTGAGCACGCACTGTCGCTGCGTCAACCTCTGGAGGCCACCTTCCTTTACGCTGCGTCAATTGCTTGTGCGTGCCGAAATTTGAGAGCCTAACGATTTTGGGGAGGGGGGCTGACAAAACTGCACACGAACTGCTGGAAGCCTACGAGATAGGAAAGGGAGAAATTCAATGCGTCAGTCAAACCTTGACATATTTACATGAAAATAAATAGCTTTTTTGAGCACGTGTTGATGGAGTGACGGTCTGCTGATTTGGTTGTTTTTCTTGGTGTTTTCTTTTCATTAAACGTTCAGTTGAAGTCCAGCGCTAGCCCTGTCTATTTCTTTCCTGCGTCCGTATTTTTTTGCGCACTCCTACCAGTCTGTTACTGTTTTCATTTAACCCATCTCTTATGAAATACCGTCCGGGGCGCTTAAAATGTTTAAAACACTAAAAAAAAATTACACAAAAAGCGGGGGCGTATTGAAAGCTTAATATTCATTTGTGTCTCTGTTTTTGATGATGACGTATTTTTATTACGTATGCAATAAAAACGAAATGTAGAAATATGTGACACTAGCCGCGTTGATTTATTTACACCTCATGCATCGGTGCAGAGAAGTGTAGGGCGGTGTACTCCGGTCGTATCTAAATACACATACTGAAAGTAGACCTGCCCTACACCTTTCTGCACTGGTGTAGGATGTGGGATTGGTAGGTGTAGTGGTATGTAGGTGTAGTATGTAGGATTTAGTAGGTGTAGTATGTGGGATTAGTCTGGCAATACAAGAAAGAAATACGCCCGCACTTTTCCCACTAAGACCAATTATTGACAAAATTGGCCCTGAACCGTTTTCGTTGAACCGGTAACCGCCACATCAGTTTATGGTTTCGTTCCGGTTCGGGTTCAATACGAAGCGTTCGATTTCGGTTTCGGTTTTGTACCGGTTCGGTCAAAAATAACGGTTTTGATCCGGTTTTCGGTTCCGGTTCGGGTTCGGCTCGATACCCTGGTCCAGGCGATAGTGGATCTGCAACGATGAAAGAGCGGTTTCAGTGTTTGGCGTCAACTGCACCGCTGCCACTGCTGAACGCCTGTAAGGGTCGCCGTCGTTGTCCGCTTGCTTTCATGGCACGCTTGAGTTGACGTTAGATTATCGGTCGAAGAGATGCAGCCAATAACAAAGGACGTCGTGGCCTGTGATTAGAGACCGCAACGTGTCGTTTTAGCAGGATAAGCTGGTTGTGGTCGGTCCAGGCGATAAGGGATCTGCAACGATGAAAGTGCGGTTTCAGTGTTTGGCGTCAACTGCACCGCTGCCACTGATGAACGCCTGTAAGCTTCGCCGTCGTTGTCCGCTTGCTTTCATGGCACGTTTCAGTTGACGTCAGATGATCCGTCGAAGAGATGCAGACAATAAAAAAGGATACCGTGGCCTGTGATTAGGAACCGCAACGTGTTGTTTTAGCAGGATCAGCCGGTTGTGGTCGGTCCAGGCGATAGTGGATCTGCAACGATGAAAGTGCGGTTTCAGTGTTTGGCGTCAACTGCACCACTGCCACTGCTGAACGCCTGTAAGGGTTGCCGTCGTTGTCCGCTTGCTTTTATCGCAACGCTTGAGTTGACGTCAGATGATGCGTCGAAGAGATGCGGCAAATCACAAAGGATGTCGTGGCCGGTGATTAGGGACCGCAACATGTTGTTTTAGCAGGATCAGCCGGTTGGGGTCGGTCGAGGCGATAGTGAATCTGCAACGATGAAAGTGCGGTTTCAGTGTTTGGCGTCAACTGCACCGCTGCCACTGCTGAACGCCTGTAAGGGTCGCCGTCGTTGTCCGCTTGCTTTCATGGCACGCTTGAGTTGACGTCAGATGATCCGTCGAAGAGATGCAGCCAATAACAAAGGATGTCGTGGCCTGGGATTAGAGACCAGAACGTGTCGTTTTAGCAGGATCAGCCGGTTGTGGTCGGTCCAGGCGATAGTGGATCTGCAGCGATGAAAGTGCGGTTTCAGTGTTTGGCGTCAACTGCACCGCTGCCACTGCTGAACGCCTGTAAGGGTCGCCGTCATTGTCCGCTTGCTTTCATGGCACGCTTGAGTTGACGTTAGATTATCCGTCGAAGAGATGCAGCCAATAACAAAGGATGTCGTGGCCTGTGATTAGAGACCGCAACGTGTCGTTTTAGCAGGATAAGCTGGTTGTGGTCGGTCCAGGCGATAGGGGATCTGCAACGATGAAAGTGCGGTTTCAGTGTTTGGCGTCAACTGCACCGCTGCCACTGCTGAACGCCTGTAAGGGTCGCCGTCGTGTTCCGCTTGCTTTCATGGCACGTTTCAGTTGACGTCAGATGATCCGTCGAAGAGATGCAGACAATAAAAAAGGATACCGTGGCCTGTGATTAGGAACCGCAACGTGTTGTTTTAGCAGGATCAGCCGGTTGTGGTCGGTCCAGGCGATAGTGGATCTGCAACGATGAAAATGCGGTTTCAGTGTTTGGCGTCAACTGCACCACTGCCACTGCTGAACGCCTGTAAGGGTCGCCGTCGTTGTCCGCTTCCTTTTATCGCAACGCTTGAGTTGACGTCAGATGATGCGTCGAAGAGATGCGGCCAATCACAAAGGATATCGAGGCCGGTGATTAGGGACCGCAACGTGTTGTTTTAGCAGGATCAGCCGGTTGTGGTCGGTCCAGGCGATAGTGGATTTGCAACGATGAAAGTACGGTTTCAGTGTTTGGAGTCAACTGCACCGCTGCCACTGCTAAACGCCTGTAAGGGTCGCCGTCGTTTTCTGCTTGCTTTCATGGCACGCTTGAGTTGACGTCAGATGATCCGTCGAAGAGATGCAGCCAAGAACAAAGGATGTCGTGGCCGGTGATTAGAGAACGCAACGTGTCGTTTTAGCAGGATCAGCCGGTTGTGGTCGGTCCAGGCGATAGTGGATCTGCAACGATGAAAGTGCGGTTTCAGTGTTTGGCGTCAACTGCACCACTGTCACTGCTGAACGCCTGTAAGCGTCGCCGTCGTTGTCCGCTTGCTTTTATCGCAACGCTTGATTTGACGTCAGATGATGCGTCGAAGAGATGCGGCCAATCACAAAGGATGTCGTGGCCGGTGATTAGGAACCGCAACGTGTTGTTTTAGCAGGATCAGCCGGTTGGGGTCGGTCGAGGCGATGGTGAATCTGCAGCGATGAAAGTGCGGTTTCAGTGTTTGGCGTCAACTGCACCGCTGCCACTGCTGAACGCCTGCAAGGGTCGCCGTCGTTTTCTGCTTGCTTTCATGGCACGCTTGAGTTGACGTCAGATGATGCGTCGAAGAGATGCGGCCAATCACAAAGGATGTCGTGGTCGGTGATTAGGGACCGCAGCGTGTTGTTTTATCAGGATCAGCCGGTTGTGGTCGGTCCAGGCGATAGTGGATCTGCAACGATTAAAGTGCGGTTTCAGTGTTTGGAGTCAACTGCACCGCTGCCACTGCTGAACGCCTGTAAGCCTGTATCCCTGATCTACGCGACGTAGAAGCGTTCGAGCGGTCTCTATCCCGCGTAAACAACCAACGCATCCGAACAGATCCAACTCGACGAGCCGGCCGGTCCGGCGACCTTGCCAGTCTCGCCGCGCATGCGCACCGCCGAGTTAAAATAAATGACGTACCGTGCTTCTGTCAACTTCCGCCATGCTCCCTGAAATCCTGCAGATCAAGTTCGGCGGGGTTGTAGGCGCTCCACGGGGCGGACACTGCCAGATATGCAAGAGCCGAAGATGACCAACTCGAGCCAGATCTGCGAGCGGAATATGCGCGCTACAAGTGGAGCGCTTTTAGAGCTCGAGATCTGCGAGTGGAATTCACCATAAGTCAAGCCTGCTTTCAGATTCCTTGACTGACTAACTGTTCCGCTAGAATGTAGCTTGTTTCTTATTTTCCTCGAAGGTTGCGGTTAGGCTGGAGCTCCTCCCTTGTTGAACAATTCTTAGAACCAAAATCAATTTATTTTTTATTTTTTTTTTTGATGGGGGGGGGGGGGGGGGGGAGTGGAGGAATGGGCTTTGACAGCCCGAAGAAGCCAAGGCATAACCGAACTTATATTCATTTTGCCAAAGTCTCGATATTTTTGTCCTAAAGTGAGAATTAAGTGCCAAAGTTAGGCTTCAATACCCGGTTGTTTGGCTGTTGTCTGGCTTTTCTGTCTGGTCACTTTGTATGGAAGTTTGACACTCATGTGGCGAACCAGAGAAAATCTACTTTGGCATTTCTCTTACTTCTTGGGGCCAAAGCAAAGTGTAATAACCCTAAAAGCGCCTTAAAAAACAAAAAAAACAGTAGGTTGAAGTTACGCCACTTGGATTGTAAAACTTCCGCCAGGTTACGATTTTCTCTACAGTGCTCATTGGGCTTAACACGCTCGATGAAACCCCACAAACCACACATCTCGCCATAGTGAATTTAAATATATTTTCTCACCTACCGCTAGCTCTTTTCACTACAAAGCAGTTGTTGCATTCATAATATGACAATCAATTACAAAAACTCATTAAAAATAATAATTAAACCCGCCTTGTGAGCCGCGTCCGCTAATGTATCATGCACATGGTGCGATTTTACTTGCGATTTCGCAGGTGCATCGTCGCTTGTGCGGAAAAAAAAATGTGATGGAAGCTGTAATGCTCAACGTCGCAGCTGCGAAATCGCTAGCAAGGTCCCACTATGTGATGATAAGATTTAACTCATCGCTTCCCGCGATGTCAAGTGAGAGACTGCAACTTGGTGGCGCAGGACGTCGCTCCGATTCAAAGAGTTCAGTCGTATCTGTTTATCTGTCCAGCACACTGCCGACAAAGAGTATCCACACGTAGTGGATATATTCTTCATCTGCGTTTCAAGTTAATGGTGACAAGTGATCATTAACAGCGTTTTTATTCATTCCAGCCATCCTTCGTTCAACGTCCTTACGGTAGAAAAAGAGGTTAGATTTGTTTTTGTTTAGTTTTTAGGTGCATTCAAAATAAAACGTTTTACGCTACTCGAGATTCGATTCCGCATTCGACTTTCTGGCCACTATTTGGCACTATTTGCTTCAAATTAGTTTCGAGCTGAAATTTCTGCATTCGCACACCCCTATTTTTTTAGCTTTTATATCTTAAGTTCCTTGCGATAGAACTAGGGCAAACACTTCTGAATAAGATTTGACTGGTATAGACCTTTGCGAAAAAATCGCCTTCTGCGCGCTACCATCTTTGTCTGCTGGGCTTTGGAATGCCTTCTGAGCATGCGCTGTTCCTCTGTTCGTGTGATGAATCAGACGCTGCGCATGCGTCCACAGCTCAGTGACTCAGAATTTTTCGCGGGGATGATAAGCGATGAAAAGGTCTATAGCTTCTGTTGATTTTCTTTTTTTCTCCTTTCTTTGGCATGGATGGGAGAGAGGGCACTAAAATCATTAAATACATTTAGCACCGCTTGAGCGAATTACCTATTCTTTATTTGTACTACCTTGGGATTTATTATCTGGAAACGGAAACAAAGATGCTATTACCAAAACGCCTTCAGACGCAACTGACCTTAGCAGGGCAGGATTATAACGGCCTTGATTTGGTCTCGTAAACCGGAGATTTGTGAGTCGATCACCACTGATACACGTCTCAAGACGTCTTGTCGGCAAAACCGGCAAAACAATACACCAACTCATGTTTACAAACAAACCGGAGCGCCCCTAGCGGACGCCATCGGCGCCGCGCATGCGCGATGGAGTGTGGGCAAGAAGCTCGCCGTCGCCCATAAAGAAACCATTGAAATGCGATGTTGCCGGCGTCGGTGAGTCCCCCTGCCCTTTTTCGCGTTCGAATTGTTGATTCTACGTCTTCCTGGCAATGCCTGACTACTTGAGCGGCCTCGGCGAAATTACCGAGGCTCGTTACACCACAAAACTTCGCGTGAATAATGTGACATGCGGCGATTCATTCCGCGTGGACGCCGCAGAATGGACGCTAAAGCCTGATTCGCATGACGAGATTTCGCTCGCAATTTTTAGTCGCGACTACGTTCGGGCTGCAAAAGCGTGAACCGGAGTTGAGATGGTCGACATTGAATGCAATCACAAGCAGAATCGGACCAAGTGAATCAGGCATAACAAATCGGTGATGGCCACTTGTAACAATGATCAACATCACCTTGTATCTACTGTTTACATCGACCCTGCTTACCAACTTTCAAACGTAAGTCTTTTGAGGCATGCACTTACTTCTTATCGCAAGTACCGGCCCAACATTTGGTCTACGGGCCGGTGTCGTCTAAAAGAACAGAAGACAAGCAGAAACGTTTGAAAGAGCAGAAGACAGTTCGAACGATCAGGCGGACGTTTGAACTTGAAGACGCACTGAACGTAGTCCGCAGGTGGTCCGTACAACTTGTCGGTTTTCCGGCGTTCATGTTGGAACAAAACAAATAAATCTGATGACCACAAGTATCCGTGGATTCAACCCAAAATTCTTCCCGCCCAAGCAATCGTGGTCTGACGGCGTCTGTTTTTTTTCCTTTCACGGCACATATCCACGTTTTCGGACGAACCGAGCACATGAAAACTGACCTTCAAACCTTTCTCAACTTTTTTTGGTACAGCCCCAGTCGCGGCGTTTTGACGAGAAGGCAGGTTTTTGTTTGGTTCCTTTCAAAACAACGCAGCAATACACGTCTCACATGGGGCCTTCCGCCCACAGCCCCAGACCGGAAGTGCGCCCGACGCGCCACCACCGCGCCGTGACGTAAGAGAGATGAGTTCGTGTATAAAAATAAAAAAATAAAAAGCACGCTCTTTTTAATGTTAATTGCGTTTATGAATGTTTGTAGGGCGAAATATTATTTAGCCTGTACATGTGATCACCTGTGTTTTCGCTTGGGAAGAGCCATTTACAAGTGGTCTACAGCTGCAAGTCATCTGGACAAAAAGAAATTTGTTTTGATTGAGGGTTTCAGTAACGCAATAAGCGCGCTAATGTCTTTTCAAAACTGAAGAAAACAAAATTGTTCTTGTCAACTTTGAAAGAATATTTGTAGGCTCTTGACACTATTCCTCTTCTAAGTCATTTCCCCCAAAATTTGAACAATTTTCTAAAATAAACAAAAATTAAAAAAAATGTCGTGTAAGTTCCGGTATAATACCCCGAAGAAATCCGATTGCTCAGCTCGACAGAGTTAGCAAAACACGAGCGCGCGATTATATTTTTATTTGTTAAATCGTTTTATGGAGTTGTTGGTACTGTTGTGTGGTGTCTGTGCAGTGTTCCCATTATCGCCCTCGTTGCCTCTTTTTCTCTTACATCTGAAAGTATGAAGTCTACTACTGTGGGCAATTGCGCTTATGAGATGCAGCATATTGAGCTGTAAAATAGTATTGCTCGAAATGAAAGTGCAGTTGTGCAGTTAAAAAAATAAACCGCCGCTCAGGTGCTCAACCATGCCGCGTCATTACTTTACATGTTAAGCGAGCTATAAATCCACATGTCACATGATCTGACTCTACTATTTTATGCGTTCCTCCTCACCATATCACATTAAGGTTTGTGCACTTAGCTGCAGTGAAAATGTTGCACGAAAAAATGCCCAGAGAGTCTTTAAAGGAACACTGACACCTCCCAAAAAAAATGTTTTAATTTTTTCGCCAGGCGATTCAGTATGATGTCAAAGGACTACCCAATCAATATTTTGCTGCAAAACAACGTATATTTTTTTAATAAAGTAAAAAAAAACGCAATTGCTCGAAACCGAAACCGAAATATGAGCACGGAGTTGATGGCCGCGACATGTGGACTGGGGAGGAGGGAGAAATGTAGAGGAGGAGAAAGTTGGCCGGATGTCACGTGGCTACAACCGACCGCGTTTTTTTTTTTTTTTTCCTTTGATATTTTTTGTTGTGCGAAGCATACGAAATGTGCACAAACGTCAAGCAAATGGTACTTGATGTTTGCGCATTTTTCAAGCTCTTACCAATTCGTGTTCGTAAGACGATGTTGAGAATTTTGCAGTACATTTACTTCCAGTAGTCAGTGAAACTTTTTTTAATCAATATTTTGCAGTTTTTCTGGAAGCCACAATATGGGTTTAATTTTTTTTTATTAATATAATTTTTAATATTTAGTGCGTGCCTTCCATCATCCACGACTTGATTATAGACCAGTGTCCGATCTGTTTTATGGGCGCCGCAATGTTTGCGCTTTTTGTAGGACTCTGTTTGTTTAGAAACCTTCGCACATATCGTAGGGCAGGAACGTCACAAATGCCTCGTCACAAAGCTTCAAGAACAACACCGGTCAAGAGTGCTGTAAAGCAAAAACCTTGCCTCCGCAGCGCCTAATAGTCACAACAGCCTGCGTGAGATTATTTCCCATTTTTATCGCTGAGGGCTAGGATTCTGGACGCTGGTCCATATTTGGTACGTGTGCCTGAAAGGCACGTGACCACGGAGAAGAGAGTGAACGCGACTCAAAACAGCCAGTTCTCGACCGCCACTTTTCGGCAGGAAAAAAAAAACGAATTTTGAGCCGCAAATTCTGTTTTGTGTAGCTGCACTCTCATATGCCATGTACAACTAAAAACCTTGGGAAACATAAATACCCTGTCAGTGTCCTCTTAATGCCTTGATTTCACCACTTTTGTTTGAAAAACATTATTCCCATTTTGTACCGTTTACAAAACAATCAAATAACGCGGTTACTCCTCGTCGCAATACATCATGCATTATGATGGCCTGCCGTAAAAGGGTAAAATATTTCCCGACCAAATTACAGGAGGACGCTTAAGCTTCGCCTTTAAGAGTGGAACGCAATACCAAAAGCTTATGAACATGTAAACTCCCGCTCGTGCCCAAAACGTGAACGCGTACCTTGCGTGGTCTAGTCAGCAGGGTCTCTCGCTCGAACTCGAAGCGTCGTGGGCTCGAATCCCGCCTGAAATTCTTAAAAATTTTGTGCAAAGCAAGTGAATTTTTTTATAAAGTGAAATTATTTTAGACACGGCGACCTTTAATTCGCGATATATATCATGTTTTTAATCACTTTCATTCCACGCGTGACGTCGCGTTTCAGGTGAGCGTTGTGGGTTGTTCTCCGCAAGGTCATGAGGCTGTGACGTCATGACCCTATAAACCAAACAGGATTTTCCCGTCACAAAGCCGCCGACGCCGCCGCCGGCTTTTCTGCCATACGAGCCCCTTAACGCCATCGCGTTAGTGTTGTGGCAAGTTCCACATTCGTTTTCGGCCTCCAGATACAAGCAACATATCGGCCAGGCGTGTAAGCCGACCTGACCGAAGCATCGACCGTTCTAGTGTTTTCCGATAGAAAAGAGCACCATGCCGGGAGGGAGGAATCCCGCATGCATGCATGCATACACGCGCTGCTTGATTCCGAGCCGTCTTTGTGCGGCGCTCGGGCCGTTTAATCATAATCATGGCGAAACACGTTGGACACACGGGCGGGCCTCAGCGCGGGCTGCGCTGCTGCTGTCTCGGGTTCCCCGGAGACACCTTGGTCGCACGCTCGGGCCTCGGACAGCAGGTCCCTCGAAATTCGATCGCTCGCGAAGGAAACGCAGATGAATAATGAATGGGCCGTGCGCGCCTCCCTTGCCTCCTCTGTCGCCGGCTCGCCGTGGCGGCAGCCTAGGCTCGCCCGCATGCACGATAGGGCCCACCCACGCACCTCCAGGGCCCGCCGTGCACGGGCATTGAGCGTTCGAGCTCTATTTCGGCCAACATTCCTGTAAAAATATTTTTTTTTTAGAGAGGGAGAAAAACTACAGGGTCGCCCCATGGATCGTATGTGCATGCGCGAGTAGCCACCTGATCTGCCAGAAAATGCGCCTTGGTTTTGTTTTGTTCTTTTCTTGCAGCTTTGAGAAAGATGAATGGGACTATTATTGTAGAACATTGATCTAAGGTTGGTTCACAGGATTATCTTTCACGCAATGTGCCTCTTTCACGTTTTTTTTTTGTTTTGTTTTTGCGTATGACAGGTGGTATTTGGCTTGTACTGTAGGATAGCCGTTAGCAGATGTTTTCTGCACAGCCATAGCCTACTTTTTTCTAGAAAGCCTGTCAATTCCACGTCGGAGCCATTGAACACCCGGCTGCCGGAAAAAGGCGAGGAGCAGCGGCGAACGATACCGAAATAGTAGCGCAGAGCCACTTCAGGGGTGATCCCTCAGCCAGCGCCGAAAATGAGCGTGGTGGCCTCTCCGCGAAAGAACAACAAACCTCAACGAAGGAAAAAGAAAGGAGGCTACGGGCGCATAGAGAAATGGGAGAGAGGCGGAATAGTGGATGTTACACGCAAAATTTTCTCTTCTCTAAAAAAAAAAAAAAACCAGAAACAATAAGGAGCGCGTTTGTGTTTCCGGATTTTACCACTGAGGCAGTTTTTTGTCGCCAGATCGCGCCGTCTTCCCTTATTTCCTTTCCCTTACGCAGCGACCCCATTCTTTCGCAATTTGGCAGGATTTCTAGAATAAAAGCGGCTATGGCACATGACACCGAATTTTCAATTATTGTCGTCTACTAATGGAGGCTGCAGGGTGTAGAAAAGATACGTTTATGAAAGTTGATGCGCCTGCACAGGGTCCGTATTCGTCAAGATATTGTGGTGAAACTTGAGCCTCTCACTCATATCATCAGCAACTTCAAGCAAAATATGCCTATAAAGTATAGTGCACCGCAGCTCAGAGCACGTGGAGCGAAGGCAAGCGCCGCAGTACCCAGGGATTCTTGATATGATCCCCAGCCATGTTTGTTTCGATTAGGGTAAGACTCACGTGTCGGTGTGTGTTCAAGTATCACTGCTGCATGATGCACGTAAATTGCACCAGGCTTGCAGTCGCAGGGCACTTGCGAAATGGCCCTATTTTGATTACTTAGGGCGGAGATATCAGGTGTCCTGTGGGCTGGCCAAAAGTCGACCGTCTTGACATCTGTGCATCAAATTATTCGATTTTAATGCGCCAAATCAAAACGGGTGTGTGCTCAGCAGCACATGTGCCTGGAGCGCACTGGATTATGTTCACTATTAATGGTTTGTAATTCGGATAGCTGGCTCGATGTTGTCCTGTTACCAAATGTCGCTTCAGTAATTCATTTAGACAACAATTTTCCTTCTGACCTGTGCACAAAAGATCCCGCATTTAAAAGGGACGATGCGTCTTGGAAGGATTGCTGAGGTAACTTATAACATTGATTGCGCGAAACGTGATACGCATCAAGTAACCTTCATTGTCATAACTTTCCAATGGTTCTGTTCTACAAAAATTATACAAAAATGTAATATGAAAATAAAGGTGTCTACTAAAATTACCACACGAAGACAGTTGCAAACCTTAATAAAAAAATGAAAGCCGTTTACAACTCCCTGTAACGCCGAATTAGAGCGCAGCTCTTGAGGAGGAGGGGAAGGCACGGGGGGGGGGGGTCACGTGACCGGGGGGTCACGTAACCTCGAGGGGGGGGGGGGGGGAAAATTCCCGCTAAATTTAGCGGGGAAAATTTTCCGCTAGATATAGCGGGAAAAATTTTCCGCTAAATTTAGCGCGGGGAAATTTTCCGCTAAATTTAGCGGGAAAAAATTTTCCGCTAGATTTAGCGGGTTAAATTTTTCCGCTAAATTTAGCGGGGAAAATTTTCCGCTAAATTTAGCGGGGAAATTTACCCGTCATGCACCGCGCGGTTACGCCGACGCCGACGGCGACGGCGACGCCGCTCAAGCCGGAAACGGGCGCCTAATGAGCTGCGCTCTAAAAAGTGAAAGCCGTTTACAACTCCCTGTAACGCCGAATTGGAGCGCAGCTCTTGAGGAGGAGGAGGGAAGGGTACTGAGGGGAGGGTGTACTCCTCCTCCTCCTCCCCTCAATCTTCAATCTGCTCCGGGGGGTCACGTAACCTCGGGAGGAGGGGGTCACGTGACCTGGGGATCACGTGACCTTGGGGGGGGGGGGTCAGGTGACCCCGGGGGGGGGGGGGGGGGGGACTCGCGCGGTGCATTATGGGACATTTTCCATATTGCACCGCGCAATTACGCCGACGGCGACGCCGCTCAAGCCGGAAACGGCCGCCTAAGAGCTGCGCTCTAAAATGGCATGTGATGTTTTACACGTACTGTGCACCTTCTTTCTTAAAACTGTACGTATTTCCTCTCATCTGACAAAGTTAGGATACTGTGTTTGTTTTCGAGCGATTCTTGAAACAGAGTAAAAGAGTAGGTGTTGGTAACATGAAATTTCGATTAGATGAGCCTACTTAGGAATACGACTGGGCGTGGATTAAACATTTTGCCAGATTAATCGGAACCCTTTAATCGAATAATTAATAGATTATTCGGTTTCACTGATTTCTATACAGAATATATTACCGATGACAAAATTACAATTTCTGACTGCTGGATTTTTTTTTAACCTTATGATAAACAGTGTTATGTATATATTTTCAATACGAGTCCAACTTTGATGTGTTTTGATAACATTCCAAAGAGAGTGGCAGCTTATTTTTCCCCTTGTCAATGCAGAGAACTTCGTTGATATCCTTCGTCTGGAACGAGCTCATTTTCTTGTTCACAACAGTCACTGTCGCGCCGCGCCTCTTCCATCTGAAGGGACTTATGCGTGTAGATTTAGCGTTGCTCATAGCGTTGCTCGACCCAACCGACTGCAGAGGAGGACACTTGCAGAAAGTGGGAATAATTTTTTACCCCAACATCTTGAGTAAACAATATATATATATATATATATATATATATATATATATATATATTGGGACCGGACATTTCGTCGAACGCCGTTTCATCGAATGCCGTTTCATCGAACGCCGTTTCATCGAACACCGTTTCATCGAAGCCGTTTCATCGAACACCGTTTTATCGAACGCCGTCTTATCGAACGCCCGCTTCCTGAAGCTGGCCGGAGGTGTCCATCCCGGGTTCTGAAAGTTTTTGACTTGCATCGCCGCAGAACATCAACTGACGGAAGACAAGCTGGAGGCGATGCTGAGTTCCCAAGAGCCTCCTCGCCAGAAGAAGGCCATAGCGGCAAGAAATGAGAAGGTCCGCTTTTTTTATGAGAACCGACGGAGCATGGCTGTGGGGGACTTTTTGAGAGCAATTGCTCATCGTTTGAAACGGTGAATGGCTGTCGCACGAACACATGAACCCCCGAAAGTTTTGAAATAAAATTTGAAGTGACGTACTTACTTTTGATTTCATCGAGTCTTAGAACTAAAAAAAAACAACAAAAACTGTTTCGTTGTAGTTTAATAAATAGCTAGCACCTCAGCTTTAGTTACTGCAAGCTTCGGGCAGTAAAAACGTATCAATAGAAAGACATGAGAGGCTAGGAGGCTCACATGGCTAAAGTTGTTGCGCCTGCGCACAACCGAAGTCGCCTTCTGGCCTCCATGAGTTGGAGTGCGATCTTACCGGGAGTGCGACTTTTTATTTATTTGTTACAATACCCTCAAGGCCCATCGGGTAATACAGAGGGGGTGAACAGATAAGCACAATGTGCGAAACAAACATAAAAATCGGTACAAATATCCTCATGGGTTACTTGCATCAAAATAAATTGTAACAGCTACAAGTTTGGACATTAAAAAACCTGACGATGAAATGGGTGAATGACATGAAAAAGCACTCGATCCGTGCATAAAAGAGCATCTTTCACACTTTTTATATAATAGACATTCGATGAAACGGCCGCCAGCGATTCGATGAAACGGCCGTCAACGATTCGATGAAACGGCGTTCGATGAAACGGCGTTCGATGAAACGTCCATTTTTTCGTTGAAACGGTGTTCGACGAAACGGCGTTCGATGAAATGTCCGGGAACCATATATATATATATATATATTATGCTTTCGATTCTCGGATTAATCCTCCGCCGTTGCTGCGCGCAGTTTCGACTATTGTGGGTCCGCAGGTATCGGAGGGTGCCCGGCGATTTTCTTCGAGGAAATGGATGGCATTTTTAGTGTGAACCGAGGAAGGGGCCATGCCGGGCCCTGCGGCGGCCGACAGGTCCCCCCGCTCCACGGCCCAGCCCCGCTAACGATGTTGACGCCTCGTCCTCCTCCTTTGTATTCTTGCTAGTTTGAAGGGAAACTCAGTCGGCGGAGTGGCCGAAATTGGCCCCGTGAATATCACGTCAATTGTCGAGCTAAGCCATCAGGCTTTTCTGTCTGACCGCCGTCACTGAACGACGCGACGCGCGGCTCGTCCGGCGACTTTGGGAGGAAAGAGGACGTCGCTGGTGTAACACACCTGGTGACTTTAGATAGATACATAAAATCCATATCCGAAATTGCTTGACTACTTCAGGACTCGGTTAAAAACTGTCATACTGTTTTCCTTTCTTTTTTTTAATCCAGGTTTTCCAGATGAGGAAAGCGTATAATGTTATTGTTTTTTTATTTTTTTTGTTCGCCACAATTCAACCGCCTAATAGGTTTAAAAAAATGGATCGCGGTTAAAGCATTAATGAATGAATCGAAAGGTTATTCAATCAATCGACCAGGTCTACTTATGAACGAATCTTAGTTGCGAATACCTAAGAGACTGAAAGATAAAAAGTGCTTAAAAATTAGAGGGCACCGGGAGGCACCAAAGCACAGTTGTGCCCGTTTGAATTGTTATTAAAAAATATTTCGGAACATTGTTATTAATGGTTCTTTTTTTCTGGAAAAGAAACTGTCAATGCAATTCCTTCACGCGAAATTCAATAAACGCTTCGTCGTTCCGGCGGTAGACACGAACAATAATAGCCGTACAGCCGTACCACCACTCGAAAGAGTTCTTTATATACCCACGCATGAGGAAACTGCACCAAGCCTTGCTACGCCGACTATTATCAGTTCGGCGCGCAAAATAAAAATTCCTCGGCTCTTCTCTGCCACGCACCAAAGCACGCTGGAACGCTTCAACGGAAGCCGACCCGCAAAGAGAACGAAACTTTCGCTGCACAGCCACACAGAAAACAGTTCACCCACATTGCCGGTACATAGCCGCATTTTTTTTCCTCCATACTCTAACAGAACTGAATCCATCTCCTAAACTTCTGTTCCCAAAGAAAAAAAAAATCTTACAAATGTATAGTATTGAACGAAGCGACTATTGTGTAACGGTATTTGCAGCTGGAAAAATTCCAACGCGTCATACAGTGTGGCGCGAAATCTCTGTGGTGTACGTGGAATGCTCGCTGTATACCTCTGCGTGTTAGTGTGTCTATACAAACAAACAGCGTGCTGTGTACACAGCACGCAACAACAGCCATATATAAAGTGCAGATCATCGGGGTGGCTTGCCGTGTATACCAGATGAAAAAAAAATAGTAGAACAAAAATAAAAAAAGGAGGGGGGGGAACGAAAATCCGTTCGCTTCTTGGGAACTGCATGCGATCGCTTCCACGCAGCTTGTGATCGCGGTCAGCGCTCATCGATCAAGCTGCGCTCAGGACAGCGGCGGCCACGTCACAAGGCGTGCGGAGCCCAGACGCTGCGTGGGAGAGGGCGAGGAACAGGGAAGAACGGGCGGGGAAAAGGAGGGGAAGGCATGGTGCCGACTGGCCGAATTGGATCTATCAAGGGACGCGCATCGGCGCTGATTATTTGGACTGTGGCGCGGGGGAGACGCTTCCCTTCTACCCGTGTGTCCCGACTTCCTATCTTTTCTTTGTGTCCGTCCCGTGGCTCTCTTTCTCCCTTGTCCCGCCGCGTTTTTTTTTTTCTTCTTTTCCTCTTATTTCTGTCCCGGTGTGTGTGCCGCTGCTTTATATCGCTTCCGATAACCTCTGGCGTTCGTCCATTGTGCAGTCTGTCTTGGGGCGATTTTTCACATCTCCTCCCTCGCCCTTCTTCTTTTGTACGTCCGCGTGTCGTTGTTCCAGTGCTTTGCGTCCGTCTTCCGCCTCTTTGTTTCTGCGAGTGTGGATGCCCGAGGGCCTTCCTCCGCCATTTTGGTCTTGCGAAGACCCCCGCCCCCCTTTTCCCTCCCCCCTCTCTCTCCCTCCCTCGTCTCTCTCTTCCATCTTCCGTTTTCTCTGGTTTATCGGCGGAGCGTGTTCGAGTCTGCGTTTTACGTCTTGATGCACCCGAGATTGATTTCGGTTCGCCCGGTTCTGTAGATACGGTCCAGCGGAATGAAGCAAGGAGTGGTCGTGCCCCACTGTCCGAGGCTGAGCCCAATAGTTTTCGTGGCTGTTTGACTAGAAGACGAGAATACACGGCTGAGAGCCGTGCCAGGAGGGTTATGCATTCGTGTTGTTAGTTTCATATTCAACGTTGTTTAATATTGTGGGATATGAGCACGTTATTGTTATAGCCCCCAAAAGTTATCTCCCTGAATTTTAAGAACCTTCTCGTATAGTGCAAACGTCAGTGCTGCGTACCATGCAATTTATTTTGGTCTTTTCCTATCCCATTCAAACAAAAAATGACTCTGTATTTATGAAGTTTCACCAGTAAACGTGAACAAACGAACAGGTTATTTCATGAACTGATAAGAAATAGGGGTGGGGGAGGCAGCATTGAGACGAAAATTAAATAACTTAAAACTATATTACACTTTTTTCTTCTTTTTGCAATTTGCTTTCACAAGGGGGCAGTCCACTAGGTCACCGTTGGCATTAATATTTATAACAAAACTTGACCAAGTTAATTAATATATACGAATGCTAACCTCCATTCGGCACACTTTTTGATGGTTGCAAACTACTAACCTTATACAATGGCAAATAACCACGTGGAAAAGTTGGCATGATATCAAGCCCGGTTTGTTACATGATACCAGAGGCCTTCGTGTAGAAATAATAAAAGCCCTGCATAACTCGGAGTAAATTACACTTTGTCCTCAATATTGACCAAAAAAATGGTGAATCACAGAATTCCTACACAAGAACTATCAATGTGTAAGTTCAGCATTACACTTTTGAGAAGGATGTCGAACTTTGTGGGATTCTAGTTTACCCCAAAGTCCTCAGTGAGGCAAATATCCACTCCGTAACTCGTCGGTTGCAAAATGTGGGTTTCGATTTACCTTGCTGATCGCTGTGAGGCAACACCCACTCCGTAGTCCGCTGCTCTGGCGGCTACGGCCGGGTCCGTCCGTTGACTGCCGTTAGGCTCCGGTGGACGGGAGACCACACCAAACACAGGGATACCGTAGAACTTGTTTATCGGGCTTACGCCACACGCTTGTGCCCGTAGGCGGAACAAAAGAGAAATAAGGTTGGCGCTGCCTTAATTGACAGGATCACCAGGAAAGGGGGGGGGGGGGGGTTCCGCGCTGCCGTAACTGGCAGGATCACGGAAAAGGGGGAGCAGTAAAATAACGGTGAATGCTGCGCACCCAAAATTGGCAAGGGAGAACCGGCCCCTTCGGGGAATTCGGCCTCGTGGTTCCTTGTATCCGGGAGGCCAACTCCATTGGTGACGACGACTCCCACGGCCTGCATGAAGCTAGGCCTAGATAGAGATAGAGGGAACCCCACGGTTCCCACAACTTGGAAGGCCGTTTAACGTTTACATTTAACGAAAATTATCACTAGACGCCCCACAAAGAAGCTGGTAAAGTAAGATGTCTGGGGTACTTCACCATGGTGAACAGAACATCGCACAAAAAGACGAGAACAGAAGAAGGGAACATGCACAACACACAAGCGCTGACTCGCAACTGAATTTATACACAATAGGAAGAAGAATAGTACCTTCTGAAAGACACGCAGGGCAGGCAGTGCGTGTCACACGCGACAGAACACCAATTAACTACAATGTCTTTGCCCCATAGTCCGATCTAGCATGTCACTGATGGGTGGCTTATGCAGCAGTCCCCCAAGCTGTTGATGCAATGCGCTTCCAAGATTTCATGGGTAGTCTTGTCTCGATTATGTCCAATTATTGTTGTGCTTTTAAGAATTGGAGTACACGAGCAGGAATTGCAATGAACGGGAAGATGACCGCTCACCATAGATTTTACTGAACGATCATGCTCGAGAAGGCGATCGTTCAGGCACCGTTCAGTTTGGTCCACATAGCTTCTACCACACGTTAGTGGGATTTTGTACACCGCGCAATTAAACACGACAAATAAGGGTGGCTGTGGCGTTTCTGGCGCTTGTATTTTTAGATGCGGAGCATCCCTTGCTCGGGTCTATGTCCCGCGGCGTCGTAGTCCGCACTCACACTACGCATGCGCAACTCTCCTCCTTCCCTCTCTCCAACAGCTGCGCGTTACTCTCTCCGCTCTCTCTCTCTACCAGCTGCGTGAACTTCGCGTGCGTTCGCTTCTACTCACACCGCGCGCGCATGCGCAACTCTCCTCCTCTAGTCTCCTCTCCTTCAAGTGTGAATATAAGCAGCGGTAGCGCGCTGCGCGCGTTCAGTTCAGCGCTGTTGACTCCACTTCACTCCGTTCTTCCGATGAAGTGTGATGGAAACAACAGTCCCGTCAGTTAGTGGGTTGGCGCAAGCAAGCGTCAGCACCACCCCACAAACTAACAGCAACGCTACGTCCACTGAAGACAAAAAATTACACCATCTTCCCGAGGGGAACCATGGGGTGATGCGGAGCATCGCGGAGTTTCCAACAGCGTTCACGCGATGTGTGGTAACCAACGCAAGTTAACAACGTAATAACACGCAAGTTAACAACGTTACTAACAGCGTTACTAGCACCGTTAATAACACCGTTATCCGCGATGCTCCGCATCACCCCATGGTTCCCCTCGGGAAGATGGTGTCATTTTTTTTAACGGTTTTTCGCTATCGAGTGAACCTTTGAACAGATTTGCGCCATTCTTTCGGGAGCTGAAAACACCACAGGAACATCGTACCTTTCGGCTGCTCTTTTTGAATTATGCGAGGTTTAGTGCATGCATGGTACAACTACCTTTTGTTTCTGTTGATCTCTAGGTTTCTTTTGCTGAATTCCATTAGTCTTACGTACCATGGCCCTCACCACCTCGTCTAAAACCTGTGATGGGCAGCGTGACGTATGGAGTCTCTCAACTTGAGCGTTAAAACTTTCACGAACAGTGTGAAAGCAGGATTTTGAAAGCGCAGCCCCAAGTGTGGTAATCACAATCCTCCTTTAACAACATTTGAATGTGTTGATGTGTGATGAAGGATGCCCTTTTTTGACCTAGGTGAGAAATTCCAGCAGATATGGTTTGTATGAAGCGATAACGAAAGGTCTAGGAATTGTAACTTTCCGTTCAAAGGTTTTTCAACTGTGAACTCAAGACCTAAGCCACATCCGAAACATACGCTCATAACCTTATCAACGTTATCACCTTCAGCACACTTAAGATACACTAGCAAAAATCGTCAACATATCGAAACACCTTTGACACTTGTAATCTACTGAGGACACTATCAATTTTTCTATCAACACTTGCTAGAAAAATATCACTAAGAACGGGTGCCACACATGATCCTATGCACACACCTGGCCGCTGTGTAGAGGTATCATTTCTCCACCCAATGATCAAAGAGTTCAGATAGAATTGCACAAGTTCTAGAAAGCCTTCTAAAGACACACTC
Organism: Ixodes persulcatus; assembly: GCA_013358835.2. Lineage (NCBI taxonomy): Eukaryota > Metazoa > Arthropoda > Arachnida > Ixodida > Ixodidae > Ixodes > Ixodes persulcatus. Next base: position 1,380,600 of record JABSTQ010011253.1, read on the forward strand.
TTAGAGTTTCTGAAAAAGAGCTCCCCTTCTTCTTCAATACAGGACTTGACTGAGACCAGTAATGCTTCGTGTGGAAGGGAGTATAAAATGTCTTGTACGTCAACGCTGAACAAAGATTGGTTGTTGAAAATATCGCTCTTAAAATCTTCCCCTACTGCTTCCCGTTCATTGCAATTCCTGCTCGTGTACTCCGATTCTTAAAGGCACAAAAATAGTTGGACATTATCGAGACAAGACGACTCGTGAAATCTTGGAAGCCCATTGCATCAGCAGATTGGGGGACTGCTGCACTGGCCACCCATCAGTGACACTGCTTCAAACCGAAACCTTGTTTTTAGATCGGGCTATGGGGCAAATACATTGTAGATAAATGGTGTTGTCTCTAGTGTGACACGCACTGCATGCCTTGCGTGTCTTTCAGAAGGTCGTCGTCTTCTTCCTTTTCTGTATAAATTCAGTTCCGAGTCAGCGTTTGTGTGTTGTGCATGTTCCTTTTCTCTGTCCTCGTCTTTTTGTGCGCTGTGCTGTTCACCATGCCATCATACCAACTCGCCCAACTTACAACACTTCTATGCTTCACCATGTTTGAAATCAGTTAAAAAAGAACCTAAGAAAAATATTGATATATTATCGTTTGTCTATTTTAGCCGTGCAATAAAAATCGCTCAGGAGTACGTCTGAAATGATAAGCAACGTTGACACAAATAAACTAGAACGCCAAAATTTAACGCAAGAAGTTCCATGGGGTCGAGCAATAAGATGGCAAAATAAGGGTGAAAATTAACAAACACAAAAACCACATATTTAAACGAATGTTAGCAAAACACAAAACAAAAAAACAGAGTGATGCTGTCATGGCACACACTGTAATAAAATATAAAATAGCGCACCAATTTTGAGCCACACGAATTACACTTGGGGCCCTAAACTCGTTAAACACAAAGTTGGCGCCGAACGTTTGCGGAGTGCGCCGATTCAACGTCGGCGACAACGCGAAGTCATCGTCGTGAATGTCCAATTAGTGCGCCCCGTCAACTTCGGCCCCAACTTTGTGTTTGACGAGTTTAGGGCCCTTGGTTCAGTTTTGTGCAACGCAACGAGAACTAAACAATGATGTGTGGACTACTACAATACCGATGCCCCTCAATGGAAGAAGCCATGAAGGGGCAGCCCTATATAACTCACCAATCGTTCGACTTCTACGTTCAAGAGAGAATATTCGTAATATGAAAATTTCGTTTTCTTCGTGTTTTATTTTGTATTTTTGTAGTAACCTCTTTAAGGCACAAAAAAAAAAACGCATTGGCTAATATTTACACAACCTTCCAGCCTTCCTTGGCCTATTGGCAATAAAATAACATTGCTGAAAAACTTATTATACTCCTAAATTCGCCTTCAGTGTTCCTCGAATTGCTGAGCATGCAGGAAGTAACGGGTGTGCGTTCTGCAACATCAGCCTGTAGGACCCACTTAGTTTCCAGATCCGAGCCTTCTTCGGCTGATTCGCTGACGGTTATTAATTGCAGGTCGTTGTTCTCTGCATGACGCGTAATAAATATCATCTCCACGTGACATAAAATACAAAAAAAAAACCGGTTGGAACATACGCGCCTGCCTACCAGCAGCCTCGACGGGGCTTCTATGAGACGCACTCTACTGACAGCGTCGGAAACCACATGCGCCCGAATACCGGCTTACTTTTTTATGTTTCCTTCTTCATTTAACGAAAACACCACACGTAAAACCAGACTGAGCTTGTCTCAGAAACCATCGACCATACGAAAACGTTCCGAACCATGAAATTATTTTCGTAATATAGCAAAAGAACTATCATAACCACCTATGTTTCTCCGCTGGAACAGCGAGCGGGCTTATCGTTTGCGTACACATGTTTAATACTGGGTTTCTCTGAGGCAGCGTGTAGCTACCTTGATTTTTTTAATTTTTTCTTTCACTTTTGCGATTAGCTATTTTTTGTCTGTTTGCATCTAATCCCGCCATTTTGTTTTCCTCTGTTACTGCAACCGAACGTTGTATAGCTTGGTTGTGTACGAATGTTTCGACTTGCGCGAAAACTCTTTCCGCGTCTCTACTCGAAGGCGACTGGCAGGTGGTCTTTATCTCATGGTAGATTAGTAATTAAGAACAGCCCTCATAAATAGTTGTCATTCGTTTTGGTTTGATTAATTGTCGTCGTTGCCAGTTATTCGGCGGTTATCTAACTGGCTGGTAAGCAGGAGCACCGCATGGATTGTTATTCTGGTTATAAACCCCCTTCTTTTTGCACGGCTAGTGCTTGCGAGCCTCGCGTGTCTAACACCAATTCTATCTGGACTCTGGTAATACAAACGTTGTACTATAAGACGTCACATGAAACTTTGGTATCCTTCAAACAGTTAGACATGTGCCGTGTATTGTGTGCGTGTTCGCCACGCATAGCGAACACGACCTTTAGCCCAGGCAACGGCGGGCTGATGCAACCGGGGACACCGGCGGGGCAGAGCAAACCACGGAGAAGAACGTTACACCTGAACAAAAACTGACTGCGCGCCGTCGCGGACCAAAGAAGACGCTTCTCAACCGATTGTAACCTAACAGTTAAATAAATATGTCCTGCATTATCCCAAATTAACCGGTACATCAAAATGGCGACGAGGATGAGATCGATGCAGCAAAGATGGATATAAACAACTGCGCGACATCTAAACAAAGGAGACAGTGGTAACGGAGGTGACGCCCCATTCCAGACCTAAAGAATGCTTCGCATCGGGAAAATTGAAAAGTTCGATCAGAAATCGGAATCATGGTCTTCGTGCATCGAAAGGATCGAAATATTCTTCTCTGCGAACAACATTCCGGAATCCAAGCGCGCCGATGTTCTTCTCTCTATCGCCGGACGAGAAATGTGCGGACTAATACAGAACTTGGGGGCACCTGCTGAACTAAGCACAAAGATGTACGTACAGATCATAACTAGTGCAGTACCACATTGACCCGAAGCCCAATGAAACGGTTGAACGCTATAAATTATATGACCGGAAGCAGCTAAAATCCGAAACCATCGCAGACTACGTAGCTGCGCTCAAACAGCTTTCCCTGCAATGCAACTTCGGTGTTTACCTCAACGACCGACCTCGAAACAAACTCATCGACGGCATAAAGGACGGAAGCATTCTCGAAAAGCTGCTGGCTGAAGGCCGCTGAACCGACGCCGACATTCAAGGCAGCGGTGGATCTTGCCACTTCGATAGAGGAAGCCGTGAAAAATGCGAAGGAAATAAGGAGCGAGACTGAGACCCAACAAGATGTCAATCGCTTGGCGCAAGGGCGGAAATAAAAGACGTCACTTTCGAAAAAGGCAAGCGAGGGAAAAGTAAAATCTCGCACAAGCACGACCCCATGTCACCTTTGCGGGAAAACCAATCACAACCCTGAAAACTGCTATGAGAGGAACAAGGCTTATAAAACATGCGGAAGAGCAGGACACTTCCAAATTGTCTGTCGTGACAGGAAACGAGATCCACAAGACTCAAGAAGAAAGGGTAAGCCAAACATCACCAACCATGTGGCTACGCAGAACTCGGGAGACGAAACTTCGTTTTATTTCATCGACTCAAGCTACTCAAAACCCATTACAGTAACTGTGGAGATTTGCAACAAACCTCTTCAGATGGAGATGGACACAGGTTCACCTGTGACTGTGATCAATCTGGAGACGTTTCAAGAAATTCTTCCAGACATCCAGTTGGAACCTTCGGGAATAACGCTAATGCCGTACACCGGCAAGCCCATCGTTCCAGAGGGAATGGTTCAAGCGGAGATGCGGTACAACGGGCACGTCAAGCGTCATGAAATTCAAGTGTTGACGAATGGGGGACCTCCCACACTGGGAATGGCATGGCTTCATGATTTTCAACTGAACTGGGAGGAAGTACACAACGTGCGTGGAGAAACCATAACTCTCCCGAGTGTGGAACAGAAACATAGTTTCATTATTGAAGGTCCGGGAGAACTGAAGGACCACGCCGTGAAACTCTGCATGAAAGATGATGCTCAACCAGAGTTATTCATAGCAAGTCAGTTCCATACGTCCTCCGACTACAGATCGAAGAGGAGCTGGATCGTCTTGAGAAAGAGCACATAATCACTCCTGTGATGAGGAGTGAGTGGGCGACTCCAATCATTCTAATGATGAAGGCAAACAGACAAGTTCGCATATGCGCGGATTACAAGGTTACACTCGAGTCTAAACCCAGCCTTGAAACCAGATAGATACCCCTACCGAAGATTGAAGATCTTTTAGGGAAGATTGTCCATGGAGAGAAGTTCACCAAGCTGGATTGCAAACAGGCCTACTTCCAGATCCCCTTAGCGGAAGAATCAAGAAACCTCACTGTTATCAACACAAAAAGGTGCTCTATCAGGTGAACAGAGTGCCATTTGGAATAACCCCGTCATCAGCTATCTTCCAACGCGGCATCGAAGAACTCGTTGTAATTTTGCCGTACACAGGCGCATTTCAGGATGACATCGTGCTAACTGACAAGAACGATCAACATCACCTGCGGAACCTGGAAAACGCACTGCGAAAACTCAAAGAAAGTGGCCTTCGCTTGAGAAAGAAAAAATGCTGCTTCATGCAGGACTCCATCGAGTACCTAGGACATGTCATAGGCAAACGAGGGATCCACCCAAATCCCATGAAGGTGGATGCTATCCTACAAGCGAAGTCACTCAAAGACTAAAAAGAACTTAGAGCACTTCTAGGACTGCTGAACTACTGCGGAAAGTTCATCAGCAACACAGCCGACATCCTACATCCGCTATATGAACTGCTGAGAAAAGATAAAAGGTGGGAATGGTCGAGATCATGCCAGAGAGCCTTCAACGAAGCGAAGAAGCACTCACCAAGCAGAGTCTGCTAGTGCACTATGACCCTGCACTTCCTCTAGAACTCCACTGTGACGCATCGAGCCATGGCATTGGGGCAGTACTTCAACACGTACTACCCAACAAGCAACGGAGGCCGATCGCCTTCATGTCAAGAACGCTCTCCAATGGTGAGCGAAACTACTCTCAGATTGACAAAGAAACGCGTTGACGGCGTCAAGAAATTTCATCAGTATTTATTTGGACACCACTTTAAGCTGTGGATGGACCGCAAACCCCTGGTATCGATCCTCAATACCCGGTAAGGGAATCGCAGGCACGGTTGCAGCAAGAATGCAGTGATGGGCAATCATCTTCTCAGGATTTGACTTCAACACAAAGTGCGTGTCGACCGATTAGAACGTAGTCGCAGACACGTTGTCGAGACTCCCAATGACTGACAAGGGCGCTACAAAATTAGAAACTACAATAATGGACGAAATAAAATGTCTCCATCTAAAAAGTTCCAAGCACTCCCACTAACACATAAGCAGCTCAGCAGAGAGACACGAAAGGACACCGTGTTGTCTAACGTTTTAAGACTCACCATGGATGGATGGCCGGAACAAGTGAATTCCGATGACCTCAAGCCTTACTTCCGTCGCAGAACGGAACTAACCATGGAGCTCAACTGCTTAATATCTGGAACACGCGTCATCGTACCTTCGAGGTACCAAAAACAGGTTCTGGACGATTTGCATGATCAAGGTCATGCGGGAATGACAAAGATGAAGAGACTGGCATGACACTACGTGTGGTAGCCGCTTTTGAATCATGACATTGAAACGATGGTCTGAAGTTGTCAGCCGTGCCTGGAAGTGAGCAACGAGGCACCCAAAGTTCCCATACACCCGTGGGAATACACAAAAATAAATGGTAACACCTGCATGCAGGCGTCGCAGGACCCTTTCAAGGAAGGAGTTTCTCGATGCATATTCGAAATGTCCCGAGGTAGTGCCTATGACCTGAACGACTTCGGCAGCCACCAAAAGAGTGTTTCTAACTCTATTTGCAAGATATGGTCTGCCAGAAAGGACCGTGACAGACAATGGCCCACAATTCCGATCAAGCGAATTCCGGGATCTCATGACAAGAAACGGAGTGCAGCTGTCCTTCTCACCTCCGAATCATCCCGCAACGAACGGTGCGACAGAAAACCTCGTGGAAACGTTCAAGAAGTCTGTCAACGCAAGCCTGAAGTTGGGGCTGACCATACAAGAGGCATGCCATAAGTTTTTGATCACAGTGAGCTTTCTTGATTCTTCCGCACAATGAGGTTTCTTTATTCTTCCGCTAAGGGGATCTGAAAGTAGGCTTGTTTGCAATCCAGCTTGGTGAATTTCTCCCCGCGGGCAATCTACACAAAGAGATCTTCAGTCTTCGGTAGTGGGTATCTATCTGGCTTCACGGCTGGGTTTAGTGTAACCTTGTAGTCCCCGCATATGCGAACTTCTCCGTTTGCCTTCATCACTGAAACAACTCGCCATTGTGATGTGCCGATTAATCTGAATTAATGCAGGATATAATTATTTAACTGTTAGGTTACAATCGGATGAAAAGCGCCCTGTTTGATCCGAGACCACGCCCAGTCTGTTCTTTTCCAGGCGTCAGGTTCTTCTCCGTGGCTCGCTCTCCCCCGCCGGCGTCTCCGATTGCTTCAGCCCGCCGTTGCCTGGGCTAGAGGTCACATAATACACGGCACCATGGTTTTTAGTTCGTAAGGTGTATAGATGAACGTCCCGGTGACACAATAACGATTTGTTTATTGTGAGACGGGTAATGAGACACATCCCTTGCCAACACAACATAACCAGTTTTGACCGTTTCTCTCGTGCTAATGCAAGACTGCCGTCAAAACTACTGGTGAAGCGAAATTTAAGTGTGTAATAGTAGATGTAATACATTTCTAGTGCCAGTACGTTTAAAGTTCGATTGATGTTTTCTAATTTCACTTAATCAAAAAAAAGGGCGAGAACGTAATTTGGGCGACAAAATCTGGGCGATCCTTTTTTTTTATAACAGGAACCACACGACGACGCCCGAAACAGAAACCGACAAGACGTAGGACGCAAAAGGAAGGTTCATTCATTTCCCTGGTTTCTGTCCATCACTAAACAATTGTTCATAGGAAAAGTGAAACAGAGAAGAAAAGAAGACATTCGACTAAAGCTCCAATGTAAGTAGCACTATCCAAACACTACACCATCTCGAAAACGAGTGGCGAGAGCTTTTTTTTAATATACAGTGAGTTAATACGCCCTTAATATACCATAAAAAAATCTAACAGACCGTTTGAAACATACGTCACGTTCTCATTGTGCGTTGTCAGATGTTGCGTGGTGACGCTTACCTAAACGCATCAAACTCTTTTCCGATAACGCACAGGTCTGTCGGATATTAAATAAAAAAAAAACAAAAAAAAAACAATCAACTTGTGTAGCTGTTGCGGAAAAGAATAAGGTGAAGAATAAAAAATCAAAACTTCTACTATTTATTTTTATCCTTTTTTTAAATAGTCTGACGACAGCGGCGACGTCGACACCGCCGCCGACGACGAAGCGAGCAGAGGAGATAAGCCAGCGGAAGGGAAGTATGTATGTTCCCAAGCCAGGAGGACACTATCTCCTGGCCCAGGTCGGTGGGTGCAATCTCCACTAAAACCACTCGGGTTCATCGAAGGAAACCGCCCGACTTATCGGCGCGCCGGGGGATTTATCCTCTGGATTCCCTCCTTCGCCGGCCTCCGGGGCTTGAGCCCGGCTTCCCTTGCTCCCTCCCGGTCCCTGCTTCGCACCCCCACTCATTAACAGCCTCGCACTGGCAGCCCAAGGCATGGCCCGCGCGCCCGAGCTCTTAACACTCTGTCTGTGCGAGTTGTACCGCCGCACAACTTGGGATTGTAACCGTTTGCCCTCTCTCACTTCCAGTTATGTGCTAATAACTCCTTTTTTTTTTCGTGTTTTGGATGTCGCTTTGATCAGAGTCGACCGTGTATACTCTTCAACTTTAGCGCCTCTAAGCTTATGCAATATTTACTTGCTTTGTTGCTCATGTATGACCGAAGTGCCAATATATTTTGTGTACGTGAAACCAATTCTCGCCCCCGTATCAGTAATCCCACGTAGAAGAGAGCGCGTCGTTCAGTGATTGAGCATCATCCAAGATTTTGGGGTATGGCAAAGTTTGAATAGTAATTCGTTATCAAAACATTTATACTTCATAGAGCGCCGTCTTTTCTGACCTACTCAGTGAAACACGTATGAATAGCATTTGAGGGGATGCTTCATCATCACTGATAAAGTACTGCTGACAAGCTGCCTAAAAAGGTAAGATAAGCTGTCAATCTCTCACGCTAAACAGAATATTCAGATTTTGACAATTAAGCAAGGTGACATTTCACCGCTAAAGGTAGTGTTACAAAATATAACAGTTGGAAATATGTTGGCTAGTCCTACTGAAAAAAAAAAAAACGGAAGGTATCCTTAGAAGGGCAACATGTGCAGTTTTTCAAGCCGTATACGAAAAGATGTTCGTTATTACAGAATAGCGGCTACACTGTTTGACTCCGGCGGCTTGCTTTTCAACCTGGTAGTGCCGGAAATGTTTAGATCGTTTCTTAGTTCTGACACTCTTAACCTGGTATCATTAATAAACCAATTACAAATCAGATGATATTTATGTATCAGCATAATACTGGATTTATTAGATCTGCTTCCACGGACTCTACCATCACCCACTTGCTACAGGGTACATGGTAAAATGAACCAAGTGAAGAAAGAAGAAAAAAAAAGAACAATATAAGTTGATTGCCGGCCTCAAAGATAATATTTGTGACGCTGCTTCTAGTAGGAGAGGTAAAAAATGTTGTTTTCTTCTCTAGTAGAAACCTGAAATTAGTGCCCCAACTTTCTTTTTGACGGAAGCGTTTTGCGCTCTTTTTATCTTATTTGGAAATGGCAGGGAGAAAGTTGAACTGGTTGCATTGTAGCTTATTACACCGTATATATTGACGGAGTAGGCATTTTTGGGCATTTCTGAATAAACATTATAGTTTCACAGTCAACTCACAAAAACTTAGAAACCGAAAGTGCATCCGTTTTACACGTCACTAAGGATCACATCGGGAATACAGACCTTCCCAGAAAGTTCGAACAGACACTACGTTCTTGAAGTGTAGGAATTTTAGATGAAAACATATTTAATTCGGTACGCTACTTACTGTGTTGTAATTTGTTTACACTGAAGGATATTTCTGTGCATCTACTCTCGACACCCATTTACGCGGACGAAATTGTTAAATGGTCTACTGACATACAGCGAATATGTCAAGGATCCTTCCAAGACTTTCACAAATTTCACTGCCAGAGGCTTCTCTCGTTGCCTCTCCTATCAGGCAAGACAAAAAAGACATGTGGCTGTCGTCGTCCTATATCAGATACCTGTCCTAATATTTGCGATTTTTTCTCATTGTTTGCATAACTGTTCAATGTGACAATTTCATTTTAAAACTTTACTCTCTCAATATCATCAACAAAACAAAACGACGCTCTAGTGGGCTTTTTCTACGTGTTTTACGTTCGCAACTCAACAATAGCAAGGAACATAGAGGGCCGCCCACTTTCTGATCTGCGTCTTTACTTAATAAAGCAATGTCGCGAAATAAATATGGCTACACTGATCCAGCATATCTTATCTACGCAACAATTTAGTAAAGCAATTTTCAAAACGTTCTTGAATAATTTTTTTTTTTTGCATTTGCTTTTTTTTATGGGGGGCATGCAACTCCAACTGTCATCTGTGTCATTTGTCTCATTCTACACTACCTTTTCCGTAGAAAAAAATACCCGAGTGCATTATTATGCAGCCCAATCGCCCCGGTCTTCCAGGTCCTCAATGTCTAGGGGTCCGTGTTTTCGAACTAACCCGGTAAAATATTTGAAAAAAAAAAACAAAAAAAACACTTGCGGGTAAAATTTTAGTTAATTCTGATTTTATTAAAAAAACTCCCAACTACAAAAATAAAATGGCAAAAAAGAAAAAAAACGGCATGTGGAATCAGAGCAAAGAGTCAATGATCTCGAGGAGAGTCCACTTAGTTTTCTCACAAATCTCGGAGTATTGACTAAATGGGGTTTTGCCGTAAATTGCAAGAAGAGAAAGAGTGAAGGCAAATTGGTTAGTAAACATTATAACCTAGCTAAGACAGTGGTTCTCAAATGCGGGACCGCGGACCCTTTCGGGTCCGCAGAAACATTCTAGGGGGTTCGCGAAGCCCAGCCTCATCAGTCAGGCAAGTTGTATTTTCTCAGATTGAGATGAAATTAACGTTCCAATTTTCGGGTGCGTTTTCTCGCGTATATGTCGATAAGCGAAGTTTACTTCACACTAACAATTAGCTATATTTATTAAATAAATCACTATCATAATTAACCTATACTTCCCCTTCCCCACACCATGAACGGGGTCCTCCATTATCTCCGCCGATCCACAAGGGGTCCGCGAAACATCACTAGCTGAGAACCACTGCCCAAGACATGGAAGGTTTAGATTATGATGTTTCCATATGTTGTTACGTTTCTTTCATGAGAACGAGTCATTGCACAACTAGTAATTTTCTATGAGGTACTACTTTAAGAAACAATGTGGTGTTATTTTAAAATAGAAAAAAAAGATGACCCTGTGTATTTCGTATGAGGGGGAGGGGGTGGGGTGCATGGCTGGTGAGCTTCTATGTTTTCCCAACGACTATCGTCCAGTCACTTTAACGCAGTTGTACGTTTAATAAAGCCTCCCTTGTTTGCAAGTTTTGTCGTGGGACAGTTAGTGTTTACATTTGCTAGGGTGCCAATGCCATATCCAGCTAAAGAAATATCCGATACCGGTAAATTAATGGCATGCTTATGTTGGGGTATAGTATTTATTATTACTTTAAATTTTGGAAAATATAGAACACCTTAAATTTATGCTTCGAATTTCGGAATGTTGGGAGTCTTTAAAAACTAAACTCCAATAAACCCCAAAACTTTCAACAAAAAATTATCTAAAAAGAAGACAGCGTCCGAATTTTACGAAAAATAAACTCTAGGGGTGGGCGAATATTCGAAATTTCGAATACGAATCGAATATTAGACATTTAATATTCGTATTCGATTCGTAAACTAAGTCTCTGGTATTTTTCGAATATTCGTCGTAACACGAATATTCGAAATAAATCGAATATTCGAGAACGTATTCGCAAGCGTAAGTTTTGCTTTCGGCTTCGGTTTCGGTAAGTAAAGCCCATTGACAGCGACATAGCTGCATGGAGGCTTCAACCTAAGCTGGTGGCGTCGGTGACACGATAGCGGTAATCTTCCAGTTTCTGTTCCCTTGTGACTCCTGATTTTTTAAACTGCTCACTTTCGCGTTCGCCCACCCGTGTTATGGCGGATGGAGGTATTTGCGGGAGACCGTCTGCGAAGCGGAGAAACGAAAGGGAAACGGCACCAAAACGAATAGAGAGGAGCGCTAGTTGGAAATATGTAATATAAATCTCAAAGTACATCCTGCGTTGTTGAACGAGTATTGTTGGATTGCCGCTGGTACGCCAGGAAACGATCAACCGACGCTGACGGGCTTCGCACTTAGCCCCTGCCAGAAAAGAGGTGGCGAGCGCTAAATAACAAGGTGGCCGCCATGGTGACGCCTGATTTACAGCTTTACAGCATTGTGGAACACCGCGGCTTCAAAGAACTTCTGACAGAAGCCATTCCAAACTATCGCCTACCATCCCGCTCTACACTCTCGCGCGTGCTTGTGCCGCGGATGTAGGACGACACCCGAAAGAAGGTTTAAGCAGAGCTCGACAGTGCCTTTGAAGGCGGCACTACCGCTGTTGCCTTTGCAAGCGACATGTGGACATTGCGCGTTAACGAAAGTTACGTGAGCTTCACCTGCCATCTTCCCTCTCCAAAATTCATGATGAAGCGGTTCACATTGAACACTCGACACATGGCAACCAGTCACGGTGCTGTGAACATTGCACCATATGCTGGACGAAATTGAATGTGCGATGTTCTTCGTAACGGATAACGGGCGCAACATCAGTGCTGTCGTAAACAGACTTCCGTGGACTGAAAGAGCGTGCTTCGCGCATGCGCTTCAACTGGCGATTAATGACGCGAGATCCCGTTCGCCGGCCAATTATCGCCTGTGCAAGAAAGTGAGACATGTTGTGGGACATTACAAGCACAGTTCATCAGCTGAGAAAAGGCTTGAGGAGTTCCAAAAAAAGATGGGAAAGGACACACCACGTCTGGTGCAAAACGTGGAGACGAGATGGCATAGCCAGTATTGTCTCGCCTTCTGGAACTCAAAGAAGCAGTCACTGTGAAGCTTGCTATCTTGGACTTTGACATCGATGGATTTGTTTCATCAGAGTGGAAAATGCTTCTGAATATGTACAAGCATTGAAGCCACTGTTTGATGCCACTGTTATTGCCAGTGCTGAGAAGTATCTGTCTTTGTACTTCCAAGTTCCTGTGATTTTTGGTATGCTCCAATGTCTAGGTAACTGTTGTGGGACATCAGAATTTCCCGCAGAACTGATACGATCCATCAAGGCAAGGTTCGCTCTGTATAAGGAGGACAAGGAAGCATGCCTTGCTATGTTCTTGGACCCACGCTTCAAGTCCACTATGTTAAAGCTGAAAAGGAAAAATTATCTTGGCTAAAAACAATGATGCTGCAAGAGCTAGCCTCATGTCATGCTATACTGAAGAAACCCAGCCGGAAGCTGCAACACAGTCAAAAGAGGAAGGCTCAACGCCGTCAGCAATGTTTGGCAAGCATTTGACCACTTAGACAACAGTGCAATGAAAAGCAAAGTGGTTTAGCTTCAGAATGGGAAGTTGTAGCGTATGCGGAGGAGGCACTGTCAAAGAGCGAGAGTGATCCGTGTGAGTGATGGCGAACTGTCAGGTGCTTAAGATATCCTAGTCTGGCGAAGCTTTGCATTCAATACCTGGCAATACCTGCTACATCAGTGCCGAATGAAAGAGTTATTTTTGTGGCTAGAGGTGTAGTTTCCGCTCGAAGGGAGCGCCTCCTACCTGACCATGTGCAGCAGGTGATTTTTCTGCATGACAACTTGTGATCTTTCCTACAACTAGAATTTTCGTTTTTGTGTTTTATTCTCGTTAACACCAGTGCCTCACTGGTATTAACGAGAATAAAAATACAAAACAAAAATTCTAGTTGTAGGAAAGATCACAAGTTGTCATGCAGAAAAATCAACTGCAGTCCTGCAGTTCAAAAATAAAAAAAAGAACTCAAAAATTAAAAGAAAAATCAAATGCAGTTCTGACATGTGAAATGAAAAATGCCGTGAAGAAATGCACCGGCCTTCGACTATTCGATATTCGATTCGATATTCGAAGCTAACTATTCGTATTCGATTCGTATTCGAAAATATAAATATTCGCACACCCCTAATAAACTCCGAAAACGCGAAGACCTATCAATAACTTGTAGTTAAAAGATTCAATGCATTCTTCTTTCTAGCATCGGAGACCTGGGTTAGCACTATTTCAGATTCTGCTGCTTGCACAGGTATGTATCCATAAACGTCACCTAAGGAAAAAAAAATATAAAAAAACAGGCGTCCTTTTTAAGCACATTTTTATAATTTAGTAGGCGTCAGAAGCATGAGCCGTCGTTACGCAAAACAATGAGAACTTTTTTTTCCACTTTTTTAATTTCTATATCCTACAGTTGAATAGTAACGATAACGGGCGTTCAAGATGAGTACGTGTAAACGAAGGACACCCGCTTGATGAAAGTTTAATTATACACCTACGTCTAAGAACTGTAAGCCTTGCTGTATGCAGGCCTTCAACACGTTTATTTTTATTGTTTTCGTCTAGGGCTTTACTTGGACATATCCTGTAGAATTTGACTAATTGCAGGCTCCCGAAACGCATTCCGGATGTCTGAAGATCTTCCTTTTGGCATTGTGCTCGTGTTTGTAGACTTAATACGCCTACTTTATACGCTTCAAGTGTATGATGGGAATACTTATTTTATCTCTCTTTTTTTTTCTTTAGGGATTTGTACGTTTCGCGTTCTTGGTTCCGGTTGCAACCTACGTTTTTGAAAGCGTGCCGGGGCAAATTCCAAAAGAGTGCGACTGGCCGCAGCGGATACAAAGGAACTGCGGCACAAAGAGGCTTCGGCTCTCCATTCGCGGACCTGGACAAGTAGAGCTGAAGAAAAACGCCGGAGGAGACGTCGTGAAGCGTACCATGAACTTTCCGTGATGGCACGAAGAACGGAAGAAACAGCTCTCTTGCTCTTATTTTCGAATTCTGGAGGCTCCGGGTCAACTGCTAAGCTCGATACAAAGACAACTCTAAATATTTGAGCGCTTTGAGATTTATGGTTGCTCCCTCACTCGGCCGTGGATAACGTTATCCACGCGCAGGTAAGGAGTCCTTCATTGTACGCGTACTGCGTCATGTTCATTGTGGGATGCAGTTAGTGCAGACACGATGTTCGCAATTTACACGTTCGTTATCCAAGAAGTGTTCAACACGGGGCCCCATCCTGTTGTTGTACAATGTTGTACAGACCATTTCATTACGCCGCAAGTTCTGATGACACATTATATGCTGTAATAAAAAAAACTGCAAAAACTTGTGATTTTATGTTTTTGTATTGCGTTTGCGCTCTTTTTTTACGGATTAGATCTAGGCACTGGGTGACTGTTAACATTTTTACGAATTAGACATATGCAATGCTTGACTTGTGATATTCGTTTAACGTGGGCAAGATCATGGCAGAGTGAAACTTCGTGAGTTTTTGTTGATTATGAACGTTGGAATCATATGACCTTTTTCTCTCTCGCTGTTTCCGTCTGTGTGTCCCGATCTTTGCATGATTTTTTTTTTTTTTTACCCCAGTTCTCCCCCACCCTTTCCTCCCAAGAAGATAAAAAGGTAGAGGCATGGTGGTTCAATGCAAGCATACAGTCCGTCATTGTGGCAGAAATCCACGTGAAATGCAGTTTGCGTAGAAATCAGCAAAATATTTTGTAACTCAATCTTTCTTGTCAACATAACTTTGTTCTTTGTTGCAATGAAAAAAAACAACTTAAAATAGATTGTAAGATTGAAAATTAAAATAAAGACTTAATCTCAAGAATGAGCCACATACGTTTGTGTCATTTAAAAAACGCATTCGCCAAAACAAAACAAAAAATGTTTTTTTTTTTTTTTTTTTTTTTTTAACGGAACTGGCCCTTGTGCGACGCAACAATCTGGTGGCGCGCGAGTTCTCAAATCCGTCCCGTGACCTTGACGCGCCGGGTCAAGTGCTCTCTCTCAGTATGCGCTGAGTCTCCCACTGCTGTAGGAGAGGTGATCACAAAGCAAAGTTCCAAATATGCGCCAGTCCTCCCTATGAGCAATGGGATACTTAGCGCGTTCGTAGCAGGGCGCATTGAAGGCTCCGGATCGTGTCACCTGTAGGTTCGTGGGGGACCGATGAGTCGTAATGCACGTTTAGTTATCCGCCGACAGCTCGCCGTGTCGAGATGGCCCGGCGTGGGGCACACTTAGTCAGAACTCGACTGTCCACCCGTCGCCCTGCACACTTACGGTGAATTCCACAGGTAGATCCGGAGCGCTTCCCGAAATCCGCGAGAAAGGCAAAATTCCGCTCCGCGGGACCCGCTCCGAATCGACGAGCGGAAGATGGACTCGCACTTTTGGACCCGATTCGCCCGAGACGGTCGGCCATTCAAAATGGCCGCTGCTCGAACTTGACAAGTCTACCAACGCCTCAGCCAACTGTTCTTTCCGACGACCACTGACAACTGTCACTGCTTAGCTGAAGAATCGACACGCGACACAGGCCAGGCGAAAATATCCGTACCACGGAGCCTATGTCACAAATAACGAGGAAGACGTTCGTGTTTGCCGCCGTCACATACCCTTCGGCCGCATCGAAGTGGAGGGGCACGCGCAGCAATTGCCATCGGTGGAGTTAAAATTGCTGGGTACGACTTTAATAAACACAAAGAAGTAACAAACCACCACTTGGACGGTAGTTGCCTATACTTCGTTTCACTTTATCTGCGAGCGAAGCCAAAGCTAGAAGCGCGAGACCAGCGCTTTTTGCGTTTCTGCCTAGCTCGCGCGCTCGAGCTAAGCCTGAAGGCACGGAGCTTTCGTGCTCGCGCTTCCAGCTTTGCCTTCGCTCGCACATAAGGTGAAACGAAGTATAATCTGTTCTTGCTTTATTGCACGAGAAATCGCCGGCGGCATGCAGTGTAAAAAAGTAAACAATCAGAGGCGGCAAAATGAACAGCCTAACCTTGCGTCTGCCTGCTTCTAATTTTCTGCCGTCCTTTTTCTCGTTCTTCCTGTCACGATCACAGATGTCAGTTCTTGCGATTTGCCACGATTCAATCCAGGCTTTGCATCCCTAATCTACGCAAAGTAGAAGCGTTCGAGCCGTCACAATCTCGCGTAATCAACCGACGCATCCGAGCAGATCCAACTCGACCGACTATACTTCGTTTCAGCTTCGGTCCGAGCGCGGCCGATGTAATGAGCCGAAGGGCCAATCAAACAGCGAAGAGGCACAACGTCATGGCGTGCTCTCTGCAGCTGATAGGACCAGCGGGTATTCGCCGTCTCTCTGTCCGTGCTCCTACGCCGGCTAGTCCTATCAAGCGCAGAGAGCACGCCATGACGTTGCGTTTTTTGCGCTGTTTGATTGGCCCTTCGGTTCATACCATCGTCTGCGCTCGGAGCGAAGGTGAAACGAAGTATAGACGGCGCGGCCGGTCGGCCGGTCCGGACCGGCGACCTCGTCGCGCATGCGCATTAACGACTTAAAGGAAATGGCGTACGCCCTTCGGTCAACTTCCGCCAAGATCTTTGAAATACCGCGGATCAAGTTCGGCGGGGTTGGATGCGCTCCATGAAGCGGGCGCTGTAAAAGATCTACGAGCGAAAGATGACCAACTCGAGCCAGATCTGCGAGCGGAATATATGCGCTCCAAATGGAGCGCGCTTTTGCAGCGCTCGAGATCTGCCAATTGAAGTCACCTTTATTCGTGTCAAGTCATTCCGTTGTAATAAAATTATTCGCCGTGTTCCCCGCTTAGTCGCGATGCAATCATCCGTCGTACTACCCGAATAGCCGTAATGTGATTATCCGTCTTTGTGACAGTGAATCGATTTACAGTCATTGCGTATTATAAATAAGCGGTTGCTGATCGGCTGCGAACTCACGGTGTGAACCCGCCGCATTCCTTTTAAATTGTGAACCTCTCGCGCGTATCACATACACACAACACGGATGCATATAAGAAGAGCGACAAAATATATTGTAATCTTATCCGTCGCTGACCAGGACTCGGCTCAAATCGGATTTAATTTGGTTTTCTGATGCCTGCAATTCATCTAGGCTCTAGACTTATGATTAAAGGGGCGACGCAACGATGTTTGTACTTTTCGCAAATACCGCTTAGAACGAATCCATGACGTTAATGACTCGTGAAACGCCCGTTCGTTTTTCAGCACATGAAATCGAAGTCGCGGAACAAATTAAAGAAACATTAGCAGCGTTCACCCCCTCAACTCGCAGCCAGAACAAGCGGCCACGAATATATAGAGCCAATTATATGCCGCCAGTGTTGATCATAGCCACGCGCTGGGGTTGGCAAGGCACAGGACACGCGCTGAGTTCCAGACGTTGTTATGGTCCGGCTATTGTCATTGCAGCGATTGCACACGGGCCACTCCCCGAAGGCTTCTCGAGATATCGATTTTCGCGAGCCCAAATCGAGTGCCCACGCAATTCTCGGGTCCAATCTATGGGCCGCGTTCAAATATCGTCACCGGGCGGTACTGCGACCGCCCAGCTACGTCATCAAGTTTTGCTAAGGGGAGATTGAATGAAAACACTCGCTTTTGTCCTTCAAATTACACCGCAACAAAGGAGTTTCTTGGGTAGTGGCGTTGCGTGAGAGTATCCTTGAGTCTCACTAGTGCCAGTAAACTCGTGTAAAGTGAAAAAAAAAAATTCCAATTGAATATCGTTGCATCACCTCTTTAAAGGGATTTCTCTTGAAATTTATGTAGAATGGTCTTCTGAACTAAATTTCTTGGTAATTCGACGGGAAGATACAGATATACAATTAATGTTGCACAAAGCATTTTTTTTTTTTTTTGCACAGAATGAAATACTTAAATTTTCAAAAATGACCACACAAGCACCGAACTGCTTCCTAAAGCTAATTTTTTTTATTTATTGTTTTTTTAGTAAAACAAAATTGCAATGTAGCGCGGCCGTAAGTGTGGAACAGAAACCATGCTCTAGGTACTTCCGGCTCTGAGGGACTTACACGAAAGTTACAAAGGCGCGTCGTAGACGTTAGTGTAAAGATCAATTCTTCTTCTTTTTTTTTAAGTTGTCTGGAAGACGTATCACACGTCAATACGCTTTCCTCAAAATTATTTTAATTCTGTGGCGTAGAAGCACCCCAATCGATTTTAAGAATAGTTTATGTTCGCCATGGTCGTGTTTACAAAACATTGAATCCTCGCTATCATCAGCGTCACGACTCATTTCAGATAGATTACAGAACCAGACCTGTCATAACCTGTAAAACTTGATCGGTATATTTGGGAGAGGGTCATGGTTTCACGTTGACTATTTCCGGATCTGCACCGGAAGTCGTCTACGTCGAGTAGGCGGCACACGAAGATAAATTTCACGCATACTCCTCCTGTTGATGACTATGCGCATGATTTCTGAGGCACTATAATCTTGTAGCGCAGTCCGCTTTTTTCTGCTGTCTTTAATTTTATTTACTTTACATGCAGCACCATACGTGTAAGCCTTTACAGCTGCGGGAGCCATTTAGAAGTTATCGGAAGGTAGTTAGTATTTTGAGGCCCTCGGATAGCTATAGATGTTCCCTAAGTGTGTTGGTTATAATCTGAAAAGTCGGACGAATTGAATTTACCATTCTTAATTTATGAACTATAAATAATAATTCAAATGTGACTCGAATTGTTTACTTGCTAGTTTATGTATTTTTTGCAGGTCACATCATGGTTTTGCGTTTTTCTATATTCTACGTTAAAAACAGAAATATGTCTAACATTCCATCATTTTGTCAACTTACTTTTATCGCTTCTCTGGAGGTAAAGCGATACAGTGTATGTGAAGAATGGCGGAGACAAAGTGCAGTCACTTCAAAAACGCTTACCGAGAAAATCTAGCGAAGAGATTCTACGTCCCGCAAAAAGGTTCAGCTATGTGAAACTCAAAATCCTTATCGTCCTGAAGATGGTACTCATAGAGTGCTGCGTAGGGCTTCTTTCGTGCATTGATAGTACGATTGGCTCGTAAAATGCAGCATAAGCACTCCAGTTTTCTGCTGTTCGAGAACATGGCATCAAATACACAACTTCAGTTTAAAAAAAAAAAAGTTTTCTATGACGTACACAACGTGAACATAACACTTTTGCCAAGACATCCAAGAGGCCCAGGATCGCAGGTCAGGAAACTAAAATGGCACGTCTCAATTCGAGCTGGGGGACGACACATACGAACAAACCTGAGTGTGACACCACCAAAATTAAGAACCCATCTGCGAGACGCCAAGGGCGGGTTCTCCGCGTTCTCCTCGATTTCTCCGCAGCTCCTCAAATTATACGTTTCCTTTCCTATCTCTCGAAGCGTGTAGTGTGATTAGAATCTCATTTGGTCGTTCGCGCATCCAAACAGAAAAATAAAGCAAACACAGAAGAAGAAGAACTAGCCAATATTCCAGCATGATGCCAAGTCTGGCACCTGCGCGCTCTGCCGTCTCGCAGAAGAGAAGGCAGATCAACAGCGTGCGCAGCGTATACTCCTCGGGCCGTCTTTGCTTGTTCCTTTTGGAAACAGCAGGACGACCGGCACACAATAGGGAAGCCCGACAATAGCCACGGTCACCGAAGGTGCTGCGTCGGGGCCCGTCCCGAGCGGGCTCCAGATGCCCCCCCCCCCCCCCCCCCTTTTCCTCCTCCTCCCGAGGCCCATGAGATGGTCTTGCCGAGAGACACCACTCTATAATTTATTCGACCATTAGGAAAAGAACGTATGCCTTCCCGCGCGAGAACCCCCAAAAGAAAAGTCTGGCCCCCGAACGGACGAACCTTTTCCGCCGTCCCCAAAAGGGGGGCTGAGATAAAATTACAGACGTCTGCGGCAGCATTGCCGAAGCCAGGGCGGACGTCGACTTCCGTCACTGGTCGGGCAGCGTGCGGCGGCCTGCTCTCTGCTCCGCGCTCGTCCTGCCCGGGGGTTGGGAACGCCACGCAGCCGCCAACCAGCCCGCCGCGCGAGATGAGACACGATAGCGACAGCGAAGCAGGGGGGAGGCAAGAAGAAGTTCCGATGACGTATACGCGAACGGACTTGCACGAGCAGAAGGGTTCAATAGCACGGATTGGTCGCTCGGCTGGCGCGCAACCCTAATTGTACGGTTTGCGGCGCAGGCGCTTTCTGCATTGTTCCTCGGCGGCGGAACGAATCGCATTGTTCTCGCTGCTTGAGTGGCTGCAGTGCGCGAAGACGGCAGGCACGCGGCGGCCTCGGCGTTGGTTACGGACTGCGTCTTGCGACGCTGCCCCAAGTTGCGATTTGGGGCTTCGGGAATTACAGCCCCCTGCCGAGATTACCCTAACGTCTCTGTTTGGATTGGAAAGGGGGGAAAGTTCAGTCGGTCAGCTCCGAAAGTATTGCGGATTACAGCTCATTGGGGGAGTTAACGTCGATTTAGTTGAGGCGGATGATGACTGTAGAGACTATCTTACCTATTCGATATCATTTGTGAATTGAAAGTTGATGTTGGTTTCATCTGTAGAAGGAAGACGATTTCACGAATGCTAGACGCCCGAAAATTATTGAGCGCGACGCGGCTTATTATTCGAGGTAGGGGCGGGCAAAGAGCGGTTCGAATCGAAGAGCGCAACGGCATTCTTAGATTCAACACTGCAAAGAGAGCCGTGTGTCCTCGGTTTTGCTAGCGCCGTGAAGGATATGAATGACGCAGTGTTATTCGATTGCAGCCGTTACTCGCTCACCCCTAATTCGAAGCGTTGCCTGTATTGTCGTGCTTGAAAACGTTGCTCCTTCTAACTTAATAAAGTATGACTTGAATTTTTGTTGCGCACACAACGTCATGTTAGATTGCTTGATGATGTAGAAAAAACAAAAGTTAAAGTGAGATGCTGATTAAAGACGGCTTCACGAACTTAACTCCCTTTGTCGAGATATCACTTTACCAAATCCGCGTTTTATTTGTTTTTGAACAAACAGAGCACCGTTACAAAAAATCATGTAATATTAAAAAAAACATTACGAGTAATCTTAGGGTGCACACTGACAAATATGTGTTGGCAATAGGTCCACTCAGCGTACAACCTCAATCATGTTCATTTGGGTTGTGTTAATCCGAAAACATTAACTGTCCCATGGAGCGAAGCCGGCGTTGTCTGTAACCGTTGTCTGTAGCAGCGAAAAACGGCAGCTAAATTCCCACTGTCTGAGCGAAATTGCACATGAATTCCCATGGGCCAAAAAAACAACAACGCAGATGCTTCGTCACGGAAGCCTGCGGGGCGCTCAAGGTGAAAGCGGACACACCCCAGAAATAAGCCACAAAGAAAAGCACATCAACGCAGATGCATCGTCACAGAAGCCTCGGAGCCGACGGAGTTCGCCGCGCCTGCGCAGTGGGGGAGCGTGATGTCACCGCTGGAGTGCCGTGTAAAAAAGGAATGCATGGCTCGCTGCCTGTAGGAATGCGCTGCGTGTGGGAATGCGAAAGAATTCATACGCATAAACAGTCTTAAGCGTCTCTGCCCAATTTTTTTCAAAATGTCTACGAAGAAAATGCATTTGTGAGGAAGAATGCACAAAACTATATACCTCACAAAGTATCTACCTCCGCGCGGTCAAGTTATGATAACACTGAAGAAGAAAAAAACAGTTAATACGCGTAGACAGTAAGAGCCATACAACTGCACAGAGCAGTGAGGGGCATGTGTTCAATCGCGTGGCTTTAGAACATGTTTAGCTGATCGGTAACGTGTATTCTAAAAGGTTAAAAAAGATACACTATGGAGGTCGCGTTTTTGGTTGCACATATACGCTTGAAAGATGTTGCATTCACCATTTTAATTTGGCAATGGACTCGCTTGTCTCTTTATCAGCGTTTCCTTGCCGATATTTAGGTCCGAGTATGCATACTCATTTTTGTACGAATCTTTTCTTTTCTTCTCCTCCATTTGCGCGAACTCTCCAAAGATTTGGTAAAATTGGCCATCTCGCTGGGCAAGCTATTAGGTTAAATTTTGTTTTAAACATTGAAAGCAAAAAGCAGCACTGTTGCAAATAACTCGATTCGTTTCGGAGATATTTCAGAAAATGCTCCAATCAGGCTAAAAGAAAGGAAAACAACAAAGCACGCTCTTCGTAAAACTCATCGTCAATGAGTGTTGCGTAGATGGTGCTTTACGTAGAGGGTGCGTATACGCAAAAAAAAAAGTCGATTTTGAGTTTTACGTGCAGACGAACAAAATTTAAGTATCGTTGTCCCGGCGCCTGCAGTTAACAGCTTGAAACGGAGACCGGGTTAGTAATCTGAATAACCACAGCAAATGGTCATTATCGTTATATTTAACATCTGAGCTGATTACAAATTCTTGCACGATGCGAGTTCTGTATACCACGTTTATGCGCAAACCATATTTATAAGAAAGGAGAAAAAAGAAGAAGAGTAGCGTTCACGCAAGAGAAAGAGCATTCCGCGTTTCAGAACATACTGCTCCCGCATAGACGACAGGCGGCACATCCTGCAGCTTCATATTTCCTATTCATAGCCTCGCACAGATGAGGAATGTCCGCGGACAATGCAAGGAAAAGCGTCGGCGGCGCTGATACGCTATACCTCTCCGCCTGAACCCCTGAAAGATGAATGATGCGACGAGGTTGCGGAAATTATCCGCGGGATAAACACCGGAGAGCCCCCACCAAGGAGCATTGAGAAATTATGCTACGGAACGCGGGAAATAAATCATTCCGCATCGGGCACCCGCGCTGCGTCGGAGGAAATAACGTATTTCTCGAGATCACCGCGAGCCCGACTCGTCGAATGCACGCCACGTCTCGCGGTCCTTTCACATTTTTCATTTCCGTCCCATTACGATTTCTGCTTTGCTTTGTAAACTAGGGCGATAGATCTGAGATTGGTAATCTAGAATTGAATGTCCCACCCCCGGGCCGTTTTGTACTTACAGAGCAAATCTGTCAAGGGAGCATTAACAAGGGGTTTGTTCCTTGTCTGGTAGAACGTCGCGGGCAAAACACTTTAAAAGATAAAGTGGACTTAGGATCAACTGATATTTTACTTCCACGATGCATTTTAAAACGTCCGTTCATCTTCCACGAACGTAATTTTCAGCTGAATTTCTGTGGTTGTGTCTTTTTTACGTTTATCGCACACACTGCATCCTTCGCACAAACAAACGTGCGCGCACGTACGTGCATTTGCCAGTACACGCCCATGTCCACTTGGTCCTTGACCTTTGTAAAATTACTGACGACAATACGCGAATCTCTGAGCGTATTAAACATAAAATAAATTTTATCCGCAATATTCAACGATAGAATAAAAAAACTGTTCGTTTATGGTTCGGTTTTTATATTAGTTAACATCAGCGACTAGAATGTCGATCGTTCAACCACAGTGTCATATCTTTCTGTTAATTCGAAAACATTCCGAAATCAACTCAAATAGTCACGAAAACCTTTATATTCGCTTAACAGGACAACATTAACACAAACCCATATACGTCTGGCCTACTATATGGATGACATCTTCAGCATACACTGGCTGAGTGAAGAAGACGGCCAACTATTCTCAATTTACCTAACCTCTCCCCTAGAAGTCCCAGTAGTCGCCCGTTTACGTTGTGAGACTTGACGGACAAGTGGCCAAAGGCACTAAATCATGTCAGAGAGACCTGCCCCCCCCCCTCCCCAATCGGTATTCATTATTCAGTTTTCAACGCACCTTTGCGCTCCGATATCACGTCCCTATAGGGAGGGGCTCAAAGTTCACGCGCGAAACAGCCCGAAGCCGGCTTCTCCTCAGGAACGGCGCGCGCAGCGGGGAAGCCCGTTTCATTATTTCCTCGCTCGCCAGTGAGGTGTCCGACTCCGGCGATGACGGCAAAGCGCATCCCGCCATCGGCAGGGTCGGACTTGGAACAACCGCCGCACGCACTCATGATAGCAGAGTCGCACGCAAAGTCCGGGTTTGACCCCGCGCTTTTGACGCACGCGCAGACGGTTACACTTTCTCTTTTCTGGCGCTTTGAGAAATGGCCTCTGCGTCTTCGGAACATTACTCATATTTTGTATTCCACCCGCATATGTACACACGCGGAGAGAACTCGCACAGGGTTGATGCTCGACTGGCTCTATCTCCATTTTGCTTTCAAATCGTTTGCGTCTTTTTTTCTTTCTTTTTTTTTTCCCCCGAGTTTATTTTGTTCGGAGATGGTGTAGTGGACAACGCGAAACGTTTTCGATCTAGGGGAGCTGCCGTGCGCAGTAAGCAAAACTATCGAGGCAACAAAAACTATGAACGGGAAATCTAAATGCGCGCGAACATCACTCGCATCTCCGGAGTATTCATATCTCTCGCGGTTGCTGTGTGAGGTATCTGTGTTCGACACGTGTCGGTTTTACCACGAAAAGTCACGAGAACCTGTTTTACTCTTTCTCATCGATAAGCAACTTTTCACTAGAGCACTGCATTGCATGCTCCTTGTGTTCTCCCCCCCCCCCCTTTCCCATCCCTCTCTCTCTCTCTTTCTTTTTTTTCTCACTTTCATGATAGAGAAATAGTAAGAGATCTGGTCCTTTCTTTTTGTACCCGTGTTAGAGTGAGACTTGGCGGGACCGGCAAAGATGCGACAAGACGACGCGCGAGCAAGCGCCTGCCTGCAACAGATCTATGCGAGGCGCCCCTCTTCATTTGTAAATAGAATTACGTTCGCGAATTCGCGGCCTCGAAAATTTATGGCGATGCTTGAGCGCCGAACAGCCGCTTCGGCTTCCGAGGGAGCATGCAGCCGTGGGATGAATGCGGAGTGGTGGGGGGAGGGCGGTGGGGGGGGGGGGGGGGGGGGGGGGTTGCTTGTGCTCGGGATAATGGCGGGAACCTGATTTCAGAAATAAATATTCATCGGCCGTATTAAAAGTTAATAGTATTAGAATGGTGCAAAGCGGGTTTCAGCGCTGCATTCCTTTTTCTTTTCTTTTTTTGTTGTTGTGTTACGCGGGGAAGAACACTGACTTCAAGGGGGGACAGGCAGGCGATTCGGCCTATTTATTTCTTAGATATTATTAACAAATTATGTCCCTGTTTGTTTTTGCCGTGTTATTTTTTTTTTTTTTCGGGACTTTGGTTTTGGATGGTAGCGTTCGTTTATTGATTACGTTATGTTCTTCGTTGTTGCTGTTGTTGTTTTTTCGTCATACGTCTCAATAAATTAATGGCTTTCGTTTATTTGTAATTTTCCTTGTTCTATTTAAGAAGGAAGCGATAGATTTCGACGTGAAATTTTAAGCATTGTATTATTTATAATAAAGCGCTTTCTACGACAGTGTTTCAGTATAAATTATTTGATGCCAGCCTTTTTTTCTTGAGGTAATATATAATATGATCTAAATATTTCAAGAACCTCTCCGTACGAAATTTTCTTTACTATAAATCTAGCACGAACAATAATAACTCAGACATACATACACTCTAAGAAATGCCTGCGCGTCTACTCACCCCCAAAACACTCAAAGCGCCAATCTTTGTGATCTAGGAAAACAGCTCAGCGAATGATGAGGTGGAACATTCGTTTAGACCTAAATATTAAGTCTGCGCTGTGGCATTGCGCAGTGCAAAACGTCTTGCTTGCATTGCGTAATGCCACAGCGCAGACTTAATTTTGATGTCTAAACAGATGTTCTGCCTCCTCATTCGCTGAGCTGATTTCGTAAATCGGAAAGATTGGCTCCCTGAGTGTTTTGCGGGTAAGTAGACACGCAGGCATTTCTTAGAGTGTAGGATAATATTTCTTAGTATTCCATGATTGCAGTCTCATAACTCCTATTCTTTAAGCTTGCTTCCTTCGGAAATTCGCCATATAATGTAATAATTGGATTAAATGTCATTATCTACGGCGTGACTTGTAGTTTTAATATTTAAGGTCATGAGACAATATCTGAACGCCCAACGGAATTTAATACTAAACTAAATTACAGTATAAAAAAACACGTAATTCCCCAAAACGCACAAGAAAAAAAAAAAATCTAGCCGATCCGCAGATATGCATGGATCGAAGTCGAGCCCGACACAAAATACGGCGACGCTATTTTTGACGCCATCCCTTCGAACGATATTCAAGGGCGCACTTGAATCGCAGTCGGAATCGGCATCGTCAAAGCCGGCGCTCTAAATGTGGCCTGGAAAAGGAGCAAACTCCAAAAATAACAACAAACTCTGGGCCACGACAGAAAGCAAAGCGCGCTATCGCGCGGGGCCAGCCACCACGACGCCTTCCCGCCACCGCTCCTATCTCCAACGTCGGAGAACGCCCAGAGATGAAGTTGCAACTCCCGTGTCTCTCTGTAGCGCCAGTTATGCTGGTTTTTGTTCGTCTAGCTTTTTTTTTTAATTTGTATTCTTTTCTTGTCACTGTGACCTACATTCCCTTGACAAGCGATTAAGAGATGTAAAAAAAAAAATACTTAAAAGAAAAACTTGCTCCCTCTGGCTATACTCAGCCGAGCTTCGCGCGTGGCTACAGCTCATTCAGCTCCATGTTTGACAGACGCCACAGGAATGTTTGAAGGAAATCACAGAGGTTTCCAATGTAACGTGCATGTAGCAACGAGACAGGTGCATGCATTTTTCTCCGCAGTCAACAAGGCTCCGGCATTCGAGAATAAAAATCGTCGAACGACGAATCACGTTAACATATTAAGCCACACCTTGCGTTTTTTGAGCTGTCCGTGAGTCGACTTAAAGCGTACAAGCAGCATAGCTTATGAAGGTATAAAACGCCAAGGTAACGCGGAAAAAAAACAGCTAAGACGCTTTTGAACTATATTCTCTATTTGATTCCGCTTGGACGGCCGAGAGCAAGTTCGGATTCAGAAACCAAACTTGGATGACTGTTTCCTTACGCCCGAATGACTCAGCAATTCGTCGTCCGAAATGTTGCTGTATAGCGTAAGGAATTCGCGTCAATTAATCGGATAATATGGTAGGACAAATGCTCGATGCGGAACCCTCGCTGAATGCCGTTAGTTCAACTCGCATGTCTCAAGCGCTCTGGTGTAGGAGTGAAGGAGGAGGATAATGCCCGCCTACTGTGTGCGTGACCATGAGAACAAGTCCCGAGGAGAGAGAAAGAATGCCGATCGAAAGATAGCATCTCGCTGCGGGGAGAGTGCAAATCCCCGGTGGGGTTCGAGGCTGACGCCAAGACCCGCGTGCTGGGTCTCTCTTACAGAACGGAACCGTTCACGTTGATCCTGGCAACAGCAGCGTGGATGGAGAGGTTAGGGATGAGGCGGAAGAGGCGCCGGGAGGAGAGAGCCCCGAGAGGCTTACGGACGCAGGAAACCGCCGCCCCCTCTATCCCGTTTGTACGTGCGTGCGTGTGTTCCCGCGTGTGGGAGTGATCGCGAAGGGGGAGGCAAATCCGGACTGGAAAGCTTTCGTACTAAGAGCCCGCTGTTTTAAAACATCCGCACAGGGGATTGTTGGGGAGAGTAGGCCGGAAAAAAAGACTATATTAAAGTGCAACGGCGACGACGAATCGGAGAATATGGGAGCGGTGTGTGTGTATTCGGCGCTACACGCTCGCCCGGCGGACGCCAGCAGTCTACGGGAAAGTGAGTGAGCGCCCGGCGTAGCTCGAAAGTGGATCAGAGGACCAAGCTGTATACTTACCGGCTGACTTCCGCCGTACCCGGACAAAAGGCGCTTCTACTTTGGGAGTGAAAATAAAAAACCCCAAAAACACCCTATAAGATTGTTTTTTCTGGAATTTGGTGCGCGTGTGTGTGCGTCTGCTCGTGTAGTAGGAGCCGGAAGGGAGTAGAATACTATTTGCTTGAGGTGGAAGTTTAGACATTTCGGCAATGGTACAAACAAAGTCCTTGTATACCAAATTCTTTGAACTGGGACGGCCTGCTTAGTTCTCGTCGGGAGATATATGTGTTCCCGTAATGTTTAACGTAAAACACGTTATAGGCGAACGTCAGGCACTTTCCAGCGGTTACGAAAAGTGTTAAGAAGAAAAACTTACTATACAGCGTTACAAAAGAAACAAAAATTGCGCGGATGTTCACGCGACCTGATGCTAATGAACAGCGTCAGCAGGTGCGACATTTTGATTATATTGCGTCCTGATTGACCAAACATTCCGGTGATGTTGCGTTGCGTGGTGTCTCGCGTAAACCAGAACATATCACACAAAGAACAGCTAGCACCAAACACGTTCTCGCGTAAGCGCTGCACAAATTGCTTGGCCGTGCCAGCGTGTCCATTCTTCGCTCGGTAACGTCCTCTTCTACGTGCTGCTTCAAGTTTACGCAGAAGCATGATCTTGACGTCGAATGCGTTGCATTTTAACATCAAGGGTGAGACCGTCGGCGCCTACAAATCGACGACGTTCTCTCTCACGGGTGCGTTTATTCCTTCTACCAGCCGCTGCTTGTTCCGACGTATGCATCGGCAGCCCCATTCTGGCGCGCAGAGGCTTAGAGCGCCGTGGGAACGTTCGACCGAAGGCGAGAAAGAGCAGGGGCCCTAAACTCGTCAAACACAAAGTTGGAGCCAAAAGTTCGTGAAGTTGTAGCCGAAAGTTCTGCGAAAAAAACGCAAAGTCATCGTCGTCATAGGCCAATCGGTGCGCTTTGTCAACTTTGGCCCCAACTTTGGGTTTGACG
Source organism: Ixodes persulcatus (assembly GCA_013358835.2). Lineage (NCBI taxonomy): Eukaryota > Metazoa > Arthropoda > Arachnida > Ixodida > Ixodidae > Ixodes > Ixodes persulcatus. Next base: position 1,409,598 of record JABSTQ010011253.1, read on the forward strand.
AGTTTATACACCCAGGAGGCGAGATGCGATCACCCTAGCGCAATCGCGATTGGTGGAAAGCGCTGCGCCTCAACCGTGACTATTATCGACCAAAAAGCGAGGGTATCATTTGCTGTAGTCGCCCTTTCCTGGCACCAGAGCCACCTGTGACAAACGAGCGCATGACCCGTCCGTTTTCGGTAACAGGACACTCCTCTAGTACAACAAGCCCAGTACAGCAGACACTGTAAAACAAATCCGTCGGACAAATTGTCCGCTAAATTTTGCAGCCACATTTATTGGATTTTATTGGCCTGGTACATCTTGAACTTTGGTGGCCAATGCAGTAGTGTCACAGCCGCAGTAGACCTGAGCCTTGGCCTTGGGTGGAGTCTCGCTTGTATTGGCTGGAATAAACGGTCATATTACCATAGCGACACCCAATAGCGTATTCGTCGGAAGTCGCGGTATAAGTGTCGATAAATAAACAGATGCACCGAGATTAACGGACCCGAAAGCTGATCTGCATATGCAGATTTTTTTAGATATGACCAAGGTACTGCCGCAATCCTCTATTGTCTGCCAGGTGCCTACAAATCGCAAATAGCTCAATATACGTGCGCAAGAAGCTGTTTTTTTTATTATTATTATCAAAGATCGAAAAGAGACAGAGGTGGGAAACACACTGTAGGACTGACCTTCCTGTGGATCGCCGTTTAATTTGTCGCCATCATCGTCATTACATGACTCTTCCGGGCTGGCATATACTTCGTTTCACCTAGGTCCAAATGCAGCCGACTTTCCAAGCTGATGCGACCAATCAAATTGCGTCAAAAGCACAAGTCATTGGGCCTTTCCTGCACGTGATTGGTTCAGCGACCATAGAATACGTACATAAACACGAGGAACATTACGTTGGTGCGGATTGGAAGCTGTTTGATTCGTTCCGTCAGCACGGTGCGTTGGCTGCTTCCGGACCGAAGTGAAGCAAAATATAACATTTGTTACAGCATACCTCTTCTCTAAGCTCGCTTGCTTAACAGTTCACAACGAGCCACAGACGCATGAAATGTGTCATGTACCTAAGATATTTCGTTGCAACTGCGCCTGTACTGCTCCTCACAATGTGTACGTGGCGCTAGTAGAGGCGAAACCGCGAGAGTGCATAACTCTTCGAACTACGTTGTTTTCGCAATACCAAGGAAAGGAAGAGTTGACGTCACGTACGTGCACTCTTGCATTCCACCATTCGACACATACCCTTCAAGAGGAACGAAAGCTTATATTATTCCTCAGCAACTCGCTAGTGACGCCTCAATTCGATGCATAGCCTGTATAAAAACATATCCCGCCATATTGTTTATTTGATTGTGCCGTTTTCATACTCGTTGGAGCTTTGCGTGTGCTTGCTTCAACAAAATCGTAAATGAGAATCTATGCAGACTTGGAAGAACTCAATCTAATAAGAAAGAGCCAAACAAAGAGAACGAACAAAGCAGACTCGCATCCTCCCTCGCCAACCCAGCTTCCCGGAAGAGCCAGCCCTCTTTATGAATCACGCCGCTTGTTTACCCAACTCGTGCATTAGCGAGTCTGCAACAAAGGCAACTCCAACCGCTCCTCCGCGCTGCGGAGATTCCGTCCGTCCCAGCCCCTCTCTCGTGCAGTTCGTCGCTGTCAGCAAACACACCACGCAGCTTGCAAGCAGAGACAGCTTCGCCAACACCGACAGATTCCCACTCGTATACGAACGATCCACGTCGCTGTCAAGCACGGGCTGCAGCCAGCCCGGTCGCTCCAGTTTTCTGGGCGCACCATACACACGCACACACGCTTACAACAGTGTTTGTGTTTATATACGTCCGAGATTGATTTTGATGTGCTTTATTTAATTTCCCACTCTCAAACGACGCGCGGCGGCTGCACCAGCGCGCAAAAAGCACGTGCACGCATCACACCCAAACGCACAGACGGGCATGCTCCCTGGCGAGCATATCGCAAAATATAGAAACGATTACGGCCACGCCAACGGAGACGCGCACACGCAAAGCAAGGCATCCAGACTATAGCTAAGGGACCGCAATGCTCGAGGAGCAGCGCTCACGTTCGAGTTTAGAATTTGCTTTCCTTCTTTGTATTGTTTCTTTGTGTCTGGTTCCTTTGTACGTGATCACATGCTTGGTTTCGTTTCGTCCTTGTCGACGCTGCTATTTACACGTCCCGAGCGTGTGCATGCAACGCATGCAAGCACGGTGTAGCCCTCTTTTATTTATTTTTTTTTTTTTTTGTCGGTGTGTTTTTTTTTGGGGCGTTGTGCTGGCGTCTCCTCCCATTTGGGGAAAAGATGCAAATATCGAACGTCGGTAGCTCGGAAGTTCAGCGGGCACGGTTGGCAAGGAGCACGTATGCAGGCGCGTCCGGGGCCACAAACCTCGCATAAAGTAGGAAAGGAAAGAAAATACAAAAGCGAGGAGGGCAAAGAGGGGAGGAGGGTGGGGAGGTGGTGAAAGCAGCAAAGTCTATACGCAGAATAAAAGCAAACGAGAGAGATCTGACGAGGACCGGGCGGTCTCCATCCATCTCCGTCAAAGCGCGTGGCATTATGGGAACTCCGAATTCGCCCTCCTTTTATTCACCCACGCCCCTCACCCTCTCCCCCCTTCCCCGACGCCTATTCTTGTGCCCTCCCCCGTGAGGGAGTGGAGAAGGGCTGCCCGGAATATCCGAGCTTTTTCATTTCTTTGTGTGTCTTTCTTTCGGCCTTTCCGTCGATTCGTGGGCATGTGCGTGTGTGGTTCAATACCCGGAGTCTCAACTAGCGGGGTCATCGGAATTTGCGTCTCAGCGAGGATGCCTAAAAAACCGGACTAAGTCGGTATTCTGGTGTTTCTGTACACAGACGCTATCCGGAATGAGCAAACGATTCGCGGAAAAGACGGTAGAATTACAGACTCCTAAACAAAACATGAGCTATTTGTTATCTTCGAGTCACTTCTGAAATAAGTGTGGTTCAAACTAGGCTTACGAAGATGAATGTCCATTTTTTTCGCTATTGCATAAAGCGTATGAGCACCACAAACGGTATCATTAGCAGTTTGCAGACAGCTACCTGAATTTACGAAAGATGTGGTGAGAATTTCTCTAAGACAATATCCAATATATAAGTAAGCTTTGAAGTAAATATCTTTAGGTCAAACATTTCTTCTTCTTTTTTTTTAAATAGCGCTTGCCCATTTAAAATTTAGCACTCAACTATGGTGACCATGTGAACGCTTCTCTAAATATATTTGACAAAATTTTCTGCACCTGAAAAAAAAAAAAAATGTAAGACTTCGTGGAAAGCTGCAGCTCGCGGCGCTTTGTTTCAAACGAACTTTAAACAGTTGACCCAATATGATGGTAAAGGAATTAACTCACCGAAATCCAATAACCCGCACTGAGGCACATATATGCCCCTCGTCCTTCTTTTCATTTCATAGTTTATTCACATAGAAACGTAGGAGCAATATCGTTTAGTGGGCACCCAGCCCGTACCAAGCGCCCCGCTTTCATTGCGTCTTTAACCGCAGTTTATTCTGCCGAGTACAAACACTCGATTCCGTAATAAGCGAACAGCCATTTTCGCGCGGGGTCTCCGACACGTTCGAACTTTGCCTTCCTTCCGCGTGGCTGTCATCATCAATCGGCGGCTGCAATGGCCAGATAAGAGGCCACCTACGAGATCCCCGCTCGACACCTGCAAACTGCCTCCTAAAAAAATAAAATAAAGAAAAAGAAGCCTGGAGCTACGGACGGCGTGCGCCAGCGCCGACGCCGCAGGCCGAGCGCAGCACGACTCCCTCTCGAGACAGAACCTTTTTTCCCACACAAATCACTCCGGGCGATCCCACTGCTCTGACAAATATTTCGAGCCCATCGGAGTCGAAGAGCCTAGCGGCGGCGGAGGAGGGCAGCCGCGCGCCAAAGGGCGAGCGGGCTACGTCGCCGCCGCCGCTCCCGCCGCCGGCCAAGAAAAGAGTGAAACGGGGAAGAAGAAAAAAAAAAAAAAAAAGAAGGCTGCGCGAAAATCAGCGCTAGAAGACTCGGAGGAAGGCTGGATGCGATGGTTGGGAGCGAAATGTCGGAGAGGGATAAATAATTCCGCGGAGAGGTCAAATGGCCCGCTTCGGCAACAACGCAGGAGCTGCCTGCGACGCACTCACACCGTCGTTATGGCAATAGAAGCCGGATTTATGGCACTGTAAAGTCAGTGCGGGAGGAGAGGGGGAGAAGTGGCGGCGGTGGCGGGGATAGAGGAGCGCGAAATACAGATGCACATAGATATAAATTTCACGAGAAAACGGACGATTTGTCTCCGCGAGAGAGAGAGAAAACGAGAGAGAGAGAGAGCGAGTGTTGCGGAGTTGCTCTGCAGCTTCCGCTGCGGCGGCGGCAGCGTCAAAATTGGGAACAGAACGTGTTTTTTTTTTTGTTTTTTTTTTCGGAGTGTATGAAGTTGTCGTGGACGCCACCATGTATGTGTGCGTGCGCGAGCGCGCTCTGGTACATTTTTTTGGCTACTTCTTTCTAGACCTTCTCCTTGTTCTTTTTTTTTATTATTTCATTTTTTCTTCCGTTACGATCTTCGTTTCGTGGCGATGAATTGTGCGAAAAGCCCCCGGCCGCTTCTCTCTCCCCTCCCGTCTGGGCGAGCGGGTTCGTGCGTGCGGTATCAAATAAACGCGGAGTGAGAATGGATCGAGAGCCCCACTAAATGGAGCGTGCCTCATGAGCGGGCGGTATCTAACAGCCCCGTGTCGGCTGTTATGTATACCGCCCGCGCGGTTATGGCATCGGAACGTGATGTGTCTGTCGGAGGCAATCCCTCGCCGTTACGGAGCAGTGCGCTCCTTCTGATCGCCTCGTTGCGGACGCTTAGATAGAGTTGCCTGTCAATGCGGCTTGTCTTCGTGCGTATTCTCTCTCTTCTTCGTATTGTGTAGGCTGGGCCTTTTATTGTCCTTGTTTTTGTTTGCTGATGAATGTTATCGAAAAAAAAAAGAGACGCGGTACGCCTTGTAAAAACAGTCACTCGCTCGTACTTTTACTATGATTCAAGGGTATGGATTCAGCTTGCGATTGTCATAACACGATATTCACTGCACGTTTTAGTGTGTCAAAAACTGTAAATTGTCTTTTGAGGAAAATAAAAACAAAAACAAAGCCTATGCCCATAGATAGCCGCAGCGGAACCCCACGTATAATTGTTCGTTACCTCCACTGTACGTTTTGACCTCGAGTTTCCAATCCTTTCAATCGATCAACTACTCGTTTTTTTGTTTTGTTTTTCTCATATTAATAAGCTAAGGTATACCACGCGTTTATTTATTTATTTCAGGTTTCTAATCGCGAAAAAACATCATGATTCATAGCGAGTCAATCTTCGAAATACAAATGCTCGCGGCTACAACTTTTCGTATACGGTTCGCAAGGACACGACATCACTCACTTATCTCGGAAAGAGAGCTTTAGCTTTCCGTTCTTGGAATAGAAGCCTCGGCCGAAGCTGTTTGCACGGCCTCGTCCTCTGCAGTTCAGCGCAAATTGTGTGTGAGACACGAATGTCTGGCGCTAACCAGCTGGCTGCATTTGGGGAAGTAATACATTAGAGAAGCCACGGCTCCGTTGTCCCGTCGGCAGGCTTGACCGTAAATAAACCGACCGCAACAAATCGGTGGACCCGAATATTGCTGAACGTGTCCTCTTTTCCGCCTATCACTTCGAGACAGCAATAATGTTTCAACTTCAAAATAAAGTCTGGGGAGGGATAACCGGGACGGTTCATCACATAGCTCGGTGTCCAATCGCAGGCTTTTTGTTCAGCTCTAAAGTTGTTTTCGGCATCGTCGTTCGCTGAGCTGCACTTGCTGGTCGTAGTGCTTGGCTCTCCGAGCATTCCCAGAAAATGTAGACACGCAGGCAATTTGTTTTAGAGCGCAGCTCTTAGGCGCCCGTTTCCGGCTTGAGCGGCATCGCCGTCGGCGTAACCGCGCGGTGCATTATGGGACGCGTGACGTCACTGATGACGTCATCGGCATCCGCATCGTCATCGTCATCATCACTGATGACGTCATCAGTGACGTCACTGAAAACGTCATCGGGGGGTCACGTGACTCCCAGGTGTCGTGAACCCCCCCCCCCCCCCCCCCCGAGGTCACGTCACCCCCCAGTACCCTTCCCTCCTCCTCCTCAAGAGCTGCGCTCTAATTCGGCGTTACAGGGAGTTGTAAACGGCTTTAAGTTTTTTTTTTTATAATGAAAGGTAACAACTTTTTTTCGAAAGGGGCTCTCATATCCTGACCCAATGGTTCTATGCCCAGATTTGCGCAAGCAATAAACAGTCATAGCTTTTTGTTGCTGGTGGTGGTGTTGTTACTGTTGTTTTGCAGAGAGAAACCCAGATCTGCCTGAACTTTGGTAAACTCGCAACCTGTCCCGCGTTGCTGCTGACATTAATAATCACCTCGCAAACCAGCTACACAAACGCGGAAATATAGAGCAAAACCCGAGACAATGTATACAGAGTAGTGTACACTTCCGCGGAAGGCAGCGGTGCCTTTTTACAAGTGACAGCGTCTTCGGAAGGCATGCTCACGACTCCGGGTATTCCCCAAGGGTTCATCACGGTGTTGGCCGAGGGCGTTCTTTTGAAGCTAGCCCAGCTTCACACTGTTTGCCCCTAAGCTGTGTGTGTGTGTAGGCGTTGTATGACGATATTAAGGGAGTGCAACGTCTAGGCTAGGTACTCGTTGGGCCAGTGATACGTCTATATTTTGCCGCGTGACGACGCTTCCGCACATAAACCCGCACGCAGCGAGCGGGGTCAGGGGAAGGAAGGGAGGCGGTTGGTTGGTCCGGCGAGTGCGTAGCTCTGCACCGCACCGTCAGTTCAGGGGCAAACGGAGCAAAGGGAAAGCGCCGTGGTAACCGCCTTGGCGGCGGGTGCCTCGCTTTGTGCCCATCTGGCACTCCTGTCGCTCCGGTCGTTATTAATGGGAGCCCCTCGCAGTGGGCGGCCCGGGGTCGGAAGCCCGGGACGCTGGCCCGAGACGCGACCGGCGGTTACGAGTTGGGACGGGCACAAGGACATACCCTATATATGTGACCTATCTTTCGCGTTAAGTGGACGTCTCAAGCAAGAGGAATCAACCGTCTAGGCGGTGACTGATGTACTGTTGTGAGGTATGAATATTTCCGGACGAAACCCGAATATCCTGTAGCGGCACGCTACAGCGAAAAAAGAAGGCGAAGTACACCAGCACGGGAGAACATCACCACTTGCACGCAGGCGCTCGAGATGACTGGACGTTCAGCTACACAGTCTACATTCTACAACTGATAATTACTTTGGCTCTTTTTTAAATAATGTAAAATATAAATATCTTAGCAACCAAGGACGTTTCCTTGCTACACACAGGTGACCCGGAGCTAGGGAACAAGACCTCCGACCCAAATAATAGCTTCCATCAACCGGTGAGCTTACCTTAGAACATCTGATTTCATTTGAAACGATCAACGTCACCCAAGCTTCCGCGTCGTTGGTAGACATAACAGCGCTTGCTGTCGCTGCGGTCAACTCTAAATTGCCAGAATTATGGGCTGTCGATTCGGAACTCTGGTTCCTAACGATTGAGTTGACCTTCCAAAAGAACAAAATAACATCGTCCTTGACGATGTTATTTGACCATGTCATTTCAGCTCTGCCACAGTCACCGGCAGCAGTGGTTCGGGACATTCTTCGCGCTCCACGAGATGAAGAGCTTTACGAGCAGTTGAAGAGGGAACTCATCTGGTGGACAACAGAGTCGGAACACCACCGAATGTAGCAACTCCTGACGGCCGAGGAACTAGGTGTCTGGAAGCCGACAGAACTGCTACGACGCATGGAGCAGCTTCTTGGAGAGAGAGCATCAAATATGGGGACAACGATTCTCCGGTAACTTTTTCTCCAGAGGCTACCCCAGTCCGCATGATATTGAACATATCGAACACCGGCTCCACAGCCACGTTGGCTGGGGTGGCCGATCAAATCATGGATGCAGGCTTCCTAGTCATCTCCGCTGTGCAAGCGCATGACACCACACTCCATACCGCACGGTAATCTGCAGCCATGGAAGACGAAATAGCCCAGCTGTTGGGCAGGAGATCAAACTATATGGGGTGTTTTATCGAGCTTGTTGTCCCCACAGCGCGATGTTTACTAGCACACCATAACAAAAAAATCGAACCTTGCCAACACGAGCGCTTCGCTCTGACCAGTGCTTCAGTCGCACGATAAGCGGCCTTCGAATCGCCATCTTCAATCTCTCGGATAAAAAATAAAGAACAAAATAAGGTTTCTTTTCCACACAGCTGAAGCGTACAACTAGAGGCGTGACTGTTTGATCTCCTTCACAACTGTCTTTCATTTCACGGATGGAAGACAGGATAGATCAACTCACATGAGAGCTCAAAGACCTCCGCATGGGTCACTCCAGATCCTCGAGTGCAAGCAGACAAGCCAACGATGAACGCCGCCGAGGCAAGTCTCCTACAAAATACCAGGTCTGCTGGTATCACTATACCGTCAAGACAACGACGCCAAAAAGTACCGACCTCCGTGTACTTACTCTGGAAACGGCGGGGCCACACACTAGAGGCGGATGGTGTAGCAGGCCTGGAGACCAACCGTCTTTTCTACGTAACCGACCGAACCACCAAGTTCCGGTACCTAGTAGACACGGGGGCAGAAATTTGCGTCGTTCCGCCTACGCTGGAAGATCAACGGCATCGACAAGATACCCCGCCACTACATGCAGTAAATGATTTGTCAATTAAGACATACGGACAAAAGTCAATCACTCTCGACATCGGCCTCAGATGGACGTTTCGGTCTAGACGCCTCGTTCCAGAACGCATGCGGATAGCGAAGCAGGAATTTAATCACTCTCGAACTAGGATACGTCCGGCCTTCTTCCAGTTCCTGGGCTTCGGCCCTCCACATGGCACCAAAAAAGAGCGGTGACTAGCGTCCATGCGGGGATTACAGAGCCCTCAATCAGAGAGTGGTCCCCGATCGTTACCCGATTCCCCACATACAAGATTTTACCGGCGCCTTACATGGGCCAACCATCGTCAGTAAGGTGGGCCTAGTGAAAGCATACCACCAGATTCCTGTGGTAGCAGCTGATATCTCGAAGACCGTCATAATTACTCCATTCGGCATGTTCGAGTACTTGGGAGTGCCATTTGGCCTTCGCAACGCAGCCCAAACTATCCAAAAGTTCATCGGCCAAGTCCTCCGCTGGCTGACATTTACTTTCGCATACATGGACAACATCCTCGTATTCAGCGATACATGCAACGAAGACCACGTACACCATCTACGTCAGCTGTTCAATTGCCTCTGAAACTATGGATGAGACGTCAATCCTGCAAAGTGTGCATTCGGCGCCAAGTTCCCGGATTTCCTCGACCACTGCGTCGACAGTCACGGCATATATCCGCTACCACAGCGAGTAGTAGCCGTTCGCGAGTTCCCGCAACCTACCTCAACAAAGAAACTCCGTGAATTTCTCGGGCTCGTGAATTTCTACAGGCGCTTTGTTCCTCAGTGTACTAATATCCTCCAGCCCCTACACGACCTTTTGCTAGGACAGCCTAGCAAGAACACCGTTTTAACTTGAGCACCATCTGCTGACGCAGCGATTTCTGCCATCAAGGAGAAACTTGCTAAAGCTACTCTGCTGACCCATCCAAAGGCTGGTACGCCAACATCAGTGATGGTAGACGCTTTTAACTCCGCCGTCGGAGCTGTCCACCAGCAGAGCCTAAATGGAACGTGGAAACCAATAGCATTCTTCTCGAAAAAGCTGTCACCCACTAAGTGCCGCTATAGCACTATCAGAAGGAAACTCCTCGGAGTCTACCTTTCCATCGGACACTTCAATTACTACCTTAAGGGACGATCTTTTTTTGTGTGTGTGATGACAGGTCACAAACCGATAACGTATGCTTTAACTTATAGCAGTGAAACACAGACGCCAAGAAAGATCGGGCAAATGGCTTATGTCATGGAGTTCACGATGGACATCCGCCTTATGCCAGGCAAAGAAAACTCCGTAGCAGATGCGAACACCTGCTATACAGAACGGGACGCTGTCAACTACGAAAATCTAGCGGCAGCGCAAAGTACGGATACAACACTAGAGCATCTTGGAGAAACAACATCACTAAACCTCCAAGACATAATGATTCCGGAATGCAAAGCAGCCTTGGTCTGCGATTTGTTGACAGGACAACCAAGGCCAAACGTCCTTGACAAGGTCCGGAAAGCTATTTTTAAAACAATTCACTCACCGCCACACCCGTATATTCGAGCCCCGCAACATATGGTAACAGCTCAATTCACCTGACCCAAGATCAACACCGAGATTCGCAACTACACACCTGCTTGTGTACAATGTTAGCGAGCGAAAGTTGGTCGGCACAGGACTACACCGCTCGGCAAGTTTTCACCTCCCGATGGGCGCTTTGGCAACACTAGACATAGTGGGGCCACTCCCGCCAGCCGACGATTGTAGGTACTTCATATTGACCTGCATCGACCGCTTCGCGAGGTGACCTGAAGCAACACCCATCAAGTTCAATACAACAGAAGCCGTAGCACGGGCCTTCTTCAGTACGTGGGTTAGCTGTTTCGGAATACCAACCACGTGCGTTTCCCCTTTGAGGGGGTACCACGTAGAAACACAGCAGGTCTCTAAATCCGTAAAATGGTGTGTTTTATTGGCGGTTCGCCACCACGCTTGGCCCGTCGGGCCGATAAATTTAAGAAAAGACTAAAAAATGACCGCATCTCTACGTGGTGAATGATGTTGATTGGTGCGAAGCTCTGGTGGTGCTGATGATACTGATTTTATTGTTCATAGGTAGTGCTGATGGTGCTGATTTTTTTTTATTGCTCATAGGTAGTGCTGGGTTCCGGGTTGCGTTTCGACTTCATTATTACTGCTTTATGGTCGGTGAAATGCAGAGCCAGTGGTTCTTCTAGCGGATCAGCTGGGATCCGCTAGAAGCTGTGGGAACGCATCTCCAGTGCTTAAGTCAACGGTCCATGTCAGAAAGAGAATGTGTGGTATGGAACGTGGTTATAAACGCATTTGAGCATTTGACCGCAGCGCCCTCTCGTCTATAAACGTTGAGCCAATGCATGCAAAGTTTAACGCGATTATATTCACATTTGACCGCAGCGCCCTCTCCTGTATAGACGTTGAGCGGCTTCATGCAACGTTTCATCCATGACATTTCCAGCTCTTGAGTTACTACCACATCTCAGAGCCCCCTACTCGTCCCGCCGTCGTGGCCGAGTGGTTAAGGCGATGTACTAGAAATCCATTGGGGTCTCCCCGCACAGGTTCGAATCCTGTCGACTGCGTAAACATTTTTTCTTTTTTTAAGAAGATGGATGGGATGGCAATGGATGTGAGCACGGACGGACGGATGGACAAGCCTAGACCCTAAGGAGCTTCGCCCCTAAAAGGTCGGCGCTTTCGTATCAAACAGATTCTCCTGGAGGGGCCTACGCCACCGTGCTAGGCAGATTTGTGGGAAGGAAGAAGCTGCAAAAAGAAAGGCTCCGAGGACCAGACCCCAGCTTAAATAGCCTGCGGAAAATGGACGCGCCTTGGGTAGGTGGTGTGGCTTAGCCTGCAGATGGGTCGCGCCCACAATTGGCGCGTTAAGTCCGCGCTAATCTACTCCTACTATAACGCTCCGAATTTCATACCCCGACCGCAGCAACTAAACGGAGCACAGCGTACAGGAGCGCGACATGCCGAAACAATCGACGAGCCGCAGGAGCCCTTCCGCCAGCATGGTTCTGACGAACTCGGCAACTCGTGGATACTGGTGGCAGAAGCTAAAATTATTTCCTAGGTAAATTAATTAAGGCCTCCATAAAACAACAAAGTGCAAATGAAAAAAAAGACGGTGATGTTAGAGGGTTTTTACGAATGTTTTAATTATCATGAAATTTTGAAGGCTCGCTTCGAGTACATATGCTTAAAGTTACCTTGACCGATCTATTTATTGACCATGCATTCTGTTCAGATTTAAATGAAAGACAACATTCCTGAGCCCGCTTGTCGAGGAAAGAAACTCAAACGTTTCAGATGTTCCCCGGTTCCGTCTTGCAGCGCGAGAGGGAACCCGTCGATGTGCTACGCCCATACCGTGGCACACGTCAATTCGTGAACAAACCTTCTCCTCAAAGCTACTGATGTTTCGGCCTTCAATCGAAGTGTCTTTATTCACTGGGCTAAAGATTCTGAAAAGGGCAGCAGTTCGACTGTCTTCTCACCTCGATAACATTTATATCGCTGTGCTATCGTCACGCTACCATTCAATAGATGAATTCGTTTTCAGGCGAGATGCACGAACAAACCTTTTTCGAAACGTTAATTGCTGTCTTGACATTCAAATCAAATCGTGTTTACTTGCTGAATTAAGCACTACTAACTGAAAAGGGGCAGCGGTCCGAGAGCGCCCTTCGTCTTGATAACATTTTTGGTCGGCGCAGCCATCTTGTTTGGGGACGTGATGTCACGGAGCGCGAAGAACTCACTCGCGCTCCCAGAAATATTCGGTCCACGAAGAGCTCGCTCGAGTGTCAGTCTCCGGCGACGCTCCTGTCCTTTCAGTGATCGGAGCGCCAAACTCTGGCGCTCTGGAGCACGGACTTAACGTGCCAATCACTTCCATGGGTGTGGCAATAGCAGATTCACCCAAAAGGTCGAGGGAGACATCGCCCTCTTCGAGGAATGCGGCCTCGCCTCGTATCCGAAAAACTAGCACGATCGCGGTCCCCACGACCTGAATGTGCTAGGCCTAGATAGGAAGACGGGGAACACGTGGTTCCCACAACTCTACCGAAATCTCTCACGGATGCTAGGTACAAAGCATATTCACACTATACGGTCTATCACCCCATCTAAAACGGAAGGGTGGAACGATTTCACAGACAGCTAAAGACCAGTTTGAAGACGGAAGATGCAGCAACACCCTGGACTGAAACTTTGCCACACGTCATGCTCGGAATACGCACCTCACTAAAAAGTGACCGGGGATGCAGTACAGCAGAAATGGTGTACGGTATGCTTCTGTGAATTCCTGGTGAGTTTCTGACACCTTCCCCCAACATTGAAACCACCACAGCAAAGTACTCCGCAAGTCGTCTACGTTCCTCATTCGAGAAAAAACAACCTACGCCCACACGGCATCGCAACTCTCGTGAGGTGTTCCTCAGCCCGGAAATATCACGCTACACCCACGTGTTCATACGCACAGATGCCGTGAAGCGACCCCCGCAGAACAGATATGAAGAACCATTTAAAGATTTAAAACGAGATAACAAGTGCCTTCGCCATCGTCAACGGACGTGAAGATACAATTTCACTCGACAGGCTATAATCAGCACATCTCGATCAACCCCAAGCGCACACAACTCAATCCATAGTACGACGCGTACAATTCAAAGGAACTCCTGAACGCTCGTGTCTTGAACCTCTTTGCTAGGGGGGCTAGTACCTGATAGCCGCACGTTACAGCGAACGAAAAAGACGAAGTACACCAGCATGGGAGAATTTCACCACCTGCACGCTGGCACTCGAAATGACTTGATGTTCGGCCACGCAGTCTACATTCTACAACCGATAATTGCCTTAAATATTTTGTAAATAATGTAACATATAAATTTGTTAGCCACCGAGGACGCCTCCTTGCTACAATACCCTATCCAGACAATTCCATGAAGGTGCTGCAGACTGGTGCCATTTTCAGCATCCTTGCTTATGGCGTATGCTTTGACCGATTTCCGAAGCCACAAACGCACGCGCTCTGGGCTGTGTGAATTTGTAGATATAGGAAAGGTGTATACGCTGAAAAACTGAAGAAGAAGAAGAAATGAGAGCGTGCGGTAACGTCGGAGTGCCGAGTTCCGATTAAAAGGATGGTGGGATAGAGGGTAGGGCGTTCGAACACCGAACGCCGAACGTAGGGTCTGACGTTCGAATGTCAAGCCCCGAACGCCAGACCCTGCGCGAGGAGCGTGCGACACTCTTGTTCGCTCTGATTGGAAAAAGGGGGCGGGTCCGCTCGCCTTTGAGTCTACCCACTAATCCATCCAATCAGAGCTCTGCAATCTGACGCCCCAGCACGCTCTCATCTCCTTATCTCCTTTCGTTTGTCGTCGTATAGCGTTGAGGGATATGAAAACGGAGATTTTGTTTGGCACATTCTGTCGGCTGAATTTGGTTAACTTCATCAATCATGTTTGACAATTAAAAAAAAAAAGTTTTTGAATTGGTTTTTGTGAGTCTTTCAGAAGATGCATTATAGTTCACAACATATTGCCCCTAGTACGCATAGCCTAGTAAACCTCGATGTACCAATAAACTTCAGGTACAATTTACGTTACGCTCATTAGTTCCGACGTATTTTACGTTCATATATTTGGAGTACGTGGGGCCATGTTGACAGTCGTTAGCAAGACGGCTGCCAGCCTGGTTGCCGGCAATACGTGATCGCTGCAGCACCTGGCCGTCTCGACTTCAGCACTCTATATTTCTGTATGTACGATGTATAACCGTTCTAACTGCTTTGTGCGTAACATACAGTTTTTCGTTTGTTTTTGCGTCAGGTTCCGTGTCGCCATCACAATTCTTGTCATGAGCATGTACGAACGAAACCACCTGCCCTGTATACCACTGGTTTCTTGCTGACACTCCTTTCCACGGCAACCTACTGGATTTTCTATTTTCCGGCCCCACCCATTTATAACGATCTCATTGCCTCACCTGGCCCTTAGGTTCTTGAAACGACAAGCGTGTGTAACGCAAGTTTGGAGTGCCGGGTTTGGCATCTATTCGACGCTTGTTATTGGTTACTTTATTAATATTACACACGACATAACTAAATTAAAACGTATTGAAACTTTATCTCGTCTTAACTGTAAGCATCAATAGCAGACATTTGAGTAGCAGCTTTTTCAGGTCTCGTTCGACTCTCTTTCTCATCTGTCAAGGAATAAGTGGCTTGTGACCGAACCTAGAAGGCGGGGCTTTTTCGTTTATTGTGCAAACATACAAACAAACAAACCCACCTCCGGGGCCGGTTATAAACTTACTCAGGGAAGTTGTTCGCCGCGTAACCATACGCACCTCTCACGAACCGTATTTACATCGCAGTAACAAGCGGAACAAAACTGCATTCAAACCGTGCAGCCTCACGCGACGAAACCTTAACGGTAGCGCCGCTATTATTTCTCTTCAAGTGATGTTTGTTATCGTCCTCTGGACAAACAAAAGCTGCGGTTTGGCGCTTACAAAAGGCCCGTGAAACGAGTCTGCCGCAATGCAAAACCCGTCTTGTGTGTTCTCGCTGTGTGGGCGTGCACGTTTCCTTCCTTTTATTATTATTATTATTTACACGTTTCAGCAAGGAGCGGGGGAGAGGGGGGGGGGGGGCGGAAGCGCAGCAGGAGCTTCTGCATGCGAGATCTGTTTCTTGTTATGCGCTCGGTAATTGGCAATACGTTCAGCGAAACAAGCCTTGAGGGAGATACAGCGGAAAGCTCATTAGAATCCCCAGAAAGAGTGGCACGTGTTCCGAATGCCAAGTCGCCGACCCATGTCCATCTTGGTCGTGAATCCGTTCTCAGCGGAAGGAGTCAGCCGCTTTTATTCCCTCGTTAGCCAGTTTGACAGCTACTGACGGACTGTTCACCATTTGTCTTACAATTTGGAACAAACTTTGCTGGCCTTTAGTTTCCGGAACATGGAGGGAAGAGCTAGAAACGGTTTGATGCATTGATATAAGGAACGACTTTTCTCTTTTAAAGTAAAGTGGTTAGGGAAAAGTGAAGTTAGGGGTGGCAGTTGAGTCCCAGGAAGCAAGGATAGTGGTTTCACAGTGTTTCACACGCTAATCCCTCCTCATTTAATGTGGGACTGGTGCGTATGCAAGCAGATAGGAAACTAATCTCTGTTCAATTCGTGACTCAGACAGTTGACAAAGATTACAACTGAACACTAAGAAATCAGACGAAATACGAGCCTTCTAGTTCTTGCGCGGGTCATCTTTTCGACGCACCAGCCATGTGTGGGAGCGAGCCTGAAGGGGAAGAATACCGCGCTGATTTACGACTCCGCTCTTGCAATGCGTTCAGAAGCATTTTGATCAAGAATACGCATCGTTGACAAGCTGGCTGCCTTAAATACTCCGTCAAAAAAAAAAAAAAACTTCCACCTAAATTATGCGACACCGCCTCGAGGTGTTCGCTCGTACTCAGCTAGCGCAGCTGTTTACGATTAGAGTCAATAATCTCACGGGAAAAATATGCCGTCTTCCCGACAGCTTTATCCGACATTGCCAGACGAATCAGAAGTTACATTAAAATTCTCCCGAAGAACGGGTCTCAACGATAGGATATTGTTTCTGTATAAATCCTGTCCCATTAATCCCATCGACCCGTTCATTGTATTTGCATACACTTTGGTGTCTTCTCTTTCTGTTGTCATTTTACCTTTTCCTTTATCTTTCTCTCTCTCTCTTTCTTTCTTCCTTCCGCTTTTCTTATCTCTTTTTATCAAGAAAACCCAATTCAGCGCCCACGCCAGAATAGCAAAATAGTCGGTCCTCATTGCGTAGAGCGGAACCCGAACGTGAAACTTATATGAGAATGCTGCAATCTGTCCGCAAATTCCGGGATCATAGACACAGCATTTCTGCTATATTTCCAGACTCACGCAGGAGTCAACTTGGTTCTAGGGGGATGCGTCACCGGTATACTTACCGCGAATCAAATTACTTCCGAGTCAAATAAATTATCGAATAATTAAACACTACCTTACTTCAAAGTACTACAGAAATATGACCTAGACGTTTTAAGATAAACAACTAGGCTGCACGAATGATTTTTTTTAGACGCTTCATAACTCTAGCAGCTGTGGCAAGGTGGGATTTCATTGAGGGCAGCGTGGGAGCGGCCTGGTCCTTGATCCGTGTACGTTCTCTGGTAAACGAAGCCTCCATCTGTTTTCAGAGTTGTCAAGCATCGTTAAACAAGACCGCTTGTAACAATATAACATTGGAACAAAACAAACAAAAAAAAACATTCACACCAGACAAGCATAGTCACGCAAGTGGTATATGGCCTAATAAAGGGTAACGCCTTTAACTCCTCCCAGATAGGTGGCTTAGTACATCTGCTCCGTTTACTATACCTAGCCGGCTTGCACCCAGCCGGCGAGCTTCTATATAGCTAGCGCTATAGTCACCACCCATCATGGGAGGACCCATCTCCGAAATAAGTAAAATGCTGTTCGTTTGGCCTCGACTTTCCCCTATAGCTACAAGCGGCCTTGTCGCCCTCCTCATTCTCTAACATTTAAGGGAGGGCGTCGTAGGTTGCTGGGCGGTTCTTCTCTTTCGAAACAACGGAATCGCTTCTACCGATTCTGTAACCCCCCCCCCCCCCAAAAAAAAAAAAAAAAAGTATATGTAAATATATATTTTATGTATTTGGATGTCCACGTATCTCGCAAAATGAACTTTCTCCTCAACAATATTGAGCACGATATAGACTCATTTTGAGTGCGGAGATATTAAAAAAAAAGACTGGAGAGACATTTAAGGCTGCTTAAGTGTGGAAATGCGAATGCATCACTAAGCGCACCTTTAGTCAGCCAGAGCAACGGAGCTGCCGTGGCGTCGGGATTCGACTTCCGGCCACCGAGGTGAACGGACGTGCGATGACGGGCTCCGAAGGAGCTGCAGCAACGGCCACGCTTGGCCGCGGTATCTCTGTTTCTGAAGCGTCATCTGATTATAAGATTATTTTGCCTCCTCTGCCAACAGGATACCTCGCGACGAATACAGTACTACTGCACTGCGATGTAAGAAACCGCCCCTATCGTATTCAAGACTTTTAACAGGAGATGGAAAGACTGCGTGTGCTTCAAGAGCCGGCATCGGCAGGCGCCTACCAAATGAACCATGTGTGGATGTTGCGGCTACACTCCCCGGCAGCGAAGCAACGTTTGGTGGAGACCAAGGAACTACTAGTTAAAGGTGGACGTTGCCTAGTTTTCGACTCGATCAGCATGGAAGTCAGAGTCAAGTTGCATTGGGTTCCTTACGACGTATCCAACTGCCAGGTGCCTAAGCAACTAGAGCGGTTTGATAAGGCGCTAATATCAGCAGAGACCACTTCCGAGAGAGGGGCTTTGAGAATGTCCAGACGAACACTAGAATTGTACGCATGAAGCTCAAAGATGGAATCACCGTGGACGACATGCCACACGAAATTCGAGTCGAAGGCTGCAAGGTTCTCGTTTTGGTGCCTGGAAGGGCCCCTCTCTGCCTTCGGTGTCGACGCAAGGGACACATGAGGAGAGACTGCTACTGCTGCGTCCCGCGATGCACAGAATGCCATTAGTTTGGCCATGAGGGCACAGATTGTGTCCGTACCTATGCATCAGTTGCCACGAAAAGACCTAGAAGCGAACGACTGGCAGATGGGCGAGGCAGAGGCGGAAGCGGCGACGGGGGAGACGGGGCCTCAGACCCCAAGCGTCAAAGAAATGACCGGGTATAACCTCGTAGCAAAACAGAGTGATGCAGCGAGGACAGCTCAACGGGACAACACTAAGGAAAATAAGCAAACGAAGGAAGACGCCTAAAAGGAAGGCAAGTGTTTGCCACAAGTCACCGGAAAAGCCAAAGAAACAAACGCCGAAGAGGACGAACAGACCCGGTACAGCGAAATCGAAGCGATGGAGGACGTCGACGCCAACCAGGTTGCAGAGCGACAACGAGAACTTTCCCAAGCCTCAGCAGAAGACGGCGGTGGAAGTGGTTTGCCGTGGCAAGTGAGTGGACCCAAGAAGTTTCGTACCGGGACCAAATCTCGGAGCCAAGTGGACGGTTGTAGACGTAAAGGCTCCGTGTGAGTGGCAGTCATCTGGACGACCGACATGTACGTAGGTGGAAGCGGCGTTGAAGAGCGGGGTTTTCCTTTCCATTGGTAAGCCCGGAAAGCTTTTACTTCATAAGCAAACACGCTTGGACCGGTGTGCTACATTAAATGTGCGAGGGTTAAATTCTCGGAAAAAACAGTACCACTTGCAAAAACTGGTAAATGACGAAAATATAGATGTATTAGCCCTTCAGGAAACCAAAATGGATGATGACGAACAGATAATGCAGGCTTTAAAACCATTCATGAGCAGATATGAAATAGCAGTGAGTCATGCCATCGGCAACTCGGCAGGGTGTTTTTATTTCTTTCGAAAACTATTGAACTAAATAATTTGAAAATCGCCACTGACAATGAAGGTCGACTTATTAATTGTGATTTTACAAGGAAAAATCAACCTTGGCGGGTGCTGTGCGTTTACGCGCCAGATAGAATTAATAACAGGGAAACATGTTTTCGACAAATAGAACAGCACATTAACTGTGACAGATATGTTGTTCTCTTAGGCGATTTTAACTGTGTAAGTAGGCCACAAGATAGGTCTTCAGCTAATCTGCTTAGCGACAGGAGCGCGCAGCTTTTGCAAACAATAATGGATGATAACGAATTAGGAGACGTCGCAGAGATGCTTAATACGCAAAACAAATTACCTTTCACACACTATCAGTTTTCCTCGCATGCACGTTTAGACAGGATCTATGTGTATACAGGCCTCGCCCCATACACCATGGGATACTCTGTCAAACCGCTTCCCTTCAGTGATCATTGTCTAGTAACTGTAATGGTGGGAAAGAAGGAAAAATCACGGCCTAAGTTTAATTGGCAACTCTGGAAACTTAATGTCACCCTGCTAAAAGATGAAATATTTACAAAAGGAGTGATAAGCATTTTAAAGACAATAACTGCGAGTAGGGGCCTAAGTTACATGGAGAAATGGGAGGATTTTAAGCAAGAAGTGGAAGCATTAGCAATAGAAAGGTCGTCTATTTTAAACTTTAATTCAAGGAAGGAAGAAAAAATGATGCAGCAATACTGGCACAACTTGCTCAAAGACGAGAGTTATAAACCGGGTGAACTGAGTACAGAGATAAATGCAGTAAAAGCAAAGCTTCAGATTTTTCAAGATAAACGGTATCGTGGAGCGGTTGTGAGAGCGAGGGCTGAAAAGTGTCTTCTGGGCAGGGTGTCGAACCGGTCATTATTTCGGTTCGGTTCGGGTTCGGGTTCAGTAGCACTGTATTTTGTTCCGGTTCGGTTCCGGTTTAGGGTAGCGCACATAATATCACTCCGGTTACCGGTTTTAATAAGCGCGAACCGGTTCGAACCGGTTCTTAACTCGACCTTCGAATGTGGCAAGGCTATTACTTGTATATTACTGTTATTAAATGAACTATATATAAGCGATCGGCTTTCCATTTTTATGGTGTTTTTTGCACACGCAGCTGTGCAGTATTTCAAACTGTCAGAAGAGGGCATATTTTCGGGAGGGGTCTATAGACCTTTCCAAAAAAGAACTTGTGGCCGGTGCCATCTTCAGTGTTCGGGCGTATAGGGCGTGCTTTGCTCGCTTTCCGAAGCGACAAACACGCAAGTGCTGGGCTGTGAAGATCACACACTTGCTGTGATTTGGTAAACAGTAAAAAAGTCACTAGCTAGATTGCTTTCCCTCCGTGTGTATTAATTTGTTTTGCTCTGCACACACGTGTCTTTTTTTTTTTTTATACGTGCTACCTGTTTTCGGCACCCAGTAAGATGTCACAGACAGGGGCACGAGAGGAATCAAATGTGCCGTCAAACACAGAAACAGGGACGTCGAGTGCGCAGTTGGGATAGTTCATCGAATCCCGTTAAGCTGTGGTCATGTATACATCGGCCAGACTGGCCGATGGGTCAATGACCGGGCACGTGAACACGCACGTATAATGAAATGTGGCTACATCTTGACAGCGCTTCGGGTTCGGACGGAAAAACGCTGTTCTAAAGATCTCGTGGCGATGCATTGTCTAGTTACTTTGTCTTTTTGTCTCAAATAACGCGGTCTTAGGGTCTCAGACCGGGTCATTTGTACCTGTCAGCCACCAAACAAAGTTCCGGTAATGCCACCACAGCGAACGACGTTTCTCGGATGCTCAGTTGAAGACGATTAAAGAGGACTTCAAACAAAATTGAGAAAATGGTTGAACAGGCGACATGCTGTACTTGCTAGTCTGACAAACCTAAAAAAAAAATATAGACATTTTTTTCATCCCCCCCCCCCCAGTCCTCCTCCTCCCCCTGGCCTCCTTCCAGGGCGCGGCGCGTCGGCGAATCGTCGCCGAGTAACGTTGACTCCGACAACCCACTTTTTTTTTTGTAAGGTAACACTCCGAGCACATTGAAGAAAATATTGTTTTTCATTGAAATGGACCGCAGGCGACCCCACAAACTATACTCCCGAAGCAGCGCGGTACTTGTCCCTCCTTCCTTCATGGTGTCGCTGCACTCAAGCGGAAGGTCACGTGGTGCGCTCTCGGTGCTCGATTGGCTAAATGGCTCATCGAGTGCCACTACGGTCCATCTTGAGGTCAAACATTCGCGGACGCGCAGGCCTCCGTACCTACAGTGGCGCAATCCGCTCCGACACATGGACATTCCGTAGCCAAGCGGTGCTTTCAAATCGCCGCCGCCTCCGCTACCGCGCCGCCAGGGTCAATCCAAGAAACAAAGTAAAGTTGAAGCTCTCCAGATGATGAGGTATTTTTTATTACGTATGCAATAAAAACTAAATGCAAAAATACATCGCAGTATGTAAGATTAGTCTTGGCAACATAAGAAAAATATACGCCCGCAACTTTTCCCATTTAGACCACTTATTGACACAATGGGCCCTGAACCGTTTTCGTTGAACCGGTAACCGCCACATCATATTATGGTTTCGTTCCGGTTCGGGTTCAATATGAAGCGCTCGGTTTCGGTTTCGGTTTTGTTCCGGTTCGGTCAAAAATAACGGTTTTGATCCGGTTTTCGGTTTGGGTTCGGGTTCGGTTCGACACCCTGCTTCTGGGCCAACAACCCACAAAGCGTGCGCTGGCTGACGAACGGAAGTTTGCGCTTACAAAGGAGATAACGTCTGTGGACCAAAACGGTGTTGTCAGCTCTGACAAAGACGACATTAAAAAGGTGTTTGTCGCTTACTATGTCGAACTGTTTGGAGGCAAAGACAGGCCCAAGGACATGACGGCCGTCAATGATCTGCTCCGGACAGCACCAGAGCTCTCGCAAGAAGTGAAAGAGTGGATGAAAGAACCCATCACACTGTCTGAGATCGACAGAGCTATCGAGGGACTGGCCGCCCACAAAACGCCCGGTCCTGACGGTCTCCGCGCAGAGTTCTATCAGCACTTCCGGGCCCAGCTTTGTCATTTTTATCCTGAAGTTGTACGAGAAGCTTGTGAACTCCAGGCGTTACCGCCTCCGTTCTTACAGTCGCACACGATACTAATACCGAAATCAAATGCCACTCTTAAACGACGACAGCCGTCGGGCTATCGCCCGGTAGCTTTAAGTAATGTGGATTACAAAATATTTGGAAAGATTTTGTGTAGACGAATTCAACACGTAGTGACTGGTCTTGTAGGGGAACACCAGACTTGTGGGATTAAGGGCAGAACTATCCAGGCAAACGTTCATGTAGCTCGAACCATTATCGAAAGTGCCAATTCCGAGGGAAGTCGGGTTGCAATGATACAAATTGATCTGGAGAAGGCTTTTGACAGAGTGTGTCATGGTACACTATTGCATATTTTATCTAAAGCTAATGTTGGGAAAGTTATTTGTGAAGGCGTTAAGATGGCATACACTGGATGCACCACACGATTGGTTATAAATAACTCGGTTACTGAAACGATAAATGTATTTTCTTCTGTGCGGCAGGGGTGCCCCATGTCACCATTGTTCTTTATCTTGAGCCGCTATGTTTGAGAATTATAGAGAACGAGCACGTGGAGTGGTTTACGAAAGGTAGCGCAGAAGTAAACGTTTTAGCGTACGCCGACGATATTGCTGTGTTTTGTAAGGACAAAAGCTGTGTCACCAAAGTTTTTGAGTTATGCAAAACGTTCTGTGATTTGACAGGAGCCAAGATCAATAAGGAGGAGTGTCTTGGCGTATGGTGCGGGGACTGGGCCACAAAGCCAATTTTGTTTTTAGGGCATTCAGTGGAGCGACTCTCCAAACAAGTACCTTGGAGCTCCCCTAGATCACTTGAAGAAAAGCACGCCATATTGGGATGGTGTTACGAAGGATTTAAAAGAACGTACGGATAAATGGGGTGGTCGCAACATGTCAATTTTTACAAGAGCTACAGTGTGTAATATTTTTTTGATTGCAAAACTTTGGTACGTGTTACAGGTATTATACTGCACGCGCAGCTGTATTCAAAAGATGCATAGGGTGTTCGCTTTGTTTATTTGGATGAGTGCTGGGGAGCCGATGCGAAGAAATAATATTTTTCTGCGTCCTTCCAAAGGAGGACCTGGGTTATCACACTTGTTTATCCGACAACAGGTTTCGCGTTTTCTTTATTTACGAGAACAGCGGCACCCGCTTCTGCGGGTTAGGTTTCAAACAAGGCTAACAATCTTCATCCCGTCTTTCATTGTATCTTCAGAGATCGGTTCCCCTGCAAAGATGGTTGGATTTGTGAAAGAGGTTATTGAAGCTTTTAAGTTTTTAAGTGTAAGTTATTCTTACGAATATTTGGCTTCGGTCACCCGAAGAAAGTTGTATCGCGACTTGCTTGACAACCTTTTTCCCGTACCGCTGTATCGGAAGTATTTCGAAGGTAAACGAGGACAGGACGTCTTGGCTAGCGTTAAGAAAATGGTCATCCCTCCAGCAGCAAAGTCGTTTTTCTTTCGCTTGCACAGCGAGTATTTTACTTCTAAGTAGTATTAGAAAGCACAAACTTTTATCGCTTACATTATAGAACTAAATGAGCTCTTTCCGTAGCAATAATAACTTGGATAAAATCCCTTGGTTTCAAAGAGAAAAACTGCAAAAACCGGCGATCGGTTGTTCGTGCTAACAGTGTCGCGCTCTGTATCTATTCAAAAAATTTAAACAACAAAAAAACTTTTTATATATATTTTAAACAAGGATACTTGCCCAGCTTTAACATTTTCCGAACTTGGCCAATCCCTCCTCCGGTCACGGCAATGTAAGAGTCCAATCGAAAACACATCTTCCTCTCGCCGAAAGGAGATACCACGTGATCCAGAAGACATCGATGCCTCTCTCACGGGTAGCCATCCACAGTACTTTCCTCGCTCGCAGGTTCCTCGGCCCCGCAGTCGGTGACGCGGAAAAGTGCGGACTCTCTTCCGGCTCCAACGCAGTGCGCGCCTGCACGCCATCGACTCCGTCGTCTGCGGTGGGGTCTTGCAGCAGGCAACCTGCGCAGCGGGAAAGCAGAGCGGCGGCTTAATTAATTCGGCAGCGCCGGCCGCCCGATGCTCCATTCATCTCCCGGAGTCGGGGAACGAGTCGATTTCCAGCTTCTGAATCTGACGTCTTGAAAGTTTCGTGTTCCACGCCTTGAACGCGCATTCAGGCGATTGTCGGCGGCACTCGATCCCCGGCATTCTCCGAGTTTAATTAGTGATCCGCTGGGCGGGCCATTGCTTATCGGGGCTTGTAGAGACGCGGGCACACCTCCGGAGGAGTACACGGAGAGACGCCGCGTGCGACGAAGGTGACGGCTGCTGCTTTGTCATGGCGGCCTGATATCTTGGCCAACAGGAAGGTGTTTGCAACGCTGTACTACATTTTTGTTTTATTATTATTATGTTGCGGAGGCCGGACGAGTGGACGCGAGATAATATTTTATATTTTTCACTTTTTCTTTCGGAATCTAGCGGCCATTAGCGAGTTTAAGAATGGAGCACCCGAGAGTTTTGCATAGGTATAGGAATAGCATCATTGCCTTGCGCCAATCCAAAACGCGGTTTGAGCTCGGTACCTGCACAGTTGCGACGACGCTATTTTTTTACGAAAGCAAAGCTTTTGGGTGGGCTATTCTGAAACTCCATAATATTTGCGCCCGTCACACTTACTGCCATTTACGATTACGAACGGCTCGGGTGATATCGCAGCAAGGTAATTATGTCGACGGTACGATAACTCTCATCAGGATTAAATTTTAAGATGAGAAGGCCTAGGCGCTATAAGCTCGCTGTAGCGTGCATGTAACCCCTTAAGCAGGGAGTTGTTCTTAAGTGCGCGACCATGTATTCAAGAGTTATTATTTTTTAATAAAAAAATATAAAAATTACTTTTGTTGAGCAACATTTTTTTATTGTTTTTTTATGTAAAGCTAAACGTTGTCGCATTTTCTTTAGCTGAAGCAGCAAAAAGTGGAGAAAGTGTTCATTTTTACACGTTTGACTTTGTAAGGTAGGTCATTAAGAGTGTGTTCTACGAGTATATTTGGGGGAAAATATAATGCCAGGCTTGCTTTGTAATTATTCTTGGGGTTTCGCAGTCACTGAGCATTTACTCATTTTTAAGTAATCGTCAGTCGCCAGTTCGCTAAAGCAGTGCTATGTTTTCTGCGTCTCAAAGCTTTGTACAACTTCCGGGTACCCATGATCCAAAAAAAAAAATGACAAGGCAGTCACTTATTTCTTTGGCCAGTGAGGACAAGTAAACAAAAGCGTGCTTGGTATTGTATTTGATGTATGGTAGTAACTATATATAACCTCCATCAAAATTTGGCACGCGTTCCACGGTGCGTTTTATCCCTCCATTCGAAGAACTGCAGCGCGTCTTCATACGAGCTCCACATTTTGAGATCCAGGGGTTAAGAACTTCCTGGCATAATTTTATGTTTGCCTCGCAGATGTTCTCGGTGTTTTACACGATTCATCGTTGAATCGTTTTGTCGCGCCTATATTGGATCCATTCTCAAAGAAGCCCCTGTGCTTACCTCAAAGTAGAAAAAGAAAACCAAAATTGGAGACACTTATCGATTGAGCGTAATCAGAAAAATATTATACGAATGCAGCAGTAAACACACGGGTGTGTTTTAGGAATTTACACCCACTATGTCACTGTCACATCAGCAGAACAAGTTTCCCAGCTAACTGCACAGTGTAGGGACCGTCGTTTCTATTCGAATGTGCCTGGTAGGTTCTGTCGTTTCGGTGTCTGAAGCCATTTATTGCCTGTAAATCAGACTTTAAGAATGATTTTTCGAAGCATCTGATTGGAAGTAGGTTTTAAGATATATTGCTATTCAGAAACTTCCTAACCTTTCGAGGTCATTGAAAAAAAAAAAAGACACTAAAGCGATCTAGTGTCAGTACCCTAATGAAAAACCTGAGACTGAGAATGGCAATAATAATTAAAAAGAAACAAGCAAACACACACCGTTTGCAATTTATGAAACACTTACATTCTTCTTCAATTATATCGCTGGACTGTGTACTTTTCGTGCGAATCAATTGTCATTCCCTGACTGAGAGACCTTCATAAAAAAAAATGAAAACTCGCTCAAAACCACTCTTGCTCTGTAACGTATAGTTATGCACCGAGAAACTTAGGCAGAGGAGGAAACAAGAACGTCTGGGGACGTCAGAACGCCGAGCTCTGGTTGCAATGATTAGTGGCTAGACTTAAAAATAGGCTGAAATCAAGAAAACAGTTTTTGAAGGGGCCTAGATGAGACGTATGGTTGGTTTTCTTATAAATATTTCGACGGAATTTTGTTTTACCAATGCCTGCGCGGCTGCGCCATTAGACTCAATTTGGGGGTTTGGGGGGGGGGGGGGGGGGGTGAAGGCTCCTTTGGTGCGTACAAAAATAAGCACCTTTTCTCTGCTCTCCTTGGTCAGAGAGATGATTGACGTGTGAATTCTTGATTGTAAACTTGTATCTTTGTGCCGTCATAGTATTTTAATCAACAATCTTTACGTGTCTGAGACGCAAATAGTCTAGATAGAGTCATTATTTTTTTAGAAATATCCCGAGATTGTTTTTCTGTTTCGGTAGTTTCGGTGTCAAACGATAACAGACATGGCTGCCGGCGTTTGCGGCGTGCTCAAAGAGCGTAGCTCGTAGAGCTCCTTTATTTTTATGAGTGAAAGTCGTGCTGCCTTCACCGAGGTGTTTAGAGGAAGATCTCCTCAACCGACCTAGTTTGCAGCAAACAACTGTCGCAAGTATGCGCGTTCGGAAGCGCTAACCTCCTTGGGCCCTACCCAAGGAGGCTAAAATTACGTGCAGTCATGCCCTCTTCTAGCGTAAAACAACACTCAACGACAACAACGCAAGCACTGTGCGGGTGCTCATGTTCGCAACTGGCCTGGCCCTAAGCCTAGCGTCCTACTTCAACTGGGGTTTCCCCAAAACACATTAACACGTTTTTTTTTGTTTCATTTTTTAAGCGAATTACGCATTTCCGATTGCTCATTCTCCGTCAAAAATGTTGCGCTAGCGGTCCGAACGAGATGCCAAAGTTTCAGCCCGAGCCAATATCGTATTCAAAAGTTGTGTGATATTCTGAAAACTTCAATGGGAAAATGAAGCTCATTCTTGCCCGTTTTCGGCTTCTGGAGCCATAGAGCTCCATGTGTTCGAGAGCTCCGTCGGCCGCTATTTTCCCATTAGGAAATTGTAGTAGACCGTTTTTCTCCTCCGCTACGGTATCCCTGAAGAAAACGCCGCAGCTGCGCATGCGCGCCACCAGCCTTATCTGCATAGTTCAAGGTCTTGTGGCGGATTACGGAGCGCTATCCGGGTGCTTAGCGGGCTGCGGAAACGGTCTACTACAATTCCCCATTGAAATTTTCAGAAAGTCACTTAACTTTTGTATAAGATATCGGATCGGGCTGAAAATTTGGCATCTGGTTCTGACTCTAGCACTGCCTTTGGGCGGAGATTGAGCGTTCGGCGAAACGCAGTTTCTTTTTTGCGATGAAAACAACTCTGTAATTGTTTGGTGGGGACACCCCCTATGTTGCTTGATCTGGGTTGAGTTGTTCTTTTGCGCGTGTTGATGCTGAATAAAGATGTAGGTTCCCGTAAAAACGTCCCTGCTGCCCTGTGAATTGTGTGACCGTTGTGATTGCAACCATGGTTTCAATACCAAAATATGCCTACACAACAGTACCGTGACCATTTTTTCTTCTATTTTTTTCTTTTTTTTTTTTTTTTGGGGGGGGGGGGCGCGGTTATGTTGAGGTGGCTGGGGTGTCCATGACTTGGAGTGTGGAAGGGGGGAAGGGGAATCAAAATGCATGTGTATATAATAAGGTCGGCTGGTTTCTCGTGGGTAGATATGAGGCCCATGAGACCACCCTATACGCCTCGCAAGTGGGCTCATTTTCGTCTTCTGCGCATGAGAAAGGAGGTAGCGGTGACGTCAGAACGCCGAGCCCTGATTGGCTGATCGCGACCCCCCTATCTGAGCGTCGTCTGCTCCTTTGCAACGTCGTCTGCTCGCAACGTCGTCTGCGTCTGTCTTACCTTTCCTGCGACTTTCGGAAGTGCAGGTCTTTACGAGCGAGCTCGACTTCGCCTTTCAGAGAGGGCAGACGAATGAACTCGAGCGGTACGCTGTTTTTGTCTAACAACTAGCAGACTCGCATCAAGGAGAGAAGTCAAAGGACTCACTGGCGAGGTGTCCCGAGGCGCCGAGGTTTGTTTGCTAAGACCCGAGAGTGAGCGTGTTAGTGTCCGCAAGTTCTCTCCCAAATACTTTTTCCCTCCTTTCGTGTGCGGCGAGACTCCTCACTCTTTAACGGCGTCGGCGGGTCGGCGCAGTTAACATCGTCTGCTTTACGTCTGCTAGTCAAAGCGATGGCTGCTTTACCTTTCCTGCGTCTGTCGGAGATTCACCGCTTTTTCACCGACGAGAGTCCACCGCTGCCTCGGAAAACAAGGAGATGACAAGAGGAAGAGATTGAAGGGTTCACAAGGGTCGCGCGGGCATATTCCATTCAGCACGCCAGCCGGTCGTGGGCAGACGGTCTTGGCCAAGGACCGTCGGAGCACCGCTGTGCCTGCAATAGGCCTATCAGCCGAGCTCGCTTACTCGGGGTCGGTGGAATCGTGGTCGTTGGAGCATTTCCCGGGTGTTTGTGGATCCAGCGTTCTTGTTCGTCGTGGTTTATTTCAAGTACTTTTTACTTTTTTTCTTGCTACTTGTAGTCGGGACGCGTGAGAAGAGCACGTACCAAAATAAACGTCCGTTGGTCGTCGCGACCAAGTAACTGAGCGACGCTGTTGGCCATGCTGAGTTGATCGTCGTAGGATTCCGTCGTAACCTGAGCAAAACTTACGATAATTTCGTTTCGTGGATACGAATTTGTTCTCACGTTTTGTCTTAGGCACTCTTTCGGCGTGAACATGGTTTTGTGAATCTGGCCTCTGCACTTCAGAAAGTCGCAGGAAAGGTAAGACAGACGCAGACGACGCTCAGATAGGGGGGTCGCGATCAGCCAATCAGGGCTCGGCGTTCTGACGTCACCGCTACCCCCTGCGCAAGAAGCAGACGAACTTGCCCTCCGCATACGCCACTGTAGGCCGGTAAGAATTTTCGAGCGCTTTGGCTGCAGGTAATCGGGCGTTCGGCTCGCATCAAGTTTGTCCAGGTTTGTTCCCGTCATTTCGCTTAGAAAGGAAAGTAGCTCTCAAGTTTTGCAGCGCACCTGGCCTGCCAAAGCGAATATTTTTAGGTCACATTTTAATTGTGCGCCATGACGCTGACTCGCCTTGCTCGGGGATGCCATGCGAAAAAAATTAACAATAAGAATAGAAAGGCTTGAAGGACTGCATATTTATTTTGTTGAACTGTTAATTCCTCTCCGTCGCTTTTTACCCCTTATTGACAGACACTGGCAGACGCTTGTATTGGACCATGGCTCGAGCATGATGGAACTCTAAAGCGCCGCTCTCATGGTCGTGTCTTGCAAGCGTTGTAGAAGTGTTTAGAACTTTAGATGGGGGCGGAATAGCAGACGGGCAAAGGTGAAAACGGACGCCGACGCGCAGCTTTCAAGGCCGCGTCTTACTGGCATTGTTGCGGAGTTGCCACTCCGAAATTGGAATGATTCCGGAATGATACCGCATTTTCGTTACCCCGGAATGGGATGGGAATGGAATTAGATGCCTTGTGCCCGGAACAGAGTGGGAAAGGAATGGGCTCGGATCTTACGCGAGCTTTGTCGATTATCATCCCTGCGGGCTGATGGCGCAATTCGCTAACGCATAATATTTGGCTCTTGAAACAGCATCATTGCACTGGAGGTGACTGACGGCTTGATTGTCTCACTGGTGTATGCTCCTTTGAGGATGAAAATGGCACGCCCTCAGGGGAGCAACTAAAACTGGAAAGTTCTAGACAGACAAGCTGTCGTTCCTGGCGCCGTGAGACGCGACAAAGCGGATGTTGTAATTATTAGCGATTAGGATGTAGCTAATGACCAGGGTGTCGAACGAACCCGAAGTGAAAAACGTAACAAAGCCGTTATTTTTAACTGAACCGGAACAAAGCTGTAACCGAAATAAAAAATTTGATACTGAACTCGAACCGGAACGGAACCGTAAGTTCATGTGGCGGTTACCGGTTCATTGGAAACGGTTTGGCGCAATAAAATGTGAGCCTCACCTACTTGCGGGTGGCGGCGCGAAGCCAAATAAATACTGGCAAAGGTGGTGTCAGCCGCTCGGTTTTGACTAAACAAACGGACGCGACGACTTGACAGCTGAATAATAAATAATGAAACAAGTAGGTATATTTCACTTCAGCACGAATAGACCTATTGCTATATTGCCCAAGCATCAAGGAGAATGCAGAGATTGGTGTTCCACGCGCCGCACGTTCTGGCGTCAGCAGTAGCAACTTTTCTAAAGCAAATACCTAAAACAAATATTTCATCTTGCACGCGCGGTCCTCAGCGCTTTATTTTGGTTATTTACTTCGAATCTTTTATACGTGCTCGTGTGGCGCGTGAAACACCAATCCCTGCATTCTCCTTGATGTTTGGGTAATATAGACCTTTCCAAAAAAGAGCGTGTGGCCGGTGCCATTTTGAGTGTTCGTGCGTATGGCGCGTGCTTTGCTCGCTTTCCGAAGCGACGAACACGCACGTGCTGGGCTGTGAAGATCGCACGCTGGGCTGTGATTTTGTAAACATTGGAATGGTGTATAGCAAATGGTCTATTAGCGGCGAGATGTTTCGGTGGCGCCCTCGTTTGGTTACCTTTCGTGACGTCATTACCTTGTGAACAACAAGTTTGATGGTGTTTATATTGAGCATGGCGAAAGCCTGAAATCATAGCGCTCTCAGAGCAACACTGCCAACACCGTCAAAATTGAAGTTCTTACATTCCTCTTATTTGCGTCGATGATAATTCCTTTGCTGACGTCATAGTCAGCATTCGGCCAATTGTGGTGGGTCGACCACAGCGACGCTTTCGATCGCTCACGTCGCCAATAGGTATCAACAAGTAGGCGTACACTTCTATACTTTGTTTCACGTTACCATGCACCGCAAAGGATGCTACGAGCCACTGGAACCAAGCTCGGAGGGTGTCACTGTCACGTGTCCTTCCGGGTGGGCGGAGCGAAGCGTGGAGCGCCAAGTCACGAGACAATCTATGAACTATGGATTTTGCTCGTGTAGGTCGTAGCGTCCATTGCAGTGAAACGCAATATATCTGACTATGCAGAAAGACTAAAGAGCTATCCTTTGTGTGTGTAGTTTCTTTTGTTGCTGCTAAGCAATCCGCCTCAAGGAAGAAGAAAGTGTACATGAACATCAAAATAAGAACAAAAAGTGGACGGCTGTCGGCCTGTTTGTTTCGCCATGGCGAAATCTGGAAGCGCCAAGGGGCGATACCGCGACGAGAGTGACACTGCAGCGCCGGTCACCAGTCGCCCAGTGCCCTAGACGCTGCTTGAAACAACATTATTTGTGTGTGTGAGTTTTCTAGAAACAGTGAATCGTCCGTTGTATTTTTGTACTTTTTCGTTTTGTTTTAATCGTCTTTTGATTGGCCTTCGCTGTCTTTCTAATCTTCAACTCAGTCGTTCGAGCAAGTACCGGCCTGCGGTCGTACATCAGTACTGCGTGAGCCCGTAAAGACGCCAGGCTAGCAGTCGTACTGCGCTGGCTAAATTTTTCATCTACAGCGGCTGACAATGTCGCCATGCCCTGGCTGACTAAACTGTTTTTTTTTCTAAACAGCTAACAACTAATGTTTTGTGGGTAATTTGCGAGTACGGTACGTACTATCGTCACGGTGTCACTGTGCGTTATGGCTGATTTACTTCATATGTGAGTACAGCACTTGGTAGTTTCCAAGCACCTGTATAACCACGTAACTTTTATAGAACGGTGTTTGCGTTAAAAATTCAAGATCACTAAACGAAATTAAGCATATATTTGTTTTGCTGTCCTCGTTTCCGCAGAACGGCTTGTGATGTCCTTTTTTTTTTTTTATTGTAGGTGACGCCGTGTTGAACTCCTTTTCTTGCTAACGACTGGGAACTGGGAACTTTTTTCTTTAGGAACCGGTGTGAACTGGTAACCGGACCCTTATTTCAAAAAGCATTACTGAACCAGAACCAAACTGAAACAAAATACAAAGCTACTTGACCAGAACCCGAATCGAAGCGGAATAATGACCGGTTTGACTCCTTGCTTTTAACCCAACCGACGTTTTAGTGTTTGCGTGGAATACGAAGAAATAGAATGATTATGGTAAGAAATCGCAAGAATCGTACCATAAACGTAACAGTTCCAAGGCAGGTTTTATAATATGGTGCTACAGTCGCTTGTTCTGGCGTCATGTACCAATTGCACTTTATCAGAGGTTTCCTGTTCTTGCCGCAGTGCATGGAGATTTCGGGGAAATATACGCGCCGTCGCTTCTAACAGCGCACTAGCGGTGCTGTTGTTAAAGTACTCGGAGCAGAGGGCAAAATCGCTTCTTGCGCCACGCACGAACTAGACATTTTTAAGGACTCATGAAACAAACAACACGCTAACTATGGATCTGCTTAGGGTTTACGGTACTGTTTGCGACGAAAATCGGTAGTTTTCATTTTTAGCGTCTGTTCCGACTCGCAAGCTTTTTGCGCTTGATCGAGCAATCGGTCTCTGCAGTGACAAGAGGTTGCGACGAAGTGCTTTGTGCGACCACCTTTCGGCTTAGTAGAATGAGTGCTTTGGGACGCCTTTGAATACTTTTGCAGTCGGCTCCACGTTTAGATGCCGTCAGTTTTATGCTGCTTTTTTTTTTTTTTTCAGTAACATAATCTGGCTGTCAATGGCCATTTTTTTCACGTTGAAAAATTAGAGGAATAGAATGGCGGTAGCTTAGCCATTCCAGGAGTGGGAATGTACCCAGTGCCTCCATTCCGAGGAGTTGAAAGGAATGAAATTTTCGGAAACTCTAATTCCCCGGGATGGAATCGGAATGGAATGAGGGTGCCATTCCGCAACAATGTTGCAGACGACGATAGAAGGTGATGGATTGGCAGACGATGCCGGAGGCTGCCGCGCGTATACGCTCGCACGACTAGCAAGCGGTGCCAGACTTCCAGACTAGACGTACCGGATGTCGCGAAAGGGAGACAATAGACGTTCGAGCATGTTCGGCCGCGCAGCCAAGCCAGTCCGGTGGTAATGGGCGGGGCCACTGATCTGTGGGCGGGGCTTAGAACGGGCCGTGACCTCCACCTAAGTTGTGTTTCACGAAGTAATTTTTTTTCCGCGGAAAAACTAGAAGAAAAAATAAATACGTGTCCCATCTTTTTAATTAAAAGAAAACTTTATTATTACTTATTTTTTTTATTTTACTGCTTTCTTAAGGCTTTGTTATACTCCGAAGTCGAGCTTAGTGAACGCGACTTAGCGGAGCTCACACAGATACTGATTGGTCGCAGATATCGAGTTCCTGTTCACCGGCCAATGAAAGGCGCACGTTCTGCGCTACGCTGCGCTCGACGTCGGAGTATAACGGAGCCTTTCAAGCTAGCTGCCCTTGTCTGTACTGCACTGGTTGAACGCCTTCGGATGCAGGAGCCAAACGCCGGACGCCGGCGTTTCTCGTTCTAATGCGTTCGACAAGTGCAGAGGAGACAAAGGCAACTAGCTTTAGGTCTCCCCACTAATCCTTTTAACCAGAGTTCGCCGTTCTGACGTCCCTGCGCGGTCTTGTTGCCTCATCTCTTCCAGTTTCGAGGACAGACTCGACAATTTTATGCTTATGCTAACAGGCAAAAATTTTAACAGCGAAAATAATGCAATTTTTGGGTCAGAAATACAAGCACAGAAATACAATAGTTAGGTGAGTTGGGATAGCAGACTATAGAACAAAGTATATTTGCGTGTGCTCATTTGCCAGCCTTGGAACTAAATATTGACATGTTACTCGACAGAAATAAAATTAGAACAAGAAACGAAATATAATCATCGTACGAAGAATCCCGTAAAACAAATGTACTGCTGACACTTCTATATTCGGCAGTTCTCGGCACTTTTTTTCCCTCATAAATACCTCGGCACGTAAAGTGATGAATCCAAGAACTAACCCGAAACCTTTCCAGATAGCGAAGACAGACGGTTTCGTAATTTCTTAATGTCATTTCTGTACACGTACTCCGAAAGCTTTTCACGTATACTGTCGCACACGGCAGCTCAATAACTCAGTGGCACGCGGCAGCGGCCACACCAGCGACATATCAAATCGGAGCGAGGAAAACAAAAGTTGTGCTGCGACAACACCTATGCCAACAGCGGGAAAACCAGACGCGCATGACAACGAGGCCCAACACCACGCACGAGTTCACCCCCTCCCCCCCCCCCCCCCCTTCCCTTTGCCTCGTCCTCCATTACCTATATTGACCCCGTCACCACTGGCACCAAAGCGATCACCTCAGACGCGAGAAACACACGTGCGTCCATCGCTCTGCCCCGCGTGGCCCTCTCAATTATTAAGGTCCGCCCGAAACTCGACAGACAGCGACTGCCACACGAGGAAAAGCCCGACACTCGACGCCGTGGCGGGCAGGCAGCCCGGCGAGAGACCCCAAACCCGCCGTGTCCACAACCGCCACACGGACTGAGCGCTGGCATCAACGGGCGCATTGGCGAACCCGGTTCACACTAATGCATTCGTGGGCGAACTCGGGGCTGGGTTGAGGGAACTCCGCGTGGCTGTAGGGTGTGGAAGGGGGGCGAGCGCGTGTCATCGGGGTGAGCGGAGCGAGGGTGACTCGTGGGGTGCGTGTCACTGCGCGGGCGTGCCTTGATAGGATTACGGACCATGAGACCCGGTGGCGGCGGCGGCGGCAGACGGCATAGGGGACCAGGCCGAATCGGAGGGAAGCCGACATTGCGGCGCTGCGTGACGCCGTGGCGTTTGGTGTGAGGCGGGTTAGGAAGGAGACGGGACATAGGGGGGAGGGGGGGAGGGTTCTATTAGGAAGATCTTCTTTGGAAAGTGTACGCATCGAAATTCGTGGGGTTGCTATGGCATTGTCTGTTTTCCTTCACAGGGTAAAAGCGGCACGTGTTTTTCCGCTTCGCGGTTTGTTTGCTGTTAAACTCGGGTGAATGAGTTCTCTAGTTAGAGGGGACGGGAAACGAGTTTCTAAATTACTTGTGAAAGCGTGGATTACGAATCTTGACGCCAAATATTTGTCACTTTTTATGATTTGTCTTTTTCTCATAGAATATTTTATAATTGTGGAATGTGCAAAAATTCTTTCTGCACAGCACCAGTAGCAAGCAGACCTTTCATTCACCTGTGAAGTTTATTTATTTTACGTGTTAATACAATTACTGGAGACCATGCGTGAAACATATTGGACCATAGAGAACCCCACAACACCCCACAACACATCGTTCACGTATGAATTGTAGCGAAACAGTCAACTACGATACCAGGAAAACTCAAAAACTATTCAGTAAATCTTTTACGTCCCATAAAGAGGTCAGTTAAAACCCCGGCTAATGCACATTTGGTTGTTTTGAATAATCACGTGTTTCTAGATAACTTCACCAAAGTGCGCATTACAATTGTAATTCGGGTTATCAGCAACCTTATGGCGTTTACTTTCCAGAGGTCTTAAATCCGCACGCACATACCCCAGAGCCGGACGAAGGTTCGGCTCTAGTGAATGTAACGTCTAGACCAAATGTCCTGACTCCTGACGCTCCATCCCCAATCCTTCGTGTCTTGAACCTCAACGGCCTCAGGTCCGAAGAGCTGAGCAGAGCCCAATTAACTCGAGACGTCCGAGCTCATGGCCCACTCTATACCTGGCTGTGGCACCCGTCGAGGTCGCACACCCTGTAGCGTTCGCCAATTACGCGAACACATCGTTTCTCCTCGTCATAAATCTCTCCCCACCCGCCTGGGCGAACAGGCACGGGCCTCAATAGTTCCCGCCATAAATCCTTCATTCGGACACTGGTACTACAAGCCACGGGGTGGACAAGGAAAGAGAGGGCGGGGGGGGGGGGGGGGGGGGGGGTGCACACAACTTGAGAAATATTTTTATTGTGTTTTGTTTTGTTTTGTTTTTTTTTTTGTTTTACTCATCTACCTTACGCGGGGTGGAGAACCTCTTGACGTTGCACCGAGAGGGGAACTGGACATTTCGGGGACCAAAGGGGGAGACCTGGGTGACCGAGCGTCGTCGGTCTTTGTACAAAACGAGCCGCGGCACCCAGGCCGGACGGGTGACGCTGGGTAGGGGAGGACTGCCGCCGGGCCTCCCTGGACGCGGGACCGTAGGACAAAAGCGTCCGTGTGGTCTGTTATTAACGAGCGCGATGTCTGCAGGAGACTTCCAGCTGCGGGGAGTCTGTTGGTGGTCGCCGGTGCTCGTTTGCCGGCTATGCGCTTCGCTTGTTTTCTTCGTTTTGGCGCGAACGCTCGCTCTATGGAACCGACTTGCCGCACGCTGCAGGGGCAGACTGGGATTGGTGTGGCGCTCTCGCTCCAGTTGAGTCGCAAAAGCTGTGCTCTGGCCGCGTGAACGTGCTTGGCCTTCTTTTTCGGGAGGTCCGGTGATGTGTGATCGCTTGTGCTGGTGGCCCGTGTTTTGGAGTGGTGGTGGCGTGATTCGGCGGTC
Organism: Ixodes persulcatus; assembly: GCA_013358835.2. Taxonomy (NCBI): domain Eukaryota; kingdom Metazoa; phylum Arthropoda; class Arachnida; order Ixodida; family Ixodidae; genus Ixodes; species Ixodes persulcatus. Next base: position 1,446,761 of record JABSTQ010011253.1, read on the forward strand.
CGGAGTCGCCGAATGTTAATGGGCCGTCAAGGCGCGCGACTGCTGGATGTTGGGATCTAAACTCTTCGGTTGTGAGCCTAACGATCATCATGTATGTATACCAAGACGCGATGCTTGCACGGTTGAATTGGGATTCCTGGTTGTTCTGGCAAAACTCTGGTTAACAAAATGCATAGTATAGTTTAGCAATTCCGTTTCTATCTTACGTTGTTGTTGAGAGTTTTTCTGATGTTTTATCATATGTAGCGTGTTTGGAATGTTACGTGATTCATCAATTCTTACTCGTCTTGTATATGCTTCTCATTTTGGCGTGAATGACACGGGATCGAGTCGTGTTTTGCCCTACAATGAACAATGCATTTATTCTAGAGATATCAAGAGCTCCTTACAGTTTTAAACTGTTACACGTCAATTTTGTAACGTCACACTTTTTTTTTTTTTTTGCTGCTTTTAACGAATCTTGCATTCAGTAGAAGCTGGTAACAAAACAAGAATGGTTCATAAAAGTCCGCTCACATTGGTCAAATTACTTTGGTCAGCGAAGAGACATATTCTTGCGTCGGTAGGCTAGTGTTTACCGAATTTGTTTTCTGTGATTACTCTTTAGATTTACTGAGAATGGCTTGATAGGACATTTTGACATGTATGAGTACAGTGCAAAACACCAAGCGACAGGAATAGCTCACGAACACAGCGGTAACTATCAGCATAATGATGTTCATATTATGAAAACGAAACCAGACAGTAAAGATAACATTTAAGAATTGCGAAATTCTGAAGAATCACAATTAAAATCCCATTATAGACATGCGTGTCATACTTACGTAGAGCACAACATAGGTATTGGGCAGGGCCGATGTCGTTAATGCAAAAAATTTTGAGGGCCAAGAAATCTTACCCCGAAGATTTGCAACTGTATCTTTTACTCTAGATCGACTCTGAATCCAGAGAACATCTCATGTTGTTAAGGATGCTGAACCGCAATTGGAATCTCACAGAATAAGGCCGCAGAAGCATTGAACGTTTCGGTCAATGTTTCTGCAGCCTTATTCTGCAAATATGCTACGAACTCCAAAACATCACTCATACACCAATATCTCAAACGGATAGTGGTATTTTTGGAAAAGAAGGGCGCGATCAAGTGAGGAATGTGACGTCACGATTCTCCTGGAACAGTTGAGGATGAGGGGAAGTGGCCTCAATTGTCTCTTCGCTTCGGTTTACCTGCTCGAGAGGACGAAGCGCAGCGGAGAGGGAATAAGAATCGTGACGTGAGATATCTCGTCGGCTTGTTCAATCCTGCCCTTATTTTCCAGAAATATGGCCATCCGTTAGAGATATTGCTGTATGAGTGATGTTTTAGGCTCCAGCCTTGTTTTGTGAGCTTCAAATTTCGATTCAGCATCCCTTTAAGGGGAACCACAAATGCCCTCGACTCCATAAATCGCAATGCCAATCAATGATCCGCCGAATGTAATTTTCATGCCAAAGGAAGCAGAACAGTGCATTGTGACGAAAAACAAAATATTGCGTTAAATAACAACCCTGTTATCAGATAATCAGCCTTGATATCATAAAAAGGTGAACCAACTTACGCCACGTAGGATCCGGTAGAACCAGGATTTTAAGCTGGTTTGCCAGGATATTCTAAATTCGAAATACCCGTGTTCTGCTATGTAAGACAACAGAAGCAACCTCTTATGTGCGCAATCTGTCATTACGAAGCAGTAGAACTATTTCTGAACTTGTTTGTCCTACATGTATGCCGACGTGATTCGAATGAATGAACGAAATATGAGGGATTGTTTGCTCAGGAAAGCGAATGCCTGTAGCTGTAGATTTACCACAGAATATTGACTTGACAATTATTCGAAACGCTAACTTTCTAATTCTGTGATACGATTTGATAATTCTGGTCTTTTTGTCACGGCGGTCCATCTCCTATCGGTTTGTGATATCCATTTCATGTTGTGGCTGACTGTAAGCACCCTGGAGTTGATTGCCGAATTCAGGGACCGTCTCCAACGGTCTTCCGGTGACGCGAGGCTCCCCCCTCCCCCGAATCGCAACAGCACGCTTCGGAGATCTCCTTGCCAGTGTCGGCCCCTCTTCTTCCAACTCCATTGCTCTTTTCCATATCATTGATTTTCGATCTTAAGGCGGTCGCTTGCTCTGGCGGCAATCTTCATCCGACGTGCGCCCCCCCTTGCCCCCCCCCCCCCCCCTTCCCCCTTCTCCGCTCCACTTTCTTTTCCTCGCTCGCGCTCCTTTACCCTCTCTCCTTTTCTATCCCTCACCCTCCGCTTCTCTGCCACAAACGCCATCGCTCGTGCCGCGTCTCGTATCCGATATTTCTCCTTCAAAACGGGTACAAATTGGTAAAATCGTTTCGCAGTTTGTCCCCTGCTCTTCGACCGTCTCACTTTTTCCTTTTTTCTTTTTCCTTTTTCCTTTTGCGCGGTGCCTTCCGCCCTTCCTTTCCGCCGAGCGTTAAAATGTAGTTAACAGTAGGCACTGCCGCTCCTTTTGTCAATCTCAACATTTTTGTTTTGTTTTGTCATAGTTATTATATATATATCTATATATATATATATATATATATATATATATATATATATATATATATATATATATATCGGGCTGGGGTTGCGGCGTTGGCGGCATCGCGGATGTGTGTTATGTCATTCTTAGACAACGGCTCGTTCGTTCCCTTCCTTTCCGCGTCGTGGCGCGCTCTCTCCGTCCCTGTTCCAGCTTTCGGGGGCCTCCGGCCGACCGACATCAATCATGCGCCCGAGTATCGCGACGGGGGAAGACGGGGGCCCACCGCTGACGCCACCGCCAACGGTGCTGCACTTTCTTCTGTGTGGGTTTCGGCGGCCTAGCGTCGCTTCCGATCCCGGTTCGCTCTTATTCACGCTTTTTGCTCTGTATATCTCCGTCCCCCGGTTGTTGTTCTTCGTCGGCTTCTCCCGTCCGCCGCATTCAGACCAATGATCGTCCGCTCTGGCGGTCTCGGCCGGGTACCGGCGAAAACTTCTGCCATTGGTTGCACTTCTTCCACATGGCCGGAGAACCAAGCATCGACTCGGGGAAGTGGTACCGTCTCTCTCTCTCTCTCTCTCTTTCCGTACGATTCTTTACGCGTATATGTTTCGATGAATGCGGACCTCCGGCCGCCTCCATAATGCATCATGTCTCGAGCTTTCAGAGTTATTTTTGTTTTTTCCTCCGCAAGTTATTAACGTCGCGCTCTCTTCGCTTTGTCTGTTCTTATCCCGAATTGTCTCTCTATGCGGTTCGCGCATCCTGAAAAGTCCGCTAATTCTTCTCTCCTGCCTCTCCCATTCTGGCGATGATTTTGTCCCGGATTTATTGCTCCTACGGAATGATAAATCTGATTTCGTTTGGTTCATTTTAATTCGAGAGTTGCGCTTTAGTTCTTTCGCCGTTAATTCATTCGGTGTTTCTGCCTTCTTACACGCGAGAGTGAACAGGGGCCCAACTTACGATTGCTGTTGCTTTTTGGTGTGATTCCATCGGGCTTTTCAGTGTGTCCGATCTTCACGATGTGGGTCACGCGCACCAACTCCTGCTTTTGTCGTAATGCCGGCAGGACACATTCCGGAGATTCGTTTCTTTCATATCGCGTTTTCTTAACCAAACAAAACGAAAATCAAACTTCTGGCAAATTCGCATCGATGCGCGTTACTTTAGAATATATATGCATTTGTGTTGCCCCCGTGTCCAAGTATCTTCAACCATATGAAATGGGTCCTCGCGTTCATCTCGCTTGTTCGTTTCAATCAACAAATTTAGAGTAACCTTTTTTTTCCATTTCAGATGAATACATCTATGCGCCCTCGACGCTCGGGTAAAAATATTTCACTAATTCTCACCTTGGGCACACACGGAAGCACCTCCGTGTTAACCGATATCCATTGCTTCATATCTATGTTTAGGCGCATTTGTATCTACATAAGGTATTCACCCGGATTATACTAGCTTAAAAGAAAATGTGATATGTAATCCAGTTGATGGTCAAACGCCTCGTTAAAGAATGGAGTTCTGCAGTAAGGAGAAGAGGGAGGGGAGCGATGGAGGGGAGGTACTTGATCCGAAATGCCTGCGCAGGACCCTACCATGACAACCGTGATCGACGCCAACAACTTTCCGTGATAGGGTGACGCTTTTGCTCTCCGAATTCTCAGTTTCCATGGCCGAGAAATCCCGGCAACCTAGATATCTGGAGGCAGGGTCTACTTGCATAATTGTGTATGCGTTTCTGCCCTAGAAAATATTGCGGTTGAGAGGTGGACAGAACATATAGTCCCATAAAACAGGTATAAGGAAGCGAAACAGCTGAAACGGTGTGCCACAACCGTATCGAGAGAATGTGACTCCAGCTCGCATTCTCGACATACAGAGAAGAACGTAACCGTACAGCAGGCTACGGAACAGCGGAGCCACAACCCATTTGAAAAATAACGCACACACACCATGAAATCGTGCATTGATCAAAAGGCACGCAGCACAAAAGCTCACTGACAAAGCAGGCGTGGTGTAGGTTTTATAAAAAATCCTGCCCTAAATCAGGAGTTTTCTGCAGCAAAAAAAAAGGGCATTCGTCCGTACTGTCATACTCTCTGACGAGGTTTCGATTTAAAGTAATCAAAATGAGTCAACAGAATATTAAACAAAATAAGCTTGCTAGCCTATTTTGTAATATTATTATGTTTAATTGATGTCACTCCTTTTCGCTTATTTAGTGAAGTTAAAATAGCAGAAGAAGTACTTTAATTACTACTTTTTTTTCTGGCATCCATAGTAAAACTCTGAATATCATTGGTTTAGATAGCTATAAATAAAAAAACTTGAATAAAAGCGACAACAAATTTCTTTCATCTAAAAATGTCCCATAAACTGGAATGTTATTCTTGTGTAAAGTCATTTAGGACGACATCAAATAATTAATTTGTTTCTACACATGAGCATTGTTTTCTCTTGCCTCGATTCTTATCTGGTACACCAATATATATATATATATATATATATATATATATATATATATATATATATATATATATATATATATATATATATATATATATATATATATTACATTTAACGTTACCTACTGTGCTTGATACACTTTTTTTAAAAATAAATAACGTATTTGAGCAGATAAATGCAGATTGTACCAATTTCTTTAGAGATTCACAGTGTCATCTGATTTCACAACTATCAACAATTCAGGAATATTACGAAGAGGCGTTTTTGTTCCGTTTTTACGCGCACCATCTGCGCACAGCGCTCTGTTACTTTGTTTAACTCCAGGTCGTTGCGCAATCAAAACCCACAAGATGTAAAAAGAAACAAAAACGAAAACACATACTAGGAGCTTATTGACTGCGCTCGTTTGGATTAACACATGTACAACAACAGAAAGATGTCAAACGCCATAAGTCGTGTTTATTATTATTATTATTATTATTATTATTGGCGTTTTCTTGGCTCAAAGCGAGGGTAGCATTTCAACATACTGTGACACTGAGCTCCCCCCCCCCGACCCGCCTCCCCCCCCCCTCCCCCGCCCCCCCCGCCCCCCCCCCCCCCAAAAAAAAAAAGAAAGAAAAAAGAAAGATGTTGCAGTATTTGCGTTTCGAGACACACTTCAGCGATTGCGACACATTCATTTCTTTTGGGGTCGACGTCTGAAATGCCACATTCCCAAGTCCAACCACAGCCCATTCTACGGCCAGATTCATGCATAGTCACGGCGCTTGCTGTCTTCGTAGGTTTGCTATCCACAACTAAACTAATCATGCACTTTAAAAGCGCTGTGGCCCTGCGTTGTTTTCTTCTTTTTTTTTTTTTCTGCATGATTCGTTTAGTCAGATGTAATACACCGAAACTACCATCGCTACGGTAGCAGTTATGTTGTACGTCGAAATCAACACGGTAGGTGTTTTGGAGTACGCAATTACTACTACCCTATAGACCAGGGGTCTCAAACTCATTCGAGTGTGGGGGCCGGATTGCTCATTCCCGAAAGGTCGAGGGCCAACAGTGAAAGGGGGGGAGAGGGGGAAAAGCAATATTTTGATACTTTGAAAAAAAAAAAGAAAACTACACTTCTAACCAAACTTGATGATGTATCAAGGACAATGTTGCAAAGCAGCCGACTGTCACAGAGACACCACAGAGATTTTTTAGTGAAAGAACCTTGTGCTCTCAGTTTTTTATGAGCAGCTTTCGTTTGCCTATACGACTTTTTTGGGTCCACACTTGATATTATAACACGATTTAAAGTGCCAATTCGTACATGCAGTTTTAAAGGGGCTATGCAACAATTTTTTTACTTTGCGCAAATACCGCTTAGAACGGATCCCTGACGTTAATGACCTATGAAACACGCCTTCGTTTTTCACCCGACGCATTAGAAGTCCCAGAAAAAAAATTAAAAAACAACGAGCAGCGTTCACGCCCTCAACTCGCAGCCAGAACAAGCGGCCACGTGATCTGGAGCCGATTATATGCCGCCAATGTTGATCATAGCCACGCGCTGGGGTTGGCAAAGCACAGGACACGCGCTGAGTTCCAGACATTGTTATGGCTCGGCTATTGTCGTCGTTGCAGCGATTGGACACGGGCCACTACTCGAATGCTTCTCGAGCTATCAATTATCACGAGCCTAAATCGAGTGCCCACGCAATGCTCGGGTCCAATCTATGAACCGCATTCAAATATCGTCATACGGGTGTACTGCGATCCCCGCGTTACGTCATCGAATTTTGCAAGGGAGAGATTGAATGAAAATGATCGCTTTTGTCCTTGAAATTACACCGCAACAAAGGAGTTTCTTGGCCAGTGGCATTGCATGCGAGTATCCTTGAGTCCCACTAGTGCCAGTAAGCTCGTGTAAAGTGAAAAACATTCCAATTGAATATCGTTGCACAGCTCCTTTAAATAGAACCAGAACAATCACACCGTCTTTGCCCTGTAGCACAATTAATTAAGCTCAACAGGTATGGCCAAAAATAGATGTCTTCATACAGCAGTTTTTGCCTTCCTGGCAAATTTTATAGCAACATAAATATCAATTGTATTTTAAAGGTACTGTCGGACATCCGAGCTAATAAATTGAGCTTTACCAGATCCTCCTGTCGAGCGAGAGTTCGTGCAGCAGAGGTGCCTCCTTGAGCAAAGATCTCGCGCTTGTAGATTAGTAGTGGTATTGCCATGCCGGTTGATTTACTCGAGAAAGGACTGGTAATCAAATGTTTAAACGTAGCAATACTCAGCGCAAAAAAAAAAACAAAAAAAAAAACAGAATAATACAAAATACGTGAACAAGTCATATCAGCAGAGCTCCTTTCCAAGCGGAGTCAAATCGATGATAATAAACTACAGTTTTTTGCGCATGTTGCGCTCGAGGCATGGGAATGGGGGGTCACAGCCGCGGGATGCGCGCGGGCCGCGTTCCAGAGTGTCGCGGGCCGCATGCGGCCCGCGGGCCGCGTGTTTGAGACCCCTGCTATAGACGTTTCCGGGTACCCCGAATTCACCACCCGCATGCCGAATTCGATACCCCTGACCATTTTTTGGGTTGGCTAAGTATTTCGCGTAAACTAGCGAAAGAACGTTTTTCAGATCAAAATGTGTGCGTACACGGCGGCTTGCAAAAACATTTTTTTTTTTTTTTAGTTGCGGTGAAATTACAGGCGCAGTGTGGTGGTTCAAACTTCAAACAGTTGGAAGGCGAGAGACAACCAATGGAATTTTTCTTGCGATCAAGTGAGTGGCCGTGGTTTGGGCGACGGGGTTTGGTATCGTTTTATGAAAACACGCTCGACATTCACCCGTCTCGTCAGCACTGACATTTCGTGAAAACTTGCTTCGTGAAGCGCACGCTCCGGCAACGTTTTGGTGGCTTCACTTCGCTTCTGGCCGTATTGCTGTGCCTGTGATTGGGGGTTCTCACTGCCGTGGGTTGCATCTCTGAGCGCCCGTATAGGTCCCGGCGCTCCTTGGGCCAGAACCTCGTATGGTCCAAGTTCGGCTTACAACAGGCCGCACTCAGCGCGGTTACCCCATCGCTTCGCCAGGCTCGGGAAGTTTTACTATAATCTCGGGCTCGGGCTTATGGCAAGCAGTCGACGCCCTCGGAGTTCGGCAAGCGTTCATTTCGAAAAAAAAGGGGTCGATGAAACGTCGCAGGCTCGGTCGACGAAACGAATAGATTCGTTTCGGTTAGACGATTTTTTTTTTTTTTCAAATGAAAATTGTAGCAGAGTTCACGAATCCATCTGTCAATGAACCTTTTTCACATACCGACGGCACCAGGCGGTGGCTGCACGAACTAAAAATCGAGGAAGTGACCTACCTGCGCTACCATACGATAATGGGAGCTACGCTACCAGTTTCTTAGCTCTCCGAGCAGCGGCGCGTGCCCAACGCGACTCTAAAAAGGGGGATCTGTGGCGTCCACCCAAACGCCATGTTTTTCTTTCCGTCCACTTTCTTTTTTTGTGTAACACAATTATATATATGTTGCAATTACGTGTTCTACTCGCTGATCCACAGCCTCCTTCCGAATTTCCTCGATTTCTAGTGCCGACTTCCGCCGCTTGGCATCGAGTGCTCGCGCGTGCGCAGAACGCTTCTCGGAAAAGGTCCATTAAATGTCTTTCGTTGAACTGACTGCCGCTGGAAATTCCATGTTCCTTTCTATGCCTTCTGCGTTACTTTTATTGCTCGCTCATTGACAACCAGATTCTAAATGTATTTTGAAAATTTGATCGGTTGGTGCACTGCTGGACACTGTTAGCACAAACACAACATCGGTGCTATTTTGCGTATTACTCGTTGGAGACCCAAACAGCACTTCCCAACGTATGAACCGTTTTTTGTTTGTTTTTTATAGCAGCTATTTTAATGCAGAAGAAAGAAGGCGAAAAACCGGCGATAGCTTGTATGTACCAACTAGATCGCGCAGTGTATACAGTCTCCTTACGGCTTCGAAAATTTCTAGAGTAATCCAAATAAACGTGTTTTTCAAGCATATCATCTCACATTTACGCAAGGAGAAGACTCAGGGACGGGCTGTACGTTTCTTGCCTCAGTCGTCGGTCGCTCTTTACTTAGTAGTGGGTAGCGACTTCGGCGCGAAAATAACAATATTAGAACACCCGAAAAAAAAAAAAAATTACCGTAGTTGTTTTTTGTGTACGTCGAAACTATTACAGTATATTGGTTTATGTGTACGCAATAATGACTACCGTATGGTTCCTGGCGGACCAGTGGGATCAGCGTCTTACACCTGCGATCACAAACTCACAAAGAAAACGAGCACTGTGACTATGCACTTTTTCCGCTGCTTTATTGGCTCTATCGGATCGCAGTGGCGGCTGCGGAAGGACTTAAGGTAAAGCGAAGACGTAAAAACATTGATATTTGTTTTTTTCCCGAGGGAATTTTGTTTCGGGACATACGTGTCCTATACATTAAGTTAAAAAAAAAGTAAATTAACAAAAATTGGTGGGTTTTTTTTTTAAGGCGGGGGTTACACTGTTTATACACGCTTGGAAGAAAGTCTTCTGTGCGCTGCCATCTTGAACGATACAGGCGCCGCGCAACGTTTCCGCCATGCTGGAGTGCGCCAGGGGCACGTCAATGGGGTGCGCGACGGCAAGATGGCGCCGTCTGCTGTATGGCCGACGGCCAGCTTTAGCAACATACTGTTTTGGAACGCAAGAGGAGGTATTCACACAGAATCGTAGCATCAAATATTGTAGGACGGGCATGTTTAAGGGCTGTTTATACTCCGACGTTGAGCGCACTGAACGCAGCGTAGCGCAGAACGCGCGCCTTTTATTGGCCGGCAACCAGGAACTCGATATCTGCAACCAATAAGTACCTGCGCGCGCTGCGCTACGCGGCGCCCGACGACGTTACGTTGGAGTATAAATGTACCTTTAAGGGTCGGAGCTGACTTTATAACAATCGCAGCCTCTGTTCCAGACCGTCGTGGAAGCCAAAGCTGCCGCGAGCGCAGCCATCGTTGATGCAATGGCCATGCGGCTTCTGGCACGTTTGTTACTGGTTTGGGTATTTTATTTATTTGTTTGCGCTCTTTCGTGGTCAAAAACAATACCTGTATGTTTTACAAATATTTTTTTTTTTCTTTCTGCGCTCAGTAGTGTATGCTTCAGCAAGAGACGCGTGGCAAAATTGTACGACAAGCAGTGGTTGGAGACTTGGTCCACCTCACCTCGGCGCGCAGTTCGAGGTTAATCCGGAATCCCACTTGCAAAGGTCTACACATCATACAAAAGACAGTCTGCAATGCATACAGATAAGAACGCCAGTCACCGCGAGATCCGCGCTTCGAGTTCTGCATGGCAATAAGTAGGTTTGAACCCCGAGTCACCGCAATATTCGGGGTTCGAACCTACGCGTGCCAATTTTTCTCCTGGAACAGGAGAAAAATTGGCACGCGTAGGTTTGAACCCCGAATATTGCGGTGACTCGGGTTTGCAGGCTGTCTTTTGTATGATGTACGAGCAGTGTGACCCCGGCTTAAAGTCCGGTTCAGACACTTGCGTTTGAGTGCGTTTGACTGCGTTGCGGCGAGAATCGAAAGCGAGTCACCGGCACATCTGTGCTTCGTATGAAGCGTGGAATCCAATTCAAGGAATCTTCTTGGCACGCGATATAAGCAGCAGGGATGTCCTGGTGTCTCGCTGCCGCAACGCAGTCAAACGCAGTCAAACGCAAATGTGTGAACCGGGCTTTAAGGTGAATCGATGTATAGTTGCGTTGATTGCGCAAAGCTGTTTTTTTTTTTTCATCTAGTATTAGCTTTGGGGAGCGCTATTTTGTTGCCGTGCTTTTCTGACATCGCGCTGTGTTTCTGTTTTCTTTTTTTTTTTACAGACGCTTTTAAACGTGGTGTTTGACTTTGAAAAGTACTTGGATATTTTCCCGTAAAAGCTCATGATCCCCCCGCTCAACTGAGATCTGCCTCTATATTGACAGATACAAATATTCCCGCACTCTAACCAGGATATGCCCAGTGGTTTCGCTTGGCTATTCTAAAAGACAGCATCGACTGGAAAAGTTGCCAGGGGTGTGAAATACTAGCTAAGAGCCACCGTCAGTTTTTTACCTCCTCAGATATCTAGTTCTCCTACACTATATTTCCAAAGCACCCCCACCCCTACCTGAGTACACGACACACCAAGTACCAACAAACCGAAAGAACTTACGCCATTTCAAGATGCTAGTTGAGGTACACAAACATTTTACACACACCGCGAAAATTCTACCCCAGTACCCAGGGCGGGGGACCGCACCTTTCGCAGCACCCGCTGTCAGACACTCAGGGAGCCGAGCACGGGAAGCGAAGGGATTTGTAGCCCCAATAATCCTCTTCCGCCCAAAGAACCCTCGTCGGCCTCCGGCGGTGCCACGACCGCGATGCCGAGCCCGGGGCCCGAGCTCCTCGCCACCCGCCGCCGCCGCGGAAACCTACAAGGGCAGGCTGGCCGGGGAAGAGTAAAAACACCTGTGCTCGTTCGCGTCTTCAAACAGGCGAACAAAACCAAAACCGCGTCTATACAGGCGAGGTTTCGCCCCCCCCCCCCCCCTTTTTTTTTTTGTCGGACTCGGGGTCTCATTTAGATGGAGTCCATTAATTCGCGGGATTCACGAGCGCCACCATTTATCAAAGCACGGCGGCCTCCTCCGCCGGCGAGCCTCGGAACAGAGTGTGCGGATCCAGCGAGAGCGTCGGAGGCGCGGACGGAGAGGAATTGTAGGCGCCTTTGCCGTGCTTGCTGGTTCGGCCGCCGCGCTTTTCTTCCTGGCCAGCGGACGTTTCGTGGAGGTAGTACCTCCCTGTTTTGTGTTCTTTTTCCTCTGTTGTGCGTTTTTACTCCTTTTAAATCCCGGCCGCTGCGTGCTCCCTGTTCTACGTTGTTTCACCTTCACCAGCCCTAACCCCTTGCGCCATGTTAGCGGCGAATACGCAAGGAAAGGCCCGTTCTCTGCAGAACAATTTCTGCATTCGGTTTCAAGCATTAGCGCAGTAAAGCGCCGTGCACTTTGCCGCCGAGGCCTCAGAGCGGTGCTACTCCAAACGCAAAAAAAAAAAAGAAACACGTTGTGTGAGGTTTGCATAAAATGATGCAACAAGAACATAGAAAAAAAGAAAAAAAAAATCTCGAAATATGGTGCTGCCTACGCGAGCACTGGCAAACAAAAAGCTTTTCGCAAAAATATCAAAATGATTATTAATATTTTGTTTCTAACTTGTTGTGGGCGCTACTCCAGCCCCGATATAGCGAACCAAAAACTAGCAAATATTTTGTGCTAGTTTTTTTTTTTTTTTCGTAATTGTAGTAAGTATCAAAGGTGCAGCAAGTTGGAAGCATTAAAACGCGGAACGAACTCGGAGTGGTGGCGGTTGAGGGGAGGAACTCAATGATGAATTATGCCCGAGAACCGAAGGTTGGAAAACGGTCGGCCTCCGCCCGGAGGCGGTTTAATGGACGTACCCCGAGACGAACTTTGCTGGGGCCCCATGCAGCTTCTGTGCGAACGGGCCAAGGGAAGCGCACCGGTGCGCCGAGGTTAAACACCCAACTCGCAATATATAAACGAAAATATATATATATGGATATAAAAAAGACAGGAAACAGCAGAGGTGAACACTTACACACTCAAGTGCACCCACACGCACACGCATATACACAAGCAAACACACACACACACATGATCGTGCGCGCTCGCACACGAACACACATATTTGCGGCAGTTCGTGGAAGTATATTCGCACTTACACGATAGAGAAAAAAAAGCAAAAAAAAAAGCCACTTCATTGTAAGTGGGGCTTTCCTTTTGGCAGCTTTGGGTAAAATAAACAAAAAATAAGCAGTCACAAAAAAAAAAAGAAACGTTATGTTGCGCATAACAAGATTTTCTTAAAACTAAAGGGGCAGAGATATGCCTCCATTTCTAAGGTACTAAAGCACACATATCTAATCAAGTGGTAACAGCCTATATATGTAAACAATACAATGTGCGAAGGCTAACCGCTAGAGGCCTCAGCACCATAAAAATGCGCCTAGAGATCACTTTTTTTAAATATATGTTACATTTAATTGCTCTCAGTCGTAGCTCATACTTGCAGGCTTGTTGTTTTGCATGTTCGCCAAAATTATGGTCTGCTTTCTCGGTTCTCGGAATATGAAGCTTTCTGGTATATTACGGAACTCATTCTTAAACTTCTTCGCGACCCAACATTTTTTTTTCTTCTTTCGCATTGACATTTGTTTTTAAAACACCACCGTTTGCAGACTTCTTTCCGTGTTGTTTTATTGATGTCATTTTTATATTTTACTCGGGTTTCATATTAGGAGGAGGAACGACAAAAATACTTACATATTAGAAAGGAGATTTACAGAAAGAAAAGTCGGTAATTTTATTAATACTTTTTTGATAAAACTTTTCTAGGAACTAATTATTTTTTAGGATGAAAGAAACCCTAAATATGCTTATCGAACTTAGTAAAAAAAAAAAACAAACTTGGATTTATTTATATGTTGCCATCACGTTCATATTGCAACAATTAAAAGCCTTTTTTTGGCTCTGTATTTTTTTTTTAAGTTTGTTTAAAAGATTGCGCAAACCACTCAATCATTGCTGGAGTTCTCGAAAATGACAAAGGGGATATAATTTGCCCGTTGCAAGGTTTTCTTTTTTTTTTCTTTTTTTATCGTTTGAAATGCACCACACTGAAGTGTCATTAATCTTTCCGATCTTACGACACCGCGGTCAACAACTTTTTGCAAGTGGGTCAAACCGTGAACTGTCCGGACGGCCCGATAAGACAGATCCAACTTTGTGAAGCACGACTAGGTTTCTAACCTTTTTACTCAATCTTGCATAACCTTAAGGAATGCTTGCAAAGTCGCCTGAAACACCCAATCCTACTTATGAATGTTTTTAATCGAACACCTTCCGGAGTAAATTTGTGGCCAACACACATTGTTTCAGAGTTAATGCTAGGTTCCGCGATATCTAAATTACTAACTAGGATAAATATAATTTCCGTCTCGTGTATTGTAGACCACGTTCTTAGAAACAACAGGTGTATTCTAAGGGCAACGGCAGTTTCGAAGTGCAATTCTGAGAGCGCTCGGTTTAACCGAGCACATTTGCGAGCACACAAATGCGCTTATTATTTGCCCAAATTTGTGATAAAACTGCCAATCGCTGTATTTCTTAGCTGTCACAATGAAACTAAAAAAAAAAAAATGCATTTTACTAATATGTATTGCGAACCGAACAAAAAGAAGAGAATTCCTCAAGAGCACTCATCGACGAAATACTGTCAAGAAAATATTAATAATAAAAAAAATGAAGAAAATCTAATCTGGATGCGAGTATAGTAACGAGGCAAGTGGCCGAAGGATCTTTTAAATATATTAATGTTCTTTGGTTGGAGTGACACACCACGTTTTCTAAGCAACTCTATTTTTAATTCACTATACCGCGTTGGAGTATTCAGTGCAGGCAATGCTCAGTAAATAACGTCGCGAGTTGACAGGTGCACATGGCAATTGGAATTCAGTTTCCGCGCGAAGCACACTGTCGGAATGAATGAATGGATATCTCTATTTCCCTCAGTATGTTTGCCTGTACGTGTATTTTTGTGTGTGTGTGTATTTGTGTGTGTGTGTGTTTCCTCGCTTGTGATTTTGTTTGCCTATATGCTCACATCTGTTCGTATATGCTTATCTATGCGAGTAATTACTTTCCGCGTTCATCTGGGTAATTCCGATGCGTGTCTGGGTTATCGTGTATTTTTATATGCACGCACGTGTATGCGTATTTGTGTGGTTATATCTGCAAATGTTTGTGCGGGTAATGTGTTTTTGTGTCTGAGAGTACTTGTATGTTTACCTATGTCTGCATAACGTATGATCCGCTCTATAGTTTGCACCTCGTGCATAAATAGTCCGCAAAGTCAGGTTTCGGCTAAAAAAAACAGAAAAGGTTTTTCTTCACACAGTTCGCACCCGAAGCATATTCCGCACGTAAAACAACAACAAACAAATGATCGTACAAATCATATTTTGATAAACGTCGAATATATTAGCGCACGAAGATGCTTGGATCATACATAAATCATTATTAACATAACCTGTCACTCACGAATTCCATCATATATTGTATATTTAACAGTTCTGACAAAAAAAATTAGTCTACATCTTTGGATAGTCCGCATCACGCAAAAATTTAACTCTTTGACATTATAATCCACGGACTACAGATAGGAATATATTGTATGTGTCTGTGTTATTGTGTGTTCTGTAATTGTGGATATGGGCATATTGTTTCGTACGTTCGATTGTTTCTATGTTTTAGATGCGGTGTGGGTGCATGGAGGGGCGGATATGTCATACCTGTGTGAGTGTGATCCGACTTTGCGAAAATCGTGTGTGAAAGGAAAACAGAATCAACAATATCATTACTTTTTTAATCGCCTATGTATTGTTAGCATTCCTGTATTCATGATTCTTGCAAGTTTTCTGCTTGAAATGTCTCCCTAACGGGAAGGTCGGAATGAGTTAACGAAGCAGGTGAAGCTGGTATAGACGGAACGACAGTGGAACCAAATTTTTATTTTAAAAGCGCACAGAAAAAAAAAAAAAGAAATAAAACTATTTGAAGTGTGGTGAGTGTTTTGTAGAAAAACGACATAAGAGCAACCCGGAAGAGACCGATCTAAACATATACTGAACGATTACGGCGAGCTCGTGGTTCCTGCCTGCAACTCCGTGAGCAACGTGTTAGAGGCAGGAGAAGCACAAGAAGAAGAAGAAAAAAAAATAAAGATATGGCGACAAATCATTCTAAAAATAAACAGAGCAGGAAGCCCGACAAGTAATAAAACTCTAACTGTACAATGTTTACTAACTGTGCCCGCGTTCGTTTCTGTATGTTGTCGTGCGTGAGTCGTAACAGATAAGTGCGAAAAGAATCAGAGGCGAGGGCGAGGAATGACACTTTGAGCCTCGGAGTGAAAAATGAGCAACGAAAGAAAGAAGAAGGGGAGAATGCAGGGCGAGAGAAAGAAAGAGAGGGAGAGAGCCGGGAGAAAGTTTTCTCCGGAGTTGGAAGGAGATAAATGGAAGCCGTTGATGGCGGGAATTAATGAACTCGGTCTCGTCGAACAGGTGGACCAAGTGAGCGAACAACGCAAGACCGGGGTCCCGAGCTCTGCTGTGCGCAGCAGCAGCCGCCCAGGTGCAGGGATAAATAGATATATACAGATTATGTGCCAGTAGTACCTCGGCAGAGAGAGAGAGAGAGAGAGACAGTTCTCGTCGGTACTCCTGTGTCCCGTTTTCTTGTTTCTGCGCCGCTTGCCGCCGATGGCCCGGAAAGGATAATGATGTCGGATAACAAACCGCGTTCGGTTACGTGCCCAAGCGCTCTGGAAATGTATTAGCACTTCTACGAAAGAAAAAAGAAATACCGCTCGTTTTATTGTTTTCCGTGATCTGACTTTACAGTGATATATAGCCCTGTCGTATCCGTCGCTGGTCTAAAGTTAGTAACGTTGGAGCTCCAAGAAACTTGATTTCTGAATTTCGACACTGCGTTTGTGAGAAACATTTTATTAACCAGCGAAATATTCTCGTATACAGTACACGAGTCTTTGGAAAGAAAACATCATAGGCTAATTTTGAGGAATTATTGTAAATAAAATGGCTCGGTGAAAGAAGTCTCATTGTCCTTCAAGTACCACAGACTGATAAGCGCTCATGAGCGCTTATCAGTCTGTGTATGGGAGGTCAAAGATATTTCATAAAACCCTCGTCAGGTCGATTGTGCCAAGGCTCCATTTTCTGGTGACACAAATAATTCGTATTAAAGCTGTCTCCTTTCTTTGTAATATTTAGTAGTTTGTTTTTGGAGGTACACCCAGGGGCCAGGGGATAAGACGACTTGTTACAGGAAATAATATTCACTTCGAAAAAAATGCCGTCAATTCCGTAAAAAAACCATGAAAACGCGTTTCTTTTTTTTTTTTTCCTTTGAAAGACGCAAAATGGGCATTAGATCCATTCAGTCACGGTACAGCACACGTCTACGTGCACCTTCGTTCCACGTTAAATCACCTCGCTCGTGAAGAAGAAACCAGGCAAATCCAAAGGACGAAACGAGCGGAACTAACATCCGGGGAAATCAGCGTGTCCCCAAAGCTTTTCCATCTGCACGACACCGCTCGCACCCCCCGCCGCTTTCCGTCCCTTCTTCATCCTTCTGTGCAGCCCATTTGCTGGAACTTTACAATCCAGCGGCAGCACCAGCCGCAGCAGCAGCAAACAACGCTGAACAACAGTGGGGGAAAAAACAACAATACGATCAGCAGCGACTGCAGATGCTGCGCCAGCAGCCAGGGTCGCATATGCCCGGCAATGGCGGATGAGTTCCAGAAGGCAAAAAATAAGTACGGACAGCAGGCTCTAAAGGCGATCCATCAAGACAGCTCGTCTCACGCGCCTCGCCAGTGAAAGGCCTGCGACTTCCATGGAAGCTTCTGGAGATGGAGCAGCGTCGCGGTCGTCCGACTCGTATCCTCCCCTTTCCATTGACGTCTTCCTTGTTCTTGGACCCCTGGCGTTCCCCGGCGGGCGCTCGTTCGTTTTCCGCCAGTTACGGATTGGTCCCATGGGTCACTGTCGTCTTCTTCGGAGGTCATCCGCAGGCTGACGAGGTCGCCTTCCCGTATTCCAGATAAGGACCTACCTTGGCTTGTCTACCTGGAGGACACAGGCTCGAGGGACGCCTGCCTCGCATTCGCGTGGCTTTGGTCTGTCCCTCTTCGGCTGCGGCCGCTGTTCAGGGTTCGCGCGATGATGGATCGCGAGCTGGATTCCTGCGGCGGCTCCCAAGCTGAGGGTGCGCGGCATTCCTGGTGCGGCGGTGTCGCCGCGGCATGCATGCAGCCGTCCGTCGCGGCCGCGGGTTTCTGGCGCGGATGTGTGCTCTTCGTCTTTTGGGGGGGATTCTGGCCGCGGGGAGGGTGCCCGCCGCGTCGCACCGCTTGTATGCATCGCCCGCTGCCGGTGTCATCTATTCTTGGTCTAAGCAGCGTCGCATGTTATTGCGCTGGCTGGCACGCATTCGTCAGGAAGCTCGAAGAAACAGTGAAGCCTGTGTTGCGAGCTGCTACATGCGTCAGTAAGGTTTGGCGTTGCCACCTTCTATTTGAAAATGTCCCGAGCGGTGTATATAAACTTGTGTGCGGCGTGTTTTTCTATGACTCCATGCACTGACAATGCCCGCGCACCTTATGTTGTTGGATAGGTCTTAGAAAAAAACAAACAAAAAACTCCCTTCCATTTTTGTTTTTCATTTTCTTTCGTGCAAGCGCTGAGACAGTCCGCACGGTCTCATAACGACGACTCTACAGCAACACACACACACACATAGAAACACACACACGCACACACGCACACACACTCACACTCACACAAACACACATGTATAGTAAAATACCTTAACCAAACAAATCGAGAAAGAAAAATATGAAGGAAAACACAGTGTTGTTGCCGAGTGATAACGCAGCAATGCTCAAATGTATTGGTCGAAGACGTGTGATTCGAAGCGCCGCGAAAAATCAAAGGCAGCTAGGTGATAGAAATTGAGCTTCTGGAAACAAATTCGCGAGGCGTGAACACACAGCGAGAAAAGGCCGCGAAGTCTTCCCGACGCAATGGCGTGCGCGACGACCATGAACTAAAATGGCTGTTTGTGATCCAATTAAATCGGAGTCGTTCATCAAAACGTCGTCTACGACCTCGTAGCTACTTCGTAACGACGCGGACGACTCTAATATTTCATAGTGGTCGCGATCCGCCTAAGTGAGGCATCGTCGGTGAAAGCACCAGGATTTACTATCGCGTTTACAGCTCGTTCGTTATACCGCTTCGGGGGAAAGCTTTGCAGCGACTCGCAGAGCGCTGCGGCATTTACATAATTCTGAACTAGCGTCTTGTTTCCACGATGTTCGCTTGCACGACAATACAATACACTTTTTTTTTAACATTTGATATGCAATTTTTTTTCTTTGTCGGTAACTGGAAGTGTTCCCTGAATGCTACTCATATTCTAGATTTTGCACGGTCATTGCGCCTCGTGCGATGAAGCACAATATTAGGTTGGATTTAGAAGTACCTGTGAAGATCCACAAACCACTTGTTCGGAAGGACTTCGAAAGAACTTTGAACAGCCGTTTGGTTTTTTTTTTTTTTTTTTTTTCCGGCAACCTATAACAGATGACAGTTGTGATAATTTAACTACGGACAAAACTCAACACGTATAGATGGATCTGTCCAAATACGGCGTTCTGATCCGGATTGAATTAGAATTGGCCTCACGAGGCCCACACATTCGGAAAACGAAACCATGACACTCGCATTCTAAGGTATAGAAAAAAAAATATTTCTACAAAGTTTATGGAGGAAAAAAAAACCTACCTAACACAATAAAAATAAGAATAATAAAAAAATAAAAAGGAGAAGAGGAGAAAGCCCGACACCCGCTTCCGAGAAATCCGATCCCACCGAGAGGATGATCCCCTCTTCCCGTTCTCCACGGCGTATTCTTCGCCCAGGAGTGTTTGTGAAATCGGCGGAACATCCTTTATGCCTCCTCAGGGAGTCGCCGGAAATCGAGGCACCCATGAACGAAACACGCAAAACAATATCTAAATATAGCGACGTAAAAAGAAAACAAAAAACTAAAAACGTCCTTTGCCAATTTTCGCATAAACATACACACGAACGCGCAACACCCGGACACACGGGCGTACGAGGCGGCCTCGAAAACGGTGCACACGATGCGCTGCCAGCGGCTACGGAATATCTGGAATCTGCCAGCGACAGACTCCGCAGACGAGCCCCTGTCGCTCGTCCGTGCCGGCCGTGATGGATGCAGTCGCGACAGCGACTTGATCGTGCATATCATTATCGCTGCATATCGATCTGGCCGATAGGCGTTCCCTTATTTTCGCGCAGGTTCACTGGGCTGAGAAATGAGCACTCGCCTCCCCCTTCTCTCCATCGCCCGGATCATTCATGCAGGGACACTTATATCTGCTCTCTCTCTCTCTCGCTCTCGTCATTTCGGGTCCTTTCTCGACATCTTTTGCTTTGTTTGCAAGTTTTATAGACTTGCGTGCGACGACCGCGCTTGACTTTTTTTTTTCTTTTCCTTTTTCATCCCCTGCATTTTCTATTTTTATTATTGTACATTCCCACCTTTTTCATTGTGTCGATACCGTGAGACGGTTTGTTTGGGCGAGGGCGTCTTCGTTATTTTCGCTTTAGGCTAAGCCGGGGATAATCCCTCCTTTCAATAACCGATCTGGGGCTTTATGGTAATTTCGCTCCCCCCGTTTCCCGAATGTAGAGTCTCTGGTTTTATATTTGGGGGGAGGCCGAAGCGGTGATGCGGTGCGTGCGGTTCGATTCGTCGCTGTCGCCTAAAGACAGTGAAAGAAGAGTTTCCTTTTTTCGAGCTTGATTTATTGCGCCGCGAGAATTTTCCCCATGACAGGGGATTTGAGACCCTGGCCGATTTGCTCTTCCCTTCAGCGTCGCCGGATTCATTTTTATTTTTTTTATTTTTAAGTTATTATGTCTGGTTCTGGTCTTTTGTTATCGCCCTGCTTCAGAACACAAAGCTTCATCGACGCGAAGCGAATATTAGCTTGTTCGAGTGCGTACTGTTGACACAGCAGCTATAAACAACACCTTGCGTCTGCTTCATTTACTTAGTTGTTTCTACTATCTGCCTGTCCAATTTCAAGTGGGGTTATGTGTTCACATCCTTTGCTAACCCGTAGCTTCTACAACGGAGCTTGTTGTTCCCCATCCAATAGTCACAGAAGTACACTCTTCGACTTTTCCCAAAATCAATTGACTGCTCCCGTATTATTTTGTTTTTGTCTATTCGAATGCTACTACTTGACAGAACGGTTCAAGGTTATAAGCAGGAAGCAGTTTTATCTTTGTACAAAACGTATTCTCTCCCCTGCCCGTTTCGATCTCGATGACCATCGTATACCGGCGTGCAATCGTGTATCGCTACCGCATGCATTGTGCTCTTTAAAGATTGCAAGCTAGCAGTAGTACTGCACTCACTACATTTCTCACCTATACATCCTAAATCTGAACAAAGAAACACGTCAGACAAAGACTGAGCTCACGCTGTCTAAGCAAGAACGTCTAAGTTACCTTTTTATAAAACTTGTTTTCTCTGGGTTTATTTTCTTCTGTATTGAGTGAACTGCTCTGTCGCGCCATAACGGTATCGTCGTTTGGACCTTCTTGCTTCAAAGCAGTACCCTACGATACAAGTTGATCTTGAAATTGTCTGGCCAGCAGAAAATGTGGGAAGCGTTCTTCGTAAGAAAATTCAACATTTCTTTTCAACAACATTGAACTCAGTTTCACAACAAGTAACCCCGCATACGTGATAGTAAACGCTTAACGGCAACAACTGTGATTCGTTGAACGTAAAAACATTCGGTAATATACCGACGAATTATAACCTGGCCTCGTTGTCTGTCTGTGCGTTTCTTTTTCCTTCTCTATATTGAAGGGTATTAAGTTAATCGTGCTCCAGCGATGGAAGTCTCACATGATTAATAGCGGCGTAGGCACGACGTGCTCGCCCTGCGAGATAGATAGACGCGACTGTGCTATACCCGCGCCCGTGTACACAGACAGGGGTCGTCGATACGATTGAAATCCAATCCCCGCAGCACGAGTGCTACCGTCCGGCCCTCTAGCATGTATCATACGAGGCCGGCAGTATAAATGTGCTGAGCCCGTGACCCGGTCAGTCTTGTTGGCTCGGTGAATTTGGAGGCAGAAAACAGGCGCAGGTCACGCATAATACCCAGCTTCGCGACAGTCTTTAAATATTTAATTCTATTCGCATTCACGTCGCTGGACTACAGGACAAAGCTGAAATTTTCACACTAAAAGAATGAAAAAACTTAAGAAAGAAATAAAAAAAGCAAAGAAACAAACGAAAAAAAAAAGCGACGAATGCGCGAGCGCGCGCAGGGTCTCTGCCGCGCCGAACATGTAAACACTGGTCGCCTAGGGACGCGAAACACACGCACAAACACGACACGTATGCGCCGGCCGCACTAATGATGACTGCCGCTCGCGAAAGCGCGACATGTATTTCGGCGGCGCTGTCTCCCCACGATCAGAAGGGCCGATAAAGAAAATAGGGACGGACGGGGAAGAAACCGCCGCCGCTAGTTTCGCCCGACTCATCTTGTATCGGCGGTTGCAGCGGCCTCCGCTTTTTATCTCGACGACGAAAAGCGACTAAATGCGCCTTATCGACGATTGGGCCTCCCGCGACAGCTCTCGCTCTTGATGGTGCGGTGTATTTTTTAGCTGCGCCGGGCGGTTCGTAGTCGTCCAGACCGCGGTGATCTATGTTCGTGCTTCGTGGAAGGTTTGTTTGGGCCTTGCTCGCGAAGTGCGGCGGCGTTTCTTATCTGTTCCGTGGCTTGGTCGACGACAAGCCTGCGTATAGAGGTAGTCGGGTACTTTAGATTGGCTAAACGGGAATAGAGCGACGAGAAGTCGCAGCGATTTGGGTGCTGACTGAAAGGGCCCTGTTCTCGGGAGAAGGAACGTGTCCTCATCGTGTCGTTTGCTGCGGCTGTTATGAGGGAGAAGAATCAAGAGTAATCAGGAATCGTAACTGGAGCTTGACATTACGGATGCAGTGTTTTGAAGCTGCATACATTTTTATATTATGCTGCTCTTTTTTTTTATGCGCTTTGTTTAGTGTAATGCGCGAGAAACTTTATTTGAAATCACAAGAGACGCGACCAAAAGCAGAGTAACATGGATCTTCAGTGTGCTTTTTGGGGGTCAGAACTCGCTCCCCTTTTGTTAATACTGCTGCGTAGTGCTCTTAAAACATGTAATATATATATATATATATATATATATATATATATATATATATATATATAACAAGGAGCAGCTTTAAGAACCCATTTATAACAGCTTGTTGCATTTTGATCTTCAAAATACGTCTGCATTGTTTTGGTAGTTTCTTTCGCGTATTAAAAAAAAAAAAAAGACACACACACAAACTACATGCAGTTGCAGCGAGACACATAAAGATAATGAAATCACTCAGAAAGATACGTTTATGAATTACTATTGTTGGGTTTTAGGGGTTTGTCGTTTCTCTGTCGTATACGTCACAGATAGGCGAGAAGGTAGAAGCGGCGTCTCTCGCGACTTCTAATCTCTCGCTAATCTGTTACATGTGTTATGTAAAAGCCGTCGTGCTCTCAAAAGATTCCCAGTGACAGACAGATAAATATACAAGCTAAAACGTGAGACCGCACATTCTCTCCGTGCCGACGCGCCCTGGCTGCTCGGTAGAACCAGAAATCGCAACGACGGGAAAACACAAACTGAAAAAACAAAAAAAATAGAACTGAAGTAATCAGCATAGCAACGAAAAGTGCAGGCTCGCTCGCTGCATGCATGCATGCAGCGTGGCCAAGCAAGCAAGCAGGCAGGCAAGCCGACGCCAAAAAAGTACGCGCACAAAAGACGAGGCACATAATATGCCCTTGCACTTTCAGGTTTTTGCGACGTCCAAAGCTGCGCTCACACGCAGCAGCTAGGAACACACACACACATACACACACGCACGCGAGCTCATGCACACATATCCGCGCAGCGCAGCACACACATACACACACACGAAGCAACACAAACGCACAGGCACGGGCACAATGTCTGTCGAAGCTCCGCCTCCGAAAAGCCATTTATCATCGGCGAGACAGTCTCCGACAGCGCCTGGGAGGAGAGCGCCGGGGAAGCAGCGAGGGCGATCGTGTGGGCGAGGGTGGACGCGCACTTTTGTTTGTATCCGGGCCCTGCCGCAGGCAGGCAGGCCCCGCCGCTGCGCAAGCCCGACGCTGGGGCTCCGGTCGGCCTGCCTGCACACGGGCGCGATGGTTCGAGCCCTTTTCCCCGAGCGTACGCCGCGGCTTGTGGAGCGGATGTGTGCTGCGTGGGCTAGGCTCCATAGAGCAGGGGGTCTCCGAACGTTTCGGCATAAGGGCCGGATCGGGATATGTCGCGCTATCGAGGGCCAGAAAATGAATGAGGAAATACAAATAAGAAAACACTATAATAAATATATTCGATAATCATTTACAAACCAAACTGAAAGTTGGAGTAACTGTAAAAAATCGTCAGCGACGTTTACCTTCAATGTCTAATAATGCATGAAATGCATTAGAGGGAATCGGTGTTGGAATTCGTGTGTCACATGACGCATATTTTCCCGCTGAATTTAGCGGGGAATCTGGATTGCTGTCTTAGGTCACAGGTCGTGAATTTTTCAGCTAAATCCAGCGGGTAACTGAATTGGTGTATAGTCCACGTGACGTCAGTTTTTCGTAAAATATAGCGGAGGAACTAATATGATGTGTTGGCTTTAAGACGTAATTTTCCGGCTAAATTTAGCGGGGAAACCGAGTTAACGTGCCGTCAATTTCCCCTAAGTGTATAGGTCAAGTGACGTCAGGTGAAGTCACGTGACGCCAATTTCCTCCCAAATTTAGGTGGAAACTGAATTGGTGTATAGGTCACGGGACGTAAATTTTTCCGCTAAGCGGGGAAACTGAATTGGTTCGTATGTCCCGTGACTTAAGGTCAGGTGACATCAATTTTCCCGCTAAATTTAGCTGAGAAACTGAATTCGTGTATATGTCTCGTGATATCAATTTCATCGCTAATTTTAGCGAGAAATGCACGGACAAACAGACAAACGAACAAAATTTTGGCGGATGAATAATGAATGCATATACTTTGTATTGAAATTCGATATCTGGCTAAGTATAACTTTACACAATATATGGGACCCAGGAAACTCACCAGGAATAAATCGAAGCGCTTAGAAGCTTTGGCATGTCAGCAAAGGGCAGAGGCAGAACACCAATGAGAATGGTAAAACTTATAAGCTGAGAATGTATGTAATAGTCACCACACAGGACGTTAAGCACAATATACGTGGGAACACAAAGGAATAGTAGCATAGGTAGTTACACAGATATGAATCATGGGACTAAGAATAGTGATGCTGGTGATGACAATGTCCAATGAATACTATGGCGAGAGGCCCTGCTTTACGATCTAGACAGATTGCTCTCGTTCTTTGTTGTATCTTGCGCGAGGTTGGTGCGCGGCGCGGCGCTTGTTTCTTGAACTCGCGCTGTTGCACTGGTAGCAGCGGGCCTGCTGGAAGTGGTCACGGGACGGGCTTCATTGAAAGGATAGCGGCCACCACGGGCCCGTCGAAAATCTCCCCGGGCCGGGGTTTGCAGACCCCTGGGCTTGACTCTAGACCAATACGCCGAGACTGGTTATAACGAATTCAACGGGAATCGGAAATCACTACACTATATATGCTTTTTCGTTATAACGGACTTCGGTTATAATTAAGTGCAAGAGGTTGTGGGAAGTCGTGATCGCTTCGCTGTAACCACTATTTCGTTATAACCGACTTCGTTATAACCGGTCTCTACCACAAAGAAGACGAACACGACCTGCGCAGGGGGTCGTCGTCATCCGCGCTCGAATGTGCCGCCTCATTTGAATCTTGTCACTGCACAGCCAACGCAAAGAAAACAGAGACAAACCATTTTAAAAATGAAATATTTACAGTATTCTCTAAATTTGCGATTCTCTCTGAATTACAAAGGCACAGTGTGCGCTGAAGCGTTTTACCGTAAATACAACAGGGCTGTCTCCTCCTAAAATGCATAAATGCACACCAGTATAGTAAAGCAAAGATTTTGACTTTTCTCAGTAATTTCTAACTCAAAACTCATCCGGCAAACCGGTTAAAAATTTGATCGCGATTATAACATTTCTTAATCGAACGGTTAATCGATGAAATGTCCAGCTGTCCATGAAACGTGTCACTTCTTGATATTTAGAAAAAAAGTAACCGTGTTCCCTGAAAAGCAGAGGAACGAGCAACGTGGGGTCTTGTTACCTTTCGAGTTTGTTAAATACCGAAAAGTGACGTCTTCAAAGTCAATCATGAGTTCAAGCTTAACCTGGTCAACCGTGCCTCAAAACGTATTTGATGAATCGTTAATGGTTAATACTTGAATTTACCGGTGCTACCTATTTTTAATTTTTTTTTTTAATTTAATGTTGTTGTTGCTAGGAATAGGCACATGTTCATGCAGCTCAAAACAATAAATTAATTGACCCGTCTTTTTAAGAGTGCACGTTTAAATTAATAGTGGTCATTGTACCATGCTTCTTCAACTGGGAAAGTGTGAGTGCGTGACCCTTTATATTACACAATCTTGCCGTGTAACTACTAACATTTTGAAAATACCATAAACTACTTTTGGTCGGTAGCCCCTATATGACGATAACTCGCTGAGGACCGTCGCCGAATGTTGTTAAAAAAAGTAAAGTGTTAATGTTATACTGGATATTAATTTGGCTGCAGGAAGCATAATCTCCCTTTTTTACAGGGGACACGCGTGTGTGTGTATGTGTGTGTGTGTGTGTGTCTGGTGCGAGCGTATATGAATGGAAACAATTAAGTTTTGTATTTGTTTCCTATTCTTAGGTAAACAGTACAATAAGAAATCGTGGACGCTAATTGGGTTCCGTTCTTAAATAAATACTACCCAATATAACTATGTTTCGGGCGCCGAGCTCCACTGAAGGCTTCGACTTTTTTTTTGTGTGAAAATACTCAACCCCCCTAGAGGCATATTTTAAATTATTTGCAATTTTATTGTTCAATCGAAAAAAAAAAAAAATCTCTAATGACGGCTATCAGCAGTGCACCTCGGCTTAAACTCTGTGGCTTGTCTTATGTACGGAGCTGCTTATTCATACGTTTTAAGGCCCTGTCACACTGAGGCAACAGTTGGACAACTCTATCCGGCAACACGGGAAAGTCGTGTTGCCGGCGACCCTGTCACATCGCGGCAGCAACAACAGTCGGGCAACATGTTGCTGCCGCCCGGCAACCGTGTTTCCCGATTTGTTGTCCGACAACCCTGTCACACCGGGCTGACGGCGAGGACAACACGGGGAACACTCCGCCATCTTGATTGTTTACCTTCGTTCGTGTGCGGTGCGGAATCGCTGATATGTGACTCTACAAAGTGCTAGTGCGTTCGAAGGGCCAGGAATTACCACGGTACGACATCAACCAGTGACTGTGATTAGAAAACTTGACACGGGAAGTATTTTCCGCTCTTTATTTTATCAAAATGTTCTTCATTCGCTGACAAAGCAGATAGCCCTAACCGAGGAAAGTGAAATCGCCGATACATTTTCGGGATTTACGCCACCGTATGAAGTGTTTCTGCCCGGTTCTTTCATGCAATTTCTAGGTCTACTGTAAAATTGAGTTAGCACCGGCAGTACCCCAAAGCGTCTTTTGTGTTGAGCTGAACTGACAGTGCTTCAAAACTGCGACACCGACACGATCGGCCTTCATAACAATCGGTGGAATAAATATTTTTCAACGCTGTCTACTTGCCTACCGCCTGCTATGTGATCGCTTCATTCCCCCAAAACGTCCTGGGTATTTTGATAACAAATCAGGTGTCTGGTAGCGCCTGTTTCCAAGTTCCAAGCATCAATAATCATGATCAGAATGGTCGCTTTAATGCTTCGATTTTTTAATCTTTGGTTTTCTGGGTGATTTTTATTATACGTCATGAGCGGGTGAGTAGGCATGCCATTTTATTTTACTATCAGTAATGTGAGCTGGTCTCTAGGCAGTTCTAATTTCAAAACCTGTCTGAACGTTCACGACCGTAGCTGTGACCATTACGAAAATCGCTTTCCGTAACTATACGCAGCAAAAACATAATCGAAAATATTTTAGCTGCACGCCAGCCCTGATTATTGTTAAATAACGTTTTCCAAGCCTTTATTTGAATAAGACGTTATTGATAGGGGACTAGCTCTACCATCGAAGCTATCTATGTCGTCGTGTTTGCCGGCCCGAAATTCGCTCAGCCAGCGATCAGGGCAACACACGTTGTCCGACACAAGTTGCTGCTGTTTTTGTTGCCGAAAGCTGTCATACCGAGGCAACATTTTAGTTGTCGTCCATGTTGTTGTGCTGTTGCCCCGATGTGACAGGTTTGTCGAACAACATGGGGAGCGAGGAACAAGTTGCCCGACTGTTGGACAACGTGTTGTGTTGATGTTGCCGTCGTGTTGCCTCAGTGTGACAAGGCCTTTAGGTAAACTGAACGATGTTTTGTGCATTTTACATATATATTGACCTGATGAAGAGCGGACCCCGCTCGGAGCGTCGTCCAATAAACGTATGTGTACATCTTAAGCGATCCCTTTCTGAGCTATATATATATATATATATATATATATATATATATATATATATATATATATATATATATATATATATATATATATATATATATATATATATATATATATACGATAACTTAATCAAAAGTTATAAGTGATTTTCTGAAAAGTTCAATGGGAAAATGGCTGCCGACGGAGTTTTCTAATACTTGGGGCTCTATGGCACCAGAAACCGAAAACGGGCGAAAATGGGCTCCATTTTCCCATTGAAATTTTCCAAAAATCACTTATAACTTGTGATTAAGTTATCGGATCGGGCTGAAACTTTGGCATCTGGTTGTGACCTCTAGCACTACCTTTGGAAGGAGAATGAGCGTTCGGCAATGCCTAGTTTATTTTTGCGGAAATAAAAACCCTGTAAATTTTCTTTTGTGACACCCTATATATATATAAACGATGTACTTTAAATATCTTCCAGGAAATTGAGCTGAATGGGATGAAAACTTTGTTACGAAGTTTTTTGTTTTGATGCCGTGAACCTCGCTGTTGGCGTTATCTGTTTATATTCATTTACTGAATGTTCGCTCCTGTCTTTTACGTATTTAATTTGTGTTGTTTTAATTATATTAATATATTTTATGGTGTTTCAAGATACCAATCATTGTGCTTGTAGCTTTCAGGTGAATGCATGTTTCCTGCCATTTATGTAGTTATGTGCAGTGTAAGGGACCACTGCCTCGACAAACTTCTTAGCCTTTTGCACTGACCCTTGTTTCGGACCCTGCCCAAAAGGAAACAAAACAAAATAAAAAAGTGCGTCTGCACTATGAAAGCTGAAAAAAAGGTAAAAACAACAACGAACTTTATAATTAAGAACTAAACACGCTGTCATGAAGCTGTTAAGCAAATTTCCTTAATTCAATCTGAAGTTCAAGTCGGCTTAGGGTAAATTTAAAAAAAAGAATAAGTGACATAATTGGATACATTTCCTGCTCAACAAAACTGCCGCTATGAGATAGGTAATTGTTTTGATGATACACCACCTGCGCTGTTTTATGGATAATTGAGCCATTTTGGTGCCTGCTCTTCGGTCGCCATTCACTTATATCAATCTGCCGAGTCCTCGTGTGCTACTGTGTCACTTTGTTTTGTTTTCGCTGCGTGATTTTGACGTTGTGATCTGAGGCATGGTGTTCTGAGCACTGTTCTTTTGCTGCTTCCTTTCATTGTTGCGGTGTATTTTACAACACTGTCTTGGTGTGCGTGTCTCTGTTGCGTAATGTTTTGTTTCTTTGCCGGGGTATTACGCTAGTATCCAACAACGTTGTACATTCCCCTCTAAACAGGCACAAACTGTGTACTAAGATACGCACTACATCTTATGAAATCATGCACGCTGCTGTACTAAAGTTCCGTT
Organism: Ixodes persulcatus; assembly: GCA_013358835.2. Classification (NCBI taxonomy): domain Eukaryota; kingdom Metazoa; phylum Arthropoda; class Arachnida; order Ixodida; family Ixodidae; genus Ixodes; species Ixodes persulcatus. Next base: position 1,476,647 of record JABSTQ010011253.1, read on the forward strand.
GATTGAAAAAGCGAGGTGTTCTATTCTATTGCGTTTGTCTGTGAGAAACTGGACTCAGGATATCTTTAAATATAAAATATTGGCGTCGTTTTTGAGAGTGGTTCCACCTGTAAATATTTGTTGTCACAGTGCAAATAAACCATTTTGCATTTTGCACGTCACATAATAAATGCTCATTCGAACCTTCAGCTTCATATGGCACGGTTAATTATGAGGGGTCCTAAGATAGAGTTACACGTTCAGATTCGTCATATCCATAGCATGTCGGGGTTGAGGAATGTATAGTCGATTACTTCCCTCTGAACAATGACTCCAGCGTTGACTGCACTATTCATCTGTCTTTTCCTTTTTTTGTTTTACGAAAGGACATATTTTGGTGACAGGACTGCAAGTATATAAATACTCCAGCACAAATTAAAAGACAAGCTCAAAAATTACAAATTTAAGCAGTACATATACAAAAAGCTGCATTTACTGTCGGGCTCCATAACATCTATCGAGAGCTATTATAGATTATGATAAATCAATTGATAAGAAACTTACCAGTTATCGCTTTACACGGGAAATCCTGTTTCGTGTAGATGTGTATTCCCGATCTGACAAATTGAGCACAATGAACACTGGTTCAGGAATCTTAAAAGCAATATCCAGATGACTGTATGTTTATTCCGCGCCTAAACAAAGAAACAAAACAATGTACGCCGGAACAATGCGCTTGACATCTCACTTGGTCATTGTCCCCGCGCGCATCACACTTCTCAGATCCAATCGTACACCGAGCATGGACCTTCGCTGGGATCATTCTAGTGTTCACCGTACGTACTGAGGTAAATGTAGCGCGAGGGGAAAAATAGGGAAAAGAACAAGACAGACCAGAGCGCCCCCCTCTGTCCCGTCCCGTTTTTCTTCCAATATATTTGTGTTTGCGCTATTTTTCCTCGCTACGTATACAGTCATTACCAACTAGCCCAGCTATCAACCCCATTTTTCACCCTTATTAGACTCTTTCTGTGAATTCGCCAGAAAAGTAAACTCACACGTGTTTTAAAAATAGATTGAACGTTTGAAAACAAAAATAGTCAGCGCCACAGAAAGCGCATAAAAGCTATTATTAGAAGAGAAAAAATACGTGGGGGACTTTCCAATCAGATTAACATAGCGAATTCTTAAACGAATACATAACAGCCTACAACTTGATAAAAGCAGGGCGTGGCAAAGCCCGTGCATCTTATCATTGCTCGGCAGCCAATGAGATTGCTGCTTGAACAACATATAGAGGGCCAAAGAACGAATCGCCACGCAGGAAGCGGGAACGTAACCTGCGTTTCTTGCGCAGCCAAACCAGGCCCACTGAAACTTCGACGTCGTCACGCTACAATCGAGCACGGGCACCGAGGTGACGCAAGTGCTGTGTCAGCGCGTTCGGGCGGGGGCTTGCGTTCGGTCGATGCGTCGAACGACGCTCGACGTCGGACTCGTGTTGAATCACCGAGTTGACCGCCAGTCGCTGAAGTAGCGAGAGAAGAGGTGATATATATCACGGGGGCTTTAAATATTATATAAATGGCGTTGCTCGGGCGCAGAAGCGAATAAGCACACTCCACGATTTATGAGCACAGGTGTCTGCATCAGTTGCTCCGCATAATTAACGTTCTGATTCATAAGGAAACGCGTTATCTGTTTTACGCCGTGAATTTTACTCATTCGACACGTTCGTTAACACCCGGAGAAGCGATTTCTAATTTTTCCGCCCATTCTTACAGCGTTGCGATTTCGCAAACGAGTTCAAAGTCGGGCTCTTGAAAAAAAGAACATATCCAAAACAAAACACGGAAAGTGTTCTTTGCCAAACGGCAGGTGATCATTTAGAAGTACGCGTTTTTCGATAAGGCGGTATCGGTGGTTGGTGTTCTTCCGACTTTTGATCGCCCTCATTAACAACAAAAATGTCAGTTGCAAAAACATAAAAAAAGGGGGGGGGGGGGGTTGTGTCTTTGATTTCGTATGCAATGAACGCTCCACTCGAAGAGCCTCCGGGCGATATAGTATATATCCGGCACATCTAGCCTCGAAGGATAAGATTAAAATGGCCCGGTGTGGAACTACGAATGTCTTGAGCTGCACAGATAGTGCCGTTTTCACTCGAGCACACGTGTCAATCGTTGGGCTAAATCAGGAGTCTCCAAACTCCTGCCCGCGGCCCGAATCCGGTCTGTGGAAGTCTCCTGACCGGTCAGTGGCTTGCCGTGGTCCTTCCAATGAAGCACAAACCGCGACCCGGGCAAACCACGATACCAGAAACAACGAACGAAAACTGCCTCAAAATGTGACATTCTAAGCCACGACTCCGAAACACCTCCTTCCTCTCTTTCTCTCTTGACAATGCCCCCCCCCCCCCAAAAAAAAAAAAAAAAAAAAAAAAAATTGCCGATCGTGACGCGGTTTTTTTTGCCATATTATTAATTGTATATTATCATCACCAGCGTCCTCATTCTCAGTCTCCCGTTTTATATCTAACAACGTGTGCGAAAATTCCTTTGCGTTCTCAGTATAGTGTGCTTTTAGTGTCCTGTAGGCTGTTTGGTAACTATTGCATACTGTTAGCATCGGTTCTACCATTCTCATTGGTCTTCCGACATGTGTGAGCATGCCAAAGTTTCATTTCGCTTTGTTTTTATGCTTGGTGAGTTTCATGGGTCGCAATTATTGTGTATTGTCATAATTAGCTTACTATTCCATTACAAAATAAAGCATATACGTGTTATCCACCTTGGATTCGTCTTTATTTAAATTTTTACTTTAACCTTTAAATTTGTATTTAAATGTTTATCTAGGATTATTTATTTGTTATTTTCTCATTTACATGTACCTATTTATTTTCCCGACCCTGGAGAATGCGAAAAATTCTCAATCCGGCCCATTTGCCAATAAGTTTTGAGACCCCTGGGCTAAATGATTCGCTATTCGCTGCATCAAAGGTTATGAGATCAGTGCGCTCAGGCTTTGTCCTTTCTAGAAGAGTCATCGTGGCAAAGTATAGGCTGGTGAACATAGATGAAATCACTATCACTTATTGATACGATATAAACGAGTCGGAATATTAATGTAACTATACCCGATATACGCTACGCTTATCTGGAGTATATGTTGTATATAATTCTGCCTGTCCGCATCCTTTGCCGTTTCGATGTAGCTTTGAAATCATTTAAAGAACTGTCATCTTCGCCAAAACGCAATAGACAATTCTTTGAAATCATAAATTTGCACAATGGCTCACTGTATATTACAAACAATTTCAAGTGTCGGCCATGAGGCCTATACGCCTCGCAAGTGGGCTCATTTTCGTCTTCTGCGCATGAGAAAGGAGGTAGCGGTGACGTCAGAACGCCGAGCCCTGATTGGCTGATCGCGACCCCCCTATCTGAGCGTCGTCTGCTCTTTTGCAACGTCGTCTCCTCGCAACGTCGTCTGCGTCTGTCTTACCTTTCCTGCGACTTTCGGAAGTGCAGGTCTTTACGAGCGAGCTCGACTTCGCCTTTCAGAGAGGGGAGACGAAATAACTCGAGCGGTACGTTGTTTTTGTCGAACAACTAGCAGACGTGCATCAAGGGGGGAAGTCAAGGGACTCGCTGGCGAGGTGTTCCGAGGCGCCGAGGTTTGTCTGCTAAGAAGCGAGTGTCCGCAAGTTCCCTCCCAAATACTTTTTCCCTCCTTGCGTGTGCGGCGAGACTCCTCACTCTTAAACGGCGTCGGCGGGTTGGTGCAGTTAACGTCGTCTGCTTTACGTCTGCTAGTCAAAGCGATGGCTGCTTTACCTTTCCTGCGTCTGTCGGAGATTCACCGCTTTTTCACCGGCGAGAGCCGCCGCTGCCTCGGAAAACGAGGCGATGACAAGAGGAAGAGATTGAAGGGTTCACAAGGGTCGCGCGGGCATATTCCCTTCAGCACGCCAGCCGGTCGTGGGCAGACGGTCTTGGCCAAGGACCGTCGGAGCACCGCTGCGCCGCTGCTAGGCCTATCTGCCGAGCTCGCTTGGACGGGGTCAGTGGAATCGTGGCCGTTGGAGCATTTCCCGGGTGTTTGTGGATCCAGCGTTCTTGTTCGTCGTGGTTTATTTCAAGTGCTTTTTACTTTTTTTTTCTTGCTGCTTGTAGTCGTGACACGTGAGAAGAGCACGTACAAAAATAAACGTCCGTTGGTCGTCGCGACCAAGTAACTGAGCGACGCTGTCGGCCTTGCTGAGTTGATCGTCGTAGGATTCCGTCATAACCTGAGCAAAACTTACGATAATTTCGTTTCGTGAATACGAATTTGTTCTCACGTTTTGTCTTACGCACTCTTTCGGCGTAACATGGTTTTGTGAATCTGGCCTCTGCACTTCCGAAAGTCGCAGGAAAGGTAAGACAGACGCAGACGACGTTGCAAAGGAGCAGAAGACGCTCAGATAGGGGGGCCGTGATCAGCCAATCAGGGCACGGCGTTCTGACGTCACCGGTACCCCCTGCGCGAGAAGCAGACGAACTTGCCCTCCGCATAGGAACCTCTTTAGCGTCCTATTTGCAAGCATTGCAATCTCCCGGGCCCCTCGCCAGAATTCTTAGAAGTGCCCTCAAAATGAAATTGCGTAATTGTTAGTAATAACAACAGGCTGCAAAACGAAAAAAAAAGAGCCTAGTGCACAACATGAAAGACTGCTGCCAACTTAACATCTTTTAAAGATTAACGAGGTTCCAAAGTATTTTCTACAGTTTTGAGATAACTTGGAGACTTGTTACTCACTCTATATAGGTAACATCTCGCTGTTTTAATAGGCGCCTTAAAAAAAAAAAAAGTTTTATTACAACGTTTGTTTAAGTTTATTTTCTTTTTTATTTGTTATTCACATTAAAAGCATAAGTCTGTGCCTACCAATGTGTTTGGTATCCACATTGTCATTTAACTTCTTCAAGTACCTAACATTTATACAGAAGAATTAGTAAACGGTCTAAGCAAATTTTCTTTCACATTAACCTTCTGGAACATAAATAATTTTCCCGACAGGAAAACAAAAACAAAAATCAATATTTGAGATTTGAAGCAGCGCATAGGACGAGAGACCGGACGAAGAAAGGCACAAACAGCGGTGACTCACAACTAAAGTTTATTGAACGCAACAGCGCAAATATATGCTTGTGCAGTCAAGAACAAAAACGAAGGAAAATAGCATATATCGCGCTGTTCCGATCCGATCAATAAAATTTAGTTGTGAGTCAACACTGCGTACGTCTTCCTTCATTCGGTCTTGTGTCCTTTGTGCTGTTCTAATTCTCAAGTATGTACCAACTTGTCCAAGCTTCACTTCACGAATAAATAACTGTACTTTAACAATATCAGAAATAGGTTTTTAGGTTGCTAGAGGAATCTTTCACAGCCCCCCTTTACTTAGGTACTTTTCTGCATTTCCATCACCATCTGCCAAGCACTCGGGTCCCGGGCCTCAACAAACCAACAAAAATTGGCTTTTTTGTTTTGTTCATGACTCCGGTAGCTGACACGCAGATGCGAAGGCAATTATTTGGTTAGATTTGATTTATGATTATAATAAAAGTTGTCAGCGTACACTCCAAAAAAACGCCCGTACGTCTACTTTCCCGCACAACACTCGGAGAGCCAATCACCGCAACCTACGGAGTCAGGTCAGCAAATGACGATGCCGAAACCTATGTTTAGACCAAAAAACGTAGTCTGAGTTGTGACATTAAGAAATGCAAAACGGCAAGCTTGCATTGCTTAATGTCACAACTCAGATTGCGTTTATTGGTCTAAACATATGTTTGGGCATCGTCATTCGCTGAGCTGCCTCCGTAAGTTGCGGTGATTGGCTCCCCGAGTGCTGTGCGGGAAGTAGACGCACGGGCTTTTTTTCAAGTGTAGAATCGAAAGTTGTTTTATATAGATTCGGTTTTGCAGAAATCGTTGCGAGAATCATTGTTGAGAGTAGAACGTTGCACCTCAAATTATTTCAGGTAAAAAAGAAAATAAATAACGAATTGCTTGAGTTCTTAGAATCCGTAGCGCGTAAAAGGTTTCTGGAAGTCTGAAAAATACAGATATGTTGCAAATCGTTTTTTCTTATAGAGTGACTATCAAATTTAAATTTAGGCTTTTACGTCTGCTAGTATATATTTAATATATCTTAAACATTAGGACTACACTCTAAAAAAATCTGGTCATAAAAGAACTCTTAAAGGGAAGATGGGGCACTTCTGCATTAGAGAAAAAACGCTTAAATTGCGTTCATTTTGCCGTTAGAATAACATATATCACAATTATATTTCAATGCGACGCGCCGGAGAGCCATAAGAGCAATTTCAAAATAGGGCTGAAGCCCCGCCTTCCTTGCCTTGGGCAGCCAAAAGATCCGTCGATGACGTCACGTACAGCGACTTTCTTTTGCGTTTTCTCGCGTTTAACAATACTTGCGCAGCAAATGGTTTGAGTATTCGGGTTCACGGGGTAAAAATACACTAGAATTCACTTCTAACTCATTTTTTTCAAGAAGCTCCCTAGCTTCCCTTTAGGGGTTCTTCGGCTTGTCTATATTTTGCACTTTAAAAAGTTCGTTTAAGCCCCCCCCCCCCCCCCCCTCCTAAAAGGGTTCTTCAAGAAAAACTTATAAGAGGTTCTTTGAAGCTCTTTTTTGATGCGAAGGAGTTCTTCATCGCCCAATTGCCTTTCTAGTGCGCAAGGGAGCGATAGTGCTTGAGGCGAAACCGTTCTTCACGAGCTGAAAGAGGTCTTAAGGCGTCGAAGAAACTGCCAAGACGAATTTTTTTAGAGTGAATTATATGAACGTCACGAAGGTATCAAACGTCTAGTCTATGTATGCATATTTAAAACATACCGAAGCCGTCAGGCGTAAATGCGGCAGTAGGATGTCGCTTTTCTTGGGGATGAATGTTCTTGGGGAGCAATGTTCTTGGGGATGAATAATCTTAAGCGTGAACTTGAAGGGAGGGTGGTACCTTTTCAAACAGGTGCTTATTTTCGAACTACCTTCAGAAATACGCTGCGAATATATCCACAAGTGCTAGGCTAAGATTATTTAACACGCCCTAGTTGAAAGGAGGATTAAGCAGCTCACGGCAGCAGGACTGCTTTCAAATTAGGTCTACCAAGCTCTGTTTCACTTTATTTTGATTTTATTATTGTGTGTTTTAATTAGGCGTTTGAGGTTTTATACTTCTTTATTGGAGTAATAAGGTGCGACTCAACCGGCTGACGGCCTCGCTTTCCCATTAAACATTATCCAAACTATTTGTTGTTGTTGTTTTTGTGGGAAAAACAATTGGAGTTGGGAACTACGTCTCAGGCATCCAAACGTCTTGCAATGACCAACGAAAATAACACAAGCAACGAAGGGAACAAAGCGTTATGATACGAATACCTGATGAAGGTGTTGATATGATGGCATGAAATGGCTTCGAGGAGGGACCTGCTTGTGATTTCAGCGCTTATTTCTCTATTTTAATCTAGTGAAATGACAAAAGACGCTGTGAGTCGTGATATTCAATCGATCGGTTTCATGATGTAATTAAAATCCCATTGCCAGATTTATTTTCTAATAAAACCAAATCGATGCTCTGAAATGTTCTCAAATTAGATGAGGCTTACTGTTCCTGAAGAAATGTCACGCCGTTAGTAAAGCCCTGCGAAAAACCGCATGTCTCTTACCGCGGTGGATTTCAGACTCAGTAGTATGCTATCACTATTGAATATGAAACAAGGCGACCTATTAATAGGAATAGACATTTGAATACTGTAAATTGCTTTCCTTCCTTTCTGAGAACCGGAGACCAAACGGGAGCAACTAAAAAGTCACTGCTTATTTCGTGGCAGATTTTAGAACTTTTCTTAATATGCCTGGAATATGTCACCAGTTTATTATTTGGTCCTTATCGAAAGGGTGAATGCTTATTTATTTCATATGTGTGTAGTATTACCGCACAAAAATATTCACATTAGGCCCATACATGGTATATATAAGAATAATCGAATTAAGAAGTTCGAAAACAATTAAATCAAATTACTTTCGACAATATGTAAACATGTAGCTAGGTAGCATGGCCGTGGGAATAGATTCAAGCTCTGGATAGGAAAAATGAGAGAAAAGATTAGTCTAATATCAGTGGACAGTGACAATACTGTGCGCGTTCTCATAGTGTGAACATCTAGTTCTGGGTGTAGCTAATTGTTTTGTATCAGCGCAAGGCAGGTCACGGCATGTCTATTTTGCGTGAGTAAGCAAGAAATAAGAAAAAATAGAGGGAGACAAATGTTTCTTTGACGAGAAGCTTTTTTTATTGGCATTCTTTCCAAATGATCTCGCTTCGTTTGTACAACATTCACAGCAAAAGTGAAAGAAACATGTTTCTAATAACATTGCTACAACACGTACATTTTACATAATACCACAAGCACTCGATGCCGGCCAGAAGGCTCGTGCTCATTCGCCCTGTCCAAATACATTACAAAATGCCCGCCCAGACAAAATATACGTCCGACGTACCGATTGCTGTGCATCGCTTTGATAATCTTGAACCTGCCTCGATTTCTCTCCCGATCCATTTGCAACGAATAATGTTCGGCTTTGTCCCATTCCCTGATCACCTTAGTTTTATTTCTCTCCTGCGTGTTCTCCTCCTAAACTCTTGCAGAATGCCATGTCAATGTGATGTTTCATTAAAATAATTTGCATCGTTCCGGTGGTATATAGTTTGCTCTACTGACGCATTTCATTTATTGGCGCATATCAAACCATTATCATTGTTTGTCGGACCTTCCTCATGTTAATCCAGATCGGACCCTTTCTATTGGAGTTAACAGAAAACCGTTTATGCCGCATGACTTTGATTGCGATTATTTAGGCAGGATCTCCTGTACCACTTGAACCTCACCACAACAATGCGTAAGGACAGCAACATTCCCCGAAGGAGCGTAACTTTACTAAAATAGTGAATTAAATGTGCCCTTTGTGGGACACTTGCATGTGCCGTCAATATTTTTTTGTTTTTAAACAAAGCTCTTCATGAAACTTTTGTGGATCATGTATAATTTTTGTCTCAGGCAGAGAAATTGAGTATTACCGTTATGTCACCGCCTCTTGCGTGCACTGCGTTTCGCCGAAGCCGGCATTGCTTTTCTTTACTTGGGATCTGTTGTCGTTCAGTGCTAAGCTCTCTCTGAGCGGTTAGGAATTATTCACTATTTAGATCTGATAAATTATACACAGGGCAAGGAACAAAATTCTCAGTGTTCGTCGTATAAGCACGGCTCGTAATTTACTTTGTTACTGCCTATGAAGTTGTATCGCTGTTTAATCTCTATAAAAATAGGCTAAGCGCACGATGCTGAAGCGAATATTACCAAAAGCGCTAAAATTTTAATGTTCCAACCTGTTTAGTTATTGATACTAATCGGAAACTTCAATGGTGACTCTTCCAGTCTCAGTTTGAGTTTATCGCAACAATAAAATTGGAAAATATGTTAGCGTTCCTCCAAGAGCAAGTACGTACTATTAGCTTGGGTAGCGTAGACCTCTGCCTTAAAAATAAACTCCACTTTGCTTTCCGCGAGGTAAAGTTTTAAAGGTGATAAAGGTTCAATAAGTTTTTCTGATCGTTTACGCAAGACAAAACGAGGTTTGAGAAAATTTACAAAAAAAAAATATTTTAACCATGTAATTTGTTTTTTTTTTTATAAAATTGAAGGGCGGTACAGTTGTCTCCGCATTAACGTTGATACAGTGTGATATACACACTTCTCTGATAAAAATGGAAAGCATATGGACGTAAAATAGAACTTTTGCCTTAAGGATGCACGCCCGATGAAACTTAATTTCTAGCATTCTGCCCGAAGGCACAAAAACTGACTCAACCAAGGTTTTTATTGTTGTTGTGTTTTGGCTGCAGTAATGCTCACTTGAGGGTCATTCAAACAAGATACTATGGGCAAAATTACTACTTGACCAGTGAAGGACGAAAAACGTTTACGCCGTGCTATCAGCTCGATAGTGGGGCAGCGTATACATTCTGAAGGTTTAAGAATTCAAATGTCTTTATTCATGAGCGTTTCTTGAAATTATCGCCGTAATACACCATCACCTGGTGGTTCGCCAATAATTTCACATGTTGGGCACACTCAAATCACGGCAACTGTCTCAAAGATTTAACTGCTTCCCGAGTACCACTTTTCATACATAATGTCTGACAGCGCACACCAGCTACGCCAAAGTATAGCTATGATGCCGGACAGCCCGAGTCGTCGGCCCGTAATTTCACTTAGGCTCCCAAGCAATTTTCATGAATCTTGTGCCATCAGCCATAAGCGAGTTAGCTCCGCCTCCTTCGTGTCGAAAATCAGATGGAAGCATCAAATTGCTCAGATAATTGTAATAATAAAACTCAGAAGGCTAGAACGATCTTGCTCCGCTCCACGGCTGCAGATAGTGCTTTCCGATCAAACAGAATTAATCAGTTGTATTGGAGCTACCACAGTACGAAACTCATTTGCAAGTTCGCAGCGTAACGAGAGCTGCGACCATTATGTCTCAAGAATGCAAAATGTAGGTGCGCCCATCGCGAGTTTGAATCCTAAACGTTCGTACGCAGGATGGTGATGCACGCTCAAAATAATATTTAGGCAGCAACACATTACGAGGTAATTGTCTTATAGCGCTTACTTCCTTATTTTTCTACAACATATTCCTTTCTGAAGTGCTGCGTAGGACGTTTCCTGTAAACCAAATTTGCGTCCAAGAAAGAAATAAAAAAAAAAGCCCGAAGAAACACTGAAAGAAATCTTCGCAAAATGAAAACTTATTTTTCATGTGGGACATGCGAAATGAATAATCCTAACATGTACGAAGACACACAAAAAGGGAAACAAAGGTAACAATGAACACGATGTAAAATATCACAGCTTTCCCAAAAAGGAGAACACTCGGTAAACCTAACGCGTGTTTTATGTGCGTATGTGTGTGTATTTCGCCTGCTAGTTGTACTTCGCCTTAAGTTAGTAGGTTTTGATATCTTGATACTCTCGCTTGTAGAACTGTGCCATTATCACAAACCGCAACCAAAAAAACAAAGTGGAAAGGGGCGCACTATTTTCACGTGTTGGATAGAGAGATTTCAACGGTAGCTACCAAAAACTGAACTTGGCCACTATGAATTTCGTCTGATTGTTACGAGAAACTACACCCTGCAAATTATTTGATCCCGAATAACTCTCCGATGGTTAGGTCGCCTTTTTTTCTATTTCCCAGTCACTTACAGCAGTTGATTTACATATTTGGTTGCACCGAATCGTCTTTCAATCAAAAATAAGCGTACAAAGGACAAAGTCAGTATGTATACCACCATCCGGTTTATTCCTGCCGAGAAGTGTACGCCATGTCAGAAATCGAAACGCGTTGTAATGAGCTTTCCACAAGTTCTGTACATCTTACTCGTTGTGGCTTTTGTGTTGCGAGCGCTTGCATGAGCGCGCCCGCGAGACTGTGCACGGTACACGCGAGCAAGTTCTTCTTTTGTTGTTGTTGTTGTTGTTTTTTTTGCGGGGACACGATCAACTGATTTACAAAATAGGTTGGGCTACGTTACCAGAACAGGCTAGATGCTTCTTCTTCCTTCTTCTTTGCTGAGGCCACCGGAGGCAAAGAGGGCTTGTGCGCGCACACAAGAGTCCCTCGACAAGCGTCGCAGTTCAGATAAATAATTCCTCGGGAATGCAAGCAGTCACCCCTCGCTCGAGTCTTCTCGCGTCATTCACTGCACTCGATTCAGAAGTTGGAGAGGAGTCTCGGCCGGTTCTTGTCGGAGGAGCCCCGTCTGAATCCGAGGAGAGCCTTCCGGCCAGCCTTTTGAGTAGGCACCCACTTGCGCGAAATGCCCCTGAGTATCAAATCACTTGATCCGTTTAAGAGAAGAATTTCTTCCGTCAGTGAGTCGGGCGTTTGAAGGCATTTCGATGGCTGCTCGGAGCCTGAGAATCGTGCCGAGCTCCTTTTTTATTTTTTTGTCGCGACAAGTGATAGTGGTGAAACCGGCTGGCACGCGGATGTTTATCTCTCAGACGTGAGTATATTTACATGAACTACATGACACACTAACGGCACTACTTATCGTAGAACGGTTCGCGCGCGCACACACACACACGCATCCACACACACACACCCGCACACACAAACACACATGCGCGCGCGTGCGCGCACATGGCGGGACCCCCCGGGCATGCGACGGCTCGGCGTGAGTCAGCAGTTCCTCGAGCTCCGGAGTCCATGACGCCTGCCGTGCGGGGGGGCCTAACCCGCAGGAGGAACTTTTTAGCGGAGGTGCCCGCGGGGCAGTGTCCACGGCACTCTGTCGGCGGTCGGACCGCGGGCACTCACAACACAGCACGCACTAGGGCACCACGCGCCTCACAGTTCCGTGAGTCCATAGTCCCCTTTGGTGTCGATGGAGGGAGGCGGTGGCAGCGGCGACATGATGTGCGTCTGAGGTGGGTGACTCAGCGGGTGGCTGTTCAGCAGGTGCGCGTGTTGATGCGGCGTCAGCGCCAGAGGGTTTGACACCTGGAGTGACGGCGGCGTCTGTTGGTGCGGCGGAGGGTGCGAGTCCTGCGACGTGTTTTGTGACTGGGGCGGTTGCTGCTGCTGTTGCTGTTGCTGCTGCTGCTGCTGCGCTGCGCGATTGGGATTGTTCTTCTTGACGTTTTTGGTGTTTGGTAATTTGTTGTCCTTCTTCCACTTCATGCGTCGATTTTGGAACCAAATCTTGATTTGTCGCTCGGAAAGGCAGAGCGAGTGGGCGATCTCGATTCGCCGCCGTCGCGTGAGGTAGCGGTTGAAGTGGAACTCTTTCTCCAGCTCAAGGATCTGGTGTCGGGTGTACGCTGTCCGCTGCCGCTTTGGTTCCATCCCCGTGAAGGTGCCATTCGCAGGATCGGAGGCGAACAGGAAGGACCGACCTGCGCAAAAAACAAACACGGGAAGCTAAGGTTGAGGCTTGGGCGAGTTGGTACATACTTCGGAATTAAAAACAGCGCGAAAAGACGAGGACCAGACAAAGAAGTGACACGGACGTAGCGCTGTTTTTAATTCCGAAACACGGGAACTTCTATCAGTTACTGCTGACATCCACAAACGACATGTACAAATAACTGCACACACGTTCAATGGAGAAGGTAACTCGGCGAGTGAAGCTAAACAAAAATTATACTTAAAAAATAAAAACAGACTGCGCTGTGACATTGAGCATGACGTTTGATCACACGCGTACAAACATATTTATATTTTCTTAATTCGCCAAGTTTCTGTGGATCGTAGCGATTGGCTCCGGCAAGTGCTGTGCGGTAAAAAAGACACTTCAGATTTTTTAAGTTTTCACTGAACTCTAGGTAGAAGCGCACATGAGGAAGGTATGAGACTGGCGTGTATGTTTTTAGTCCTGGCATCTCGATGAAATTACTGTGACCCGGAAGTGGTCACTGTTTTCGTCCCTTTCCAACCAGGACTTTCTAAGTACAGCAGCGCACGATATCCTGTAGTTAAAACCTGCGTTGCCAGTTCGGGATGATGAAACTCGCACGCGTGACGAAGCCTATACTGTTGTTACGATTACCTAAATGCGGAAGCACCATCTCCAATTCAGCATGGCCGATAGCACCTGGCTTCTGCATGTCGTCCTCGTTTTACCCAAATTCTACCCGTCGCTGACCACGATGCATCGCTGCGCAATTGAAATAAGCTAACCTCACGAGAATGATGTGGAACAAGCAAGTGTTGCCAGTCGGTGTCATAACCTCAACATATACGGTACAGCATTCGCTGATTTAAAGTCAATTTTGCTATAGTAGATTGTTTACCTCATTGAACACCATGCTAATGAGCTCTCTATAACTAACGACTGATGGCTTTAAACTGTTAGTGAGTATAGAATTTTACTCATTGAGACTTCTGGACCTTTTGAGCATCGTAGATTCCCCGCAAAATTTGAATCAGTTACATTAATTAATTTTAATTTACTACTTGTACTATTATTAACACAAATAGGAGAGAGATGCGATGGAGCATTCGGGCCAGCTGTGTCACGTTCTGTAGACATCGGGCGAAAATGAAGCTTCCCTCTTTCTTCTTTTTTTTTTTTTGTTTGTATGGTAAACGTTTCTTAGAATAAATATGCAGACTAATATCGTTGGAGCGTGGTAGACCAACGCTTAAGAAGTAAACAATCATTTTGTCAATAGGTAGGTGATGACTAAGTGTTAATTATACAAAAAAATGTAATGAAAATGTGGTTAGGTTGTTTTCGAACAACTTGATAGAGAGGACGGAAGCTTGGACCCATAATGATGTCGGGACATAAAAATAGCTTCCTTTTGTATACGATGAAAAGTAACTGGCTGCAGTAAATGTCGCCGAATAAGAGATCTCTTAATGACCTAAACGTGTCGGGCTTGATACCCGGTGCTTTCATCATCGCACCGTTTGGACATACTTTCGGTTTCATGTTTCTTTCTTTACGGTTTATTACCAAGCAATATGTAGAAGCGAACCAAACAAGTAAGAATTCCTTTCATTAACTACAGAAGTAAATACACTGCGTGGGGAACGTATACAGCAATCTGTGTGGGTTCCGAAATAGTACTGTTCTTTGAAACAAATTTGGCTTTTGTCTGGAAATTTAGGGCCTCCAAAAGCCGAAGGAGCGCAAGGTAGCTCCAAGCTAGACCTTCTTTGGCCAGAGTATGGGTATAGCGCCGTTCACACATATGCAACCGAGTAAGACCGAGAGAGACCAGACCGGTTTTTAAGCCTCTTGCGACGTCTTAGGACCGGATGCGCTGCAGCGGAGCTGGTCCTAAGACGTCGCAAGAGGCTTAAAAACCGGTCTGGTTTCTCTCGGTCTTACTCGGTTGCATATGTGTGAACGGCGCTTATATCTTGGCCCTAATTCGCCAAACAAGTGCCAGAGTTAGGCTACACTTGTGGTTGTTCGGAAGTTCATGTGGTAACTTGTGGCCTAAACCTGCCAAAGACTGCCAGGTTTAGGCTTAAATGCTAGCTCTTCGTTTCCTACATTTCATATTGGGCTCAATTCTGGCACTTTGACAATTATGTGGCGAGTTAGTGAAAGAACCCGAGAAATGCCAAAAGAAAAGTACTCTGGCAGTGCACTAAATGACGCCTCGGAGCGAAAACTGCAACCTCGTGCAAAGTCGGGCGTTTCTGTGGCGTGTTATCTTGAGTTTGTAGCCAGAGATTGACGTGAGATTAGCACTAAGCTCTCTATTTCTCATCTCTAAAGGTTTTATGACGTCCTCTAATCTCGGATTTTATAAACTTCCGGAGGACTGTCTTCGCAAAAAACTATCTAGATGCCCTTGATTTGATACAACTATACCAGACAGAATTGCACGCTACACGTGAACAGTATATTTCCGGTAGTGAAAACCAGGGAACGTTTCAATCCAAAAATAAAACGGGGGCGAGTAAATAAAAATGAGGCGTGACTAACATATATATATATATTTTTTTTTTTCCTGGGATGGGGAGAGATGCGTGGAGCAGGACGACGCACGAAGGAGGCAGGAAGCAGGTTCACAAACGAAAAAAAAAAAAAGGTTTCACAATTATGGGGTGCAGATAGACTGACATGTGTACTTTAAAATTGACTATATGTTTTCCTCTTTGATACTGTACCAAGCTAGATAAGCAAGTCGAAAAAAGATAGGTCATACGCTTAAAAAAAGAATCTGTTCTTGACAGGTTTTTTGGCGTCCCAAGAACTCTTTCAGCTGGTGGAGAGCGGTTCCGCCTCAAGCACTAATAGCCCCCTTGCGCACTAGAAAAGCAACAGGGTGATGAAGAGCTTTTTCGCATAAAAAGGATCTTAAAATAACCCCTTATAGGTTTTTCACGAAGAACAATTTTAGGCGGTGTTTAAAGGCCAACGACCAGACACGAGATTCCGCAAGGCAGAAGATCCTTCTCACCCTGGGGGAGGAGCAAACAGGCACGGGGGACAGGGTGGAAAGGGGGAGAGGAGGAAGCGGAGGAAAAGTACAAAGCGCGAACTGGTCGTCGGTCTTTAAAATAACTTTCTAGAGTGCAAAACATGGACAAGCCGAAGAAACTAAAAGTTTTTTTTGTTTTTTTTCGAGCAGATTTTTTTTCTTTTTTAAAGTAATACACTGTAAAAGAAAATTGTTTTTGAAAGGTTTTTTGATTCCTCAAGAACTCATTCAGCTCGTGAAGCACGGTTTCGCCTCAAGCACTATCGCCCCCTGGCGCACTAGAATGGCAACCGGGCTATGAAGTACTCTTTCGCGTCAAAAAATGAGCTTAGAAGAACCCCCTAGCTTTTTCACGAAGAAACCTTTTTGGGGGGTGCTTAACGGAACTTTTTAGGGGACGAAATGTGGAAAAGCCGGAGAACCCTTAAAAATTCTATCACAAACAAACGTTTTTTTTTTTTTTTTTGAGTGTACGATGTTTTAGCGGTGGTGAAATTTTGTTATAACGAGTTCTGTACATAATACATAAAACCATTTTACGACCACGCAGATATACATTAAGCGGAAATTGTTATACACCTTTTGTAGAAAGTAAGCTTCTTTCCTATGACACTTTTATGGGGGGTCTGAGGATGTGTAAGTGTAATAATGTGAAAGTCGGTAATAAAAACACGTTGTCAAAAATAACTTTGCTTATTATCCAACCGTGCATGTTACAATCTACGCGAAACTTGCTAGTCGTTTTGTCTCAGTCAAACTTCTTAAGTTTATTTAGTTTCGATTCCGCCTGGGAGCGCCAAGAAACGTATGATTAATTTCCTGTAAACTGCTAAGATGAGCACGTTTCTTTTTATGTTGATTGAAACGTTGTACCTTGCTAGCTTCACACGCTAATGCAATTTTTTTAAATACCGTTCGTCATTTAATGTTCTTCACTGGCGCGCATATTGAGCTTAATGTCGCAGTTTTTATTTGTGCGTGCACTAAGTTATGCGCAGGACATGTAAACATGCACCGTGAAATCGGACAGCCTGCTGGGGTATTCATGTCGCTCACTCCTCTAGATTTTCGTATAACCGTTGACTGAATTTATATAACTAATTTAAAAACGAAAACATTTCGCGGTGCCATCTTTTCGACGGACAGCTTCTATACGTGAAATGCGAGTTCATAATAAAGCAGCGCGGCTGATAGTACGCCGATACCCATAGAGTATGCGCATGCACTGGTCTTGAACATAAAATATGCTCAAAGAATTCAGGCTTTCAACACGAACGAATCCTGGACGCTTTGCGCCGAGAAACTGAGGGAAAGGAGGAGGAGACGCGAGCGCGCGAGGACTTCACAACACCGAGCTCTGATTGGAATGATTAGTGGGTCGATGTAAATCTACTAGCCTTTGTCTCCATTGCTCTCGTCGAACGCGTTAAAGCGCGGAACGTCGGTGTCCGGCATTTGGCTTTCGCAATCGGAACGCTCTCGACGAGTGCAGTGGAGATAAAGGCAGCTAGCTGTTAGGTCTACACTCTGAGAAATGCCTGCGCGTCTACTTACCCACAAAACACATGAAGAGCCAATCTCTGCGAACAACGAAATCAGCTCAGCGAATGATGAGGCGGAACATTTGTTTAGACCTCAAAATTTAGTCTGCGCTCTGGCATTACGCAATGCAAGCATGACGGTTTGCATTGCGTAATGCCACAGCGCAGACTTCATTTTTAGGTCTAAACGAATGTTCCGCCTCATCATTCGCTGAGCTGATTTCCTAGATCGCAGAGATTGGCTGTTTGAGTATTTTGCGGGTAAGTAGACGTGCAGGGATTTCTTAGAGTGCACCCACTGACCATTCAAATCAGAGCTCGGCGTTCTGACGCCCCCACGCACTGGCGTCTCCTCCTCTCCCACAGTTTCTCGGCGCATAGCCATGCGATTATTTTGTTTAGGTACATCCGATGCCAATTGTTCGACCCTCATATTTGCTTCTGCCATCCATTTAATTGGCTGCGGAGCAAGAGTAAGGTGCTCGGAAAGCGCCACACCCTGGCGTTTCTTTAATCGACTGTGGCGAATTCCGATAGCCCATACTGGATGAGGTGCCTGCATGCACACTATAGGCAACCTGCAATGCTGTTTGGTTTGGCGCCATCTAGCGACTGAAGCTAGAAATATTGGGTACCCTTGGGAGTGGCGGCTGCATTGTTCAAACGTGAACTTTTACTCTGGTGGCGCCGCTTACTCTGGTGTCTGAAGCAAGAAATACTGGGTATCCGAGGAAGCCGTGATCGCGTAACATGCCAGTAGACCGGAAGCTAAGGCCCTGGCGGGCCAATGGGAACGTGACTGCGTATCACCGGAGCGCGCCTCTACCCGAAGAAGTATCAGGCTTTTCGCTGCGTCATGCTCCAATTTGTATGGGCTGCGCTCGTACACGTCGCGCATTTCAAAGCCTTCGGCACGCAATGTGGGGCTTATCGTTCACCCTTTGCCAAGTTACGACGAGACAGGGTATAACCGTGCGCTCTCACTCTGCTGGCGCCGCCTGGCTGTTGCCGGCTGGCTATCACGGAGTTCTCTAAGCGCGACGAGCGCGTAAATCAAACAGTGATTAGAGTGCACTGGCAACTTTTCACATAGGTGTCTTTAGGTCGTGTATTTGCCATACTCAAAGTTTAGGGGTGTTAGGTTTCGGGGGAAAACTTTAACTTTGAACAAACTCGTGTATTTCTAGACAATAAATAAATAAAAAAAAACTGTTGAAGCTATTATTCTCAGAGATGGCGCCACGCACGCCCGAATCTGATAGATATGCGTTTGTGTGTTCATCTCAAAGAAGCTATTAGGTTTTTGCTTTAAGTTGTGCCATCTGTAAATCGTAGCGTCAACAAGGGGGGGCTATGTTCGACAAATGTTTCGTTTTTCCTAAAAAGAAACGCAAGTGACGGTACTGACGATATCGCGTCTGGTTAGTTAGAGGCTCAAATAACGAAAGTTCCCTCTTTCGTCGTTTGAGCCTCTATCCAATCAGACGCGATATCGTCAGTTCCGTAACTTCCTTTTCCTTTTAGGAGAAACGAAACATTTGTCGAACATAGCCCACCAGACGATTTTGTCGTTTTTCTACCTAGGGGGAAAAAACAGATTTTTTATGCTTATATTTGTTTCTTTAGACCTACACTCATAAACTTTGAGTATATTAAACGAGCCGCCTAAAGACACCTTCGAGAAAAGTTTCATGGTACTCGGTTCATCGGCTTATTTATACGAATTTTGTGTACCAGAAGAGCAATTCGAAACACCCTGTATAATATTAGCCGCCCGTGACATATTTTTTTATTGTTATTAAAGTTGAAGCAAGTTGCCAGGCGAGCTGATGAAAGATATACATGGTAACCCTATGATTGAAGGGATAAGTAAGGGACGGACAGAAACGACGCTCCCAACTCGTGTCTCTTCGTCCCCTTTGGACCCCTCGCTCTAGGGTTGCCATGTCTATTTTTATTCCCACTCAAGCATTCTAAAATGCAGCATCGTTTTACAGACACGTCCTCACCGGAAAGTTGTCGATAAAAACATCACACCCGCGCACCCGCGAAAAACAAAAATGCACGTGTGCCTGCGGTTTTACACGCTCACATACTCACACCTAATCGCAAGCGCGTGCACGCGCACGCACATGCAACTGCATGCTGCCATCAGAAGAGGAGCCGGCGCATGAGGCGAACTGTCCAACTCCGGTGGGAGTATTCATGCCGAATTATGTTTTCCGTAAGTGCAGCAATGCTGACGGCAATTTATCTGCATGCAGGGGTGTACTACGGGATTATGAAGTGGCAATCATAGAATGTGAGACGCTCGGCGTGTAATCTCCACCGCTATGCACCTTGACGACTTTTTGTTTTACTGAAGGGCGAGACTGCGTTCTGCTGTAAGCGCGCGAAGGATCAGATATTTAGGTATACTTTCTCAGTAAATATTTCGCCAAGTCTTTCGAAGTGGACACGCTCTGAACATTTTAAAAGTAAACCATACTTCTATCATCTATGGTACCAGTATGCAATCTTTGTTTAGGAAACGAAAACACAAAATAGAGACGAGGACGTACATGCATGCCCTGTGCACGCTTTGCTTCGTGCCTTTTGGTTCAGTGCTTTCAATGCGCGCACGAAGAAATGCATTTTTATGCTTATAGATGGATCGTTATAGAAGTCCCTAACTTTTTATGATATCTCTTTGAACACAGCCGAAACTAAAAGTCCCCAATGGAGGTAGCGACCTTCATTAATTTCTTTTTGTGACCGTCCTTTAATGCTTTCAACAATTTTCAGCGCACTTTTTATTTCGCCATTTTACTGTGCTCTGGTTTAGTGGCTCGGCCACTTCTTCGGACACACCGCGTTCCAAGAGAAGCAATTCATCATCAGTCGATATCAAGTGTTATTTACGCTACCAGTTTCGTGCTTCACTATCTCTCAGCGGAAGCGAAACATTTCCTCTAGAGGGAAAGTAATAGGCTAGAAACACGCAAGTGCAAATGGTCAAAAATATTTCCTTATCGTTCGCATACATAATTTTGTGCGCGCTCGATGAAAACTAGCGTCAACACCTGAGAAATAAACGACCCCTGTTATCGTTACCCAACATAGAAGACAACCAACTTTTGTTTGTTTGTTGGCTTGTTTTTTTTTTTTTTTTTTCCAAGACTTGGGGTATCAACGCAATTCTTCGTGTAATAATTAAGGGTGGACGGAAGATGATAAGATGCGTATCGTTCGTCCGAATCGCAGTAGACAGGGTATATACGAAACACGTGCTTTCCATAGCAAGGGCAGCGTTTAAAAATCTAGTCATTTCGACATAAACAAAAAACATTACAAAAAAGGAGCAGCGCACTGCGCAACGCAATCCTGAATTCGAAAACGTGCAGTGAATATTCGCGCGTTTATACGAAATCATTATGTAACGATGCAATCGTCATGCACAGTGCGTTTACGAAAATCACGGACTGGCTTTTTGCGCTTGTGAATTTTCCCGTTCTAGATAAACCCCCGTTGCTTTTGGTCGCAATCTCTGCCTTTTCTAAAACGTGGTCGAGCTGAGAGCTCAGAATTAATTAGGCACAATTTCTCAAGACTGAAAGTGACAGTATCTTTTTTTTATGGGATCTCTTACGTGCTCCTGTTGCATGGAATACGAAAGAAGCTCTTGCCAGGCTCTTGGTGGGTGTCCCTGCATACAGCGCTTCCATTGTTCTTCCAGTTTTTCAAGATGTTCTACCTTAGAGAGCTACATCTAGACTGGGGGAAATGTCGATAGTATCGAGTTTCTTGGATCTGCTGGCACTTGCATCCAGACATTTCATATCAGAAAATAATTATGTAATAAACTACGTGTAAAAACGGCACAATAAAAAAAAAAAAAAAAAAACGCGGGCAAGCTGGTGGACTATCTCCATAATCAAAAACCCGAGTCTAGGAGCAGATAAAAAGACAGACAAACACACACACTCTCTAAACATGCAGCTACTGACTTTATTTCACATCGACAGATCAACGGTTGTGTGCTTGTCCGTTTTTTTATTAATTTTCAGTCTCGGTTTTTCATTATGAAATAAAGGCATCATTTTTACTGTTACACTGGCAAAACCAGACAAGTAACGTAATGCGGTTTTAGCCGCCCCAATATTGTAATGAAGTTACTTTACAGTTATTGACGAATTGTTGAAGGATAATCGAAAGCCGAAGGAAATATCAGTAAACGCGAAGCATGTAATCTTAGAAGAAAGAAAAAAATATATGCTGTAGTTGCGGGCTGTTTTTTTTGTCCAAAAGAAGCCTCGCCCTTGAGTAACCTTGATTCATACCTTGTACTAAACTTTGCGACTGTTACCTAGAAAAATATTGTTCCGTTATTTTCTCACTTCAACATATAGCGTTAAGTAGGGTCTTGAAATTAATCATTTAAGCTAATGATAAATTAAAAAAGCATTGATCGCAGTAATATTACTTAACCGATCAATCAGTCAGAAGCGTAGAAAATGGAGTTGTCATTTGCTTCACCTTCATCACTAACAAGCTCAGACAGTACGGCAAACGATAATAAATCATTTTGCTTACATCGCCGGGAAACCCAAACCCAAACTCAAATCAAATTGTTTGTAGAAATAAATGTCGGGACTTGGCGTACGCTTTAATATAAAAAAGAGCTCAGCGACTTTGAGGAAGTCCTACGTTTAAAACTTAGTTTTTTTTTCAGCTTTCTTTTTTATCTCGTTGGCGGACCCTTTAAAAATTAAATATAAAATACCTGTCCAAATGTTTTACTTTATTGCTGTTTAGCTCCCCGCTGAAGATGATTCTTTGTTATTGGCATTATGATTTGGTGCTCATGGTGCTGTTTACCGTAAGGAGGGTAATTGATCAGTAATGAGCTGTACTGTTTTTTTCTTCTTTTCAAGTTCACTTGATCATATATAACAATCAATTAAATATGTTCAGTCAATTAACATATATCTCACATTGTTTAATTACCTCAGTAACACTGAGCATATGGCAGACCAATGTCAAGAAAATGTGTATATCTCTTCCTGTCTTCTTTGCGTTTGCAATAAATTCATGGTATTTGAATGTACGCCAAATAAATCAAGAAATGAAATGGCTTCATTTGAACATGCTAAGGACATGCGTCGCAAAGAATATGCAAATCACAGATATAAACCCTTTCCAAAATTGCTGTTGGAAACCTTGAGACATAACGCGTGACATGTTTGAGGCTACGACTGACAAGAGTGTTTACGATGGGTGCCGCGTCGCCCTGGTCATGTCCGCCGTCCCCGTAGCGAGTGCGGGTGACACCGCTGGCGACCATCTCCTATCGAGCAGGAGTTATGGCTGCATTTTTCGATCACTTCATGATGAACAGAATTTTCAAATCCTATGGCTGCCTGAAGACAAACGAACGTAAACGGCGACGCAGCTACAAATGAATTTGTCACCGAAAGCTATCCTCGTGCCGCCAACGGTTGAAAGGGCGATATTTCGCTGTCGGTAAAATAGAAAGTTCTCGTTGCCAATTATAGGAATTTACGCACTCTACGCCAACTGCTTTTATAGCACGTGTATCATGTACTTACAATTTAATGCAGTTTGTAACGGAAGCGTTTATCTTCGTTACGTTTTACGGCAATCACCAAATATATATTTTTGCTCAGAACCCAATTTCATGGAAGGCAAACAAGGATACCTGGAAAGAGGAATGTACCATGCATCATAGTTCGTCAGAATAAAGCTTACGCAGAAGAGTTCTCGCGCTGATGCCATTCATAGGCCCGATAGCATTGCTTTGTACCACAGCAAGGGTATAGTTAGGAGCGCGTGCGTGCAAGAAGCTTTCGGAGGTTCTGCTGCGGCAGAACTGGAAGACAACCACACTTCAGAACATTTTTAAATCACGTGCGACAGCAGCTGTACATTTTTTTTTTCTGAAATGTAGTGCATTCTAAAGTCCCGTTTGCAAGTGCGGCATCGTGTGCGTCTTTCCTCGCTCCTCAAAACGGTAGAATCGCGCTCTTTAGACGGTTCGCAAAACATGCTTCCCTGCGTCATTAACATTCATACTTCTCCGCTCAGAGAGTGACGTGACACGAAGCAACGACAAGGTACCTCCCGATCAGCATCGGGACCGCGGTAGGAACACAAGTGCTTGAAAAACACTTGAGATATCAATGGTAACTGACATTGGCTAGCCTCAGCGCAGGAGTGTAGCTTTGAACAGTCCCCGCTAGATGTTGCAAAACTTGTGAAAGGGTTTGCTCTGTTCCCCAAATGTGAAATTTACAATTATAAATCTTATAATTTTACCCTTTCACATTACACTGATTAACCTCTTAAGGGACAGATTAAGGTAATAAAATAATAGGCTAACATTCTTAATTGGTACATAGCCTTCTGAACCTCCAAGCAATTCTTCCGTTTCTCAAAAATTTGTACGCCGATTTTATCTCAAGGGATTTCTTCCGCGCTAGTCCCACTAATCTTGATAGCAGTCTATCAATCGTGCTGCGAAGCTGTTGAATACCGAAGGTATTTTATAGCGGTACTTTTTACCTTTCATTTACTCTCTTGAGCACGACTAGCAGACCTTGACTTTAAATGTGCCATTGCGGTTGCTGAGCTCAAGAACTTTTTCCTCTCTGTGTAGGTAGACCATGCACACATGCTTTCACTCCTAGATTTTATCACGCCAACATGCATAAAAAAAAACAGCAACCCGGACATTTAGCACCAATAAATCAAACAACCGCGACAGGCTACTAGCGAGTCTAATAAAATGTTATTTTCTTAGAAGTTTGCTAAAAGTACCCATTAGAGTTAGAAAGTGAGATGGAGAAAAAAAGTACTTCAGGAGCTCAGGCGGTGACCAACACCCAGGGGCGCGTGAAGCGACGCGCCACAGAAGCCGTCATCAGCAAAGGGTCACCCTCTTTCAGGCCAAGAAGAGGGGCTCTGCCATATATGTGTGCAATTATGTAAGTGCAATAAACACGCAGATAAACGAAGTAAAGCGAAGGGCATCGCCCCCTCACTTGGCGTCGCCTCGGCGGCTCCCAGGCAAAGCGCCGGATTACGGATCTTTAGGGGTCGGGTTCGGATCCCAGCCCACAATCTGACGGCGGCTTATAGACGCTTTGCAGCAGCTGTGCATGGGCGCCGCCATAACTGACCTTCAGTTTTTGTTTCCCCTTATTACGTTTACTTCACTTCATTGTTACCATAGCAGGCCAGGTTATTGCCATCTTAGATTTTATCCTGTCTTTCTCCCCAGCATTGGCCTTTGTGGAGGCTCGTCCACACCAATTTCAGTGGCACGGTATCTCGGTAAAACAAGAGAAGGTCAGCAATGGCGGCTGTATTCTGGCGCGTATGTAAAGCGTCTATTGCGGATAATGTGCCGTGGAACCGAGATTTTCGGTTGCACCTCATAAGATTCCCAGGCAGTAAAAATTATTCCTCAGTCTTCCGCTGGGGCGTGCCAAACGCCCTTCGTAGGTTTGGCACGTAAACCCCCAAATTTCACTGACTTCGGCTCTCCCGTAACTAGAATACCTTTGTGGTTTGATCATGCAGCTGCGCATCGTCACATCGGATTTAATTTCTTTTTTTGCACGATGAAGATTTATTTATAATTTTTCCTCTCTCTCTCTCTTTCTCTCGCTCTCCGTTGCTGTTGTTTACACTATAGCAAGCGTCATAGTAGCCTGTCAAGCAGCGATTTGTTTTGTTCAGATGACAAGCTATGCCTACCTAAAATTGAGGACAATGTGGAAGTTCGCATACGAACTTGTCGACTTCGCCTACAAAGTTCACATCAGTCAATTGTGTAGTGGATTTAAGCAGAAAGCTATTATAAAAACCACGAGGTGTATATCGGCGCTCTATAGGTTTCATTTTTGCTTTCTTAACGTAGAAAAGAGATCAAGATTAGCAGCAATCAAGGTTTTCGACATTGTTTTGTTTTTCGAAATTGTTTTGAGATATGTTGTTCTTTTTATAAAATGGCGTTACATCCCTAGTTTTCACTGCGGACCTGCCCCAACCTATTCATTTATTTTTTCATTCAGTGTTAGCCATCCGTCGAGTAGATTGCCAGGTGCGGCCGAGAACTAATCCTCGGTTGGCAACCAGGGAAGAAGAGACGCAAGATGGCGCCGGCTTAATCGGCCAGAAGTTTTATCGTCTTTAAATAAACCAGTTCGTTCATGTACGTTCGACGATAATTACTTCGAAGTCTTTAACATTCAAAAGTGGAATCACCACTGGACTTTCCTGGAGAAGTGGTGGCTGCGACAGCCACGATTCATGCCGTCGAACACGAGTTTTCTTCACGGGCGGTGTTGCGCCTCCATTGTTTCCGCTTCCGAGGAGAGAGCGTTCAGTGTTCCCCTTGACTCGACCAGAAAAAACAGCCATGGCCACGGACCGTGAGTTCACACGAACCCTTGCGATACTTGCAGAGCAGCTCGCCAAAGTGCATTGTAGAGCATCGCAACCGGGCTTCGCATCGGTGACCGCGATGCCGGACTTGACTGCGTCGATTCCCGCCTTCTCTGGCTCGTCGTCGGCAGCGGGCGACATAAGAAATGGTGCGCGGGACTTGGTATAACATATCAACACGGTGGTGGCGCAGGCTGAGTTGAGCTATAGAATAACGCTCCCTGTTTCGTCATGAAAGATGAGTGGGACGGTTCTCAAGTGGCATCGACCGACCGGGAAGCAACTGGAAACCTGGTCGAAATGGAGAGAAGAACTGCAGATGGTGTTCCCCGATGACGACAATAACACCCTCGCTCTCTACGAGAGCATGCTCCGGCGGACAGAGGGACCGCGTGAGTTCGTCGCTGTTTAGTCTTTCGACAAGGGTTTCCTCTGCTCGAAGTGTCACGTCAAAGAAATGAGTTCACAATGACGCAATCTTATACTTGCGGGACTTCAGAACGTGAGCCACGCTGCGATCCTGCCGCTTCAAGCAGCGACTTTTGTAACGTCTTTGGACCTCCTGGAGGCACCTAAAAACCTGGAGTAAGGCGATGCCGCCTTCCAAAGTTCCCATGGAGCAAGCCGTGAACCAAATGAAGGCGGAGCAAGGTTCGTGTCAGCATCGGCAGCGGCAGAGACGAAGCCGAAAGCCACCCGACCCCCCGAAGCCACCCGAAGACTCGACCAAGGTGGCTGTCAAGACTGTAGGACCAAGGTGCTTCAAGTGTCGCAAGTATGGGCATATCGTGAAAAAGTGCCCCGCCACCACTAGTGAAAAGGCTCCGGAGAGCGTAAAGGCAAACCACTAAGCGCAATGCGTCGCGTCTCTGCTTACCAGCGTGCAAGCTGAGGTAAAGTACATAAAGACCGCCTTTATCAACGAGAAATTCTACGACGCACTTGTAGACACTGGGAGCTCTGTGTGCACCAGTAGAGCGCCTGACGCCATAGGATGTTACTTCAACATTGAAGTGGATGACCTGGAAGTTTACGAATTCGGCCATAACCCTGTCAAATGCCTCTCAAGATTTTGTGCAGTGATCGAAATAGATGGCGCAAGCGCTGAAGACGTCGAGCTTCATCTGGTCCCGGACACCGCGCAACACATACCATTAATCATTGAATGAACATGGACGGAGTTGCCCAACACAGCTTATCCCAAGGTTGATGACACCTTTCAGATCGTGGACAAAAAGGACGAGATGTTCAAGGACCTCGAACCATTCGTGCAGGGACAGCGTATGATATGTCCGTCAAAGAAGACGTCGCCCTCGAACCGCATTCCATCAACTTCATTGTGGCCAGTGTCGACCTTGAGCGTGATGCTGCACTGAAATCACCGTATCGGTGCCAAACAGCTCCAACTCAGTTCAGGTGCTAAAGAAAGGAACAAGACTAGGGCGTGTGTAGGTGGACACAACTGAATGCGATCCATTAAACGAAATGGGCAAGCGCGACCTTAGGTTGAGGAACCTCACTCCAAATGACGAAAGTGACGTTGCCATTGGCGACAGCGTGACCACACATGAACGTCAAGCCTTGATCAAGGTGCTCAACGAGCACAGAAATTGTTTTGCTATGAGAATAGACGAGCTCGGTTGTACGCCTGGAAGAGGGAAGTTCACCTGTCTACTCCAAGACCTATAGAACAAGCAAACAAAAGCGCGCTAGACGAAGACATGGTCGGCCGATTGCCAAGCAGACGACGATTACGACGGTAGGGGAAACGAGGACGTTTCCATAGTCAGAATGGCCGAGCGTTAACGATCCGTCGAACACCGCCAGGTGCAGCGGAGAACTAATCCTCGGTTGCCAACCATGGAAGAAGAGACGCAAGATGCCGTCGGCCTGATCGGTCAGAAGTTCTATTGTCTTTAAATAAACCAGTTTTTCTTCTTCTTTTTTTATGAACGTTCAATGATTTCAATTCGAAGTCTTTAATTAACACGAGCTTGTTTCGAGATATACTGTAGTTATTTTTATCGAATGGTGTTCCATACCTGTTTTCACTGCAGACCTGCGCCAATTACTCATTCATTTATTAAGTTGTCGTTGTTTTTTCGTGCCCATGAACAGATCATGCCTTGGAAAATGCAGAAACAACGAGATTACAAATTAGTCAGAAACGACTTAAATGCTAAAAAAAATATGTATGAGTTGCGATTGAGTCATTTATGAGTTGCGATTGGGTCACAACATTTTTTTAGTTGCTGAACTTCGCGATTTAATAAACTTGAAGGACGTTTTTGCCCATATTTGAGAACAAAAATGAATTTCAAATCGTCAATTCCAAAAGAAGACAGGTACATAGATTAGGATAGAATGGCTTCTCTCGCTGCACATGAAAAGTTGATAACTGGGCATGAAACATAAAATGTAACAATAATCACATTATTGTAAACCAATCTCCAACAAAACGTATTAGCGATGTTGAGGTTGCAAATAAGATTGTGTCGTCTCGGTAAAAAACCCCATCCAAAAACAAGTTGAAACTTCAGGCCACCAGAATAAATTTAAATAATAATACAAAAAATATCTTGATTCACAATAGGCATTGCCATTCTCAAAACGATAAAATGAGTCAATAGCAAAATATAGGAAAAACACAATTCCCTCAAATACAAGGGCCACCATAAACAAAACAAAAAAGAAACAAATAGTGAATAGAAAGGAGTTCCTGAATTGAGACAGCCATGCCGTAAACCGCGTAAAAATCACAGAAAGTAAAATCAGGTGGCACATATACATCGAACAAAAAATTTTATATAGTAGATTTGTTCAAATATCTAACGAGAAGTTTCAGGTGTATTTATTTTTAATTTTTATGTTTAACAGTTACAATCAATTCAACAGTTACAATCAAAGAACGTGGCAAGCGTACGGCAGTCATGGCGACCACGTAGTGTCATAAAAACGAATAACGCTATCTGGCGCCTTGTGACTGGTCCTATCATAGTATAGTATAGTCTGTGGCTAAAACCTGAAGGCTTATTCACACGATTCATTTTTCCAAAGCACAACGGTTTCGCGAAACCTGAATTTCGCGGAATCGGTCTGTTCACACTAGAGTTTGACAAGCGAAACCTGCGGCGTATTTGCTCAAGAGGATTTCGCCAAACCTTGTCATCTGCACCGGGAATACCAAGCGTTTCGCATCAGAATAATATGAAGTGCTTACAGTATAAAGAGACAGTATACTTTATTAATACCACTCGATAGATTTCGTCGGATTCGGATCTCTCCGTTTAGTAGGTCTGGCAAACCAGAGAAAGACCGCGAACGTCAAAGAGCAGGCTCATGATTTCAAAGAATTTCAGACATTTTTGCAGCTGTAAAGATCAGTTATACCCATAATCATGTTCATATCCAGTGCTTGCAATCGTCACGACTCGAGGAATTCGCAGCGCGCCACCAACAGCACTGTGACTACACCAACCCGTACTGCCCGCTTCACCCGTATACGCACCGTTCCTCCGCCTGTCGCTCGCTGCCATGATTCTTTTTTCGTTTTGGCCGTGGCCATCTTGGTGACTTTGGCTCAAATACGGGATCGGTCAAAAATCAGGCTCCTCCGAAATCTCGCCCCACCTCGAAGGACGGACGTCATAACGACGTCGAGCGGCCATTGGCAGCGTCCGCGTTTCTCCTTCCGGTGATTGACAGGCAGGGGTTTCCCCAGGAATTGAAATTAGGGGGACGGGGGGGGGGGGTCTAAATTTTTAGGGGGGAAGGGGCATTGAGAATAGAGAAGTCGTGTCGATTTAAGGGGGTGCCTTTAGAAAAACAAGGGGAGGGGTGTAACCCCCCCCCCCCCCCACTTTCCCTCCTTCCTAGAGGCTGTGTCGGGAAATCACTGTTGACAGGCCTCAGTGAGGTTTCACAAAAAAATTGCTCCAGAAGCGAGGAGCGCGCGCAACCTTTTTCGGAGGAGCGCCGCTTTTCGGTCGCATTCACATCGCATACCTGTTTCCAGAAACCTAGTTTCGCGACAGAAGATTCGCCAACAAGATGCAGCGTGTGAATAGACTTTTAGAAGTGTCGAAATTGCCACGCCCCCATTTCTGTGCCTTAAAAAATAAAAAAAAACAATTTTATGTGCACCACGAGACTTAAGGGCCATGAAATGATTTTTAAACTTCTTCCTCGTTAGCTTTAATCCTCACCTCCAAAATGAAATCACAAAGGACGATGACTCCAGGCTTCCACCGTGCTTTCTAAGCACACCATGGAACTTGTAATTTGCGAGTGATGAAAAGTGCCGTAGCGGCACTCATTTATTGGCCTTGAACGCGAATCTAAATACTCGTTGAGGGATTAATTGTCTACGAGCGCATAGAGTGACGCTGTGCTCGTGTCCAATGCGTAAGCTGCAGGGTCGGCTGACGTGCTTTGGGTACCGCGGGTATATCGCAGTGAAAAGGCGGAGAGTTTCGGAGGAAAGAACGTACGAAATAGACCGCTTTATTTTCTAATTTCCGTACCGAAAAGCAGACATCTGACTTTCTGTCCCCTTTCTTTGGGTCCACTAAACAATATGCGACTAGTAGAATTCTAATCTAAAATCATTTACGCCGGACCAAAATTTATTTCATGGCCCCAGTAAGCGCGTGCGAACGTTATTTTCTTAAACGTTATAAATCCTCTTAATTTGTGTCTGCGAAAGAAAAAGAAAAAGCATACGCGTCTATTTTCCACCAAAGCATGGGGGAGAACCAATCAATGCAATGGAACTCAGTGAATAACGAGGCTTAAAACTATGTCTAGACTTAAATGAAAACAGTCTGCGCTGTGACACCATGCATGACAAAGCACTTTTTGAAACGCCATGCGCAGTGTCAAAGCTCAGACAGTTTTTTTTTTTTTTACGTCTAAACATGTTTTCCATCTTCGCATTCATCAAGCTACTTCTATAGATTCCAGTGATTGGATCTTCCCGGTGCTTTGCGGCCAAGGAGGGGCAGAGATTTCTTAAAGGAAACCTTTATACTTGTACGACATGCCTAAGTTGCTTGTTATACAGAATTATGTAATATAACTAGAAATAAAGGTTTGCGTTCAAATTCTATGTCAACAAAAATAGCAGTTCAGAATTTCTAAACGCAATTTCTAATCTAGGCAAGCCTAGCCGGTGTCGAACACACAAATATTTTGTCCGAAATCATCATTCCTGCTCGATGAGATTTGCTACTATCAACAAAGTCATATTTGTTAAGATCATTTTGAATAAGCATGAAACATCTGGGTCAGAACCCTACACTGAAATGCAGCTAGAAACAAATCTCAACATGGTGGCAGCCTTGTCACGCTGTGCTCTATACTGCGAGGTCATTACTGGCATTTGAAGGAACTCTTAGTCAGGGGCGGATTTATGGATCAGGCCTGGGGGGGGGGGGGGGGCGGGGAAGTCTGCAGAGAGATGACCTGACGAACGGAACGTTGCCCCGATCTTCTTCAACGGACCAATTTCTGCTGCTATTGAAAACTAAACATTTCTTCCTAAAGAAGTTGGAGTATGTCAATTTGTTTTTCATATTTTTCATTAAAACCAGTAGGCTTGGGGGAAGTTTAAAGGGGGGGGGGGGGCGAAGGGGGGAGGAGGGCGACTCCCCCTTTCCCTTAAACTTTCTTAGAACTTTTTTTTAAATGAACAAAATAGTTGACATGCTGACACCAGCTTCTTTAGGAAGAAATGTTTAGTTTTTGATGACAGTAAAAATTGTCAATTTTTAATGACACCAAAGCTGAATCCGCCTATGCCCTAGTTACTCCTCTGCCACTATGAAAATAAAGTTTCCGATTTCTGTGACGTATTGAGTCACGAGAATTCCGGCGAAAACTTGCTGAATGAAAGCTAAAGCTATACTAGATCATATGAGCGCTGATCCCAGATCGAGATACGAAACTGCTTATATAACTATACTGATGAAATATTGAAGTACTATACTGCGTGAATCAAATGAATCATTTGCCCTTGAAGAGACCACATAAATCGGATCCTCTAGACATCGCGCTAAAGGTCTATTGGATGATGCATCTTGTTGGTGAGTCTTGTGTCGCGAAACTAGGTCCCAGGAAACAGATGATCTCGTGTGAACGCGTCCGAAAACGGTTCGCGCCTCCAAAAAAGGGTGCGCAAGCTCCTCGCTTCTGGAGCCAGATTTCGCTGAGACCTCACCGAGGCCTGTGAATCACCCGAAGGAGAAACGAGGACGCTGCCAATGGCCGCTCGACATCACTATGACGACTGACTTTTGAGGCGGAGCGAGCTTTTAGAGGAGCCTGATTTTTGGCCGATTCCGTATCAGAGACAAAGTGCCGAAAGCCGAAAAAAAGAAAACTAACATGGTGGTGAGCGACAGGGAGAAGCGGTGCGTGCGGGCGATACGGGCAGTACGGGTTGGGGCAGTTAGTAGTACGGTGCAGATTCCTCAACAGTCGCGGCGAGTGCAAGCACTGTATATAATCATGATGACTGGGTATAGCTGTTCTTTTAGTTGTGCAAAAATGTCCAAAATAATTTAAGGTCATCAGCCTGTTCTTTTACGTTTGCGGCCTTTCCCCGGTTTGGCAGATCTCAGAGCCCTGCATATCGGGAGATCATCCGAAGATATCGGAGGATATCCCCAGTAAATTGGCGGATTCGGATAAAAATGGATCAGATTTGATGGATTGCGGATCGGTTCCGGATGCCAGGGGCTGCTGATGCGAATGTCCGTGGGTTCAAGGCACTGTAGTTCAAATCCCTTTTTGCCGAGGCAGCCCATAAAAGTATTCGACCACGCAGTGTAGAGTGAATAAGTGAATATTATTATGAAGTGCATCGTCGAATGTATTGCGGGGGAAAACTACTCTCTTAGATAAAAGGTGTCAGTCGGATAGAAAATTGTTCTTTACGTCAATAAAAATCTAATTCTCACCAAAGATCGTTTTAGATTTAGAATATTCTATCTCGCCAAAAATGCTTTCCCTAGAAAAAGTAAAGAATGCAGGATTATCAGTTGTCCCGGGAAAGCGTGTTCTTGCTCGGCATGGGAAGAGTGGAGATGTTCTTTAGGCAAAGATAATCCAAAACGTACAAGCCACAACAAAGCAGAAGAAGCCTCAAGTGGCTTCGTCGTTCACAAGTATACGTCGAGGAGACACAATTCGATCCTCTGGAGTGAGGGAACTCGCGCCAGTACGAGTTTCCGGACTTCATCCTTGGAGCGCAATTCGTGCATGCCATCCCAGGAACAAGTGCACCAACGAAGAAACAAAGATATACATCACATTAGCAGGTATTAATTTAAAAGAGGTGAACCAGTCTGAATCCGCCCATGTTGACGATATTCAGTTTCTTCTACACAGCAATCTCGACAAGTGAAACTTTGAGTGAGTGTCCGTTTTCTTTTTTTCGTCAGTTGGCACAGAGTTGTTTTTATGTATATGGTACCAAACATGCAGTTGAGGGTTTGTGTTTAAAACTGAAACCGATATGAGGTGTTGCCATTATTGAATTTTGTGACATTTTCCCATTGGTGTACTTGTTCCTCCCCCACTTTATTATTGTCTGGCCTAAACAAAATGGTAAAATGTTATTAGTCCGTCATTCGTCAATTTTCATGTTTATAAAATATGCGTCTGCTTAAAGTGGGCTTCATGAAAAAGAAAAGAAAAAAATATATATAAATTTTCTTCCTTTTGAGCACATATTTTGGACAGAGTCTAAGTGTCACGAATTCCCAAGACGATCTCATAACTGCGATAATCTTACGAGCGATGCGATGTGTCTCTGGAAGGATATGATCGCTTCTTTTATAAATACGATAAAACAGAATACGAAACAGTGACTTTCAGAGTATTCTGTCACAAAGAGTTCTTTGTAGAAAGGCAAGCAGACGGCTTAGGATACCATCCAGATGCTTTCTTTTTTAAATTTTTATTCATACTTGATTTTCCGACGTAAAATGAATGCGCAGATTGAGGGTCGAATGCGGTTACGAATTTTGCGGATGCGGATGATCAAACTGTTATCCGCGCAGGACTCTACCGGGATCTATAGTCCGCGACAGGTTAAGAGTTCAAGGGCAGCTCCTCCCACCCTTTTCCTCTTTAGCAGAGGAGGCGACCTCCTCTTCAGCGTTCGCACTCCTAAAGTGGAAAGGGGTAGGAGGAGTTTCCCCTGAACTCTTAACCTGTCACCAAGTATAGTAAACCGAGTTAGCCGAATTCGACAAAAATTTATCGAGTGTTCTTAATAAACCAGGCTGTCTCTTCACAGTGTGTGTACTTTTATTTATTTATTATTTATTGACACTACATCTCCGTTTGGAGATTTTGTAGGGTTGGGCAACAAACAATCATCACTGACAATATAATTTTGATGTGAAACGCTTGATATTCAAGGTGGAGGTGACAAGGTTTGGAGAAATTCTCGTGAATCAATACGCCACAGGTTTCGCGCGTCGAATTCTACGTGTGAACAGGCCGATTTCGCGAAATCTCCGTTTGGCTAAATTGTTGCGCGTTGAAAAGATGAATCGTGTGAATAAACCTCAAGACTCTGTACAAAGCTGGCCGAAGGTGACTCATCTTGTGCATCCGAATAAAAAAAAAAAACAAACATGCGCTTGCATGAGTAAAGAGACATTACCAGCTGCTAGGTTTCCAGCAAGTCGAAGAACGGAACTCACGAGCTCTCATGTACGAGCTCGGGCTGTGCCGAAGAAGACGACGGTCGTCTTGTGCAGGTACCACAAAAAAAGAACAAAAAAAAACACCTGATATTGCTGCTGAGAGAAGTTGTATGATTGGCGAAACAGCCGACAGATGGAGACTGGTAAGAGCAAGGGCGCAGACACTGATCTTTGATAGTAGACGATGCTTTGTAGTGAAATCCGGTGCAGACTTCTTAGGTGCAAGGCATCATTTTGCAATTTTTACCGCCAACCAGATGTCTTTTATAAGCAGACGGCTGTCGAGGTTAGTGCATTCTGGCTCTTAATGGTTACCCTTTGCTCGGGTAAACTCATCCTCCGAGATTTTATACCCAAAATGCATCTTCTTCTGGCACTTTTGTACGAGAGTTCTGGTCGATACGTGAATAAATTATTTATGCTGTTCCTCTAAATTGTCAACCATCCGTGGAAGATAAGCAAGATTATGCGTACGAATGAAACGCCTTACACATAGTCTGAGGTTCTGCGCTTTGCAGAAAATTGTCCCCCGTTCAAAACCTAATCATGTACTAGGTTGACCTAATGTGTCACAATGAAACTATCACACAAAATGTTAGATTATGCGCGTTACAGAAAATTTATATGTCGGTCCTCTTCTAATAGTCATTCTTTAAAATTAGCGGTCACGTTCAGCTATGCGGTGATTTACGAATGTACCCAATGCAATGTAAAGCACAGCGATAAGTTCTCTCTGTCTTCTGAGGAAAATTAGACGGGCAGGCACTTTTCTGACCGTAACATAGGCAGATATGATTAGCGTAATACGAATGAAATATTATTTCTTCCCATTTCACTACATACCGGTACAAATATGTTCTTAATTTATGTTAGGCAACAAACACGCACCTCGAGCCTATATTCTCCACCAAAAATGATCTAGTTGGGACCAGAAGAAAAAAAAACAATTAAAAAAGGATAATGACGAACATTTGGAATCTACATTCATTTTGTGACTGATATCACGAACGACAAGCTGACTATGAATAGAAGGAGGCAGTATAGGGATTCTAAACTCAAATTTTAATAGAGGGGCTGAGCGTAGGAGCGTTTTCAGTGATAGGTTGGCAGAATTACACATCATTCATAGGCATACGTAATAAATGAATGTTACGCAGTACAGTTTCTCGATAAGTCTGAAGATTTATGTAAGGGTATCGCGAAAACGTTGATGTGCAATTGGGTGAAATAAGAGCCGCCTGTGTATGTGCCGAAAGGCCTAAAATATATACCAATATTTCGTTCCAATAAGGTTCTGGTTTTAACAATAGCAAGTCTTGGCGAACGCTTTATCAAGGTGATGACAAAGCATTCCTTATTAAAACGGCCGAATTTGTAAAGTTTCGCTAGCTTCTTGCGGGCGCCTTTCGTTGTCGCGATTCAATGTTTGAAATACCTACAAGTATTCACGATTTATTGCTCTCAAATGTGAGACGTATATCGACCACGGGGTAGCAATTTTTCTTTTGTTTTTTTAAGTTGACAATTTTTGAAGATGACTGTATATACTCAAACCCTTACAGCCTCAATTGTAGCATACGGACCAACACGCGGCTCTGATGTCACGCGGCTGCGGTGGCGTTAATTATGACGTTTCAAACCCGAGCCTGTAGTGAATGAAGAAAATAGGAAGCTTCGAAGCCGAAGAAAAAGGCACAGGAAAAGACGTCTCAATAAACATCACGATTAACTATCACCAGCTCGCCTGCACACTCTGTCTTTTTATAAAACGCGTCTCTACTCTAGTCTGGTTATGTAGCCATGCTGTTTCAAAAAGAAGGTAACGCAAAGAAGAGGTTTGTAGGATCTCCCTCTTTTTACATGGTGACAGATTGAGAATGCAATGGAATCTCCGCCTCCAGCACGGAGGCGGAGCTTCCGTGCCGAATATACCGCGCAACATATAGCCTTCAACAACAAAAAATTAGGAATACCTTTGAATTTTTTTTTTTTTTTTGCGTGGATTAGTTTCAAGTACTGTTCCTTACTACGTTATATTTGTTTCTGCGACACATTTTATGTGTTATGCACGGCGCCTGACGATGCCAAGCCCCCGAAAAATCCACTTGTACTAAAAAAAGAAAGAAATAGCCCGTTTTGTTCTTAGCAGTAAGTGATAGATAAAGCAATAAACCAATGATTTATTTTTAATTACCTTCACTAAGTTGAATCACCAAAATAAACAGGAGACCGAAAAAAATAAAGCAAAATAGATTTTGACCGAAAGAATTACCTCCATTCAATCAATTCTCCAAAGAAAAAAAATACCGCAACACATTAGCCTTTATTAGAGTCACTGAGAGCTGAAGAAGCGGAAGGCGTTGTCGGGCATCTCATTATCGCTATGCAGCCATTGAGGTTGCTGCATTAGCCGATGAGAAACCCGAAAAGCCAATTACGAAGTAAGAAGCGCGAGTTAACATAATACGCCACGCCCTGCGTTTCTTAAGCTGTCAGTGACTGCACTCTAATAAAAAAAGGCCCGTACGCCTACTTCCCTGCACAACACTCGGAGAGCCAATTACTGCAACTTACGGAGGCAGCTTAGCGAATGATGATGCCGAAACATACGTTTAGACCAAAAAACGCAGTCTGAGTTGTGACATTAAGCAATGCAAAACCTTACGCTTGCATTGCTTAATGTCACAACTCAGACTGCGTTTTTTGGTCTAAACATATGTTTCGGCATCGTCATTCGCTGAGCTGCCTCCGTGAGTTGCGGTGATTGGCTCTCCGAGTGTTCTATGGGAAAGTACACGCACGGGCTTTTTTTAGAGTGTGTAGCGCATTATGACGGCTGGTTAAATTAAACGATTCCCCCCTACCCCGATAATTTGACGATCAGGTCATTTTACTGCCGTTGAACGGGGGAGTGTTTACTGATCCTTCATGGCGTGTTGTTTTCGTCAAGTTAATTATGGTGAACCCAGTTCAACTCTATCATTCCTCTCCCATCGCCACTGCATGACACCGTATTTTTTGCTAGATGGAGGTAGAAAGTATGAAATACAAAATGCTGGTTAGGGTTTGTTGATTTAGTAGCAAATCCTAAACGTCTAAGCGTCTTGTTGTTGGAAGGTCAGTGTGGTCCCACGAACATGCATTTGTTGTTGTTGATTTTTTTTTTTGGTGGGGGGGTGGGGGGAGATGTTTGTATGTGCTCCGAAGGAAATAAAACGTATTAATATTGAACATAGTTAAAGAAACACCCCAAGACTGGGAAAAAGAAAGAACGGTCAAACAGAGAGGTTCTTTCTTTTTACCAGTCTCGGGGTGTTTTTACTATGTTCAACTATCACCAGCTCGTTTGCGCCCGAACCTTCTGTATATGATGTTATTGAACCCCAATTCAGTAAAACCAATGAAGCGGTTATCCCCAATATAAAATTGCACTTCCTACATTTACGCTTATAAAGACAGTCACTTGCAGGATAGGAACGGCAGGGCGTACCCCGAAATATAGACACCCCAAGTCTATCAAGTTGGATTGTATGACTTTGCAACAAGTAAAAATGCGTAATCTCCTATAAAAATTCAAACTTTAAAATTTGGTGTTAACTTCCCTCCGCCCAACACGTTTGGCTCCACCCCTTTTCGATGACATAAGCCCTCCGCCAGCTTTGATGATCCATAACTTGCTGGGTCTTGAAATAATATAAAGACAAATTGCAGAAGATCTCAACCACTAAATTATTGGAAAATAAGCATACGGTATTAAATCTATAAATATTATATGCTCGTCCTTTTTAAAGCAAAATGTGAACAACAAAAAGTTATAGACATATTTTCCCCACATTTTTCTCTTCACGTTGCTCAGCGAAAGCCGAGAATAATAGTTTGTTTACGTTCGTTCAACGTTGCGTTCAATGTTGTTCGCAATAAAGCAAGCGGGTGGCGGCGCTTGTAAATAATAAATACGAATGTTGTGAGCCCCGTGAGCCAATCGGCAGAATATGGGTAGAACCCACAAAGACACCTCTTTGCCGTACTCGTCGTGTCCGTATATTTTTGTGGTAATAGAGCAATACAAGGAGCTCCAACAAGAGCTCAATATTTATTTAATTATGTAATGAAACACATTATTTATTTGAGAAGACTAATATTTTATATCGTTATAATACACGCACTGCGATTCATTGTAGAACACAATATCAAACAAATGTTACCATTAGCTCCGCTCCCACATTACGTTTTCGACAACACTCTCGATTGAATCTCCGCATAACTACGACTCCGTTTCGCCAATGACACTTCAAATCTCCGCCTTGAGCTCGAGAAGCTAGATATTTAGCATAGAAATAAAAAAAAAATCACGAACCCCCGAAGAAAGAGATCATACGGTGTAAACTCATACAACCTCAGTGGTCATTTCTGGGCGTTCATGAGTGAAGTAACACGGCCAGAAAATGTATTTTTTGCAACAAGAAAGCAACTCTGCCAGCAAAGTCGTGGGAACATTTGTGGGATATTGTGTTCCACAATCATTGGCACTATGCATACCTTTAGAGAAATAAAAATATTTGCTATTTTTGAAGAATGTGTGTTATTGCAATTTGTGTTCTTGTTGGGATACTCATAGATGGACAGTAGGCTATTGGCCGCATAAAAAATAGGTGGCTCATGGGGAGATAGAATATACCGTTGACTTCGTTCTCTCCAGAGCTTTGTAATAAACTTCCTTGTACAAACTTGCCTTTCCGCGGAATCGTCTTCTACGGTATTCTGCATGTTGCGGAAACTACTAGGGGTTACGTTAATACAACCCTATCAAAACTATCGCGTCATTTAGTTTTACTGCCCGAACAGCCAAAGCTCCTTCCTATATACGCCGCAAATTAGCCAGGCTAAAATTTCTTTTCGTGCTTTCACAGAACTCCTTCAATGCGGACACTTCTCGTTTTCTACAACCACGTATTATGAAAACACCAAGGGGTGAGCACAATAAGGCTTCTCAAATTTCGCGAGGGTATAATAATACGTACAAGTACTTTATTTTTTTATAACAATAGAAACTTGGAACAGGCTTCCTGAAAATCTTGGAAATTGTGACGCAACAAAATTGTTTGAAAAATATTTTAATGGAATTGCCTTAAGTTATTGCGTTATAGTAATTATTATAATATCAACAGTTTCTACATTTGTTGTGTATTGCCCGATGTGAGCCACTGCTGTTGTAGTTTGTGATCTATGTTTGTTCTTATACTTATGCTCGCTCGCGTCTTTTCTTAAAGCGGTTCGCCTTTCCTGGTTAGATTCAAAGTACGCATCAGTGTCGCTAATTGATGGGCATAGCAATTCATGAAAACCAACCACACCCGAAAGCAAAAATGAGAATGACAGTTTTCCCAATATTAGGCCACTGCACGATCGGCAACCGGAAGCAAATTATTATAGTTGCACAAAGAGTTTGCAACTTAAAGCTGTCCTTTCTGGACGACTCCTAAAAGTTTGAAACGTACATAGCACAGCAACGTATCGGTAATCAATTTTACATTCAACTCCAGGTGTTTCCTTCGCGTGCCCCTTTGTTATTTTGAAGAAGCAGGGCAGGTTTCACTCATCATATTCTGATAATTTGACTTAACAAAAATGTCATCAGTAACGTTTCAACTGTTCAACTGTCAGGTTCATCATACCTAAACACCTCTGGTTTCGCAGCATTTAATACTGGGTTTTCCTGAATTGCCCACCACTGCAAAAATCAGAGACATCCCTTGGAAAGTTTATTGCTCGTTGTCTGGAGTACGTTATCAGCGAAAAGTACACAACATCTAAAGAACGATAGCCTTAAAGCATTCAGAGCTATGAGAGCAGGAACTAGCAAGCTGATGAGAAGCTTAGTTCGCATGCAAGAATAGAAACAGCACGACAGTATTTGATATGAACATGGAAACGAATAGTGTTTCACTATGTTTTTCATACGTGAAAGCATTCCAAATTTACAAACAACAATGCAAGTTACACTTCCGTACTTAGTGAATGAATCAATTGATGCATCAATTGCCAACTAATTTGTTTTTACCCATGAATCGGTGAAAAGTGGGCCCCGTTATCCGGCTGTCATAGGCATAATCTTCGTCCTTGTGGAGCTGAACATCGAGAATTGAATCATTCGCGAGACTTCCTTATTCACGATAAATATCATAAATTACTTGCCCAAAGGCCATGCTTTCAGGTTACATTCCTGCAGTACTTTGCTTTAGCATACAATGACCCACAGAGGACACTACAAGCCACCGAAGCCAATCAAATGTCATGTTAGTATTACGTGACCTTGGAGAAGCACCTTCCGACGCCCAGGGCGTGCAGTCATGTGATACGTTCAGAGTACTGGATTGGGTGGAAGGGTTGTAGCATCTACTGCGGTAAGTCGCAAGGAGAAACGGAACAGAATATTCCCTTCCATTGGCGTTGTGCTTTTTTTCACGTTACCACTGCCTACGGTAAAAATAAGTACCAATATACGTTATTTAAAATAGTTTCTCCCTATTTCCTTTTCCCCAGAAAGAAGTAGCAAGTCGGCATTACTTGGCCGGGCGACATTTTCCTTTCTATTTAAAATACATTTTTTCATATTTCAAGCAAACTCAGACGTCAGTCACTTAAATGTTACGTTTGCTATGCATTAAAAATGCATTCAATTGATTTTTTAGAAGCTTGTTTTTAATGAGATATTGTTTGTTGGGCTTTAGTCAAGTTCAAAGACGCAGGGGACGCTACTACGATGGCACCAACAACGACACCGTGACCGTGCCCAAGAATTGGTAAACGGTGGCGGATGTGGGTTTCGCGCTCATGGTTTTCGCTTGACGAGTTAGCCAGAGTGTGTGCGTGTGTGAGTGTGGTCCATTAGCTCGCTTTTAAGAGTTTAACTACCGTACATTTCAGGAATTTACCCAGAAGCATTGTGAGCATCTTGTAATATATTTTTGGCTACAAAGAACTCGGTTGCCGCTACTTGATCTGATAGCTTCTGTCAAGAGCTGCTTGCGTCGGGGTTGATTACACGTTGGTTTTTATCGCCTTTCTGAGTCTCAACATGCATGTAAAACTCAATGTCTAAAAAAACTTACATCAATGTTTAAAAAAAATTCCCTTTTGGTCCATGGTTCACAGTCGTTTGGGCATCTAAAGGGTTGAAAGGCTAAGCGGGCCTCAAAGGCTGGGAGGTCTCAAAGGCTGAACGGTCGAAAGGGCTGGTGGGGTTTGAAGAGCTGAATGTTCTGATGGTGTGAAGGGTTTTGAAGTATATCTAGCATATGAGGGCTGAAGAGTTATTTTACATAGGGCATTGTTCTTTTTAGGCGCGTTGTACCTTATATTTTGACAAAAAAGTCACATCTTCTGGGTGCAGGAGACGTAATACAGAAATTATTCTTTAAAAATGCCGTCTAACGGCCCCCTAGCTGTCTGCTCCAAGGCGCAAAAAGAGGGGCGGGTCACGTATATTCGATTAGATTTTAACAAGGAAATCGGCCGCCCATAAGTGTAATCTCGGTTTTTCTAAGATGCTTAGAGCCCCGTAGATTCAGTTATCACCATAAATATACGATCTGGAAATTCATTTGAGTGCCCCTTTAGCAGTACTATGAGCCCTCTGATTACTCTCAGTGATCCGTAAAACAATTGACTAAATTTTAGCGATTAATCGAGTAAAAAGTTTTAGTCGGTGCAAGGCAGTAGTATTCGTGTATTGCCGTACAGTGGCGCATAGCAAAGGTTGATATAATAGAAATGAAAGCCCTAACTGCATAAAGTGTAGTTTTTGCCTTAAATAATTTGTGTATATTTCAGGATAGAAACATTAGGTGGTAGCTTCTTTTATCTCTGCGGCTATGTAAGAAAATGCATTCAACAATGCTTTAAAAGTTTTCTACATGTACATTTCGAACTTCATGTATACACTTTATTTAGCAATTCTGTTCATTCTTAGGTAAATGAAAGCAAGAATTCCAGTTAGATAAATTTATTTGGGCAGCCCAAATAAAAAAAAACTCGTTCTTTCCAAATTGCTTTATTTCCTCAAACCGATTGGTCCTGCTCAGTTATTTGCGAAAGTTATTACGCGAAACTTATTTTCTGCCGTTTGTTACCAGCACTATCTCAATGCTAGTCCAACAGAGTGGTTAGTTCTTAGCTGTAGCCGACTGGTCTCGAACCTCTAATTACTATTCTTGCTGCCTCTCCTTTTATACGGAGTGTTCATTGTTGTATACTGGTATGCCAGGCTACTACTGTTTGTAGTAATTTGTCGGTGTTTTGCATATACTTGTACAAGGCTCAGGAATCACAAGACCTAATAACCAGGTACGGATTTCCGATTCAATACTCCGTCTCAAAGTTTCTTGCACAAAAGGATGTTACCGGTTGGTGCTACCTGGTTTACATCTAAAAAATGTTCCTCCCCTGAGCTTCTGCAGTTACAAACTGGTGTCGACCATTTCACTGAACATTCTCAAGTGCCGTTTTTGAGCGGAAATCGGAGTTAATTACTCGAGAAACTCAAAGCTTAAGAACGTTTAAGTTAACATATTTGGTATACTATTTAGCAGCACAACGATTTCCAAAGGTTGCTTGTTCTTAAAAAGCATTCAATAACTGAAAATTCGTGATTCAAGAAGGGAATCATGAAGCTGCTATTCCTCAATCGATACACTCTGAAGAATTTCCGTGCATCTACTTTTCCCACAGTGCAATCGGAGAGTCAAGAACTGCGATCTACGAAAAGAGCTCGGCGAACGAAGAGTACATAAAATAGATGTCTGCGAAAGGACAACGAGCATGACGTTCCACATACTCCATGCTCAGTGATACTGTGGGTAACGGCGTTAACTGTAACGTAGGAACGTACGCTTCGAATTTTCAAAAATGCAAATGGTGCCATGCCATCTTTACGTCACCATTTTAAGCAACATTAAGGATTGCGTTACTCGTTTAACTTATTTACAGGACTGCCATAAATTAAAATAAAACAAAATGTAATTAGGTTTATTTTTTTCTGTTCGCCAATTGCAAATCATAAGTTATTTTAGACCAACTGGTTGCATTTTATACCAATTGCCTTCAGTCATTCCGCATATTTTCTGGAAACTGGAAAAGGTGTAGGTCGGTTTTCTTTCCATAGTTACATCCGCAATATCTATAATTTCCCAGTGAATTGTCTCCTTCGAGCTCGATATTTTTACGTTCGCATATGTATGACAGCTTTGGTGTATAAGCAGTGAGTATTCTAGAAACAAAATCCACCAACAGCTAAAGTTTGTTTACGAATATCCGTACATTATCAGCTGCCGTTCCTTATCTTTTACAAATTAATTACTGGACTCTTGGCTAAGTTACAATTAGACGGGGCGTAACTTTCT
Source organism: Ixodes persulcatus (assembly GCA_013358835.2). NCBI lineage: Eukaryota > Metazoa > Arthropoda > Arachnida > Ixodida > Ixodidae > Ixodes > Ixodes persulcatus. The sequence continues at coordinate 1,520,810 of JABSTQ010011253.1, forward strand.
TTACCAGGCGTCAGCTATAACTATAAGTAATTATCATATCTGGACCATAGCTCTCTAAAAAAGAAGTCCCTTCACAAATAAAAAATACAGGAGGTATAACGGGAGCTGCCTTTCAAATACTTCCAGACAAGAAAAAAATTGTGTTGCTCGTATGTTTGGACGGCCTTGAAGTTGGTACGTCTCAACGGGTGACCTCTCTCAGCTATAGAATGAGAATTTAGCCAGTGTCATACAACCGCTAACCTCGGGTCTTTATGGTGCACAACGCAGTAGTGATCACACGTACACGAGCCGGTACGGAGCTCATACAGATCCAAACGGGCAGGGGGTGGGTATTGAACCCAGAGAAGTTCTGCTGCACAAGCTTTCGCTCCACGCTCCGAGCTGAGACGCGTTAGCCCTCTTCCGGACAGGTTCATTTCTCGCACACTTCGATCAACACTCATCTTATCAGTTGAATTTATATACAACATAACGAGCAGTAATTTAGCGCTCTGTTTGATGGGGTCTACTCATCTGTTCATTTCGTAGGTTTTTGAGGATGAGATATCGTGTCAAAGGTGCTTGAAGAACTGCAGAGTATTGTAAATATCGGTGACAAGTGATGCAACATCATTTAAAGAATGCTTTACTCGAAGGAGACTGCGCGACGATTTATTGTTTTCGAAGGTGACTTTTGAAGAATCGCATTTCTTTGGCGAACGGTGCGGCATGTTGGGATAAATCGTTGCAGTGTTTCATTACCGATGAGCCACTGAATACTATTTATAATACCATTATACTGCACAAACGGGGTCTTGTACGCGAAAAAAAGGCGTACTAGACCAAGTAACCAAAAGAAAAGTAGAAAATGTAGCATTATTTCAAGTTTGTTTCTCTTTTGATTTACTCGCGTATGAGTTCACACAGTTCCAGCAAGATAAGCGTATTTAGTGGTCCCATTTCCCTTTTGAATGGGGCATGTGGTAACTCCATTCAGCGGAAAAACTGGGACCGCTTCGATAGCGTAGTACTACAAACCTTCTACGCGGCCTAGGACACACCATCTGTTCGTTTCCATTTCGATTCTCCAGTTGGCCGGTCGACGCCTACGCTTCAATTGCGCTTTCCACGTCCCTGTGAGTAAGCTCGCCTTTTTTTGTAGACATCGAAAGGAACACATGTTGCGTGCGTGTTTTGTAGTGTGCCTATTTATTTTACTTTTGTTTCTTGAGTGCCGAGAATGCAATGACGCTTGGTTATGAGTCAGAGTTTCTGCTTCAGAAACTCTCAGGTGCTTCGACCGCATAACACCCTCCTCCCCCCTCCCCCCCTCCCCCCAGAGAAAAAAATAATTAAAAATGTGTGCGTTTTTTGTTTTGTTTTTTTAGCGAAGTATGCGAAGAGGCAATGACTGCGACCGGGACAGAATTTACGTAACACAATAGGCCCCAAATAACTCTCAATTTCGACATCAACATTTAATATTGAAAGCGACAATGTAAGAGTTATTTTTGTATTCCATCTTTGACTGCGCAGATTGCCTATTCGGGGCAAATTGTATTTAGAAATAATTATATTCGCACTCAAGCAGCCATGTCTCCGTTTCAGCTCACAGTAAGAAGCATTTGGAGGATTTATGAACCTGTACTGCAGCCCGAGAGTACAGCAGCATGCGCGTAGTTTAATACGGCAAATGCCACGGTAAACATTCAAAGCTCAACTTACTCAGCGATCAGTAACGGCAGGTAGGACGTATACATTACACTTCATGGCTATAAAAATTTTATCGAAAGGTTCAACTATTATTCAAGATTACCAATGGACGTTCAGGTCATATGACGCTCCTATTCAAGGCATATGAGGAGGTGACTGTTGTTCAATATGATTTTATTGATGTTTAACTTGCCGCAATGATCGATAAAGGTTTTGCCTTTGGACAGAAATATCGGCTTATAATGTAAATGTTAAAATGGCAGTTTAATAAAACAAATATACATATCTGAAGAAAAATATCATAACTCAACCCAAATGACGTTTTTCTTCTTTTTTTTTTGGCGTTCGTTTTACATTTTGAGGTTTCTTTCTAGGCAAGCTGCACAAACGTGCTTTGTGGCATTTTGTTTTAATAAACAAACTCAAGAAGAATTCAAACGTGCGCAGCGGTTATTGGAAAGAAAAGGACTGAAACCAACTTTTCGAAAAGGGCTCAAGGAACTTCACAAAGCACATTGATGTAATAAAATAACATTTAGATGTCAACGACTCTTGATTCTGATTCCGTGTCCAACGTTTGAGCACGGAATATTGTAAGGTCATTTTTGCTCACTAACAGCGTGTATTTATGAAACATTAGTGAATTCGATCATTAAAGCATGATTGAACTTCTGGCAAACTCCAAATCGACGTCATTAGGTCGTTGTGTATAATTTTGCAATTATCTCATTAGTACACACACCATTAAAGTGACGATATAACGATTAAGACGTATAGGTGTGTGGCATATTACTTAAAGATTAGTTTATTGACACTGAAACATTCGTCTTATGGCAGATTTCTTCTTTTTTTATCTCCCAGCGACGACCATTTGACTTTAACTTTTATATACAAGCGAGTGAGGCGCATGTGTGAACTCAAGCTTCTACGCAGTACGAAAACGAAAACATCCTCAGCTGAATATAAACGTATATGTTAAATTGTCAAGAGGCGCTCCTGCGCCCCAAACGTGCTTACTGTGACAAATTTATCGCTAAGTATCGCTATTGGCCGAAAGTGTCACACTTAGTTTCGTAAACTGCGCATTCTGTTTAGTATTTGTTAATTTCTACAAAATACGGTGTGGATTTATTCTGCTCATAGAGCGGATACATCCTAACGAGAGTAAGTTCCCCCCTGCTTATTTCACATCACAAAATTTTAGTATTCTAAGGAAATAAAAACAGCAGTCATAACGTGCCAAAATTACTTTTTCTTTTTTTTTTTTGTAATATCACTGCAAGCATTTCTCTCGCCACAGGGATGACTCTGGCATACGTCGCGAAGCAATTTTCTTCGCCCGGGGAACACTCGTTTACCGTCTGCCAAGTCAGACGCGTATGATGGCGTAGCTTCTGACCGCATGGACACAGCGAGCGCGTATACGCAGTTCATGCCAGAAAACCCGTTCTCCGTATAGTATAATTCCAAGGACACATGACGCCATCACTCATACCGCGTTGAGATGAGCTCACTGACGAAGCGTTGATCTTTTTATGTATGTTTTCATCGTCAGAACAAAAAAGAAATTTGCGTGATTCGCATTACTTTTTGAGACGCGAGGCTTTCAAATTCCACCTAACATTCAGAAAAAGCGTGCAATTCTTCCTTTGGTCGGTAGCTCTATGATTCTTGCATATTTAGATTGCGCACGTACTCGCAGAGACAGCCTTGTGCGGAGCAAACTATGAGCGGGATAGGTTCAGCAGAGCACTATCATACAGTTTCGCATTGTGCCTGGTGTTTCAGTGCTTGATGCCTCCAAGTGGAGTAAATGCGCAAAAAAACGCTGTTTATTTGAACTGGGCGGTTTATTTCACGCATATTTACGCCACCATGGAGATGACAAAGTGTAATGTGCAGTATAGCTTCATGGCTGTTGTTGACAGGCGCAGTGGGTATATACGATGCTCCCTGATTAAAGAGTTGAAAGTTAGCCCTCTGTGTTTTCTCTTTTTTTACTGTCCTTGTCCCAAAGAGCAATCATGTTTCCTAATTCTCAATTCATTGCTTTACAAATCGGCCCAATTAAGATAACTGCCTGTTGCAAATGGCCTGTCGTGTAAGTTACTGCGTCTATATTATTGGATTATCACCATGATATTGAGGGGTTTTAAGAAGTCTGTAACGGCTATTTTTACGACGAGAAAGGATATTTCTAGGAAGACAGCACTTAGCAGTTAAGGGAGACGCGGTGCAACATCTTTAAGATGCTTAATACTAAAAAAAAAACAAGAATATTTGAAGCATGATTTATTGCCGTGAGCATTCGTATTTGAGAACTGGTGAAGCCAAAATACAACATATTTGTCGTTCGTTTTTTTCTCTTTTTTCTTAGTTGGCGAGAAAATAGACGTCGAGTAATTTCCGGGACATTGAGTACAATAGTTATTTAAAGTGGCTGACCTGAACAATTCGTTTGAACTTTTAATTGTTGTTGAAATCACTCATTAACAATCTCCCTACACGACAAGGACAGTTTTTAGACCATATCTTCGTGTTCTACCAAGTGTGCCTGTTTTTATATTTTTAAAAGTATGCCACCGAAATAAGCCATTCAGTTGAAAGTTACGCCGCGTGCTGTCCAGTTCTCCCTTGGTTTTCGTCCGTGATGTTTTGGCGTATTACACCATGATACAAAAACCAACTAGCCATTATTCTTCCTATTCGGCTCAGACAGTTCGGTAAAATCGATAATTGTCCCTCTCCAAGGCGAATATTAAGAAACGAAGACGAATTTATCCGCAACGTTCAGCGCCAAATATTGCAAACCAGTTCACATTATCATCTCGTTGTTTTCGTTCAGGCAGTATCCATTGTGCAAACACAAATCACAACAGTTAAATTTTTTTTTTTTTTATAGGTGTGATGCATAGAAACGAGAAAATATACAGAATGTTTGATCTCGTATCTCTTGCATTTTGAACAACATACTAGATTACGTAATAATTGTGCCATTTTTCAATCTCACAACCCTGCTCGGAGAAGCACCTGGTACGAAGTAGACATTTTTTCACTGAGGTCGGGAAGCTTTGAGCTGAGGGTTGGAAAAGGTAACCCTAAGAGCGTATGCTCATCTAATTCACAAGCAGTGCACAAATCTATCCTGCACAAACGTATAACTCCGTCAACGTCAATGTCCGGAATATCCTGTCATGTGGTGTAAGGTGCAGTCAACCTGGCGACGCTCATCATACATTATCTTTAAACCAACTCCCCACTTAAGAATTAAAAAAAAGAACCCAGTCATCTTTTTAGTTTTGTTATGTTAGGCTCAATGTATGACAGCATGCGCATGACTATTGGGCACGCGCCGAATTGTAATAATTAGCTTAGAAATATTAAAACCAATACATCTTTTTTCACAATAAAGTGGCTCTTCTACCTTGTATTCCATTGGCTTCGTCCAGTGTTCAGTAGCAAAGCAAAGTTTCTACCTGAATGTACGATTGTGAAAATGAAAAGACCCGCGATCTGACAACCTGGCATGTATCTAGATAAAGCGAAATCATTAGTTAAGCTCGTCGACGTCGTCTCTGTTTTCCCTTTCATTAACAACATATTGCATCATCATGAGCAATGAGCTTCAATGTTACATAACACAGATTTCCCGCTCCCTCGACGCCAACGCAATCGAAACGAATCGTTCCAGATTAAATAATTATGTCATCGAGTGTCAACCAGGCGTGAAAGTAACGACCGCCGAAACGACTGACCGATTAGGAGCAGATAAAAAAGGACCATTTGCCCCAGGCACGTGCCCTTCACCCCTCCTCCGTCCGGACAAAACAGGCACTAAACCTAACCGCTACACGTGTTTCCAGCCAGCCAAAAAGACGCACGGCAATGTGCCTCTCCGCCAAACGGGCCATAAATATCCCAAACCCCCTCCCCCCTACTGAAACGGTCGGGGGGGGGGGGGGGGGGGGGGGAGGGTGCTCCCGGCGTTGCCAGCACACGCTTCCTGCCCCCTCACCCCAAGAAGATCCGTTTTAGAACCTCGGAGCTTACTTACTACCTCTCCAAGCGCGGCCGTTTCCTCGCACCAAATCTTTCGGAAAACCCAATAGTACACAAGACGACTCCCCCCAGCTTCTTCCGATCGTAAACTACACCGCCTGACAGAAAAAAGAAAAACGGAAACGACGTCGAAATGGACACTATACACTCACTTCAGCGAGCGGCAACGGTCAAAGCGAAAAGACGGAGTGGCGAGGCAAGCCGCCCGCGGTTCGCAATAATTTATGTGTCACCTCCGCCGAGTACATCCAGAGCGGCACCAACTGTTTACGGTAGTTCTTTATGGCCTGCGAAGTGATTACTGCCCGGCCGATTTGGGATCGAGGGGTGCAGAACCTCCTCCCCTCCCCCCCCCCCCCCCCCTCTCCCTCTTGCTCCTCCATTCGAACCCACGTCGTTTAGAAATCGGGCGTACGATGGAGAGGCACCAAGATCCGCAGGTGTCTATGGTTACCGAGTTTTGATATTCGTGTCGGTCGCCTAAAACTCATTAATCGGCGAGGCGCGCGCGCTCGCGGGCGCGCGTCTACTCCAGTGCCCTGCGCGCACTCTCCCGCCAGCGATAAGACTAATGTGGGAAGGCCCCGGCCGGGGCGGCGCTTAGGGTCGAGATTTATTGTTATGGCCCTCTTTGTAATGCGCGCATGCAGGGAGAAGAAGACGGGGGCCGACCACGTTGCCGCGCTCACGTGGCTGCGACCACGTGCTTCGTGTTGATGGCGAAGACGACGTACACGAACATGAGTTGACGGGGACTTCGTGGTGTTCCCTCGATAAGGTGTTCTCCGTAATATAGGATAATGCGGAAGAGTTTGTCACGGCGTTCGCTGGCCTCGGCGGTTCATTAACCAGACTTCTCAAAACTTAATAAAGATAAGACAACCGTTCGGATTTATTTTTTGCTTCGTCTCTTCTCTCTCATGACATGTATTCCTAGAGCTCTTTTCATTTCCCTCGCTTAATCGGGACGGCATTTCGATCGCTGTCTCGAGGCAGTTGCAGAACGTCCTGTATAATTCTCTCTGTATATATATAAAAAAGGCAATATTGTCTAGACTGAAATTCACAATCACGTTTCGAGGATTCAGCCTGTCATGTTGAATAGGAATCTCCAGCGATGTCTAAAATAAAATGAAAATCAAGGTATATCATATGCCTGATATATCTGGTGAACGGTGAAGTTTAATTGCTCCATGGAAGATTTGTGGTCCAAACTGAAGCTACACGGGTACCGCCGCTTGCTTGCTTTTAAAGGGCAGTATACGAGCACAATTGTTCAATATTTTTCACGTAGTTAATTGCGTTTTCTCTGCACTCTTCTGCGCGGTTTCATTAAGCTATCAGTCATTCGGTGCATAATCAATATCGCCAAGAATTACGCACAAACGGAAGGAACTCGCAGTTACACATGTTGCAGGCCCGGGGCGCCCAAATCTCACCGATAAAAGCCATCGCGCGCCAAATCACGTTACTGCTTCTCAGCATCGAACGGAACAAGCAGAAGAGCCCCTGAAGTTTATTTTTGAAACGTCACTTTTATAGACGGACTCGCGTTGTTCGTGAACGACGCCGTCGAAAGGCGGGCGCACGCTGGTCGCCCTGCCAGCGAGCTGGGCGGCTCGTTTTAGCGACGCATTTAAATTTAGATGGGGGAACTCTCCCTATCATGGGGCCCAGGCGGGGGACTGTTTTCCTCGAAGGCCTCGGACGCATCGAACGTCGTGCTCGCATGGTCGACCGTGTGTATACACGCGGTATCAGCTGCTGAGCTAAAAGTGCCTCGACGACCGACGCTCATAATTAGATTGGTAGCCTTACACGCTCCATACATCTCCCGAGAGCCCTAAGGCTCTCGAAGCTGCCACTGAGATGTGGACACAAAGTGAGTTTGCGTTCTGTGCACTATCATGATAAGGCCGAACCTTGGGATAGATTTCAGCCTTAACATACTGTGTCTGGCGTTCTTGTGTTGTGTATGATGTTTGAATGGTAAATTTAGCATTCATTTGATGTATCACCTGGCAAACATGGCAACTAGAGACTTCCAAACATCGTCAACTCGCCCGCTCGGCGTTATTCGGCGCAATGTTATGTCATTTCCAACTCGGGAAAGAAAAAAAAAAAAAAACAGAGTGAGTGTGACTTTCTTGCGTGTCCGCTTCAGCACCCGTTGTCTCGTGAAGACCGATTCTGCCCGGTGCTCGTTTTCCTTCTTTATTTTTTTTTTCTTACTTCAGAAACGTTTTATCTACGCTCTACGCTTTTAGACTAATTTTGCACGCTCTCTTCACGCGAGCATTACCTCAGGAAACCGTGGCGACTTCCAAGATCTCGGGGAGGTTGTGTCTGCTCGGAATTACCCGAATGGCGGCACAAGCGAAATACGTATGCTACGCACAGATTTACTTATTGCCGTGTGTCATGTCGCAGCGAAAGCTTTGTTGACTAAACTGCACATGCCCCCTTGAGTGAGAACCTGCGCGAAGCTACACCCCGTCCCGACGACATGCCCCACCTCGACGAGCACGCACACGCTCGGTCGTGGTGGGTACGCAGCACACTTTCCGAGCGGCAGCCGAACCAAAGAGCCGAGTGGCAATGGGTGGTTGCGTACCCTGCGAGGACAATGGGTGCTCACCGGCGTTCACGTGCGCCTTCTTCATCCAGGGGTAGATGACGGGCTGCCCCGTCTGCGAACAGTCCGACGCCGGCACGGCGCCCCCGGGGCTGTGCATGGGTCCCACGTGGGGCGACTGCGGCGAAGGCCGAGGCATGGGCGCCGAGGCCGGCGGGGGCGACGGCGACCGCTGCAGCGGCACGGTGGGCTGCGGTCCCCCGACGTACGGCGGGCTGTGGCTGCCGGCGCCCGCATGTTCGAGGGCCTGCGGCCTGGACAGCGGACTGAGCGTCGTCTGCGTCACCGAGCATGAGTGCTGGTAGTAGTGCGGCGAGGCGCTGGACACGTAGCCGCCGTTCTCGGCGCCGTACGGCGGAGCGGCGGCCCCGCCGAAGGCGTACGGGTGCGCGGCCGGGTGGTGGTGCGCCGGGGCCCCGTAGTAGTCACCGGCGCCGTGGCTCGGAATGTAGTTTCCCTGCGAGTACTCCTCCGAAGGTGGGAACTTGGGGTCCACGTAGGACGGCGAGTTCATCAAAAACGAACTCATGGTCATTAATTTTTGCCGCCGCTGGCTGAATCGGAGCGGGATGATAGTTTTTCTTTGGGCTTGTTGTCGCCGCCGAGCTGCGCCATGGCTCCGCCCTGCCGCCGGAGATTAGCATATCACGTGACGGAAGCCATCCAATGGCGGAAGGGGCGCGCGCGGCGCTGACCCCGCGGCTCCCGCGTCGGCCTCGATGATGGATGGCGGCGCGCTGGCTCGAGGTGCTCGCACGGCCGACGCACACGCGGCCCAAGATGGACGACGCCGGCTACCTGTCCCCGGTCCGCGCCCGACGTCCGACGCACTCGTCGAGCACCACACAGAACTGCACAGGCCGGCCGCGAGTAATCCACGCCGTGGGCCGACGCCGGTTGCGTGGCGGTTGGGTCGCGAGTGCCGCTCTGCCGTGCCAGGGCGTACGCGCAAAACTTGCCGACTATAGCGCTGCAGCCGGCGGCCCGAGTGTTTGTTGGGGAAAGGGGCGGGCGGGGGAGGGCGCACGGCGAGGAGGACGCCCCGTGGGAGGGCGCTACGGCGACGCGCGCGCGCCGCTCGGGGAAGGGGCAACAAGTTGGGCCCAACTCTCGGCGGCGGCGGTGGCGCTGGCGCCCACTGTGGGGCCCTCGCTCTTTCTCTCTAACTTCTGCTAAAGGATTTGGAAAACAAAAAATAAAAAAATAACACGGCGTTACAGAATGTTGTCATTAATTACTCGACAAGTCCGATTTGTTACTTCGGATTACTGAAAAATTGAAGTACCACTTAACTCGTACACTGTACAAGCTAATTCGGTAAATCAACTTTAAAGTGTAAAAAGTGAATCATGCTCTAGATTTTTATGCGCAAACTTGTTTCAAGCTCATGTTTCTAAAACTTACTTCCAGCTAAAATGAAAAAAAGAAAAATGATATATCAAAGTTAGTTTACTCGAGAGATGAAATTAAAGATCTGGACTTCCCAATTTTCTTTCTGAGTCCACAATTTTAGTCGCACAGCCAAAAAACACATCCAATTAAAGAGTCGTGTACACCTTTTCCTTTCTTTTACTTTGCGCGTTATTTTATTTTCCGTGGAGAAAATACCTTTGCTAGAGCTAGAAAATATATTCTTAGAGATTTGTTAGACATTTGAGAGTCCATATTGAAAAACAGCGCGAAAAGCACACGGACAAAGAGAAGAGAACACACAAGAGGGAAGAGGTAGCATAGGCAGCAACCCCCACAATGCTGACTACTAAAAGCGGTGTCGAGGTGCCCACTTTGGTTCCCAGTGTGGTGCCAGGGAACATAACCTGCTATAGAAGGTCATCCAATTTCAAAGCTGTTCCTATGAGAGCGTGGGATGACCAAAATATTACGCCGAATGGAAGAGCCAAAAACAGTAATATACGTATCGCTTCAAAGGTGCGTTCATCTCGGTTGCGCCCAATATATGTCGGCCCAACATATGATGCCAAGAAACTGCTTGTGGGAACCAAACCGTTAACTAAGCTTTTCCGACGAAAGCATTTGACGACAAAATGATGTGTTCCAACTTCGATTCCACTAAAAAAAATTAAAAAAAAGAAGTGTCATACACGTATTGCCAAAAATCTTTGAGCCCAGCGTAAAGCCGCCAATATATCTCCAACGTAGTGCGAGAAAGCTCGTTTGAGATCAATCCTTGACTAAATGGTTTCCATAAGAGCCTACCATGCCCAATGAGACTCGGACAAGAGGGGTGCCATACGTATACCACCAGAGCATGCAGTCAGCACAGCTCTGCTAAGTATGTCGCCCTAGATATTAGCGAGGGTCAGTCTATATATTAAGTTGTTTACACGAGAAAAATTATGATAAATTAATTTTAGTCAAAGGAGTACTTAATACATTTTTAAAGTGAATCTGGCAAGGTGAGGCCCATTGTCCCCAGCATGGTGCCAAGGAACTGCCTGAAAAAATACAACCTATTACTTAGCTTGTTTCCATGCGAGATCATGTTATAACACAATAATATGCCCACTATGACTCAGCCGAAAGTACTACCATATATACTGCCGAAACTGGGGTGTTCAGCATGGGGTCGCCAATGTGCCGCCAACGCAGTCCCAGGGAGCTGCCTTGAGCCCAACCAATGAATAAATTATTTTGGATGGGAGCCTGAGGAAAAAGTGATATGTCAAATGAGATGGAATTTAGCGGGGTACAATATGTATTGCCAAAAAAGTTCATCAAACACGATGGTTCTGAATATTTTGCCAATATAATGCCACGGAACGGCCTACGGAGGACAAAAAAGTTGTCAAAGCAGTTCTATGAAAGCCTGTGATCCAAAAATTTCATGCCCAACAAGAATCAGCCAAAAGGGGCACCCCAGGTAGCACAGTTCTTTAGACGAAAAAAAAAAATTGGTTTTGTCAGGAAATTTAGGGCCTTAAAAAAACCCCGAAAAAGCCAACATATAGAGCAAAACTTGATCTTCTGCCAGGGTCTGGATATCTAGGCCCTTATTTGCAAGACGAGTGCCAAAGTTAGGCTTCGCCGCTAGTAGTTTGGCTCTCCTCTGACACCTTTGGGCTTAAATAGCCAAACAAGTGCAAGATTCACTGCTCGTTCTTCGGTTTATATGTGGCATCTTTGACTCACGTCTGGCACATTGGCAATTATGTGGAGAGTCAAAGAAAAGGCACAAAAACGAAAAGAACTCTGGCACTAACAAACTCTTTGGAGTAAACCTGTATTAATCCCAAGTTAGGCCCCCATTATTGCCAAGCTTATGCCAAGTTAGGCGTCTCTCTGGCGTGCCCCCTGGTACCGTGCATATTTTCAGAAAGAGGCATGGAAAGTACCATACTATACTTACCGGTTATGAAAGGGTTTTCACGAATGCCTGTGATGCCGAAATTGCATGCCCAGCGAGAACAAAAATGTGAATCAAACTTTATGCTGCTCAATATTTTGCCAACACAGTATTAGGATACTGCCCAAAGGAGATTTAGCTACTATCAAAGGGTTTCCTCAGACGCCTGTGATACAAAAAGTGCATGTCCAATAGAACCAACCAAATATATATCTTCAGAAGGATGCACGAAACATAATGCTGCCTAATATTTTGCCAACATGGTGCCAGGGAACTGCCCACAGGAGCCCTACCTGTTAACAAAGGGTCTCCAGGAACACCTGTGATGCAAAAATTGAATGTCCAACGAGACTGTGTCACTACCAAAAAAGTTGCATTCATAACGGTGATATAAAATGTGGCGCCCACCATATATCACCACGAAACTCACAAAGCCAGCCCAAGCGAGTAATTCGTGGTTACTACGAGTGCCTTTGACGTCAATGTTGTGCTCAATAAGACTTAAGACTCAATAAGACTCAATAAGACTCAATAAGACTCAATAAGAACTACATAGCATATCTACACGCGTCCAGAATGGGACCCAATGAAACAAATATAGGTTACAATATTTTCCGCAGTGGTCAGAGAAACGATAAACTCCAGGAGGTCGCAACAGCATACATAATTTTGAAGTGAATGTAAGCTTAGAATCATCAATGAAAGATACATATGTCGCTAATCCCATTCTCTTTGGCTAAAATGTCCTTGGCATTTGTATATCCTACTCTCCTTGGCAAAGATGTCTGTCATGGCTCTTGAATCACAATTTCCTCGTGTAAAATGTCTTTGTCATGTGTCTAGAACCATATTCGCTTTGGCTAAAGTGTGGAACGTTTTCGAATAAACCACTGTGTTGTTTTTTTAAAGATTGTTATTTTGTTTCTACTTTTGTCGTGAAAAGGCTATTCACATGTTATGTCTAGAGGTCCCAAGTACCACCTGTGACGCAGACTAAAAATATTACCATTATTACGGCTCGTGTGACCTATGACGCCAGCAATGTCTCCACACGTGCTAACATGTGCGAGATCTAAAGCTGCTATTCGCAAAAAGCAAACGACTTCCCTGAGGGGCTTGAGTCGCGACAAAAAGATTTCCTTTAAAAATTGCTTCTCATGGGGAAATGAGCAGAAGGAAAAGCTAAGACACTTATGGTTCTTAGTGGCTTCACCACGGCAACTTTTCACCTCAACGCTTCTAAAGTTAGTCATGAGCAGATTTACGTCCTCTTCAAATATCTTTTCCTAAACCGTAATTCGTTAGAACGGCATTCCTAACTAACTACGCGACAGTTCCGACACCAACAAAAAGAATGGGAAAAATGAGATCAATTTGGGAAGATTATCCTGATCAAAAGAACATGAATCTTTCATTCCGACTCGACCCGCTTGAAGGCCATACATCAAACGCGAAAGGGTTTTCGGTCGAAGATGTGCTATCATTAATCTAATGACGTCACAGAAGCGCTAGCAGCAGGAGTCGAGAAAGGGGAGAAATCAGCTGCTGCACAAAATATCAAGCTCAGGCGTCGAGTTTCCGCACTTGGTATAGTAGGCTTACACGTTATGCCTTACTATTGATGCCATTACTAGTAACAAGTTTCTTCGATGAATAAGTTTTCAAACTATTTTATTACATTCTTATTTGATAAAATTGCTACTGACCCTTCCCAATATAGGGATTAAGGGAACTATTCTTGCGCCAATATTGAGGTTTCAAAATGTACTGCAATAATCAGAGAGGAAAAAATAATACCCAAACAAAATAACAAGGTATTATAAATCATCCAATAGGTTAGCGTTAGTCAAATGTTGCATCCTTTATGTACCATAATTTATCAAAATCACAGTGTCTCCTTATCTAAGAAAACAATCAGAAGGATAACTTGCCATGGATGCAATTATTCGGTCTTTTTTTATCAATACACTTCAACCTAGAATGTTTTAAAAATAATAATCCAATATTTTCGCCACCTGTACAGGCCGCAGAAGGATATAAGAGTATTTTTAGTTTACAAATGTGTTTTTAGAAAGGGAAGAATTTTATTAAAAAAACAGTTTTTAGCGTTTTTTGTTTTGCTTTTTTAGCCCTCTGGCTAAATTGGAGGACATGAGGGCCACTTAAAAAAGAGGTGAAATTGTTTAATTATACAGCTAATAAACTTAAACGTCAACAATAACTTATCTTAATTTGTATTTTGGGACATATTGTATTTGGAGAATCGATGCTCAATCTCATCAAGGTCTAACCGTGACGTAATTTTTTTATTAAAAATTCAAAGTGATTTTTACGGAGAGAGAAATGTACCCCTTGTACACGGCTTAAAAACGAAACTGAACAGGCATAGCGCGCCTGTGAAGTTCATTTCTCCGCTTTGGCCGGCTCATAACAACCCACGCACGTGTCCGCGCCGCAGGTCACATTGTCTATGCGACGCAAGCGCAGAGGGGAGGAATGAACGTCACGGGCGTGTTTTGTCGGCAAGTTTCTGCTCGAAGCATAGTACAAGAATGACATTCAACTCCCTGTAGCTCCGAGCCGCTACCGATTTTGTAGCTAAAATACCGCACACCTAACGTGCACACACAAAGGTTAGGAGAAGCGCAACCCAAAGCAGAAAAAGCTACAGGAATAATGAACACTTAACAAAGGCATAATATAAGGAATAATGAACACATTCTCTTCTTTCTTTGACATTTGGTATTTTAATTGACCGTGGTGTCCGTGTAAGGAAAAATAAAATGGACATTGTAGTAAAGCAAAACACTATGCTTCGATAATTTCCACAGATTCAGACAGGCTAATGCAACTTCCAGAAACCCATTTTGGCATATATTTCTTACGTCGTATACAGAATAGAGCCAAGTACAAAAAAAAAGGATTACATTTTCATTGAAGCGAATCGACTATGGCTATGGTGATTACTTTTGTATAAATTGCTTTGTCTCCTCTTACAAAAATTATCATAGAGGTTCAATTGAGTTTCGAATAAATTCTATAAGAATACATTAGAACCCCAATTGAAACTGATTGATAAATTTTGTAAGGGATAAGGAAAAGTGCGGCTTTGAAATCCGCCATAAAAGTATTTTATGATAGCCACCTTTTCTATTGTAATATGTCTAGGATATAATGCACGCTTTGTGTCTAAATGTGTTTCTTACCAGTTTCTGAAGTTTACTCTCACTATTGTTTTAGCCTTGTTTAACGGAAATCCACTTCGTATCCCGTCAAAAGGGACTGCTTGTGAGAAGGTGCATGCACTCTACCTTCGTAATGCAAACCGCGCCTAAATCGACATAGTAGGATTTCTTAATTCAAACACGAGGGCAGATTCATAAGTTTCCGGAATGAAAATGAAAACAATATATATATGGTTCAAGTTATACTTTATTTTTCGACAGGATTCCCCCGAAGCTCGACACACTTGATGCAGCGTTTCTCCAGCTTTTCGATTCTCTCCCGGGTGTGACTTTCTTTGAGATCTTCAAAATAAATTTTCACAGCCTCCATCACCTCTTCATTCGACAGAAATTTCTTTCTAGCCAGGAAGGTCTTGAGCTTCGTGAATAGGTGGAGGTCCGAGGATGCCAAATCAGGTGAATACGGTGGATTCGGAAGGCTTTTGAACTTCACTTCTGTCAGTTTTTGTGGAGTGACTGCACTTGAATGGGCGAGTGCAATGTCGTGGTGAAACAACACCTGTTTCTTGACCATTCCCGGCCGTGTTTCTTGAATTACTTCTTTCACCTTGTTCAGAAGTGCTATGTATTATTGGTCAGTAACAGTTTTTCTATCTTCAAGATGATTAATTAACAAATTCCTTTGTCTTTTAAAAAAAACTGATGCCAGCTTGTCTGCCGACTGAATGGTTTTTGCCTTCTTCGGAGCCGATTCACTGGGCCCAGTGCATTGTTTCTATTTATTTTTTGTTTATCGCGTGTAACGGTGAACCCACCTCTCGTCCATAGTTACAAATCGTCGCTTGAAATCCGTTGCAAACTGTCGGTTAACATTCGGTCTCGAATCCGTTTTTGCTCCAGATTGAGCAAGCGCGGCACCCATATTGAAGCAAGTTTATTGAATCCCAATTCATTGTGTAAAATATGAAGAACTCATTCAGAAACGATTCCCACTGTTTCTCCAATTTCATGCACATTTATAAGCCGGTCTTCCAAGACCAATAAGTGATGCACTTTATCTGCAATTTCTGGTGTGGTAGCTGTTTCTGGACATCTTGAACGTGGTTCATCACTTGTGTCCGTACAACTCCGCTTGAATTGGGAAACCCAAACACTCACGGTGGAAACCGAAGGTGATGATTCCCTAAGAACAGCATTTAACCTGAACTTGTTATCGGTCGCAGTTGTTCCCTCTAAATAAAACTATTTGACGACCGCTCGTATATTTTGTTTTTATCCATCGTTGAAAATGTTCATGGTTGTTTGACTAGAATGCTTGTCAAGCCAAACTTTTTGAGATATCAATCTGACATTTGTGGTCAATTCATACGAAAGGGTTGCCAACACAGTGACATAAAAATATCTTGAAACTAAAAGCCTCCTAGCGGTGATTCCGGATATTTTTCAATCTAACCTCGTATAGAAACTTTTAGAGTCTACCAGATTTGGGGGTTCCAAGCTGTTTTATAAGCTTCCTCTTCCATCAAGATTTTACTCACCTACCATAGGATTCAAAATACAGATAACTCCGCTAAATTTGCTCATTTGCATATTATATTGAAAGGGATGTACCATATTTCCTGGTCTGTTATTTGCGAAGTAGAGATATTTAAATTTGAAATGTTTCCCCGGAGCGGGCTATTTACAGGCGCGGACAATACAATGATTTTTTTTATATCGTTCATTATGATGATCAAGCAATGGAATATAATAACAGAGTGTATAAAATGTGATTTACGTATGATACAAGTTGATTTATGAGCTGATAAAACGGGCATTTGTCAAGTTGTATGTATATGATAATTGTATACGTTGCGTAATATGTACCAGGTGCGTATCATTTAAGGAAGGCTTTTTTAAGCAATATTGGTCCCCCCGGAATATACACCAGGAGCTGACCATAGTCCACAAAAATAAGGTAGGTGGCTGTCCAGTTCATCCTTTAAAGAAGAGGCCAACGAGTTTCGGTTAGTCAAAAAGGGTTGATATATCTGGTAAAAAGAAGGGTGTTCCAAGTTTTCCCAAAGATCATACATTGAAGACTCTGCTAGCGAAAATGGAACTGCAGTGGTTCTTTTCGTTTCGTTCAGATATGCTATTGTTGAACACTAAACAACAACCCCTTAGTTGTAGCCTTTAACGTGCACTTTCGACCCAGCAGTTTTGATAACTGCGCCTTGTTTATAAAAGAAACCCGCAGAAAACCCAGTAAAAACATTCTACGAAAAAAAAAAAACGTGAGTCCACTTTTCTTTTCAGCTCACTGACCTTCTATAAATACTTTCAAAAACGAAATCTTAGTGAATGGGGGAATGTGACGTTTGAACAAAAAAAGCGGACCGCGCTGGAACACCGGAGCAGGCGCCGCATGCTCAGAATCACTACGTATAGATCGCACTTTCCAGTACCAACGCCACCAGAACATCTTGATTGAATACTTTTGCTGTAAATGTCAGCGAATACTTGGCTACTTAGCCCTCTGCAGCAAAGAAGACGCGTGGCTCTATTTATAGAAAGCTCGCTATATGTGCCAGAAAACCCTTTGGTGTGCTGAAAGAATAAGTACGCATAAGATTAAACAAAAAGCTGATAAAAGAGAGCTGTTATTGCTTCAGCCAATCAACTACAATAACTAGCTTTATTCAAATGTTTCACGTTACCGGACGCGCTCAATGTAAGAAACTGGTCAGTCAAGTAAATATTGTTTTTCAGGGAATCAAGCTGTGTTTTACCAACATTACACACTGTCGTATACTATAGTATTTTCGGCTTTATATTGTCTTCTGTGTTTCGTTTTTTACTCCTTTTAGAGCGCAGCTCTTAGGCGCCCGTTTCCGGGTTGAGAGGCGTTGCCGTCGGCGTCGGCGTCGGTGTAACCGCGCGCGTTGCATTATGAGACGTGACAGTTTCCCCGCTAAATTTAATGGGGAAAGTGAATTTGTGCTGAGGTCACGTGACGTCAGTTTCACCGCAAAATTTAGCGGAGAAATTGACGTCATGTGACCTCAACTTCAATTCAGTTTCCCCGCTACATTTAGCGGGGAAAAGGACGTCACATCACTTCGCGTCTCGTCACCCATGAACAAATTCAGCGGGAGGAAGAGAGGAGGAGGGGAGGAAGAGGAGGAGGAAAGAGGAAGAGGAGAGGAGGATGAGGGACTAAGAGGAGAAGGAGGAGGAGGGGAGGAGGATAAGGAGGAAAGGTGGGGAGGAGGGGCGGAGGAGTAGGGGAGGGTAAGGAGATCGAAGAGGGGCATACCCTCCCCTCCGTACGCTCCCCTCCTCCTCCTCGAGAGCTGCGCTTTAGTTTCACGTTACAGAGATTTATAAACGTCTTTCATTTTTTTAGAGCGCAGCTCTTAGGCGCCCGTTTCTGGCTTGAGCGGCGTCGGCGTAACCGCGGCTTGAGCGGCGTCGGCGTAATGCAACGCGTAACCCCCCCGACCCGAGGACCTCGGGTTCCTTCGGGAGGACCTCGGGAGGACCTCGGGAGGTCCTCGAGTTCCCTCGGGAGGACCTGGGGGGGGGGGGTCACCTGACCCCCCGAGGTCAAGTGACCCCCCCCTTAACGAGGTCACGTGACCCCCCCCCCCCTCGAGGTAACATGACTCCCCCTTCAGTACCCTTCCCTCCTCCTCAAGAGCTGCGCTCTAATTCGGCGTTACAGGGAGTTGTAAACGGCTTTCACTTTTTGAAGCAATTTATTTTGCGCAGAAATAAATGAGTAATATGAAAGTTATGTCTTAAGACATGCGTATTTTTTGAAAGACTTTAACATTTTTTTTAATGCTCCAAGAGATTCAGGAATGCCGAGCACTAATAAACATATTTATTGTACAAGAAAAATTAATATTTTATCATTTAAAGACGCATATCGGAATTCATGCTGCTGTGCGTAAAAAAGTAGGCAAATTACGGTCTCGAAAGAAGTAATATATAATAAAATTGACCGTATATATTTTTGTGGTTAGCAAGTGATATGATTAAATGGGTTTTGAAAGGGTGGTTGTGTTTCGTGAAGTTACAGCATCTGCTTAGTAATGTATCTTGCCCGGCAGTGGCACCTCAATATCATATCTGCCGAGGAACGTTGCTTTTAAATGCACAATTTTAGGGCAGAAAACTACAATAATTGCGTTTCGTACCTATTTCCCACGAGCATGACGTATCTATAATATATTCAAGAGAAATGTTGAAATGCCGAAATGTAAAAAGGTTTCTTGCCTACCCACGCGACATGGTTTATTCATACCCTAGTCAGTTGTAATGCTTACATATTAAAATATAATTAAGAAAATAGTCTTCCTCATTCTCAGCCTCAAGCTTCCATATGTAAGTGGCCTCGGTCCGCATTATGCTCTTTTAAAAAGCTCCATTATTAAAATTAAAAGAAAATCAAATTAATTACGTTCTGCCTATGCATCTGAGGGTGAATTTCGTAGACATTCATTTCTATGAATTGCACGTGCCGGCAATTATTGGAGACGACGAAATCAAGTATAATTCCCAAGTAATTGCAAATGACATTCAGACTTTCTCTTTTCGTTTCTAGGTTCAACAGCTGTGCTGTACGAAGAGATCTCACAATCATTGGCGTTCTTATTCTTTTACACTCACTCGTTACGTGGATAATACGTTGTAATTTTACCATTGAGGCTTCTTCGCAGTACTTATTAAACACCTCCAGGTGTTCTTCTCCATGTGTATATAGTAATGACCGTATATATCATTGTCCTAAGGTCACTGAATGTCAAGTTGGATGATTTAAAAAAAATGAGCAGTACTGTTGTAATGAAAACAAAATACAGTAGTCATAATGGGGACTTAGAGATTTAGTGCATTTCTTTAGAAACATAGATTTAGTATAACATTTGTTCAAAGGCAACATCTCGCATCGAAACAAAATGCAAAATGTTCATTGACGGAAGACTCCGCATAATCTTAGCGTCTTCGTATTTCTCAAAATAAACGTTGTGCCACACATGCCGCAGCTATAATGCGTGATATTTTGATTAAAAAAAATTATAACCTTAAGTTTTTTTCTTATTTAAAAAAGCTGAACGTTGCACCGATGCATACATCAGGTGCTAAAAACAACGTTACTAACTATAGGCCAAACTCGCTCGCCAGGGAAGGCTGCAAAACCATTGAACCTATTGTTTACTCCAGTATCATTACACATCTTGAAACAAACTAGTTTTTCACACCTCAGCAACACGGTTTTATATCTGGTTTTTCATGTGTCACAGAGCTAAGTCAGTTCTCCCGCGACATTTTGTATTCGTACAAGGAAGGCTTCCAGGAAGATTCTGTTTTTGTTTTTTTGATTTCCAATAAGCTTTTGATGCGGTTTCGCTTGCCCATTTCATTCCTAAATGATCGTCACTGGGGCTACCGACCGGTGTCCTTAAATGGCTAGGAAGTTATCTGTTTAATAGAAAACATTGTGTCATTGTCAATGGTGTTTCTTTTCGTTACGTCGACGTAACCTCCGGAGTTCCTCAAGGTTCGGTCTTGGGACCGGTGCTCTTCTTGGTCAGATTGGAAGTAATCCGTTACATACGATTAATTGTATTACTTTTCAGTAACGAATTACTGAAATTACTCGTTACAATTCTTCCAGTCGTCCGTCCCGTCAAAAAAAGAAAGAGAGTGGAAGAAGGGCGATGCAACGGCCTTCGCGCTTTTAGCATGGTAACACAAGACTCTGATGAGGTTCTGGTGAGGGAAAGGAATTCACGGAAAGCACGAAAGCCCAGCCAGAGACCGTTCCTCGACTCGTTCGTACGGTCAGCCAGGCTGGGAGGATTTGACACTCTACAGAAAGGCAAGAGGCTTCGACTTCTTGGAAAACGAACGGACGGCTGCGAGCTTACAAAAGAGCAGAAAACGAATGGACCATAAAACCGTGGCTTGGGGTTCGTGTCAAGTGGGACCGTGGACAGAGTGACCGTGGCGCATACGTCCGCTCCCTTCCTCCCCCCCCCCCTCCTCTACCCTCCTTCATCCTTCCCCACTCCCCCGCGCCTTGTTCCCCCAAAACATTTTTTTTAACGGAGACCGTGCTTTGCTTGTTGATGTTTCCGCCTATACATACGCCTCACCCCGCAAACAGGGAGGCAGGCCTAATGAGACCTCGAGTCCTCGACCCTGCTCATCCTTGACAGCGCTGTGAAAGCTGAATACTGGCTGGGCCAACCAGCTATGTTGTTCCTGTTGCTTGACTTCACACTAGCGGATACGTAGGGCAAAAACAGGAGGAATGCGATGGTGGCAGTTCATTGGAACAAAGAAAAATCTAGCATCAACCCTGCTGTCAGCTTAAACAGTAACTTTCAACAGCAGGCAATAAGCTGGTCGGGCAGCACAACAAAACGGCTTGGGACATCCAAGCTGAGCCCGTATTCTTAGAAACGAGAAGGCTAGGGTTCTCGTCAGCGGATTAGGCCTGCGGGAACTTAGACGGAAATTTTTGGGGAAAGGAAACATAGCCCGAGTTTTGTGAGAATAAACGGTGACTCACTTGGAGACTGGAGTGGTGAAGCCGCCTGTTAACGTGTGAAAGACATGAAGCGTGCTGTTCACTAAACATTGGCCTGTTTTTAATAATTTCTAGACGGGAAAGTCAGTTCATCTGAGAGATTGTGCAATAATATTTCGTGTGACGTCTTGGTTCTGATAAGTTTGGTGATCAAGAAAGAAGATCAAGTGGGTCATTCGGTCGGATAACAACCTTCATCAAGGAGGAGTCTTTGAAATGTTCCCAGAGGCAAGTACCGCATCTTGGTCTCACAGCTAGTCCGTTTTAGTAGATAAACTAGCCCCTATTTAGGCAAAATGCAGCAAACATAGAAAAACCATATCTTCAGGGAAATTGTGTTTTGAAGCTCGCCGACGCCAAACTCGGATTGATTCGAATGGTGTGCATGCGTGCCTCCACCGCCCAAGTGCATTCGTCGCATGTTCATAGGATTTAGTTCTGTCCCCGTTGAACTGCGCAAGGCTCGCTTACCTTGAGCACCTGTTCAAGCTCTTTAAAACTTTATAGATTCGTTCTCCAAAACTTATTAACCTAAAATATTGGGTAGAAAGTAATGAATATGTTTATTTCTGTTTTAATTTTGATGAGGCCCAAAATGTTCCCCTTCGAGCTCGCAGTATATAGTGTGTCTTGTTCGTATTCTTTTGGAGTAACGTAAAAGTAATCGAGTAAAGTAACGAAGTAATTAATCGATTACTTTTTACGGCGAGTAATTTGTAACGGTAATCCATTACTTTTTAGACCAAGTAATCGTAACTGTAATTAATTACTTTTTTGAAGTAACGGGCACAAGTCTGTTCTTGGTATGCATTAACGACATCACAAAATGAATTTCATAAAACATAAAGTTATACGCGGGTGATTGCGCAATTTATCGAAAGGTACAGGGTGTATCAGATGTCGCTACTTCGCTGCAAAAGTTAGATTTGGTATTATCATAGTGTGATACACGAAAAGTGAGCTTAAACAAAGAAGTGCTGTTATATTCGTTTTACTAAAAAGTGCAAACCTGTTTTGTCATTATTATTTGAATGGTCACTGGCTTGATAAGGGTGATCATTTTTAGTACCTAGGAGTTTCTTTTTCTTTTGACCTGACTTAGGATAAACACATAGATTAGTTAACCAATAAAGCTAATGGTATATTAAATTTCAATAAACGAAACTTCAAAATTGAACCAGTGCCTCTAAATGAAGTACTTTATGACACAAACGTTCGACCAATTTTCGAGTATGCATGTGCAATATGGGACCCTCATACACAAAGTGAAATTTATAAATTGGAACGTAATCAAAATCATACAGCTTGATTTGTCAGTGGTAACTATATTTTCAAATCTCCTAAGCCAACGAAGGAAATTTTTACGTTTCAAGTTATTTTACAATATGTTTTCGTTATCAAACTGGCAATAATAAAAAACGCTTATATGCGTTTTTATCGACATTATATCTAAAAAATAAATGATCACGAGATGAAAATTCGTGGAATTACCTGCCACACAAATGTTTTTGCTCATTCTTTCTTCCCCCTTACCATTAGAGAATGGAACCGCCTGGTCAGTACAATTATCAGACCACCTGCTAACTTGTTTTTCTTGGTTTTACAGGAGGCTTGCTATCGTTAAGTGTCCGATATTTTGTGTTATTATTCCAAGCGTACATTATATTGTCTGTTTTTTTTTTTTTGGGGGGGGGGGGGTAACTAAATAAATAAATATAGCATCCGAGGGTCGCTGCTGAAATATTGATTTAGTGGCATTAATTTAAAACAAAAATCCTTCACTCTCAAGAATTCGTGATTGCTCTTATATCAACACCGAATTTTGATATAATCGGGTTGTGTCTATCTTGAAATGTGACGTATTTTTTATATCTGCCGGATTAAAGAAACTTTGCAGCAGTACTTTGTTCGTACCTGGTTAAATTGTCACACATCGACGCGTTTTCTGAGTTCGGCAAATGTTGGTGCAATCATTTATATATGTACCGAAACTTACACCACGAGTTTGATCGAGGACACTATTAGTTGTCGCTATGGTCACATGATTGCTTACGCCAACTAACGGGAATTAAGCGTCGCCCGCGAAGGTACCCTGCTGAAGCGGTGATATAGGCCTATTGCATCTCGCTTTTGTATCTGGTATTTGATTCTTACTTATTTGATTATTATTTTACGAAACACTATAGTATAAACCAGATATTGTGAATATAGATATAGGCCAATGCATGAAATGTCAGATTGCCGAGTCGAGTCCATGCAGGAAGTGTGCCATGAAATCTCTTTTCCAGGGAGAACCGGAAGCTTCGTGCATTCAAGTCAAACAAAGGACATGAAAGCACGCATGGACAACAGGAACTGGACATATGTTTGTGTACTATACCATTTTCCACGAGTAGATGGAAATATTTGCTATTCTAGTGTTGGTGCACGACAGTTATTGTTAGGAAACTTTGCCGATGGTCAATAACATAAACATATATTTCTGACGGAAGAATCTCTGCAAGTTAGTTAATACGCAAACGTCCTCACTTTATTGTTTCGTCAAATACGATTTGGAATTTGGGGAAATCTTGTTGCGGAGATTGACATAGAACTAAATGCCCATTAAATCTCTTAGCACAATGACCTACCTTGACAACATAATACTTCCCCACTTTCTCGCGTTCAAACATCACATTGTTGCAGTATCGTATTTCCTCACGTCGAAAACCCTGTACGATTTATGTGTGCCGCCACCATCTGGACAATTTTGAGGTCTCCTCATAAGTTTAGCCTTTTTTTATCATTTTGCTTATGTTCTGTTAAGGGGTTTTTGTAGTGTCGCTGTGTTTGCTGCATTATTTGTATGTGTAAGGTACACATGACTCGTGGTGGTTTGGGAGGTTCACAAAAATAAAGGCTATCACTATCATTGATTGGGCATACTTTAAGGTCATTAATGAACCCTGTATATAATTAGGGCAAGGATTGTCTTGGAGTTAACGTTGTACGGCTGCTCTGATCTAGCTTTCGGATGTTGATAATTAAGCTGAGATCTTCACACACCGCTGTTTTGCAAAGCTCACAAATACACATATATACAAAACAAGCACAGACTCATTCATAAACACACACACACGCGCACGCACACACAGAAACATCTATATTATGTCTCGGCGTCGTATAAAAATTTTAGCGTGATTAATGGTCACTCTTTAATTGATTAATTATTCGGTTATCCTGTCTCGATCATTTTCATGCATAATATATATAAAACATTCAAATTTACTTTTTCCCCGTGTTGAGTATGTGATAACCAGAGCAATATAAAATTGCCATTATAAATCAATCTCGATGTGTAATTCAGAACAGTTCAAAAACACTCACACTCACAGATTCTTACTTCAGCTACACGAGGCAAATATGTTCGCTGATATTCTCCGGCAAGATGTGACCTCCTTTGATTGTGCACAATGGTCACTGCTGCGCTAAACGAACACTCACACGGCGTTGATGTCGCCGGGACACATGTAACGTTCTGCACCCCTTATCCGAATTTGCAAAGATCACCCCTACAGTTTAGTATATGTTAAAGTTTCAGGAAAAAGTTTGCCCTTCATACAGGCACACCTGTTCGTGTCCGCGTGGTGAAAGCGTTTAATTTTTTTTTTCGGTTCCACAAGCTTTTTTTAGTTAACCGGGTAGAACAATTAATCGCGATTAAAGCATTAATCCATTAAATTGTAGGTTAATCTATTCATTTCTCAGCGCTGGTTCTTCGGTGCCCGACTCGATGCTCATTGGGAAGAGGTGAAAAATTCATTAATGAAATTTGGAGAAAGTGTTTTAACGAAAAAGATTTCGTCACCGCTAGAAGTTCATTTTTTTATGGTACGAATTATTCCAATAAACCGAAGAACATTTTACACAACTGCCCAGATCAATATGAAATGTCTTACTAAATGATATTTAAAACATTCGCACCCGGGATTAAGTTTTAGGAAAGTATGCAATAGAGCAAGCAAGTTTGATTGGTATCGACATTTGAAAATTTAATTAGTGGTATAAAAAAGAATGCTGAAAGAGGCGCTACGTGTCTAAACCAAATACCGGCGAGCCAATTAACTTCCCCTTCATAAACTCAAGGACGCTTAAATACAACGAGAGCTGAAAACAAATATCTCGAAGGAATATGAGAAACTAACACGTGAAGTGTCATGCGCCGCGTATGAGCGCAGATCATATTTTTCAGTCAGAACCATTTTTATGGCCTCGTGATTTTCTGGGCTAACTCCATTGAGCGCTGCGATTGATTCAGTGTGCTTTGTGGGACATTAGCGCGCAGAAGACTTTTAAGATGCACCACAATCCGGCAGCTGCAAATCGTAAATAAATATGTCCAACTTTGTCCCATTCAAAGCTTCTGGAGACGCCAGCGGAGGACCCTCACTCTCAAAATTTACAAGCTTTCCAAGTCGCGTTCCCACGCCTACAGAGAATAGCATGCGCCGACACGGTCGAGAAATGCGGCACGGCCACCAAGCTCGCCCGACGCGCACACAAAGGCGCGAAAGCGGGCGCTAAAATGTGTACACCACTAACCAAACACCCGGACCTTAAGTGCGCCGTACCACGCACACCTATATGGGCAAGCAGAACCAACATGCACAGCGGCCTCACACTGGCCAGGATGTCGCTAAACGAAAACCGCCAAGTACATATAAGTTTTGGAGTTCCACGGCGTACCACTCACACTATAGGGAAAAAAAAATATCAAAGGCGGAAAGATGTACAAAATAAGTACAAACACGCCGACAGAAAAAGGCACGCGAGAACCGAATGTTTATTTTCGTTTTGGACATTCGTTCAATTTCGGCCGCACGCTTGGCCAGTTCCGAGTGTCCGCGCGGCTGTGGTGAGGCCGCTGCCGTTGAGCTGCAGCAGCGTGCGCGAGGGGTCCAGACTTCGGTGGCTAATGAAAGGCCCCGCTGACGCGCTTCGCTTCCCGGAACTCGCAGCAGCAGCGCAGGTCCGGCGCCGAAGCAAGGCGGCCGAGCGGCCGGCCGAGTCATTTCCGAAAACCATAAACAGCGGCGCCTCTGGAAGTGCTCACTTCCGCAACAACCGTGCGAGGTTCCGAAGCGGAAATGGAACCGAGCATATGTTATTCTGGCGCCACGTGGTGGGTGTCTCCCCTACGCAGGTATGTTACGCGCGCATGCGCAGCTGTCTCGGCCACTCGTGGCCACGGCGCAGAGGCATTGCCGCAAACGGCATCGCCGCAAACACGAATGTCCGAAGTGAGCACCACTCCTTCATTGGATCTGTGGGCTCGGGTGGCTGAACAGCTTTCGTTTAGGGCCGTCACATAGAAATCCATTACTATTAAAAAAAAAAAAAAGTGAGTAACGGGTAGCAGGCCAATCCCAGCCTCCTAGCCCAGTAGCATGCTCTGTGCGTGTATGTCAGCTGGTAACCGTTACGTCTCAACCGTTCTATAAAAAGATAGTAAATATTATATCCCTATTATGCAATCCCTTCTCGTAAAGATAGGTATAAGTTATGAGCAGTTAAACTTATTCACGAAAGTGTAACGCACTTACTGCATGTAAAAAATAGCAAATTGTACTAATTAATTCTTGCTTTATTCATAGGTATTGCCTCTCACTAAAGTCTGACTGCCTTCGCCAACAAGAGGCACGCAAGACATAAAACCTCCGAATTGGTGGCTGAAGGGGGTTATGGAAACTACTGCGGCCTGGTTTTATCGCTCAAAGTTTTTACATGAGGAAGTGTAACAGGTTTTTCATAGTTACAATAAACAGATATCAGATTAATTAGGGTTTATTGACGGCACACATACTTTATGATTTTTTAGTGTAAAACATAGTGCAACCTGCGTTTAATTAACCTTAGTATGAAGGCATTTATTGTAAAGCAGATGTTAGATACATTCCTGCTTATAAAACTCAGAAGGTCGTGCAAAATCTCGCATGAGATAGGAGACTCGGTGCTTTGGATAGAGCATTTAACCATTAACGCAAATTATAAACACACAGGAGAAAAGAAAGAGACCAATTATTAGCAGCGATTAGCTTCAAGAAAAACATTTGTTTTCCGCATGAAACCCCACGCGGCCGGTCCTTTTGTACTTTTTACGCAAATCTTTCGCGAGATTATGACAGAGCGCGGACCATGAAACAGTTCTGGCTGCTGTCCTAATCGAACAGCGCGTTAAAATTCACTCTCCGGCTAGAAAGCTAAACGTTCAATAACACTCACCTTGCGCACTCTTGTTTATTGTTCTCCAGGGGTGAAATTACGCCCGCTGCTCACCCCTTTACTCTTTCCCTTCTGGCGAGGGGAAGCTAAGGAGGGACTGAAAGCGTGACGTCCGGTGCGCCTTTTGCTCGCTTTCTTTTCTTTTTTTCCTTTTCTTTCAGGTAAAGGTACACACACACATACACATCCACTGCGCGCACTTTCAATGGCAAACTTTGTCTGGACCGACCGTGGCGCAAACTTCCTGACCTTGGCCGACTCCATTGACTGCCTTCTGTCTGTATATACGGTTTCGTCGGTTGCCATTAGACTGGGAAAAGGGGAAGGGGAAGGGGGCGGCTCGCTCGGTGTTCTAAAGACCACTGCTTCTAGAGCAGGTTCGTGACAATGGCGCCGAACCCAGCAGACATTCCGAAACGAAGCGATTAAGATGCACGGACCGCAAAGTCACGTTCGACATTAAGGTTTCACTTCTGGGTGTTGCTCGCTCACAACGTCTCCTCCCTCTTTCCTTCCACCATGCGCCGCGCCATGGTTGAGACGAAACACTTTCTCCCCGGCCGCGGAATAAGGCGCCAAATTGAATAAGATTACTCTGGCACTTTCCTTGCCCTGATGATAGCAAAACAAAGTTATGAAGGGCATATTGAATGGTGTCACGACACTGGTCTCGATGCCGTATGATCGTATACTGTCGGACTGAGTGGACGGTGTTTTCCTTCGTGTTTGTTGACGTCTTCTTTAAGATACCACCTGAAACTTGCTGGTTTCAGTGCTTGGCAATCAAAGGCATACAGACTGGCTTTGCTTGGGTAAGACATAATGGTCTTAGTCTTTAGTAAACCAATCTCAGTGTCGAGTTATATGACAATCACTGAAACTAGACCAATATCATCCAATATAATATTTATCATCATAATGTTAATTGATTTGGGGTTATACCGAATGGCGGTGAATAGTACCGCCATAAAATATATTTAAACAACTTTTTTGTATTTTAGAGTTTCGAAAGCTCGCTATGTAGAAAACAAAAAGTAATTTTGAGAGGTTTGCATGCCAAACAACGGAGGGCACCTGGCACGCCTCGGCATTGAACTAAGGATTAATTTAGAACAACTAGGGATCTATTGAGATGAAACCCAAATCTCAGTTACAAAGCGGCTTCTCCGCTATACGCTTCCGTCAAATTGTGGGTACTTCGGCGAAGATTGGAACCCGCCCACCGGGGATCAGCAAACCGGACCTTCGCCCCAGAGCCACGGAGGCGGCAATTGCTGCTAGAAAACAACTATTCTAAGAACTTCACCTGGGAAGAGCAAAATTATTGCGTTTCCGCGTCGTATTTTTTTCTGGGTTGTACAGACTGCGTCACAGTTACCGCGAACAAGCGATTCCCTAGTGAAAAAAGTCATTTGTATGAGAAATTTCTTGTGTCCAATAAACACATATGAATCATACAAGATATATAAGAACATATAGAACCATATGAGAACCATATAAGAACTTTATAAGAATTATATAAGATATATAAGAACCAATTAAGAAACTTATAAGAAACTTCTCACGAGTTTCTTATATGGTGCTTGTGTGTTCTTATATATCTTATAACGTTCATATATAGCTCTCATATGGTTCTCATATGGTTCTTATATGTTCTTATATATCTTGTATGATTCATATGTGTTTATTGGACACAGAAATTTCTTATACAAATGAGAATTTTCAATAGGGTTGCTTGTTGTGCTGCTGTTCCTTCCTTCGAATAAAAACACCCATCAACAATACTAGTTTGGTATAAAGTAATCATTCGAGACACCACCCTAAGAGGTAAGTAAAACGCATTGATTGTCAATTTGATAGTAAAATTAAGTGAGAAAACCACCAATCTCGTGTTGGCGCTTACTGTGTCGTGCGGTGAACAAACCCCACAAAAGTCAAGACGCGCTGGATGCCTGTGCCACACCTGCGGCGACCGTGGGGAACTTATTCTTACAACAAATAAAACATCTAAACTTAAACGGCGCATTATATATTTATTTATCAAGTTAAACATACTGCAGTCCAAATGACCCAAGAGGTAGAATTAAATACATAAAAATGCATCCAGAAAGATATAAAGAAAAAAGTGGTATACCTATAAGATTATAAAACGTCATCAAGACTAACGCTGTTACTACTTCACTAAGACGTACCGTATATGCTAACGATATATAGGCAATATTTTGCGAAATAAAATCCCAACGTTCTCAAATAACCATGACAATAAGAGTCGATCCTAATCCTAACTGAGGTAACTACGGGCCACAAATGATTAAAAGTTCGTAAGAGGAGATGGACCGCTAAAAACATTCAGGTCAAGAGGAAGCTGGCAGGAAGGAATAAGTTGATACGACCGCAGACTCGTTAAAAACTTGTAGTTGGTAAAGTTTCGTATAGCGGCAGTTTGAAGAATGCTCATATAAGACATACAATAGCATAGAGTACATACGTGCAATGTAAAACCAAGAATAAATACATTATTTAAAAATTGCACCAGTTCGAAGGCTTTTGAATGTTGACTAAATCTGGAAGGCACAGTTTCAGTTAGCTGAAGTACAAAAAGAAACTCTTGTTATTTGGTCAAGCTTCTTCTGAAGATGTTTCGGGAACGAACACACACAGAAACAATAACTCGTGGAGGATGACACAAACTGCATACAGGACAAGGTTATCTACGTAGACCTTATCTGTAGCCATAAAAGCGGGAACCATTTCAACACTTGCTTTATGGGAAAATCACCCTCCCCCCCCCCCCCCGCCCTCTAACTTACGCTATGTGGTACAGAAACAGTGCCAACCGTCAAGGGGAATGTTGTTTTAAAATTCCACATTTCAATGGAATTTCTTTTTTTGCTTTAGCGAATTGTTGGAGTAATATTTTGCAATAAAGGTGACGACAATAAAAATAAACGCATAGAAAGAAACACACATAAAGCAACTAAAGCATATACCGTTGTCTACAAGGTGGCAAAGTTTACGTAATCAATGAAATATTCTTAGTAGATCCTGAAAATTGCGATTGGTTAGTTTTATAGGCATTGAATTTCGGCAGTGCCTTTCTATGCCTCTCAAACAATTACAACACACATCGATTTTTTGTTTAGATTTCAACGAGACATCAATCGAACTTTCAATGGGTGACATAGCGTTCGGGTAAAGGCAACCCGTGAGATAATATCTAAGCTTATGTGCGGCCTTTGGTCCTAACGTCAGTCGTCCACTTGGGACTAAATTGGACCAATGATACTTCCGCAATACACTAACGAAAATCGGGGTTCCTTTGACTCTACACGTGCCCAACATTACAAGGCACGCCTCTACTGGTCCCGACCGCACAATAAATGCAACTTACTTCTTTACACACTCAAGTCAAAATTATTAATTTCTTGTGAATGTTCAACACAGAGTAAACAGCATATTTTCTTTACCAACATAGTGTTTTGCTTACAATAACTTTGAACCAATAACGCAGCCAAGGTTATTCTTTACCGAAATCTTCAGAATATGTGCTAAACAGTCGAAATTTATCTATTATTGATGGCCGGTATATTTTGCCCCATGTCATATGATCACTTCATCCTATAAACTGCTTAAAGTACCAAAACCCTCAGCGAAAATATTTCGCGATTCCTCATTTCCGCTTTTTCGTTAATTGTAGTCGGCATTTTTCTTCCTTTGCAGTCTTGTTTTATTGTTTTAGGGGTGCCTTTCATTATGGCTCTGAGGTTTCCGCGAACTGAGTTTTTCCTCCCGTGGGAGTAGATGGCACTTTACGTGGAACAGTGACGTACCCGCCTTGGGTTGCGCAAAGTGTCTCGAGGTATTACGTCTTTCCTTTTTTTTTTTTTCCTCCTGTAACTTGTCAATGCCGCGGGACCCATCCATGCGCATCAAGACAAACCCAAGGCTGTCCAATAAAGCGTACGCTTTTGTAAATAGAAAATCCACTATAGAACATTTTTAAGTTTGCTTCTGCGTGCGTTTGAACCTGCTACTACGATAATAGACTATGGCAAAAGGATCAGCTGGACCAAAGGGCTGGCAAACTTGTGACCTCATGTTCAAAAGAAATAGGAACAGCGGAGTGGTGCCCGAATTCATAGTCGTATATGTAGAGAGTTTTGACATTATTTGGTAAGATTAGGGCGAAAATAAGGGTTGCGATGTGGGTTAGTGTGTTCATACTGACGAAAAGGCAAACTGCGCACAAAAACGGGGACTAAAGAAGTGCACACAGGACAAGCGCTGACTCTCAACTGAAATTTAATTACATGAAACCAAACAAAAAAAAACAGCAATCCCGCCCCCATCACATGATACATTCACCACGTGTCCAAAAATACAATCTCTTTACTACTTAAGCCCAGTGACGTTTGGCTTACACAGTTTGCGCCTGCTTTGATAACTGCGTGCGGCTCTAATATTTCTCTATTCACTCTGTCCCTTCCATAGCCAACGATAGCAGTCTTACTGAAGATAGGTTTGCACCCACATCCATGACAATGCAATGGCAGATGCCCCCCTACAGCTCCCACCACTGATCGCAACGACAAGTCATGCTCCCGCAGTCGGTGATTAACACACCTGCCCGTCTGACCGACGTAGGCTTTTCCACACGTTAGTGGAATCGTGTATACAACTCCCAACTTGCAAACAACATATTGATTTTCATGCTTCATGCATTTGCATGTGTTTGGTTTCATGTAATTAAATTTCAGTTGAGAGTCAGCACTTGTCCTGTGTGCACTTCTTTAGTCCCCGTTTTTGTGCGCTGTTTGCCTTTTCGTCGGCGAAAATATAAGGGCACGTCATTAGCCGAAATTGTTTCAATGATCTTGGGCGCGATGATTGACAGCCCTTGTGACCAACCTCTAACCTCAAATATTCCCCAGACGGAGGCAGTGACCTTAGCAAATACCCTCCAATCAAAATATATAGGTAAGGAAAGGGTGTATTCAAGTAATGTAAACGACTAAATTTTCGCGAGGACCTAATTTTCGCGAATTTCGCGAATCGCCTACAATTCGCGAAGAATAGGCCCCGCGAACAATTCGGGCAATATGTGAACGCTACAGAAGCTACACTTCTTTCGCGAAAATTAGAACCCGCGAATAATTTCAAATTTTCAGCTTTGGCCGGATTCGCGAAAATTTGAGCCCGCGAAAATTAAGTCGTTTACAGTATTTCATTTCAGCACGCTAGAGCTGAAATTCGCGACTCTTCGTAAATGAAAGGGCTACGCCCGTGACGTTGTCTCCAGGGCGACATTCAGAACGCATTCAAACTTACTTTCAACAAAAATAATAATGATAATATTAATATGTAAAAATTAATAATAATAATAATAATAATAATAATAATAACAACAACAACAACAACAACTCTGTCGCGACCACGGCCACGACAGAGTGGGCAGTAAAACTGCGGATTCGACTTCGTGGGAGTAATTATCCAAACCCCGAACGCGCACCTCACATTCGCAGTTTTGCCTCATGTTTCAGAAAATTTTTCTCGTCAATGTCATCTTTCCTGGCTCAGTAAACGCACTCAGTACCTTGAAACTACCCTTTTCCACCAATCTCTTACAATTCTACATTCACGTACCTTCAGCCTCATCCAGAAACAAAAAATACCGGCGCCGCGCTCCGCGAATCCTTCAAGGTCATTTCAGCGTATTCTTACTTCGCAAGTTAATCACGGGGGGAATAAGCGGAGCTGCCGGCACCACCGCTTTCTCTGCTCCACCCCGCCTTATACCCCTTTGCACCGCAAAAAAAAAAAAAAGGTTTTGCGCATTGTTTATACGCCGCGCGAAGTAGTTCTTACGAGATTTGGATGTAGGTGGAAGAAGCGATGCTTTTGGCGTTTGAAATGTGGATGTCTAGATAAGATAACACATATCTAATAAAAAACGCACCTACATATATCTCAATTCTTCACATAAAGGGAGAAATTAGTAATGATCCGCGAAAAGCCGGTCTTTTTTTGCTACCGATTGCTAGTAGTGCAAACGAGTATAGGGTGCCACATATCGGCGAATGTAGGCAGTGTTTAAAAAAAGAGACAGGTTCATCTTTTTTTTTTTTCTTCGCGACAAATTTTATTTTTGTGTTTCACCGTCAACGGCGATGCCTTCACGCTGTGCTCTTGAGTGGTCGGCTTTGAGAATGATGACGCTCCTTTATAGGAATTGGTGGGACTGCAGCGACTCATCGTGTAGCCGCAATAGCCGCGCATTTTATTGACATATTCCACTTAGTCATTAAATTGAAACTGTTTCAATTCCGTATAGAAGGGGCGTTGCTCTCTGATCTTGCTAGCACTGTGACTTGTGTGCTGTCAATGCAATCATTATGTTGCAATAAACGACGATATCTATTGAGTGAAACCGAAAACACGCAGTGAGATCACTCTTAACTGCCGATGATAATGCTAAAATGCTAAGTTTGCATACTCTCATATCCACCCGATCACTGACGGCCCTTTTGATTATAAAGAGTAGCTTTTCAAGGCAGTGCCTACCAACAAAACGGCGAGTGCCGCTCCACGTGTAGCCTAGGGTGTAGACAATGCCACGGCGGGAAATACCGCTACTAAGCTCACCGTAGAAGTGTGAGCAAGTTAAGCTATAGAAGGTTTTGCATGCTCAAAAGGGCACGCGCTCCTCTGATCGTATTTGTATTGATCATGACTAGGGATGTGCGAATATTGAAATTTTCGAATACGAATCGAATACTAATAAGACAAAAAACGGGTTTCGAATATCGAATCGAATATCGAATATGTGTCTTGTAACAAAAATTTTCAAAACAAGATGTAACAGCAGGTTTTATTGCCTTTTTAAAATAAATCAACGCAGCTGCATTTTACTGGGCTGCAGCAGGCTAAAGATGCTTCTAGTAATCCACTCATTACAAATTATCGTGTAGGAAAATTAACTGTCCAACGTGTTCAGAAAATGAGCGCTTCCTACGTGCCGTGACATCATTTCCATAGTAGGAAGACCCTTTAATTGGGAAACCTGCGAAATTTCACTAAAGTTCGAAGTTTGACTTATGGATAGTGTTGCCCGGCTTCTACACGAATAGTTCGAATTTGGGGAAACAAACGATTTAGAAAGTAGTTGATTTTGTATTTTATAAAACGGTTACTAATGTTTACACCATATAAAAGCGAAAATATGCGCTTTTAACGCTTTCATTAGTAATTAATGTGAACCAATGATGCCAATAAACCCAGTTTTCATCCGCCAGGTGAGTCAACTAGTTTTTTTTTTTTTTTAATTTATTTTCGCGCATTCGCACAAAAGTAGAACTTCAGTCGAACCTTTGTCGAACATCATGTTGAAAGTTCGAAAAAGTCGAACTTAGTCGAACTCGAACCTGCGCAGATTCGCGAAATCCCTCATTTTGACTGTGCGGGACTCGGGAGTGGCAGGAGTTGTTGTCGATGGCGATGCAATGCTCTGCTCGCACCTAGCTTTTTCTTTTTTTTTTTTTTAATTTTCAAACATTTATATTACATAACACTCTCGAGATTTATTTTATATTTATATTTCACTCTCGCGGTTTATTTTATTGTATCAATTTATAGAACGCCCAATTACATCACATATTGCTATAAAATCGCCACACAAAAAAGGGCTTGGTGAAAAAGAAACCAAAACTGACCCTTTCTTGTTGCCGTCGGACAGAAAGAAACGGAGCAGACCGATAACGCTCGCATCATACCCATTTCTCAGTGAATAAACATATTCATAGGGGAATGAGTGGCAAGCAAATTATTCGTTACTTGCTCGAATATTCGTAGTTTGTGCGAATATCCGCCGCTTTTTCCGAATATTCGGCTTTGGCCGAATATTCGGGAGCTTCCGAATATGCAATTTTCGAATCGAATACGTTTCGAATAAGGAAAATATTCGATTCATATTCGAAATTTCAAATATTCGCACACCCCTAATTATGACTGTACACCCCGCACACAATATGAGCTGAAACGCACGATCCGGCTATTCTGTGTCTGCGGTCCCCACAAGCTATAGACCCACACGCGGCGCTGACGTCACGCAGCTACGGTGGCGCTGTCGACGGCACTGCGCATGCGCAGACGCTTCACTTCACGCGAATTTGGTTTCTGCGCACGCGCAGTGCCCACACCCGGTGTGGGCAAACGCGGGCTTGTTTGTAAACAGCGTGCCGGTCTATATAATCGGCCAATTTCCAAAGCGTGAGTGATGCAATCTAAATACTTCTAAGTATTTCAGACCAGAGCTCTCTCGAAAACTGGAAAATGTGCCAGCGACACATGGAGGACTGATTCAGCCGATATTGTCCGGGATAGTACATCTCAGGCCCACACAAGCACCACCTTCAGAGCATTGGTAGTGCTTCACAGAACTCAAGAAAGAGCAAGTAAAGAGGCGAGCTGATTGATGTCACACTTATTTGAAAAACCGGAGACAAGGGACCAAGAAGGGGACAAACACAAAACGTATCAATCAGGTTGAGACGTTTTATGTTTGTCCCCTTCTTCGTCCGTCGTCTCCGGTTTTTCAAATATGTGTAACAGAACTCGAATTGAGTTTACAGAACTCAGGAGTTCCCCTTAGGGGTTTCTCAAGATCCAAATTTTCTCTGCCATCCCTGCCCCAAAGAAAAGTGTTCCTTCTATTTAAGGACTATTTCAGCAGATGTTAGCCTCGAATTGATGCTTAATTATGAGCCAAGCACTCCCACACGCATTACTGTGTAACGTAGTTTACGAGGAATGTAGGCTTCAGCACTGCTTTATGCATCAGTACTAAGACTGGAAAGGGCTCCTCCTCTATCAGTCAACAGAAATAGGCCTTTCTCGATATTGACAAGTTTGATAACCCCCAAGAGAGCCACAAAACTTATATTTCAGTATTGTTTACTTGTTTTCTGAATATCCTTTAGGATGCTAAAATCTGACGGCTGACATATTTTTAAAACCCGATTAATTGATAAAAGTGTGCAATTGGATCTTTCTCACCTCAAAGTAAGATGCTGACGATTGTGGACGTTGACACTATCCACGTGCAGAGTTAAAAGCGGTATTCCCTCACAGCCTCGTAATATCGAATTGTTCATTTGTAAGACAAAAATGACTTTTCTGATTGGCTATTTTTCAGCGACATCATCCTGGGGCTCTTAAGACACTCTGCTTATGTTCAGATTTTGAGAGTTTAATGCGTCTAAAAATCAGTTGCATGAAACTTAAGTATGCCAAGTATGCTTGGGTTTGTTACGGGCCCTCGGGAACCACTTTGGTGGCCGAACGCGTCCAGTGTGTCTGAATTTGCCCGGCCTTCCTCTAATACAATTTCCCGATATCAGCCAACTCCGTGGATGTTTGTTACCAAAAACCTTGCGCACCATGTCTGGAAAACTTGAAACACTAAGAATAAACACACACAAAATGTTGTGCTTACATCGATCATGTTCTTCAAATTGTGTTCAAAGATATGGTTTAGAACAAATCGTGATTTAAATTATGATTTAAATACGATGATTTTGCAATGATGTTTATATTACAACCTCCTCGCAAAAATAATTCGAAGCCTATTTCATTTTATTTTTGTAAATTGGAAAGCAACAATTGCGATTCGAATGCACTTGATAATTTCTAGCGCGTTTACTTTGAATTTAAGTCAAAGAATCATCAAGAAAAAACATTTATATCATATTGACCTAAAGCTGGCGCTCCTGTCTTAAGAAAATCCAAGAAATGGGTTTGTGTGCCTACCTTCCACTACGTTCGTAATTTTTTTGCGGGTGAATCAGATAGCGAAGGAGAGAAACGACAAAACCAAGTAACGCATATGCGTGTGCGCGCGTACACACAGACTGGTAGGATGAGGAAGACTGAGAAAGGCAGATAAAACATGCGGGTTTAATTAAACGCTTAAAGTTGATTATCTATCGGCCGGTACACTTGCCGCCTCTGAAGGGAAAGTACCACCACCTTGCGTGCTTTGAAACAAAAAGATAAATCTATTGCCGAGACGACTCGCAAACTGTGCTGGAATTCAGAGGCCACAATACAATTCTACGTCACTGAAGGTTTTGTGCGTTTTTTTATTCATTCATTCTTGTTGCTCTGCACTTTTGGTGGCTGCCCGGAGGCCGTTAATATTTAGCCTGGAGACGTCAGCAGAAGCAATCGCAAGAGTGGCACCGTGAACATGAAACTGACAGAAAAAAAATACCGCTGGACGTTTTCAAGAGAAGAGATAAATAAATATGCGGAATCCAGACATTTCCACGAGGTTTCTGTATGTGTAACGTAAAAAGGGACTCATGTTCTATTGGCTGAAGTATTACAATAAAAGAAGCGTTTTCAATGCCTAAAAAAGTAAGCTCTTTTCTGTAGTATGGCAAATATATTTTATTAAATTAATTTGTGCTCTACAATGTAATTAAACTTACAGTGCAACTTATCCCTCCCCCGTTCTTAGTGATAGGGCCTAGTGATGAATCAAAATGTCATTTATAAAAATACATCGAGTATCCAAAGTCCCTCTTTTTAGATACAATGATCTAAATCATATAAATATCTATCAAAGAAATTATACTAACTTGACTTTTTTTAACAATTATCTTTTTTTTCTATTTTGTTTTGTACACTGAAAAATGAATGGAGGGAATGCTCGTTGTGGGCCAGGGTCTCAATGGGAACATGGTAAAGTTATAATTTATTATTGACAAGGCAAGATGCGAGTGTGCCTCATGGTAATTATTTAAATCTGTACATATATATATGGGACCGATTTTAAAATAACATCCCAAAAGAGACCTGCCTTTGTTTCAAAATATTAAACAATTGTATGTTGTTCGTGCTCAAGGATTAATTTGACGTCGATGTAGGCTCCTTTTTGAGTGAAGTGTCTCCATCGATATATTTGCCGTTTATTTCCTTATTTGCAGCTAGAGGCGTTGATTCATTTCACCTCTGTACTTTAATTCTGTTATTTCTGAACATCTCTATTGGTTGCAATGTGTGGAATTGTGGAAGGTTTTACACAACTTAAAATATTGACGTTTTACTGACGGTACGTCTAGGTTTTTGTATTGGTGCATAAACGGCAATCTGTATCCGCGCGTTATTTTTGTTTTGTTTTTACTACAAGCACTTTTTGATATCATTACTTGTATGCTTATCTAAAATTGGTCACGTTTGCAGAACAAAGCTCACATTTATACCCCCCTGATTCATTTCAGTATTCCTTCTCGGTTCTCTTCTCCACCATTCAATACCGGAATTTATTATGGAATGAGATACGACCATCCTACTCTTGCTGCTAATAAAATTTGTTTTTTGATTTATTTGGATGCATTACAATGTTGATTTTATACATGACTTCCCATTTGCCCTTTCCTTATATGGTGCGTTAGTTTTTAAATATTCCTCTGTATTTCTTAGTTCTTTGCTATTCCGGCATTCACAATATATTTCATATATAATCAATAACCCTTTCTTTGTGGTTCCTAAAATGAAATATCTTCAAGGAAACTAATAGTTTTTCTATTTTTGCTGAATGAATTGCGTGAGATTGTTCATGGCTCTTGCTTATATATTACGCACGGCGTGTTTCTGTCTGTGCCTCTGCTGCCTGCACGAACGTGGACACATGGACACAGTTCACGCGAACCTCTTGCAGTGTTTGTGTGCCACTAGCCTTCGACCTCCGTCCCGTATCTCATACTTCGACATTTCACGGCTCACCGTGCCGCTACGGCGTTGGTCAGAAGCAGAACACGGCAAAGGGCATTCATGAAAGAACAAGAAAAAAGACAGTACGGGTAGAGTCGTCCTCTACCGGACGCGAAGCCTGCTTTCACGAAGTCGGACCCGCGCAAGAAGCGCGTTGAAGACCTTCAGACTTCTTTCGCAGTGAACTCTACAAGACCCTCCGAACGCGAGGCGTGTGGTCATGTTCACGACTCCGTATCGCCCCGGACTGCCAGCAAACAAAAGACCGAACGAAGCCACGCCACGGGGGAAGCAGAAAGAAAGAAGAAAAGAGAAAAAAGAAGAACGGGGGAGGAGGGCAGACGTCGTGAGATGCAAAGGCGACGTCGCTGGAATGTGGCAACCAGCCGTGAGCAGGTTCGGAGGAATCAGCCACCTGTGAAGAAAAAAAAACGGCCCGAGTAGGAAAATCGCGGCGGAACGAGGATGTTCTGACTCTTCTTCTGGCAATGAGGAACGGAAAGACGTAACTATGTGTACTTTATCGACTGTGGTAAAATACAACAAAAACCCGGCTCTGCTCTTATGGTACCGAATATAAATTGAGAGCTCGTACTCCTAAATTGGCATTGCAGTGCAAGTAAGCCCAACCACGTAACTGAGTGTGTCGTTTTCATAAACGTCTTTCGGAACCAGGTGTCTTCACCCACGGCAGTGGAGTTGCATGCGGAGGACGCCAAACGTCGTGTACTCTCTTTAAATGCATGTTGTTGTGGCTACTGCCCTTCACAAAAAATGCCTTCGTCTTTGAGGTGCCGCTTTGTACAGATCCGTTTATATTTGTGTTCTCATTTGAGCGGTATTGATAAAAGATAGCAAATGAGAGTAGATACAACAATAAAACAAGGAGCCTTCTATATCAAGATCAACGGTTTTCTGTGGACACAAGTTTATTTACAATTCCCGAAACTTTCAAAAGTAACGTTAATTTAAAAGAATTTAACCCCTCGATCGACACTAAAGTTTTCTAGTTTAATAGTTTCTTGTTCAGATCATGATCAACTGCAGAATTTCTGTTTGCTGAATCTGGCATTTAGAAACGCCTTCCTTAAAAGCTATTTCCAAAGAAGGGTCACTCGAATGAATTCCTAGAGCTAACCATATCTAAAAAGCAAGATCAAGAATCGTCGAAAGCCAACCCTCCTCTGAGCAGGCGCCCCAAAGAAGAGCTTCTGACACACGTTCCTCGACTGCCTCCCCGCACTCCAACGAAACTCTCGGAGTCTTCCACTGCGAGATTCAGGCGTCCTTGGCGTCTGCCCCAAACCGGGTTTCAACGATACGGCGCTCATGCCGAGGTATTGCGTTGAAACAAAACGGGCAGTCTGTCTGACCCGTTGAGACAAGGCGTGTTGCTTGCTAGACGCGCCGCTGAGAACGCACGGCATCGGTTGCAGCACAGACGCCTGTAATTTCATTACGGTTATACAACCGCACGTGCCCGTTGGCCTCCTCGCGTTCTTCGTCGCACAGAGCGGACCACAACAGGCGGGGATGCCAGACAGGCCCCCCCGCTTGTTGGGTCGGCACCAGCAAGCAGTGCATTGCGTAACGTGAACTTCACGATTTCCTTGTCCCAGATTTGCTTGTCTCCGACTCTCGCTGTCGATAACCTTTCGTTCCACCTCGCGCTGCGCTGGGCAGCTGAGAAGTCGCGTTGCAATCGAAGCGTTCTTTGTCCTCGCAGGGCCTTCATACCTCATGTTGATCGATAGCCGTGCTGACATGCCGTTTGTTTCGTTCGACGCCTTCAGCGTTCGAAGATCTAGGATGATGGTTAATCAATTGGATTGGTAGCTATAGCTAGGTGTCTCATGATTATGGTTTTAAAAATGGGTCGTCCCGCGCCCGTGGTAAGTTTGAACTTAGAATAGTGGAAATTAATTTCTAAGTTTCTGCGGACGTGCCTTTTTGTTTGTACGTCCTTCTCTCCCGTCTCCTGCATTTGCTTCTTTGATTTTGGCGCAAAGCGAGGGTGTTGAAGCAAGGAATGAATCATTGTGAATGCTTAAAAATAATGAGACTGCCGCTTTTGTTACTGAATTTAGGTTGTATATGTCTATAAATTTTTTTTCGCAAATTTATAACCATTACAAGACGGAGAACTTATGAAGGAGAATTAAAAAAACCTTATAAAAAATTTTCTTCTAGGCACGAATTTTGATGAAGGTAGTTCGCCCGTTCGGTAACTTCATTTAGTTACTTAGAAATTAAACAACAATGATGACTAGAGCCAGAAACTGCTTTAGTTCTGTTATGCAAATGCCGCAGGCATTAAGAAAAATCTGGAAGCGATCTTTATTTCCAAAATACCCTAATGCATGATGACATGCAGTATCTTCAGTATGATCATCAAAAATAATTTAGACTACACTGAACCGTTGTTTCGGGGAGTGAAGAAGAACCTTTATTTTTATCAATTTCCGCGGTACATAGACTCGAGGGGGAAACGGTGCATAAGTCGCGTGGCGTCAATTTTGCAGCTAAATTTATCGGGGAAATTAGATTGGTGTAGAGGTAACGTGAGGTCAAATTTTCTGCAAGATTTTATGGGGAAATTGTATTGATGCGTCAGGCGCCGTCAAATCACGTGGCGTAAATTTCTCCGCTAAATTTAGCGGGGAAACTTAAGGTGTCTAGACCGCGTCACGTCAATTTCTCCGCCAAATTTAGCGGGGAAATTGAATTGGTCTATAGGTCGCATGACATCAGGTCATGTGACGAAATTGTTTTCGACACATTTAGCTGGTAAATGAAATAGGTGTATGAGTCTAGTGACGTCAGGTCGCGTGACAACAAGTGTACCGCCAGATTTAGTATGGAAGGGGAATTGGTGTATACGTCACGTGACGTCCGGTCACATTACGTCAATTTTCCCAACGATTTTAGTGGGAAAACTGAATTGGCGTATAGGGAACATGGCGTCTAGGTCACATGAAATCAATTTTACCGCCGACTTTTACGGGGAAACATAGCTTATGTATAGACCACGTGACGTGAGGTCACGTGACGTCAAATGACGTCACGTGACCTAAAAATTAATTTAGTTTCTCCATTAAATTAATGCACAAACGGACGAGTCGACGAACGGACAAAATTTTGGAAGGGAAAGTGAAGAAGAACATTTAGCTTTCCGAAGCCGTTTGTTAAAGCATCTCATGCTTTAACAATCGGATTCGGTAAGTAAACGCATATATTTAACAAAAAGCTAGATAATTGTTGCACATCATAACGAATGAACATGTAGCGAGCATCGCAAGCTGAATGCCAATTGGCCATAATACTTGCTCTACATGGTTCAACTCTTTTCTTTTTTTTTTAATAAATTCGCGGACAGTAAAATATCCTCTTGTAACCTATGTCACAATCCCCAAGGTTTCTCCCGGAGTTGTCTTTTCTGAATCCATAATGTTTACCCACTAAAATATTTAGAGGAAGCATTTTTGCCACCTGCATACTCATGTGCTGTTAAGTCGGCGACATTGCCCATTAAACGTAAGAGGAGAAAGAATACACCAAAGTGCTCCGGCGCCACGCAGTTTCAACGCCGCGTAAGGAGCCAGCATGCGTTAGTGCATGAACTCGGGAGCAAAGAACAGAAACCCGACGAACACGCGCAGAACTAATGGGATAATTGCCCTAATTGGAAACTTCCTCTCGGAGGGACGCCAGCCGCTGCTTGCTTTCTGCCCAGCGTTGTGTGTGTGTTGTCGGTCCTTTGGTGAACCAAGAAACGTTTTGCTGTCTGTTCATTGACTCTGCACAGCTCGTATGGGCGAGTCTGAAGTTTGGAAGAGCCATTCGTATCTTCGTTCGAAGTTTCAAAAAAGGTAGAACAAGTTATATGGGTGGTTACTTACAAGGAACTTTCGGTTTCTTTGAATATGATAAAACACATGAGGATTTGAGTATGGCAAAACAACGTGACTTCACGCGACAGAGAATGGGGCGAAAGCGTTGGTCTGCAGCCACCGTAGTAGACATACGTGTTCATTAAGGAGAACAGCATGTCTCCCACCTGACACAGTAACATGGCGCCGGCGAGAGCCCGCAGGCTTGACCCTGACGCCCGACACGCAATGAAATTAGAATGGTAAGACGTAGTCCCTTCTTCCAGATTGCCCCTATACTAACTCTTCTTTTCTAAATTCGACGATGCAACCAGGGAGTCGAACCGGTCATTATACCGGTTTGGTTGGAGTTCAGGTTCATTAGATTTGCATTTCCTGTCGGTTAGTTTCCTGTTCAGTGATGAATTCAGGTACTGTTCCCGGTTCCATCAAGCAGGAGCACGTTCAAAACGGTTATTAAAATGAGAAGCCCACAAGTCTAAGTCGTTAAGAAGAGCAAGTGTGTTCAACACGGCGTCATCTCCATAAAAAAAGGTCAACAGAGGGCTGCGAAAC
This sequence comes from Ixodes persulcatus, assembly GCA_013358835.2. Taxonomy (NCBI): domain Eukaryota; kingdom Metazoa; phylum Arthropoda; class Arachnida; order Ixodida; family Ixodidae; genus Ixodes; species Ixodes persulcatus. Next base: position 1,564,806 of record JABSTQ010011253.1, read on the forward strand.
CGAGGACAGCAAAACCAATGGTCTCGAAAACTCCGAAGTATCTGGCGCTTCAACGTGAGGAATGTCCAGTGACTGCAAACAAAACAGCACTTACCCGTTCGCAATGACAGCGAACCAAGCCACTTTCCGACCTTGGACTTCGTGGATGGAGGGAGAGGCAAATGCCAAAAACCCGACGCCACTCAGCGGCGTTTATAGACTACGGCTGAGCGTGACTCTCCAAGCAGCCTCGCTACCTCGGCCAGCGGCGGGCCGAACCAGCGACCCGTCGCCGTCGGCTTCTTGCGCCATCGGTAGCGGCAACCGGTCAGTGGACTGCCCGCTCTTCTTCATCCACGGGACCCGCGTGGCGGTCAGACAGCTCGCCGACCAAAGTCCGACTGTCCCCGTTCTTCCCGTGACAACTCCCAAGGGCCTCACGAACCACATCCACCAAGGACGCTACGCCGCAGTGAGTGAGCGGATCTCGCGGGGGTGGCCCAGCCTCTGCTCAACGGAGCCCTGCTTTCTTGTCATCACCCCCCCCCCCCCCCCTTTTCCGTGATCCTGCTGCCAATAGACGCAGCGCGGAATCTTAGTGGGGATACTGTCGAACTGTCAATATAGGCAGCGCCATTATCTTGAACTTTATTGGCCTTCGGGCAAAAGTGCTGGCGTATTCGTCAATAAACACGACATTATACGGACCCAAGGAACCTACTCTGTCTCAACGCGGTGTCCCCACCCCCCCCCCCCCCCCCTTCCACCCCAAAGTGCTTCTGCGTGGTCCTTCCTCCCTTCCGCCCCAAAGTGGAATCCCATAAGATATATACTAAATTCCGTTTTGTGCTCTTGACATTTTATCCCAAACAACGTTCTACGCAAATTAGGTGATTAAACAGGCAATCAGAAACAGTACGACAGTCACATGTGAAGGCATTCAGCTGGCACGCACGGTGACACATGTGACGGTAGCATGCACTATACTCGCAAAGTACCAACCTCACGCGCCCGAACTCCTTACTCGAAAAACTGAGTTCAAGAGAAGCAAGACGGTGAAGAACGGTCTGAAAGTAGTAAAAAAAATATAGACCCTTTACAAAAAACAGCGCCATCTGTTGAACGCAGCGGCAATCAGCGTCAGCCGTCATCTTGCAGGGTTGGCGGCGGCAGCGCCGATATGGCATTCCACTTGGAGAGACGCGACGTAAACAAACATAGCACCGACAAGCCGGAAACTCCGAAGTGGACGCCAAAAAGTCCCCTACGACCACTAGCCGACGCCAGCATTGATGGCATTCCCCTCGGAGATACGCGACATCAAGAAACAGCACCGATTAGCTGAAAACGCCGAAGCGGACAGCAAAAAATCCGGTGAGACCGCTGGCCGACGCGATTACTTCGATGACATTTCCGTCCGAGAGACGCGACGTCAAGAAACTGCGCCGACATGACGAAAACGCCAAAGCGGACGCCAAAAAAGTCCCTTACGACCGTTAGCCGACGCGAGCAATTCGACGACATTCCCCTCAGAGAGACGCGACGTCAAGAAACAGCGCCGAGAAGCCGAAAACGCCGTAGCGGACTCCAAAATGTCGCCTACGACCGCCGCCGACGCGAGCACTTCAACGATATTCCCTTCGGAGAGACGCGACGTCAACAAACAGCGCCGACAACCTGAAAACGCCAAAGCGGACGCTAAAATGTCCCCTACGACCGGTAGCCGACGCGAGCACTTCGACAAAATTCCCCTCAGAGAGACGTAACGTCAAGAAACAGCGCCGACAACCCGAAAACGCTAAAGCGGTTGCTAAAAGGTCCCCTACGACCGGTAGCCGACGCGAGCACTTCGACAAAATTCCCCTCAGAGAGACGTAACGTCAAGAAACAGCGCCGACAACCCGAAAACGCTAAAGCGGTTGCTAAAAGGTCCCCTACGACCGGTAGCCGACGCGAGCACTTCGACGAAATTCCCCTCAGAGAGACGCGACGTCAAGAAACAGCGCCGACAACCCGAAAACGCCGATGCGGACGCCAAAAAGCCCCCTACGACCGCTAGCCGGCGCCAGCACTTGGACTACATTCCCTTCAGAGAGACGCGACGTGAGGAAAGAGCGCCGACGAGCCGATAACGCCGATGCGGACGCCAAGAAAGCCCCCTACGACAGGTAGCCGACGCGAGCACTTCGACAACATTAACCTCAGAGAGACGCGACGTCAAGAAACAGCGCCGACAACCCGAAAACGCCCAAGCGGACGCTAAAATGTCCCCTACGACCGGTAGCCGACGCGGGCACCTCAACGAAATTTACCTCGGAGTAACACGAAGCAGACGTTGGTAAAGTCGCACAGAACGGAAACACCGACGGTGACCGACCACGCCATGCAGGAGCGAGGTAAATAAGTGTCGTTGGAGAGAGCAGCACCTACAACCGCACGCGCGTCCGGGCGTCCGGAACAACGGGAACAACCCTGCAAGATGGTGTCGGCCGCCCAATGTTGCCGCACTCGTTTAGCGGATTTTCACCGTTGCCAGATATTTTGAAAGGGGTCTATAACAGAAAACGGGCGACATGCTGCTTTTGAAAAACGCACGAAATTTTTCTTCGAGCAGCGTCCAGCGCTTTGGGTTGCTCTGGTCTATAGGCGTCCCGGCGACCGGCGCCACAGTGCCGGCCGCGCTCGTCTCGGCTTCGCCTCTTGGCGCCTCCAGATTTTTCCACCGCCGAACCAAACGTGGACAGCTGTTGACTTCTTGTTTTAATTTTTAGGTTTATGTTTGCTTGCTCTCTCTTTGACGAATATTGCTTAGCAGCTAAAAAAGAATAGTACACACAAACGCATGACACACACACACACACACAAAGATTAACGTTTCAGCCGCTGGCATAGTCAGATATACTCGATGTCACCTTAGGATGTACCACGAGGTATGCTAAAAGCTATCCGCGCCAATCAATAGCTCATAGCTTGTAACGTGACATGGCGCTCCCCGCGTCGCATCACCCAACCGGAAGAGCGAGCACGTGACACCCTCCGAGGTATGGACTGACTCCCGTGGCTCGTAGCGTCGTTTATTGTCCATGGTAAGGTGAAACACAGTACAGAAATATAAGTCACCGCGCCGACTCGCCGATGCCAAGCCGGGCTGCACATAGACCTGATATATTTGTGTTTGTTTTATTATTACTGAGCTGTCTCCACGTCGCCGCCGTTTGTTTACTCAAAACTGCGCCGCTGACGGCCTCGTCGCGGTTCTCGTCGAAAACCGGAAGAAAGCTCTGTTCACAATTTATTACGTCAAACCCTTCCCAAATGAACCGGTAACCGCCACATGAGAATACGGTTTTCTCCCGCCTCGGTTTCAATAGATAATTTTAGTAGATAGTGTTTTCAGGCCACGCTATTTGTAGCGGGCACTCCCGCTGCCACTTGAATGCATGCTCTGAAGCGCGCGCCCACGGTAGCGGGCCTTTGAAACCGATCTACTGAAACTCCCTATTATTAGGAACTTTTAGCAAACTGTTACCGTGTTCCGCTCACCGCATTACTGGAGCCTTTCAAGCATGCCTTTAAGCGCGAGCCCGGAGTGATGCCGTGACCGCGGGGTGCACGCTTAAAAGCATGCTTCAAAGGCTGCAGTTTTGCGGTATGCGGAACACGGTAACGGTTGGCTATAAGTCTCAAATAAAAGCATGATATCTGATACGGTGTTGTTCCGGTTCGGTGCAAAATTAATGGTTCTGCTCCGGTTGTCGCTTCGAGTTCAGTTCGACACCCTGGATGCAACATGGTCTTGTAGGGGTAAATGAACCCCTTTTTTGTATAACTATAATCGATATCGATTATATTCATACCAATATATATCAATGACAATCAGAAGCACTCCTCAAAAAACCGCAATTATATTACATGCTGGCTTAGAAAATGCCTCTTAGGGGTCATGAACGAAATTTATTTAAAACATTAGGAACATTTTGGAAATTTGAAATATATAAGAAGGATGCAGAATATTCCTTTTTACAAATGTTTATAGAATGTTTATTTACTGGGTATTAAGTGTTGCAGTTGCAACTGCAGTACCTTGCGGTTGATATCGTACGTTTAATGCAAAATAAAAATTAACGAAAAGAGCTGAAAGTTGACGGGGATTCGGCCCTGAAGATTCATTTTAAGGCAGTTTTTGACTTGGCGTGTGCGGAGTGGTGCGAGTCAGCAACTTTACTGGGGCGCGTGGAAGCGAAAAGAAAATACATAATTCTAGTTGCATGCCTCAGCGCAGGCTTGATTCGCTAAACCACAACACACTATCCCTTATGCATCAATATATATATCTGTCTTTTATTCTTTTTTTTTTCGTTATTCCTTTGCTTTCTCTGTGTGGGGGAAAAGCACGGAAAACGTGCAACGCAAATAAGTTAAAAGAAAAACATTCCGAGCGCCAGTAAATTTTCCAAATTTTTTTTCTTCAGCGCGCGGAAAAGCGAGATCAATCGTGGATTAGACATAAAAAGTATAAATTCACTTTTAATAGGAAACACGCTACACTATACGATACCGCGGGAGATAAGATTTCTCCCTACTCCCGATGGGCGGAGAAAGGAATATCTAGCAGGGGAGCGAACGAGAGTCGCGGGAAGAGAAAGGGCACAAAGAGGGGGGAACCCAGAGCGAATTACAGCGAAATTATATCTCAATGGCAGGCCGTCTTGCTTCATCTCCGTCTCCTCTTTATGATTTATAGACTGCGCCCGAATGAGGAATGAGGGACGCTCGATCCCCATAATCCCTTTATCGTTTCTGTCTCATCCCGCCGCTGCCGCACTCCCTCCCACCGCTCGTCCTCTCTTCCTTTTCCCGGTTTAAGGATTCTGCTCGCAGCACGCCAACGTTGAGTCCAATTGTGTTTTCGCTTGCATTTATTTTTATTTTTGTTTTCGGTGATATCGTGAAGTGAGGACGCTCTCTTTTTACGTTGCTTTTGTTGTGTGCTTGTACCAGATAGGGAAGGACAAAGCGACGGGAAAGTGTGCTGCCTTTGTGATTTTTTTTATATTTTTTTTATTTTTTGTGAAATGTCGCTTGATTTTAACGATCTCTTTGGACGCTTCAGCAGATTGCTCCGATGTTCATAGAGAGTTAACGTAATGTATGAAAGATGCCCACGGTTGCTTGTTCAGAAATAAGTTAAAATAACAAACGCACCTTTCAAACCACCTTTAAAAACAGCAAGCAATAGAAGGCATATTATTCCTTAAGATGAATATATTATTCTTCATAATAGCCATCCAATGTTAGCAAAGTGTCGTAAATCACAATCACTTTCTGCTTTTTGCTTGACGATGTTTCTGCCAACATACGCCCATCCCGCAAACACAAAGAAACCTCTAATGAGACCTGGACTCTGCTCATCCTTGGCAACGCCGTGAAAGCTAAAAAATGGCTGGACCGACCAGCTATGTGACTTCTGTCACTTAACTTAGCACTAGCGGATGCGTAAGGCGGAATCATGAGGGGCGCGATGGCAGCAGTTCATTCGTCGTCGAGAGTTCCTCGACGACGAGGAAGACGAGAACAAGATCTCCAAAGCAGTGAATGTATTTTTTCAATTATTTTTCAACTTCTAGTATTCTTACACTAAATTCAACCTAGTGGTCGAATTCAGTAAAGTGTAGCGATTCAAACGATACCTTACTATCATTTAAATTCAATTGAAAATATTAGAAAATCAACATAGAATTATTTGCTTATCGAACAACCTTCTCGTTTGAATCGGTGCGCTTCAATGGACCTTTTGTAGAAATACGCGGTGCGCATGCGCGGAGTATTTCATGCGCCTGGGTTCGAGAGTATCTAGTTCCAAACAATCCGCCATCTTGCATTTCTCGCCTTCGAGCGGTTTCGTTGTGTCGACCTCGGGGCGGAAGATTACGCACGATGGGGACAAAGGTGAGCTTGGGGGAGCCGTATCTATAGGTCACATCGCCTCAATGGGTGAACAGGATGTAGCTGACGTTTTGGGCGTGGAACGGGTGGGAGAGGCCTTGGGCGCGCGTTGTTTTCCAGTCACCTAGTCTCGAACCGATTCGCGTGTCTAGGTGGCAGCACATATTCGCCAAGAGGTCCATTCGCAACTTTCACGGCCTATAGGGGGCGCACTGTTGCCTATCAAAATGGCTGTCATCTGGATGATCGTCGTAGAACAGCGGTGCGAGGCTGGGTCTGCGATGCGTAAGTAATTCTAGTTTTGCTATATACGAGCAGTATTAGAGCCTTACATTATTTCTTCACGCCAGGAAGGTGCAGGCAAGGCCATTTATTATGAGGCCGATCATCCAGGAGCTAGGGAGCGCGATTCTCACACCGCGGTACCACCATCGCTGAAAGTTGCGAATAGCAAATCGCTGAAGACACATAGCTCATTCCGTCGCAACGAATAAGAATCAGTGGGACCTAGTGATTCTAACAATACCTAACTTTTCAAAAAAAAAAATCAAGCCCGAATTTAAAATTTCAATCTATTGTTTACAGTTATCTGCACACTCTTCTAGACTTCATAAACAACTAATTAGATGTAATTCTTCATTTTCATGCTTACGGTTGGAACCATGAGGGCCTAGCGATCCTAATAATACCAAACATTTATTGAAATTAACTCGAGAAAACTTAAATTTTAAGAAAATAACGACACTCAAAATATCCAGAAGAAACCCCAACTAAACCGTTTTTCTTGACTTTCTTCGAAAATAGAACACAGTCAAACGGAACTTCCTCTTCTTCTAAAGTTCGCATCTGGTTAACACCGGCAAGATTGAGTTTTTTACGCACAAATATTGACTATTAATTAAGAAAAAAGGGCAAAAACATGAATCCCAAAACAGGCGGAAGCTGCGACGACCCGGAAACATCCCAAATCACACTTGACCCTACCAACTACAAAGAAATATGCGTCATCCACCTAAGCTTCATAAGATTAACCGAAGAAGATAAAGCTAGGATTAACAAAGAAACTGGCTCACAAATGTTACAACTGTTTGCAAGACTAATGAGCATTAGCTCGCGTCAAGAAGACGAAAGCGCAGCTCTTCGAGAAGTGCTCGTATACGAGAGAAAAACACCACGTACGCGGACGTGCTGCGAGGAAACAGGAACAACCCCAACGGGGTGGGAGGGAGACCATCTGTGGATGCGTTACAAGCGACACCACAACCTCCCAGCCCGGGGGGATCACCTGCGCAGATGGATCATGAAATGCTGATCTATTTGAGAACTCCAGCACCGAACGCGTCGAACCACATCAAAGTAATCTTGAAAAAATACTTTGAACCGCACAGCCCGGGACTGGGTGAAGTTTCAGTGCGAGACATCAGAGGAGGAGTGGCAGTACTATCATCATCAGCAGAAGGAGTTCAGAATCTCCAAGACGCAATTGAAATTCACCCAAGCACTAAAGATCTGTTCGTGCTCAAAAAAACCGACAAAACGTCGACCACAATTCCGTGTCTCGGGCGTCGACCCAGAGATTCTATCTGCGGAACTCTTCACAAAAATTCAAAGACAAAACCCAGAGATCGAAACTGAACCTCCGGACTTCCATCACCACATTTCATTCAGAGAAAAATCGGGGAACAACACAGATCTTTGAAGTGAGCGCCAAGGTCTACAAGAAACTAAAAGAAAAAAAAAACTGCGCCTAGGCTGGACTTCCTGCTCCGTAACAGAGAACTTGTGTGTCCCCAGTTGCGACAAATACTACACCTACGGACATACAAAAGCCAAATGTGCATCACAGATGATCTTCTGCTCCATCTGTGCGAGCAACCACCCTGCACAAGAGTGCAGAATAACAAACTACGAGGAGGGTAAAGGCCGCGCATGTATCAACCGAAGGGTCATGCGCCAACCACCCTTTTGGAGCAAGCGAATGCGGTACACACGCCTTTCATGTTTCACAACTCTGGTCTCGAACAGATTACCCAAAATAATTGAACACAAAACTAATAATAAAAAACAACATTACAATCGGAAAAAAAAGGAATTAAGAGTGAACAACCAGAGTAAAATCTATAAAGTGAAAACACATCATTCAAACAAAACAAAACAACAACAAAAAATAAGTTCATTGATGATTAATAAATTAAAGATCTTACACATCAACTTAGGAAGATCAAGGGCTGAAACTAATAATCTTGTTAATATATACACTGAAAATAACGCTAAATTTATTCTAATTCAAGAACCATATGTTTTCGATAACCACATTACAAGTATTCCAAACTCGGAACAGTTTTTTCACTGCCCCATAGACCCCAAATGCGCCATTATAGTTAGAGACCAATCTTGTTCAAGCTCTCCAAAAATACTTGAAAAAGATTTAATAGTTTTACAATGTACATACTCAAACAAAAACAGTAACAATAATAAACGTCTACATATCTCCTATAGCTTCATTTAATACATTCCTAACACGTCTTGAGTCAATTATAACAATAGATATAAACGACATAATCATAGCCGGAGATTTCAATGCAAGACACACCAATTGGGGGGGGACAAAATAGATGATGATGATGATGATTAGGAGTTTATTGGCGCAGCAGCAACGAGGGCCATAATGCGCCAAACTTAACTTATTTAGAGCATACTATAACAAAAGTTTACTTTGAGGTTACAGATTTAGAAGTGGTATAAATATCCAGTTTGTTTTAAAAAGTCTAAGACACGGCTGAAAGGAACTAAAGGTTTATCTCCAAGCAAAAACGAGGGATGAAATGGGAGATGATCCTTAAAAAGTTCGGGAAAACATGACTGACGGAGTGGTTGATGGGACGAACAATGCCACAAAATGTGCAACACGGTCAGAAGCTCTCCACAATGTTCACATAGTGCAACATCTTCACCACGAAGCAGGTACTGATGTGTCACTCGGGAGTGACCTATTCTTAGACGGCACAGAAGAACCTCCACACGACGTTCTCTGTTATAAGAGCTCTCCCAAACCCCCAGAACGGGCTTGATAATGTGAAGTTTGTTGTTGTTCTCTGTATCCCATTCCAGCTGCCATTTAAAAAAAATAGATTTCCTCAGAAGTGGTTTCAAATCTTGGTAGGGTAAGCAATTGAATGTTATTGATGAGCCTCGGGCAGACATGGCCATTTTATCCGCCTCTTCATTGCCCAAAATCCCAACGTGGCTTTGCACCCAGCAGAAGTTAATGTCCCGACCGCGTCGCAGGGCGCTATTGATCTTACCATGTAGATGTTGTGCAAGGAGATTCTTTGTGGGCATCAGGGAGGATACAGCTAGTAAGGCACTTTGCGAGTCGATAAAAATTACAGCTTTCATTACATTATTGTCGAGTATATGTTCAACCGCTAGTAAAATAGCATAAAGCTCTGCGGTGAAAATGCTTGCCCTACAGTCAACTTGTGTGACTTTGCTGTAGGAGGCGGAATACACAGCGCACCCTACAAAAGACGACGATTTGGACCCATCTGTATAAAACTCCAGGTAGTCTGCATATTTTTGTTGCAAGGAGAAAAACTCCTGCCGGAGGATTTGAGGTGAAATGACCCTCTTACTGTATTTTGCGAGTGACCAGTCACAGGAAATCGGCAGAGCATCCCAAGGAGAAACCCTATGAGTGTTTTTAAGCAAGGGAATCTCATGGAGGGGGATATTAAGGGATTGACAAGTACTTTGCAAACGGAGGCTTAATGGTCTAACAATGCTCGGCTTGTTTTCGAAAAGCTGTGAACTTCTGCAAGTATGAAGGGCACTGTAGGAGGGATGTTTTGGATTTGAAAATACTTTGTAAGCATAAGCGACGCTGAGGTACTGCCTCCGTTTCTCGAGGGACATTTGATGCGTATCAGCATACAAACTTTTCACTGGAGATGTGCGAAATGCACCTGTAGAAAGTCGCAGTCCAAGGTGGTGTATTGGGTCAAGCATCTTAAGAGCAGATGGCCGTGCTGACCCATATACTACTGCACCATAATCGAGGCGGGATCGAACTAAAGAGTTATACAATCGTAGGAGACATCGCCTATCAGAACCCCACGACATATGCGACAGCACCTTTAGGATGTTTGATGACATCAAGCATTTCCGTTTTAAAGTTTTCAGATGGGGCACAAAGGTAAGTTTCTTGTCAAAAATCACACCCAAAAATTTGTGTTCTTGCTGGACTGATATTTCAATGCTATTAAGGTGCAAGGAAGGATCAAGAGACAATCCCCGGCGCAATGAAAAAGGAACGCAGACTGTTTTTTCAGGAGAAAATTTGAAGCCATTTTCGTCTGCCCACTTGCACATTCTATTGATTGTAAGTTGCAACTGTCGTTCACAACTGGAGAGGTTACAGGAAGACACAGAGATTTGCACATCATCCACATATAGAGAGTAAGTTACTGATGAGGGCATAAGCTTAGCTAGACTGTTAATCTTAACAGCAAAGAGGGTAACGCTAAGCACTCCTCCTTGAGGAACACCATTTTCTTGAGAAAAAACATCGGACAGTGTGGAGCCCAATCGGACTTGAAAAGTTCTTTCGCTGAGAAAGCTCTGTATGCACTGAAGCATGCGGCCCCGTACACCACAGTTGTACAAGTCACGAAGTATTCCGTACCTCCATGTGGTGTCATATGCTTTGTGTAAATCAAAAAACACTGAGACACAGTGCTGCCGGTGTACAAATGCCTCACGTATAGCGGTCTCTAGGCGAACCAAATGATCTGTGGTCGCTCGTCCCTCCCGAAAGCCGCACTGGTTTACATCAAAAAAATTCTCAGTCTCTAAGAAATGGACAAGACGACGATTCACAAGCCGTTCATAAGTCTTCCCCAAGCAACTTGTGAGTGCGATGGGACGATAGCTCGTAGGAATTGAAGGGTCTTTCCCTGGTTTCAAAAAAGGGATTATGTGGGCATGTTTCCAGCAACGAGGAAAGGCAGCGGCTTGCCATAGATGATTAAAAAAAGTTAACAGACCGTTCATAGATTCAGGGGACAGTTTCCTCAACATTTCATAGTGGAGTCTGTCTGGCCCTGGTGCAGACTGCTTCTTTGCACCAAGAGCGACCTTGAGTTCACACATTGTGAATGGTCTATTGTAAAAATATGAACCACCCTCCAACATTGAGATGGGCTGCTTTTCAACGGTCGACTGGAACTTCTTGAATTTTTCACTAAAATTAGAGGAGCTACTAATAAGCTGGAAATGCTCCCCGAGAATATTTGCATGATCTTGCAGCGATGCAGAGGGGGACGAAAACAGAGGAGTTCGGAAAGATTGGTAATCTCCTCGGACTTTCCGCAGGCGATCCCACACTTCTTTAGCTGGCACAAAGCTATTTAGAGAAGATATATATTTTTTCCATGATGTCCTCTTCGCCTGTTTCCGTGTCCAACGTGCCTTGGCCCTACATTTTTTAAATTCAATCAGGTTAAAAGCAGTGGGATAACGGCGAAATATACCCCATGCCTGGTTCTGTTTCCTGCGAGTGACTGTGCAGTCCTCATTCCACCAGGGTTTGCATCTCCGGGGTAGGACGCCGGATGTTTGCGGAATAGAAGATGCAGCAGCATTAATTAGACATTCAGTGACAAACGCTGTCGCCTCCTCGGGGGACATACTACGAAAGAGCGATGGATCCAGAACGGCATTTAAACCAAAAAGAGCCCAGTCAGCCTTCTCTAACTTCCACTTTGGAAGCCGGGTCGAAAGCGAAGGAAGGGGTATTGAGGTTTCTAAAATTATGGGGAAATGATCACTGCCAAATGGATTATCTAAAACCTTCCATGAAAAGCACGGAAGTAAAGCTGGTGATGATATGGAAAGGTCTATTGATGTAAAGGTGTTATGAGCAGCACTAAAAAACGTTGGCTCCTTTTTATTCAGAAGACAGAGCCCAGAGGATAATAAAAGTCGTTCTACAACTCCACCACGAGAATCCTGACGAAAACTACCCCACAAAGGGTGGTGGGCGTTGAAATCACCTAGAATTAAAAAAGGCTTAGGCAGCTGATCTATGAGTCCTTGTAGCTCGTGGAGCTGCAGTGGGACGTTGGGTGGCAGGTAGAGAGAGACGAGGGTGATGAGTCGGTCAAGGAGAACGCGAACTGCTACTGCTTCGAGTGGTGTTTGTAGAGGAACCTGAGCACACACAACCCCGCTCTGCACTACTACTGCGACACCACCAGAAGGGTTAGGAGAAAGGCGGTCCTTCCTAAAAACCTGGTGACGGCGTAAGACCTGCGTGTGTTTGTCATTCAGATAGGTTTCCTGTAAACAGATTGCCACAGGACGAAGCTCATCAAGAAAAAAATTAACGTCATCAATATTATGAAGAAGGCCGCGACAGTTCCACTGCATAATACCTAATTGTTTACTCATAGCAGTGCTAAAATTAAAACAAACTTTAACTTATAAACTGCAAAAATGGATAAAAACAGGTTACTAAGGTTTAAAATCAATTTTTATGCGCGGGGCATTTTTCTTTTTCGCGCAATCATTCTGCTTCCCACTAGAGGTAGTGGGAGCAGCAACGGAGGACTCCGATCCCGAGAGGATAGCCTCGTCGTCGGATCTGAGCCCACACTCTTCCATGGGCTCTTCCGGTGCTGCCGTCAGTTGACCCTTAGGAGCCAACTGCTTCGACATCTCACCGGGCTTCCTCGGGGTAGTGGTTCGGGGTGGCTGGCCCCGACCCCGGGGGAGCACAGAGGCAGGGGGGGCCATCCCCTGCTCTGGGGTGGATGCTGGCGGGCCAGCACCCTCCCTGGACTTGGGACACGGTGCCGTTGGCACCGTTCCCGCGGGTTTGGGTGGGGACTTGGACGGGACCCGCAGATCGTCCGGAGACGTCTGTGTTCCCGCCGATGCCATTACTGGCCGTGCAGGTCCCCTACGCACGACCTCGGCATATCCGCCTTTTGCCAAGAAAGAAAAACGTTTTTTGGCCTCATGGTAGGGAATATTTTCCTTTGCCTTTAGAGTGAGAATTTCTTTCTCTTGCTTCCACAATGGACAAGAGCGAGAGTATGCCGGGTGAGGACCGTCACAGTTGGCACATTTCGGACTGTTATCGCAGGTGTCAGCAGCATGCTCTCTGCTGGAGCACTTGGCGCAAGTGTCGACTCCCCGACAGCTCCGTGACCCATGGCCAAACCGTTGGCACTTGAAGCACCTCTGAGGGTTCGGCACATAGGGCCGTACACGGCACTGTAAATAGCCTGCCTTCAGAGTTTCAGGTAGTGTGGTCGAGTCAAAGGTCAGGATAACGTGTTTGGTTTTCCTTTCAACACCATCTCGGCGGATGGTGATGCGGCGCGCAGCTACAACCCCTTGACCGGAAAGGCCCTCAACGATTTCTGCCTCGGATGTTTCAAGCAAGTCATCCTCGGAGATGACTCCCTGTATGGTGTTTAGCTTGCGATGCGGTGTTACGCTAACTTTGTAGTCTGCGACGGCATTCAAAGCTAGGAGAGCTTCACTTTGTTGTTTTGCATTAATTTCAACAAGAAGGTCACCCGATGCCATCTTTTTGGCATTAAAATTCATTCCAATAATACCTTCAAGAACTTTTGATACGAGAAAAGGGGATAACTTTGCAAGTGGCTTTTCGTCTTCTGAGTGTAGTACAAGAAACTTCGGGAATTTTAGGAATTCAATACGCTTTGCGGGACTGTCTTTTACTTCGGTGCGGACCCTTTTCAGGGCCCGATCAGTAGTTTTTTGCCTGGAACCCATAAAGATGGGAGGAAAGTTCAGTGCCCGGGTGCACCGCCCACCACGGAGCCCAACAAGGGGGTAGGTAATGTGCCATAGCAAGATGGGCTTGGCTGACACAATTACTCTACCAGTGCTGCCCGGGCACTATACCCTAGTGTGGTTGCAGGGACAGGACCTGTTTCCACTCAAGGTTGGCCCTTGCCGCCTAAGAAGGTGAAAAAGGAAGGAAGAGAGTGTAGAAGAAAAGAGAAAGAGGTGGGAGGAAAAGTGAAAGAAGGAAGAAGAGGGTAGAAGAGGCGACTGACTGAATCATCCTGGTCGGGCCAAGCCAGGACACCCGTCTACGAGAAGCAGGGGCCGAAGCGGTGTATTGCCTCGCCCGGGGGGCCCCGAAGGGTCCAAACAAACCCCGGGCTCAGCTCAACCACCAGGGTCCCCTTTTCCCCGGACACGGGTACGCCACGCACAGCCAGACGTGGGTGGGCGAACCCACATGGCTCGGGGTTCGTAGTGACGCCACTCACCAAGCACCTACAATGAAGTAGGTGCCCCCTGCGTGCGGGTATGGTGGCCCACGTAGCTGGGGTCCGTGGAGGCGCCACTCTCCAAACACCTGCTTTCACAGGTGCCCCCTGCGGGGACAAAATAGATGATGCCCGAGGGGAACAATTAAATAATGTTGTACTAACAGATGATCTTATCATATTAAACGACCAACACTCTATTCCTACATTTTCTACTGTAAATGGAGAAAGTTGGATAGACCTTTCGATCACAACCCCTTCTTTAGCCCAGAACGTTACACATTGGAAAGTATTAGAAACTGATAGTTTAAGTGATCTTAACTTTATTGCCTTTGCATTCTTCAATCAAAAACAAACCACACAAAAAAGATGAACCTTAAAAATCTACTCAAAAATAGAATTATTTATAAAACAAGATGATTGGTTTAAGACCTGGGTACCTAAGCACTACTCACCAGAATGGATAGATCGCATATTAGATATACTATACAAAACATTCTTAATTTGGATAAAAAAGTGTGAACGAAACGTTCGTTCCGGAAATCGCACGGTCCCTCGGTGGTCAGTTGATCTACAAATCATGAGATCTAAATCTAATGTACTAAGAAGAAGGTACCAAAGATCATATAACACAGAAATTAGATCACTGCAAAAACGAATTTATTACGACTACCCAACTACCAACAAAGAAGCCATCCTTCATGATAAAATTTTAGATTGGCACGAATCATGTTCCGCTACCACAAAAAAGTCGCTCTTCGAGCTTAAATCAGCCCTAATTCTTCCACCGATATTGAGAGCAGATAATACTTTAACTTCTTCATTTAATGAATCAGTTCAATATATTTTAGACACGGTGTTTCCAACAGACGACATTACAAAAGACTCACCACATATAACTAAATTACGACAATATTTAGACACTCCCTTATTCTCTTCTCCAGATGTTGAACTAACATTTCAAGAAATATCAAACATAATAACTAAACTATGACTTAAAACCGCCCGGATTTGACAAAATTAATGTTACTTTTCTTAAATATGGTTGGCTCTATTCAACTCTTGTCTGACATCTGGATATTTTCCGAAAGAGTGGAAGAAAGGGAAAATAATACTACTAAATAAAAATGATAAAGACAAGGCAACACCCAACGCCTATCGCCCAATTTGCCTAAATTCCATACACTGAAATGTTTTAGAACGTGCACTCTATAGCAGATTATATTTCTTTCTTAACTAAAAAAAAGCTATTACACCCACGACATTTCGGGTTCACACATCTTAAATCATCTATACAAGCTCTGTTCACACTTACTACACATCTACAAAAACTAAAAAAATAAATCAACAGCTGTAGCTATGGTATCCCTAGACTTCAGAGGAGCATTTAACACACTATGTTATCCGGTAGTTTTGGCCTATTTAAAACACCATTCTTGCCCAAGTAATCTATACAATCTTATATTCATTCTTCCACAATAGAACCATCACATATATCACCCCAGAAAAGCATGAAATAAACAAATCAATTAATATGGGATGCCCCCAGGGCTCTCCACTAAGCCCTTTACTATGGAATATTTCACTATCAGGATTACTAGAAAGAACCTTTCCAAATCACATATATCTACAAGCATTTGCAGATGACATCGTAGTTGTCATAGAAGGAAACTCAAGAAGAGAATTAGAAGAAAGAACTATTGGAATACTGCAAGAAATAGGACAGTGGACATCCGAACGTAAATTATATTTTAACTACTCGAAATGTAAATGTCTAATAGTAACTAGAGGAGAACTATATAAAAAAGACTCCCAATAATAAAATTTCACGATCATAAGCTAGAAATAGTGAAACATCTTAGTATTTGAGGAGTCATTTATGACTTACATTTAAACTTCTTACCACACCATCAAGATATTAAACAGAAAGTCCAAATCCATACAGCCAACATCTCAAAAATATACTCAAGAAATTGGGGTATTACATCAAGACAACTACGGGAAATATACTTACGCAGCATAGAAAGATATATAGTGTATGGATCACCCGCGTGGTGGAGACCTTCAGGCAATTCACATATGTTAAGACAACTGCAATCAATACAAAGATTACCATTACTTAAAATAGCAAGAGCGTTCCGCACAGTTTCTAACATAAGCCTACCTATACTATGTAATATCATCCCAATCAACAATACTCTTGACGTAGAATCATTTATGTTTAATGTCTTCCAAATTAAAATACCCACCCAATTCGATAGCCTTAGTGTTTCCCCCACAGAGGTATCATATCCTATAGATCTTTGGAAAACTCATCCAACAAAGAGATTCAATTTATCATTCCAAAAAATGATTTCCATTACTCTCTCTCAAATAACCAACGTCATATCACTCTATTCAGATGGTTCAGTGTACTTAAATCAGGTGGGAGCAGCACTCATTATTCTGAAAAACACTGAAGGAATTATAAAAATAGGAAAATATCGCTTACCAAAACACAGTACAATATTCGATGCAGAGGCTATTGCCATATTAAAAGCCCTTGAATATATTTTTGAAACAAGAGATGAACACCATTGTAACATATGCACGGACAGCCTATCAGTCCTACAAGCATTGGCAATTTCAAATAATGAAATTTCTTTAATTAACAAAATAAAACATATAAACCAATCAGTCAACACATTTATTACAACGGCTTTTTTTCACGTCAAACGCCATTCTAATATATTAGGGAACGATCTAGCCGACCAATTTGCAAACTCGGCACGTTATCATGGCCAATACATACACCTACCAAAATCAAAACAAAATAAAAAACATACAATAATGAGATTAGCACGTAGGAGATGGGATCACTCTTAGCAAAACGATGGAAAAAACACAGAATTATTTAAATGGATACCATCAACAAATCATACACCCATTAGCTTTCCTCCTGGTAACATCACACAAATTATTACTGCACACGGCAGATTTCCTTTTTATTTCTATAGATTTAATATACACAACCACACTACTTGTCCCTGTAGACAAACTTGTACTAGTATGGATCATTACTTTACTACATGCCATCTAACAAAGTCATATACTCAAAAACTTTCAATTTCGCACATAAACTTGAATATTCGTCAAAAGCTACTCAACTCTAAAACTCATATAAATACTCTGGAGGCGTTAGTTAAACATATTTCATACAACATTCCATAGTGCGTGTATATATATATATATATATATATATATATATATATATATATATGTGTGTAAATGGATATGTATGTGTGTGTATCTGCGTGTGTATCGTGTGTATATGTGTGTGTATGTGCACGTATATATATATATATATATATATATATATATATATATGTATTTGTAACGAACTTGAGAATGGAAGATATATATCTCAAGAGAAAAACAAAAGCTATTGTAAAGAACATTTCTTACAAACAAACTTTTACCCCAAACAAGAACGGAATCCAAGAAAAAGACAACCAAAAGTCATCTTTAAACACCAAACTGCAAATATGCCCATTGTCGATGG
The DNA here is from genome assembly GCA_013358835.2 of Ixodes persulcatus. Classification (NCBI taxonomy): domain Eukaryota; kingdom Metazoa; phylum Arthropoda; class Arachnida; order Ixodida; family Ixodidae; genus Ixodes; species Ixodes persulcatus. The sequence continues at coordinate 1,582,584 of JABSTQ010011253.1, forward strand.
CCTTGGAAGACCCAAAACTTGTGGATACGGGGGTTTGGACCAGCTCCATTCTCCGGGCTTCCTTAGCTTCTTAGATCAAAAATAAAAACGCCATCTCATGAGAAGACTTCATCTTTGGTTAGGAGAGCCATGGACTAGTTCCTGGTTCGGAGCTTCTATTAGCTTTCCATCCTGAACCAACACCACAATCAATGGCAACTGGAAGACCCACAACAAGATCAGGGGTAGTGAGCCAGTTTCCTTCCCTGGGCTTCCATTAACCACCCGCGACAAACAGCCCTCCACAGAGAAGACCCCAAACAACAGTTTAGGGGGACCTAAGACCAGTTCCAGGTTCTGGGCTTCTCACCAAAATTAATTAGGGTATCTATAATGAAACTGGAACGACAAATCATCTACTCTCAAATCAACAGTGTTCAGGAATGGACAACCAAGACAGACAGTGAAAAAGAAGAGAGGTTGACCTCTCATTGCAGCACCTCAAGACCGATCATCAACAACTAACAACGTACAAAAAGAAAAGTAATGCTGATGAAAACGACTAAATATTTAGTGTCGGTTTCAAGACATAACCTCATTCCTTCCAATCTAAAAAAAAAAAAAAGATTAATAGAAACACATGATACGAATACAGGACGCAAACAGGAAGTTTTATAAGTGTGATCCTTCTCCTTCGGAGAGAAAATGCAAATATGTAAATATGTAAATACCAGGGTATGTATAGCTATAATAACCAGGAACTCTTGCTGTAAAAAAATAATCATTAAAAAAATTAAAAAACAACGAAGAAATAAAATGATCTCTGCTCCCACCCCCCCAAACAAAACATACAATTAAGGAGAAAGACAAATAATAAATAAAATGAAAACATACATGAGAACACCAAGATACGCAGATATACATAATTAATTTTAAAAAGAAAATCATTAAAAGAGAATAAGATTTTTAAATTGTTTCCAATTCATTTTCTTATATATTCCAGTACAAAATTTTTAAACAAGAAGAAGACAACTTCCTCGTCGTCAAGAACACCGAAGACAAGAGGCAGGACCAAGCGGAACAACAATTAATAACTTAATACCAAAGGAAAAAAACGAAACGCAAATAATCAAAATTGCCCGCAAGATTCTCCAAGTTCATTCCAATGCCAAGGTTCAGCTGCCTCCCTGTTTTTCTTTTTAATTGGCTTTAAGAATTAAAGAAACGTTTGAACAATTACGGCCCTCATTTTTTATATTATATTTGATTAAACCTGTTATACCGTCAGGTGGTGTAAGTAGAGAGAAACAGTTTATTTCCTTTTTTTAGCTCTCACTTAGAAATTGAATTGAATTGAATTGAGTTCATTGGAACAGAAACAAAATGTAGCATCGACACTCCTGTCAGATTAAACAGTAACTTTCAACAGCAGGCAATAAGCTGGCCGGGGACCAAAACAAAACGGCTTGAAACATCGAAGCTGAACCAGTATTTTAGAAACGAGAATGCAAGGGTTCTCATCAGCGGAATGCGCCTGCGGGAACTTAGACCGAAATTTTAGGGAACCAGCCCGAGTTTTCTGAGAATAAACAGTGACTCACTTGGACACTGGAGTTGAGAAGCCGCCTTTAAACGTGTGAAAGACATGGAAGCGTACTGTTCACTGAAAATTGTGCTTATTTAATTTCTAAACGGCAAAATCAGTTCACCTGAAAGAGTGTACCTTAATATTTCGTGTGACTTTTTTGGTTTTGATATGCTTGGTGATCAAGAAAGAAATCAAGTAGAGCATCTGGTCGGATAACAACCTTCATGAGGCGGGAGTCTTTGAAATGTACCCAGACGGAAGTACCGCGTAGTCTCAAAGTCAGTCAGTTTTAGTAGGTAAACCGGACCCTATTTAGGCAACATGCAACGAACACAGAAAAACCATATCTTCGGGGAATCTTGTTTTGAAGCTCGCCGATGCAAAACTCTGATTAATTCGAAGGGTGCGCGTGCCTCCACCGCCCAAGTGCATTCGTGGCATGTTCATGAGATTTAGTTCTGTCCCGGTCGGAGAGCGCAAGACCAGTTTATCTCGAACACCTGTTTTAGTTCTTTAAAACTTCAAAGATTCGTTCTCCTAAACTCATTAACCTAAAATATTGGGTAGATAGTATCAAATGCGTTTATTTTTGCTTTAATCTTGATTGGGCCAAAAGGCTTCCCACTCAAACACGCGGTAGGCAGTGTACGTCTTTGTCGTGTTTCTTTCGAGTAATGCAAGCAACGAAGTAATCAATCGATTATTTTTTACGGGAAGTGATTGGTAAGGGTAAGGCATTACTTTTTAATCCAAGTCATTGTAACTGTAATTAATAACTTTTCTATGCAACAGGCGCAAGTCTGCAGCAGAGCCCGCAGAAAGGGTAGACCCAGAGCCGTCTTACGCGGCACTGATACGGTCCCTAAAGGTGTACAGTGCTAATCGCACTTGTCTATAACGCACGAGCGTGCGGCTTTCTCCGGGGAGCGCTTGACTGGTGGCATTCGCGGAAACTAAGCTAGTCACGTGGCGCAACATGGAACGGCCCGCTCGAGGGGTGTCCTGCCCACTCTATCAGCTGGCGGCCAACGTGGAAGGCTGCTCGCACGCTTTTTACGAACATCATCCGCTCGTATAATAAACAAACTAAAGCATGAAGGCGTATCAACGATGCCGTCATCAAAAAACAAAAATATATCATAAATCACTTTACTTTTATCGCTTATCAAGGTAATAGAGTGGGCAGGACACCCCTCGAGCGGGCCGTTCCATGTTGCGCCACGTGACTCGCTTCGTTTCCGCGAATGCCACCAGTCTAGCGCTCCCCGGAAAAAGCCGCACGCTCGTGCGTTATAGACAAGTGTGATTAGCACTGTACCAGTGGAACAGTGACGCAAGGGGACCGAATCAACGCTCCGAAGTGATCTGTAAGGGGGTGTCGCGACAAAAGATGTCGACGAAACGTCGCAAATACTGGCAATAAACGGACTGGGCCTCGTTTCATTCCAGGCCTACGAAACAATTTGGCGATGAAATGTCATTCCACGAGTCAATTATCACCAGGCTGCCGTCATAACGCTAACATTAAACTTGACACTCCGAGCGCCGATGCAAAAATACGGTGAATGTTTGTTTTACTTACCAACCAAGCCGGCGATGTTGCAACCCAAATCCCGGCTGTTGTAAACATAAACATGGCGATGCAAACAGAAAACTTGGTCGACGACGCCATTCTCTGTCGATGGACCGATCCGATGGTACCAACTTGCAAGCGCGGCTTAACTGCCGAGTGATGCAACTGATTAGAATAGCTCACAAAGAAAAACACTCCCTAGTTTTGCTGGCTCTACCAGTCTGTACCTACGTATCTTTTGAAAACGCAAAGACAATGAGTCGCCACTCTTCGCTACGACGCCATGTTGGTCTTTTGAAACCAGTGTTGCCCTTCCACTTGTTACATTTGGTCGCGGTCCAAGTGTCCCAACTTAAAACAATTATCGTTTTGCGAAAAAAAATTTTAACCTAAAATATTCTTTTTTTAAACCAATATTGTAACGTGAACAGCATAAAATTATCTTAATTTGGCCATTTTATTTCATTTTAATGCTCCAAATGAAAGGCTGCTACAATCGAGCCACATCCAATCCAGACAGCTAATTGGTCGAAGCGGTATGGGGGCGTACGTCAATCCATGTAAATCAACGATGTGCTGGATTGTTCTAACTTCAATTCACATGGATTGACGTTCACCCATGAAACAATGACGAAGCGAAGGCTGCAGTTTTTGGATTTGAGTCTCAACTTCGAAGGTGACCATGTTTGTTGGAAATATGAGCCGCGAACTAAGAAAGGGGTCCTGCCCTTCAATTCTGCGCAATCCAAACTCCTTAAAAGGGGAACAGCCTCGGGCCTAATGTAAGCCTCGCTGGCAAAATCATGCTACCATGTCGCTGAAGAAAGCTTCCTCACGCAGGTGAATCGTCTAAGACGCGGAGGGTACCCCGATCTCTTCTTGGGGGAAGTAGCGGATAACCTTGTTTCTACGATGAAGAAAAACGATGACGATCATATTCCTTCCAGACAACTAACAAGACCGGCGGTTATTCCTTACATTCAAAATCTATCTCACAATCTAAAAAAGTGGCGGCTCAATTTGAAGTGCCAGTAGTGTTTTTAGCGCCAAACAAGCTGTCTTGTTTATGTTCAAAAATAAACAACGAAAAGGGAAAGAGTAAAGAGTGTCAAAATAAACACGCTAAGCAATACGTGGAGTGTGCAACGTCAGTGGTATATAACATACCAATGAGTTGCGGGAAATCTTATGTGGGCCAAACGGGGCGTTACATAAATGAGAGGGCCAGGGAACATTCCTGGTCAGTGAAACAGTCCACGTCGGGCAATCTCGCCTTGCACTGTGATAGGTGCCCATGTGGCCCGGAATTGGAAAAAACAACAGTTCTGCGCAGATGCGCAAACAAAACAGCGCGAGAAATACATCAGGCGTTCCGCATAAGACAGCCAGGGGAGAGTCTGTGTATTAGTGCGCCGTCACTGCACTTAACAGATAAAGAGTTTTTCTTTTTGAGCCAACACCCAGATGGACGGTATTAATAGTCAATGTTTGTTTCAATAAACCTTCAGTTGAGAATGCGCTTCGTCTCTGTCCCCTTCTTCGTCCTTGTTTATTCGGCACTTTCCATTCAGCTACAGAGAACAGTTTCGATCACTGTTTTCTGCATGATTCTTCACCTGCTTCACGGTGCTGAGTGTAAACAATGTTGGTCAGATAAACAAGCGTTGTGATTGCCGCACAGTGTTTCTATAAAAGGTAGACTGAAAGGGCTTCTCGTAAAGCTTTAGTGACATTTTGAAGATATTATTACTTTTAGTTCAGTTACGTCATCATCATATATATTGTCAAACGTATTCCGTAAATTACATTTCATGATATATACGGCGACAAAGTGCCCATTCCATAATTTTATGCACTGTAATTAATCCCTTAGTTCAAGAGCACAACCACGATCAAACTTTAAATACTACGACGCAAAGTTGTTCCAATCACGGGTATCTTAGGCGACCTACAGACGTCGTAACGACCTTTCGATTCAGGTAAAATGAGTTTGACTGATGTAAACAACTGAATGTTGCGTCATACAAACACGACGTTTTGAATGTTAGTTAAGATTTTCTTTTACTTTTGCGTCGAAATTACATAACGCAATTTCTTATGTATGTTACCTGAAAATAAAAGTGGATTGTCGTTTATTTCTGTCCAGATCGTCTGCACCTTTGTAATAATTTGATTGTACGAACGATAAAAAGCTATATACTGGTTACTCGTTTCACGGCGGAAATAGTGCCTATCACCAAAGCAATGCGGAAATAATACTATCAATTTAGCGGTTCAAACCGGTTCGAACCGGTTCGAGCCGTTATTTTTGGCTTACCTGAACTGAACCAAAAGCCGTGAAATCGAACCCAATCCGAACCAATAAAACTTTCGGTTCGACAATCTGCTTAGCTCACTCAGGCATGTGCCATGCAGCTTTGACGGATGCGATATTTTGGTATTTTAAATTGGCCAATGTTTATGTGAGATTCGGGAAGAAAAAAAAAAGCTTACTTGCACTCGTTATTCCCATCACTTTCTTATTTGTTAAATCAATCACGGTGCAGCTAATCACCCCCCCCCCCCCCAAAGGTAATTGTGGGGCCAAAGATGGTGAGCTGGTCGTCCATTATAGAGGAGGTCGTGCTCTAGACTTTTGTTTGGTCGGGCTCTTCTCAGTGAAATGGGGCACAACAGATTATGGCATAGTGCACGACCGACATTGCTCTCTGTTGACTTCTCTCAAGCTGTATAGTATAAACAGCCCAGGTTATTGGTAGCTCCTATCGCGTTCGGAGCCTGAGGATGATACGTTGACGATGCGTGTGCGTCCTCGGTGCAGCAGCCATGAACCTGACCCACAGCCAATTGACCAGCCGCTTCGCTCAAGCCCTCCAATCATTAAATTTGGCCACATGCATAACAGAGCGATAAGATTTTGCTTGAATCTGTAAATTTAACTTGCACGTAACTTCCAAAATAATCTGAATGTCCGGAAAGCATTTTCCCTCCGCATTTTCACGTTCTGTATGATGTCTTATATATGATATTCCAGCTGAACATGAAAGAAGGTTACATACAGAGATGGACGAAAATGGCAAACACACCGCTGACGTTTCTGTCTCTCTCTGTATGTAATCGTCCTTCACGTTCAGCTGGCACCATATATAAGCAATGAACCAAAGAGATCAGCTTCAAGCCGCCGCTATGAAGTTTGTTTCGGCGCAAATTTTAAACCAGTTAGAAAATTATTGGAGGAAGCCTTTAGTGTAATACAGTATTGTTAAGTTGAATTGTGGCTGGAAGCCGATAAAAAAGACGACACAAGGTTATAAAAGAGGACACTTTTTGAAGGTCAAGCGTGAGAATTATATTGCCGCGCGCGCAGCTGGCAAAGCAGGCAGCGCGCGCGTGGCGTAACGGTTATCGTACCTGGCTCTTTTGGTGGAGGTGCGGGGTACTGCATTCTATGCCCGTTGAGCGTACCCCTCCGAAGACATCCCGGCCAACCGACGTGCTCAGCCCCGGAAGGCTACCCTTCGCCGAAGACACCGAAGCCCGAAGAAGCCGTCGTATCAGAGGTCAGTTCCCTGAATTGGGTCTGCTGCCGGACAAGCCCAAGAAGAAGACGACGATGGCCAACCAGTCGCAGACCCCGGCCGCCGCCGTCGTTTACCTGCCCGTCGCTCCTCGCACTCCGACGCCCTTTCACGGCGAAGCCCACGAGGACGTAGAAGATTGGCTGCAACATTACGAACGAGTGGCCCGCCATAACGGATGGACACCGGAGCAGTGCCTTCAAGACGTTTACTTCGTTCTGGAGGCCACAGCACGGAATTGGTTCGAAAACCATGAAGCGTCAATCACCTCCTGGGAGCAACTGAAGGCTGAGCTCCGAGGTACGTTCACCAAACAACATCGGAGAGAACGCGCCGAAGAAATTCTTCAAGCGAGGATCCAAGGCCCTAACGAGAGCGTCGTAAGCTTTGTCGAAGATGTTCTTCGACTCAGCAACCGCGCCGATCCTCAAGCCTCCGAAGCCAAGAAGCTGAGAATCCTGATGCGAGGTGTCAAGGAGAGCATCTTCGGAGGCCTGGTGCGATGTCTACCTACAACCGTCGAAACGTTTGTAACGGAGGCAACCAACATTGAACGGGCCCTGCAAGCACGAGCCGCTCACTTCCATCGAGCTCCTGGCGTCGCTGCACCCACGCCGTCCAGCTGCGCCCTCGGCCCCGATATTCCGGGGATCTGCGATATTGTCCGGGACATCGTCCGTGAAGAACTGAAGAAGCTGCTACCGGCCGCCGAACGTCCAACTTCACTCTCGATCGCCGAGATTGTTCGAGAAGAGGTCCAGCAAGCGCTCCAGCCAGACGTTCTCGCCGACGCCGCACCGGAACCACCAGCTGTGACCTACGCCGCAGTTCGTCGTCCGCAGCCTCCTGTCAGCCGGCAGTACCCAGCTGCACCCCGACGAGAAGTCTCTTCGCCGCAGTCCACTCCGCGCCAAGAGCAGCGTGGACCTCGAAAGACCGACGTGTGGCGCACGGATGACGGACGTCCGGTGTGCTTTCACTGCGGGGAGGCTGACCACGTTTACCGAAGGTGCCCCTACCGCCAGCTCGGCCTGCGAGGATTCGCGCCAAACGACCGTTGACCTCGTTTTGGAGAACGACCAAGAGACATCGAAGAATACCTCCATCACCCTCCGTCACCAGCGCCAACAGCACCACGAGGTTCCCGTTCTCCATCCCCCCGACGTTCCGCATCGCCTTTCCGTCGGTTGCGCCGTGACAGCCTGTCCCCCTATCTCGTCGTGAAAACTAAGTGCGGCAACGCCCGGAGGTGCCGTTGCCGAAGACGACCCAAGTAAAGAGCCTCCAAGAACGCCGGAGCGCTCCCACTCTCTCGACGCCACGCATCCCAACGACGCCACGCATCCCAACGACGCCCCTGCAATGGTGTCCAACAACCTAAACGTCGCCATCGACGGCCACGACGCATCAGCACTCGTAGACACCGGAGCAGACTACTCAGTCTTGAGTGGGAGGCCCTCCCGCCGCCTTCGAAAAGTCATGACGCCGTGGGATGGACCTCAAATACGAACCGCCGGAGGACACCTCATTACACCAGTCGGGAGATGCACTGCTGGAGTCGAGATCCACGGTGAGGCGTGCCCTGTGAAGTTCGTCGTTCTACAAGACTGTTCCAGAGACGTCATCCTCGGCATGGACTTTCTGTGTGAATACGGCGCCGTCATCGACCTTGGTGAGAACAGATTGACGCTGCGCAAGCCTGTTCCGCCTTCAGAGAAACCCCAAGCAGCGTCAGCCGCCGTCCAAGTCGCTGGCGCCCACGTGAACCTGCCGCCGCGATCAAGTGTTGTCGTACCCGTCGTGACCGATGCAGCTACCTGTGGCGAAGTTGTTCTTGAAGGAAACCTTCAATTGCTCCTGGGAAGAGGAATAGGCGTCGCAAGAGGAGTGACTAAACTTCAGTACGGGCGCACCGTGGTCCTCGTGACAAACTTCCGACAAGTATCGCAACACCTCACAAAAGGTGCCGCTGTGGGCCACGTCGAGGAACTTTGGAACTCCGCCGAAATCGCCGCGATTGCTGAAGAATCATCGCCACCTCAGCAAGACATTACGCCGCCAGCGCAGCTTGACATTGACCCCATGCTTCCAGGCCCGAAACGACGGCAGCTGAGTGACCTCCTCGCCTATGACGAACTGAAGTTTCTAGGCCACGTGGTTAGTAACAATGGCGTCCGCCCAGACCCCGAGAAGACTCGCGCCGTCACGGCATTTCCAGCGCCTACAGACAAGAAGGCCGTGCGAAGATTCCATGGACTTTGCGCCTACTATCGACGCTTCGTTCGGGATTTCGCTAAAATTTCCGCACCGCTCACAAACCTCACGAAGGACGCCGAGAAGTTCGAATGGGGCGAGGAGCAGCAGCAGGCATTCGACGAGCTGAAACGACGACTCCAGACTCCTCCTGTGCTTGGACATTTCGATCAGGATTAGGAAACCGAGATTCACAAGGATGCAAGTAACGCGGGACTCGGCGCAGTACTGGTCCAAGTGCAAGAAGGCACCAAGAGAGTCATCGCCTACTCAAGTCGGACACTGTCCAAGGCGGAGAAAAATTACTCCACGACTGAGAAAGAATGCCTTGCGGTCGTCTGGGCAATCACGAAGTTTCGTCCGTATTTGTACGGGAGCCCGTTCCGCGTGGTGACGGACCACCACTCGCTTTGCTGGCTTACGAACCCCAAGGACTCGTCAGGTCGCCTCGCTCGATGGAGTCTCCGACTACAAGAGTTCAACATGACTGTGGTCTACAAGTCAGGCCGCACGCCGACTGCCTGTCCAGAGCCCCCGTCGAAACCCCTTCCGGCTGCAGCGACGACAATGACGACGAGTGCTTCCTAGGAGCAGTCAAGACGACATGGCACGACGTCAACGGGACGATCCTGAGCTGTGCGCATTAATCGAGAACCTGGAAGGGGGCGGGAGTACCGTGCCCCGTTTTTTCTCACGGACCCTGCCGACTTTCGCCATTCGACAAAATGTGCTCTACAAAGAGAACTTCGGAAACCACAACTCGCCGTGGCTGCTGGTAATCCCTGCCGGCCTTCGAGAGGAGATTTTTCAAGCATGTCATGACGACCCGACGTCCGGACACCTTGATTACAGCCGGACACTGGCCCGTATTCGTGAAAAGTATTACTGGCCCAAGCTCCCCAAAACCGTCCACCTCTACACCCGATCCTGCCACGAGTGCCACCGACGCAAGAAACCGCCGACGAAGCCGGCAGGTCTCCTGCAGCCGATTCCTCCGCCAACTACACCGTTCCAGCAGATCGGAGTGGATCTACTTGGTCCTTTTCCGCCGTCGACCCTGGGAAACCGGTGGATAATCGTCGCCACAGATTATCTCACGCGGTACGCAGAAACGAAAGCCCTTCCTTCAGGGACGGCTGTTTAAGTCGCCAAGTTTTTCATCGAATCCATCGTCCTCCGGCACGGCGCTCCCGACGTTCTGATTACAGATCGCGGATCATCGTTCATGGCACAGCTGACCCAAGAAATCCTCCGGCTCAGTCCCACCAGCCATCGTCGTACTACTGCGTACCACCCACAGACCAACGGGCTGACGGAGCGACTCAACAAGACAATCGCCGAAATGATTTCTATGTACGTCGACGTAGAGCACAAGACGTGGGACGAGGTGTTGCCCTACGTCACGTTCGCCTACAATACGGCGGTGCAAGAGAACACTGGATTCACACCTTTCCAGCTGGTACATGGTCGGAAGGTAACGACCATGCTGGACGCGATGCTGCCCCATGAGCCAGCTGACAATGAAAGCGACGACGCCCAGGTGGTTGCTCAACGGGCTGAAGAAGTCCGCCGGCTCGCCCGACTCCTGATCCAAGACCAGGAACGCGTCGACGCGGGCCGCTACAACCTTCGTCGCAGGGACGTCCAATTCCAGCCCGGAGACAGCCTGTGAGTGTGGAAGCCCATCCGTCGCCGCGGCCTTAGTGAGAAACTGCTGAAACGGTAATTTGGACCGTACAAGGTACTTCGTCGCCTCGGGGAGCTGAACTACGAGGTGATGCCCGACGGAACACGAACATCGTCACGCCGCCCACCACGACCTGAGGTCGTCCAGGTCATGCGCCTGAAGCCGTACTACGCTCGATAGGACTGGCTCCAGAGGACTCTTTTGTTTATCGTTCTTTTTTATTTTGTTTTGTTTTGTGTTGCATCGGGGCGATGCACTTTTTAAAGGGGGAGTAATGGCGGGCGCGCAGCTGGCCAAGCAGGCAGCGCGCGCGTGGCCTAGCGGTTATCGTACCTGGCACCCACGCGAAAAGTCAGGGTTCGATTCCTGGGAGCGACGTGCCTTTTCTTTATCCCTGCTTTTTAGTGTTCTGGCAATTAGAGAATCCTGGTGCTTGTTCGAGGTGCCAATGTTCTACGCGTCGAACTTTCCTCGGACGCAGAATCATGTGCTCTGCAGGAGCGGTGATAACGGACCCCGTCGGCCGCGGTGACTCGATTATCTCCGGAGACGAAGATTACAGGACGATTTTGCCCGCACTGCCATCAGGGGAATCAATGAAGAACGCTGTCGTGCTGCACGGCGACATCGCTTGTCGCCCGTACCGCATAGAGGACTTCAGGCAACCACTGGACGAAGCAGGTGTCCTCGGGGAGGTGGCCAAGATAGGGTCATTTCAGATGTCCCACGTCTGGCTGCTAGACCTGAAGACCTACGCGGCCAAGCAGAAACTTCTGGCGGGGCGGCTTGCAGTAAAGGGTCGGAAGTGTGTCGTGGTCGACCCGTACAGGCAGGAGATCCGTATTAAGCTGCACTGGGTGTCGTTTGGCGTCACGAACGACACCATCCAGCGGGCCTTCTACGACTACGGGGAGGTGAAGGGAGTCGCGTACGAGAAGTGGAAAGTGTCAGGATTCGACGGCGTCGAGTCGACAACCCGCACCGTGCGTCTTGTTTTGCGGGAAGGCGTCAGCCTTGAGCGTCTGCCGCACCAGCTTCGGCTGGGCGGCGGCATGGTGCTCGTGGTTGTGCCTGGACGCGCCCCTGTGTGCCTCAGGTGCCGTAGGACTGGCCACATCCGACGCGAATGCCGGGCCCCTTGGTGCAGCGAGTGCCGTGCTGTCGGCCACGAGCGGGCCGACTGCGTCCGCACGTACGCTCGAGCTGCAGGACGAGGCGCGGGTGACGACAACACGGACCACCTCATGGATGAAGAGGAGGCAGAGAAAGTGGCGGCACCCATGGAACCGACGACCGAGCGGGCGAAGGATGGCGAGCCTGGCACCGTCCCTGAGGGGGTGAGCGCATCGCCTCCTGCGGGGCCGTCGACCGAGGCCCCCCCTTCGCCACTGGCGGATGAGGTCCAGTCGGCGACGTCTTCCGGAAACGACGAGGCAGGCAAGGCTCCGGCTTCTGACGCAGACCCCGCTGGGCCAGAGATGGACGTTGTGGAAGGCTCTGCAAAGCGCCCGTTCGGCTGCGCCAGCTGGAGCACAAGTGGAGGTTGGTGGAGGGCCGGAGAGGCAAGGACGGTCGGCTGCGGTCCTTGTCACCAAAGGGCCGGGTGAAACTGACTCAGTGAACTGCTGTGCGAATGCACCACCCTGTAAAACGACGACGAAGGTAAGCCCCGTACGCTCGGTCTGGTCCCGATAGCCCATGGTCTCTATTGAACGGCCTGTACGCCTGGCGACCCTCAACGTGCGGGGGCTCGCGGACCGCCGACGGCAGAGACAAGTATACCGCCTCGTCGTTGAACACGACCTCGACGTTGTAGCCTTACAGGAGACCAAGGTCGAGGGGGCGGATCAGACCGAGTGCATGGTGAGGCCTTTCAGGGCACGCTACGACGTGTGCGTTTGCCACGCTGTAGGGACGTCGGCAGGGTGCGTCTTGCTTGTGCGGCGGAGTTTAGGGGCAGTGGTCCAGGCCGTTACGACCTGTGATGCGGGGCGGTTGATTGTCTGCGACCTTTCTTTTTCGTGCCTAGAGTGGCGCATAATTTGTGTTTATGCGCATAACAACGCTGAAGAGCGGAAAGTATTTTTCAATTTTATTCGTTCTTATTTTGACACTGACCGTATGACAATATGCCTTGGGGATTTCAACTGTGTGTGTTCCGCGCGAGACAAATCCAGTGTAACGCCTTTTAGAGACGCAAGTACCAGCATTTTAAATGAAATTGTTAATGAGTATGGGTTGGAGGACGTTGGGGACGTCTTGGGGGATGCTTTGAACTGTCGCTTTACTCATTTTCAAGGATTTAGTCATGCCCGTTTGGATAGGTTGTATATTTCCTTAGAACTGATGCCTCTGAGCTCCAGCTACTGTGTAACGCCGGTTTCATTTAGTGATCATTGTCTGGTTTCTGTCATTCTTGGCAAAGCCAAGGGAAAGGGAAGGAAGTTTTCTTGGGAGCTGTGGAAGTTAAATAGTAAACTTTTGGACGATAATACTTTTGTAAAGGCTGTCAAAGACAGCATCGAAAAGTTAATGAAACAAGATGAAAATATTTATGCTGCAAAATGGGATACTTTCAAACAAGAAGTTAAAATGACAGCAATGGAGCGAGGAAGCGCTATTCAGAATAGTGCAAGGAAGAGCGAGGAACTTCTGCGCAGCACACTTAAGATTTTGATTGGTGAGGAAAGCCGTACGCCTGGCGTTTTCAAAGATGATATCTGCACCGTCAGAGCCCAGCTTGAAATCTTGGATAAAGAACGATATCATGGTGCACTAGTACGGGCGCGAGCAGGGAAAATGTTGCTGGGCGAAGCGCCAACAAAGAGAGCACTCGGGATGGAAAAGAAATATGCTTCCCGCAATGAGATAGCAGAAATTGAGAGTAGTGGGGTGGTGACGAGTGAACTCGCGGAAATAGAACGCGCTTTTTGTGATTTTTATAAAAACTTGTTTTCTTATCGTCCTGTAGACTTAGATAATTTCAAAAAAGAATTCTTGTGCTTTTTACCGCGTTTGGATGACGATGTAGTGTCAAGGTTAGAAGAATCAATCACTGTGGGTGAGATTGAACGGACAATAGACGAATTAAATGCGGGGAAATCGCCTGGCCCAGATGGCCTCAGTGCGTCCTTCTACAAGATGTTTAAGCGTGAGATAAGCCCTTTGATAAGTCAGGTATTTAATGAAGCGTACGACCAAAAAATGCTGCCACCCTCGTTTTCTCGCTCTCACACGGTTCTTATTCCGAAAACTGACGATAGAATTAAATTGCGACAAGTATCGGCCTATCGCCCCATTTGTCTAACAAATGTCGATTACAAAATTTTAATGAAAATTCTGGCCAGGCGATTACAGTCAGTTATCCAGGATGTGGTTGGACCCCACCAGACGTGTGGAATAAAAGGGCGGTCAATTCTGTGAAATATACATGCCGCTCGGAGCGTGCTGGAATGCTGTGATTGTATGGCTCGCGTGGTCGCAATACTCCAGATCGACCTGGAAAAAGCTTTTGATCAGGTGTCGCACGAGCTTCTTTTTAATGTCCTGGAACATGTAAATGTAGGTTCTGTCATTCTTGAGGGCGTGCGTATGGCGTATAAAGGGTGCACTACTAATCTTATTGTAAACAAAGCTGTTAGTGAACGTATCCCAGTGCATCGTGCTGTGCGCCAGGGGTGCCCTTTGTCCCCCCTTCTTTTCTGCATTTTCATTGAATCTTTTTGTAGGTATATTCTTAATAGCCAAAGCATTCATGGGTTTCAACTAATGTCGAGTGAAGTGCGCGTATTGTCATATGCTGACGACATTGCCATTTTTTGTGTAGATAAAGGCAGCATAAGCGAGTCAGTGAAAGCCATTAAACTTTTCTGCAAATATAGCGGTAGTTCGGTAAACTGGCAGAAATGTCTTGGCCTCTGGCATGGTGAATGGGACTCGGCGCCCAGTGCATTTGAAAACATTAAGTGGGTAACAACGCCTCCAAAATACCTAGGTGTACCTTTAGAAAATTATCGGGATAGTGAGCTTTACTGGAGAAGTCAGGCTGTAGAGCTGCGCGATAAAGCCGAGAGATGGAAGGGCAGGGATTTGTCAATGTTTGCACGTGCCACGGTGTGCAATTTGTTTTTTGTCAGCAAATTGTGGTATGTACTTCAAGTGTTACACTGCTCGCGCGTCAACGTACAAAAAATACATAGAGTTTTTGCCGTTTTCATTTGGGGATCGACCTGGGAGCGGACTAGCCGAACGAATCTTTTTCGGCGTGTCCGATCCGGGGGCTTGTCATTAGCGCACTTATTCCTGAGGCAAGTCGTAAACCGATTTATTTTTGTTCGTGATGTGAAGGATGGTTTCCTTCGTACTATGTGTCAGCTGCGCTTAGGCAAAGCTTTGCCACATTTTGTTGTTTCTTCTGCGTGTCCCCTCGCTGGAGGAATCCGTGGTTACTGGCGAGAGGTTGCTCAAGCAACACAGTTTTTGAGCACTCGTTTTTCTATGGAGTATTTAAGTGAAGTGCCGCGGAAAAGACTGTATAGGGATCTTGTTGATGTTTCTCTCCCTGTTCCCCTATACCGATCACTGTATTGTGCGGGCCCAGGTCAAAACGTGCTTCAGCGCGTGAAGAGAATGGCAGTGCCTCCGTGTGTGAAATCTTTTTTCTTTAAACTGCATACCGGAGTGCTGCCGGTTAAGACATGGTTAGAGGAGAAGGGTTTGTTTGTTGCATGGGGGGTAAATTGTCTTTTGTGCAAGAAACCGGAGACGGTAGAGCACGTGTTTCTAGAGTGCTGGGACGGTGTATTCTTTTGGGACATTCTCCAACGTACGTTGAAGAAGGATTTACCTTTGAACCCACATGGCATTCGGTACCTAGCCGTTGAAAACGACGATAGCGTACCGTTCGATCTCGTTTTTCTTGTGGGGCTTCATAGCATTTGGAAGTCACGCATGGCTGTGGGCCATGCAGAAATTGGCGCAAAACAGGCTCACGAGTACTTTAGTGAAATGATGCTGCAAATTTTAGAGGTGTGGAAGTCTCAAAGTTGTATACCCGACTGGCTACCCGTGCTGGAAAGTGTGACGCATCTGAGTTCATTTTAACCGTGCCATGTTGGCCGCTTTAGGCCAACATAGTTTTTATCATTTTACAGTGCTTTGTTCTGTTTTTGTCGAAATCCGGCAATAAAGAAAAAAAAAAAGTCGAACTTTTTTGCACCGATTATTCCTGAAGCTCACGCGTGTACATAAGGGGCTTCGCGTAGCGAGCCACAGTCAGTCTCGCCCCAGCGTTCGACTCTGCTCTTACGCCGACTTCGACGCTCGCGACGTTCTGATTTGTTCTGTTAGTTTCTTTCTTTTATTTTTGGGACAAGTTCGCCCCATTAAACATTTCAGTTTCTTCAGTTATCATCGCCTCATCCATCGTCATTCGTGACAATATTTGTAAGAACATTGCCATTCTCCTACATACTACTGAATGAATTAAATCTAAAATGACAAACAGGCAACAAATACGGTCATCCACGCAACCACTCACAAGAAGGGCAGCTGTCGGCCGCATGGGTTAAGTTGACGTCAAAATGGTTAGGCCTGTTGCCTTTTACGCAGAATGGCCATTGGAGATTTTAGCATCAGCCACCTCCACGTCGGAGGTGTAAAGTAGCCAGTTGCAATCGTAGTGTAAGTAGCTGCATCAGAAGCCGGTCAAGGCGACCAAAATTCCGAAATGCTCGCAAAATGTATGACCAAAGATCAGGCACGTAGCCAGGATTTTGTTTCGGGTGGGCCCGCCCATGACAAAATGCTGTATGAGGGGGAGAAGGGAGAGGAGGTCCCAGCAAAATAGAAAATTTCGGGGGGGGGAGGCATGCCCCCCCCCCCCCTGGCTACATGCCTGCCAAAGATGGGTGGAAGCACTGATGAAAGCACACTTGGAATCACCTTAGCATTCAGCGACACACGCAGTCTGCACTGACCGACGAAGATGGAATTGTCCCAGACATTTGCCATCAGAGTTAGGGACGCCTTCGAGCGGGTGGCAATTGGTCACATCTGCTTCCTATCCAGCATCATACCACCACAAAAACAAGATATAAAAAGGAGTTTTAAAAAACCATTGCCGTGTTCCGCGTACTGCACTACTTTGTGAAGCCGCCGATTATATCGATGCTGATTGGCTGAACCAGGTACGACGTCACGTATGAAGTCACATCCAAGCTCAACGCCGATTGGTTCATATATTTTTTTAACCACGGTTATTTTTTGTTTTGGTTTTTTATTCTAGGAGCTTCTATAAAGTATGCAGCCCACGCGTTAAGTTAACAGCTAAACTAACCGATGAAGAGCGCCGAGAGCGTAGGCGCCAGTTCAAAAAGAATAGGGCTGAAAGAAGACGACTGTCTCGGCCAGGCGGGCTGCTAAACGATCGCAACCAACACCCGAAGACGCAACCGCAAGCAACAACGTCAAATTCGGCAAACATGGCGATGAAAATGCACGCACGACAACCAGAACCGAAAAAGCCGAACGAGCCAAGCAAGCATCACCGAAGTAGCGGGATACCAGAACGTTTCACGTGCAAAACAACTGTCGAGCAGTTTGCTATGCATATTTGTTAACCCTATCTTATAGATGACAGCAAGGATAGCTTAGAAACAAGTACCCTCTAATACGTTAAGCCGTAGTAAAATGCTTAACGTTGTGACTTCCTGTAGCTGAGCTAGTCTCTCTCTCTTTCTCTCTTCATGTATCTTCGTATAGTACATTCAGCTGGCGTCTTTCAGAAGCAAGAAATAACTTAAGTCCTAGTAAAAAGACGTAAAAAAACAACACAGCGATAAGAGCCATTATTTATTCTAGCTAAATATATTAAAACATATCCTCGATAAATATCGCGGATATTTACTGATATATCCACACACGTCATGTAGAAAACCATACTAACTACCTCGTCACGTATGTCTAAAACACGAAGAAGAGGGCGGGGGCACGTTTCGTTCTAATGTTTGCAGGCAGCACGTTGAACGAAGGAGCATGCGAGAAGATATCGCGGCCTGGATATCGGTAAACATGGAATGCAAAAAGTTTGCGTTCCTCTAAGAAAAGAGAAAAAATTTGAGCGTTGCACTTATACCAGGTAATAATTCTTGCCGTATCGGAAATCTGGGAAGGCAAAAGGGGCTGAACGGTCAGACTAATTTTCTGTATCCGGATATGATCTCGCACGAGCCGGGAGGTGGGCCGAAGGAAAGCGTGAGCTGAGGCTGGGTGCAGCCATATAGGACAGACTATAGGAGTTTTCATGGGCTCTTTCCTTAGGATGATGACATCTGACCATTTTGTTTTAAACGCCCATTATTTTTTTTTTGTACTGAAGCGCGTGAAAAGGTGTCTTCCGGCAAGAGCTCTCGGTGTTTTTGGCTGTTTAACGGCGGCATTTTGTTTCCGGCTATATCCTTGAGTCTTCCAGGAGAGATCGTTACCCTGAACAAAAGGAGATTGGAAAATCTCCTTCTGTAGAAAGGAAAAACAAAGGACAAGTACGATTTGTAACTCTGAAAACCACAGATGTCAGAGGAACGAGCGAAACCCCGATCAGGCTAGGAGCATAACTGTGTTGACCAGATAAAAGCTTAATCCCCACGAATTAAGCCATGTACAGATCCGAACTAAAGAAAGGCGAACGACGGAGCGACAGCCTTTCTCTCTGTTCCTGTCACTTAACGGTTGTTAGTGGAAGCTCTCGCGCCGCCTGTGATCCATTTCGAGAGTAGTGATAGTGCCAAGTGGGAGGCCCATACGGTAAGTAAATTTGCGCCTATTTGCTTCAATCTTCCACCACATTCGGTGCTAATCGCGAAGTTGACAATGCGGCACGCACGTTTCAAATGCCGGTTGTTACGGAACTCATAACAACAGAGGCAGAAAGGTAGTCGATTCGGTCAGGATGACCTTACTCTTTTACTGTTCGGCTTCAGCTCGTTCACACAGATTTCGCGCCCTCGATCCCGCTCGTCTTCTTCCTCTTCCATTTGCAACATCCTCCCGAGCCTTAGGTTTGCTTTCGTGAATCTCCAGCAAGTAGAGTTTCTGCGCTGGTCTCTTGGCGAGTGCGCCATTTTGCTGCTTCACGAGACAGGCGCGAACAATTCCATCGGCTCCGGGGTACGTCTCAACAATCCTCGCAAGTTCCCAAAATGGCTTGGAAGTTCGGAGCTTTTCCACTATTACCACGTCATCCACCTCTAGGTTGCGGGTGTTTCTGACGGGGTACCGATGATCAGATCTTAGCTCCAGCAGGTACACTCTTAAAAAAAAGGGTACTGTAGTACCCTCCTAAAGGGGGTAACCGACTTGCACACAGGGCAATCCCTTTTGGAGGTATCGTTACCCCCTGCAATGAGGGTGCAAACTTACCCCCTAGGTTAGGGTGCAACATTGCCTCCTTTTGGAGGTAACCTTAGTTCCTTTTGGTGTTAAAAGTGCATCCTTTCAGGGTCAGCCTTTACCTCCTTTAGGAGGGAATTTCAATCCTTTTGAGAGGTAAGACGACATAATTGAGGGCGCTGCTTTTACCTCCTTTTGGAGGGAACTATGATCCACTTTGGGGTTAAATACACACGATGAGGAAAACAGCTCAGAAATCGCGGACTACGAAGAACAAACACGATAGAAAAGTGCTGTGCTGTCGTGTTTGTTCTTCGTAGTCCACGCTTTCCGAGCTGTTTTCCCCATCATGTATAACAGCAACCAACTGGCCCAGTTCACCACCTTATTACAGGTTAAATGCACACTTGATGGAATCACTTTTACCCCCTAAAGAAAGGTACTATGGCCCTTTGTGGGTGTGATAGTACGTGCTTCAAAGGTGGGCCTTATAATAGATGAAGACGGCCTAGTTCTGAAAGTACATGACAATGTTTTATTGTGGCTGTCACAAACAAAATGGCATAAAAATCAATGGCATGACTAGACATCTTATAAAAGTTCTAAGATGAAACCACTAAGCGCAATAAAGACATCTGGAACAACACTTTCGGGGCTCTAGTCGTCGCTAAAGATGATCTAGAGGCAGAATGCAACCAGGACTGCCTCAGCAGGCGACGCGGCTTCGAGGTCTCCCTCCACTGCCACATAGCTGGGCGCCTCAGGATTAATTAGGCTTGAGTTGACAGCCTCCGGGTAGACTGCACTGCCTGCCTGGAACCAAAAAAATGTGGAAATCATGTGATATGAATTTGAAACATATCATCCCAAATTTGAAGAAACTGTGAAGAAATATTAGATTTTTCTAAGACGCATTTGGAGCATTTGATGGGCCACTGATTCCAGCATTATAAAGAATCGACCATACTTACCAGACGTGACCAGTTTAACTGTTGACTAACTACCACTGACTAAAATTATCACATGGCGGGTGGTAATCGTAGATTAGTAAGCACTTTGTATTCACCGGTCATGTTTAAATTTGTCACCCCGATTTACTTAGGTGACTAACAGATCTTAGTCAAAAGGGTACAACTAGTGTAGCAGGTTAGTATATACAAGTGCTGATTGTTGGGCGAGTTGGCATTGTACGTGAAAAAACATGATTGCGCTTTAAGACAAGGACAGAGGAAGAACATACACCACAGAGCGCTACACCACATTAGCTACTCAGCACCACAGCAGATCCCTATGACCGCCAACCCTAACTGCCGAACTTAGGCAAATATGCAAATATTTTTGCCGAAGTGCTCTGCCAGATGAAAATTGAATTTATGTTTTATTTAGACATGAGAAGAACAGCACACAAGGACGAAAACACAGAAAAAGAACACACCGAAAAAGACACACTCAAGCGCCTTGTGTGTCTTACTCTAATTTATTTACTCGAAGTATACCCTCAACTTTCTCTGGAAAATGAACGAACACCACACACACAAAGAAAAGATAAAAATCAAGAACCTCATTTCAAGTGCCCAAATGCGAACAAGAACATCAAAATAATATATCTGACTACGCTTACCTGCAGTTGCGTCCAAGGTAGCAGGCATCCAGTACCCTCGACGAAATCACCCTACAACGTTGACGCAGTAGGAATGAAATATATTCAATCAACTTCAAATAATGCAAACTTAGCCATCTGACTCGCCTATTGCATGATCAGCTTTTAAAAATGCCTGATGACTCGCAAAAAAAAATATGCCAAGACAATATACTTGCTAGTCTCTCTGCCGGCAATAAATTAACGACCTTATTCAGTAATATATTACTATTAATGTTTGCGAAGCGCACGATTAATTTCTGACTGCCGAATGTTGAACTTCGGCAAATACTTAAAGTTTTTTGCCGAAGTAATTTGCCAGATTAAAATTTGAAAATTGAATTTATGTTTTATTTAGACATGAGAAGAACAGCACACAAGCACGAAAACACAAAAAATAACACCGAAAAAGACACACTCAATTGCCTTGTGTGTCTTACTCTAATTTATTTACTCGAAGTATACACTCAATTTTTTCTCGGAAATGAACAAACAGCACACACACAAAATAAACATAAAGATCAAGAGCCCCATTTCAAGTGCACAAATGGGAACAAGAAATTCAAAATAAAATATCGCACTACGCTTACCTGCAGTAAACAGTGTTAAGAACTGTCACGAGATGCGTCCAAGGTAGCAAGCATCCAGTACCCTCGACGAAATCACCCTGCAACGTTGCCGCAGGATGAAAGAAATATATTCAATCAACTTCAAATAATGCAAACTTGAGCCATATCTAACTCGCCTACTGAATTATTACTTTTAAAAAAACCTGATCACACGCAAAAAAAAAAAGAAAAAGCCAAGACAACACTATAATTGCTAGTCTCTCTGCCGGCAACAACTTAATGAATTTATTCCGTAATATACTACTTTTAATGTTTGCGAAGCGCATGAATAATTTCTAACTGCCGAATGTCGAACTTCGGCAAATATGTAAATATTCTTGCCAAAGTAATTCGCCAGATTAAAATTGAATGTATGTCTTATTTAGACATGATAAGAACAGCACACAAGGACGAAAACACAAAAAAAGAACACCGAAAAAGACACAGTCAAGCGCCTTGTGTGTCTTGCTCTAATTCATTTACTCGAAGTATACCCTCAATTTTCTCTCGGAAATCTAATTCATTTACTCGAAGTATACCCTCAATTTTCTCTCGGAAATGAACGAACAGCACACACACAAAATCAACATAAAAATCAAGAGCCCCATTTCCAGTGCAAAAAATGGGAACAAGAAAATCAAAATAAAATATCGGAATCCGCTTACCTGCAGTAAGCAGTGTTAAGAACTGTCACGAGATGAGTCCAAGGTAGCAGGCATCCAGTACCCTCGACGAAATCACCCTGCAACGTTGCCGCAGGACGAAAGAAATATATTCAATCAACTTCAAATAATGCAAACTTGAGTTGTATCTATAACTCGCCTACTGAATGATCAGAGTTTTAGAAATGCCTGATCACACGCAAAGAAAATGCCAAGACAATATAATTGCTAGCCTCGCTGCCTGTAACAACTTCATGACCTTATTCCGTAATATACTACTATTAATGTTGTGCGAAGCGCACGAATAATTAACTCAGACATTTATATTCGGTATTTCAAGGTAACGTGACATTTGACCAAACTATTTATTAAACCTCGTTAAATTAAAAAAAAAAAAAAACGTTGATATTAAAAATCAGCGTTTAACCCTGTCTTTTCGAAATATCAACGACGTTGAGAATAAATCGCGCCGGTTGGCCGGTGCCGCCAATGAATGCCTGCGGAAAAAAAAAAACACCTTATGAAAATTTTAAATATTTGATCAGATCCTCAATTTAACGTCCGACGCGACACGCCAACGGCCCCAAAACAGAAAACCTCATACCCCCTCACGCCTTAAACGTAGGCGACCCCCCATTCAAAAGGCGCCTTCGCCCGGCCGCCCCGCTCGCCGAACCGCCGCTTTCCCACTTCCTCCACCCGCACACACATACACCGGGAAAAGCTGCTGGCTACGCCACTGGTTAGCGTATGTCAACCTTCTAAATATGCGCTAGTGCAAGCGACAGTCATTCCTATTCTTGCTCTTTATGAACTTCGATGGTCTAAACCGTGTCTGCGTTCGCGCCACATACTAATTTTATCGAACGCTCGACGCCTTCAAACGTGCCAACATGTCCGCCAACCCTTTGTCTAAGGAAGACGGGGGTCGCCTTCCCGGGCGGTCATAACCGACGCCAACTGCCGACCGCGCAGAACATTTCCTTACCTGCATACGGTGCACACAACTTGGATCTTCGACTGAAGTCAATGCAGCTCTCTCGGTGACCTCGTAAGAAGAGATTGAGCCGAACAGAACAATAAAGAACGTTCCTGCGCTGGGACGCCTCCGTCGAACATTCGAGAAGGAAGACCGTTATGCCGACACGACCAGCCGCGTCGGCGGGGAAAGCTTCGACGCTCCCGGGCGGCCGAGCAGGCGCTCGGCCGCCCGGGAGCGCGAAGAATCACGTGCCATACGAGGAGACCAATTAGCGAACTCGTTTGCGCCTTTCCACAGCCAATCGCAGCGCCTAGGCTTTGGCCGTGCAAAACAGGTGCACCCTTTGGGAGGTAATATGTGCCTCCTCGGTGCCCCTTCGCGGCGAACTTCACCTGGTAGCACCGCATTCTTAGTGTCTGCTGCGTCTGAGGAGGTAATCAAGCGGGGCGCTTTACCCCTGGCCGGGAGGAGGGTAGTAAAGGCGGTCTGTTACCTCCTTTTGGTCCCCTTTTTTCTAAGAGTGTACTCGGACCTCCAGCGTTTCCAAAAATGATCCATAAGTTTTTTCCTATATTGGAACTTGCGAACCGTTTCCTGGTGCGTCACAGATCCCTGAACCTCGCTGGAATCGCTGGTCTCTGGCAGAACTGCCAAACTTTGTCCAACTAAAAAATGGGCAGGAGTGATGATTGATGGTTCCCCCGCTCTCTCATGAAGATAGGTCAATGGCCTTGAGTTTAGGATTGCTTCGACCTCGGTGAGAGTCGTCATCAATGCTTCGAAGCACAGGCTATTTCTTCCCAGCACTTTCTTAAGTGCTGTCTTAACAGATCGGATGAGCCTCTCCCACCATCCACCCCAGCATGGAGCGCCTTCTACAATAAACTTTCAGTTAATTCTGCGTTCTGATATGAACGACTTAAACGCTTCTTGCTGTAATGCACGACAAATATGCTGGAGGTCTTTTGATGCTTTCTTAAAGGATAGCGCATTATCCGAATATATGTCTCGCGGTATGCCTCTCCTTGATATGAACCGCCGAAATGCAAGCAAGAAGGCTTCAGCGGAGAGACTCGTTGAAAGCTCGAGGTGGACTGCTCGGGTAGTAGCACACGTAAAGAGTACGACGTATGCTTTGTCGCAACTATCTAATCCTTGTTTCACATACAATGGCCCAGCGAAGTCGACCCCCGTTACCTCAAATGGCTTCGCCTCTTTAATCCTGTCTGTCGGTAGTGGAGCTTGCTCTACTGCTGTGGGTTTCGCGTTGAAGCGTGCACATATAAGACAACCTTTTACTACTTTCTTGGTCAGTTGTCGGGCACGTATAATCCAATACCGCTCTCGCAGATGACTCATCGTGCTTGCTACTCCACCGTGCAGAACTTTACAATCAGCGTCCATCACGACCAACCTCACAAAGCTATGTTCGTTGGGAAGTATGATTGGATGCTTCACATCGAGACTTTCGGTAGACCTCTGGAGTCGTCCTCCGACTCGAAGGATTTTGTTATCATCAAAAAAAGGATGGAACTGAGCGAGTGTCGGATTCAGTTCCATTGTGCCATTTTTTCTTAACAAAATGTCAGTCTCAAAGCTTTCCTTTTGTACTTGCTTAACCCAATACCGCTCTGCGGTGTCCAATTCCGCTGCACTTAGACCCCCTCGGAACTTGCCATTTTTTTTTTGTTCGCGTTTTTAGCGAACCGAATAACCCAGGCAGTTATCCGGAGAACCTTTTGGCAATTATTATAAGCTCCGGCATCGAACAATGTTGGCACCACTCGATCGTTCTCCAACAACACCTGTGTCTCTTGTTCGACTTCCGGTTGTGACGTGTTTTCCAACGAAGCTGCGTTTCCAGGCCATTTTGAAGGCTCTTGGCACAACCAGTTGGGTCCTTTCCACCAAATGACACTGTCTCGAAGCTCATGAATAGTCAATCCTCTTGTCAAGAGGTCAGCCGGATTGTCTTGACCGGGGCAGTGTCTCCAATGGTCCGGTGACGTCACCGCTAGTATTTCCGTTACCCTATTTTTGACAAACGGCTTCCATTTCTCCGGCCCTGCTTGTCCCAGATCATTCCAAGTACTTTGGTGATTTGCGAAGGTGTGAGACTCTTTCCTTCTGATATAATTTCAGGTTCATCATTGTCGAATCGGCAGCTGTAATTCTTCGTTGTTAGCTGTCCATTTCCTCAAGGTCATTCCAGCGTTTTTCATAACGTCAATAGACGTTTTGTAAAGTCTCACAGCTTCCTCAACACTCTCAGCTCCAAGCAGTAGGTCATCGACGTAGAATGAAGCTCTTAGTTTGTCTGCTAACACTGGCTGTTGCTCGCAGACCAGCTTCAGGTGGTGATGGATAGTGGCCGTGAGCATGAATGGACTTGATGTAGATCCGAAAGGTACTCTGGTCATTCTCCATTCTTGTATGTTTTTCTCCTTCAAAGGGAAACTTGGCTCTTCCGCAAACCAAAGAAATCTGAAGGCATCACGATCCTCTTCACGAATACCAATCTGTAAAAATGCCTTCTCAATGTCGGCAGTCATGGTGATCGGGTAATATCTGAACCGGAGTAGGACTTGTAGAAGCTCGGGGTTCAAGTTGGGCCCTGTTTCCAGGCACTCATTCAAAGACTTGTACCCTTTGGCGTGAGAAGATGCATCAAAAACTATCCTTAGCTTTGTTGTCGTTGAATCTTCTCGTAATACTTCTTTGTGCGGCATGTAGTAGATGGCCTTCGCTCTGTCATTTTCTTTTCTGTGTGGCACCACTTCCGCATGCCCATTAAGCAGGTACTGCTTAATTACCTCATCATACCGCTGTAACAATCCTTCTTTTATTGAAAGTCTCCTCAACAGACTTTCCAGACGTGAAATTGCAATTTTGCGATTGTTTGGCAGCAGATCAGTAGCGCCTTGTTTCCACAGTAGAACCACTTCGTATCGTTCGTTCTTCCTAACGATCGTCTGTTCAAAACGACTGATAGTTTCTGCATCCGTGTCGCCCAATTCGCGTTCGGCAATACCCATTCTGTCTAGTTCCCAGAAGGCCTTCAGCGCCTCTTCCACCTTGGCGTCAGTTGTCTGCGCTCCAAGGACACATATCATAAGACAGGAATCTTCTAGAAGCTTTCCGACTTGTGTTGAAGGACCTTGCAGCGTCCAGCCCAGTTTCGTATTGATCGCCACCAAACCATCTACGTCTTTGCATCTCATTACCTCTCCTGTGCAGAACTTCCACAATTGGTCAGAACCGACCAGCAGACTTATCCCAGGAACTAATTCTATACCTGGAAAGATTACATCGTCCGCCAGGTTCTTCTTGTCCTGCCGAAGCTGTCGCACAAATGCGGTGTCGATTGATGGTGTAGAGACGTCCTGACAGATGACTGGGATGGTAATAGCCTCAAACGTTATTTCAATGTTGTTAAATTGGCTTCTGAGCTTTACCTCCACAACGGAATCGTGCTCTATAACTTTTGTGTTACGACTGGCGAACGTGTTCAGAGCAATCCTTGTTGTCCGAAGGACCCTCAATCCAAGACGTTGTGCTAGCTCTTCTTTAATGAATGAGCGTTGGCTACCTCCGTCGAAGATTCCTTTGACATAGCTGGTACCTTCGTTAGTGGCCGCCCACGCCTTGAACGTTTGTAGGTATATTCCATCACTTGTCTTTCTGTCGGAGCGTGTGGCCGCGCGGGATGCAGAAACACAAATTGTCTCGTTTCCTGCAGATGAACCTTCCTTTTTCTGTTTGACGAACGCAGGATCGCACATTGTGGTTGCGGGCCTACCTCCGCATATCGCACATCTCAGTTTTCTTCGGCAATTTTTTGCCCGGTGACCCTTGAGTGTGCATCGAAAACACCTAAAGTCCGATGACAGCAGGTTCGTTTTTTCAGCTAGCTGTTTATCGCAATCACAAGATGGTGTGTCGTGCTTCTTGGAATGACAAAAGTAGCACTCACCCGCCTTTACATTGGTGGTGCTGTACAGAGCGGATGCAGATGGAAGCAACTTCATCTTTGTCTCATTCTTGGTTCTTCGGTACTCGAGCCCGCTTCTTTCTCGCCTTTCCACTTCCACGCGCAAAAAGCGGAGCATTCCATTCAGCTCTGAAACTGAATCCGACGGAATAGTTGGTGACCTTGAAGTTGAAGCTGTAGGACCGTTCTCTTGGTCTAGAGCTGAAGAGTTACCGAAAGTCATGTTGCTGAGTTGTCTGTGATATTCGACTGTAATCTCGTAGGGTAACGCCCTGACAAGGATGTCACACAACATGGCTGAGAAACTTGATGTGGGTACCTTCAGAGAGTTGAGGCATCGAATGTTGAGCTGGGTGGTGTCGTATAGGTTTTTCAGGCCTTTAACATCGCCGGCCGACACAACTTGCGTTAGATTCCTAAGAGAATTCAGATGCTGTCTTTCTATTCGTCTCTGGTCTCCAAACCGCTGCTGTAAAATGGTGATTGCTTCAGCATAGCATGTTTCCGTCGTTGGTAGGCCGGCTATTGCTGCTGCCGCATCTCCAGTAAGACACCGACGAAGGTAGTGAAACTTATCTGTGGATGCCAATGTTGGATTCTTGTGAATTGGACCATCAAACTGCTCCCAGAATGCTAGCCAGTTGCTTAACTCTCCCTCAAAAGTGGACAGTTCAAGCTTTGGGAGCTTTGGTCCTCGACTGGCTGAGTTGTCTTGAATGACGGCCTGCGCTGCCATATTCGCCACTGAATTTTCTATTCTCCGAGTTTCCAGGGCTTCAATTTTGCTTTGCAGTTCGCTGAGTATCATGACTGCATCGTCTTGATATTCAGCAGTAGCGATACACTCCTGTTCCAACTGCTCTACTGGAATGAGTGGCTCTAGCTCACCGTCAATTTGCAGAAGCTCTGCGTTGTTGGTAGTGAGCCTTTCCTTGATCGAACGGACTTTAGCAATGTCCGAGCTGGGATCCTGTAGAACTCGATGTCCGTCATTTATAATCCTGGTGTTCTGTGCCCGTCGAGCCGAGCGCCTAGCCTTCAGCCTCTCCATTGCCAATCAGTAGTTACGATGCAATGTAGTGCCTTCCGATGTTCCGTTTCTTTTCTTTGTCCAGTGGTCTGCTTCTGCCTATGATTCGTCGAAGTCCGTCGAAGCTGTAGGCTTGGTCTTTCTTTGGCGTGTAGCTGGCGGCCTTGTGATGCAGAAGCGTCCCGGGTTTCGGCACCAAATGTTACGGAACTCATAAAAACAGAGGTAGAAAGATAGTCGATTCGGTCAGGATGACCTTACTCTTTTACTGTTCGGCTTCAGCTCGTTCACACAGATTTCGCGCCCTCGATCCCGCTCGTCTTCTTCCTCTTCCATTTGCAACACCGGTAATGACGGAGAAAAAAACCGCGATCAGCCTTGATGTTGATGTTGAAGTTTATTGCGTGCCCCAAAACATCATAAAGGCTTTGAAATTGGTGCGGAGCAGTAGCGGAAAATTCGAAATGCCTGTGCGCATTGTCAACACGAGAAAGGCACGGCGACTAGCGCCGCATGTGGTAGTAAACTGAAGCAAATCATCGGGAATTCTGTTTTCTTAACCCTTTGTTGCATACTTAAGAACTGTCCATGCAAATCATAAAATTTTGCGTTTTTGCAACCATTGGTATTGCGCTGAGACCCAGGATTTTCTTTTAGCTTTCAGGAATGTAGTTTATTAATTATAGAGTGTCCACTACAGTGGGCAGCGCGCACTGGGGGTGGAATATCCCTTTCGTCCCATGACCATAACTTTGGCTTTTCCTTTTGAACTCGACATCTTTTTCTTGTAGACGGAACTTGGGTTTCTGTGTCGCGATCCTCATCATCACTTTCATCACTTTGGCTGGTATCTTCCTAGCTATCATCACACCTGCCTTGATCGTCCTCTATGGCATAATCGATGTCATCATCCTTGCTCTCTAAAAAATCCTCATCACTTCCTGACGGCAGATTGTCTTTAATTAGTACATTGATTCCTGAGTCAGATAGTTGAATATCCAATAAAGCATCGATTTCTACTTCCCTCAAAGGCGATTTGGTAGCATACCGTTTGCTACTAAAACAAAAAAATAACAAAATATAGTTTTTTTTGTTTTCTTCGAATATGTAGAATTCATTATAACAAAATATTGGACCATTCCAGTATATTTACAGCGCCGCTGACAAAAAGCAATTTGTGCATAGCACATAGCCCCGCAATGCTGCTGTTCATGGTGTCCACCAGAGTGTTCAAGCCACAAATAGATCACATACTGAACAATGCAGACTTATTGAACACTCATATTAATACAAATTACAACTCAAAACTTCCTCGAAGGCTTGAAAGTGTTTAACAGAGGGGTAAACAGTTTTTTCAGCAGTTTACAACGCTTTTGCGAGGATGCACGTGCCTTATCTGGAATTTGTGTAAGCTGCCATCTTAGATGCTGAATATGTCAACACCAGTTGAACGGTGGCGTCATCTATGAGTGGCAATCGAAAACCCATATGTCCACAGAAGTGGACACCATGCGTACGGGTATTATGTGGCCTGGCAGTTTATTTAAAAATTAAATAACTTTGTCCACTGTAGTGGCCACTATGCAACCAAGGGTTAAGCCGGGGTCACACTGCTCATTCATAATACAAGAAAAAGTCTGCAAACACGAGTCACCGCAATATCCGAGGTTCGAATGCAGCGTGCCAATTTTCTCCTTGAACTCATCTCCACGAGGCATTCGAAGCATGGATCTAGCGGTGACACGCGTTCGAATCTGTATGCAGCTGTCTTTTGCATCATGTATAAGCAGTGTGACCCCGGCTTCAAGGGAATGATGCAAAATTTTCGTTCTTTCAGTAAGTACGGCTTGTAATTATTCCTTGATATCCATAACCTGTAGAACACGGGTTAATAATCTTTTTTTTTTTTTACGCAGTGGTAATTGCGGAAAGATTTTAGCGAAACTAGCTGCGTTCACCTGTTCAACCCCCAGCAGGAACAAGGGGCCACATGACCTGGAGCCGATCATACGCCGCCAATATTTAGCATACACACGTTGGGGTTGGCAAAGCAGAAAGCACGCGCTGAGTTCCACACGCTATTAGACGGACACTGACGGGGTATTTATGCTCGCAGAGGTTTTTATTTGTACATGACACATGAGAGCCCAGCTACCCGGAACACAATTTTCGGCTCGAAATTCGTTTTCATCCCATCCGAAAACTGCCGATCGAGAACTGACAGGTTTGATTCGCGCTCACTCACACTCTTAGAAAGAAGGGTATCTATAGTCCTCCATAAAGGGATGAACGCCACCGTAACCTACGTTCCTTTAAAAAGGGAGAAACTTTCGTCCTGAAAGCAGGGTAGCAAAGTTCCTCCGTCGCCTGCATCTTATTATGCGGCTCCGAATCGAGCAAATCAAGCTCAATAAGGCTTTTTATGGGTGTTGTACGGCGCGAGAGGAGCAGCAAATAAAAGTGTAACAGGAACTTTCTGCGAACTGTATTTATTTCCAAAGTCAGCTGCTCCCCCCGCAGGTAAAGGAACTTGCGTTTCGAAAGCAGTTCCTCAGTCTTCTCGTCGACGACACTGTGATGTCAAACGGAGACAACTGATACCCAGTTACTTAGCGCACTTTGCATGTTACCTTTGCTATTCCTCGAGCCACAAATTCCTTCGTCAACCGCACATCACAGATGAGTGGTAAACCATTCGCGTAAGCAAAAGCCGCTCTCGAAAGTGCGAAAATTATTGCGAGGCGTGAAAGGAGGTCAAATCGCTTGCCACCAGATGGCAGGGTCAAGCAGAGTAATTGCAAGTGGCTAGGCTAGGTGGCGCTAGGTACCACCCAGTCATGTTCTACAAATAGTGTTTTTGTTTGCTCACGCCACCATTGCGCTTTGGGACCTTAGGGAACCTATATAATACACGCACGTAGATCCAATACGCATAGCACTAGCATCAGCATCAGCTGAACGTAAACATTGAACGCATGCACATACACGGGACATACAAACATCAATACAACAGCACACCAACCCTATCACTACAACTGTGCGCTTCGTTTCCGCCTTTTATACTGGCGTTTTGAAGGTCCGGATTTTCTCGGTGACCAAATAAGGAATAAAAAATATTTCCAGCATGTTGATTTTTTGAAAGCAATGTCATACCCTGAGAGTATTTTGAACGGCTCATAATATGATTTTCTTGGTAAAAAGTAAACGCTCATGCCGTAATTACTTGAAAGCCAATAAATCAAGCCGCTCCTATGCGGTTCCGAGCCATGTGTATGCTTCCCCGCAGGGCACGTCGTAGCCAGTATTTCGATTGTAGTGCTTGTTTTTCTATTTGTGCTGTTCGGGTGCGGCTGCAATTGTCGTCTTGAATTAATCTCTGTACAGCAGATATTCACTCAGCTGGAAGTGGGGCTTCACGGGCAGAGAAATCGCTTTTCGATCAACTTGAATACAGTCAAAGCCGCGACTTCCGGCAGGTGATAAGTGTGCGGAGCTACGCCGTGGCGAGCCCGAAAACTTCTAGCACTCATCCCAGCGCGCAACTTGGAGGGCAGTTTCTCCAAGAACCGTAGTATATTTAAACAAAAACATAAAGAATTGTTTTTCTTTGTTTTTTTTCGACTTAACCTACTATCCTTTCTTAATGCTAAAATTCAAAACAGTAAATATACGTACTTTCCGTCATATTTCCATACTGTTCGGTCCTTTCCCCAGAGCGCAATCGCTTTCGGGAAGGAGACAACAGGGCATCGCAGACGACAGTAACATTGGCCACTGTTCGATAGGAGCTACGGTTCAGACCAGCGTTAGAACATGACTATGCGCAGGTCGATCGACTGCATCGTAATTTCTCAAGCGGTCTTAAACTCTTTAATGCAAATCGGAATGTCAACATGAATGTCGTCCATCAGGAGTTATTTGCAACGGCTTGGCTCGAAGAGGAATCGTAAAAAGGTAACATTCATGGCGTAATTATTTCCGACAGCCGATAAAATAACCCGCTCAGCTGCCGTTCCTTGCAGCCATGTGTTCGCTTCCCCGCAAAGTTCGTTGCAAGATAACCCAAGGGACGTGTTTTTCTATCGAGCACTTCTTTTTGTTTGTGCGCTGTTTGTATGCGCCTGCAACGGATCGACTTGAATTGACCTATTAAATTGGGTATTCACACAGCTGGAAGCGATGCTTCACTCGCAGAGAAATCTCTTTTCGACCAACATGAAGGCGGTGAAAGCCGCAATTCGCGGCTAACTACGCTGTGGCGAGTTCGAAACCAAGCCACTAAGCTTCTCGGCCACAAGTCCATTGTCCACTAAAACTATCCGGCTATAACAGAAAGCAATTTTACGTAGCATCATATCGGTCTTTCTGTTTCAATTTGTTTGATGCGAATGCATCGAACTATAAATATACGTACTTTCCGACATATTTCAAGCCTTTTCAGCCCTTTTCTGAGAGCGCAATCGCTCTCGTGGAGGGGACAAGAGGACATAGCAGACGACAGCTGCATTGAACCGTACGATTGAAGGTAACGGCTTAGACTAGCATTTTAACATGACTACCCTCAAGCTGTCTTTTACTAACTCTTCAATGTAAAGCAAAATGCCAACCTGCGGCGGTTCACGTCGCCACACATCTGGTACACTCTCAGAAGAAAAAAGAAAAAGGGTATAGTCTTACACTTTTTGTCCCATATAATACACCCCAAGCCCTCGGTTCGACGTACAACGCACTGACGTCGAACCGACGGTAGCAACGTTGACGAGCGACTTGATAAACGAGTGGTACAATTTGTAAAAGTACCTAATGTACGTGTGACTAACTACAAACAAAAAAAATTTGTTTTTTTGGTCATGCTGCAAAATCTTAGTGTTTCTTTTTCTATAGTTTTTGATACGTACTTTAGCTACTTAATAAGTGATATCCCACCGTTACCAAGCCCCTCGTGAAAATTGGGCCGTCAGTTTGACGTCAGTGCGTTGTACGTCAAACTGAGAATGCAAGACTACACCCTTTTATATCATTTTTTTTTTAGATTGGTACGGGAAACACATGATCACATCGGCGACGATTCCGTCTTCTTTAACAACGCACAACACTGCCACGGCAATGTTAGGGACACGCAGATACACAAAACCACGGCGATCGTCTGTTGTCACTCGATAACAGGAATCAGAACCGAGCGTAGTAGTACAGAGGACGCGGAGCCACACGGCAGAAAAACCTGCCTGTATGAGACGCAAAGTTGCCAAAATTCGTTACGTTGCCAAGTGGTTGCGGATCTGGATAGGTGAGTTTCGAGTTGCGAAGACGGCTATGTTAGCCCAGTGTGTAAAGCACTGCTGGCACTACTCCGGAACTTCGCTGTTTCTTAAGGCTTCGTTTCTTCGTTTGACAAAATTAGCGCTAAAAACCTCAATGCGGCCAAGGTTCTCTGCGTATTTGGATTGGGAAACTGAGTCAATGTTACTAGAACCGATTTGATTTCGCAGCTCCCTATTCCAGGCAATGAACGGAAGTGGCGCACGTGGCGGTCGCAAGAACCAACGGAGCTGCGGTCGAGTCTTGCGCCTTTCGTCCCGCACATCGTCTGCTGCAGCATAGAGTGACGGATTGGTGTGCCCCGTATAATTTAAGTTACACGCTCACGATTCCTCTCTGCAGCGAAATGCTGCATGATTAGTTATTCACGCTCTTCGATTGAACTATTAAAGATGAATTGACATATGCATGATTATAAAGCTTAATTCCTTTAATGGCACTTCTAAATGGTGCTTAAAGAGACAAGAGTCTGTAGATCTGTTTTCATTTTTTTCTGTGCAGAGTTCGTTTTCACCTTTTGAAGTTGTGGGATCCACTGGTTACCCTCCCCCGAGAAGGCGTAAGTCGCGGACGTTCCGCCTGGAGTCGTCTGGCTTTGAGCCTGCTCGTTAAGTATCGCCACCCTGCTGGCCTACTCTCTCGCACTCCTCCGCGCGTCTCCCGTTTTTGGGAACCCGCGAGAGATCGCAGGAAAGTGGTGAGTTCCCTCCTCCGAGTGGACGGCCGTCTGGCGACCAGTCCTGGAGTGGGCTCCGGGTGACGGGTCGAGTCGCGACGTAAGCATGTCCAATCGGTGATGACTCAACGCTAGCGATTTCCCTGGGTCTGAGAGTCGGCATCCCCTCCTCCGAGTGGACGTCTGTCTGCGGAGAGCTCCTACTTGATCTCCTGTGACAAGAGGCAGCAGCATCAGCTCGGCCCACTGGCGATGGCATCCGCTCACGATTTCCTTTGGCTCTTAGGTCGGCGGGCGCTGCGGGCACCCTGCGTCCACGGCTGGCTTGAACGCAGTGTCTTGTTGGAGAACCCTTTTTCCTAATAAACGCTGCTGGATACAGGGATCGTCGTTGTTGGCATGGCGTTGGCAAACCCGGCGCGGCGACCGCCCTCGCTGGCATAGCCGTCGGACGCACGGTGGGACGGGCATCGGGTTCCCCTTCGAGCACCAGTCCCCGGACGTAAAGGCAGCTGATCCCCACAAAGTCAGTAGGGTATCTCGGCGGCCCCAAAATATAGCGCTGAGCTGAGGCATCATTGCGGTAACCGCTCTTGCACCCCGGCGCCAAACAGGTCGGCATGGCACGCCCTATCACAGTTGAAACTAGGCACAGAACATGGCATTTGAAATAAAACGCAAAGACAGCGCAAAACAAGCAAACGAAGCATAACAAAAAGAACGAAGTTAGCGTCCATCGGATACTCAGCAGAGCGGCTCGAGGAACCGGAACCATTACTCGACTGCAGCGACGCTAGTTCTCGCGACCGCCGCGGTGCCCACGTTTCCAGGGGAGCTGGGAAACTGAACTAGTTCTAGTAACGTTGGACTGAATTACATGGGACCTTCGCTGCCGGTGTCGCTGAATCAGCCCAACATCCTTTTCTAAACAACGCGTGCAACGTGCCCGAAAAACGAAACCGAAAGACGGTGAGGCGAGTGGGCGGGACTTTCCTCACGTCTGCCAGGAGAATGATGAAAACGTCTCGTTCCTTCCTTCTCCTGTCCGCTGAGGGGCGCGTCAGTAGAAGGGAGGAAAGCTCGCCGTTGTTACCTCCCTTGTTTGTTTTTGTTTTTGCTTTAGAGTGTAGTGACTAATTTGTTTGCGTCACCTACTGAGGGGCAGCGCGGGTCATATATTGGACACGAGCGCTGTTTGAGATTTCGGCTGGGAGTCGTGTTTTGGCTGATCAAACGCGAGCTCCAGCCAAACACTGACGTAGCACCTATGTCACTATCTAGTGTGTGCTCTGCGCTACCTCTCTGCGGGTGACACATATAATTTATCACTACGGTTTTTCATCTAAGTGGTGCTGTTATGACCTGTTCAATGTAACCTCCACCTCTCATTCGGAATGTAAAAAAAAAAAAATTGGTTTAAAATTGAATTGAATGCACCGCTCAGATTTCTGTTTCAAATGCAGTAGTAAGGAGAAAGCACTGTAAATAAAAACATCAAAAAGGAGAATCGAAAAGTGATGGCCAGGGGAAACAACGTTTAGAAAAACACAAATAAAAATAAAATATACTTATTAACTTCGTAAATACCTAAGCAAACAGCACAATTGCTATTAGTTGCCGCCTTGTAAAACAGCAGCCGCATAAAAGTCGATTCAGTTATTTCAGTTATTGTTCCTGAGCACCCCTCTTCTTCTTACTTAGATCCTGGGCGTAATTCGCGAACGACTTTAACGCGCCGTGAGAAATGATGTTTAGATCTGGCGGGATTGGCGCGGAGAACGTGATTAAGAACTGCATTCAATTAGTCTAGTGTTATTGGTTTTTTTATCGTTTGCTTTTTTATTGTTGGTACGAACTGCATTCTGCATAAAAAAAAGTAAAATAAAAAAAAAATGAAAAAGGCGGGGACGGGATGCGGAAGGAGGCAAAGCCCCGAGCGGCGCTCCATCTGGCTCCAGTGAAACGGACTTTGGCCTCGTTACACAAATGCGCGTGTCACGGATAAGATAGCCGGGCATCATTTGTACTTAGCCAGGGCGGGGACGGCTGCTTGTCTTTATTTTTTAAACTTCCTTATTCATTACATTTTTTTAGAGTGACTACTGAAACAATTGTATTGATTTGCCTAGCATTTACATCCCAGTAATTTTACTTTTGTATTTTTATGTGATAAAATTAAGCTCCATCGGTGATGTCACGAAGATTAATGCATAAAATGAGTGGGTGGTGTACACCTTTAAAAGATCAATCTGTACTGCGTTTTTATCAGGTCTTAATGTTTCTCTCTCTGTCTGTCATTTTTTTCGCTTTTATATTCTTCGAACTAACTTTTCAAAATCACTTTGCTTCTACCCCCTTTATTTTTTATGTCTACGCCAATCGATTCAAGCCAGAAGGTATGCGTTAACATGTTTATATCGGGCCCGTAATTCCACTACTGCCAATTTAATTACGCGTTAGATTTTGTTTTATTTTTATTGAAAAATATCCTTCCGTCTATCTGCCAATAACGTTGCAGGTAGAAATGTGAGAGCACATCCTGACCTTGAAAAATAACGCAATTAATACATTAAAAGAATGTCTTACAAATAAAGATGTGATTATTACCCAATTTTATCCGAACAAGCGATACGAGGTTGAACTCATTCCTACATATAGCAGGTTACTTGAAATGTCCGTTTAATGTGTTCAAAAGACCAACACTCCCTTTTATATCAAAACAACTGTACGTTTGTTTTCTTCGCGTAAGCACTCACTGCGCCCGTGTGAGACCATGCTCCTATAGGTCGAATAAATGAAAATAAGAGTACGCCAAGTATCCTTCATCCTGTCAAGGTAAGCCAGTATCAAGTGCTGTCGACCTCTAATTTCCATTGACCAAACGATAGCGCAGCGATCTTGATCAGTTTGTACGGATTGATCTGCACTGCTATGAGAGAAGAAAGCATTGTATTAATCATGTTCTGGATGCCTCTTTTGTGGTTTCATATCAGAGCGCCAGGGTGGCACATGCCGGCAACCGACAGTGGGGACTTCTGGTGACTGAGCACTCTTTATTCGCGAAATAAAGTTTGCGTTCCAGGGTGTGGAGAAAAAACTACGCAATGTCAGGCGGTTATTATTATGCGCTTCCCTTTCCGGAAAACCGATAATAATAATGCATGTTCGAACTCGTACGCACAGTGTCACGCCCGCTACCGAAAATAAATAGCGAAATAGCCTTACTATACTTGTTTTCACCTCAAAAAAAAAAAAAAAGAAAAAAAAAACTCTGAGCATTGTTCATGCGCCACGCGAAGTAGTTCTTATAAGATTTTGGTTGTCGGAGAAAGAAGCAATGTGTTTGGCTTTCCAAAGGTGTACGTCTTGATAAGACAACACGTATATATTCTAAAATGTACCTACAGATATCTTAATTCTCTAGATGAAAGGGAGAGTTAGTAATGCTCCGCGAGGAGCCGGACTTTTTTTTTTTTTTTTACTATGGTTCTTGAGGCGAAAACGAGTATAGTTAGATAGCGAAAATATTAACATGTTACTGAGACTCGTTACCGTCCTCCAAATGTAACGAATCAGTGCTATCATTACTTCCAATATTAACGAAAGTTTATTTTAAGTTACTTTATATGATTTCCGTGTATATTTAGTTCTGATAATAAAAATGATGCCGTGAAGAAGAAAATATTATCCCTCTTTCGGAAAAGTTTACACCATGCTAATTCACGAATAATGATAATGATCCCTGGAGAAGGGGAACAAGCGGGGCAAAGGACGAACACAAGTCTCCATACAAAGCTAGGTGACTGTTGCTCTGCTGAAGAAATCAGCCTGGTCCTGATACCAAACCAGGGACCTCTGTTTCTAAGCTATAAAGTCAGAATGAATCAAAGCAACAGGTAACGTAATTTGATAGACGAAACCGTAGAATAGTATCGAAAATACTTCATTCGTTATTTATTCGAAAGTGTAGCGTGCACTCAGTGTTACTGAAAAAGAAGTAACGTATTATCAGTAGCGTCATTCGATACTTGGAACACTGCAGTTACACGTGCCTTTCTCTAGTATCGCATCATACGAAATAAGCGCGAAGCTAAAGGACGAAAGGTTCGCTGTTGTTGCGCAGAGTACTCTGTTTCACAGAATTTGGGGCTTCATTTTTGTAAAGGGAATGGTTGTAGGTCTTTTTTCGCCGAAGATGATTTGAAGGGTCAATCACCGCAACACACAGCTGAACTAGTGAAAATGACAAGATTGCAGAAAACGCGTCGACTTAAAAATTAGGCTTGAACGTTAAGGCCCGTTCACATTCTTGCAACCGAGTGCGACCGAGAGAGACCAGACCAGTTTTTAAGCCACTTGCGACGTCTTAAGACCGGATGCACGGCTGCGGAGCTGGTCCTAAGGCGTCGCAAGAGGCTTAAAACCCGGTCTGGTCTCTCTCGGTCGTACTCGGTTGCAAGAGTGTGAACGGGCCTTAACACGGAGGATGGCGTGTCATATGACAATAGAGATAGGTCGTTTATTTCCTGGGTTTCCCCTATGTTGGAGGGTTACCACGTAGGGGCACAATTGGGCGGTGGGCCAGTGGAACGACGTGTTTATTGACTTGGTATGCCAACACGCTTTGCCCTCAATAGCTCCGAAGTATCGGCGCCGCATCAATATGACAGGATCACCCGTCGGACTCCGCTCTGCCGCAATAGACAGAATCACAGAAAGGGGAAGAGCCTCAAAAAGAGCTCCGGGGAGCAAGGCCCTGCCCCGACGAGAGCCCCCGGCCCTTGTTTAAGGCCGGCTTATATAGCCTGCGACAGAGCCTGATTCTTATGAGATATTAAATTCGAGTAGAAGACATCGGCCTGTGTCGCCAAGATAAGTCAGGGCAGAGTAGCCGGACATAGGGTTGATGGGGCATTGTATGATAAAATTGCTACCTCCAGCTCTTTTAATTTGAAGGGAGTGAAAATAAATCGACAGGAGTTTGTTGTTTGACCTGTGATGCATATAGCCGAGTTAAATTTTGACTAGAGGCAAGTGATATGTGCGCAGTATTCTTCTGCCACAGCAGTTTCAGGAAGCTTTCGACTTAAAGCAACGGAATTGATGTAGTCGCTGTAGTGTGGTACGGAGTCCAAATACGTGTTAGAGGT
Organism: Ixodes persulcatus; assembly: GCA_013358835.2. Taxonomy (NCBI): domain Eukaryota; kingdom Metazoa; phylum Arthropoda; class Arachnida; order Ixodida; family Ixodidae; genus Ixodes; species Ixodes persulcatus. The sequence goes on from JABSTQ010011253.1 coordinate 1,621,687, forward strand.
TTTTCGTGGTCTATAGCTCCCGCTCTTAGATCTCCAGTGCTTCTGTGAGAGTTTGTCAAAATGTCGATCAACGTGCTTCTAGGCTCGACGTGACTCCTTCAAGTTTTCAGAATTCCTGTTTTTCGATCTCTACGCTCCGCACGTCGACGAATTGCCCGAAGTCGTTCGTATTCACTATCGACAGCCATTTACGAATTAGCCAGTTTGAACGACTTTATAGCTTCAGATCTGGCGGACGCTATAATGTGTGAAAGGTCATCTGTACTGGTGATCTAAAGACAAATTGTCTTAATTTTCTCTTTGAATAATTCCCAGTTAGTAAAAAAAAAAAACCTTGTGTCACCTTTTAAGCAGTTAAACCTGTCTATTGTTTTATGGGGGGAGACATGGCCACTTCCTTGGGTTTCAATATCAGAAAACCACAAAGTGTTCTCGGCAAGGTTGGATGATGCCAGGATAATATAAAGAGACCTACTTATCGTCACCTTTTTTAAGTATGTTGGACTTCCGCCATTGATGACAGTTAGATCGTAGTTGTGCGCTAGGTCCATCAGCGCCCGTCCGCGACTATTAGTCTCTTTACTGCCTCACATTGAATGATGGGCATTAAAGTCGCCCGTGAGAATATGTGGACTTGGGATCTGTCGTATAATTTCCTCTAGTCTCTTTTTGTACAAATATTTACATGGTGGGATGTAAGCAGCAATTATTGTATAACTGGTCGATCCTTTGCAGGTAGTTGCAGCGACATACTCGTTTGATTGATGTGGCCTAACATTGTGTAGAACGATGGTAAGGAATTTCCTAATTGCAAGCATTACTAAGCTAAAATCTGTTGTTATTTAGGTAATTATAAGTTTATAACCAGATAACTTGATGTTTACACTTAGTAGTGATTTTGATATTGATATAAAGGGAAAACGATATTTAAAAACGAACCGGAGGAAATCTGAGAAGCAATTCGTAAACTTAACACCTTCGCTAAATGAGTGGAAGCATATTGTCGATGAGTGTCATACAGGCTGAAGCGATTGGAGAGTTCCAAGCAAGAAGAATATTGTGAATGAACGGCAGTTTTTTTCCCTTATCTTGAAGGGGTTTACCCTCGCGGTAATTTTCTCAACAAATTCTGCGTTTTTTTTTTTTTCGTGTGTGTCTTGTTTACGGATGGTTTTCGAGTGGGAAGAGGTGAAAACTCTTTGGTGTTATTGAACTGATACGCTTCTGCAGTTAATTGATATGGTTTGTCTTCTGATGGGGTCATGTGTTTTGTAGGGTTGTTACCTTTTTTCGGCTGGAACTTCCATTGCATACGGCTGGGCCCAGGACGATCATTTGCACCGCAGTTTCTTCTGGAGTCCATTGATGTGGCTAAGATGCTGCTTGTTCTTTTGATGTGAGTGCGACTGATCTTGCGGGCTTGTAATGCACTCTAGTTTTGTCCTTGTAGTTGTATATATTTTGTTCAAGTTTGTATGTCGGGCACTGACGAGATGTTGATTTGTGTTTCTTACCACAGTTCGCAGATTTCGGGCTCTCCGCGTCGCGCTTGCTTCTGTAGTGAGCCCCTCCGCGGCGACTGCAGCGGGATTTTTTCATGCAGGTACCACGAATATGTTCATAGCGACAGCAGTTCGGGCACTATCTGGACTTTTCAGTGTATGGAAGAACGTTGTACCTTGTGTGTCCGACGGTGACGTAGGCTGGTAGAGTATAGTTGTGCTGAACACATGTTTCACAACTTCAGACTTGCCAAGACGCCGGATGGAAAGAACGGGAACAGTAGTCCGAACGGCAGATTCCAGTTGCACATCAGTGATGTCCTCGTGCACTCCATAGATCATTCCCACGGCTGAGTTCCTTGAGTGTGCATGGTTTGTGGGGGAATTACTCCGACACTAACGATATTAAGGAGAGCCTTTGCCGAATCTGTATTTCTGTAATCAATTGCTAGGAGATAGGACCTCCGGTTTGGCCTCCCATGTATGTCACCGTCTGGTGCGGTCATTTCGAGTGTTTCTGAAATCTTGCGAGGGTTGATTTTTCTAATGGGTTTCTCAGAGTCTGTGGGCTTAAGAATCACAGTGAGACAATGCTCGGGCAGTGGAATGTCATTTGTATGTCTTTGGTGGCGCTTCGGAATTTGGAACGGTTTCAGGGGATCGTCAAGCTCATCAGAGAATTTGTCATTGGATTACTTTGCACTCGATGAGCCCGGTGGGTGTCTCAAGTGGCTTTCGTCTATCGGATCTTCAGGTTCCCCTGAACCAGGGCTAGTCACAGGCGTCGCAGAGGTTGCCAAATGGCGAAATGTAGACGTAAGTGTTTCACTCGGGCTGGTAATTCTTAAATCGGGTTGCCAAAATTAATTAGAGAAAAAATACAGCGTCCTTTTGCCAGAGCTCTTCGTCGTATTCACTCCACACAATATTGTCACTACCACATCTCGGACTATATTTTTTCACCGGTAGACGGTTTCACCCACCTCGTCGCTCTCCGAACTCACCCGTAGATTGCAGTGACAGGCACTCCTAGTATTCTGCGATAAGCTAGACAAGAAAATAAATTTGAAGAATTCGTATCTTGGTATGACTCAGGTGCTTGGATATTGAAAAACGTGAGCACAGACACAGATCTGTACCATTTCCGGGAAGAAAATTATATTTATACACCTGAAAATAATAAAAAAATCCCTCTTTGCTTACTTCCGATACTCTGACTAATAATAAACATACATGTTTTTGTTTTTGTTTTGTTTTTTATATACAGAGCGACCACAGGGATTGCGTTTTATTCAGCGATGTGTGAACTAGTGGTAAGAATTAAATAGCGCAGTATCATCTCTAGCCCCAGAACTCTTAAGAAAACCGGTTTCGTGGATTTCTCTTGTGCTGTAAGACTTTGGATGACATCGGGATATTTGATTCGAACACCCATTGTTTTATTGATCATGGCAGTGCCGATTATTAGAAAGAGGTCGTGCTAAAGTAATCAGAATTATACTTCTGTGTTAATGCAACATTACTACACACACTCGAGTTATTCGGTGTACATATTTTCCTTTTTACTCGCATCGACGCTCAGGGGAGCTTCCTTGTAGAGGTCATGGTTCGGCGATTCCGCGAACGCACTCGCGCGCGCTCCTTGTTTGGCATCACACTCATGGCTGCTCGCGCGGCCAATCCATCGAGCGTCGAGCAGAGCAGCCGAAAGCGGCGAGATTAAGGAATAGGCCGCCGGCTTACGCAGCCTCCCGCATTGATATCTAGACAGGCCAATGATGGAAGAGTCGCACGTCGCCGATCCGTCAGCCAAGCTGCCACTGCGGGTTTTCCACGCTGTCGCTGCACGGCCGCCCTGGCTGCTGCGTGTCTCTATTTCGGAGGCGAAGCGACGCGCGAATGCGTGCTTCGCCTTGTTTACTCCGTTCATCCTCAAGCTGACAGTGGGATATGAGCTACGCACTTGCCCGACCACTCAACCGTCTCCCTTTCGTCAACTTACTCCGATCTCTGCGTGTGGGTTAGGACGGGAGCGTGGCCATGTAACGAAAGATAGACGTACGACTCTTACGACTGGCCCAACGAGTCTGTATCTTCCACCGTACTGTCAGCTTAGGAGTGAATGGAGTCTAGTCCCTGCGTGCACGCGTGTGAAGATGCCGCGACCGGTGCGGTTTATGCTCAGAGTGGGCGGAAAATGAGGGGATTACGTTGACTAGCGTCACGCTGCTATTTTTCTCGCGTATACTCCGTCGGCTGCGTGTTGTGGCAATAGCCTGAGCGTGCAGCGGTTTATGCACTGGGAGAGTTTAATGTTATCATGCGACGAACTTTCACTGCGTAGTGAATGACTCAGCCGATGCGAGATTATTTACCGGGAATGGATGTCGTTTCCCCAATACTACTGAATATCCCTGATTTCGAAATTTGGCGTTGCTGTCACAGAGCTCTCTGCGATATGGACAGCTCTTGATTGTCTGCGGTATATGAACTAAGACTGCAAAACGTTTGATGAACGTTAGTGCTAATGAATGAGCACCGCGAGCATTCAGCCACAATATGTAGATCATTCCTCAGAGCCTGGGTTCTTCGAGTGTTTTTGTATCAAGTTGTATATCGAATACGCTTGCGCTCCAGGGACGGACTTCTGACCCTGGTCGCCTGTAGTAGGTTGCATCGGCGACTGGCTAGAGTATGTACTTCTCACACCCAAAGTCGGCTTATTCCAAAGCCCAAATCCCAGGTCTCTCGTCTCCCTCTCTCTCAACTATCCATCCCGTTTCCTTACGTCTTACCAACAGTTAAAAATCCGACATTGACATTGTTATTTTAAGAGCTTCGTCATCAGTTATTGAATGGCTTGCCTTCATATCGTCTTCGATGGATTGAGTACAAATTGTGCACGAGTTCAGAACCATGTACTAAAAATAAATATTGTGCTTTCTACGTAAGGTAAAGATATCAAACTTTGTCTAAAATATAAAAAGGATATACACTTTCTCTTAAGATAAAGGTTAAATATATATATAATTTTTTAAAGACAAAAATAAAAATGTCACTTTTTCAACTGCAAACGGGGAAGAACGAAGTGCTCCCGAATAATAGTCATTTTTTTTTTTTCAGATATATATAGAGTGCCTACACAATGCGTTGGAAAATTCCTCCCACCTCAGACTGCGGCAGTAAATATTCAAACCATCTAGGCACATTAGTTTCAACTTTCTACCAGATTGGTTTGAAGAGATATGGGCAAGGTGTTTGTTACTGTATTCATAATTTTCCCAAGGAATCCCCGTCCTCTAAAATGAAAGTCCTGCTGAAGAGACTGCTTCAAACTAAAACAATTCATGTCTTCTTTTTTTTATCGTTTTATATTTTGACATGTTAGAACTTACGACGCTGTGTGATCAACTCGTGATTGTATATCATTGTAACATATCATAAAATGAAGTTTAAAAAAAGTACGCGTATCGAACTTGGAAGACGATTCACCTTACATATGCGGCCTGCTCTCATTCAGCTTAGGAATGTCGCCTCAGGTCCGAACAAGGGTATCGTGTCAGTGTGCGACGTGTCCCGACGCATACGGATGTTACGAAGCCTTTCAAATTGGATTCCTAATTATTCCAGTACCCCGTACTCTCTAGCTAGAGTTCACAAATTCTCCTCTAATTTGGGCGTTAATAAACACATTTTCAAACGACCTCGGGACAGGCTTACTAAAATGCCTGCACTGGAATTCTTGAGAAATTGACCCAATACTTTGTTGTAATATTTCACAACACAGACGGCATCGGCCAAGCGGCAAACCCAACAGGGTATTGCGATGAAAATAAGAGAAAACAGGGTTTCAAAGTCGTCATAAGGGCGATCGATTTCCGTTCACTCCGAGATGTTTACGTAACGATTATTTCCTCTTCATGTCACAAACTCAAATTGGGCGGCTATAATTGCGATCAAGAGAGAAAATAAGAAAATTCATAATATGAAATGGGATTGTCGCAGGGGTCGAGCGGTTGCTTCCGCATACACACATCTTGTGCGGTGTGCACCTCTGACCCCAAACGGGCTTTTTCATATCAATCTTGGCAAGGAATTAACTTATTCAATTTCGCTAAACTTATCCGCTTTTTTTTTTCGTGTTTCCGAGTGATGCTGCAAATGGCAACTAGCCCATTAGTAATACCACGAGAAAGTAAATTGCGTAACCGCCAGATTAATCATTAATGAGCGTAGCTTAATCAGTTCGGGTTCTAATTCAAGACAGCTAGATCTCGGTCCATCCGTTTGATGTTGCCTGTATGCCTTGGACGGCACGAACGAATAAAAAGGTTTTTTGTTTATGTTTATATTATTGTAATCAGGAAGTCTTATTTTGCGGTTATTATTTTGGTTGTTAAAACTTCAGGCAACAATCCGCGAAAACCGTATGTATGTCTTATATTTATATTTCATTATGTTTCTGCAGGTGTACATGTGTGCAAACAAGACGCTAATGCACCGACTCCTGAGGAGGTTAGTCATTTCGCGAATGTAAACGAACATCTAAATGACCCAAAGTTAAGTTGCAGGCCATGTGGGGCAAATGGCGCATAATAACCTCTGAATATTATGTTCTTAACTCGAAAACGGCTTAGTCAAGATGTCAGCTGAATCTATTCACTCTTCATACATTTCCGTTTGTACTTTCAGGAAATAGAGGCTGTAGAGTTGTAATTCCAAGAGAGAAGAGAGAAGGCTTGCAAAAAGTTGTATGCCGTCAAAAAGTGCGTCTACAAAAACTTTCTCGAAATAAGTATATATCATTTTTTGTATTATTTTAAATCCAACAACACTGATGGTGTACCAACCAATAGGCCAGGTCATGTTTGTGAAATTTGCCTGAAAGTTAGTTATTCTAATAGAATACCGATTAATGCTAACAAAAGGAGCGTTCAGTTGCTGACTTATTTCTAGCTTCCCATATAACGATTAAATGTTAGCCATACAGTGAAGTGAAATCGTACCCCCTAGTCGAAACTATGTTGAACAGTTCATCTTTAGAGAGGAAATTTGATAAGTTCAAAATATGATATAAGGAAAATCACGTTCTTGTCATTAGTGACACTAATTCTTGGAAGAGGGATTAACCCTTGGAGTGCAGTGCCCCAGTGTAGTCGGGGCGCGTCCATGAGTGGTTTCAGTTTCGGTTTGCTCCCTGCCAATCAACTGGAAACTGGGCAGTCATTTTTCTTCTGTGTTTTCTGCACGCATGAGCAAGCTATAAAAAAAAAAAAAAAACTCTCAATTAGGTGGTGTTACTTTTTGATGACACGTATGTTGTTGTTGTTGTTTTTTTTTGTCTTGTTTCTTTTTTTGCGACTTTTGTTTCGGTATGCTTTGTTGTTGTTACAGAGTGGCAAATAAATGTGCTTCAACCTCGCGCTTTGTGATGAACACTGAGATCCAGAAATCACTAATTAACTCAACATTCGACGAGTGTGAAAACAAGGAAGTTAAAATTCTGAATAAACAAGGGCTGAGTAATACCCCGGTCAGACGGGCACGTTAAAGACCTTCAGAACAAACTACTTTAAAGGGTCGGCGAGCCAGCGCTCGCCGATAAGCGCGAGATCGCGAGCTGATTCGCCGATTCTTTAAAGTTGTTCGTTCTGCAGGCCCTTAATGTGCCCGTCTGACCGGGGTGTAAGGCCGCTCGAAAAGGGTGTCCTCAGGGTGCGAGGTCGTGGTGCGACTGCATAGTATACCGTGTCTCGAGAAGTACAATACGAGAAATAGTCCATAGGCATGTGTGCATCAAACTTTTGCCCATTAAATAGTGACTCATTCTATAAATTCAGAGTTATCTCTTTGGGGGTACCACGTAGAAACACAGGATGACTGTGGGTCTGGACAACGAGGTGTTTATTAACCTGAATGTCAACACGTTTTTTCGAAGGCCAACAAAGTCCGAGATAACGGCTCTGCCTCTATTGGCAGGCTCCGTCGAGCAGTGCCTCCCTCAGCGAGAGCTCTCCGCTGCCGTTGTTTTGGGCCGGCTTATATAGACTTCGGAAATGAACACGCCCAGGTTGTGGGACCGGGGACGAACCTATAGTTCGTCCCGTTCCCACAACCTGGGCGTGTCCCCGGGAAAGGCGGATGCGTTCAAGTATCAAGGTTCCGAAGGGGTGCCGGTGGCAAGTCACCCGAGAAAGCGAGGTAGAGACAGTCCACAAAAGAATACGGCCTCGCCTCGCACCCGGGACGCGCCCCGGCATAGCGACGCCTCACAGCCTGCCTGAGCTATTCCCAGATAGGGACACGGGAAACACGTGGTTCTCACAATATACACATTCTTCGCAAAGAATCCTATAGTGTAACGGAAACTAAAAATTGCATTCGGCACGCGAGAAAAGAACGGTGCTCAAAGACTCAATTTGTTTCATTCTGAGAACCGGTTCCTTAATCAGAGGGCAATGTCGTCAGTAAAATTGCGGTATAATCCAATAGGACGGCCCACCGCCGTCAGTTGTAGCCGAAGTGTAAAATCACAGATTGTACCTCAACACTATCGGAATTTCATTAGGCTCTTATGCCGCGCGGCAAACTGACCTAATTAATTATAGAAAATAGGCTCGGATAACTAACCCTCGGATTTATGTGTGCAGATGGCGGAGAAGCTATTGAGTTCGTACTCAAATGTTATTTAAATTCAGCTCGCACAGTATGAAACAGGCTAATTTTCTAGTTATGATGAAACGCAGTGCTTTGTATACTTATTGCTTAAAGATCGAGGGGATAATTTGAGAAGAGAGCCCAGAAGAATTGATTCAAAGCGTGTTACCAAAACCCGAATTTTATTTAAAGACACTTTTCAGAGATGGGCACCATCTGTAGCTGCTGCGCCGATCATCCGTGTGCGTCATTGTTTGGGCACGAACTCTGAGCATGTATTTACACGTGGTCTGCGTCAACGTTCCGCGTGTACTCGGCTGAGCTGCCATGAAAAAGCTGCAAGGATGGGGATCCAATCACACGCTGCTTGCCCAAGAAAAGCCGACCGCTAGTGTTGCTCGATGGGATTTTAAAAAGGGGCCTATTTATTCTCGGATTCATCATGCCGCAGAATGATGAACGGCGGTCGTGGCAGCGCTGGGGTTCCTATCTTCCTTTAACGGGTTCATGCGGTTATAGTAATAGCAAAAAAGGTAGACATGATCGCTCGAATTCTTTCTTGTTACACGTAGGTATATCAGCTGCGCGACGGTTCTCCACGTTTCGCCTATCGCCCGTCGCGGGGGCTGAGGTGAGCGATGACTTCATTAACATTAGCTTCCACCCCCCCCCCCCCCTTTTTCCCCTTCTTCCTCCTATCGCCCTTGCGTTTCTCGCAGCTTCGTTTTCTTCTCTGTTCTAGGTAGAGCTCTCGAAGACAGAGGGAGGGAGACCGGCGTCAGGGGGCGAGGCGAACTCGGGGGGGATGGAAAGCGAAGGAGGCGGAAGAGCTTTTATTTAGCTCCGAGAAAAATCGACCCTGTAACACGACCCCGAGCTTGTACGGAGAGGAGAGCACTTGTTGTTAAATAGCTTCTTGTTATGCGGTCCACAGATTACGGCGTTACATCTTTGCGCTTCCTTGGGGTATAAATCTCCCACGTCTCTCGCCTCCTCGCCAGCCCCCCTCCCTTCGCCTGCGTGGAGGCGGCAGCGTTCGGTTCTTTTGTTGCCTCCCCGCGAAACTCTCACACCCTCTGTGCTCTTTTTTCGTCCTTTTTTGGGGTTTTGTTTCCCTTTTTTATATATATATTGCGGGATGCACGCACGAGTGAGTGAGAAGTTTCTCCGCTTTCGTTTTGGAAGGGAGACATATTGCGTAGCGATGAGTCGAGTCTCGCAATTCGTTTTCTGCACTTCTGAACAGCGCCTCTGCGGCTTCTGATGCTTCTTCTGCTGCGAGTTTCTTGCTGGCTGGATACCCCTGACTGGCTTGCCTTGTTCTTTGTCTTCAATTGGGTTTCTCTTTTTTTTTTTTTTTTGCCATCAAAGTGTACAGCTTCGAGTCATACGTTTCCCTCGTCTTTTTATTTTCTTCGGTTATGGAGTGTTAATGAATAAAACACAGTTCGGGGTTTAACATTATATAGCATTTTAAAGGAAAGATCTGCTGCACTGTTTTGCTTGGAAGTGTGCTATGCACGTTTTGTGTTTTTCATAAATTCTATATTGGGGTATTATCACCTTTTTCGTAGCCTCGAACGCTTTACCTAAAACAAGTACGTTTCACAATTAAAAAACAAAAACGATATATATATCGACGTTTCACTACCACTTGGACGTAAAAAGGCTTACAAACGTTTTACTACAAAGGAAGCTGACAAGTTATTTTGCTCCAGAAAACCTCTTGATTTTCCTGTCTCTAAAAACAATTGGTATTTTATTACGCGATTAATAAAGCTTTTCCCTGAGCCAGAATAAGTATACACAGCTCGGCATCGTTAAATCAAACGTAAAAATCACCGATTTTTTTTATTACTTATCTAAGATATAGTTTTATAGGTACTTCAAATATTGGAGTCTATTCAGGGGCAGAACAAACTTGAATGGTAAAATTTGGTGATCGCGCTTTTGGAACAACGCGATAAAGTTTCGACCAACTTCAAGAATGTTAATGTGTATGCAACGGTGGTGGTGAAAACGTCTTTATTAATATCGAAGCCACTAACCCTACGTTCGTCCCGTCGGGCTAGGGGGGAGGGGGGGGGGGGGGGGGTATGCAGCGTACTGTCGCGAAATTGTGCTCGCGCATTTTGTCTAGCTTCACTTTGTGTCTTTACCTTCTCTGAGAGTTCGTTCGTCTCCACGGAACGGCTCATGTATTCTACCCTGACTTGCACGTACTTCAACTACTCTACTCAAGTTACTGTAGTTTAACTACTTTTTTTAGTAGTTTAGTAACTTTCAATTACATTTTTATTTCGGTAATTAGTAGTTTATTTTAATTACTTTTTTGAGTGACTTCTACTCAAATTAAAAATTACTTTCGAATTTTAGTGGTTGTTTTGCCTATCAACAAACATCCTTGCACAAAAGAGGTAAGATGTTGGAAGATCAGCTGATATTTGCAAGGAGGGGGAAGCATACTCGTATGGCGTAGGAAGGGGGGGGGGGGGCAGAAGAAAATGGTTTGGAAAGTCCGAACCCTCCCCTTCAATTTTCACGAGCCCCCCACCCCACTGCAAGAACACTGCTACGAGGCGCGGGGAGCGAACAGACAAGACGCAAGAGAGGCCGAATAACTGCGGGATTAGCGCCGAAGACTGGCGTTTCTCTGTCTCCTGAAACTCAAGAAGTCTTGAGCCCTTTGAAGAAAGGGCTGGTCCCCGCTTCTCCGCAACGTAGAAACATCTCGCCCGCTACAGGAGGTGCACACACTGCTTCCTCACTCAAAGGAGACAACAAAGTTCAGCACCTGCTCTGAAACTCCTCTGGTGCTCCCGTAGTCTGTGCTGTACTCGAAGAATCGCGTGTTAAAGGCAACGCCAAAATTATTTTTTTGCGTTGCCTTTCCTCCCAAAACTGAGAATATGCAGATCTTCAAAGATTCGAAGATCGTTTGAGAAACCTTAGTAATTCCCCAAACGTTTTTATATAAAAAATAATAAACAAGCAGTGTTGGGAAGTACTCTAAGTACATGGTACTTAAAGTACTACTGTTTAGAAAACTTGTACTTTACTTGAAGTAAATTCTCTGAACACGTACTTGTACTTTCCGAGGAAAGTTAAACTTCCGACTTCAATGTACATTCCCCGAATTCGAAAACGAAAAATGGCGTATTGTCGTGTGAAAACGCACTCTTTCGAGACGTCATTTGGTCATTTCTCTGAGTAAGTAATGGCGGCTATAAGACCGATACAAATAAGTGCCTCATAAGTTGATTGTGTCAAATAGCTCGTCAGCGAGAGTAAAACGACTACTCTGTGACGACTTGACCTTATACATTATTTGCTGCCATTTCCGTAAAAAAACTGATGCACCTCCAAGTATCCCTGGAGCAATGCATATCAGTTTAAAAAAAAAAACTGTATAGGGGATGAAAGGGCATCGTGAAAGATTGTGTTAAAAGTGCTTGCACTTTAACTTGAAATATATTCTATTTATATACGTTACATCAAGTACATTGCACCCGGTGTACTTACTACTTTACTTGAAGTACATAACCTCTCATTTACTTTGTACTTACTTCAAGTAATTTTTAGGTGTACTTTACGCAACACTGTAAAGAAGCAAACACTGTCTAAAAAATCAAGCCGAGACAGTGCCAAACCTCAAAGTAGAAATTACACATTCGCAGTACATCATTGACCAAACAAACAAGAAAGAACAAAACAATTAGGCGCGCAGAAGCAGAACCAGCTATTAAAGCATTTCTGTAAAACAAAAACAAGACATTTGATATTTGGCTAGCACAATTTTGCAAACGGATCAAAACCTCTGTACTTTCTTTTTACCATAAAAAATATATAAAAGTAACTTCAAAAGTAATTCGCTACTTTTTACAGTAATTAGTAATTTACTCAATTACTTTATATTTGAGTAATTTCTATTCCACTCAAATTATCTTTGACATCAATACTCAGTAACTTAACTTTTTTTTGAGTAACTTGTACATGTCTGATTCTACCGGGGATGGTGGGCCCCAAATGGGGGCGAACGTGAATGCTGTAACCCTACACTTAGTTCGTAGAACCCCGCGTCGGAGATGTTTTGTTTTGTGCATGTCTGCTTTTGGGATCTCTACTTCGGAGGTGCTTTTGCTCCGTGTATAACTTCTCTGCTTTCGTACGTGCTTTGTCTTGTTTTAACTGATCTTTTGAACTTCGTCCGAAATGTGTTTTGTCTTGTGTATGCGCTTGTTTTGTCATGCTGATGTTTGGTTTGGGCACCGTGCCTTTTGATTGGCTCTAAGAAAACCTTCTGTGATTGGTTGCGAAAGTGGCTCCAGAACGCTGCTGAATCCAATATAAGCAGCCGCCAAAGTCCCGCAGAGGACTTGGCTCCCGGATACCAAGCCCTGGAGTCTGGACATCACCCTGCCTCTGGAGGCCAACCTGGACACAAACTTCGGACCCCTTACAGCTGTGGAGGAGTTCGGCTCGCCCGCCTTTGTGTGGATCCCTGTTTGTCGAGTTGGGCTGTGGTCGGGGCACCCGTTGGAGGTGTGATCGAGGAGGACGGCAGAGGAAGTCGCCAGAGGTTAGGAGTAGAACCCTCAAAAGCTTAATCTCACATTATATAATGTGCGAAGGGATGTAAAAGAGAAACTTGTCTATATTCGTTAAAGAAAAAGTTGTTTTGTTAATAGCAGTATCGTAATCAACGGAGAAAAGGATTCCTGTTTTTCTCCGTGACAGTATGTCACAAAGTGGCGACACCAGACAATTCTGTGACACGATGCCTCTTCCTCATCTTTACTAGCAAGGAAATACCTGCTCTAAATTTGAAAGCTTATTCTTGTTGTTTTACTGAAGTGATTACGGAAACTATAAAGCGCCGTACCACCCTCAAAGAAAAGACATTGAGGCTCGCAGAGTCTTGAGGAACGCGTCAGGAACGTACGTAAACCATCTCCCTTGTCATGCGAAGTCGCGAACCGTATACGCATATCAGGTTGTCAGATTACGTGAGGACGACTACAGAGTTCCGTCGAAGCTGTCGTATCTTCGCTGTTCCGCTTCTACGCGACATGGGCTGCTTTTGGGAGACGTTTTAGTAAGATGTACTTTGCCTTCTCTTGAGATTTACGAAACGATCCAATAGCATATTGACTAACTTTCTTTTGTGTGTGTCTGGTTTTTGAATGTACGAGGAATTCGTGTGTTTGATGAATGGCGTCTGCATTGGTGGCAAACGGTAGATTTCTTTTTTTCTTTTAGTGCAAATATTTGTTGTGGGGTAAAAAAACTGGTCGTCACGTTTGATAAAAAAAAAAAGAAAAACGTATCGCTCGTGTCTCGGCGAACGAAATCAAAGCAAGAGAGGAATCGAAGAAAAATAGACGCCTCGCGTCGCGGGGTCGTGAGGTGCAACAAGCCAACGCCGCCTAGAAGACATGTTCTGCGCATTACGTCATCGTTAGCGGACCCCCGAATCGACTCAAGTGGCAAACACGCTGAAGCTTGGCCAGAGTACGGCGCAAAGCGAGAGGTGCGTGCGTCTTGGCGTCGCTGCGTGCTCGCGTCCTGCTTGTTTTGAGGCGCTGAAAGAGGCGCTGGTATCGACGATGACGCGACCTAGGCGGCGCTGCGTGCATCCTCTAGTGATAACGTCTGCGGGAGGAGCAGGTCCGGGAAGGGGGGGGGGGTCTTTGTCTTTTAGGTAGAATTGAACATGTGCCGACAGTCCCCCGATAGTGCCCCGCGGGCCCGGCCCAAGCGCACGATGAGGGAAAGAAGTTCCAAGAAGTGAGTGCGAGGCCAGACTGTCCGCCCACGTTGAGCACAGAGAGACCACCCGGAAATTCTCCACCTCGAAGGGGTGTGCGCAGCGAGACGAAACCACCGACACGCCAGATGAGACTCCGAGACTTTCTTGCGCTCATCCGTTCTTTTTTACAATAATCATTCGGTCTCTATTCACTGTAGTAGCTTTCCCAGTGATTGTATAGGCACCGAGAAGCTGAAATTTGTCAAGTGTTTGATCGGTGAAGCGTTATAGTCACTATACCATATTTGCTCGAGTAATAGACGGACTTCCTGTGAACTAGGCTTCTGCGTCTACTTCCCGGCAGAACACACATAGAGGCAATCATCGCGGTCTTCATAAAGAAAACGCGGCGAATAACAAGGCCGAGAACACTATTCTCAGTAAAAATGCGATCTGAGCCGATAGCATTTTCGCGCGAAGACGTTATCTCTGCCCAGTAAATCGCTGCCAATTTTCTGCCGGCCCGGTGCTTTGCTATCCTCGTCCTCCGCGGGAAAGCAGACCCACAGGCTTTGTTCATAAACAGCACGGCAATTACTTGAGCAAATACGGTGCTTCATTTTAGCTTAAGTTCAAATGCAGGCGACGCTACGAGCTGATGGGACCAGTAACACAGCGTAAAAAGCGCATCATAATAATGTTCGCCATTTTTACACACCCGTGCTATAATCGCTGAACCAATCATAAACAGAAAAGTCCCAGTGATTGGCGCTTTTGACGCTGCTTGATTGCTCCCATTAGCTCGTATAGCGTCGGCTGCGTCTTAACTAAAGCTGAAGCGAAATATAGTGCTGGATTGATTTATGCAAATTGTACGCAGTGTAAAAATATTTCCTTTTTCCTTTAAACGAAATTTAGTTCCAATATTCCTCAAACGCCTCCGCCATCTCTTCCCTGCAAATACTTTCTAACAGAGCGTGGGTAGATTTCTCGGTCAGCAGTCCTCTTATATGAAAATATTGGTACTGTGACATCTGGCATTTTCGCTAGGTTACGTCCGTGCAACGTTGTCACGGAGTCATGCCTTCACGGCTTTGTAGTTTTAGTTTTACTTTGTTTTCGGGCCCCTCCGCGGGCCCCCAGTGTAGGTGGCCGCTGGTCGCCGCCGCGCAGACTTGTGCTCGTTACTTGAAAAATGTAATGGATTACAATTACAAATTACCGAGCCTCAAATGTAATGGATTACCGTTACGAATTACATTTGCTGAAAAGTAACGGATTACTTTACTCGTTACGTTACAAATTACTTTCATGTTACTTTTTCCGTACACTGATCTAGAAAACAATAAAAACAATTTTGATATTTTTCATAAATGTTCTGCAACACTACTCTTCATTTCTTATACGCCCGTACTATGGTAGCCCTTGTAGAAATAAAATATTGTATTTTAGAGAAAAAGTGTAGATGCACTCCGTTCACCTGTAAGCTGACAAGGCACCGAAAACTGCAACCACACCCGTCATCCCGCTAGCTTACGGCCTCCGGAAATGATCCCTGGAATTGTGCAGACAAATCTAGCTGTGCGCATGCTCAGTAGCAGCGTCTATCTCGGCTACGAGATTCGGAGTTAAAAAACCGATATACGCAAGCTCCCTTTTGATTCGGGTGTTTCGACTGTTGTTCACTAGAAAAGAAAAATTTGGTTCGAACGTTACAATGTCTTGCCAATGCAGAATGCAGGTGTCACAGCTTACCTTGATGTGTTTCCATAGATTATAGTTTGTTGTTGTTGATGATGACAATGTGCGTTGTTTCTTTGTTGTTTTTTTGGCAAGCAAAGTATGTACTGAAACTCTAGGTTTCTGTTCTCCTTAATGCCCTGAATTCTCAACATATCATTAAGAGATGGCCATGGAGACGACGGACACTCCATCATCGAAAGCTTATTCGTGGAGACCAGGGGAGGGGAGGGCATAGATAGCGAGAGAAGCTGTGGCCATCGGTCTCACGAAACAATAGAGGATCACACCACTTTTACGCGTTCTCTCTCTCTCTCTCTCTCTCTCTCGGCCAGCACTCCTTAGATGGCCTAACCCCCTCCCCTTTATATTGGCCGTTGACTAAGTGAGGAGTCCACTCGACCACCATGCTCAGACAAGTAAACCAAAAGAAGTATCGTCCGTACCCTCAAAGACGATGCTCTTAGCCTCGCACCGGGCGCTTTTCAGCCGTGCCTCAAGAGCGTGCTAGAATAAGTAGAGCACATCAGAGACAAAGAGAATTCAAGCCCCTTGCGCGAGGCTAGATCGTCTGTTACGCGAGTTGTGTAACCCACGAATCGAGGGGGTACGGACCTGCGTTTGATGTCTGTGCAGGTGGCGGGAGACGTCGAAGAAGTTGGAAAGGGTGAAACGGTGTAAAAGACAAAAACAAATAAAACACGAAGAGCCTTCTCCGGCCCGAGAGAAGAAGAAAACCACGATGGAAGGCGACGGAGAGGCTACTCGGCGTTGTCGTAATTGATATTTGTCTTTCGTATATTTGCACATGCCTTGCCCGTTTTTCTAGTGGTTCTAGTGACCGGTCATACAAAAAATCGTGTATTCTTTTCGGCTGCTCTCCCTTTTCCGATGTTTTCTATTTTGTTGAACTTGCTCTCTTTATGCTGCTGAATGTTCTGCTCGTATTGCTGCAGTTACTGTATGATGCTCATATCTTTAAGAAGTAACAAGTAATTAAAGTAATCCGTTACCAATATTCTGTAACAATATTACATTACAACTTACTTCCGAAAAAAGTAACGTGGCAATTACAAAATTACTTCAAAAAGTAACGGATTGCAAGTAATTCGTTACTTGTAAGGATTACTACCCAAGTCTGCCGCCGGGAGACCCGTGAAGTCTCTCCCTCGAAGTGGTTCACGAAGACCCCACTCCGGGTGTAAAGTGACACGGTCGTGTCTTTCTTCGACATGTGTACGGCGCCATGGTCCCCGAACCGTTCTGCCTGATGATCTGGTCGTCGACAGGCGGTTATCTGAAAAGAGCCAGGTTCAGGGAATTAAGAAATAATTCCTACGTATTGAGTGGGGTTTGTTTTTGTGCCATAGATTTGTTTCACTGTTTATGCACTTGAGTACTTCCTTTTGGTGACTGACTTTTCGTGTACGCGCCTGGTCTTGTGATCGTGCCTTCGTCCGTACTTTGTCTTGTTTTAACTGGTTTTGTGAACTTCGTTCGAAATGTGTTTCGTCTTGTGAATGTGCTTGTTTTGTTGTGCTCATGTTTACTTTGGGCACCGAGCCTTTTGATTAATGCTAAGAAAACCCTCTGTGATTGGTTGCCTCGATGGCTCCAAAATACTGCTGAACCCGATATAAGCAGTTGCCGAAGGCCCGCAGATGTCTTGGCTCCTGGATACTAACTCTTGAACAACATCATGCCCCTGGAGGCCAACTTGCACGTCCGATCCCCTTTGGCTGTGGAGTCTTCCGCCCGCTAACTTACAAACCTGGGACCTCTTACGGCCGTGGAGGAGTTCGGCTCGCCCGCCTTTGTATGGATCCTTGTTTGTCGAGTTCGGCTGTGGTCGGGGCCCCCGCTGGAGGTGTGATCGAGGAAGACTGCAGGGAACGTTTCCTTAGGTTTGAAGTATCCCCCGAAGTGTACATTTTTAAGTATTTGCACTAATCTAAAGTAGAAGTAAAAAAAACTACGCGACAAAAGTGGTGGAGGTAGCGGGGTAACGATCAACCGCAATAAGACCATTTGCAGAGAAATCGACAGTGGTCTGTACCTCGAGTAAGAAGCGATCTCAGCGACGTCGTCTCCTGATCAGCACCGTATCGCAGGGGATCAACAAGCCATCGTGTCTGGGGCCGCCCGACAGCTGCTTCCGGGACACACGGCTCGACGAGCTCTTCGACAAGGGTTTGCCTTCGAAGCAAGATTCCAGTTAGGCAATCAGCCCGCGTCCTGAGGAGCCAATCGGATTCTTCGAGTGACGCTGGGAGGATGGCCCCAGCACCAACTTGACCACTCATCGGATCTCCTATATTTACGGGGTCGACGGAGGAATCTGTTACGGAGTGGATCACGTGCTACGACCCCGTCGCTTCGCTGAACGCATGGGACAACGAGGCAAAAGTAAAATGCATCTTCCTGGCCATGGATGGTGATGCCCGAAAATGGTATACCACGTAAATTTCGACGGGGGCACCAGCCACGTGGGACGAGTGGAAGGCCCTCCTGCAGCGGTCGTTTGGGAGCAGGCACGCAGCTGACGTCACCCACCTTCGACTCCAGCATCGCCCGAACACTACTATGTCGTTCTACAGCTGTGCGCAAGGGTTGGCTCGACAATGAAGGATGAGGACCGACTCCGACAGCTTCTGCGTGGTCCGCGATTGGAGGTAATTGAAAAGGTCATCCTGGTTAACCCCACGACATGCACAGACTTCCTTCAGATCCTGCAGAGATTGAACCTAGCCAGCATGATGTCATAGAACATTTGGACTACCACATGTGCCGCCCAAGCTAACGTCACTGCACTTTCGGCTCTGCAGGCTCATCACCCAATTACACCTCTTTCCGGTCTGCTGCCCGCTAGTCAGATTTCCAACAAAATGGTGGGCGCAGAGCCTCACCGTCAGTCCGAGGCCCTATGTGCTTCCAGCATACCTACCGCTACGCAGCCTCAAGAGGCAGCTCCACCTCGAGTGCATTCTTCCGACCGGCAGCTAGGAAACATCATGACGTCTCTGCAGACTCGTCAGAACCGGCTGATTGGCATTGAGGGTAAGCTCGCTCGTTACCCCACACCATGGCTACCAGGAACTGTGCGAACATGCGACGGACGACCACTGTGCTTGTACTGCCAAAAAAGAGGGCATATCGCCCGACAGTGCTACACACAAACGAACGATGACAACCGGCGGGGTGTTAACATGACGACCTCCCACCGGCCAGTGGGAAACACCAACGGTCGGGCTTAGGTGGCGGGTCTGGCACTGACGCCTCAACGCTGTGGAGAAACTAACTGTTGACTGTGCCGGTTAGAGTTGAAGACGTGGAGACTTCCTTTGTTGTCAATATGGGATCGGCCGTCAACATCGTGTCAGCAGACTTCGCCTCCAAAATAAAGAGTGCAAAAGCTGTGAGTTATTCTCACTTTTTAACAAGGGCATAGGTGGCGATTTGGTACCTCCTGTCGTTGAGACATCGATATAATTGCAGTTTTGAGGAGCAACAATTGAGGAGACTTTCCTGTTCCTAAATGACTGTCAATATAAAATTTCGGGAGGACTGTCGTTCTGCAAAAAGGCGCAGCTTCTCATAGATTTCCCTCAGAGGAAACTTAAAATTTTAGATGAAGCCTACCAGCTTGAATTCGAAAAAAACACTAAACACACGGACAACGAGCCCGTGCCTTCGCGAAGTCAAAATACGAGTAAAGTTAGCATCCAGCCCCGTTGTGAAATCGCCCTTCCCGTGACCATTCGTAACGAAGGCGTGCATCTGGTCGAACCCAATCCCAAACTGAAAAGCGGACTCCAGGTAGCACGTATGATCACAAATGTAGAGAAGGGGGTAGGCTTCATTAGAGTTGCCAACACAAAAATGACCAGCACAGTTATCCACAGGGACAAAAAGATCGGATGGGCTTCATCGAAGCAAAGTCGTCACAGAGACTTGGCTTAATGAGCAAGTGACGAATGATGAGGTGTTTCCTGCTGGTTACAAAATGTTTCGAAAATATCGTTGTTCGAGAGGCGGGGGTGTGGCTATCGCTGTGAAAGATAGCATATCATGCTCTATTGTGAGCTGTACTTTCGACGCTGAAATGATTTGGGTAAAACTTCTTTTTTCAACGACGTCAATCCTTGTAGGTGCTTTTTATCGGCAGCCTCATGCCGACATTTCACACCTGCTGACACTACAGGACTTTATATCTGCATCTTACCATCGTTACACTCATGTTATACTAGCGGGTGACTTTAATTTACCACATATTGATTGGGATCATATGCAACCACTGCGGGAGTGTCAGCACTCTCATTTGTTGGTTGACATCGCTTTTTCATGCAATATGACTCAAGTCGTTCTAGTTCGACACGTGTTACTAATGCCGGTGAAAGCCTTCTTGACATGGTTTTTGATTCCTCTAAGATTGCACGACTAGGTGCCCAGTGCGAAATAGTCGAAGGTATCTCTGATCACTCTTTAGTAGTATGCACTCAAACGTTGGCTTGTCAGTTATCAACTACTATCGACATCAAGCGGTACCGTGACTTTAACAATGCGGATGATGTCGATATTTTAGACATTCTGCAGGAAAGTTATTCGCTTTTTTTACAATATGTATGATCCTGTTACAAGTACTGCCAATGAATTGTGGTTACGGTTTAGGAGTATAGTTCAGCACTGCATTCAGAAGTTTGTTCCATTGCGTATTAGGAGAACGGAAAAGTTAGGAGAACGGAAAAGTTCAAATGTAGCATGAAAACATGCTACATTTGAAGCGTAAAATACGGCGAGTTCGTAAATTTGGTAACGGGAATAACATTTCGTCTTTACCGTTTTTGCGCAGACGGTTGAGGTCTTCTGTTAAAAATGCTAAACACCGTTTTTTTAACGTTACCTTGCATAACTATCTGCTTAGTGATCCCCGAAAGTTTTGGAGGTTTTTGAAACGAAAGAAATGTTCTTTCTCGGACATGAAACTGTGCAATATCCTAACAAATAACAAGCAGATAATTTCAAATGCTTTCAACGAGTACTTCACGTCTATATTTACTGTGGAAACTGGAATAGTTCCAAGTTATGAGAGTTCTAGAATAGTGATTCCGGACATCAGCATTACTGAAGAGGGAGTTTTTGCGGCCCTCCTTAACCTTGACGTTAGGAAGAGCCATGGTCCCGACGACATTCCGAATGATTTTTTGTTTAGATACGCTGAATGGTCGGCAAAGTTTTTGCATTTGATTTATTGCCATAGTCTCAATACGGGAGACGTGCCTGGGACATATCCCATAATGCACCTCGGGGGGGGGGGGGGGGGTCACGTGACGTCAGGGTGAGGGGGGGTCACGTACCCCCCTCCCCCCCCCCCCCCCCCCGAGGTCACGTGACCCCAGGGGGGGGGCCGCGCGGTGCATTATGTGACATTTCCCATAATGCGCCGCGCGGTTACGCCGACGCCGACGGCGACGGCGACGCCGCTCAAGCCGGGAACGGGCGCCTAAGAGCTGCGCTCTAAAACATAAAAAAATAATGGATGCTCAGGTTGGTGTTACCGTGCCTCAGACAAACCATGAGGCTGGCGATTTTCATGTCGAGCTCGGTTCACACCTTTGTTTAGAAGAAAACACGAACTCCACGAAGTTATTCGGAAATTCCACCACCTCTTCACGGGAGGAGACAATCCCATTCAGAGTACTCATTTGACGGAGCATGCGATCGAGACCGGCGATGCGGTGCCTATTCGGCAGCACCCTTGCCGGCAGTCACCCTTTGCGACACAAGTGGTTGAGGATGAAGTCAAGAAGATGTTCCGCGATAATGTTATCAGGGAATCGCATAGCCCATGGTCATCACCTGTAGTGTTCGTGCGGAAGCCCCATGGAGGCTAGCGTTTTTGTGTGGACATTAGAAGGGTAAATGCAGTGACCAAGGAAGACGTCCACCCGCTTCCCCGAGTAGACGACATTCAACACTTTCTCCAGAGAGCTACTTCTTTTACAACCTTTGAGCTCACGTCTGGATGCTGGCAGGTGGGAATAAAGGAAGAAGACAAGCCCAAAACCGCCTTCACTTCTGGCCTCGGGGTCTACGAATTTAACGTCGTACCCTTTGTATTGTGCAACGCGCCCGCAACTGTCCAGAGGATGATTCCTTCTCATACAAACGACACGGTGTCGCCCCAAGAATGCTCGAACAGGTTTTCTTCAGACATGCTTCGAAGATATCTGCAGACAGTCTTTTGCACAGGAGTGTCATACGAAGAAGAAACATGCCTCAGACAGTGTCTGCAGACCTGATGTATAGCAGCGTGACCGTGGCTTGGCGTACGCGGAGAGCAAGTCGTCCGCTTCTTGCGCAGGCGTTGCGGTGACGTCAGAAAGACGCCGAGCTCTGATTGTCTTTGATTGAAGGATAGTAAGTAGACCTCAAAGCAAGCTGCTTTGAGGTCTACCCACTATCCTTCCAATCAGAACCATTCAGACGGTTCGGCGTTCTGAAGTCACCACAGCCCCCGCAAAAGAAGCATACGAACTTGCGCTCCGCATTGGTACACCCAAGCAGTGTAATATCCCGGTCTCACAGTCATGACAAAGGCCTTCATACCGAAGACCTTTGAAGAACTGTCCATGCCCACACCTGCCGAGTGGCGCACGCGCAGACTCGAGATCACGAGCTCATTCGCCTCTCGTCCGAAGGCCTTCGATCTGAAAGCCTTTGATATCGCCAAGGTGGATAAAGACGTGAGCAAAACGCGGCAAACTCCGGGCGCCGACATCGGCGGTTCCGAGAGAAAGAACGAGAAAGAGAGCGGCAAAAGAGCGGAAAAACAAAAAGCAGACGAAAGGCTATAGGCGTGTTAGTTTTACCGCGACGAGTTGAAGTTTCTCAAGCGCATGACAACTTTATTTAGTTTTATGCATTGTCTGTGTTTCCCTGCAAATCGAGCTAGACACGAACAAAACATCACCTTACAGGTGATGTTTTGCTCCTTCTTTGTGCAAATTAAGGCGTCACCAGTGATATGGGTTCATCGGAGCCCCCAATGGGACCGCCAATGTCCGCGTCTATGCCCCGCCGGCCCGAAGCAGCCCGAATGCATGAGACCTTTCCCTCCAGAAATTATTATATTAACTCCTTGAAAATCCCTGTGAAGTAGAGTGAACTTATTCCTATTCCCCAGGCAGCTATCAGTCCCGGTTCTGCACTGGTTCGCCGGCACCCTCAAGGCCTTCGGTAGGAAGCCTTTGAGTGGCCGGTGGAAGGGGGATATAAGGCTTTATTTATTTATTTACAAATACTGCTGATCCCTATCAGGGATCGTAGCAGGGTGAAAAGTAACATAAAACAAAGCGATAAAGTACCAAATAGTTACTCATTCAGAACACAAGAACACAAGCGGAAACAAATGCACTTACTGAGTCTTGGTTAATAATTTCGTAAGGAAGCCCATTCCATTCTACAATCGTTCGAGGGAAAAAAAGGAGAATTTGAAACTGATGATGCGTGGTTGGTAAGGTGCAATGGTAAGTGCGGGTCTTCCTCGGGTGGCGTAACCAGTCGAGAAAGTGATATATTCGTCAACGTTAATTTTATACTGACCCTTAAAATGCATGGCATTCTATATTTTGGAACGGAAAAGTTTTCTTGCGAAGTCGAAACTTGTTTTGAATACATACTTTTTTGCAACACTACAAAAACTATTTATATCACCGAAACGCATTGTTACGTCGTAAGGCTCTCCTGAACTCGACTACTCACCAACGCAAAAACGGTGAACAGAACCCCAGCCGCTCGCCGAAACCCCGAAATGGGTTATGTTTATATATACATTTTTTTTTATTTATTTGTTTACAGATTCTACGACCTTCTCACGGAAGGCATCGTAATACCGGGGGAAAGGTGCAATATTGGGGATATCAGTGCGACAAAGTTATTCACAACATTCCTAACAAGAAAGCACAATTAACAGTTCACACAATACTAACACAACAAAAGGTGGCAACAATAGCAAGAGAATGCGCGGTCAGAAGTTACCACACACACACACACACGCACACGCACACACACGCACACACACACGCGCGTGCAATGCCTAAAGAAACTGGAGCTGTGAAGAAATGACACATGAGTCACACGTAAACATGATAATTCAATACTTTTAGATCACAATAGCATGGGGTTCATTTTCACAATGAAACGAGCGATACTTTAATTGATTGTGAAGATGCTGCACTAATAATGTCAAAAGGTAATTCATTCCACTCTTTTACGGTGTTAGGAAAAAATGAAAATTTGACTGATGTTCTGTAAGTGATAAGCTATGATAGTTTCGTGTTCTACTCGCGAATTTTAGAGAAACATAGCGTGACTTCTGTATATTAAAGCCATCGTTGATCACTGTGCATGAGAAAGTGAGTCTATTAATTTTCCTACGTGTTTGAAGGGGCTGGATGTCTGCTAGGCCGTAAAGTGTACTCACGGAATCTAGAATTTTATACTTGTTGTAAATGAATCGAAGGGCTTTCTTTTGTATTATTTCGAGTTCATTTTTGTTTGATGACGTGTAAAATGTAAATGGAAATTCGAAAAAAGATGGCGTAAACTGCCATTGCACGTAATCGAGTTATCCTTGTTGTAGATATTAGATGAAAATCGTTCGAATCCTCTTTACGCGCGATATAGCACGTATCAATCGCTCGTCTGTGCCGCGAGTGCGAGGCCGCTCTCTTTCCCTCTCTCCCTTTTTTATTTATCTCCACTCTTTGCGAATCTCAAATTAGGAGATCACATTTCCCAGACGCGGTAATACGCATTTCGTGTCGCAGGCCCCGTGCACTCCAATCGCACACATACCCCCAGCGAAAAAAAAAAAAAAATAACGAAGTAAGGCGAAACCTCTGCTTTAACGATGTAAACACAAAAGGTATAAAATAACAAGAAAACATAACTGCAACTGAAACCAAAAAAAAGGGGACCAGACTCGAAGCAAATTGGGGAAGTGGAGATACCCTCCGGACGTCCCAGCACTCCACTCCGCCTAATGAACTGAATCCGACAATAAATTCACACACACGCACAAACACTAGCATAAGCGCACCCACATACAAACGCACGCACGGACACATGCATCGTCTACGCGCACTCAGTGTGACTGGCTTGAATCGTGCACGCATGCGCGAAGGCGTGCCCTTCCCTCGTGTTGGGGGTGGCGTGCATCGTGCGCATGTCTATGGCGGCGCCTAGTCCCGCGGAAGCGTGGATGAATTCGCAAATAAGTGCGGACATCGCCCGTCGCCGCTGGGGGAGCGAGGGGGGCCTTGTTCGACATCCACTTCACGGCACGCGTCGTCGGCGTCGATGCTGCGTGGATCAGGCAGTGTACAGAGCTGGTCAAGCGCGGCGTTTCCAGCTGGTGGAGTAACCATCAATTAACGTTAATCACGTACTTTATAAAAACACAAAAAAAAGAGAGAATGTTAGTCTGGGAATTGAATGCGTATGGTAGTATGTATGCGCGAAGTAGAGGTAGTGAAAGTGGCGATCTAGTTAAGTAACGACGTGGTAATAATATTTCTGACGAGAAATAATAAGAATCGGAGGAGTCACGACAGCGCGACAAATGAACCGGTATTATAGTGCTATATGATTTTTTGTTGTTGTTGTTGTTTTCTTCCTAGTGTCGAGGTTCAAAACCATTAAAAAAAAAAATGTCTGGATTTTTTTTGTATGTATTTATTGCCACCGTTTCACGCGCCAGAAAAAAAACTTCGTGCAATTTCAGGGGAGTGATGACTGCTCGTGAATATATTTTTTATAGGCGCGCAAGTTTGGGGAGCCTCATTGACTCCATCTTAAAATGAGGCTTTCCCTAACTAAAGAACACTTGCGTCTCTTTGAGTGAGATGGAAAAGCGCTTCTGCGCTCGTGTGCTTAGATTCCAACATTTAATGGTTCAGCGCTCAGTTGG
Organism: Ixodes persulcatus; assembly: GCA_013358835.2. Classification (NCBI taxonomy): domain Eukaryota; kingdom Metazoa; phylum Arthropoda; class Arachnida; order Ixodida; family Ixodidae; genus Ixodes; species Ixodes persulcatus. Next base: position 1,647,305 of record JABSTQ010011253.1, read on the forward strand.
CGCACATGCACTGCTCAATCAAGAGCTGCGCCCGTGTGCTGCAGTAGGTATGTATACATTCGCTGGGCCTTTTTAGAAAGGTTCATCCAAACCTAGCAGCACCTCTGTTCTTTGAGCACGCAGTTCACAAATAAGTGAACTCACTGTTGCTGATGCAGCGTCAAAATATTTGTATACGTATTCATATCACCATCGTGTAAACAAAGCCCAGTTTCCCTTCATATTCATGCTACGTCTTCAGCCTCTGCCCTATCATATACACGTATAGTTCTGAACTCCCCACTTTGTGAAATAATATAGGAAGCCCATGGCACCCAAATAAGAAAAGTTCCTCCACAAATTTAAATTATCAGGTTTGTCGAAATTTGTAACCTGGAATTTGCGCTCTTTTGAAAGCACTAATTTCTATTTTTCAAATGCGGAATTCTAATCCCCTGACTATAGTAATGTGAATGTTACTGAATGTATCTTCCTATATGAAGTGTGACACGTCGTGAAATGTGGGAGATCAGAACTAGATTTAGATTTTATAGCATTTCATAAAATGCACGTGCGAAAACATTTGTGTGTAGGCCTGAAATGTATACGAAGTGAAAACGATACTTGTGCCTTTGGGTATAGGGGAAGCTTGTCCACTCTGTCACGACATCAAAAGATAATCGCTGCATTAGAAAGGTCCCGCAGTCTGCACAAATCCGGCATCGTATGTGTCTTGCAAGAGCGTGGAAAACTGCGTGATTGTCACACATTCCTGATTAGCCTCAGCTATATTTTCTCGCATATTCCAGGTTCAAACGTTTTATTATTTTTTCGCCCCGCATACCAGATATGGAACCCACGTGACTGAGAACGACAGGAAACAGAAAAGGTCTATACGCTCCTCAAGGGAGTTCTACGCGGTTAATCAAACGAGACCGTGTGCTGCGCTGGTCCATTTCGCTAGTCACGACTGCTATATAAACAACTAGAAGGGTGAAGGGTAACAACACGATAACGACCTTTATTCACACCATTTCCCGTGTGGTATACGGTTTTGATAAGTACTAAACCCGTTTTCACCGGAAGAAAAAAAGGAAGTTTTGCGCAGTGTTGACACGCAGTGCGAAGTAGCTCTTACGAGATTTGCTCGTCGGAGGAAACAGCAATGCTTTTGGCGTTTGTAAAGTGTACGTCTTGATAAGATAACATATACATTATCTAAAATTCCCTACATGTATCTTAATTATCCACATAAAAGAGGAAATTAGTACTGCTCCGCGAGGAGCCGGACTTTTTTTTACTACTGTTGTTGAGGCGAAAACGGGAGTATATATATTGGTTTCAAGAGGTTCGTGGTTTCTCCTTTGACCGTTATATGGCGCGAAGGGCGTTCAAAGCCACAGAACCCTGTCGCTTTATTGACCGTTTGCAGTCGTACACTCAGGGTAACGAAAGAATGTCTCGTTTTAGCATTTCAACCGGTGCTTTTGACTGCACAAAAAGAAAGTACCTACGCTACTATATTAAAAAAGAATACAAACGACCACGCAAAGTGCACTGTAATTGACAGCGATAGCTGCTGCATTGTGGAAACGCATGTTGAGATTTGGCTTCAGCCAGTGTGCTGTACAATGTTTGCAATTGATTCTTTGCTTTAGCCTTTCAGTGGATTTGATGATGGAGACTCGTGGGAGGAGATGTGTGCTTTGGTGGAACAATTGCGCGAAATGTTGCATGTGTTAAACAAACAAAAAAAAAACTTTTTATCTTTTCTAAAATGGTGGCGCCCGTGCCTGCACCTGCGTTGGAAGAAGGTAAAGTATGTACGCGAGCTGTTTGGTAGAGTCTCAGAGCGCCTCCACAGAACAGCTTTGGGCGGCGGCAGTGGGGCGGCGAGAGAGCGTGTCCGCACAGCGCAGCGACGTGAATATTTCTCAATAGGGAGGAAGGGAGAGCGTTCTCTCCGCGATCACGTGTGTTTTTCGGAACATCGGTGGCCTACAAGGGGAAAAGGGGGAGAGCGAAAGAGAGAGCGACAGGAAGTGAGAGAGCAGTGCCTCTGCTGTAGAGTAGGGTTTTTAGTTCGTAAATTAGCATTTTTTGCCGGGAAGGTTCGCTAACAGCTACCGCTGTAAAGAGCTTAGCAGAAACGCCGGGGTCAGTTCCTTTCTATAGACCAGCACGCGGTTTGTAAACAATTCAGCGTTAGCCTAGACCAGATGAGGGCGCTGTGCTTGTGCAGAAAGCGAATTCGCGAAAAAATTGCTCTGTGCACGTGCGGTGAATCGTCTGTGTATGCGCCTCTCCACCGCAATGATGTAACATCAGACGCGGATGTCCTTGTTTACAATATACTTCGATTCAGCATTATGGCCCGTTCACATTTTTGCAACCGAGTAGGACTGGCCGAGACCAGACCGGTTTTAAGCCTCTTGCGACGGCGTAGGACCCAATGCGCTGCTGCGGAGCTGGTCCTAAGCCGTCGCAAGATGCTTAAAACCGGTCTTGTCTCGGTCGGTCCTACTCGGTTGCAAGTTTGTGAACGGGCCTTTACTTGGCAAACACTGAAAGCCACCGCTCCAGCAAACCAATCAGGGCGTCGGTACGAGCCATCTGACAACCTTCTGCCGGAGTTCACTCCTTAAGGAAGCTGTGGCATGCTTTAACAGGGACCATAACCGTAAAATTATCTTTGGTCGCGACACGCAACGAACCTGTGAGCCGCTATCAATGATTGCTTTAATCAATGAAAAGTATAGAGGCCAGACGCAAACTTGAGAAAGGCTGTACTATGCTGACGGTCGTCCGAGGGCCGGTCTGGAGTACAAAAGACGGCCCAGGGCGCGCACGCTACCAGGCGAGACCCCCACGAGCTAAAACCCTTAAAAAGAAGTGCGGTGCTTCATTAGCGCGTGCCCGAGACGCAGGGGCCGCAACCCTGCTCAGCCTCTTCATTGCAGGACTGAATAGGCGGAGGAGAAAAAGAAAAGCGGAGGAAAGGGAAGGAGGAGGAGCTGCAAGAGGAGGACCACCTCGCCGCCATTCCCGAGGAACAACAGCACCGCACCATGGCGAGACGGGAAAGGACTATGCAAATGAAGAGAATCAGTTAAGCTTCGAACCTCGCGATTGTCATTAGGCCGTGTTGCCGGATATGAATATGTATAAGCGGAGCTGGCGCTGGGCTCGGCTTCAATTTCTCTCACCCTCTCTCTCATCACCTCTCTTTCTCATCGTGTGGCCCCCGAGGCAGCGGCGGCGCGCGGGCTTGCCCAGGCTGGTGGTGTCCTGCACGTTAGTGTGTTAAGCAACCCGGAGTGCAGTCGGTTCCTCTGGAGAACGCACGCGCTCTGCGTATTAACGCCGCTCATTGCCAAGAGAAAACTTTGAGAGAAAGAAGAGGGGATATCCCCCTTTTATCTCCCCGTCTCTTTCTCCTCTTGCGGAGGGCGAACTCTCCGCGTCTGTGGAAGTATACGGTGATCGCGCAGGAGGCTTGTCTTCGCTCGCGGGCGAAGCACCGTCCGCGCAGGGTGTGTGCGCCTGCGCGCTATATATGCAGGCGTTTCAAAAAAGTAATAAAACAGAAAGAAAAACACAAAGACTGTAGCGTCCGTCGGAAATATGGGCCCGCTGAGCGCAGTGTCCCGAGTACTATATCTTCTCTTCGGAAGAGAAAGAAAGGTGGTATGCGTTAATTATGGCTGGTTGCGAAGCTGCGTCCTGTCGCAAGAATTTGTTGTATCTTTTTTTCTTTTTTTTTGTTGTTTTTTGTTTGTTTGAGGGGAAGAGGTATTTCCCTTATGTCTCTGTAGTGGCGTATTAAGTCGGATGATTATCTCAGGTTCCGTTACTCATGGAGCTCTAATTAGTGGCACCGTTGTCCGAAGTGGCGTGCCCTGCCGCACGTGCCAGTATGGCGGGATATCGGTGCTGTGGTGGCGAATGATATCGTCGGAGACAGTTCGTCTCTCGCGTTCAGTAGTGCAATTTGATATGACTCGCTACCCTACGAATATATTAAAAATTTTGAGAAGACTGTATGCTTTCTTCAATAAACAAAAAAAAAAAACGCACGTTTCGGTGCGCTAGACAAACTTTCGTTTTCGGGATTTTCGAGACAAAGAATGTCACTGGGGTTTGCCTTTCGTGAATGGCACAAAGCCCGATGTGTCGCCACAGGAAAGCTTTTGCAAGCTTTCCTCGGCAAAGATAACTTTGCAAAGATAACTGATAACTTTGATTATGCAGATGACTAAGACAGCACGAGAGTTCAAAGGTCAACTACCTTTGACAACTTATGTTTGTTTGCTAATAGTGGCAGAGCATACGTAATAATAAGCGCGTATGTTTATGATCGCGCCTTTATGATAGGAAGGTGACAAGTATAGTCAGCGTGATGAGACTTTGTGTTTCCTGAAAGCAACGTCCTTTGTATTCATAATAGATCATAAACAGTTTCTGTTGCTTATGTGAGGAAACTCGTGAAGAAGATAGACAATGAACGCCTAACTTGCATTTTATCTGACGCTGGAAATAATGGTGTGTCAACATCATGTGATTTGTTATTTCATATTATCACATCTTCAACCTACATGTGTTTTCTGTTCTCAACTGTTCTTTTTTTTTTTTGCGATATAAACATTTTTTTGGTCGGTTTATTTATGAATTCCGATGAAGTGTATAACCGCGCTCGGTTTCGCGGGTGCCTGCAGTCTTTCAAGTAATTTTTTTTTAAGATATTCAGTTTAATGGACAATGGGCAAAACCGAGCAGCCCCTAGCGGCTCAGGGGCATTCTGGGAAACATCAGTCAACCAATATTTTAGCTTTAAATTCTTCCATCGGACCGCGGCCAGCCGCAAGTGGACACCGCGGACCTGCACCACGCCCCTCAACGCAGCGTACCTCGCCGAGTCTTCGTAGGTTGACGTTCTATGTGCATATGATGCTGTAAGTGTACTTCTCTTCTCGTGAATTTGTCTCTCAGAATGTTCGGGAAAGAGGAAGACGAGGTGGCAGCTAGTCGCCAAATGAATCAGGGCAATGAAAGTGAAAGAACAAGATGACTTCAAAACGATGCTAATTTTGGTGTTGTGAAAGTCCGATGCTAATTTTGGTGCTGGCCCTCCTGAAAATCTGTCTAAAGCGGAAACAAACACCCACAACAAGTCGATGCGTAAAGCACTGTACGCCGGTCGACATTAGGGTTAGTTTCGCTGAAGCGACGTGGCTTGCCTATCTCTTGAATCAGTTACCGTCTGATAAAGTCACGAGAAGAGAAGTATACTTACTGCATCACATGCACGCGTACGTCAACCTGCGTTCAATCCCCACCCCTACCCGTTTTGATCCGGATGAGCATCGTACCGGCGTACGGTCGTGTATCACACTGCGTAGTACACGTTAAAAAACTCAGGCTAGCAGTTGTATACTGCATTGGCTAAATTTCTCATTCACACCTGAGACACCAGACACCCATTGTGGCTGTCTAACTTATAAACATACACACTACATTATTATTTGCTCAACCTACAAAGACTCGGTGAGGTACGCTGCGGTAAGACGTGTGATGCAGATCCGCGGTGTCCGCATGCAGCAGGCCGCGGTCCGGTGGAGGAAACCGAGGCTAAAATTTTCGTTGACACATATTTCCCAGAATGCTCCTGAGCCGCTAGTGGCGTCTCTGTTCTGCACATTGTCCATTCACCTAATTTCTTTTAACACAAAGGTTGGGACTTCCTGCGTAAGAAACTGTAGCAGTTAAGAGTGGCGAGTTTTAGAATTGTCAACACGACATCTGTATACGCAAAATAAAAGCGTCGTTTCCTTGCACCAATTTTAAAGGGGCACTAACACTCCAAAGGTCATATTTTTGTGTCTAAAATGATGCAAGATGTAGTCATAGACACGCAAATAAATACCACAACGCAAAAAAAAAAAACATTTCCTCACGCGCGCGCACGCCTTTTTATCTTTTTTGTACCTTTTTGCTTCTTTTTATTTGTGACATCAAAAATTATAAAATTCGAAGGCTTCGGAAGCGACATTTTTATAATATTTAATAACGGAATTCGTAAAACATGATTTTTAACGCATTTCCGAACTCACTGCGGCCCTCCGTTTTGAAAGTGATGTCGTCCGGAGTGATGTCGCCTCCTGGATTTTTATCCTCCGTCGGAAAACATGGCGGCGTCGGCACATTCACTAAGGGTGATTGGTCTGCTCAACACGAGAGGCGGCGCGAGCGAAGAAGGGCAGTTGATCGCGGGACGCGGGCGAACACGACACTTCGTGTGGGGACGGTCCGGAGGCGTGAGAGCAACTCGAGTTGCAGGACGACTCAAACTTTGACGTCACTGCGCTGGCGCGAATCGCGCGGGATCTTTAAAGTCGGCTTTGCGAAATTGTTGTTTTACTTCACAAATACTGATTTACCAAGTTTCGAATTTTGTGGGTAATGTCGAGGCATCGTTATCAATAGTTTCAGGTAACCTATCGGTGCCCCTTTAAACGCAGTTCGAGCTCGGCGCGCACCGAATAGTGACGACGCTGTCTATTTTTTTTTTTTTTTTGTACGCAGTTTTAAACCTCGCTAGTGTCTCGGGTTTGCAATATGTGTTGCAAAAAAAACAACAGCCTGCATAACACTCACCTGAGTCTAGCGTTTTCCATGTCGAATAGATACTGACTTTTAGTGGTTGGCGACGCCGAATAAACAAAACGAATCTGTTAAAAAAAAATAAAAAAAAAAAGATAAGTTTTCACGGGTCAAAAAAGTGGTGCCTGGCGTCCAACTTCAGTCAAGTTGGCTCTTTAATTTTATTCAGCCAATTTTGCGGAAGAGAAATGTCAGGTTTAATTTGACTGGCATGCCTCTCATATTATATCTTGAGTATGACGTAATCAAATAACATATAACAAATAGTTTATTTCATAATGTCACATTTGTGAAATGTTGCTAATGAGTGCTTTAGCAGGGCAGATAATTAAAAAAATTCCGTACGCGGCCTGGGTCGAACAGTCAAAATAATTTTCGAGTACTTAATTTCTTTAAATACAACAAACCGTTACAGTACCTATTGTTTTTATAGACTCTCTGAGTTTTTGTAAGAGTCTTTTTTTAGTTGGCAAAGTTCACAAAACGTTGGGTGTTTGCAAAAACCTAGCAGTGAATAGTAAACTCGCTAGTTAATCTGTTTTTTTCCGATTCAGCAGATTGCTAATCAAGATGCCGACCTGCTTCTTCAAATTAATGTGTTAGTATCTTCACTAATTTTATATATACAATTTTAACTAGCGTAAATAGGTACGGCCTTGGACGATAGTAATCCTCCTTGTACATCAGTTCACTCGTTTGGCCGCTGACCATGGCCGGAATTAACGATGAGCATAATTAAATGCATAAAAAAGTGTCCGTAAAAATAATAATAAGTAAAATAATGTAGGCTCGAAAACACTTTGTGGTTCTCAAAGTGGCTCAACGCCAAGGTTTCATTAATTGTGTGCTACAAGGGACACATTTGTATCAAAATATTAAGCATAGATGACATAAAACAGCAACACAGCCGCGAGCACATTGAAACCGAAACCAACCAAACTGAAGCCACCAAATGGCGGCGAGTGCGTCCGCGCCCTCTATCCACCGGTGCGGCAAGTACTGTGATGAAAATGTCTATCAGGAAAGTAAAATTGGAATGTTAGCTGGATTGTATGGACACAAGCGCGTAGCGTAGAGCGTAAACTGTACTTGCATTAACACTTCACGGGCCTGCCTTTATTATACTGCATTTACCCGATCAAGACTCAGAATGTTCTTTCAAAGTTTCGTTCAAGCGACAACTGAAGCATACTACTCGAAGCGTCAATCGGTATCCTCACGAATAATCTAGTCACGACATCAGAAGTGTAAGAGAGCATCGAGGAAGCATCTCTTCGCCAATACTGGCTTTCGGTAATTTAAGGAATACCTTTCACGCACTTCCGCAGCAAGCCCGACCTTTTTTTTTTTTTTTTTTTTCCCAACACTCGCCAACGAATCCCTTCTTTTCAATTGTCCGCCCATCCGCGGCTCCTCTCACCATCCACCGAAAACGAATCCCCGAAAAGATTCAAATCTTTACAGTAGCCCGGTCGCGCAGCGACCACAATTTATATGGCGCGCTATTTATAATGCACCGAAACGCGCGTCAGATGGAAGCGGCACGTCGCCCATACGCCGCCCCTTCGCGGGCGCTCGAATTCGAATATGCAAATTGTCGCGTGGAACCGTAAACACGTGCTGCACGGACAGCGTGAACTCCTCGAAGCAAAAAAAGAAAATGGCGAGCTCGGAATACGTTACCGAGAAAGGCGCGTATGTGGGAGAGGCGAAGAGGAGCGACCACGGATGTGATAAACGACGGCGTTGCGCGTGTTTGTCACGCCACACGTGCTGCCTATCTCTCGTCTGATAGGGGAATAAGTAATGAAGTGCATCTTGACAGCGTGGCGGGCCTGCAGCGATTCGCTGCGCTTGAGTCGCTCGCGAAAACAATGCATCGTCATAGTTTGGTCGTCCACCGCGCTCGCAACAATGGATCTGCGTTTTCCTGCCTCTTTCGGGAAAGTGAAGGTCCTCTTCAGACGGCCTTTCGTGGATGTTAGATTATTGTCCGTTTAGAGTTTATGAGGTGTTAAAGCAATTGGAAGGTGAGGTGTTGTTCATGATTTTCTTGCCCAAATCTGCTGAAGACGACGTGTCTTCCGACCCTAGATAACGTTTTTTTTTTTTTTTTTTTTTATAGGTACCAAACTATTATTTTGCCTTTTGCTTCCAAGGAAACATGAATCCCCGATTAAAGTGTAGTGTCTTTAAATTATTTTCATCGAAAAAAAGAAAAAAAAATCTCGTTTTTTATGAAAAATGAATTTTTAATTTATATGGTCGACGATTACTGAAAGTTAAAGCGGAATTATAAACACTTTTCGAAATTACTTTTTGTTTCAATATTTTCTTTTTAAATGGCACAGAAGTGAACGAATTGGAGAGTATGGCCGAGATAGTTGATGAATAATGGCTAACATGTGATGTCAGACTAATTCGTGCCATAGCAGTACGAAATTGCGAAGCTGGATTCATAGACAAGGACGCCTGTCCGTGATTTGTCCTTTACGTTTCAAAAAGACGCGTTCGTAATTTTGATATTTTCTAGCGCTCCGTGTGTACATCCTCGCAGTGGGAATAGAGCTGTCCGGGCCAAGCCGAAAGCCCGCACCGGACCCGGCCCGCGGGTTGGCTGGGGCCGGGGCGGGGAGCACGCATCGTTCTCGGGACCGGGCCGGGCCCGGGCTTGGGCCCAAGACGTGTATTATCTCCCACTGTCGAGGGACCTCCATCTGGGCCGGTCTCGGGCCAGGCCGGGCCGGGCAGGATCAGGTAGGCATTCCGTCTAGCCGGGCCCGGGTCGGATAAGACTGAGAGTCAAAAGCCCGGGCCGGGTTAGGCATGAAAAGGTAGGCGCATGTGAATACCTTTCTATTGGTCTATTTTCTTTCTTTGTATTTTTCGGTTACATTCCATGATTCAATCGAACTTGTGAGAAAGTTTGGAACGCCTTCTAAAAGTGGCTTTGAAATTGTCAGCTTTGGAATTACTGCTAGGAATTGCGCCGGACACATGCGCATCTAGAACCTGACACTAAGCATGCGTCATGTTTTCGATGCTTACGTGTTTCTTGTGTTCTCGGCTCCGTCATCGAACAAAGAACACAATCCACAGATAGCATTAAAAACAAGAGAGAAAATCTTTGTTTTTTCGTCCTTGCCCACGACCGCAATCAGCGTTTTCCTGCAGTCGAAGCCGTCGCTTCGACACCTCACCGCCGGCTTTGGTCATCGAACACTTCGCCGCGCGAGCGAAGCCTTCCATTCTCTCGTGCACGGCGCGCAAGGCGAAGAAGGTCATCGAATGTCGAAACAGCTCACCCAGCAAGCATCTCAGTGGTGTTCGGCGGCGGCGGCCGCCATGCCGCGACGAAAACAATGACCACTTTTTGTTTTTATATATTTCTTTTTTTTCTGCATCTCCAGAAAGTCCCGGCGGGCTCAATGGCTAAATCGTGATTTTCTTTCTTCCGCGTTATTGTATGGGCCACAGGTAAGCTAACAAAAAAAAAATAAAAAATCAACGATAAAATAAAGCGAAATATTTTTTTTTCCCGAGAGCAGAGAAGAGAACGCGGCGCGTGCATGCTCGCTCCCTTCCTCCCCCTCCTCCCTGCTGGTTCTTTCTTTTGCTGCCTTTGAAGCGGGAAATGGCAACGTGGGACATTTGGCTTAATGTCTTTCTGAAGGAAGACGAAGGACGGACAGGAAGGACCCGTTCGCTCGCGTCAGGCCGCACTGTGCGCGACGCTGGGTCTCAGGTGGGAGTCGGAGCGCCGTCCAAGGCCTCTCTTCTGCGCCCAAGATTTCCTCCGATGCCGCTTGCGAAGAGTCGTCAGTGCGTGGCTGGGCGCCGAGCCTGCCTTCCAGGAAGAACAAAAACAAAACTATAATGCGAGGCAAAAAAAAAAAAAAGTATAGAGGCACGTTCGGAATCTTTCCCGCAGCGGCTGCGATCTGTGTGTCGCATCGCATCGTGGATTCGAGCATGAGCGGGTGTGTTCGGAGGCGGAGCAGGAAAAAAGTAAAAAGAAAGATATCGTACTTTTTTACGAGGATATGAAATCAACAACCAGCAATGGGTAGCTTCCGTCCGTCCCACCTCACCTTGAAAAAAAAAATATTAATAGGGGAATACATTTTTTTTTTCTTGTTTGTGGCCATGGAGGATTTCTGTCCTTTCTATTTCGAAACATTTGATGTATATTTTTGTATTTCGTTTGGCTAATGGTAGAAAATTTGGGAACAATAAGAAAAACAAGGATCATCTGTGCTACTCCCTCGAGGGCACAAAAGCCTGTCTTCGCCAATACATCTTTTTTTTTTTTTTTTAGGTGGTTTTGTAATTTTTCTTTATCACCGAAAATAATTCAACGGTAAGTTCAAATTTAATTAGATGAATTATCCGATGGTCTTAGTTGGGAAAGTGATTAGTGCTGCATTTCGTCATTCGTCGTGTCTATATTTTCATAGATACCGTAGCTGTATGTAGGAAGCTTTATTTAATTGCTGATCTCATATTTCTTATTTCTTATTCTTTTTTTTAAATGCTGTGAATTATTGAATTTATTAATGCAAATTTTAATCGTGGCGAAAAGAGGGAACTATAACGGCCTACCAGAGTTACTCATACTGCGGCGAATAATAGCATTTCGGAGTAGTTCGTTCGGTTACTCGTGGAAAAAAGGTAATCGAGCATTTCTACAGCCACTCACTCACAGAGGTAACCAATTACTAGCCGTTTGATTAAAATATATCGGGCGAGCCTCTATCTTTGTTTCCATAGCTTATAGAATAATCTGTAAATAAAAACATTTCATATAAAAATTTACCTGAGAATGAACGGTACGTTGTGTTTTTTATAAAACGGACTAACGTCCACGGATTAGAGGGAAACAATTAAGATCGAATATTTGTATGAGCATACAGCAACAGCAAACAGAGGAGGGGAAAAAGGGGAGGGGAGGAGCAATTTAGTAGGAGTGAAGGTATTACAGAATTCGTGCACGAACGTCAAATTGCAGATGCGTTCAAATTAAACCCGCGTCAACAGCTGTTTCGGGCTGGGGTCGTTCAGCTTCGTGCTTCATTGTTCGCATGCGATGGAGTTGTTAAAGAGCAAGAGAGTGCATCTTGGAAAGAGAAGCTGGCCGGTGGTTTTCGTTAGTCCAGGTGTTCCGTCGGGAAAGCGGAAGCCGGCGTCGAATTTCGAGACAACAAAAGAAGTCGAGCAACGAGGAGGTGCTTCCGGAATATAAAATGACTCTTTGCAGCGAGTATACAAATGAAGCTAAGCAAACGAGTACCGACCTCGCCTTTTGTGTCATAGACTCCTCGGCTACAAGGCCGCCTTACTGGAGGCGGCGATTGACTCAAGCATGCTTGAATGCAGTCCTCCAGGCGATGGTCCCATGCAAACTCTGTAATTAAAAAAAATTGCCTTGCCTTTATTTCGATGTTTTACAACTGATCTTTGAGATCGCATCCTGGTATATACGATACACAGTTATTGCAAGGACGATGAAAGGAGAGCAAGCTCTAATTGTTCGCCCGCTAGAGGAGTAGGTATGTCAAGGACATCGTGAGAATTGTGAGTCTGTCTCTGTCTCTGTCTCGAATTCAGCTTGGAATGATGTCAGAGAGGAAGGTTTGAAAACTGATTCAGTGTTTATGTAATAATAGTATAGGTTACAGCGTCAGAGTGCTGCAAACGAACATCGCGAGGAAGACCATATATAGAACTGAAGATGACCGGTTCTGTATTTATTCAATATGCCTCGCTTATTGAACGCGCACTACCAGGTCCATTCACATTCATAAAATAAAAGGGAGAGGCGCTTTCGAAGGAGGAGAGGACTTTAGAGAGAGAGAGAGAGAAAAGTGGGGCGCCGCACTTATCTACTACATATTATAAAAAAAGTAGATAATAGACGATTTTAAAATACACCTCATTAAAATATGCATATTTTCTTTGGATTTAAGTTTGTGTAGTATTGTTTCATATAGTGATTAATTATTTTAACTGAGTCTTTACATTTCTGACGACTTAACTGGGTTACTTGAATATGTTTACAAGCCTTTCTATTTCGCAGTAACATTTTTAGAAATGCTAAAATTGGTCAGAAAGTAGACGACAAATAATTCTGGTTAATAAGTACACAACGTTATTTTATTACCCTTATTCAAAGTGGAACAAACGACAGTTAAGATTCTTCGATGCAATTCAAGAATATGCCCATTTCTTCTGGAAGTAATTAGAGTACACATTAGGCTACTTGCCATTAAAAAATGTCGAGCATTTTAGAAAGTGTCCCTGCTGTGTTGACGCTTTCCCGCCGCGATAATCACAGGAAGAAGTTGCAACTTCCGAGCTTTACAACAACACAGCGACAAATTGTCGTAATGGTCGATTATGAGCATATAAGCTGATGAGTTATGCACGCACAAATGTGCTTTAAAAAATCACAGCATATTCAGCAGCTTCTGGACGTTGACGGCTGCCACCTTGGAGCTATAGAGCCCCTTCAAGTTACTCTCGTAGCAGCTCTTTGCCCTAGTTGCCATCTTTCGTGTAGAAAAAAGAAAATAAAGCGTATCGTTCCTTCATTCAACTCGCTCAAGGAGTCAGAAAGAATGTTAAAATTAATTTTGAAATATCTATTAACATACCTAGAGTTACTCGGCTGCTGTATTCGAGCCCACACAGAATCCGGGTGACGTGCACGAGTATAGACAGCTTTAGAGCGCTTATCACCTGGGCGAAGAAAAAAATGTCGAGTCACTGGGGCGTAGACGCATGCCCGGCGTCTGGTATTCCACAGAAGACAGCTACGGCGCGTGTGCAAAACGCGTCTAATTTTTGACACGCAGGAAGCGATTATTCTGATGGCCAACACACCAAGACATTGTTTCAAAATAAGCCCGCGTTTGCACTCTCCGGGCGCTGAAACTGCGCATGCGCAAAAACCAGATTCGTCTGCGAAGAAGCGTCTGCGGATGCGCATTAGCAACAACAGCGCTGCCGCAGCCGCGGAACGTCAGAGACTAAATAAACGGACGTTTTAACGACCGCCAAATGAATGCAGTACTTACCGTTTAATACTATTACCACGAAGGTCATTTTAATTGAGTGACATAATGTGATCGGCCAATAGACGTGAGCCACTTATGCGCAGCGTGGCGCTCGCGCGACGCTCGTATAGCCAGGATCATGAGCGGATTCGCCGATCACATGGTGTCGTTTGATGGAAATGGGAATAACTGCCGCATGGCAGGTGACTTCTATGAGAGAGTACAATTATTAATTTAATACCTGCAAAAAAATGCCTAAAACCACGACTTATTTACGTTGCCGGCGGATTGTCTAAAAGACGACGTGCAAGTTTACGGAACGCAAATTGAGTTGCAGATGTCGAACATCATTCTAAGAGGGCTTCGCATAACGAATTCCCACTCTGAAGTCTGGACGGATTGACCGGTATGCCTATACAGACTGCATACCGAGGAGCCGTAGCGAGAAAAAAAGAAAAGAATTTTGGTTTGCCGAGCGACGGAAAAGCGGGGCATACCGTACATCCTCGGAGAGAAAAAATTAAAATAATAAACAAAAAATCACCCAGGAAGAACTTGCAGGTTCGAGCACAGAACGTCTGTGGACCCATTTTTCTTTCGTTTTTATTGGTTTTTTAGACGTCGTGACCAAAACTCTATTTGCCTGGGCTTCTTCCTCAAACCGAATAGAGTCTTTGACGGGAAGTATTAGGAGTTCTACGGCTGCGTCGGGGTTGGGCGTTTTTCCGTGCCCAGATTTTTTAGAGACCATAGATATTTTTATGCGCCAAGACCAGGGGTAATTATTAGTGTGTTACGTGGGATGGTTACGTGGGAGGGTACGTGGGAATTATTAGTGTGTTACGTGGGACGGGCCGGCTAAAAGGTCTGCTGTATAGCCACGACAAAGTGGGATATCCAATGCACTAAGACAACAAGATGAAAGTGTTTTGGGGGGTGCTCTTGTTAACTCGCAAATACAGACGAAGAAATAAGAAAATAAGAGGAACACATTAGACGATGATAAAAAAAAAAAACAAGCATAAATCACATTCAAGCTCGGCACCGCAAGATCCAGGAGTGCAGTGAATATATCTAGCGCATTCGCAATTGGTTAATGCCCTTATCTGAGGAAAGGTAAAGGTGGAAGTTTATGGATATTTGTTTGAAGAGGTGCGTAGGAGTATGTTGGAATGTAATTGTTCTCGCCGAGTTTACAACGAAAAACAATCAGAGCGATCGTGCGATTTTTATTTTGCGAATATAAGAGGGAGGTTCTGCAAAAGTTAGCTATACATTTGATAAGTTTGTGCATTTGTTTTGCATTTTTGATGCCCCTTTATTGAAAAAAAAGTGAGAGGTATAACATTGTTTTTTTTTTAACCCCACACCTTGATTCATAGTTTCTAATAATTTGGTTTTTATTACAAGGTTGTTTGCAGTGCAAAAAAGTATGAATGCGAGCCTACCTGCCACACCAGAAAGTATTTTCATTTATACATTAGCTAAGGACTTTTCAAGATGAGACCGCACACCTTCTTTAAATAGTGCCCGCAAGACTGGCAAACAAAACGAGTAGATATTCATACGCATTGTATTCAACAGCGGAAAACCTAACCATTCACTTGTTTAGGTCTATCTTCCTTTTACAACTTGGAAGTGCATGCGATTGGATGCAACAAACGGTAACAGTAAACCCCTCGCTAAAGAAGACATCAGAAGAGTTTAGAATACACTTATGTTAAATAAGCACAAGGGCCACAGTTGGAGATCCGTGGCTTGAAGGGAAGGGGAAAATCCGCAGAGGGAATAGTGAACCAATCGCTGAAAAGTTGCTCCAACCATGACGGATCGATGGGCTGAACGCGGCCTCTGAGAGAAGGGTTCACTCACGCACACGCACTCACACACGCAGACACGGGACAGTGATGGATGATGACGCAACGTATATAATAATGGCGGTTGCGTGTTTTTTTTTTTGTGATTGTCCGTTCGTGTTTGCAGTTTGCTGGTCCCTACACTTTTCACACGCGCGCAGGTGTGGACGAGACACTCACAAACGTCCGCACACGTGAACGAATACTGCCACGGCACATACGTTCATGCACTCGCACTCGCGAGCAACCGAAGGACTCGTCGGTGGGGATCTGGAAACCTATAGCAGTAGCCGTTGTTGGTGTTCAAGTGAACTGAAGAGTTTGGACGATTGTCTCCCGCCGTGCCCGCTGAGTGCGCGTATATTTACCAAAATACAATCATTACTGCAATAAAACAAAATACAGAGCGTTTAATTTGCTTAATTACACTTGGGTAAGCCAGTCGCTCCAATCTTCAGAACTGACGAGAATGAAAATATGTATGTTCACAAAAAATATACCGGGTGTTCATTTTTAATTCGAACAGATTTATTACAAAAAATCCGTAAAAGATGCACTAGTACGGTTTGTTCAATTGAGTTATACGGCCAGGAGGACATATTATAGGGGGCTAATCGTAACAATCAGTCGGCTAATTAATTAAAATTCGTCAATTAACTTTTTAATTAATGAAAATAGACATATGGTTCCCATTAGAAATTTGCTCAGCGTCATCGAAAACCCCTAATTCAGCGTTTTTCAGAAAGACTTTGAGCGCGTGAGAAGCGTAGTAGTGAACTGAAGTTACCGCTCGTGGAAGCAGGTACAAAGCTAGAGGTTGCGATAAAGCGCCCGTGCGATTTTTCCGTCTCTTATCTAGCCCCAGCCTTGTACCTGCTCCACGAGTGGTAACTTTAGTGCACTACTACGCTTCTCACGCGCTCAAAGTCTTTCTGAAAATGACTGAATTAGGGGTTTTCGACGACGCTGAGCAAATTTCTAATTGGAACCATATGTCTATTTTCATTAATTAAAAAGTTAATTAACGAATTTTAAGGTAATTAGCCAACTTCTCGCAAGGATTAGCCACCCACATAATGTCCCCCTAGCCGTATAACTCACTTGAACAAACCGTACTAGTGCATCTTTTACGGATTTTTTGTAATAAATCTGTTCGAATTAAAAATGAACACCCGGTAGCGTATATTCAGTCTGCAGTCGCTCACTGCAGCATGACGTTTCACGTATACTTACGTTAAGTGTCATAACGCAGACTGATCTTTCTTCTTTTTTTTCTTTTCTTTTTTAATTTAAACATAATTTCATCCTTGTCAGTCGCCGAACTTCCTCCGCAAATCGCAGTGATTGGCTCTCCCGAGTGCATTGTCAAAAAGGTAAACTTCTTTTTTTTTTTTTTTTTTTTTTTAGTGCGCGTTTGAAGCTGTGGCGTTCGTTATCGTATTTGCTTTGAGATTAACAGTTCAATGAGTTCCCTGGGAGTTTAGAGCTTCGTGTGTATCCCCCTGTCCCTCGTTTTTTTTTTTTTTTTTTTTTTTTTTTTCTTCTTTCCTTCTTTGGCCGTTCCCGGGGGAGTGGACGAGAGAGCAGAGTTTTAAAGATCGCGAAGTAAAACGAAGAAACAAGCAGTGTCGAGGGTAAGGCGCCATTCCTTTATGTGCCGAAAGTATACCCTGCCGTGCTCCAAATGGGCCTACCGAACACAAAGTATACTTCGCACGGTTGATTCCCTTGCTAAACGTTTTGTCAGAGAGTGTTTTCCCGAGTCGTGCACTTTCGTTTGCGGTGCGCAGCGCAAATACTCACTTGATTCTGAATATTACGTAAGCCTCGCAAATAAAAAGAAAATTAAAAAAAAAACATATATATCGATTCGCAGGAAACATTTTGCCATCTTCATTGACTGTAGTTAGTAAGGTATAAAGTAATGTGTGAGGAAGGTATTCAAGGACGCAATATTGTTTCTCTTCCACCAAGAAAGAATGATTCGATTAGGAGAAGGGGGCGAAAAGGGGGGGGGGGGGGAGAAGGGAGGGGGGAGCACGATTATGCAGGGACGGCGTGTTTTCCACCCAATCCGGATCGTTGCTCTTGGCAGATAATATAGAGTTTCAGTACTGCGTAAAAGAGGTAACTGCAAACGCTGCGTGTCTGCTTTAGCCTTGCATGCTCCCCGCTGCGAATGCGGGTCGTCACCATGCTCCAATCCAAGACCGTAGCTTTTGGCTCCGCGCACGCGCAGGGTGGAACACGCAACGCTTACACACAGTGCTTGCGTTGGCTCGTGTGCGCAACACTAAAATTCACTACTAAATAGCACATAGTCCAAAGAATGCGCTACGAACGACGTAGAACGATACGGCGCTCCGTGAACACCTCCCATTAGCTGACGAAGGGAAGCTCGAGTTTGGGGGAGTAAATAACTTTAGTTGCCTTAAAAGAAAGCTGCAAGGATGTAAGAATAAGTGTAAGTAATTCTACACCCATAAAGTTCGGGATTTTTTTCTTTTAATGCTTACGTTATCTAATTAGGCCGTCTTGTACGCATCGCATTTCAAGGTGCACGAGAGGCTAGGCAATAGCCTCTGCATCGATTCGCTCAACTACGTCCGTGGCGTGTGTATACAAGCTGTAGGTCATGAGTTGCAGGTTCGTGAATCGCATGCGTCGTTCACACACTAGCGTGGAGAAGCTTTACTTAGCCATTGTAGTGCCTTCCGTGCTTTGAGCTAGCACCGAGGGCGACCTGGGCTAGCTGACCGTCGCCGGAATAAAGCCGTCAGTGCAGCGCCGAGTGCGTCGCACTCCGCGGGAAGCATAGAAGCCCAGTAGCGTGTCAATTGTTGATTTGCGCCGTCAAAGACGGGAGCCCGGTCGTTTTCTCCCCGAACTTGCATGCCGCGCCGTCGTCGACACGCGCTTCCAGGCACAAACACAAAACTGCGAAGCGAAGCGCTGTGAAATTGCCGGAGCCGTTTGAAAACCATCAGGACACAGCGTTCTTTTCTTGTCGGCACTCCCCGACTCACCAAAGGCAAACAAGCGCGGGCAAGGAGAAGGCGTCCGAAGATGCACGCGAGAGGCCATTCTTCCCGGTCGCGTATCCCTCACTGGAGAAAGCAAAACAAAACAAAAAAAATACGGAGGAAAAGCCGCTCCTCACAGAGACAACGGCTAACCGATCCCAGATTTCTAGTTCCGAAGGATCCCCGCGGCGCTTAGGCCTCGCTCGCTCGGGGACATCTCTAAAAATGATCCCTTCACGGCGAAGCGCTGCGGCGGAACAACGGCGGGGATGACCGTGGAAGTACGGTGTCGGTGTCGCTAATGAAAGGCCCATATCTCCCCAAAAAGTAACCAGCAGTACAGGGGAGATGGGGGGAGCAGAGAAACGGGGAGAGGAGGAGACGGTGGGGAACGTCGGAGAGGGGTCATTTATTTTGGGGTCGGACGTCCCGTCCCCCTCGTTTAGAAGTTTTATGGTCCTTTGACAATCGCGTTCGACCTCCCGCTACGGGACGTCCTCGAAACCACGTGCGAGCCCCGAGGAGACGCTGGGCTCCCTCGTTCCGTGAAATTCGAGATTGCCTCGAACGCCGTCGCTGTTCAGCAGCCGGCTCCATTGGTGTGCCCGCCACCGTCAGTCGCCGTCTGGTCCTCTGATGCCGGCCGACGACGTTCGCTCTTCCCTAATCCGTAGAAAATGAGTCTCGGGGAACGCGTCTTTTTTTGTTCCCTCAGTGCTACCCAGCCTTTGTCTAGTTGGAGCGTATCGGCTTATCGCGACGTGCGAGTTCTTCGTCTAAAAGTCAAACGCATTTTCTCTGTGGTCAGCGCGCACGCGCCATGGATTTCTAGGGGTTCCCGGGTTCCCCGTCCTCTCTGAGGTCAGCTCTTTCTTGCTTGAGCTGGGCCGTCGCCGAGGTGCCTTTAAGAAATGAGCGATCACTCACCCTTGGATATATGAAGTCATCAACCGTCATCGGCTCTTGCTCAGGTACGTTGGATAGTGTTTTTGCTCGTGTACTGATTCACTGCTCGGGTTTATTGAAAAAGGATTCTCCAGTGATCTAAATATCTTGCTCATATTTTGACTGTATTGAGACGGAAATTGTCGTTTCAAGCTATACTTTGTTGTCTCGATATCACTATTATTTCCTTTCGTTAAATGTGTCATTTGAGAAAGCTCGCACTCTTCTATCATGTTGAGTTCACATCGATGACTTCGTTGATTAGCATTGTGAAGACAATGGCCCGAAGATTGTGCAATAGATGTGGCTAAAAACGCTACTTACTCACCTATTTTCCTTAAGTGAAAACGCATAAGCTCGCTGACGAAACGGTGTATAAAACTATGGTTTATAAAATCTAGGAACAACAAACATATCTTGCCGGAGACAGGGTTATGGCTCAGCGGCACCCAAATAAATTATTTTGTATATATGGCTTGCTGTGGTGTCACTGGTGTTGCTTCATACGTCACTGTTGATGGTTTAAAAATAATGGAGCGTGAGTCGCAGGGTTTCTTTAGACTAGGGCATCCCGGTTCTACAATTCGCGCTTTTATTTATACATTCGACTACTATACCTTTTTTATTTTCTCAAGACGAGGAGTGCTTGAAATACCCACATATTTTGAACTGAATGTTTTGTCATTACTGTGTGGTACAAAAATTAGCTCGCCAATATCAGGAGAAATAAAACAAACTTCAAGGTATGAAGGTATAAATAGGCAAAAATTGGATATCTCCTCTTAAATTGGCGCTGAAATAAAAGAGAAAAAAAAAAGG
Organism: Ixodes persulcatus; assembly: GCA_013358835.2. Classification (NCBI taxonomy): domain Eukaryota; kingdom Metazoa; phylum Arthropoda; class Arachnida; order Ixodida; family Ixodidae; genus Ixodes; species Ixodes persulcatus. The sequence continues at coordinate 1,667,642 of JABSTQ010011253.1, forward strand.
TCAACGTGCAGTCAAGTTGGTACGCGTTGATCTTGATGTTTAAACCCACAAACTGGGAAAGAAACTTGAAGATACATTAAAAAAAGACTGTTTCCTTCCGGGTCTAAGGGTTTAAGCATTATGAATGACTAAAATAGGTTCCCGAGTTCCGAGAAGTTAACTCAACTCAAATGCTATTTTCTATTTGTACAGAACACGCTCTCGCTTTTCAACGCTTGTGCCAACAAACCTATGAAAAAACGACAGACTTTGTAGGCCTCACACTCAAATATATACATCCTTCGCTACTCTTAAAGTAATTTGTTTTTAATAAGGAAACATGGTACTATCGATTACCTCAGTCACAGCAAAAAAATAAATAGTGTACGCATAGGTATCCAATAAGCATCCATGCACCTGTAATATTGTCGGTAAGGAGTACAAAAAAGGATTTTTAACGTATACGTTTACGGACCTTTGCAGAGGTTTCTGAAATGTATAAACGCAATATTGGAACATACCACAACATTGAAAAGTTGGAAAATAAAACAATTGATCAGACCTAAAACTTCGAAGAAATTGGGTCGGAATACGAATAAGTGAAAAAAGATAGTTGCGCTGATACATATCCTCTCGAGGTTACCTCTGACGAGAAGTTTTGCTGGCAAGATAAAGAACAATTTAAACACGGAATAAAGTTGATTGTTAATTTATTTATATCTTATTACGACGTGATCGTTTCCCTTGAAATGTTATTCTAACAAATGAATCGATCGAAAGTAAAATTTTTTTTGTTGTCTTCCAATAGTCTTTTTTCAGCTTTATTTAGAGTGGTCAGCTGTTCATTATTCGAGATTAATTGCGTAAACTCTGACAATTGTTTGCTAGGGTCGAGCACTGCGTGATTTCAGTGAAGCGCAAGGAGAAGAACCTCGAAATCATGCACACTGCAATCGTATCAAACTCTTAAATTTTATCAGTTGCATCATATACTTCGCGGCAGTCCAAGAGGAGACTGGAACCATCAGGAGAACATGTTAGCACCTTATAGGATGAGAGCCAGTGTATTACAATGGGTCTGTGCAAACATTCGAGCATCTGCCCATACAAACACAGATGTAATAACGTAGCGATGCAGGCGAGTTGGTTATGCATGTTGAAAAGTAGTGAAAGCGCACAATAAAGACGAATACGAAGACGGAGAGGCAAACAGGACGATCGCTCAGTTCAGTTGATAGTCAGCACTCGTCCTGTTTGCCTCTCCGTCTTCGTATTCGCCTTTATTGTGCGCTTTCACTACTTTTCAAACACAGATGCATGGTTGAGGTGTGGGAATATAGCAGACAGACGGCAGAAAAGCCGAGGTTTCGAAGTCTGAGGAGCTGATCGGGAACTTGATCAGGGGGGGGGGGTTGCTTCGAGAGGTTCCTGTAGAGTTAAGGCCCGTTCACACTCTTGCGACCGAGTTCGACCGAGAGAGACCAGACCGGTTTTTAAGCCTCTTGCGATCCCTTAGGACCAGCCCCGCTGCAGTGGAGCTGGTCTTAAGAGATCGCAAGAGGCTTAAAAACCGGTCTAGTCTCTCTCGGTCGAACTCGGTCGCAAGAGTGTGAACGGGCCTTTAAGCGCCGTTCACACACTTGCAACCAAGCAGGACCGACAGAGATAAGACCTGTTTTTAAGCCTCTTGCTTCGGCGGAGGACCAGGTGCGCTGCTGCTCCGCAGGTCCTACGCCTTCGCAAGAGACTTAAAAACCAGTATTGTCTCTCGGTCCTACTCAGTTGCAAGTGTGTGAACGGCGCTTCAGGCCCCACACAAAATTGTCTGCAGGGTACATCAAACACCTCTCGGACGTTTTTTTGTTTATTTTTTTATAAATACAGTACACCTAGCTCGAACGCAGATAACAACACTCAACTTCAAACTGTGAGTGTATATTCGCGCCCTTGTACCAATTTTGCAGTAGATTTACGCAAATCGTTGATTTCATCTTACTCAGAGACGGTTTTGGGGTGAAAGTTTTAAGCTTGACAATATACATGTTTTGTGTTTGTCCGAAATAATTAACAGAAGCACAAATCGCAAGTTTGGTGAATTCTTCGTTGTGAGGACTTAATGGCCATTTAAGCCTCCGTGCCAGAAACGGACGTCTTTTCCGGCGGATGCTATTGGCCAGGCTTGCCCCCTTCCACTCTCCTCACTCTTTATTCTACCAAATATAATTATTTGCGACCCTACCAAATGTGCTTCTGATACTGCGGACATTGAGGTTATTTTTGACGATTTAGACTATTCCTAAGGAACTGCCACAACTGTAGTTGGGGAATTGCAATTTGGGAAAGCTTGCGATTCGTCCCTACTCAGAAACTATAAATTAACTATCGTTAAGTAACTATGCGTAAAGGTTAAAGAATCCAAAAATATAAATAAGAAAATAGTCCATCTTGGGACTGATTTCTAAAACCTAACGATAAAGATGGGAGAACTGAGGGAGATAATTCCGAAGTTGCACCACGTTTGCAATTGAAGCTTATATGAAGATCTGAACGACTGCTAACAATTAAGCTGTAATCACAACTTTATAATGTATACAAATAAAAACTTATAATTTTCACACATTAAGAAAAATATTATACTAGCTCGGACGTATGCCCTCCACGAACAGTGCCGAATGGCATTTATAAATATTTATTTATTTATTTATTTATTTACAAATACTGCTGATCCCTATCAGGGATCGTAGCAGGGTGGAAAGTAACATAAAAACGACGCGATATAGTACCAAAGAGTTACTAGTTACTCATTCAGAACACAAAGCGGAAACAAATGCACTTACAGAGTCTTGGTTAATAATTTCGTAAGGAAGCCCATTCCATTCTACAATCGTTCGAGGAAAAAAGGAGAATTTGAAAACGTTGATGCGCGGTTGGTAAGGTGTAATCGTAAGTGGGGTTCTTCCTCGGGTGGCGTAACCAGTCGAGAAAGTGATGTATTCTTCAACGTTAATTTTATATTGTCCCTTAATTAATTGAAATAAAAAACGAAGTCTACATACACGGTTTCGTTCTTGAACCGGGAGAGACCCAAGCTGTTTGCTAAGCTCGGAAACGGACGCCTTCCAATAGGCGTTAAAAATGAATCTGACAGCTTTATTTTGTATTCGTTGTATACGATTAATTCCTACCTGTGTAAATGATCCCAAATTATGTTTGCATATTCTAGGGTCGGCCGGATAAGAGCCTTGTACGCCAGGAGTCGAGTATCAGAAGTGGCTGATTTTAGTGTTCGTCTGAGAAAAAATAATCTACGGAGGGCGTTAGAGGAAATTAAATTGATCTGTTTATCCCATCTAACATCGGAACTAATCCAGAGACCCAGATATTTGAATTCAGTAACTTCTCTTAGTATATGTTCGTTCATGTGATTGGAGAATGAAAGTGGCTTCTTTTTAAAAGTGACGGACATACAAACACTTTTGTCATAATTTATACACATTTGCCATGTGTCACACCATTTCAAAATCTTGTTCAAATCATCATTAAGCTTAATTTGGTCATCAACACTCTTGACCTCGTTATACATCACACAATCGTCGGCATAAAGACGTATTTTGACAGAAATCTCATCGGGAATATCGTTGATAAATAGCAAGAACAACAAAGGCGCAAGTACCAATCCCAGGCCCGGGACGCCATGGAGTACACTGAAAGTAGGGAAGAACCCTCATTATTAAATTCTACATATTGGTAGCGGTTTGTTAGGTAAGCTTGGATCCAACCAATAACTTGATCATTTTTTAAGTAGTTATTCAATTTTTTAGGAGCTTTGCATGCGATACTTTATCGAACGCTTTCGCGAAATCGATAAAGATGATATCTACCTGACTTTTCTTGTTCAGGGCGTAGGTAAGGTCATGAACTGTCTCAATCAATTGAGTTGTTGTGGAAAATCCTCGTCTGAAGCCATGTTGGCTGCTCGACAGTACGTTATGTGTATCAAGAAATTCAAAAATATGTTTATTACTAATGTGTTCAAGAAGTTTACAGACAGAACAAGTTAAGGAGATGGGTCTATAATCAGTAATCAGCTCTTTGTTTCCGGTTTTATGTAGCGGTTTAACTCTGGCCATGCTCCAATCAATCGGCACGTCGCCTTCATTTAGTGACCTGTTGAATATAATGACTAGATATTTCGAAACAAGCTCTGCATATCGTTTTAGAAACGCGTTTGGCAAGCCATCTGGCCCACTAGACTTCCGTGGGTCTATGTTTAAGAGTAAGTTAAAAATTCCCTGTTCAGTCACACGGACATTCTCAAGGGCTGGTAAGTGATCAAACTTGGTAAAAGGGGTCACGATGCCATCATCACGTGTGAACACAGATTTAAACTGTGTGTTGAAATGATCAGCTATTTGTTTGGAGTCTGTTTCAAGAACACCATCAATTGTAAACGCATTTGTGTTTGTAGTGCTTAATAAGATATGATTCCAAAACTTTCTAGGCGACGATTTTATAAAGTTGGGAAGAGAGATGTTAAAAAACTTGTGTTTATCTGCCCTCATTTGTCTTTTAACTTGTCGGAAAGAACTTTAACGTTGTCTTTTAGGGACTGATTTATATGGGTTTTACATTTCGCTTTTAAACGTCGCAGTCGACGTTTTAAATGAATGGATTCACGTGAGATCCATGGATTTTTACGGCTTCGCTTTATAGTTCGTACTGGAACATACCTTTTAATACAATGGTTCACAATATTCTTAAACCTAAGCCACAATTGGTCAACATCAGAACAGGAATCGAATGAAAGTAAGAAAAACTCATCAAACTGTAAATCAAGCATGACTAAGATTGATGTATCATCAGCGTGAGCGAAGTCCAGTACATTGGTGACCTTAGTGTTATCTTTAACAACCTCGTTTGAGAGCGATAGTAGTACAGCCTTGTGGTCAGAAATTCCCTCAACCACATCACATGAAGATAACTTTGCTAAGGAATTACCAATAAAAACAAGATCTAAAATAGACTGCGAGTTACCGTACACTCTTGTCAAAGATTTTACTTCTTGCGATAAGTCAAATGTAAAATCTAGGTCCAGCAATTCTTCGTTATGTTCAAAGTCAACACTGCCTGGAAAATAATTAAGCCAATCTATGTTAGGTAAATTGAAGTCTCCGCACAAAATAACTCTGGTTTTACTCGTTATATACTGCGCGAGATAAGCTTTTAGATTTTGAAGAACAGAAATGGGCGAATTCGGATAGTTTAACGTTATTTTTTTTTCTCGGATTTTTTATTCTTTATTAAACAAAATTGCGCTCAGCGTGATAGAATTCATCTTGAAATTGTGGCAGAATATATATGCCGTAGATCACAGGTTCTCAACCACTGATGTTTCGCGCACCCCCTGTGGATTGGCGGAGATGATGGAGGACCCCGTTCCAGGTGAGGGGAAGGGAAGGGTATACGTGAATTATGATAATGATTTGTCATATGAATACAACTAAGGGATGGTTTCAAGTAGATTTCTCTCATTGACATGCATACGAGAAAACTAACCCGAAAATTGGAACATTTCTTCTCAATCTATAAAAATGCAACTTTTCTTGCCAGGCTTGACTGATGAGGCGGGGCAATTCGCGGACACCTAGAATGCCTTCGCGGACCCCAAACGGTCCGCGGACCTCCATTTGAGAACCACTGCCGTAGATTAAGAAGTGAGTGGAGGGGAAAAAACTTGCAATCTTGGAGGGCTGAGGGAAACGTCAGCTTCTGCCTGGCCACTTGATTCAATTGTTTTCCACTCGACAAAAGATGCGCACAGCTTCGCTGTTTCTGTGTTGAACGTCAAACTCCTGCTCAGTACACTCTAAATGCCGTAACCTCTAATAGAGGTTAAAATATTGCAAATTTGTTACCTTTACTTTATTGGTTACGGTGTAACCCTGAGCACGTAACCTTTATATTGGTTAGGCTGAAACCTGTACATAGAAGTTACGCCCTTTCCTCCTCGCCCCTCCCCCCCCCCCCAACCGTCACGCCTTTATGCGTACGCGGTCCACGCAGCGCATACAAATAAAGGCATGTCATGTACATCGGTGGAATAATTAGCCCATTGGCTTTAAATACACGCGTCTCAGCCTGTGCATTGGAACCGGCATTGGGGTTCCAAATCGCAGCTCGGCCTCGCATGTGAGCTACATTGGCAAACACAATTTGTAACAGCTTGCAATTTTTTACTGGTAAACATTTGAATGAAACACAAAGTGCTCAACAAAGGCCCAGATGCGTGACCTGCAGAACAACCTTTTGCCTTTAGATTTACTCGACGGCGGCGTGCATTTTTAAAGCTAAGCTGTGTCAAAGTTACACATAGTATACACACTGCGCATACAAGAACCACCCAGTAATACAAAACATTCACCACACAGTGTAAAAAGAAAGATAGAGAACTTTATTTTCATAACGTTAGTGAACAAGATCGTGGCTCTTTTTTATTGGCTCTGCATAAGCATACGCTCCTCGCGCTTTGATTTCGGAAGATCACGTTGTGAATTACTGCTTAATTTTTTCGAGCAGGCTCCTGAGCTTTCCGTTCATAAGGCCCCTAGGGACGTTATCCCTAGGCCTCAGAAATTTCTGCAGGAAGATCAGCGGCTGCGCTAGGGCTTGGGGATAGTTTAGGTCAGGCACATGACCAGCGCATTTTCTGTTGTGCCGTTGACTCGAATCAATTCGTGTGGCTTGTCGCCGTGGACGAGAATCTTTTCCGAGGAGAAATAGATATGGGGCGAGTTGAAAACAACGTCTTCCGGCACCTCCATCTGTGTTAAAAACAAACAAAAAAAAGACTTGTAACTATGAGCGCAGGGTCTGTGATAGTAAGATGTAAAATAAACCCCAAAGAAATACATGTAAGTTTGCGCCTTCTTTTTGGGAGAAAATATAGTAACTGCACTGCCAGGACTCGGGCCCTTACTTGCATGCTCGCAGCAATTTTCGTACACTGATATGGATTGGGTACACCACATAGCAGGGACATTAAATTCCAGGACGCTGCCTTACCTCGCTGATCAAGAAGTGCTTTGCCCCATGCGGCTGAATTTGCTTCTCGACGTCTTGGAACGTGCACACTTTCTCCAGAACGTCTGACGCAGCAACCACTGCTTTCTTCAAGGTGTCCTCTAGTACCGGCATCGGGGTTCCAAATCGCAGCTCGGCCTCGCATGTGAGCTGCATTGGTAAAGACAATTTGTAACAGCTTGCAATTTTTTACTGGTAAACATTTGAATGAAACACAAAGTGCTCATAAAACGTCTTCACTTACATCTCGCCATCACAAGGGCAATGAAAAAAACAAGTCAGGAAACGTACGCTTAAAAGTTCATCCTTTGGCACCCAGTTTTTTGCCCGGTATGGGGAAAATTTCAGAGTATACCGGTTCAGTTTCGTGGCGTGAAATATTTTTCTGCGTTGTTAGACCCCGTCAGCAAAAAACATTAAATTAGTCTGCGCCGAGACAGTACGGGAAATCATTGAGATCAGTATACACTTCATGTTTAGCTCCTGAAAGTTGCAACAGCATCGTTTAAAGATTTTCGTTTTTAAAAGGCTCCAGTCGGTTTTAGAAACCCAAGCCATGGATGTGCAGCCTAGTCGATAATATTAGCTTCTGACTAATAGTCGCATGTTAACCCCGCGGTAGCTCAATGGCTAAGGCGTTGTGCTGCTGAGCCGTTCGCGTACGCGGTTCGAATCGTGAGTTATCTATCTTCATTCCAAGTCCGTTTTTCGAAAAGAGTAGCAAGTCAGAAATCTTGCATAATTTGCTACCATTATAGCAATCGGTGAAAAGATGAGAATACATACCCAATGCGCTTAATTTCCCATGCGCTGTTGGTCCGTGGTCGCAGTAGCCACAGCGCAGTTCAGGTGAATCGGTGCGGAACGTTGCAGCCTCGACGAGGTACCCTAAGCACTTGCAATCTTCTTTGCACCGCCCTCGTAGGACACCCCACACGTCTCTGTTTGTCATGGATGTCATTATGGCCTAGGACGTGAGACGGAAAACATTACTTGTTTTTAAACGTGTATGTACATTTACAGAGTATACGACAAAACATGCATAGCAATTAAGGCCCGAAGAATACCCAGACCACGAAACAGCCAAACGACTAAGCGCTTATTGACAGCTCAGTTATTGCGTTGTCAACAAAAGCTTGGCGCTCCGCGCCTTCCGGTCGTTGCCCGCACTTTCATCGCACTTAAGCCATCATACAAGCTTTAAAAGATTACGAGCTGTTGGTATTGCTCTATGTAATGAATATGACCAGACATGCTTACCTTCCGGTACCTCCAGGACGGCGCGAAATGAACCGGGGAACGAAGAAGACTTAGAAGTTCTATACGTTGCGCGAACACAACATGGCCGAGCGCGGGAACAAACGTGCAGCACACAACGCGCGGCGACCTGCGGCTTCCCGACGAGACACAGGTCACGTGATTAATCACGTGGTGAAGCGCCCACGGAACTGGGGCGCGTAAAGGTTACAAGTTCGGTTTAGACATTACAAATTAGTGGTTACAACCGTTGCTCCGCAAAGTAACCTCTACGTTCCACGAGACCTTGGGCCGTAACCGTTATTCAAGGTAAAAAGGCTTGTAACGTTTATTGAATTGGCTTGTAACCGTTGATATAGAAGTTAAAAGCGTTTATAGGTAGACAGAAAGGTTACGGCATTTAGAGTGTATACAAGATATGCAGCCGCTTTCCTTTAGTTAAGAAATAATCACCGGAACTTCAAATTGAGCAGCGTGCAGGCTTTACGCGATAAATGGGAATATCTATACGTATATCGCGCAAAGCATAGACAATTAAAAGTAAATATTTTATGTGGCATGCAGACGTATACTCGGTATCGTGTTACAGCTATATTTCGTCAGTTTAATTAGTAAGTGTACTACAATTCCTTCTCTTCTTCCTGAGCAATGATATTATTCACACTCGGCATATGTGCTCGAAGACCACGTTATTAGCTTCTTTTTTCTTTAGCTTGTTTTAAGTCAAACACATATTTTAAAGTATAGCCCTTTCCCACCACAAAAAGAAGAAATGGCAAACCTCGTTTAGAGAAGAAAACATTCGCCGATATATGTTCATAGTTTACTATTGGCTGACGAAGTCGAGTCAATATTTTCGGTTAACGTTTAAACATAATTGTCTTTTAGGGTGACCACCTTCCTGATAGTTGAATGCGGGACACGCTGACCGGGAGAGGGGGGGGGGGGGGGGGGTGTCATCACAACTGCGGCCTCTAAGAAGGATACATTGGAGGAAGTGTATTACCACGCGCACCATGAAATGTGGCTGAAAGCATATTATACACCTGCACACCGTATTGCGGTCATTAAGATCAAATAACTTTCACACCCAATAATATATATATACTTTTTTTATTTCAATGACAAGTAAGTTATTAAATGTGTCTAAGTCTAAAACATCAAAATTGACTGCAACAGAGCTCAATGCATCAAAAGTAAAGAAGAAACAGTAAACCTTGTTTCGGCTTATTGTTTCCTGACGATATACTTTTACCGACATACTCTTACTCAAATTTAGAACCCTATGTTTTTTTTATTAAAACTTGGGTTTGAGTGAGTATGCCCACACTGAATTAAAAGTTTAAAAGCGCCAACAAAACGAGGACAATAAAGACACAAAGACGACAGTACAGGCGCTACCTCTTCACTCAAAAAATAGTTCACATCAACCCTTTCGCATTGACACAGTTTAATTTGAAAATAACTACAATAATTTATATTTCATATTTTGGCTAGCAATTTTCTCTCGCAGTACTTTTCCACCAGGGCGAGGGGCACAACAGCACATGCGCGTCGATCTCTTGCAAGAACGATGGTCGCTTCCCGCAATGCTAGGATAGTAAAGAGCGCACCATCGCAATTCACACGATTACCAGCAGCCTCCACGCTTCCCCACGACCCTTTGTTAGGCAGCGCCATGAGGTAAATTGTGAATTTTACGATAGCGTGAAATGCGGGACATTTTGAACATTTCTGGAATATCTTGCGGGACGCGGGACACAAGCCGTCAATGCGGGACAGTCCCGCGAGTCGCGGGACGGGTGGTCACCCTATTGTCTTTTCGACGGACCATAGGTCAAAAAAATATGTAATCCAGCCCAACATTTCTTGCAAACATTATTTTAGTGGTCTATTTCAGAATCGAATTTCTTACAAAAGGTTTTTCTTTTTAAATAAATATTGGTAGAACATCGTGACTTTATGGCTAATATTCCATCGCACGCCCGCAATAATATTCGCTCGATGGGGGTATTTATCTCTGAACCTAAGGTTCTTCCCGAACACAGAATTCTCAAACTTTCCTCGTGTTCTGAGCGGACTTGGGGAATATTCCGAGTAGCGGATTACTTGTATTCCATTACTTTTCCACGTCATTTTGTAATTTACACATTTTTCCGGCAGTAATTGGTAACATAATTTACTTTCACAATTTAAGTCACGGATTACTTTGTAAGATTATTCGTTACCTTTATAAAAATCTATAAGTGAAATGGTATTCTGTAATAATTTTCCCCTAATTATGTTCCTTTTTTTTTCTTTTATTTCTTTGGCGGGAGAGCATTCGGCACCTTGCACTACACGCCAAAGAGACCAGCTCAGATATTGTTACTCTCTTATTTCCTCTTCTTGTATAGCTTGGACCAACGCGGCCATCGGTGTGGCTTGTCCCGAAGGCTGTGTACTCCGTTTCACCTTGCGATGAATCGCAGCGGCATCTACGAGCAATCGGAGTCAATCCCAATGCCGTACAAGTGTCGTGGGACCTTCGAAAAGGGAGCAGCTTCCCGTGCTTGTGTAGTCACGCGATAGGTATACGATCGACTGAAATGGCTCGTAGAGTCCACTGCAGTTCATCGTAAGGTGAAACTGAGTATAGTGGCTGTCGTGCTGAGATAGTGGAACACTGGCGGGCAAATGGAAGAGAGGCGCACCCCGTTCATCTGCTCGTGGGTGGAAGCAACGCTCAGTCTATAGGTTCAGTCAGTTGAGCTGGGCGAAAAACGAGCGGCGGAAGTTGGAACGCGGAGAAGAGGACCGATGCGTCGCTTCACGCCTCGGATAGTGTGGGCGCATAGGTGATCGTCGTTCAACAAACAAAAACACCGAAGCAAGGGGTTTTATACCGTTTCAACGGGCGATCCGGACGGTGGTCTTCGTTGGACGGTTAGGACGCCGGACAGTGACCCTCGCCACCGCCCGGTCTCAGGTTCGCAAAATCACCCGTTGTATTTTTTTTTTTTTTAAAATATGGTTTGCGTCAATATCTTTATTTGCATCGTTATTACTGGTTCCTGCGCTACCAAACTCTACCGAGCTTTATTAAAATTATTCTTTCATTTGTTTGTGTAGTGATGTAAAGTGACTAAGTGCTTGTAAGCTAGCAGTATTTTTTGTTGTTGTATTTTTACTCGATTGTGCCTTACGCGCGGCCACTTTCGCGCTTTGCTCTTCTCCGCTCGAAAAAAAAAACAAAAGAAAAATAAATTATAACCTCAGGCTTCTTCTTACGGCAAGCCTATTCAGAACCAGAACCGCCAAGAGGTTTATAAGCTTGAATATTCATTAGGATACCGGTTTCCGACGCGATGTACATATAAGGAAGCTCTCGAAGAAACGTCGAGCAACTCTCCATGAAATGAACTGTCAATTAAACATCGCAGTATCGACGAAACGATCCGACGATGAAACGCTGTTCGACGAACTCAATGACATGGGTCGGGAACGTCATGAGCACGAGAGTATGACGTTCAAAAAGGCTTTGATGCCCTTCAGCACCAGCGCAACCAGAGCTCTCCCAAAACGTGCCCTCTCAGCTTTCTACCTTCGATAATATTTCGGAGTCTGACCAGCACGTAACCGAAGCACGACCAAAGACAACGTGCGCGGTCTGGAGGCAGAGCTTCTATTACATCTATTTTTTCCCACTGACTAATAAAATTATATCGCTCATTCTTTATTACTTAGAACGGTCACAATAATCTGCCACTGTGTGATATTCAATGCGGTATCGCAATACGAATTTATGAACACATCGAATTTCCGTATAATACTTAAAAAGTATCCAAGCAAAAAAAGAAAAAAAAAAAGAAACGTGAAAGTAGCTGGTAGGGTAACGGGTGAAGCAGTCAACCACCTTTTTTTACAGGAGCAATTCGGAATGGTATTCCTTACCCGGGTGTTCAGCACATTATTATTTTGAAATTCCCCGAATTTTTCAGGTTTTCCCTGACAATTTCAGGTGAGATTCCCTGACCAGTGTAGAGGCGGTTAAATATGTAAGACCATTAACAACACGAGGCATTTAGTATTGAGCACTGTGAGGATCGTTTTGCGCGGGCTTAGTCCAACTTGCATATTCAGAAATATACAGGTTCGTCCAGTCCGGATTAAACGAGCCCTTTCTTGCCGCCAACATCGTCAGTGAAGAGGCGGCTTCCGGAAACACAATGAAAACACGACGCTCAACCACACACGTCAATAACCAAATGGCAGCCTGGCCGCCAGATGCACACTTTTGGTGGATTGGAATTGGGGTCTGCGGTTTTTTCATTTGTTACTAAATCTAGTAGCTCTATTTGAATATAGCCTATAGTGTCGCGCCATTAATCCAGTTCAATCCAAGTCTTGTACTGGATTTGTCGGCTGTTCCATTTGCATCGGGTAGCACACTCGACATCGGGTGAACCGAGCCCGCGCTCCGCTCTAAGCAGAATTTATTGCCTATTGTTCTGCCCCCAAGTCCACAAGTCTTTGCTCAGGGCGCTCGATGGCGTTTCCGGCTCATTTTCCCTGACTGGGCTCGCTTTTGACAATATCCCTGACAATTCCCTGCTTTTTCCCGGTAAATAAAATTTCCCTGACAATTGCCGCTTTTCCCGGTCACTAGACACCTTACATTTCAGGGTGAGTCATTTGTAATTCTAATCTATTACAGTTTTCAAGTAACGGGCACACGTCTGGTTGTGAGCAAATAGTCGAGTTTCGCTTTCTGCACAGCGCCCCTTTCGAATCATTTGTCCGGTACGATGTGCTTAACTTCGACATGAAGAAAATTCACTGCATTAACTATTACGCCAAAAACTAGTAGGCGCAAAACGACGTGAAATGACTTTATAAAACACGATCAATATAGGCGGTTACTGCTCAGAGTGCATCGCGATAATGCGTAGGAACGGTATTTGTGTGAACTACTTAGTCTTCATGAACAGTAGAAGATTCTTAAATTTATTTTCCTATCCTCTCGCGGTGTGGTCGTTTTTTTTAACAAATTTTACCCTAATGAACAATTTCACTTTCTTTTTAATGTCTTGCGATATTTTTTGTTGCTACATTGCTAATTCTACTGAGAACTACTGTTACCTTGACAATTGTCTGTTACCGCCGATTTGGATGTCCTTCAAGCGCTAAAAGATATATTTATGATCACGTTATCTTTTTAAATTCTTAATGAACGAGATACACCGAAAATTCAATTCCGAAAGAGTTCAGCCTCGAGTACGGATTATAACAGCAATCCAAAATCCACACTAAGAAAGAGACGTGATGCAACAGCAGCGACTAGCGCATGTTTGAAACACGTCTTTGTTTATGTCATTGTTTTGGGTTTGATTTTAAATATTGTAAAGGATGCACGTGGAAACAGGAGGTGATTTCGTTATCTAAATATCTGGATGACCAACCTGGATATTTGCTCATTATTATGGAATTGTATTCAAAGTGCCCGAACTTACCTGACACAAAATACATACGTTGCTATTGCAGTGGCCACCGGGCAGTGCTGGTGTGTGGTCGAAAACTCAGGCGTGATGACAATGCATTGCCAAACGCGGAATAAGTGCCTATTTCAGCACGCAACTAAGTTCACGCCTTTCAGCAGTATTGTTGAAATACGATTACAGTTACCCAAAGGCCAAAGCACAGTACATGTTATGTGCGTGCGTACTAAGTGCGGGTAATTGGCTAAAATATATTATTGAGATCTCACACTGAGCACAGCGCGTCTAGAGCTCAAGCAGATCCGTAATGCTGCGACCATAGAGATTCAGTAGAGTAAGAGAGACAGAATCGAATTAAAATTAATTAAACCATTCGAACAGAAAAAAAGAAAATGCTGCTGGCACGATGACTAGAGCAATTGTAATAAGCATTCTAAAGTAACAAGTAAAAAAAAGCACGCTTTCTTATTTGTTAGCCACGATTCTGGAACACAACTGTAGTTCCATAAGTTCTGAGTAATGTTTCTTCTTTACATTTTCAGATTACCTTCGATACATATTGATCATTCTATAACAGTCAACACAAAATGACTATTATATTTCCTGTGATCTATTTACTATAGTCTGTTGTAACATAAGAACTGCGGAGAAGCGATCCATCCCAAAGTTCAGACAGCATTAGCGTCATTAAAGAACGCGCGCGTCACTAACGGGGAAACGTCAGACATGCCATAACCGAAGTGGGCGATGCAGCACTCCCGTTCAATTCTTAGCTTTCCAGCCAATGAAATTCCGGCGTTAGTTTGAATTGGACGCCGAAGAAGGAATCGTGAGGAAAGAAACGGTAACGTCATTACTGCGCCACTCGTATGCTAATTAGGCTGTCAGTCATCAGGCTGGTACATCCGAGGTTACCGTGTCACCTAACTTGGGAACAGTATATAGCCACACTTCTGGTCATACAAAAACACCAGAAAAAAAATTTAAAAAAAAAATGAACTGATGCGTGAAAATAGATACGTGCAATTCGACCTCGAACGGAAACTTATTAAATATTTCGTCCACCACTCCCTACTGCGCGGGTCAACGCTCATTCACATTTCTTCCCAGAAAGTTCTGTTGCTTCTGAAACACAGGACTTCATTCTGTTCGATACCGCTCGTCTGGAATCCTCGGATTACGTGTTGTACGACCCCAGATGTGCAATTGTTACCTTGGTATGGACCTTATCCCCTACCAGTTCCACCACGTACACCGTAAGCTCAATATTTATTTGTGCAATCGAGACAAAAACGACTACGAAGGTACAGTAGCATATATTATGCTAAAACACCAAACGTTTGTACATACATTATGATAAATCGCGGAGGTTCGCTGTATTATACCATTTCAATATCTCTTAACTGATTCTGGAAAATGTAGTGTAAAAGGCACATCGAAAGAATGCATTTTAGACTGAAGGACACAAAGGGAAACAAAAGCACACGAGGTGTCGTGTTCCTGTCTTAAAGTTTCTTAATATCATTGGGGGTATAATTGTAATATTTTGTTTACTGGATATCTGAAGAGCTTTATAGAGTCATGACAAGACTATATGACGAGGCGAATTGTTTCCTGATTGAAGACACTTCACCAGCATTGCATCTGTAAGAAAAAGACTGCAACACCGGAAACACAAATAAAAACAAATTGGCTGTCATTGTTTATTTCCGTTGCAACAAACACCCATCCACGCACTCCAAAACAAACACAAACAAATTATTAATTTAGAAATCAAATAGAAATTAAAAGCACGCACCCAGCAAGTCTCCGTTCAAGACGTTACAACACGATTATGCCATTTGATACTGAATAAAAAATAAAAATAACAGAAACCACGCTGAACTATTCCTGAAAGCAACCGTAGTTACGAACGACCCGTGTTCTTACCAT
Organism: Ixodes persulcatus; assembly: GCA_013358835.2. NCBI lineage: Eukaryota > Metazoa > Arthropoda > Arachnida > Ixodida > Ixodidae > Ixodes > Ixodes persulcatus. The sequence goes on from JABSTQ010011253.1 coordinate 1,683,367, forward strand.
GAATCGCCCTCGTGAAACTCGCAGCCGCTGCTCCATCGACGAGTTGTCGTTTCGTATGTACCACACAAACCTCTCTAGAACCGAATTTGTAGTCTTGTTGCAGACAAATTCGGATCTACAGGGTAGATGTAGAACACTAGAGCTCAACTTGCGATGCCAACGCCGCCGCCGCCTGCCCTCGGTGCGATCGTCCCACTTGCGCTCTAGTATTTGAGAGATTGGATTAAACGGGAGGAACATTGAATAGAGCGGCCGGACCGCTGGACTCGGAGTCCAATCAGCGGGGCCCGGGGGAAGAAGAAACCGGCCGATCCGACACGCCTTGTGTCAGTCAGGCTTTCTTCTCGGAGTCGACGGCAGTTTGTCTTCCCTAATTGGTCCCAAGAAGCGTTTTTGTCCCGCGTGCCGTGTCCCTCGCCTCGGCTGATCAGCCCGCGGACCGGCGGCCTTGTCCTCCGAGTTCTATGGGTGGCCACCGCCTCAGCCCGGTTCTTTCGGCCCGCCGTGGCTCCCATCCTGCGGTGATCTGAAACGATTGAATGAAAAGAGAAAATGAGCTCTTCATCTCGGTTTCGGCAGCTTTATTTTTATTCCTTTTACTCTACTGTAGTCAGCGTTTCAATGTGAAGCGTCTGTTGGAGCGGTCGCGAGCTTGATCGACCGGGCTGTAAATCATTAGGGAGTTCAGTTTAGTACGTCGGCCGGAAAAGAGGTACCCTAAAAGGAGTAACTACTGAGTGCAACAGAACAAAACTACAGTCTATTCTACTGGGTAAAATTGGATTGACAGAAGTCGACACGCCCGATACTTGAATGTCGACGCCGAAGTATTTGTCCATTTCGAAAGCTTCGATATGACTAACTCGGTGGCAGGTGCTCACTGTCGCTTGGCGTGCCAATAGGGCTTGCAATGCCAACGATCTACAGCCTATTGGCTATTCCGTATTTCACTTTTAGGTGTCATTTTATGAACAATCAAGGGTATTGGTATAACAAACAATGTAGTATCTCGATGTACAGCAAAATACACGATCAAAAGAAGAAACAACAACAACAACGGAGATCTGTAAACAGTCATTGCGCACATGGCAGTGGAGCCACCCGTGTGATAGAGAGTTCAGCGGTATTTCAGCCGAACGTATAGTATATTTTTACTACATATACCACCACTTCCGCGATACGAAACGTCCGCCAGCACAATTCGAAACATCCACATGAGACTCGCATTTACTATAGCACGAACAACATTTGCGTGCAGTCACCTCAGCGGTTTAAGACGGATTCCCACTTGGACAATAAGACTGGGATATACTCTCAAAAAGCATCAAACTTCGCCAAGAAGGCAACACAATACGTTCCATCGTGGGATCAGACGTCGCCCTCTCAATCTTCTCCCGTTCCGGACCCAATGAAGTAAGCGATCGAGGAGAAAAAAACTCGATCCGCCGCGCGGACATATTGAGGAGTCAGGTTGCGATGGTGGGGATATCAAAGGGCCCCCTTTCACTCCTCACGCATCACACCTCCTCTCCTTTCTGTCCATAGAGACGGGGCGCGCGTTGACAGCCCGCCAAGAGGGCGAGAGATGCAATGATTAGGAGGGCGACATCTAGCCGAGCTGTCGAGCACGGACCGAGCGCCTGGCCCCCACTTGTGCGGAGACGTGACTCGCATCCAGGCCGGGACGGGCGCGACAACCGGCGACGTCGAGTTGTCGACAGCGGAAGAAGGTTCGAAAGAAGGCGGGGAACCCAATGAACGAGGGTCGTTGGACGTTGATGTGCGCCCGTCGCCACTTCGCGAGTCCTTACTTGGTCTCCGCAAACTCGTTCAAAAATCGAACGAAAAAAAAATATATATAAAATACAATGGTGCACGCCGAATAGTACCGGATGACAAAACGCGCTCCTGTGTTAGCGCTTTGTTCGGAGGCTGCGCAATACCTGATGCAAACAGGAACCTCCCTTATATATATATAGTGAAGCGTGCAAGAAAGAAAATGATTAAGTGAATTCATGGCAGATAATAATACGTCGCGTTCGATGGGTCTGGTACGGTACGTTGACACAAGCAGATGCGACGGAGAGACACGCGGTATGAAAGACAACACAAACAGTGCTGTTCAGTAGTAAGAGTGCATACAGTGCGCGACACAGTTAGCGCGAACACGGCTTGGACGCTTTTTCGCATGTAACTTCGAAAAGGTTTGGCAGGCATCAAAATTTAGCTTTTGGGTTAGTACCCGAACTAGGTAGGCCCTTTCCACGAGTGCAGCAGTTTTGATGGCATTACTTCAATGCTGAGAGAAAGACAGTGAAAACCGGCGATAGTTTGTTCGCGCTGACAGTGTCCCGGTGTGTAGATCTGAGAAACATATTTGTGCACGTATTTCTAGAGGTTACGAGAAATTTTGTTTTTAACCAAAAGAAACTATGGCGAGAGCTCACCGGGATCGAAAAACAAAACAAACACAAAAAAAAGTGATTTTTTTTTAATATTATATTTACTATTAGTGAATTATTAGTGCACGCTAGCGAAGAATATACGAAGTATTTTAAACTAGCGTTCCTCCGCTGAAACCCAGACTCAATCATCTCGCGCTTGCAGTCCCACTAGGATACATGTAGTACTAGCTGTTCTTATGCACGAGAGATGCTGCCACCTGAAAAAAACTAGCGTTTTCAGTCCTGGAGAACATGTTACTTCCTATTTATACTACGTATTTTCTGTCATCGCCAAACTGGCAAGGCACATGTACCCCAAAAATGGTTTGTTGCATTTTCTCTACACCTGTTAACTAACCGAATCGAGACAACTCAATACGCCTTGGGGCGAATTAGGAAAGCCACGCTATTTCCGCAGACAAGCGTGCGCACCAAAAGCCAAACACGCGTTGCGAATCCGGCACACGCAAGGTGTGGCGACCAAAAGCGCATGAGGTTACGTAATTCCAAAATTTCGCAAGAATACTCTTCGAATTACGCTAAGACAGGTCGTAGAACAAAGAAAGAAGTACAAAAAGTGTAAGAGAACGGCAGAAACGCCGACGGCTCCGAAAGCGAGCGGGCGAGCGGTCCGTCCGACGGACCCAGAAGGAGGGGAGGGGGGGTGCCGGCGTGCCGCCGACGGGCGACAATCGGGAAAGCCGGAGCCGCCATGAATCATTTCGCTGACACGAGGACGCCATCTTGGAAACCAGCCGAGCGACGGTGGGAAGCGGATAAAGAAAAATAAAGAGGAACTAAAAGAGAGTGGAAACTCAGGGAGGAGAGGGGAACGGACAAAGAGAAGGCGAACGTGGAGAGGGGCAGAACCCCAAAGCGCGTAGCAAAAGAATAAAAATTGAGATGAACGAAGAGAGAAAAAAAAAAAAAGAAAGACCCTCGTGCAAAACACGATGTGAGAGAGAAAAAAGAAAAGAAGAAAGCGGAATGAAATGAGAGAGGCAGAACAGAAAAAGGAAGAGTCTCTTCTGGTCGTTGTTTTTCGTTTTTTTTTTTTCTTCTTCTCCGCGCGCTCTTCCCTCGGCTTCGGCGTGAAGAGCAGCGAAACAAAACTTGCGCTCAGTTCATGGAACATACGGGCGTACAACCACGAAGCAACCAACGTGCAGCCTGAGACTGAAATGTATAAGATGAAAAAAAAAAAAAGAAAGAAATGTAAATCTCGAGAGAGACAAAACCAGTCCGACTTCGGTATATGCCGCCCCAGCCGCTCGCGCATTCGGCGCGGCGGCGGCGTCGGTTGCTCCTCTTTCGTTTATATCTCATTATTTCCTATTCGAAAAGTGACTAGACCTTCGCTTTTTTTTTTTACTCTCCCCTCTTCCTTTTCTTGTCCTCCCCTTCTTATCCCGAGACAGGAGGAAAGATGGCGGAATGGAAGAAGACACAACAGGGGAAAGGGACGACTTCGAAAGAGGCGAAAGCGCAGATTAAAAGGAGAAGAGGATGCGCGACAAGACGCGGGGAAACAGAAAGTAAATAAAAAAAAAAGCGAAAACCGGTTTTTCGCGCGTTTCTCTGACTGCGGCGCACGCGCGAATCCGAGCTCGCTGTTTCTCCTTCTTCGCGCGCGCACACACACACAGACAAACCAGTCGGGTTCGGGAGGTGGGATGGGCAGAGAGCAGGGCAGCAACTTCGCCCCGTCTGCCTCGCCACACTGAAAACGCCGCCGCCGGATTTCTAGAATAACGAGAATAAAAGCGGAGGAGCCCGTGGCACCACCCCTCCCCAGCGGGGTCTAAATACGAGGGTGTAGCGGCGGTGCTGTCTCCCCTCCGCCGCCCATCCCCGTCGGGTTCCTCTGATTGGGGGGAAGAGTACCCGCTGGCTGCTCCCTGGCTCGCCCTTATCTCGGTCGGATCCGAGAGGTTCCGTTCCACCCCGCGCGGCGGTGACTGCGTGTCGCCAGCGGGGGCCATTTTTAGGTTTCGAGGGGTTGTTTTCGCCCGACACTGAGACGGATGCCGCTGTAGCAGCGGCAGACGAAATGTCATTTTGATCGCGCAGCTCCGATCCACCCCACGTACGGGACGCGAGGCTCTTTCCTCCTGGTCCTCTTCCCCCCTTACCCTCACTAGGAGAGGAAGCGAACGGTTCCTCGACGTACGTGTGCCAGTATATATAAATGTCTCCATCATCATCCGATCATCCTGCACTCGGTTTTGGGGAGAGGGAGTTAACGGAATTGAGCTCGTTCGGATCATTGATTCGGACTTCCAGCAGCGCCTCTTCAGCGGTCGGTGGTTCGGGTGTGCAAAGTTAGTTCGTTGCAACCATGGGAAGGGGCCGAGAAGCACTTGCAGAACAGAACACACAGTAGCCTTCCCCACACCCGAGACTACTCAATATTTCGTAGCTGCTACGTTCTATATATCGCTCCATTCAAGTCAGTCATTTGACACAATACGCGGGACGGTTCCAACGTAAAAAAAAAAAATTCCAGATGAGATCTCCAGAATGCATTTATAAATTTAAAGGAAAAGGGGGAGCGACCGCGCCCCCCCCCCCCCCTTTTTCCGAAACCCCCAAGGTCAACATTTTTAATTAAAAATGTGACATGCACCGGCTTAATTTGAAAATACATGTAGTGTTTGATGACGTAACACATATAAGATCAATAAAATAGACCTGGGAGAAGTCTCGCCTGTGACGTCATATATCCGGAGTCCCCCCCGGCCTGACCGGCCCTGCTAACGCCGCATCTAAAACAAACCAAATGTCATGAAACCACACATGCTGCAAGTACGGTGTACGTTCTATACAACATTTACGAAAGCGAGGTATCGATAAGCCCCACGAATATGAACAAATGTAAACTAAAAACAAGAAACTTCCAGTACGTAATACCCTGCGGATGACAACCCTAAAAATTAAAATCCACTCCCTATCTGCACGCAGCCAGCCAGTACAGAAGAAGCAAAACATTACCGCCACGAAACGCCACCCGACGCGAAATCCGAGAGAAGCAGAAATTCGCGAAGCACCAAGATTCGAGTGTATAGTATCCTGTATATCGCCCACCCCACCAATCCGTTCTCTTTTCCGTACATTTGTAAAACAGAGTTAGCGCTCGTTTGTCTTCATGAATTGCCTGATTTATCGCGGCACGGTGGCCTCCTCGCCGCGCGCTCCGAGCCAGACCTCGGAAATGCTCCATCTACTTTAAAGGCGCTTTCCCTTTCGCCAACTGAGGCGCGGTATAGCGGGGGTTGCACGGGACCCCTGCGGAAAACCAAGCTGCGCACACAATCGTCGGCGTGTATATATATACGCTCGTAGATGTGCGTGGTATGCAGCGGCTCTGTACGCGGGGCCTATACTAACGGGACGGCACAGCGCGCATGGATCCAAGGGCACCAACGGAGAAGCAGCACGTGGCCCGCCTCAGTGCCCGCTCTATATATTCTTCATTTCCACCGGATCCCACGAGACTGCTTTCTTTTTCGCAACAGAATGATCTCTCTCTCTCTCTCTCTCTCTCCCCCTTGCATAAAAAAAAATGAAACAAGCATTTCGAATAACTATACAAGAGAGAGAATTTAAATTCACCAAATTCTCTCTCTTTTATAGTTATTCGAAAGGCTTGTTTCATTTTTTTTTTATTTTCTTTTAGAGTCTGGACACTCGTTGTCAAATTTTGAGTTGCGCTGGCTTTGTGCGCACGATCTGTACCAGGAACAGCTATAGGGGATGTTCGCTGCCCATATAAAGACAGAATTATCTTCGGACACACCTCACGATATATGTTCAAAACACCTTGACTTCACACATATGTGTGTTCCAAACATGTTTGCGCGCAGTATTTGTATGACTAATGTGACGACCGTCCAAACAGAAAGAACCATGCCTCACGCAGTGGCTCCAGGCTATCTGTTGTATCATTGTATTCGTAGCGTGACCGCGGCGTTAGAGGGCGTGTGATTCGGTGCACTCGATTCACACATCGCAGTGACTCGGTTTATTTTCTGTTGTGCGGGCAAGTAAGGGCGGAGGCAAAAACGGGCATTGGTTATAAACTTATTTACTCCGGCGACTCGTCGCGAAAAAACGATCACAGCCGCGTTAACACATCACATAAACAGCACCGCGCTTACCCAAATGTGCGCCGTACGATCAACGGACTCGACGAACCACTTGACGTCATGGAAAGCGTGCGTCTCAAGGAGACACGTGTGAGCTGAGCTGCAGCGTTCCACTGTCTCCTTTTGCGCCAGGAGGAACGAGGTGGGGGGGAGGGGGGGGGGGTCTTTTTCTTTCTTTATGATGGCACGCAGTAACAATTACGAGCCCATAAATCGTCCGCGGCGGCCACGAGTGAGGACGCTTCACGCACGCGCGTTCGTCGTTAAACGAGAACGCTCGTTGACTCTAATTTATGATGGTCGCCCCCTCGTGTCCCGCACCGACACAGGGAACGTGCTGCGCGGCCCGCGCGCGTAACCCAATACTCCTGCGGGCCCGTCGACGAGCCGCCGATAGATGAGATGCCGCTGCCGGTCTTGACCTTTCCGCCGACTTCCGGGGTGAACTACTTCGGAGATCTACGAACTGACGTGTCGGGCTCAAGTGGTATACGTTGTCAGACACGTCGTCATGCATGAAACGTCCCTGTGAGCGAAACGAAGCCCTGCTCATATACTATTAGAAATACATTCGGAGGTTTAGATTATATCCGTAGTAGCAATCTATAAATAGAGCTTTTATGAGCGTATATTACATCGACGGAGATGAGTACAAAACACAAGTCATAGACCACGTCGGCTGATGACGCATACCCACTGCGACTTCAAAAACTCCCCCCCCCCTTCAACTCCTTTTTCCTTGTCTTTTACATGGTCTGTTTTATATTGTGTTCATTCCTTTGCTTATCTCTCTCTCTCTCTCGCTCGGTCTCTTTCTCTGTATGATTGCGCACGACTAACTCACATCGTTCGGCTTCAATCGTCTAGTGCATCAGACATGCCAGTAGACAAAATTGAGATCTGTGCCAACGCTGACCCTCACGCACCGTATACAGTAAAATAATTAATTACTTTATATATATATATATATATATATATATATATATATATATATATATATATATGTGTGTGTGTGTGTGTGTGTGTGTGTGTGTGTGTGTGTGTGTGTGTGTGTGTGTGTTTAAAGGGATGCTGAACCGATATCTGAAGTTGCCGAAATAAGCCCCGGGCAAGCTTCCCGGGACCGCACTATACCTAAAAATGCTATTCATGTAAGGGATGGAGATCGGATTATTATATTTCTTGGAATGACGACCGCTGATTGAGCCAGAAGCGCCAGAAGCCTCCGATGCGCGCGAGGCCCTCTGGGATTACTCGCAACGGAACTGACGTCAACAAACTGCAACGGAACTGACGTAAACAAGTCGAGCTGCCGACGCGCCACAGCGTGGAAGAAAGCGCGCGCTTTGAATAATAGTAGACGGATGCCCGTCGCGTTGGAAGTTTGCCAACTAATCCAGCCAAGTTAGCTGCGCACTACCTGCCAGCCACCCTGCACCCTGCCACCCCCAGTCCACTTCTGCACCTGCGTCGTAGCGATGGCGGCGACTTTGGTCTGTGGGTTTTTCGGAGTTCGGCGATTTCTTTCCCGTCCTGATAATTTGGCCATGACGACGGTGACCACGGAGACTTCGACAGCGCTGATGTTTGATGCCGCCAAGATGCCGCTTGCTCGCAACGCTCGCTAGGCCGTTCGGCGCCGCATAGGTGTCGTGTCAAAAACGACATGATGAACACTGTTCGACAAATTTATCAGATAAAATTGCATATCTCTTAAAAATATATCTCATCGTTTCGGGACGGGGTTCGCACGTCGCATTTCCGTTTCGTCGCGCCACCACGCGGCGTGAGCGCACGCCGGAGCCAACGAGGTAGGTCGGAGCCAACCGAGCCAACTTTGATGGCTCACCATAGCCGCGTTCTTCGTACTACAAGTTTGTTGTCGTCACGAAACGAGCTTTCAAAAAACTCACCAGGTGCACCTTAGAATATTTATTTACATAAATCATATAATTTAGACTACTTTATTGTTTCAAGTACCGTCATTTAAGAGCCATTCGTGTGCTGTAAATATCAAAACGACAAAGAATTTAGATTCTGTTTTTCGGTTCAGCATCCCTTTAAAGAGAAACACTTCTATCTAATGCAAACATTTTAGTCCGTCCACCTGTTTCGAAAGGCAGATACTTTACACTGAATTTTCACACTGATATCCAGTTAGCGGGACTATAGTCGGTAAGCGGTTGAGAGTTCAGGGGAAGCTCCTCCCAAATTTTTCAACTTCAGCGGAGCGAACTCTAGAGAGAAGGTCACCTCCTCTCCTCTATCCGTTCGTTCCGCTGAAGGGGAGAGAGGTGGGAGGAATCTCCACTGAATTCTTAACCTGCCAGCGACTATGGTTTCTTCATCGCTCTCCGTGTCAACGAGACAAATACAATCAAAGCGGACACGCCCCAAAGGGGCACACTAACCTCTTGACAGTGCATCCGAGGCAGCTCAAAGGCACTCGTAGCAACGTATAGTGTTATCCGCCTATTTACATACCTCGATATCGAAGAACGACTAAGGAGAGGCCCAACCAAGCCACCGAAACAGAGCAAACTGAAGCTTTCCTCCTCCCCTTCTCCCATCTTGCTAAGAGAGAGAAAGAAAAAGCGAGGAGGCGCATTCGAGCCTCGGTAAAGAACGACGCTCTGCGACCGCTTATCGCGGTCAGGGTAACGCAGTAAAAGAAATTAGTTGCACTTTCGGATAAAGCCGAAAAGGAGGGGGGTTAGTAGAAGAGAGATAGGAGTGCGGAGAGAGAGAGAGAGTCAAAGGAAACCGCACGATAGAAGAAGAGGGCGCGAAAGGCGAGCGACAAAACGGCGGCGATTTTTCATACAAATGGCCACCAAGGCGGAGAGGGGAACTGCAAAGGCAAAAGGAACGAAGGGCGCTTTTGCGGGCCCAAGCTGTTAACGGCCCAGCGAGTACATAGAAAGAGAGGTTCCCGAACGCGTTGGAGTGTTATAAATTGCGCCGTTTAGCTCTCTCTCCCTCTCTCTGGCCGCGCTTTATTACGCCCGGCCATAGATATACAATATTACGCGCCTGGCGCGTGGCGGCGGAGAGTTCCGCCGTCACCGGATTATTTGGGAGACGTGCCTTTGGCTCCCTTCGCTTATTTGTTTATTTATTATTATTATTATTTCCAGCCCCCCTCCCCCCCCCTCTCTTTCTCTCTCTCTCTCTTTCGCTCACGCGCACTGCAGGTAGCTCTGGGTGAGTGATTTTTGATGGGGTTGTTTTAGTGTGGCTTCCCGGCCACATAAGCTCGCGGCTTTGTAATTGCGAGCCCGCTATACGTAATGACGTCGAGGGTGTGTGTGTGTGTGTTGTATACAACAAGTGCGAGATTTATCTTCCGGTAAGTGTTTGTATATAGCGCGGGTTGTGATTAACTCAACGCCTATTCTTTTATCTATAGTACAATTTTGTCTTTGTTTTGAGACGCAATTTGTAATAACACTCGTGCGAGGTGAAACGAGCTGAATGCTTGTCAACGCGGTCTTGCGGGAAGATGGATCTGCCTCTGTTTCGACGCCAAGTGGGAACTTCTTAACCGTTCTCATTTCTTTGTCGATATTTATATGCCACGTAACAAACAATATACCGCGTGCGTGCGTCCGAAAATAAGTCTGCGATAAAACGAACTAAAATGAAGTTTAACCTCTATGAGCGTTTCGAGTGAATAATAGGCAGCGGCGTTGATGGTGCACAGTATACAATCGTTGCCACTTCTCTGATGTCCCCGTATTGAAGTTCGAGACAGTTTCATTGCAATAAAACGGTCTATGATTACGCGAACCCCTGACAGGAGAATGTTTCGATGACGATGCACAATGCTCGATAATTCCAATCGAGGCATCCTATCGAAAGAGTGTTTTTTGGGTTGCTTCTCAACAAGTTTCGATGTCCAGCCATGCTGCAGGACCCCATGTAGAAGCAGCCTGAAATTTGCGTTTATATATTGCAGCTTCGTTGCCTTCGAAGAGGTAGAAGAAATAAAAAGCCGCGTTAACGTGAAATTTTTCTTTTCGTGTTTTCTCCCAGGCGGTTTATGTAGTGTATACTCTCCTCGTTGCGATATACGTCTTTTGTTCCGAGTCGCCGAGAGAATTATAGCGCCGTAAATTAACAGCGAGTCTTATGCGCGCCGCGGCCACCGATTAATCACAGTGTCGCCCGTTGTAATGAATAGTCATCTTGAGAGAGTCGTTGCTCGAAGCCCTTCTCAAGGCCCCGAGCAAGTTGCAAATCGAGGTGCGGCGGCGCTCTCGCACGAGGCCCCTTTTGCTTCGCCGCTGAGCGCGGGACGAACATTCCCCGGGGGCCGGCAAGGTGGCAGTCTCATATATCAGCATTCTTGGCACAGCCGCGCGCTGGCGCTTTCGTCACCTCTGCCCTTCGTTTTCTTTCGGGCTCGCTGCAGCGTCGCAAAACACACGCGCGCCCAGAGTCGGTTGAACCAAACTGCGAGAGTAAAAACCGTGACAAGAGAACAGGAGCGGGAGCGGTCGTCTGAGAGAAGTAAAATACTATGCTCCGTTCTCCCCTAAACTGACAGTGCGGTGAAAGATATATGCGCTCGCCTGACCAAGCAGTCGCATCCCTTTCATTGCCTGACCCCGCTTTCTGCGACCGGCAGGGGTATGGACGGTTTGCAGTCTATGGGCTCCGCCATAACCGACCTTCAGTGTTTGCTTTTCTTTTATTCCGTCTACTTCACTTCATCATCACCACAGCAGGACAGGATATTGCCTTTTTTAGATTTTACCGTGTATACATCTACCCAGCATAGGTCTTTGTAAGGAGGCTCGTTAACGCCAGCTTCAGTGGCGATCGGCATCTCGGTGAGACAAGAGAAGGTCAGCCAAGGTGGCTGTCACCTGACGTGTGTGTAAAGCGTCTAATAGGGCAGGAGCGCGATCGTGAGGCGAGAGGTAGACGCACGACATGGCCCTTAACAGCGTGTAGCTTCCACAGCATTGTCAGCTTAGGTGTGAATGAAGACTGTACCGGGGACCCACGGCTCGACTAAGGAACAAAGAGGAAAGGTTCCAACGCCTCAGTCTCGAACTTCGTGCAATCGGTTGAATAATAAAAAATACAGCAACGTCGGGCGTGTGATTACGGTCATATAGGCAGCAGAATGAGCCATACATGATGCAATGTACTCTGCAACATAAATATGAAGCAGGGTACAGAGCCTAGATTTTTTTCACCGACCAGAAAAACAAAATGCAGTTAAGCCCACCAGGTATACAAAGCACGAGCAAATTACTTCCTAAAGATAAGGGCAAATAAAAAAAAAAAAAAACAATTAAGCGGACCACCTGTGCCTTGTTTAGGCTTGTTTCTCTCTTTGTGTTCAACAGAAGAAACGAAGCGTGACAAAGTCATTCGCATCGCACGTATCGACTCATGAACTACAGGCAGCGCGTGTTATTAGTCGACGTTCCGCCGATTGAGGTAATGCTAGTATGCTCCGTCGGTAGCAGGAATTCGCTTCCGAGCGCAATACAAGCGAGGCCTCTGTATAGTTTCCTCGTGCGAGTGACGCCAACGGAATCCCTCGCTCTCCGCTTCCCACGAACGAATCTGGACCACCTTGCTTCTATTATTATCGCGCACTCCCCCGGAGAACGTCGCAACCGGCATTCCCGTTTCTTGGCCTCGGCTCCCCGTGACGTTGCCTGACGCAGGATTCGGACTAATTAGGACATCAGTCATTGTTTCACGCGTGGCAGGCTCCAAAGACCGCGCGCCGAAAACTTGGACCGTGTGCCGTACACACACGTGCGGGGCGGCGCGACTGAAGCATTCTCGGCAGAGTTTAGGCAGGCGAGTCGGTTTGTGGACAACGAACTCGGCTCTGCTTTAGGAAGCGTGCCAGCGAGCTGAAAAGCTCTTGATAGAACAAACAGTCACGCCGACAAATGATCGCACCGAAAGTCACAACGGTGAAAAATAGCCAATGACCGTTCCCCAATGGATGCACTCTACGGTCTGTGACGTCATAGCCGAAATGCCAGCGTCTAAATAAAAAAATAATAAAAAATCGTTGGAAAATAATATTAAATTATTTACAGCGTTTTGGCGCTTCTGTGCAATGTTAAATGCTTAAGGTAAAAAAAAAAATTAATTATGTTGTGTGTTTGTTTAGACAGCGAAAATTTAGTCCAAATGGACGTCTTGCGCCTACGCTGATAAGAAATTTAGCCGGTGGAGTAAGCACTGCAAGCTTGGGTCATTAACGTGCATCACGAGGTAGTCATACAGGACAGCACCCCGGTTACGATGCTCATCTAGATCAAAACGGGCAGGAAGAGGGGGGAGGGGGGGGGATCGAACAGAGAATCCTTGGGTTCTTTAACGCGAGCTTTCGGTATAAACCTTTTCTGTGTACTCTCGTCCCCAGCCACCAAATAGGCGTATCCGGTATGGGCAACGAAAAAATAATCCAACGTTTCAACCTGGAAATAGTAAAAAAATAGAGGGGAGGCAAAACGAGAAAGTTTGACGGTTTCGCTTATATCCTAAATGCCTTCTATTGGCGTGGCAAAGGCAAAACAATGTTCTCGCACATACTGGAAGTGACGACAATTCAAGATGGCGGCGCACTTGCAAAAAAGGTCTATACACGGGCTCCAAGCTGCTGTGTGTTAACACACAAGGCCACCTTTTCCTTTCATTCGCTTTGCAAGTTAGCGAAAAACGCAATATAAAGTTTGATAAGTATACTCTTAAGTACTGTCACTTATTTTGACAGGGACAGTCACCTTTAGTCAGTATACGACGCGGAATACGCCGCTTTCTTTTTCCCGAGACTTTTAAGCGCTCAAAGATAAACATCTAAGGATCAGATTAAAATGCTACAAAGCAGATGCAATCACGAGGTCCCCCACAATAAAACACCGACAAAAAATCGAAAAAAAAAAAGGCAAAGAGCATTATTAACAGTTCAGACTTGCGCGCACTGCACGAATTCTGTTTTCGCCATTTTCCCACTCTTGTTTTCGGATCCAGCTCTCCTCGGGGTTGCAGCTTCCAAAAGGAGTGTCCGCGCAATGCCGCCTCGGGCCCGACGTCTCACAGTATGCGGCTTCCCCGCAGTGCAGGCGTGCACTGCGTGCCACCCCTCCGAGCCCCCCGCTAGAAACGAAGGAACGGCCCCCGCGAGAGGTTAATTAATGGCGTCGACCGCAGTAGCCCATTTGTCTCCCATCGGCAATCCGTCTTTTGGGGCCGCGAAACGGTCATTCGCTGCCCGCCATTCCATGCAGGCTTTACCTGGAACGCACCCCCCTTGAAATCCGTGCTTTGCTTCAAAAAGATAGAGTTCCCCCCCCGGACTGCTGTTCTTTTTCGCAACAACTGACACTGCCGACTATACAGTGAACTGGCATCGCTGTAAACTTCCTTAGAGGGGGATATTTTCTAGCCAGCTATTTGACATCGTGAAAGGTACTACCAAATGGAGAAAACCCTATGTTACTGCCAGCTTCAGAAATTAAGGGCGAAGCTTATTCTATTCGCGCTCCCTGCGTCCTGATTGGTTGTCTGGCGTTCGTATTGGCTAATTCTGCAATCCCACTGGCCGAGGAGCGACAATAAGATGATCTGGACTGGACACGTCCGACCTTTCATAGGTCTCCGTGGACTATAGGATGACGCTATTAAATGAAGAGAGAAATCTCACACGTAATCGCAACAGAAACGAAACATATTAAAAACTCCAATACATAGCGGAACAAAAATAGCCGATCACTGTCTCCCCTTCAAAAAGGTGAAAAAAGTATAATGAGAATAACTTTAAAAAAATGCACAGTTATCGTCGACTCTTGGAAGAGTACTACGTCATCGCCAGAAAAGTAATGGCGATTATTTTTTTTCTTTTATAACTAAATACTGAACCCGTGTGTTAAACAAACAAAACAAAACAAAAACGGACGGAAAAGCATCTACTGCCGAAATGTTCCGGTGTCCACACTGGGAGCAGACCAGAACAGAAATCATACGTCCGCAGGCTTCACCGAATCTAGACGACATCGAAACTTTTTTTAAGATCCCAACATAGCAACTAAAAATAGCCATTTCGCAGAAAGCTTACACATTCGGCGACCAGTTTGGCGTTGGTATACTGCGTATACCGGGCCTCGAGCAACGCGACGAATAGAAAACAAATGTGTTTAAATCAATTCCACGCAAACGTTGTCATCGATTTAAGTAAACCATTTATTATTATTTTAAATAAAGGCGATCGGGAAAAAACGTTTCACACTTCCACACCCCTCAGACGAACGAACGTTGAAGCTAAGAACCGGAAGCGATATTATTAGGACGTAACACCCTCAGCACAGCTTCCTCCTGCGTCGATTTATTACAGCGTCTTCCGAGAGTGTATATACGTGAATGAAGGGGGCGGAGAGAGCAGGATATTGTGGCCCCGGGCCATGGATGTCGCCCTGGCAGGGTCTGGACGTACGAAGCGCGTAGTACATACGAGTCCAAGTACACAGACAACAATAATACCAGAACGAGAAAAAAAAAAGAAAAAAAAAGAAACAGTTACGGGTTGCTTATCTTCGAACGCATCGCTCGAACAGCCCACTTGGCTCAAACTCACGACGGCGTCTGGAAACAAGCGCGCGCGTCAGCAGCAGTAGGAGTAGCTCGTACACGAGCGCGCCAGAAGAACGGCCTGGACATGCGCCGCCCTATCCTCCTTCCTGGTTGCTATCTTAGGCCCGAGGTGCCAACAGAACACCATTACAGATTTGCGCGCTACGTAAGACGTGCTCTGTGGCGGAGAGACTACGGGGCGAACGAGACACAACAT
The DNA here is from genome assembly GCA_013358835.2 of Ixodes persulcatus. Lineage (NCBI taxonomy): Eukaryota > Metazoa > Arthropoda > Arachnida > Ixodida > Ixodidae > Ixodes > Ixodes persulcatus. The sequence goes on from JABSTQ010011253.1 coordinate 1,698,780, forward strand.
ATCGAGAGGAACGAACGATAGCAGACTTGATGTGGCGGATGGATAGCCTCCGTTTATCCGAAAGTGAAGGTGCATGATACTGACATGACCTCTGACCAATCACACCCACCTCGTTCTTATGTCGCGAGCCCTATCAACCAATCGGAACTATCGATGCCTTCCACGGGAACACTCGCGGACTTCGATGGTGCCTTGGAGGTGCTCGAACAACCGAAGGCCACGCAACTTCGACCGCCTTCAAAAACGTGAGAGGGGGGAATGACGGGAAACGACTGCATCGTAATGATATCTGCATCAGCTGAGTTGCTGATGTGGTTGTAATCGTTGCGTTTGCACCGGTGTTGATACAGCTGATGGTTACAATAAAATGAAAGCATTAAAAACAAACTTTAATGACGCACGCGAATGACAGGTCACGAAAGGGCGTGTTAAAAATATCTGAACGAGTAATTAGAATAAATTATGACCATATTCAGGTTGCCATTCAATTCCCACAAAGGTAGAACAAGGGGCAAATTACACAATACTGTCATATTTAGAACGATGAATACCAAATAAAAGTGGGTATGGCATCCCTCCTCACTTCTCAACCAAGAAGAAGAATGCGCTAAGAGAATGAAAAATGTTACATTATCATAAGCCATGCGGTACACGAATAGATTATGTACAAGATAAGCGTGGAAATTAGCCGCCGATTTCCCTCTCAAAAGGTGGAAGGTTCAGAAAAATAGAAAACTGGGTCCACGGAGTTCCTCAAAGTTCGCAAAACGCAAAATAAATACAGGGTCCAATCTTGTTCACTGATGTTTCGAAAGTTTTGAGCCACCTGGACAACTACAGAGAGACATACATGTCTAACAACCAATCTTGCTGGATTTGCATCATCAAGGCGCTCCGCAACTTCGAATGCTTCGATCGTCTTCTACGCAAAGCGACTCCGCACTCTACGGTTCGGAGACTGCACAAATAAAGTTTGACCACGAAAACTTTGACCCAAGGTAAACGGGAGCTCGCAATGCGTGTTGACACAACGAAAGCACGGGCGAACTCAATTGCGAGTTAATACTGAAGAAATATCCAATTCCGCTTAGTACTTAACGTCTTGTTTATTTTCATTTTTTGCTGCTGCTCGTAACTTAAGACGTCGTCCGTTTCTCTAACAGGTAGGTACCTCAAAAAATTATATATATATTGATTTTTTAAAATAATCTTTAATACATAACGAAAATAAGCAGCCGTCTAACATCTATAATAGTTAAAAAAAAAACAAAAAAAACACCCTTGCATTTAAGCGCTAAAATAAAAAAAAATTGAAACGAGTTTTCTCAATTTGTATTTTTTTTCTCTCGGCTCAGTTTCAAAGCGCGCCGACACACACACACACATGGATACAAGCTCGGTCCCATAGGCTGGCGCAAAGCTTCCTTCTCCATATACCACCCGCTGTACGCGTCTGGTTGCCGCAAGCAACTTCTCCCAGCGCCGGCTCTCTCCCGTTTCGCTGTTCCGACGCCCACAAATCAAAACACAAAAACTACATAAAAAAAAAAAAAGTTCCAGAGTTTCGCAGACCAGACGACTCGCAGCAACACACGAAGGTCGCGTTCAACTCCCGCGCCAGAACGAGTTCTTTCGTCTCTCTGTTCTTTTCGCTTTCTTTGTTGTTGTTTCTTTCCCGTACGTATACCTGTACCAAGCGACGCTGATCCCCGTGCCCGGGGCGTTCGCCATTCTTCAAACTCAGCCTCGCGTCTATCGGGCATAAACGCCCACGGATCGGCGGGTATATATATACGTATACCGCGGCGCGCACAAGAAACCCATGCGCGGAAAGGGGTATACGCGCGCACGCACGCAGCCAGTGATTAATTAAATTCATTAAGCGGGCCGCGTACACTCAAAAACTGATTGCATAATGAAGCGAGTTCCTCGCGAGGAAAGAAAATCCATAGGGCCCCGCGCGGAGCTTGCGATTCCCTCCAGGTTACGCCGAGGTATATGGTTAATGGCGCCTAACTAAGGTATCTCACTTCTTTAAACAGGTAGAGTTTTTTCGTCGGCTTAGAGAGGCTACTAAAAAAAAAAAAAAAAAAAATCTCCACGCAGCAAGCACGAGAAACGTCGGTTAGCAGTAAGAGCCTACCAGCATTCTCTCGAAGCGAACTGCGTGAGAGAGGGAAGAGGTTAAAAAAGTGAGTGCCACCTAGTGACAGTCACAGGAGCTTCAACACATCCGTGAAATACCTATACGGGTAAAAACTGAGGGAGAGGGGGAGATGAGAACGGGAGAGGACGCCACACCGCGGGGCTCCCACTGGAATGATTAAGGGGTACACGCAAAGCTAGCTGTCTTTGTCTATTCAGTGTTCAAACGCGTTCGTACACAAACCCCGGACGCTGGCGTTCGGTGCTCGAATGCGCTTGAAGATTCAGTAGAGACCATACGTGTTCGCTACTCATTAAAATTATTCAAATTACTAGTAAATGATTACTTTTTTTTTTTCTATAGTAACGTGTATAAGATTGGTAGAGACGAGGGAGACTTCTCTCCCTCAGTTTCTTCCCGCAGAGAAGCAATGCTTCGTTTGTTACCGCGCCCCTCTTTATACTTGTTACAGCGTGCCTTCAACCCTAGTAGTGTCCGCGCAGTCAGCCACCATCTGCCACTAAGTACGGGCAATTAAGCGGTGGACGAGAAGCTCCGACTTATTAAAAAGCTCGTCAGACTCGTCAGTTTCAGAAAGAAATTGATGGATAATATATCCCACTTTGGTAGGACCCAAGATGGCGAACATAGTGTTGATCGAACGATGTGTCAAATTAAAGCAAATGGATGAATGCGGAAGATTGTAAATTGAATTATTTTATTCTGCGTTTCTGTTTCTTGGTCCATTTTAAACGACATATAAAGCAGTGATGGCGCTAGCGACTTCGTGTAAGTTCGCCATTTCTTTTTTAACACCCGAGACTGGGTGAAGAACGTGAAGAAATTAAAGTGGAAAGCAGTAGTTCTCAGGCCTGTTCCTTCCAAGTTTAGTTTCCTCATATGCTTCACCCAACCTAAAATGTAAAAAAAAAAAGTTAAACAACGTAGCAGAAGCATTTTTTTTTTATTGTCAACGTTCTTTTAGAAATGCTTTCCCAAACATATGTGAGTTAGGTTTCTAGTCGTGTTGATACAACTTTAATTACCGGTCCAACCCAAGGAACACAACCCAGATTTAAAATGAAGAGTCCGCTAACGCGTGAGCCCTCTGTCCGCAGCCTTATGCCATCAGGCAGTGTGCAATACACAAAATTCACACATTTGAGAATAAACCCGCAATAGAAATAAAATGAAAAAAACACTGTATTGACCGTACCTATAGACAGAAAACTCGAAACAGGCATCAAATAGTTCGAAATATCATCTAGGAAGTTTAAAGAAAATAGATAAAAAAAAAGGGAAGACAGTAAATGGGGAAGGGGGGGGGGGGGTGTAGACATATGGCTTTTGTTAGATGCGTGTGCACGCATTTCGTCGAAAACCCGAGGGCGGGTACATAGAACAACGGCAGTCATGTTTTTCTTTTTTTGTGTGTGCACAGACGGCGCTTGGGAACTTATATAGAACAACTTTTCGGAGGGACTTGCAGAGCCATAGAGCGGGGGGAGGAAGCGGCGTCAGCGGAGGCACTATTGACCGAGCCCGTTACCCGGTAACGCTGTGTGTATACAACACACTAACGATTGAACAGCCACTTCCTCATTGGCCGATTTTCGGAGATCGAAAAGGAAGCGGCGAATGAAAGCTCTCGAGTGACGCCAAGGCCTCGCGTTTTACTCTGCGTTGTTTTTCAAGCTGCTTTTCCTGTATCAACTTTTGTGCGTGCCTACGCCTCCATTCGCTTCAACAGGCGACTTGCGGCTGAGAAACAAACGACGTAGCCGTATTGCGTTTCTTTCTTGCATATCTTCGACTCCTCCCAACGCTCCAGTATTGACGCATGTCAGCAGGAATAAAAGAAAAAAAAAAAACTATATTGAAATATGAAAAGCTTTTGACGAACGACCCCCCCCCCCCCCCTTTTCCTTTCCCACCAAATTCCAAAATTTTGTACGACCGCCCGTGCGTGCTTTTTTCGCTAAATTTATCGGTAAAATTCACGTCACGTGATCGAACGTCACGTGACCAATTCGCGATACCAGCGAACTATGGGGGCGCGCTGGTCAGGCGAAATGGCGGACGAAAGGAGGTCGTTTTGCGTCGTTCAGCACGCGGACCACGATACATTTCTTGCACTGCAGCGTAAAATCGGTGTGACATATGAAAGCAAAAATATTTTTAGGCGGTATAGAAACCTTCTTCTAGTCAATGCGCAGGAATGACACGGCGGAAGCATAAAAATAATCACTGGAAACGATATGTTTGTTACTTTGGTGCCTAAGAGAACCAAGCAGCGATAGCAGACGACAGAGTCGAAACGACCTCCTCTCTTGAGCTTCTCGGCGTTGCCGCTACGCGGCGTCGATTTCGCTGGAGTCACCAATACACCACGTAGGGAAGTTGAGGTCACGTGACCTATTCGTCAATTCAGTATCCCCACTAAATTTAGTGGGGAAATCTTTGGCGTGACTTGACGTCACATGACTTTAAGCCAATCCAGCTTACGCGGTTAAATTGCGCAAAACAATTGACGTCACGTGACAAAGAAAATCCAATTCGGGTTTTCCGTTAAGTTTAGAAATTCTTTTATACTAAGTTTTACAATGCGCGCGAGTGTAAAGGCGCGATGAAGTGCGCTGTGCCCGGCTGTAACCGCTTACGGCGACAGAACACACTGACGCCATCTATCAGGTGGCACTGAAACTCTACTTGTCTGCGTACATATATGTTTCGAATTTTTCACGCACCATTTGTTCAGCGTGAACTTCAAAGAATTCTAACATCGTTAAAGCGACTATTTCTCATAGGTAGCGCGTACACTTAATCTCGTACCATTTAGGTTCCGGTTATACCCGGAACACTTTTACAAAAAAAGTACCGCCCAACCAGGAGGAACCGTGTTCCGCATAATTCGTAGTTTATGCAAAGTAGTGTTGCGGATAATTGTAAATACTTCAGAGTTCATACAAAGCAGTGTTTCAAATAATTGACGATCTTAAACAATAAATGTTTAAAAAATATTCTGGGAGTTTTAACTGTAGCAAATAGGATATTAAGTGAAACAGAGTCAGTGGAACGACATGCAAGTGAAACGACAATCAACACAGCACTTACTTGTTCTAAATAAGACAAGCAAACATGATGCGAAGAAAATCGGCGTTCCACATATTATCCCCGATATCCATAAAAATTTGACTTGTTCCAGATAGAATATGTGGAACGCTCATTTAACTGGGACCCATGTGGAACCAGATTTTGAGAATATTTCATCTCCTAGGTACTCCAAAACCTCCAGTCTAGCCATACGCAGACCGGAGGTATTTTTAGGCCTACCTGATAGGTGGCACCAGTGTTTCTCAGTCTGTTTGCTCGTCGTGAGCAGTTACAAGCGAGCGGAACGCACTCGACCAGACTCAAACGCAAGTGTGTGAACCAGCCGTAACAGAAACCAAGAGTGAGCTACGCACTTTGAGTGTGCGTACTGTGCACGCGTGCTCGTGTGGCAGTGCAAGCATCGGTCAGGGCACCATGCTCGGGCTTGTAGCTTCGGTTTCACTCGCACTTACGGTAAGAGGAACTACAGGGAGTTTCCGAGAAAAGAGAACCGTGTTTTTCGGTTCGGTAATATAAAATACGCATCACGGAACGCTCATACTTTCTTGAGAATGTGACGCTAGCGGTTGGGATAGAACGCGAAAGTTTGAAAACATGACGTTAGCTCGATCGAAAAGATAAAAAAAATTCTCAAAGAGCCGACGTTAACCTAAGCCTAATATCGTCAAAACAATAAATAACACTGTGGGCGCCTGTAACACCTGAATCTCCGAGGAAAAAAAAAAAAAACTTGCGAGCAATTTGTTTTGTTCTTTTGCTGGCAAGCTTTCTTCTCCAAAAAAAAAAAAAAAGAAAGAAATGCTACAAGCACCCACAGTGTAATTTCTTGTTTTGACGATATTACGCTTAGGTGGATGTTGGCTCATAGAGGAATTTCGTTTTTCTCAATTATCATGTGATCCCGGTAATGTCATGTCCTTAAACTTTCGCCTTCTATACCAACGGCTGGCGTCACATTCTCACAAACTTCGATCTTTCTGTGATGCATAGTTTATTCACCAGGGCTAAATAGCACGGTTCTCCTCCTTTTCGGGAACTCCCTGTATAACTGCTATATTTTCACCCAGTCAAAACACGTAAAAAGTAAAAAAGAAAAGAAAGCAATGCTTGGGTTTAGTTTAAGAATCAGTTAAAGTTTGCCGCGCGTGCGAAATCGCAGATACACCACCTACCACACTTGTAACGAGCTTAGACTAAATTCACTAAACATTCTCCCGCGCATATAAGAAAACTGTATAGTGTCGTAAGATGACGTATCCCAATTCAGAAACGATTAGGCTACTTTTCCAAACGAACAGGAAAAAACACAAAAAAACTTTATCGAGTCAATTCGCCTGGAAAATACACATCACCATCTATTTCAATAAAGCACGGTATTCCAGCTATGGGCGGAATTTCCTAAAACAAAATATGAGCTCAATCCTTAAGACGCGGAAAGACCATAAAAGAAAGACAGACAGACGGACAGAAAGGAAAGAGAGCGGGTTATGTTTGATCTATTTCCTACACCGAGAACGGCATTGCAGGCATCGTTCGCATTTGGCGCGGTCGTAAATATTCTATCCGTTATCCGGCTCCAAGCAACCAGTAAAAGTCCGGGTCAGCAGCGTCGCTCCATTCAAATCGAAGGGACAGCGGCCTTCCCGGAGAGGTGCCCCCGAGTCTAAAAATACTCGTTTTAAACATCGATCAGCGGCATCGACTTGTTTCGAGCTGCGGGTCGCCATAACGACGTCTGCTCGTCATCGAAAACAAACAGACCAAATAAAAATAAAGAATCAAATGGAATACGAGGTTTGCTCCCCTCCGCGGACGCTCGCCTGAGAGGAGGGCCGCCTACGTCAATATTAGCGAAAATTTATTTGGGCTAGATTGACACGGCGAGAATTTCGCGTTCAGTTCAAGAAGTGCAAACTTAGAAAAAGACCCGCGGTGCTAAGCGATGGAAGAGGCGTTTTAGCGTTTCTTATAGTGGGGGCACATTTCAAAATGTATTACGAACGTTTAGCTTCGAAAAATTCGAGTGCAAACTTGCTCTGCCACGAACGAAATTACCTCGAGTGGTACAGAGGCAAAAGTGTACCTCATTTTCAGAAGAATGTATCTCGATAAATCGAGGTATCATGCACTACAATATTAATACGAGAAGCAATAAAAAAAATACAGGGTGAACTCAGCTATTATTTCATATTTATTGTTGTACAAATTCATAACTAAATTGGCAAAACACAGCGACACCTTGTTCCGATTAAAGTGCAAGATTGAGAATGATCAAATTTAAAGAACGAATGCTTAGGACGGTTAAAATATTTGACACATATAGGCCACAAAGAAAGCTCGAAATTCGTTTTCCCAGCTTCGACGAATATTATCGAATCACTACATTATTAGAAATTGTATTGGAACACCCCTAGAAGAAAGAGCTTCAACGCCACGTCAAGGCCTCATAACTTTACTCGCTTTCGAACCCCTCAGACCACCAACATAACCCCGCTTAAACTCAACCTCCCAAAACCCCAACAAAGCTCGGACGCCAGTCCTCCAACACAAAATTAAAACTTTCTTATACCGGTATTCGTCCTCTGAAACAAGGAAACACCGCATACACATCTTAGAGTCGTACATAATTCGGGCAGTCATTCGTGTTGGTGCAGCTTTTTTACCGCGCCGTGCCGGAGCGAGCGTGTGAGTGGGTGAGTGTGCAGGGAGTGCGCTTCAGGTGCGGACTCACCGCGGCCGGCCGCTCAGTGTCCGCATCTCCCCGCGGTCCGGCGGCCAGTGTGAGGCCAACCCGGCGTCGTCGAAGTCGTCACGAGGCGACCGGGACGCGAGGTCCAAGCCCTCCTCTTCGCCCGTTGTCCCAAATAAAACGCATTACCGGGGCCGCGGAAACAAAAGGCTCGCCCCTCGCCGACTCCTCCTCGAAAACCCCGCCGCGCGGTTCTACCCTTGCAGCAGCTGCCCGCGTCTCTTCCCCATAAAAGCGGAGGCCGGTGCCGTACAACAAGCCTGCCCTGGCCAGTCAGCGCGCACGTCGAGCTACCTGCGTCCAGATCGATGGGGAACGGAGCAGATCGGCGGCCGATAAAGTCCGTCTAAGCGCTTTTTCTTCGGCTCTCGTCCTCGACTGCGCTCGTGTTTGCCTTTCGGGTCCGTCCCGCTACTGGTGGTCGTCGCCCGAGTCGATATAGACGTCCGCCTTTTGAGTTTCTGTTTCGGTGCAGCGCGTATGTGGCCTCTCGGAGAGCCGGCGTTTTGCCTCACGGGGGTATTCAGAACGTGCGTGAACGCATAATCGAGTGGGCATCGGGGAGGTGCGCTAAAGTTCGCTTCCGTGTTTCGTTTGTTCGTGTCCAAAACCGTACTTCGCCGTTCTTTGGTCGGTGCCTTTTTTGACAACGCAAGTTTTCAAGTCTGTAAACAGTAAACTCACTTTTGTGTGTGTGTGTGTTTTTTTATGTCGCAGTTGAACCGAATAACGGCGCTGGATTGATTCAACCGATAACTTTGGGGCAATGACAGACCCTTAACTTGGACAATGTTGAGGAATAAACAAACGCCACTTCGGCATAGAAATCCTTTAAATGTCCACTCATAAGGGGAGGTGTAATGTAAACTTACACGCGAAATATAACTAAAATGCGTACCTACATCAACAGCTAAAAAAAAAGAGGAAAAGGAAACGGAGTTTATCTTGACAGATTTGATATCAGTGTACGCGCACGCCATTAATGCAGCTCACTGGCGAGCCAGCAGTGTGTGATTCAACGAGACCCTCTCGCTTTTTACACATTAGCCCTTTTCAATTTGGGGCTTTAATTTCCGACACGACTCGCATGACGCATCTAGCCCCTATTGTATTCCCCTTTCTCCTTCCCCGATTCTCCCCCCTTTCTGAAGTCTGCACATGGAGGTCTCAAATTTTCCACATGCTGAGATCGTACAGATTCTACTCTCAGTGTCAACCATCTCCTCCGTTCTTTCTCTCTCTCTCTCCCAATGCGCGAGTTCGCCTCCTCTCCCGTTCCCTTTGTTGCTGAGTTGGAGGCGGCGGCGGCGGCACAGAGTGAATAATGAATGGAGTCCCGGAGACGACGGTCGGGATGAAACCGAACGTTATGGGACACGACGGCCAGGCAGCCGGCCATAAATTTATTGATCGTGGGTGTGTTATCCCCAACTGCACGGGGAGAGAGAGCGGGAAAGGGCGACGAGGGCGCGACACGCGGGAAGAAAGAGGGACGAGGGGAAATTATAACACGCGACCGGCGCGTGGGGCACGTAGAAACCCACTGCACGTAGTTTGAGGCCAGAACAATCGTACCCTTAATTCGATGTCGGGTGAAGACGAACGGATTAATATGAGCATACTCGGAAAAATCCCTATACTGAGAGAGTTTAAAGGTTGTAATAGAGACAAAGCTGTAGACAAATATATAGACAGATGAAGTATACGTGGTTCATTTCAATTACTAAAATTTTAAATTCGATCAAGCTCTGTACAGAACAACAAATGTCACTCGACGTGCGCTATAAGACAAATTCCGAAACTACCGTCAGAACACAAGTACGATATCTTTTGTTCGTCCACATCGGCAATAGAATATTCTATCCGCCAGAGGAATCTCACAACATTCAAATGCAAAATAACAGAGCGAGAGAGAGCCTCGAGGCAAAGGCGCCAAGTACCCCGACTTAGGGCTTCTCGTGAGCTTATGAAGACATTCAAGAAAAAGCCGAAAAGGTTCTAATGGGAGTTTCCTTCCGTTGGCCTCCACAGTCTTCCATGTCTTAAACTAAACATTGTGACTAAACTATTCATACAAAAAAAAAAAAAAAAAAAGAAGGAGGCATGATTATTAGTACAACCCACGCAATCTCAGGGGAACACGCTGCCTTTCGAGTTGCCCCGAAACGACGTCCGGTTTCCCAGGCTCACATCCAATCTTCGAGATTCATTTGAGCCAAAGTCCCAATCCCTCCAGCCGACATAACGAAAACTAACCAGCGTTATTTGTCTCACGCCGCTGCCATTCGCGGGCGGCCAAAACAGGCCTCCTCCCACCGACCCCCATAAATCCCAACACGTCGTAAATATAGCTTTGTGCCACCGCGCTTTCTGCCGGAAAAAAAAAAAAAATACTATACGCGCCAACGAAAACACAGGTCTCATCCCCCCCCCCCCCCCCCGTCAGACGTTGTTTCTCGAGCGAGAAAGTTGGCACCGGGACCAGCCAACAACACGCGGACCAAACCTTTCCTTCCAGGAGGAGGAGGGAGTTGTATGGCGGTGTTTTTCCGAGAGAAGCATTTACACACTGCCACTAAAGTAACAACTCGCTCCCCTTTCAAAAAGAAAAAGAAAAAAAGGAAGCCGCGTTTACACAAAAACCCCAAGCACAGGCTAAACAACTGGACGCGGCTTCGCTCCGCCTGCATCCAACACAGTAACAGCAGCGGCGGTAGGAGAGTTCCCCCACCGCCACGTTTGCGGTCAACCCTGAAACTCATCCGAGCATGCCGCGTTGGCAAGGCTGGCCGCCTCGCTTCCTGCGCGCTCTTGGCCGCTTCCTCTCGATGCACCGCCACAGGGGGACAAGGGACCCTCCTCGCTGACCCTCCCACCCACCTCTCGGACACCGCACACCTCCACCAGAAAGAAGCACCGAGGTTGCGACAGCCTTTTTGATTTTTGTATTCCCCCTGCCTTTTCGTGTGAGTGCGTGAGGACCTCTGTCGATCGGCCAGCAGCCGACCGACCAAGTCGTGACGCTGTCCTTCGAGCATTTTCCGCTCGCTCTCCCGTCGTCGGCCACCGCCGGCGCTCCACCAAAGCGTTCGCTGGCTCCGCCCCCCCCCCCCCCCCCCCCTTCCTCCCGCGTCCTTGGTTAGCAAGGATTCCGGCGACTTGCTGGGAGGCGAAGCAAGCGAGGCACAAAGGCAAGCGTGCGGCAGGTTGGCTTCGCGAGCGGTCAGGTGGCCGGCGGCGGCACGGCGCCGCTTCTGGCCTGCCCGGCTTGCCTGCCCCGTCTCGCCTCGAGTCAGCAGCCGGCGCGCTTTCAAAGGTTCCCGGAAAAATTGCTGCCGCTGAGTCAGCGCGAAATACGTCTATATGTGCGCACGAATACGGGCGGATTCTTTTGAAGAGCAGAGTTCGATAGAATGGTGGTTCACGATCCCAAGTAGGTCGCGCATGGAATCGTGTTAGTGGGATGAACGAAAAATACGACCTCTTGTGATCTTAAAACAAAATCCCAGGATGGTACGGAGGGTGCGGATTGGTAAAAAGGCTGCGTGAAAAATATAGCAAAACGCGAACCTCAGATTCACAAGGGACACAAGAAAAAAAAAAAAAAAAAAAAAAAAAACTTGGAGGAAGCTTAAGCTTCGCCTTTAAGAGTGGAACGCGATAGCGTTATCCTGTCCCGTTCGCATCCCCTTCCCATTCGCTTCTCATGCTCTTCCTGCCAGTGAGCAGAAAGTTCGGCGGACATAACCTAGTTACTAAAGGCAAAAAAATGATGGCCTAGTTAGTAGCATCTCTGGCTAGCAATCGAAGAGTGGTGGGTCCAAATACCGCCTCAAATTCTTCATTTTCTTTAAGGTAAATGAATTATCTTATAAACTGAAATCATTTGAGCCATGCGGCGACCTTTAGTTCGCATTACATGTCATGTTTATTAATAATTTTCATTCCGCGCGTGACGTCATGCGTCACGTGAGCGTAGTTTCAAATTCCCCCGCGAGGTCATGTGATTGTGACGTCATGACCCTATCGACCAATCAGGATTTTCCCGTCACAACGCCACCGACGGCGGCGTTTCTGAAACACGAGCTCCCTAACGCTATCGCGTTAAAAATAAAATGCCTCTAATAACCAGCAAGCATTTAGGAGTGCCAATCGCTGCAATCGAAGGAAGAGGCTGATAATATGTCAAGTCTTAGAAAAATAAAGTGGTCTGCGGTGAGATACTGAGCATAATGTAGGCACTGAAACGACATACTTGGTGTGTGTCACGGCGGAGCTCGAGCATTTTCGGGTCTAAACATTATTGCAGCCTCGTCGTTCGCCGAGTTCCCTCCGTATAATGCAGCGATTGGCTCTACACGGTGCTTTGAGAGCCAAATAGCCGCATAACGTATCTTAGACTGTACATAATGTATAGCTATTTTGGACAGCATTGCGGCATTTCTACTTGGGGGGGCTATTTCTACTTGAAACATTACCATATAGGAGCATCATGCGCATCACTCCAGTCTCCAGCCTTCTTGACACATCTCTATAGGGAGTATTCACTGGCGGCCATATCCGTGTGCGCGGCTGCTGAGCGCGTGCTGACGACGAGCTTCCGCAGTTCTTTTGCAACGTGCATTCCGCACCATCAAGATTGCCGGTCTTATTAGCCTATTAATGTGGGCTCGTTCAGGGCATGCGCTCTAGACATCACCCACAAATATGGCGCCCAGTGAATACTCCTTATTTCAGCATAAGATAGCTTCACACAAATACTTCCCTATTTCAAGCATACGAATCACACTCGTCTATTTTTTTGCGCATGTTTTATGATAATAATACCACTAAGCAATGCTGTCTTCCAAATATCGGAAATATGTTAAGTTCCACCGCCTCAAACTTCCATAGGAGGAGGGGATAGAGACAGCTGGTTTGCGACTGCATTGCATTTCCAAATCCTACAAGAGCGTGAAACGTCCTCAGGCAGGCCGCTGTGCTGTTGTGTTCATCCTATACACACCCAATCTCTCGAACGTGTCGGAGCACAACAACACGCCCCGGCAGCATCAACGCCAGTTGCGGTCGGAAAAGCCAGCCTCGAGCACGTGCGCGCTCCAAAGAAGCCGCGCCGCTCCCGACTCCTACGCCGACGAACAACAACACGAAGCTCGCGCCTTTTTAGCCCGGAACTAACTCAACGCGTTTCTCGATGCGCGTGGCTGCGCGGCGTCCATTTCTCTTCCGAAACGCCGCGTCATATTTTACTCCGACTCTCGCGCGGGGTACAACTTCTTCCTTCCCTCCCATGCCTCGTCTCGTTGGGGGCCTCGTTGCTCAGAGCGCGGGGCTTTTGTCTTCACGCGCCTTTTGTTTTCTCGTTTTCCAGTCGCCCGTTTAAGCGCGTTTTTCATTGTCAGGGAGGCGAAGGTGTGAGCGTGTCAGTTAGGAAAATTCGGCATTCATCTTCATTCCGTTCGCATTTTCCTATCATGTCGGGCGAGGGAGGGGGAGTTGCGCTCCCTGATGTACTGCTACAACGACGACGAGAGCAGAGTGGAGCAGGGGGAGCGATGTGGAGCGACGCGGGGGAGAACGGAGCACAACAAGGCGGGCGCGTGTGCGCGAGACGGGAGGAAGAGTCGCTGTTTTTCGTGAAGCGGTCGCTTCCGGCGCTGCCTGCTGCCGCTGCTGCAACAAGGGAATCCTTTGTCTTGGGGGCCGAGCGCGGCAGCGCGGCGCCGGATGCGAGAATGCAAAGACGAAGATGCGATGCGGAAGTGATGGAAGGAGGAAGTTTTGGGGGCTACTCTGGGGCATATCGACTCGCGGGGGTAACCACCGCAGGGAGTCGGGGTTGGCCAGAGACACAAACAACATGAACCATTACAGCAACATGAAAAGAAACCGAGAATGACGTAATCAGACTTGCAAGGTACTCACTACAAGTAATCAAATTACTTGCAACCGTTACTTTTTCCCCCTCCCCTTCCTAATGGGGTCCATTTTTGGTACAAGTTACCTACCAAGGAGATCATGCGATGTGTATACGCGTGACGAATTATCTATGGAAATAAAGGTCGCATTAAAAGTCCGGGTAATTTTAGGCCGTTAAGTTCCTCGACCTTCTCAATCTCTCCTTTTTTCTAATAGAATATGCAGCTTTCCTTTGTTATTTTTTTTTCTCTAAATAACATACATACAAGTAACAATCCTTTTATTTGTAATCAGGCCCCGAAATTCCTTCTTCCAAACTCTCCCTAGTCGACCTTAGATAGATTGACTCACGAATGCCATGACTCCAAGAAAGAGCAAACAGAAGAAATCTACACCGCGTTTCCAAACACAGAGACCAAAAAACAAGAAGCGACCCTCGTGACAGCTGCACACGTCCTGCATTCGGAATACTCCCCCAGCCAGCCAAACAAACCCAAACTGGCGCGAGCGTCGAAACCCAGTTCCGTTTTTGCCCAAACGCCTCTCCTCCTCCCCGGCCGTCTCGCAATCCAGCGGATTCCCTACCGCCAAGCTCTGTCCTGCCTCAGACCCGCGACGAAGCGCTGGGGCGAGGTTTTCTCCTTTTTCCGCACGACAGACTCACCCCAAACCCCGCGGACTCCGAATCTTTATCCCGAGGCCACACCCCGCGCGGCTTCAACCTACACCCTACCCTCCTTCGCGCAGCTGCCCCGAAGCAATACACCACCTACAAGAGAATGCCTCGCGCCATTTCGCCCCAAACACCATGACGCAGTGGATCTACGCTCCGCCGTCTAGCACGTGTCAGCGTCACCGTCGTCAGCACGCCGGACGCCCGCGTCTGCTGGGTGCGTGTGTCGCTTGGTGCGGGTCGGGCATCCACTACATATCCCGAAGTCGCCTAAGGATTTGCCAGCTTGTCGGGGCCTCAATCGCGCCGCCTAAAGGCTCCCCAATCCGCGTGGCTTACCGGGCTTACTTCATCGCACGTTAAAACTTGCCGCTGGTATATCTAGCCCCTCGCCTCGCTACTCGCTGCAGCATTGCGGCCGGAGGAAAAGGCAAAGGGAGGAACCTCGACTCGCCGAACGGCGATGTTATCTCGCCGGACGGCTCGCAAGAAAACTCGAGACCAAGTACCAATAGCCCCCTGCGCTAATTGGAACGCCCGCTGTAACCGACTGCGTGGCTGCCTGCTGCTGGCCCAGCTGGTTTTATTGGGGCTAGCTCTATAGATGCGTGTTTGTGCTTAGAGGTGCGTACGTGCAGGAAGAAGGTTTCAATATCCAGGCGTATTGTTGAGATGCAAATTTATCGAGGGCCGGGGGAAGTGAACGGGGGGTTCTTTGTCAGGCCATCTGGCGCTGGAGTAAAGGGCGGGTAAGTTCGATTTCGCAGTGCCCGTTTTGGGAAGTTATCAAAGACATTCTTTGGCATTAAGAACACCCCGAAATAGAGCCTTCAGGATCGTGCTAAGAGCGAGACAAGAAGGGGATAGAACAATAAAGGTTGCAGAGGGGAAGACTCTTTCACGGAGACGGAATGAACAAAAAACAAGAACTAGATGACTGCAAGATGACCGGGGGCTCTTGCCTACAACTCGAATGACAAACTCAATATTAAACATCGCATACATAAAAGAGAAATGCTTGAACTGTGTACCGGGTTCCCTATACAGACCAAACAAGGATGAATCGATTAAAAGTCTGCTCTCTAATAAAAGGGGAGCCGTCTTTAACCGGCGTTTTGTACAGCATATTTGAATGATGTCTCACATTGCAATCAAAGAGCGAACCTTTTCAAAAAGGGTAATATTACACGTCTAACCTTCCCTATTAAAAAGAAAAAAACAAATCTGAAACAACCAGAAATACAACAAAGAACTCATTCCCCCATGGCGCCCATCCGAACCAAATGGAACTTGCCGCATCCCCTCCCCGAAAGTGGTGTAACCCGCGACTGAGACCAACGGGATGTAGAGAGAGCCCGTTCTTTGCAGAATGCAGGTACCCGTGAAGCCCCGACGACCACTAATCTCCGCCGCGAATGCGCCCTCACCGCTTCGCCGCATATCTGCCCCCACAGAGAGGGCAAGTCCCCATTGGACGTTCGGGGCCGCACGGCTTCGCCAACACCGCGCGACGGGGACGAGGGGTCCCGTCCCTGAAATCCCCCAGGGACCGAGACGGCGAAGAGAGAAGGGACAGGCACGGTCGCAGATAGAATAAGCTTTTTCACGGGAGGAGAATGTGTCACGTGTGTTATGAAAGCTCGTCCCGGGGAAGGTAGTTGTTTATTTTTATGTTTTTATTTCTTTCTTTTTCTACGAGGGTTGTAGAGCGATACTAAACAGAGGTAAATCTGGCGTCTGTATAAATGCATTGGCCCGTTTAGAGTTCATCGCGCCGCTGTCAAGATGTCACGTATATCGTTTTCGCTATCCCGCAATGCTTTGCGAAAAACGCTAGGAGTTCCAAAAAGCTTTCGCGGCGAGCATGCGCAATAGTGACGTCTACGGTAGAAAGATAGTCGTGGAGACAACAAAAAAACAATATACGAAAAAAAAAACTCACAAATATTTTATGTAACTTTCTCGGTTACACTGTCGTATCCGCTGTCCGTCCCAATGTGCGCGACTGAACTGATTTTTTTTTTATACTGCATATAAATGGAAGCTCGTAAAAGTGAAGTTACTACATTCGCGAGTTATACTTATACCAGTGATACGATTGGTCGGACACATATGGGAGCACCTTTCGGAGCAGCCAGCAGTCACGAGACCATTTTGGAGCGAAACAAAGCAACTTCTGGAGCACTTGCATCGCTCCATTCTAATTTATTCCACTGCGAATCGAACCTTAGAATTCATGTGCTGGTCTTCCCAACTAAAAGACAATATCGTATTCGGAGTTCCACCTTAGACTTCAGTGCATCGAGTTTGATTCCATCGACTGTTTAGTTGAACTTTAAAGCGCACTGCAAAAGGCTGATTGATGAGGGTCGTCAGATGAAAATACGTTAACGGTTACTGTAGGAATTGAATTGAAGGTAAACCAAGCTATATTCCAATGAAATAATGTTACACTAGAATAATTTTGCGAAACAAAAAACACGTTTTGTTAAGTTTTTCCAAGATGCAATAAAATGCAATTCTTAATGCAGTTAAAAATAAAGCTCGCGTGGTTTATTTATGCACCTCAATGTCAATTTATATGCGAATCTTCATACTAATAAATATATGCTCGTAAAACAATGCATGCTAACTCGCGATTCCCATATATGCTTCAATTACGCTGCTCGAGGTGATTTAATCTTAATTCAGCTTTTTGAAAGTGATCTCGGACAGTTGGAGACCTACATAAAGGAGGTAACTGAATGAGGGAACTGAAATGAAAATAAACCTTTAGCACTGCCTATATAAATCCTTTCACAATAACCAACTATCCCCTTTAAACCTCGCATAGAGGAATAAAAAAAAATAAAAAAACGACCAATGATGCGCGCATTTAGCCGCGGTTTTATTTTGCAATTTTTATAGCAAACTAAAGTTGTCACGTCAACGTTCATTAAATCTTTTTTTTTTTTTTTTGTAAATTTAAATGTATTGCGTGCGCGTGCCTTATAACGTCTTGGAGGAGGGGGTTTTACCCTTAGCACGAGGCTGCACTGTGGCGAAGCAAAATGCAAAGCAACGCCATGTCTACTTCACGGGCGTCGCTTCACTGCAACACAGAAATGCACGGCGGGAAGCGCACTCAACGGAGTCAACTCACTCGCTCTAACAGTTCAGAACAATAAGAAATATTGCGAAACTTTCGAATGTTAGTATTTAATGCGGAGATAAAACAAAAGAGTACGTCACCCGAAACCATATTTGGAAGCTTTAAAAAAATGTCGAAGCCTATCGTAACGATCCGGTAGTGAAGTGAAACTTTTGGCGCAAAGTTGTCGCAAATGCGTAACATACCTTCTTGCGTTTTTTTTTTTTTTGCGAGATATAGCAGGATGTAGCACAGCTGTAAGAACGATTATTCTGACACAGCTACGACGGCCTCGCGAGGATATTGACAGACATAATAAAAGGGCGAATGACATTCAACTTTCAAGGGCGGGCTCGATCGCATTTTAGTGATACATCTGGACACACGCTTCTTCTATCTAATATACACGAACGTTCTAAAACCGCACACTGGCTATGTTATAGGCAGAGCAGCCACCGAATGACGACAGACAAAATGAATAGTCACTGAAAATATTTAAAAAAAAAGACAAAACGCTCCACACTAACTGACAGCTCAAGAAACTCAGGGAGGGGCTTATTATGTTCATTCACGCTTCTTGCTTCGTGATTGGTTTGCCGATATTCTTTATCGGCTGATGCCGCAATCTGATTGGCTGCGGAGGGATAATGAGATGCTCGAAGCTCGCCACGCCCCGCGTTTCCAAAGTTGTCGGTGTCTAGAGAGCATTATATTCCCGAATCTGACATTTTACTATTTGCGACGTCCGGAAATATCAACAACCATTACTCACGCTGCAATTGCCTGGCTTGTCTCCCTTCGTTCCTCTTCCATCCTATACCTGGAGGAGAAAAAAAAAAAATTAAAACTCGACGATGTACAAGGCTTTGGCGAAATTTGCGCTACTACATATGCTAAGAGTCCCCAAACATTGTTACGGAGTTGCACTTGTCCGAAATGGCGGCGTCGGTGGTCATTATTATACAGCCTATACACTGCACACCCGGTCTCGTTCACTTTTGCTGCGCAAAACATGGTAGCGCTTGACACAGCTAAAACGCCAAACAACGTGGGAAGAAACGCAAAACCTTCCACGCGGCTTTTGTGCTTTAGTTGTCACCCTGCCGAGACAAGACAAATTGCGCGCTTGCTGAACCTGCAGAGGTGGCGAGTGCTCCCGCTAGTCGAAATAGCTCCGAAGCACCGGCTATAATATTACACGCAGCCCTGTGAGCCCCTGATAGCACAAAATAAAACGACGAAAATGTAAAAATTTAAACAAGGTTCACACCGAGAAAATCATAGGAAACGAAAGGGAACGTTTCTGCAGAAACACAATGTAATAACAATCGAAAGAACAAAGAACATGGTCTAGAAAGCGAGAAAACAGCTCGTATTATCTGCGCTAATAACCGCAGCGCGCACTCTAACAAGGATTCGGCGCGTAGAAAAAAAAACTAAAAAATAAAAACGGGCCGAGAACAACTTGCAACTGCCGGTCACGACCGCGAACGTGATTCCAGTCGCACCCCTCGCCGATTCCCCGACGCCGAATTCGCCCAACGATATTCTCCCGCCCACTCGACCCGTGAGGTGCGCACGTCCTTCTGCAGAAACAGCACACGCTCGGTTTCGTGTAGAATCCTAATTCACTTTTTTTTTTTCCTCTCCCCTCTCTTCCTCTTCTTTTCGTACATACGATCGTGTCGACTGTTGACCTTCCAATTAGTAGGAAGCTCGCTCAACTTATCTTCGTTTTTAACCCCGCGCGTTTAGCTATACTTTTTCTAAGTTGTTGCTTTCGTCTTGTAATCGCAGCAAACTCCAGATGTGGAACGCGATTGTATATAAAGTAGTTTGATTGCTTGTTCTTTCCGGCCTAATGCGCATCCGTTTAAGCGAGAGGATGCTGATAAAACAATCTGGCAGACAGCGCCGCCGATTGTGTGCGTGTGCTATCTTACCGGGTACACACGACCTTCCCGATATCGTTTCATTACGCGAAGGGTCGCGTAGTTCGCCGCGAAATAATTGCTCCGATTGACATAATGAAGCAGGTAAGCTCGTTGAAAGGGTGAAGCCGTTATAGGTTTAGGAGGATAAAAAGGAGTCAATTTGTTATTAGAAATCTGTCCGCGGCGGGAGACAAAAAAAAAAGGGGGGGGGGGGAGGACGAGGAGGTGGTAATAGCGGGTTGTATATACGATTACAAATCACTTACGGTGATAAATCTTTCGACGCGCCGTGCTCATTATTCAACCCAAAGCGATCGATCTTTCTGCGTTCAACAGCGGCGGTAATACTCTTAGAAAAAGCCTTCCCTTTTACAATTATCTTCTTTCTTCGAAGTAAAAAACACTCCGTGAACATCGGAATTCAAGCTCAATCACACGGATCTGTAATCATTTTTTTTAAAATAATAAACACTGCGAATACGCCAGCAGAGACGCGTGACGAACGAAAAACGGAACGATCATTGGCTGAAGGGCACGACCTAAGCAATGTTCGAGAGACTAACCGACGTTGTCTCACACGCCAAAGGGGATTGTTCATGAACAGTCTGTCGGGAAGTTACGACTAGAGCCTGATTATAATGCAATTAATTGCAAAGTCGCAAGCGAGCTGGAAAAGAATGGCGAAAATAATCCCTGGAGAAGAGGAACAAGAGGGCCTGTTAGGATTTGAAATCATGTTCAATTCTGGCATCGTAGGCATCTTTTGGGAGGCGACATAGCGAACGTTCTAATTACTCAGAAAGTCACGCTTTGATGTACAGCGTATTCAGTATATTTCTAGAAAAAAACAAACAAAAAAACTTCCAAGTCTATCGAGGGTATACGTGTACTTGTCTCTAAATGTACTTACCCAAATAGTTAATAGTAGAAAATTATATTTTCGCATCTTTTCTTCGAAAGATCCATCTTTATTGGAATAAAACAATTTCGAGACGTGGATTGAAACATTGTAGACGAAGAGGTACCCAACGAGCCAGGAGGTGGAAATTATTGCAGATGTGCGTATGAGAAGGTTCTTTATTAGTGTACTGGTATCAAAAAGTCGTAATTAACCAAACCCATTCATGTGGCTACCTTTATAACCTGTCGATGCCTACTCGGTGTGATACTAATGCTGATATTTCAGGATGAATCGACAACTTGCAGGCCAGATTTCAAACGGGGCACACACACACTGCGTGTTCTAGTGAAATCAACCAACACAACGCAATATCTATTCAGTCCTATCTCTACACTCCTTTTTGCTGTGATCTTTGTCAGGGAATTACTGCGTACGCTCTTAGAAACGTAGTGCGTCTGTGCCTTCCCGTATATTGACGCGATTGGCTATCCCAAGTATTTTGCGGCGAAAGAGACACACCAGATTGCCTACGGTGCACATTCCAGCCTATTCCAAGCCACAGTCGGACGCACGCACTAGAAAACAGTTCTTACGGCCACCTTCTGTGTCATGGCGTCAAACCAACCGTAAATCGTCTTGAAACAAAGTTAGACAACGAGCATCAACTAGTTCGTCTAGAAGTAAAGCTCTACAAAAGTGCCTTCACATAGTGTCCCGAGGCCATATTCCTTTATTTATATATTTTTTCCATCACCTATAGTAACCACGAATACTGCAAAACAAACTAATCTACGTTTGTTGTCTCAGTTACACACACAAAAAAAGAGGTACTCATTCGTTGTTAGACGCTCTTACCCTGAAGCTGCTTCGGAACATGCATGTATGAAACACCGTGCAACCGTTTTAGCGGCTTCTCACCTCTTTAACTGAAACGTAACTACTAACAGGGAGAGTAATTTTTGAATGTAAATTTATTGTATGGTATTTTATATATCTCAAGGGAAAAAAAAAGTGCATGGTTAGACCAATAGCCCCAAAGGGTAGTCCGGGCATGAGTAACAAAATAGACTTTTGAATGCCCCAGATAACCTAAGCACATCATAAAAAAAAATATATATATAACGTAAGAACATGAGAAAATAATATATAATTATAAATGGTACTAATCCGAAACACAGGATGACAAGTCTTTGGTTTTAAGGTTTATAGTTCAAATCAAGGAAAAACACATTCAAAATTACGAAAAATGTTAATTTTCACTTTCACATTGCTAGTACATCATTCAAAGCTAAAGGAGAGTTAAAATCAATAAATCTTTGTCCCATAGTATTCCGACATAGTGGAAAATCAAACAGATTAGACGTTACAGTCCTCGTACGTCGTGTACCTAGATTTACACAATCTCGGGGGAGCGGGTCGTTGGATTCAAATATTGTACGGGCTGCTTGGGCAGGTTTTAATTTGTATACATAGATAAAGGGATTCCACGCAAACTGATCGAACAAAGTAAACATGTCGACTTTGGTACTCTAGCGCACTCTCTTTGTCTTACGGCAACTGCCGGTATGATTCTGCATCGTTAATTATTATCAACACGCTCGAAACAATTTCCCCGAAAAATAGAAAATGAAAAAAAAAAAAAAACGCCCCACGAAAATGCGGTAGAACCATCGATAATCCTGGCAGCAGATCTGCCCCAAAACGTGAGAGCCGCACCCCAAGGAACAACAACAGACAGACGCCGTGCAGTTCCCCAATTTGGCGACCAAGCCAACAGCGATCCAACCGCGGCCTTCTGAAAGACTTGCCCGCCCAAGTCGGACGACGTCGAGCGCTCCAGCGCGCGCGAGCGCGTTCGCGGTCCCCTCGCTCTCCTGCGCGCCGTACCGTCGCCATTTTTCTCTGAGCGGCTCGCTTTCTTTTCTCGTTTCTTTAATCTTTTTTTCTTTCGGCGGGCCGTTTCGTCTCCTCCCCGTTCCTTCCTGGAGGGAGTCTTTAATGCGTTTTAAATCGACCTGCGCGGACTGTGCGAGCGTTCGAAGCCGTCTCCGAAGCGTGAGAGCGCCCGACGGCCCGCGCGCCGCTCACCGCCTCCGTCGCTGCGGCACGCCGTGCTCTCGAGGCTCGAGTGGCGCAAGGGGGGGTGGAGGCAGAGGGGGCCGTCTCGACGAACTGCGTGCCCCCTGTGCTTCGTCGTCGTCGTCGTCGAGGCTCTCTGTCTCGCTGGCTGACGGAGCTTTGCTCTCGAGCTCGAAGACGTGTGCCCGAGTTGTACGGACAACAACGGCGCGGGAGCTTATCAGCGACTTAAAATACGGTGGTCATTTTTGACGGTTGTCGAGGGGGATCCCATGCTTACGTTTTGCTTTATCACTCTCCGTTCTTCGCTGTGTATAGTAAATAGCAAATAATATGCTGAAAAATATAATTAAAAGCTTTGTTAGACATTTGTGTGTAAAACAAAACGTGACTATACCGGTACCTGCAAGCTACGTTTTGACAAATTGATTTTAGACGTGGCATGATGGAAAGCTTAATCAAACAGGAGTGCGAAACGGAATTCGAGGCACCGAAGGGTCAAGAACATGAACCTCAAACAGATAGAAAGAACAATTCACTCGGGCGTAGAAAAATCTTGCATGCCTAAAGTAGAGTCGATCAAGATATTGCTTCGAAAGTGCTATTCAGTGTTCACCAAGAGATGTTGTACGGATGAGTGCAACACTCTAGGCTATACATATGACAGGCGGGGCGAGAAATCTTTAACTGCAATATGTCACACAGCAGGGTAAAAAAGTGCAGAAATAAAAGCTATGTAAGCCCCCCCCCCCCCCCGGCTTTCAACGTTTCCCCTTAAAACAAACGCAACACCCCCCCCCCTCTCCCCCCCCAAAAAAAAAAAAGAAAAAAAGAAAAGAAACGATGCTTGCACGGTGATTGAGCTGCACACAAACTTCGTGCTCTGGAATCTGGCTCAACTTTGAATTAGTGTCAAAACCAGTCTCGAAGTTGAGCTGTTTTGAAAATATTTCGCGTGTGCGCCCTAGAGAAAACTAATAATGAGTTATAACACGAATAGTACTGCTCAAGGCTAAAAAACGGACCAACAAAAATATCTTATTGATTTCACAACGTTAATGCTGCCTTTTACCTCCACATTCATTCGAGCCTCATATCATGACATGATTGCCCGCGTAGACATCATCCTGTTCCGTGCCTGATTATCCAAAGCTGCTATCACCGCTGATAACACCTCGAGTCGCAACGCCGCATCCATTTATTTTCTTTTTTTTTCGCCCCCTTTAGAATTCAGCAAGATTTATCACTTCCGGGAAACAGCCCATGGCGGGGGAACACCAGACGCCTGCTCCGGGCTAAAAAATGCATGAGCGACGAAATTAGAAACAGGGAGTGAAATCCTTCCCTCTCCTCGACTCGGGGTCTTCTTGAGTCGCAGAGTTCGCGCCTTTTTCGACTGATGCGCCCATATAAGGACAACTGCCTTTAATTAATATATATATTTTTTTTTTTGAGAGAGAGAGAGAGAGAGAGAGAGAGAGAGAGAGAGAGAGAGAAAAGAAGGGTGCCTGTTCGTTGGTACCGACTTCACTGTGTGATCACCAGGCTCGGCGTACGTTTGACGGGGGGATATCCATTACGATCAAATGTCTAATGAACCCACATGTTTTATCTTTTTCATAATTTGCTTCTTGGCCCGGCCATACGGTACTGCTGTTTCGAAGCTAATTGAGATATTCATCAAACAGTTTTCGCGCATTTCTCGAAACTAGACTAGGAACAGTGCCGTCCACCAAGATGTCTAAGAGTTCCTGTGGAAGCTACATCGCCCACATATCTCTCCGGTGTGCCATCTGCGATCGCACGGATCACACTCACGAGATAACAACGGTGCTTCCGTCACGAGTACATAACTCTTCTGCGCGCCATTTTGGGCAGGGGCTTGCTGTGCTTCCGCGTCCAATTTCTGCATCATGCGACAAAAAAACGCGAAAGCGGGTCTAACGCGAAACTGAGTATATAGGGCTGTAAAATTAAACGATTAAGGTACCGATTATTCGGATATTGCATTAATCGTTCACTAATCTCTTAAGCGATTAATCTGTCAAAAGCGGAAACTTCAAGGGGGTGGTCACGTGCACCATCTTCGCCACGCTTTATGCACTGTTTGCTATATTTGTGAAAAATGATAGTGAAATTATTATTTCACCTTACTTGACGTCTGTCTTGTCTGAAAGGTACACGTTAAGTCTATACCTTGCAGACAAGTCTGTTGTTCTTTGTATTTCGCCGCTGCATTGACAACCGGCACTCAAAGAATATAATCTTGCATAAAAGCTCCGCTATAATTTTTGCCATCTTCGTGCTAGAGAATATTGTTTATTAGCGTTACGTTTTTCACGTTTCTAGTAACTATATGGATACAGCAAGAATTATGAGAAATCAGAAAGACGCCACGCTTACTTTTTATTTATTTTTTAAACTGAATGTTTAGCATTTTGTAATATCCTAAACAAATTCGATTACCCTTCACGTTAGACCGATTAAGCAATGAATATTTACCGAGCAAGGGTCGCCGACCAATCGGTTCAAGATTCTTAGTCGCAGTATATACGCCCTTACTGATCGATAAAAAATATTTAAAAGCCACGCGTGTAGACTTTCCCAGAAATGTTTCCATATTAATGACCATATTATAGTAATGATTATACAGCTGTGCGGGACAATCATCCCCGCCTCTATTGTCTCTGTCCACCTTAATAAGCATCCAGTGAAACGGCACCACCCCCAAAATGTGATCGCACGAACAAGTCTAAACATTTGCATACATTTCTGATGATCAAACCTGAAGACGCAATCTCAATGCTCTCCTACACCATAAAAAAAAAAAAAAAGGCACGGTGTTCCCCACGTAGACTCGTCTCAAGAACGTTCGAAGCACGTTTTTGCTTCACAAATTTCTCTGCGAACTCATTTTTTTAATGATGTATTAGGCATTGTGAAAGCGGCGTCAGTGTGTACACTATCGGACTTGGGAATTGATCGATTAACCTTCCGACTAATCGATCGATGCTTTTATCGCAAAGATCTTTTTTCTTAATCAGCTAATTGATAGGATAAAAAGTCAAAAATATATGCGGACAAAAAAAAAAAAAAAAAAGATTGCTTTGTGGTTGTGTTTTGGGTGCTCATGTTTTTTTGTTTTTATTATGGTTTGGGGTTGGGGGGGGGGGGGGGGCGAGCACTGCTGTCTTCCAGGTCAGAGCACTTTAAGATTTCATGTACGATTGTCATCCACAGCGATTATCAGGTTCAAATAACGGTATAAAGTATTTCGTGTTTAAAACTGTTTGCTAGCGTTTTCTGTTTTGTGGGTGGTAAAAGTGTCAAGTTTCAAATGAGGCTGTATAGTACCGCCATCGATGCCATGCTAAAAATAGTCGAAAAAAATGTATACTTCGGACATTTTAATGCGTATATATATGGCTGGAGGTCAACGTCCAGCCCTATAGTGTACACCCAACCATAACTATGATTGGCATTGCCTTGGGACGTGATTGAATACATAAGAACGTTTCCTATGCGGTAACGTGTGATTACGAGACTATACGTCACTTTATTTTAGACACTTCCAAACTCTGTTAAAGGAAAGTCCCATAACGACCCGAAGATATAACCTTACATTATCTGGATCGCGTACTGGGGTTGAGGCTAACGCCAACTTACAAGGGGTGCCTATGTTCTTAAGGGCTCAATATGTAAAATATAAGTTTTTTTTTTCTTTTTGCATGTACCTTATAATGAGTTAAAGTCACAGTTTCAGCGCAAAAGAAGTGTAACTGTAACAGCAACGTAACATTTAAAACATTGGCCACTCCACGCATCCACTGTCGACAGTTTTTTTCTGGTGCTACACCTGTCTATGTAAGATGAACGGAACGAAGGCCAGCACGCATGTGCATTCCGTAAAGCTACAGAGCCCAACACGCGATTAAAAGGGGTGACTAAAGAAGATTGCAGTGGCCCAAGTGATACGGCGATTTCTCGAAAAAAGAATTGGCCCAACTGGACCAGGCCCTGCTGATCAAATCTAGACAAATCAAAAACTAGTTTTATTATTATTATTATTATTCGGTCGTTTTTAAGTTTGCAGAACCCGAAACAACCTGTTTTCATCGATTAGTCGTCATTTTCAAAGCCTCAAGGTAACAAACAAAATGAAAGACGGCTAAAAAGAAGAAGATACAGCAGCAGGAGCAGCAGCCAGCGCGCGTATAACGCGTAATTTGTTTTCCGACGCAAATTACGAGGAATGTCGTTGTTTTGCTTTTTCCTCCCACTTTGTTCTAATTGCGCTACAATTTGTTGGCGTGCTCGTCCTCCCGCCGCCGAGCAGAGAAAGCGGAACGCACTGAGAGCAGTCGGCGCCGTTCCGTGCTTTGTTCCTGGCTTTGTCCGTATTCACGTATGCGTGAAGTGCGCGCTTGTTTTCGTTATGTAAGCTCGGCTGCGCCGGCATCTCCGTGATAAAAGGCCACGCTTAGGAGAGAACACACTCGCCCCGATGTTCCGGTGCCAGCGAGAGGTGCAACAATTAGAGTAACCATTTACTTTTTTTTTTTAATGAGCTTTATGAGATTGCAGCCATCAGTTGTTTACCGTAATTACCTAAGGTGATATACCAAACTTAAGGAGGGCTATATATATATGGGAAACATGATGGTGCGAAATACTGAATTATATTTGATGCAGCGCAGCTGTTAGAAAGAGCCGATTCCTCAGACGTATGGACCATGTAGCAACGAAGCGACCTTGAAATATTCACTGCATCAAACGTAAACAAGAACGACGCTTGGTAACAACGCAAGAACTATCGCTCTAGAGAGGAAGATAGAGTAAAGAGGCGACAAGCCATAAGAGGGAGCAAACAAAAGCGAAGGATATTCTACCGCTAAAAACCCCAATCGCCAGAAAACAAACACGCCGTTGCATGCAATAAATAGGCCGACATCAAAGCATGTTGCAATCACGTTTCCAGGTTAACAATTAATGCTGACAGCTTGTCCTAAAAATTCTGTGTCGAACGGAACGGAAACGAAGGTGAAAATGCCTCCAAACGTTACTTCCAAAGAGGTTACATATCGTTACAATTATCAGAATGCATACTCTTCTCAGCACTGGCAAGCGACAAACACATGCATCATTCTGCGCTCACTTATAGGCTACTGCCCATGGCATATCACAGTTATATATATATACGTTGTCCTCAGTAGCGATCGCGAACTTTTACACACTGTCTGTCTTTTTTTGTTTTTTTTTACTTGGTCGCCGAAACTTGGTTGCCGAGAGTGGGTCCCCCCCCCCGGTCCCCCCCATGACGCGGTCCGAGCGAGCGAGCACAGCGCCATGCAGAACCCGAGATCCCAACCAGCGGAGCCAGCCAACCAGGCGGCGGGTTCGCCGAGAACCGTGACCGATGTTCCCCTCCCGCGGGGGGCGCTGTGATAGATGACGTTCCGACGTCACTCACGCAGAAGCGCGGAGCCCGACGAAGCGCGGCCATCTTGACGGCTTCCTGGAGAGACGCCCGCGCATGCACGAGCGTGCATGCATGCGTGCACGCGCGCGTTCTCTCCAGAGGCGCGTGAAAGGGGCGGGCCGGTTCAAGAACGGCCTGGAAGACGCACTGCATGCGCATTCCTCGTGATATTCTACGTGCCTGCACCCTATTGCCATCCCCCCCGCGGTTCTCTATGGTTACATATTGCGACGACTCGCATCGAGTAAAGCCACGGTCACACTGTACGGCATACCTCGGTCACACTGCTCATTGATCATACAAAAAACAGTGCGCGGACAGTGACTGAGGCGTGCTTCCATACGACGTCCCGTCAGATTGGTCACAAAAAAAAACTGTCTGCACGGATGTTTCGAAGCATACGGATGTATAAAGCGAAAGTGCTTCGAACAATGCTCGAGGTTGTGCCCGAAGATACTTCCATCGTCGTGTCTTTTAGCGAACACCGTGTCTTTTGTACGATATACCGGGTGTTCGTGAGAAATCCGAACCCGGCTTTCCGCACCGAAAAAATAAACTCGACATCGCGGAGAGCTCAAACTTCGTCAGGACGTAGCCCCAGCCGTTCGAGCAAGATGCCAAAGTTTCAGCACCAACCGTTATCTTATTCTAAAGTTATAGGTGATTCCGTGAAAATTTCAGCGGGAAAATGGGGCCCATTTTCGCCCGTTTTTCGGTTTGTGGCGCCATAGTCGAGAGCTCCGTCGGCCACCACTTTTCCATTGAAATTTTGAGAAAATCGCTTATAACTTTAGAATTAGATAACGGTTGGTGCTAAAACTTTGGCATCCATACTTCGTCTCACCCTGCGATAGACTAAAGGCAAAGCTACGAAGCGCCAGATCCAATCACGAGCCACTTAAAAATTGCGTGGTATTCCGCTTCGATGCACGTATCGGTGCGCGCGTCTCAGATAACTGATGGGGTGGGCGGACAATGGTTCGAATCGAACAGCACTGAGTGACTCATCAATTTTACATTGCGAAGAAACCCCTGACGTACAGGCTTTTTAGTGTCGAACCTAAGGAAATGATCCAGCGCTTTTTGTTTCGCAGCATTATTCGTCCACCCCTAATCAACGTTAAGCATGTCATAGTTTATCTTGGAACGTGATTGGACCTATGCGGACCGTTGCTTTGGCCTTTAGTCCATCGTAGGATGAGACGAAGAATACCTCGAACGGATGGGGCTCCGTTTTGACGGGTTGGAGCTCCCCGCAATGTCTAATTTAGTATTGCGGGGCGAAAAGCCAGGTTCGGGTCTCTCACAAACACCGGGTATACGAGCAGCGCTACTACGGCTTAAGAGGAGAACGGGAGACATCGATACGCCGTAATATCCGTGGACATATTCTGGAAACATTGCGCGTACTATAAACGTATAGTCTAAGAAATCTTGCAAGCACAGTGCCACGGCGCAAAGTTTTTTTTTTTTCTTTTTTTTCAGGTTTATACATATAAAGCGTTAGCCTCGTCATCCGGCTCTCCCTACGTCAATGCAGCGATTGGCTGCCCCAAAGTACTGTACGGAAAAGTAGACAAACATGATTTATCAGAGTGACGCGGATGTATTAGACCTTATACCAAATTTCACGGGCGCTAGACATTTAACAAACTATTAGCCTCGTAATGCTGAATAGATTTTGATACCGAGGAATGTGGTCGCATATGGGCGCCGGTGCGGAACTCGTTCATTTGCTTCAAAAAAGGAATCCCATCATCATAATATTCCGGAGACCTAAAAAAAAATGAACATTTTTGCTTATTGGTTTCACGGAGGTAGACATCTCTACAATGATCTGAACGAGACAGGCGATATAAAAGCTTATTATGAACAAAACACGAAATACTGAATTTCCAAAAAAAGAATGACAGAGGCCACGTGAAAACCGAAACGAATGTTCTAACGAAACGCCACCCATACCTTGGAAGATCGGTGGCACTTAAGAAAGCTAAAAAATAGTATACCATACTCCTAAAAGAATAAACGACATACAATAAAATTTCGAAACTACCATAAAAACCTGCATCTTACAAATCCTTTCTCTGGGCTTATTCTCGAATACGTGTAAGTCCAATGGCAAAGGCATCTGCACAGTGGAGTGCGTTTCTGTATATATAGGAAGCAACAATGACAAGGTACCTTTTTTCGGACGGTCTAAGCACAAGAGTTTTCTAACGGAACCGAAAGCCTGCTTATAATATATATATATATATATATATATATATATATATATATATATATATATATATATATATATATATATATTCTTAAAAAGTAAAACTAAATATAACTTTCGAAAAAAACATCGCGGCTCTAACCCCGACGAACACTGAAAGTGTCGCCAGTGTCCAGATGACCGGTCAGGTGCGTTAACCACCGCGCTACACCCACGTGCTCGTCGGCGGTTTGCGCCCGACTTATATATCGGTCCCGTAAAGTTGCCAGAGTTTCGCGCGAACAACCAGCTCCCCCTTTTGCGACACGAGAGCTTGAATGATGGTTCCAGCCCTCGGCCGGAGCTCCCGCGCCCAGGGCTCGTTGTCTCGTGCCCCAGGGACATCCGTCATTCCGACTCCTTCGCCCTGCCGACAAGACAGATGAAGCCCCTGACTCACTTAGGGCATCTCGCTGAAACGCCGGCCCTGGCTATACATATATATACGCATCTATGTATAGATATATATGCAAACGCTGGATTCGTGTAACGAGACGAAGTGTGATTTCGATGCCAATGAACGTGTATAAGGACCAACACGTTGGATCGGGCGGCAGCGCCACCTCGCTGGTAATGGTCTATAGGCTTTGCGTAACGATCAGAACCAATCCATACGGTTATGGAAGCACAGACGCGATCCAACTCGCCCTAACGAGGCACTTCGTTAGTCGTTAATAAGCGCAAAGTGGTTCCCAACGTTATTCGATGTGCGAGACAGTCGTCCGGCCTCTTTTCTTTGAAGTTCTCGTAACGTCGCTGCTCCTTTTTCGCGGTGATGTGTGATCTAGTTTTGTTACCGCAAAAGTGACGAAGGTATTTCTATAATGCGAAAACTTGATCTTCGAAAGAGCGTAGATACGGCTGCCCGGTCACTATTTGGTTTCTTATCGGTGCCTTCGACCCTGAAGCAGCAGCTGACTGAATAAAACAAAAATCCGTAGACTGAGCCTCGACGCATTTCTTTCAGTTCAGAACTCGAACTATAACGCAGATATAGTAGATATATTAGCATTACAGCCACTTTCCTAAACAAATGTTTACAAACGTCTGCTGACTTCGAGTGATATGACAACACCCTTCCGGTCACAAATCTTGCCATGACCTTGACGTCTCCCTATACAAACCCTCTTAACCCTCTGACGTCACGCCACTGCGGTGGCGTATATATATATATATATATATATATATATATATATATCCGCCCTCGATCCTCACACAGAGAATCGCGCGAGTATGAAACACCAAGGACTCAATCATCGGCACTGCGCAGGCTTAATTTCTCACGTCCAGCCTGACCCACGTGTAGCCATACTACGAGCCAAACAAAGCTCCACTCAAGCCTAAACATCTAACCTCTAATTTGCTTTGCTTCCATTGCGACGGAAGCATTGTCTCGTCTTTCGGACGCGGGCGGGCGCGCTTCGCAGCTGCAGCAGCGGCGAATCGAGAGGCGCTGCGTTCGTTACGAGGGAGACCCGGTGCCGAGCCCAACTCGGGCCGCTGCCAGCAACGGACGCGCCACCCCGCATGCAGCAGCAGCGGCGGCAGGCAGCAGGCGTCGCCGGCGGGTCCGCCTCGCATCTGCAGCGTTCAGGGCGGAATTAGAAGTGGGTCCTGCCTCGCTCCGGCGCGCCCCGTGCTCCGACGGGGAGCCCAATCTCGCCGAACAGGAAGAAGGACCGAAGAGGAGCCCGCGCCGCCGACACACGAGGCGGCACCGCTGCCTGCCGCCGCCGGCCTTCCTCGCTTCATTTTTTTTTTTTTTTTCCTTCCGAATTCCCGCTCCGCGAACAACACCTGGCTCCTGGGCAAACTACGCCCCGAGAGTAGTCCTTCTTTTCCTGCGTTCGCTTGATTTTCACTTCACTTTTTTTTTTTTTTTCGTTCGTCAAGCGCGTGCAACAACACACAGAAGCGCTCACGCTATATGCAGCGAGGTCTTTCGGTGTTTGTATGTGTCTGTGTGCGACGGGATTGCGTCAGCAACACACTTCCTGCTCCCTCGTCCTCCGCGCATGTATGTTCAGGGGTGTGCAGCTGTGAGTATATACCGAGTGTAGAGCGCGAGCACCACGATTGTCGGCATCGGCAGCACCAGCGGCGAGCGAGCGAGCGGGCCAACGTCGGCGCGAGCGTGTGCTTGAGCACGCGCCACGCTCTGGGGGTTGGTTGGCTAACCCAGTTTGCGATTGCCGACCGTATAGTTTCGGGTCCCCCTTGAACCAGTTTTCCGCGAGCGACTGGAAGGGATGTCGAGAGCGACTTATCTGAGCTCTTTATTTATTTATTTTTTCTTTGTTTACGCTGGACGCCTTGGGCTGTCTGAGGATATGAAGCGGCGCCACCGCCCCTCATAGAACACCATTAAACGCGGTCTTAAAAGCTGGTACACCAACTTTTTTTTTTTTATTCGGAGAATAAAGAAATATTTAACTTGAGACCTCTGATTTTCGACACCGGAGAACTGCACGCTCCTGATTTCAGTAAGGACAATGAACTGTGTAAAATACCAGAATCAATCCCGAAATTTATTTTGCATCGTCTTTAAAGAAAAAAAAGTTAATAGCAAAAAGAAGAGAACCAGCGCACGTAATCACTTCCAGAAATATACCACATACAGCTCAAGTGCGATGTGCGAAGAAAGACTGTAATAAGGGAAGACAGGACTCACTCGGTCAATAGCGGAGTTCAAACTGGCATGATTTTCCAATTAGGGTGTGGCGCGCAATCAATCCTTACGTCATTCCAGTCTAATTGGTCCTGGCAAAGTGGCCGGTTAAATCTACACTAAAGGCTGAACCGCATGTAAGCGATTTAGCGAGCGACGAGACGAGCGACGGCGGCAGCGACGAGAGTCAGCGACGAGCGACGGAGATCTCTTTGCCGCTCGTTGCGTGTTGTGTCGCTCAGTTTTTGGGCTTCTAGAAAACGTCACTCATCGCCTTGGTCGCTTGCTCTTGTCGCTTTCATGCGGTTTGCCTCGTCGCGCGACTGACCGTGCGACAGCGAAGCGGGTCGACGTCGCTCGTCAAATCGATTACAGGCGGTTTATACTTTCATTCATTCATTGCTTTATTTCCGAATTTGTTTTCAAAATACATAACAACTGTCTGGACCCATAGCCGTTCAGGCTAGTCCGAGGTCCAATCGTAATATAGGTTCAAAAAGCGGCAGAATATAATAGATTCATGCAATGCGCCTAATGCCTTAATCACGCGATTAATCTTGTCAAAATGGGTTAGTCAATTATGAGTTCAGTTTGGGGACCTTCCGAAATCCGGAGAGAAAGATTGAAGCATTATTTTTTTACCATGTTACAGCGGAGGCAGTACATGTTATGTTCCGGGTGTCGCAATCACTTTTTGTTCGCCAAACAACATACAAGCTCAAACGCTTGTCGACACTGCCTCCGCGAAGAGTGGAAATTTTCTCATGCTCGTTGGAAGAACAATAAATGAGCATCGCATCATCTATGTGAACTGGCAGAATTCTATCTTTAGCATAGCAAAAGAAGAACCAGAGAGATGTTGGCTGTCCACTAAGAATTCGAAAGGTTATTTCTCTGCGCAAATGCTGCAAACTTGGTATTGAGCCCTTGTGAAATTCGGTTACATCAGTAGTGGTCACAAACATTCCGCAAACTTCGCTATCCTCTTCGAAAAAGTGAAACAACGGAATCGTCACGCGTACTTCTCCAAGTTCTTTTTTTTTCCCTTTTTCTTTTAAATTTATATATACATATATTATAATATGTTTTTAAATCTTCAAAACCGATGTGAAATTACTCATTCATGATATGGTGGCAAAAAGCTCAACATATTTTTAAGCAAAAGAAATAAAATAAATGTGTAACGGAAACAAATTTACGCATCAAACTACGCACGGTACAACTTTTTTGCAGTGGCAAAAGTTTACACCACCATTTCTCGCGAGCGCGCGCTCAGTAATGACGCCAGCGAGAGGGCAGCCGCCGGACAGCGGAGCCAGAACGACCCAGTGGCGCCACCGCGCGACGGAGAGGCGAGGTACTAGTTGAAGCGTCCGCCGCTAGGGCGAAGAGAAAAAGTGGGCGTCTGCCACTCGGAGGCGTGGCCTCTAGCTGAGGGGGCCGTATAGCGAGTCCGCGTCGCGGGCCAATCGGAAGCGTATCCATCAATGTCGGCTCGTCGTCTGCCTCCCGCAATCCATCTCCTTCACCCCACGGCGGCCATATTTCGGCGTCCAACGCGCGCCGCTCTGGCCTCCATTTTTTGCAGCCCCGTCGGCATTCTTCGAGGCGCCACAGAAACCAGAAGAAAGGACGGCAGAGTCAGACAAAAGAGACGAGGAGAAAGACACTCGAGCAATGCGAATATAGACAGGGAAAGAAACAAAACATACTAAATAATAGAAACCTTACCAACACGCTGGTTAGGAATATATAAACAAAACATAAGCTTTACGATATTATGAACGCAGGAAATTAATGGGTAATTTCGACCATTCATGCATATATATCTTTTCAAGCAAGGAAAAACTTCACTGGCCACCTAACATGCATAAATATTACTCGGGTTGCCAAAATACATCTATAGCGTTACTGCTAATTGAACTGCCTTTCGATGAGCCACGGTAATGCTCCGTCTATGGTTATCAACATGAAAGGTATACTGGAATCGGACCAGGCTCAAGACCAGTCTTGAAAACGTTACTCGAAAAAAGTAATCGATCACAGTTACATTAAACTTGATTAAAAGTATTCAATTCGATTACTTTATTACTTAAAAAAGGTAATGACAAAGGGTGCCATTAGAAAGGGAAGGGGAAAATCTTTACGGCTACAAGTAATTTTAGTACTCCCAAAAGTAATCAAAGTACTGTTCTGATAACTTTCGAAGAAATGAAATCAAATCACAATTACTAAAAAAGGTATTCGGTTACAGTAATTTGATTACTCGCAATGAGTACCGTGTGCAATTCTGCTCAACACTAATTACCACATCAAGGAGTTGCGAAAATTTACTGTTCTAGCGACATCTCCATTCCTTCTGAAAAGTTACAAAGACAAAGGTGTCTCTAGGAGAGGGGACAAATAACGAGTTCGTTTCACACGCACTGGCACCGTTCGAGTTCTCTCCCAGAATGCATCGCACTCGCAGAGTGTTGCACGGAGAACTGGACTCAAACGAACTCTCCAAATGCACCGAGTGCAGAAGACTGATGCTGCCGCCATCTATGTTGTAGAAACGGTACCGACCTGAAACCGAAACTAGTGCCTTTCTGTTCGGAGTGATGGGTGGGATGCGAGAGTGGAGTCGCTACCAACGTTTATCTACAAAGGTTGGTCGCTGCAACCTGTAGTCTATAGTTGCGATGACTTCAAGCAACTAGGCTGTCGTAGAGATAGTTACAGACGGTGTAAATTTCCGCACCCAGCTGTCTACAAAGCAGCTGGTTGCGATCTTTCAATTCTTATAACCGTTTACACTGAAGAAATCTGATGCTGTCCGAGCAGAAGCTTGATCTGTTTGAGCATGGTATTATGCGTGAACCACTGAAAGAATACGGCTTAAAACTAGTCTGTTGGAATATCCAGCAAAACGTTTCGTGGGACTTTTGATTTCGATCGTCATTACAGGTGGATCAGATATTGGCCTTGGTGAGGCCGTCGAGAATAATAGCTTTCTCGAACAGAATACGACGGGGCAAGTTAGCTGACGTAGATAAATGTTAAACATGATGATGTTGCCCAAGCCTCGGGTAAAATCACTATATGTTTAGCTTTCTCTGATGCTTATTGGGCAGTCAGAGGATTCTGCTGGAGGAGTTTTGTCGAGAAATGTTCAATTTTTCACCCGCACACGGATGGGGATAAACATCTCGGGAGACGAAACGTCTACCTATAAATTGTTGGTATTGTTATGCAAGTCGGAGGTGTTTGTTTTTAATCATGATTCCTGGCTTTTGGAACATTTTCGCATCTCGGGGGCCGCTGATGCGTTTGTTCTGAGCATTTCTTGACACATTGGTATATTTCAGCGTCTGTACGGCAACAGAGAGACTTAAAACCTGCAAATAAAGCACGGTTTGTCAATTGCTTCCTTCATGAAATAGCAGACGCTCACAATTCAAGCTCGCGTTTGATTCCGTTGCCCGCGGGACGCGATTTCTGTCAGAAAATCTACTTTTTTCCCTTTCGGTTCCACGACACATCGTAGCAGACGAACCCTCGTCGTCTGCTCCCGCTCCTCGCCGGCCTCACCGGAGCGAGTCATGGCGGGATTGCATTTTGGCGCACGCCCGATTTTCTCGGTGCAGCGAGTGCATGCACGCGTGGGGTGCCGCCGCTGAAACGAACTTGGAGAGTGCAACCACTCGTGGAGTGCCTGCAGAAACGAACTCGCTTTACGCCGCGAGTGGGCACGCGTGGACACGAGCACCGTGAAACGAACTCGCTATAACTAACTGCACGTGGAAATAGAGTTAGACGCAATTCTGGCATCTGGATTTTGGTCATGGGTCCCGAAGTCCAATACACAATGTGTACTTCAGATTCCAAAATAGGTAGAATACCGGAGTTCAGACTCCAGCAAGCGTATAGTACACCGGAATTCAGGTTCCACATACGTAGCATACCGGAATCTGAATTATTACCGACTGCAAGAGGAATTGTATTTCTAGATATAGAAAAGACGCAGACAGAAGCTATAAACAGTCATTTTTCAATTACTTTGAATAATTGAATAAATTACTGCGTACTGACTACATACAGTAATTCATAATTATAATAAAAATCAAAGCTTTTGCAACTTGCCGCCCACGAAATTAAACTAGCTATAATTACACATTTACAGGGTGTCTAGCAAATTATTATTCTGAAATTCCCTGACTTTTCCAGGTTTTCCCCGACAATTTCAGGTGAAATTCCCTGACCACTGTAGAGGCGGTTTAGTATATAAGACCATTACAACACAAGGCATTGAGCATTGAGCACTGTGAGGATCATTTTGCACAGGCTTAATCCAACTTCGATATTCTGAAATATTCGGCTTCGTCCAGTCCGGATTAAACGAGCACTTTCTTGCCGCCGACATCGTTAGCGAAGAGGACACTCCCGGAAACACTATGAAAACACGACGCTCAACCACACACGTCAATAACCGAATGGTAGCATGGCCGCATGGCCGCCAGATGCACACTTTCGGCTTAAGGCTTGGATTCAATTGGGGTCTGCGACTCTCCCATTTGTTACTAAATCTAGTAGCTCTAACTGAATCTAGCCTAGTGTCGCGTCCTCAATCAAATTCAATCCAATCCAAATTTAGGCTTGGACTGGATTTGTCGGCAGTTCCCTTTGCATCGGGCAGCACACTCTACATCGGGTGAGCAGAGCCCGCGCTCCGCTCTAAGCAGAATGTATTGCCTATTTTTCTGCCCCCAAGTCGTCAAGTCTTTGCTCAAGGAACTGGAAAGCGTTTCCGGCTCATTGCCCCTGACAGGGCTCGCTTTTTTAGAATATCCCTCACAATTCCCTGAGTTTTCCCGGTAATTAAAATTTCCCTGACAATTCCCGGTTTTCCCGGTCGCTAGACACCATGATTTACCTCCACACACGCGTTGCATCGTACTTGCTTCTTTTTATAACCTCTCACGATGCCTCGGAAGAAGCTCACAAGCTTTTGTCAAGTGCTTTAAGAAATTCGTGAAAAAGGGGCATGGCATGGTTTTCAGGTTATATATAGTTTCATCTGGTAAACGGTTTTCTGGCAGTCACGTCTGCGTCACGACAGTCATGTTCGATGTCTAACATACTCGGATAGAAGACAACAGACAAGACTTTACTGTGGTTAAGTCTGAGTTCCTTCATAAGAATAACATGGACGGAGATTAATCGAGAGGTTCAATTAATTTACCCGCAGTATGAGCTGCAGTAAATAGCGCATTTGGCTTAGTTCGCGGGCAGCCTCCCAGCGGCGTCGGGTAACCGGACAGCTCACCGGACAGAAGCTCACCGGGCATAAGCTCACCGGACAATAGCTCACCGGACAAAAGCTCACCTATTTTTTGGTGGAACCGGACAAAAGCTCACCCACTTTTTGACGGATCGGCGGTAGGTTTTCATGCACTCAGCTTCGCCTTCTGCCAACACGTGTGCAGTACTTTCACTTTTCGAAGGACACTGCTGTTGCAAGCAGAAACTAAACCCCACCTTACAACATGGTATTGTGAGCATTATGCCTTCCCACATTTTTTCACCTAAGTTCTAGGCATTAAACTTTTACAATAAGTGTATAAGTAAACACACAGAAGTAAAATCACAGTTTCGCGCATTGTCATTAGTGTCCTTTCCGTGCTTCCTGATAAAATGTTGATGATTCACAAAAGAGACAAACGATTTTCTTTTCCAATGTAGGAAACCATTGCGCGCGGTTTGGTTGCCGAATTTACCAGGTTCCAAAATATGCATTCATTTGTGTATTTTTACATCTTCTTATAACGCACAAACCAAATATTTTATTTATATGCGCAGTATTTTAAACACACGCTCAAAGACGAACGAAAAAACCCTAGACAAAAAAAAAAAAAGAGCTGACGGAGCAATCCTTACTTTCCTTTTCTTTCATATTCGCAATTTAAAGGAAAGGAAAGGGGTGGGGGGGGGGGGGGGGGCAGTTGAAGCGGAACTCAAATACCCCAGTGGTCGGTTATAGCGTGAGTAAGACCCTTTTCTTGAGCCATTAAAGTGCGCATTTCGGCCACGAAAGCAAACTATTCGTCCCATTCAAAGCGAATACAAACCACCAGGCGTCGGCTTCTGCGCCTTTTCACCCAACATTCCAAGCAAGCCCCTCTACCACTACCCCTGGCGGCGAATCGTGCGTTCCACCCCGTGCCTTCTCGCTGACCCGAGAGAGGAAAAAAAAAAAGGGAGAGACAGAAAAGAAGCCAAGTACGCAACGTCTATAATTACATAATCTTCGTGCACGCTAGGCCGGCTTCAGACCAGCTTACAATGGAGGCCGCCAGGGTCGGACGCGGCGCTCCCGGCGCAAGAAGCCACAGCGCAGCGAAGCTCACTCACGGACCGCACCGCCCTCTGGCGCTGAGTCGGCTCTCTTCACTGCGTGAGGGGCGCACGCAACAACAAAAGGACGGAGACTGGCGGCGCTATGAAACCAACATAACACAGACAACACTGCACGCAAGCCTCGAGAGACAGCCTAGCAAACGCAAAAAGTGCAATAAGAAAAATAATAAAAACGAAATAATAAGAAAGGAATAGGACAGGGGCTGGGATGGCGGGACTGGGGAGGGGAGGCTCGGTGTACTACCATATAATCAAATACAGCTCTGAGCGGTGAGCAAGAGAGGAACCGTGCGTACGTTGGCAGGGTCTGCTGGCTGGGACCGGAGGGGGGAGAAAAGTTTTCGGGGAGACTTTGAACCCCACAATCCAATCGCGCGAGCTGGAAAGTCCCCCCCCCCCCCCTCTCTCTCTCCTCCTTCCTCCCTGCGCGAGGCGCACACTTTTTTGGCACGACTTGGGACGACGGCGAGTCGTGGTCGGTCGTCGTCGCTGCAGCAGAGCCGGTCGGTGGGATCGGCGCCGACAAGGCCGGCGCGGGACAAGCGTCTGGCTCCGCTCAAGTCATTGTTCTTTATCCCTGCGGGTCCATTGTACTTTTTCCTAGTCCTCTTCGGGGCTGGCTTCGACAAAAGAGTCTTCGCTTTGCGGCTTTTGTTTGATCGCCGCCGCCCGTTTGTGCGCTCGCTCTGGAGCGTTGCATACTCGTCGATCTGTATCTGTCGGGCGACGGAGAAACGGGATTTGGGGAAAACGTGTCTGCCGCACGGCTGCGGGCAGCGGCGCACCCAACGGGGTGTTGTCGGGACTTCATAAGCTGCATGCCGGTTCCCCATTGGTCGCGGGATATGACGTGGAACATGTTCATTTTTTTTTTAATGTTACGCATAAAATAATACATCAGTAGTTACACATCCGCGCAAAGTACGTGAAAATCAATCGTGTCGGAAGTAGATCCAAACCGAAATATGAGGCTCAGGAGTTGGACAGGTTTTTAGCGAAAATCGTAGCTTGCGTTCAAACACCGCGGTCATGAGGGCATTATACAAGCACGTACTCCGTTTTGGGGTCATGACACAAGACCGCAATAGCTTGCTCTTCGCATGCTCGTTAAGAATGTCATTGCGCGTATATTGCTGTTGTAGTCTATAACCAGATTGCCTAAAGCAGATCGCGTAGGAATAGTCCCAACAAGAACCGGCATAAATGTGATTTTTTTTTTCGATCTTATCAGTAATTTTTTTAACACCCCTCATGAAAAAAAAAAGAAAAAAAAAAGTTTCTGTCAACGCCGATGGTTGCGAACGCACATTTTAAAACCCCGAAAATCTGGAGCAGATAAAAAAAAAAGCTTGGAATTAAAATGTTTTTTATGAACAAATAAAAACAACACTATAAAAATACAAATAAAAAAAACGTGCGTCTACTTTCCCGGTTACAATACTTGGAGAGCCAATCACCGCAACTTGCGTAGGCAGCTCAGCG
The DNA here is from genome assembly GCA_013358835.2 of Ixodes persulcatus. NCBI lineage: Eukaryota > Metazoa > Arthropoda > Arachnida > Ixodida > Ixodidae > Ixodes > Ixodes persulcatus. The sequence continues at coordinate 1,739,710 of JABSTQ010011253.1, forward strand.
AATGACGATGCCGAAACATATGTTTAGACCAAAAAAAAAAAACGCAGTCTGAGCAAAGCAATGGAAGCGTGGCATTTTGCTTTATTTAACGTCACAACTCAGACTGCGGTTCTTGGTCTAAACATATGTTTTAGTATCGTCACTCGCTGAGCTACCTCCATAAGTTGCGATGAGTGGCTCTCCGAGCGTTGTGCGGGAAAGTAGACGCACGGGCTTTTTTAGAGTGAAGGAACAACGCTTAGGCCACACCACCTAGAATAATCAGAGCCTGTGCTCTCGAAGTTTGACGTCATCGCGTCATCATGCGGTTTAGAGAAGCTCGTTTTAGCGACCGCCGCGTAACCGACCCCAGTTTATCGAATCGCGTTATAGAGAAGCTCAGTTTAGAGAAAATGGCGATGAGCCTCTTTTTAGCGAATTCGGCCGCGGCGTGTACGGGTGGCCAGCCCAGGTGGGTTAACATTTTTGTGATGAGCAGTGATTTCCCTACACAACCCCTAGGGAAGTGTAGCTCCCCCCCCCCCCCCTTGTTTTTCTGAAGGCACCCCCTTAATTCGTAACGACTCCTATATTCTCAATGCCCCAACCCCCGAACCCTGCCCCCCTAAAAATGTAGACACCCCCCTAATTTCAATTACTGGGGAAACCCCTGGTGAAGAGCCACTGCAGACTGTCGCCGCGAAGCGCCGTGAACAGGGGGGTCCAGGTGGGTTAACACGCGACCCAGTGAGACACGCGCGAAGCGGGGGAGCCTTTTTTTAAGCACCGTCCCCTTTTCGAGAAACAGCATTTCTCTAGATTGAGGCTCCGCTTTCTCTACATTAAGCTCCAATAGACCGAGCCCTTTCTCTAAGACGTGCCTCGGTAAAATAGCGTTGGACCAACCGTAATAAACCCCACGTTTAGACGGAGCGAAGACACTGATTGGATACCAGTGCTGCGGCAGCGCTCGGCTGGGCCTCGTCTCCAATGAACGAGTAGAAGGACGATCGGCATCGGGATCGGTTCCAATTGCCGAGGTGGCGCCATCCCACTCCGATGAAGTTCCATGCAGGAAGAGTAGGGCATTCGGAGACCTTTAGTGTTCCAGATGGCGTTGGCTTAGGCGGTAAAAAACATGCTGCCTCAGGGCGCTAGATTTGAGATTGTGGTAGCTGTGCCAACACGGCTATGGCTGCGTTTGGAGGGATGCGACCTTAGCGCATCGAATTGAATTAGCCCATCAAATCCACTTTAACTAGCACGTTTATATGGATTCAAATCTACCGGCGGCGACACCTCGTGTCGAAGGATTACAACGCATCCCACGTGACTTGTCCGTCGTTTCCGGTTTGCCCAGCGCGCGGGATATCGCAATGACGGGGAACAGACGATTAGGGTAGTCCATCGGCGACGATGCGGTCTGGACGGTGCACAAGACGTCTGAAGGTCATCCCATAGCCTCTCGCCCTCCCTCCCTCCTTTCTCTCATCCTTGAGGTACTCGATTCGATTCGCTAGAGTTTTCTAAGGAGGTCTCGTCGAGTCGAATTGAAAATCTCAAATCACTGCCTTCAAACGGATCAGATCGGACTCAACTCGATGCGCTTGGCTAGCGAATCGAGGCGTTCACATGGGACGATTGGATGTACTACTGCCGCATTCATGTAAACTCACCCAATGCCTACGCGTGGATGCCCCCCCCCACACACACACACACACACACACGCTCCCTGCACCTGAAGGACTGAAACAGTCAGATATCTTAAGCTGGGGCAAGTCCCCTGAAGCAATGTTTCACAATATCTTCAGCGACTAGTACATAATACGCAGGATTGAGTCTAGACGATGATTTTCTGGTGCACGCATTGACGTCAAAACATGATCGTGATTTTATACTTATACCTCTAACAGGTAGATGAGCCACAAAACGTTCACCTCGACATGGTCACAAGAAAAAAAAAAAAAAAAGAAAAGTAGGGCTGTGATCAACTAACGCACCCATTAATTTTATAACGCAATATTCTCCCGTGACAAACTTTTTGGGGGATTGTCAGGGGCGTCATGTCTGTCACTCTCAAAATGAACATAAATCTAAATACTGGCTAGATTTCTGGTCTTCCGAGGCTCCACGTTTCAAAAAGTCCAACTGCAAACATTTTATTGGTTTATTGGGAAGAAACATTAGTGGGCTATAAAGTCTATAGGGTTCCATGCTTTCGGATAAATCCGATTTAATCCGAAAGCAGTCGCCGATAAAATTTTCTTAACTTCATATTTCTCGGAAAAAAAAAAAAAAGAGAACTCCAAATTTGGAGGTTACGATGGCGAAAAGTTACAAAAAAAGGAATTTTTCTACAAATTAGTTTGGTCAGAGCACAGGTCCAGCAGTCCTCAGGAGAGGCCTCCTCAGATTCCTTCAAAATCTCGTAATAGTGACCAAAGAAGGTTCACCGTTTATTCCGTCGGGGTTCGTTCAGGAGAGCGAGGCATTGTAATTCCGGCTCACGACACAAGCCACTGTTTTGGTTTCCTGATAGATCTGAGAGAAATAAATGTAACAATAGAATACCCCAGAATATTTTTTAATTTTTTTTTTTTTTTTTTTTTTGGGGGGGGGGGGGGGCGGGGGCTAAGGTGGCTGGATGTCCATTGCTTGGGGTGCGGCGGAGGGGGGGGGGGGATCAAAATGCATATGTATATTATAAAGTCGGCTGGATTTCGGGGCCGGGGGGGGGGGGGGGGCGCAATTGATAACCGTGAAAGCTGTGAACTCTTAGATTTCATTGGAGGGACAGCTGAGGCTTCTATCTCCCCCGCAGGAAGAAGCGGTAAAATAGGATGAAAATAGCACAAGCTTTCCAACGACTACGTCAAGAAGTTCGGTGGTTTTATTGTGTCGTTTTCAGTTTGTATCGTGGGACAGCTAGTATTACCATTGGCAAAGGCGCCAATGCCATGTACGTGTGCATTTTTTTAAGTTTCGGGCAGGGTTATAACCAGGCACGTATCCAGATGGGGGGGGGGGGGGGGGGCATGGAGCCCGGGCCCCCCCCCCCCCCCCGAAATCTTCCATTTTGCTGGGACCTGCTCTTCCCCCCTCCCCCTCATACAGCATTTTGTCATGGGCGGGCCCCCCCCCCCCCCCCCCCCCCCCCCCCGAAACAAAATCCTGGCTATACGTGCCTGGTTATACCAGCCGGTTAATATGTATTTTTATTTTCAATCTTGAAAAATTGAGAAACGTAGCAAAAATAAAAGCCATACTTTGGATTATTGGGAATCTAACAAAAATCAACTCCGATAAACTACGAATATTTGGCACAAAAAATAAACTCCGAAAAACACCCTCCGAATTTCACGAGAAATAAACTCCGAAACCACGGAACCCTACACTCTAAAAAAAGCCCGTGCGTCTACTTTCCCGCAGAACACTCGGAGAGCCAATCACCGCAACTTACGGAGGCAGCTCAGCGAATGACGATGCCGAAACATATGTTTAGACCAAAAAAACGCAGTCTGAGTTGTGACATTAAGCAATGCAAAACGTCACGCTTGCATTGCTTAATGTCACAACTCAGAGTGCGTTTTTTGGTCTAAACATGTGTTTCGGCATCGTCATTCGCTGAGCTGCCTCCGTACGTTGCGGTGATTGGCTCTCCGAGTGTGTTGCGGGAAAGTAGACGCACGGGCTTTTTTTAGAGTGTAGCTATAACTGATTTCCTTGGCATCAATCTCGTCCGTAAAACTTTTATTCGTATCTAACGCATGTCTCAATAACCCAGATTTCACTTTAGTAGCTGGCAATTTGATATCATTAGTATTGTGCTTTACGCATATTAAGAATTTGTAGTCGGTGAGTAGGGGACCTTTGAACAATTAATTAATCGGTCAATCGGTCTAATGCAGAAGCTGATAATATATATATTTTTTTTCATGTCTCTAGAAATTTTATATAGAACACTATACATTTGGGGAACACAATTACTGTGATTCTTATAGCTCCAGCGATGCAGAAACCGTATATGTTTTATTGATTATTTTATTTTGTTGATTATAGTTTCTTTGGCATACATTCAAATGACACGAGTAGAAGTAGAAAAAAGAGGAGGAAGAAATTTGCACACCTCTTTACTGACATCAAGTTGCCAGTTAATTGTACTGTGTAACCAACTGAAACGCATGAGGTACGTGTAATTCACATAGAAGTATTTCTGATTCATGTACAAGACTGCGAATTTAGAAATAATACCGTGATGCTTTACTGATCACTCATCCCCCTTACCGTATAGCAGTAGGAACATGAAGAAGGAAACACAACGCCATAAAAATATTCTTCATCGTGAAGCTAAGCAGCCACAAAAAAAAAAAAAATATGTTTTTTTACTTTTTTAGAAAAGTCAGTTTATTTACATGTTTCTAGAACAGATTACCAGTGAAGCACTGACCTTACAGTGACTAAATTCTTGGTGTTGGATTTGACAGCGAGAAAAAGGCGATGCCCGGGAGAACACCAGAACATGGAAGGTCCACTTTTAACTGATAACTCGATTAAAAAATTAGTCAGTGACTAATACACTAATCGGTTAAACGGTTACCTACTTAATGTATTATTTTACACACCTAGTATGAGGCCCATATGCATTGCCTTTTTTTCCCCTAATTTCCTCTATTTTCCCCATCAGCAAGTCGCTTTCGAATGTATGACAAAGAAACCAACAAGCAAAATGACGTGGCTTCATTGAAGCCAACTGATCATGCATTGCTAAGGTCCTGTTATCCCAGCAATTGTGTTCCCAAAATATATATTACATTTATAATCGAGATATAGTTCATGAATTCTATGAGCACCCGACATTATGCTGATTAACCACTTAATTTATTGATCTAAGGTCACAAATAAATCGGCTAAAAAATACTAATCGATGCACAGCTCCACGAAAATACATTAAAACCGTAATTAGCCTGTGGCGATAGCCACTGGGAAAAGCGACTACGTCTGATAAATTCCAAGATCCAACTGATCTGGCCTTTTTAATTTCACGCGAACTTCTTTTCCCATTGGCTATCGCCACAAGCCAACATAAAAAAAAACAATGTCGACTGCATAGCGGAAACACGCCCTCATATTTTCGACAAATTTATGAAGCACAACCTTCTGAAACGCCACAGCAATAAGGCCCCAGCACGGACGACCACTCCAACCATTAGAGACGATGCAGCCCAGATGACATTCATAACTTATTTGCCCCTTCTAATGACCTAATGAAATTGTCATCACAAAAAAAACACAAACAAATGATTCCTTTCCATCCTCGTTCAGTGGTGTGTGGCAATTAGCTAGTATTCTACGCGCGTATGCCTGCATGCGCGTGGATTCGGTACCATAAAAGGCTAGCGACAAATGGGCATGTAGAGTGAAATAAAAACAGTTTTTGTGGAGTGATGGTGTGCCGTGTGTTCAAGATGTGAAAAAAAAACAATCTACAGCGTACACTCTTAAAAATAAAAAGCCAGTAATTTGTTAGATAAAAGCTAGTAACTGCTTGTCACATATGTTACTAATTACATATCCTAACCGTAGGTAGTAACGGTCAAACTAGTAACGGGTACTAACCCAATCTAGTATATTTCCCCACCTCTAGCGAGTAACTAGCAGTAACGCTAGTTAACGTCAAATTCAAAATTGGCAAAAACATTATTATTGCTTGGATAGATTTTTTTTTCCTACGCTGCTTACATGCACATTTGCACACGTATTATATATTTAACACATACACAAGGCATTAGAACAAAGACACACACGTGGAACACCGGCGCGGCGACACACTAACCCAAACGCTGCCTCCAATCTATTATACGTCTATTATACTGATCATTTGAAAGAAGTCGGTTGGTCAGTGACCACCTCGTCCGTGAACAATGTTACAAATTGAGTGCTGTTTTCGCACCTATATCGTTCTCCGGTATTGTTGCTAAACATTCCAAGAAATGTATATTTTACTAAGAAGTAACGGTAAACACAGTAATTATTTGCGACAGTCTATACAACAGCGTCCCCATACGTTCCCAGCAGCAATGTTTTCGCTTCCCCGCATAGCAGCTGCAGTTACTACCTGTCGCGGTTTTGAGGCAGTAAACATATAGCTAGTAAAAATGCAGTAACGGTCAGAAAAAGGTAGCAACCGCTGAACTAACTTTTTACTACCCATCGAGCCTTTGAGGCAGTAAATAGTTGTTAAAAAATCAGTAACGGTCAGAGAAAGGTAGTAACTGCTGCAGTTATTAGCTTTTTAGTGGTTTTTTTCTAATAGTGTAACATACGTCAGCTATGAGGGAGGCCTGAAGTTTCTTAGTCTAAAACTGTGTATACGAAGACTGAGAGGAATTGATTTCTTATGAAATATAAATCTAAGGTAAGTCTACAAGATGCTTACTTGCAGATACCCAGTCAAATCTGTATTCTTTTTAGAAACTGTAGATTACAAATCTCTGTGCCATAAATAAGAACCGAGTACATCAAGAGCTCCTCCTAAAATGAAAAAAAGAAATGACATCCCTGTTCACCTGCGAGTCCCTCGAACTGAGTCAGTCTTCCTAAACACTGGACCATGCATGCCATTTGTAATTATTATATTTTTCTCAATTTCAAATGTGAGTTTCATAAATTTCGTTAAAAATATGAAAACAAAAACAGTCATTCTGCGACTAAGAATAAATGACCTTTTTAAGGGGTTTCAGCTGCTGGATGAACGAGTAAATAAGGATCATATTATTAGAATGTCAGGACTGATTCAATTAAAAACATATTTATACCAAAGTAAGAATAAACACCAAAGCACTTCCCTTTGCGAACAATAATGACGGAAACCCGCAAATGAGGAATATAAAACAGAACTTGGTCCAAAATGTTTGGAAGGCCTAAGCTTAGTGGAGAAAAATGAACAAAAAAACACTGGCACACAGCAAGTTTTCGAACTGCCTCTTTTCAACGACAACCCTTCGTACGTTCAGCGAGCACAATCGCTGCAATACGGTTCTTACTGTTTTTTTATAAACGGTCATACAGAGATGCTTGCATGTTATTATTTATAGTCGAACGCTGTTTATGTGTTTGTTTGTACAGTCACCATAGTGTAAAACAAAATTTCATTTGGGGAAAAAAAAACGAAAAACGAAACGACCACCTGGCAGTATTTTAAGGCTATTTGTACCCACCCGGCACGCCTTGTTTCCTGCGTGTGTCAAACTCTAACGACGTGTTCAAGAAATGTTTTCAAAAAAGTCATAAAAATTTACAAAAACACCGGCTTATCTGATATTATATGACTACGCATAAATTGAACCGTAACGGTCGAAACCGGTAGATGTTAGGAGAAGGATAATTCGGGACTTGTGTAGAAAGCCTTTTCCTTTTTTTTTTGTGGTTATTCCTAGTGACTAGTTTAGTCTTCTCCCACTTGGCATTGCTATGTATTACCTTTCTTTACGCCACGTCAAAAGCTTGGCAATAGACAACAGAACGGCTGTCAAATAAAATCTAACATTATTGTTTTTTTATTTCAGCAATAGGTCACTAATTTCGTACAACCCAATAAATAAACGCCTAACCACCAACATTCGGTTTAGAATGGGGCGAAAACATCAATATAACAAACAATCCAAATATTTACAATGCAGGAAAAACATGCAAGACAGAACAGTTGCTCGAGTAAACGTAGCATCACCAGCATCAACAATAGGGTGTATTCACTGGCGGCCATCTCTGTGTGCGCTAATGCTGAGCACGTGCTGATGGCGAGCTTCCACAGTTATTTTGCAACGTGCACCCCGCACCATCAAGATTGCCGGTCTTGGCAGCCTATTAATGCGAGCTCGTTGTGAGCATGCGCTCTAAACAGTGACCTCAAATATGGCGGCCAGTGAATACCTCCTATAGGGTACACGGGAGCGATCCATATTTGTTTTTCTAATCGGAGTTGGGTCAGAACCTCAGGTTAATATTTATCGCATCTCCACACCTCAATCACTGACATTATTATTAGCGATGCCGAAAAGACACCGACAAACTCAGATGCTGTAGGAATAAATTTCTCGACATATGCTACTCACCGACATGACGTGTGCAGCTCATCTAAATGCACCAAGGTCATCTGAAAAAAAAAATAGAAAACCAGATTTTCAGAAAACGAGAACAGTCAAAGCTCAACACGTCATATGGATACAGGTCGTGACACAGAAAGAACATTGTTCGCTCGGCTGAAATTATTCTCTCAAACGTGGGACACTTTCATCGAACCATATCTGGCGACAACGGTGGTGCAATACGCACCTTGAGGGCACGATCAAAGGCGCTAAATATGTTCTACAATCCTACCGTCTCTAAGTAAGTGCGCCGAGAGAGCCAGCATTTCGGTCTGCGCCATGGCATAGACCACGGTCGAAACTTCATGTTCAGTGCCAAAGCGCAGATAGGTCTTTTTTGTTTAGGTTTAAAGATGTTAATTATTTTCCTCATTGGCCGAGATCCATTCGTTGATCGCAGCGATTGGCTCCCCCGAGTGCTATGCAAAAAAGCAAAAACCCCAAACTTTTTTCTTTTTTTTTCTTTTTTGGTGTAAGTAGTTAATAAGAAACACCAAAATAGTCGCCCTCGGAGGATAAAGCTTTATATATATATATACAGGGTGTTTCAGAGAACTCAGACCAAATCGCTCCTGCGAAAACTACTCATCGCAACGAAAAAAGGCTTGTGTTGTTTTGGTCCTGGGCCAGGACCACATTTAGGAAAATGCTGCGTAATTAACTTTTTTAATATTGTGTTTAAGGGCATGGTTTCAATTAGACAATTGCTCAGCATCGTCGAAAAACACTAAATCAACAAATTGCAGAACGATCGAAGGCACGCGAAGCATTTTACGGCTTTCTGAAAAACCGCACAAATTCGACGGGTTTTTAAGTTTCGGATTGCTATCGGAGTGCATCTCGGCCCCGGCGGCACCGCGCCCCGTGGAGAGATAGTGTAGTGCAACCAGCCTCTGCTGCGTCGCGCGATGACGGCGCAGCAGAGGTTGGTTGCACTATTTCTCCACGGGGCGCGGTGCCGCCGGGGCCGAGATGCGCTCCGATAGCAAACCGAAACTTAAAAACCCGTCGAATTTGTGCGGTTTTTCGGAAAGCCGTAAAATGCTTCGCGTGCCTTCGATCGTACTGCAATTTGTTGATTTAGTGTTTTCCGACGATGCTGAGCAATTTTCTAATTGAAGGCATGCCTTTAAACACAACATTAAAAAAGTTAATTACGCAAAAATAATTAACAACTTAATTATCCCGGACTTCAATAATTTTCCTAAATGAACCCCTGGCCCAGGACCAAAACGACACAAACTTTTTTTCGTTGCGATAAGTAGTTTTCGCAGGAGCGATTTGGCCCGAGTTCTCTGAAACACCCTCTCTCTCTCTCTCTCTCTCTCTCTCTCTCTCTCTCTCTATATATATATATATATATATATATATATATATATATATATATATATATATATATATATATATATATATATATATATAAACTCTGTTTCCCTAAAAATAAAGAAAAGTATGTTTTTCTTTGTGTTGCCATGCAGGCTATAGATATGTTAGGTCAGCACAGAATGAGCTCTCTTTTTTTACGGTAATCACGGGCTTATAGCTTGATTATTGATCACAACCATTAGCGTAAGGCGGTACTTTGCGAACGCATAGTTTCACATAATCGTCCATCGTGCTTTTAAATGCAAATAAAAACAAAGGACGCTCCCAGCCGTACGCGGATGTCTGAGTATGAGGAAGGGGCGAGGGCTTAAGATCGACTAGAAGGAACACAAACGCAAAACTGAGCTGTGGAAGCTCGCAACTATCCCCTTCCTACGAGAAAGCCCCGCTTTCGAGCCATTAAAGCTTCCAAGGTTCATGCTTGAAGCTGATGTTGTGCGGCAAAGCCCCTATAACGAAGATATGTCGGCTCATTTTGAGCGAACGGTCTGTGGCCGCTTTCTTCGCTTCCTGGTCATACGTTTACACGATGCTTCGCCGGAAAAAAAGAAAAGCAAAAAGAAAGGTTAGCCAAGTCGTAGAAGAATGTTTAGGAGCTTCATTCAGTGATGCGAATTTTGACATATTTTAGTATTATCAGAAAGTATTCATTTGCAAATAGTTAATTTCTGTAAATGTTCCTCAAACGTTTTTTGCGTGACACAGTTAATAGTTTCTTTTATTATTACAGAGATATATGAAATTGTATTTTACAACATGGTGTGTACATATCGTAGAGAATTTGTAAAATAAATTATATAAGTTGTGACGACGTGCATGCATGTTTCAGTCTGAAAACAACAATCGCAGAAAGTACCACCTGAAATCTGGTCAATTTCCAAAACCTGCTCCGTGTCAGCATAGTTTGGCAAGAGGACGAATGCAACGGACCCCGTGAGTCAATTAAAGCGATGTAGCAAAGCACGTAACCGCTCTCCGTAAGAGTGCATTCCGACGGCACGCCAATCGTCACGTGCATCGCTTCGATGCTCATATTGACTCGCTGGACCCATATATTTAACCATTAGGAAAATACTGCTGAAACGTAAAATACCTACGGACTTTATATGTAGCATATGTTCAGCACGAGAAGATGTCATTCATCATATTCTTTTTTTTTTTTTAGCAAAATATCATACGATGCAAACTATAATCGGATGAACAGTTGCCGAATCGGTGATTTGAGTACCTTCTCCCAAACACCACCCACACTCCGTTCATCCATAAGCTGAAAGTGTGGTGGAAGCCAAAGTCACTGCCCAGATCCAGTGACTTTAGTGGAAGCAATACGTGCTCGTTTCATACGTCTATCATTCACCACGTGATCACGCTTCCGCCCACATACCCACGTACGCAGAGAGCGGGGTCAGATGATCCGAGGAAGGTGTTTGATTGGTCCAGCGAGGGGTTAGATCAGATCACACTTTCCGCTTGAAGATGAACGAAGTATAGAGCCACCAGGTTGAGTGTGATCCCCACCTTCGCCTATGCAAGGTACGAATACCTGTAAAACACACCTCCGAAAACCCCCCGACAATTTTTTTTTTTTCACGACCCTTTTATATTGCAGGTCCTAGGTAATCACCCACGTAATTTTGTCCACAAATATTTGTATACGTGACGCGAAAAGCTTTAAGATATATATGCGCATTGGTTCAACTTATCCGGAGTTTTAGGTACCTATGCTGCGAGTCAAAAATAATGTCACAGAAATCTCGAACACAGACAAAAAATCACAACATCTCCACGTGGTGAATGATGTTGATTGGGGCGAAGCTCTGGTGGTGCTGATGATACTGATTTTATTGTTTATAGGTAGTGCAGACGGTGCTGATTTTTTTTTTTATTGCTCATAGGTAGTGCTGAGTTCCGGGTTGCGTTTCGACTTCATTATTACTGCTTTGTGGTCGGTGAAATGCAGAGTCAGTGGTTCTTTTTGCGGATCAGCTTGGACCCGCTAGAAGCCGTGAGAACGCATCTCCACCGCTTAAGTCAACGGTCCATGTCAGAAAGAGAACTACCACATCTCAGAGCCCCCTAATCCCCTTGCAGTCGTGGCCGAGTGGTTAAGGGCGATGGACTAGAAATCCATTGGGGTCTCCCCGCACAAGTTCGAATCCTGTCGACTGCGCAAACATTTCTTCTTTTTTTAAGAAGACAGATGGGATGGCAATCGATGTGAGCACGGACGCCGGACGGATGGACAAGGCTACACTCTAAGGAGCTTCGCCCCTAAAAAAAAATACAGCTGATAAAAACCGTCTGCTTGACGTCTGACCCCTCACTTTTAGAAATAGGGGGTGTCCCTAAACGTCCGAACTACATTTGGACGTTCAGTCCACTGACGTCGAGCTAGCGATTCCAACTTTTACGAGTGGCTTGATAGCTGTTGAATACAAAGTATTAAATAGCCAATGTGCGTATCAAAGACTAGAAAAAAAAAAACACTGAGGTTTTGCAGCAGGGCCCGAAAAAAACCTTGATTGTCCAACTGTAGCCTTTAATGCGCCCATTAGCTAATCTAATAAGTTGTATCGGTCGACTATCAAGCCGCTCTTGAAAGTTGGTATCGTCGGCTCGACGCCTGTGGACTCAACGCCCAATTGTTGTTTTGGGGAGTTACATAGGGGACAAGGGGTGTACCCCTGTACACCCTCAGTTGGTAGAGCGCTGCATTGGAAATGGAGAGGTCCCGGATTCGATACCCGGACAACGTGGATTGTTCCGGTCGCGCACCAGTCACCTATGTGACTGTGTGTTTGGAGATTTGTGTTTGTCCTTTGTCCCCTTTGTTCCCCTTCTCCACGGATTATTATTGTCATTCTTGTCCAACTCGCTTGCACCTTTGCCTTAATTGCAACCTAATCAACTTCTTATTGTCTTTTTGTGTGTGATTGGCGTTTTTTATGGGTTGCAGGAAGGTGAACTAAACTACTTTCGAAGTGTGTACAGCAGCTGACAGTTTCACCCACTTGTGACCAAAATTTATTAAGAGAACGGGCAGCCTTATTTTTTTTAATAATTCAGGCGATACACTGTAAGGCGAGCATCAAACAACGAAACGTCTATTTTTACCCCACTCGTAGTTCTTTCTACGGTAGTGGGAAGCATACTTCCCACTAACTAACCTATTTCAGCTTTCCGCGAAATTTCCGGAAGCGTACGGGGCTCTGTGCAGAGGGGTGCTCAGCAGGTAGTGCATGTGTACCTCGTTCTTTTTTCACGCTGCTTGTTGCTGCAGTGCCTTCACCAGCGGTGGTCGGGGTTTTCAACGCTCTTCTTGCGTAAAGTACGGCCACGGATAAGCCGCCTCGCATGTTTCATTGTAGAAAAAAAAGAAAGCTTATCTTTCTGGCCTCTCATCACGGTATTGCGCAAACGTGCAACAGTTCAGAACTTTAATATCTATCAGACTTTGGTGCCACGAGCAAAATACGGCTTTCCTTGAGAAGCAGGAAGGCTTTGAAAACAAACAAAAAGTTACCTATCGATATATACCTACTAGCAGGCTCAAAGTAAAGGAAAAACGTTAAAAAAATTATCAGCACACGCGTTTGGCGAGAAAAAAAACTAAATCGAAATCTTACCCTTTAAGGCAAAAAGAAAAATATTTAATTGTTTTGTGGGTGCCAAAAAGTGTCAAAAAAGGGCATGCCGCGCCCCAAAAGTGGGAACGCGGGCATTCCAGTGGCCATATTCACCGCACGTATTTTTCTCCCGGAAAGTAAACTCCGCCCCCCCCCCCCCCCCCCCCCCCTGCCCACGAAAGGGTTAAGAAAGGCAGGGCGTGTTCTCTTATATGTTAAGCCAACGCAGCATTCTTTAAAGTCCGAATATCTTGTTTTGCAAACACCGAGTCGGCTAATGAAATAGAATTATTTTTTTAATATTTATTTATGCGGAGACTTTTCAATACAAAAGAGCGTGTTGAAAAATATCCCATCGTGTCGTTTCCACCAATGTAGCCTTTCCGTATGCAATCGTTTTCAATTAAAAAAAACAACAAAAAAACGCGAGATTAAAAAAACACAATATTTCACGTGGCTACCCACTAGCGAACTGCGATGTGATAGCATCCTTAGCCAAGTGAATTTTTTGTTGTTTTAACCTAATGCGCTTTTTCTTTTAAACCACACGGCAGGATACCACGATTCCCAGTATTAGCAAAAACGACCTGGTGGGATATTTTTCAGCACGCTTCATTGGACGGTTTGCGCACAAATGAATGTTTACAAAGCTTGATAAGTAATATGTGCTAATTAGCGACTTCAACACATCCCAAATGATGTTTGAACTTTCTCCATAGGACCGTGGAGAGCACGGCGTTGGGTGGACACACGTAGCGTGCACCAGCTTTTCTCCAGGCTTGGTTAGCTAAAACAGCCTGTACAAAAAAAAAAATCGACGTTAATACAGATGTGTTTTATAATACTATAATTTACAATTTTGATCTTTAATAATTATAATATTAACTATAATAATTGATAATGAAGTTATTCGTGAATGGCGCCCCTGTCTACAGCACAACGAAGGTTCGTGCAAGTCAGCAAGTGTTTGTGTGCCATTTTTTTGTGAAAGCGGTGCACCATCAAAAAAGATGGCACAGAAAAAAAAAAACTGCAAAAACTAATGAAGTGTCTACCAAAATGTTTGGACCGATCCGTTTGAAGTCTGAGGCCGTCAATATGTATAAAACGATAGTAACGTGTTCAATCGTAGAAAACAGAAACATAAAGTAGCATGTCATGTTTCCCCACAGAGTAACAGTTAAAAGTTTCACTTTGGAGACATCGAGCATGGGAGGGATTGTCATTATTGGCGACATCCAACAAATATAGAAAGATGAAGACACAAAAGAAAACTAAAGAAGGGTACTATAAGCAATCGTAAAATACACACACACACAGGCACACACATAAAATCGCTAAACACATACACGGCTTCCACAGCGAATCCGAGATGACAAATGGCTTTCCTATGTCGTTTCGAACGTGAATTATAAATATTAAGAACAAAATATTGAGTGGTGGTATTCAAGGAAAGTGACACGTATCACTCTCTCGTTTCTCAAAAGTATCGGTAACCCGGGTATGTTGCACCAGTCTTGGGTAGTATCGCAATACTTGTATCGCGATACTGTAACTTGTTATTTTTCTTAACTTTTAACTGTAACTCGATACAGTTTTTTGAAGTAACTGTAACAATAACTAAAATACTTCTTTAAAAAAAAAAGAACTAGAAAGTTTCCGTTAAGATAGAGATACCTTCGCAAAAACATTACCCTGTGAACACAACAGCGGGTTTGACCATGTGCTGACGTTGGGCCCCACATTACACGAGGCAAAAAACAACAACAAACCCAAAAACAACTTGAAGAGTTTTTTTTTTTTTTTTTTTTTTTTTTGTAGGAGCAAAACTTTTTCCGTTACAGCAAAGTGCCGGCGCAGAGGGCCGACGTTTTTCTACTTCTCTTTTTCCTCTTTCATCGCGCGGAAAAGCGCATTTAGCATTTTCCTTATTTCCACCTTTTTGTGCGTGGCTCTCTCGCCCGGCCTCATCGAAGACCCCCGCCTCTTCGGCCAAGCGACAGAGCCACCTCGCGGAAACTAGGGAGGCTCAAGTGAGGGTGGGTGCAACTGCAAGATCGGGGATCACGGGACATGGACGCCATTTAATTGCTAAATTTTGCTGGGAGTCTATGGGGCAAAGGGTAGTTTTATTTCCTAACTCAGGTCATAAGAGCCCTTTAAGGTGCTTGAATAATTTACACAAGGTATAAATGATTACGTTTCCATAGCCACCAGTTTTGTTGCGATAGGTTAAGTATTTTTTTAACGCGAAAAATGGTAAATTCGGTCATCTTGGACGTTGCTGCTTGTCTGGCAACCCTGCTTTCTCCACTCGACGTTTGCAATTCTCGGAGCGAGAAGGAAGCGAGAAAGGCTGCGCCAAGGCGTTCGTTGCTTGCAATGGGAGGCGAGAGGAGGAAAGGCGCGTGGAGCAAACAGAGTTGCAACAGAGCGGGCGTCTGCTCTCGTTCAGGCAACATTGGCACATATCCTTTCCCGAATCCTCTCCCTTTGGCGCCGCCATTAAATTGCAAACGCTCTCCAGGTTTTGAGTTGCTCCCACCCTCACTTGAGCCTCCCTAGCGGAAACACGCGACGCGTGGACACCGAACGGTGAGCTGTGTAACGCCGAACAAGGAGAGCCTCTGCCCTCAGTGCCACAGCAGTGGCAGCGATAGCTTTCTTTGCGAAAGCAAGTCGCCGCCAGTAGACACTGCCTGACCGGGGCCACAGAGGATGCTTCTACTGGGGCGTTAATCTACGCGGCGGGACCATGCGGGACCAAAGGACCGGGACGTCGCCGCCTGATGTGACTGGCCATCTCCTCACCGCTGACCAATCGCAGCAGGTGGCGATGTCCCGGTCCTTTGGTCCCGCTTGGTCCCGCCGCGTAGATTAGGGCTCCAGGTCGACTTGCCTTTTCCCAGGGGCCTTGAGCCCGTGATCTAGGGTCGAGTATTTTGTTCTGCGTTGCACAGAACAAATTAAAAAGAAAAGCGGAACGCATTCCTAGACGACTTGTACGTAGTTCAACTACTCTACTCAAGTTACTTTAGTTTAACTACTTTTCTGAGCAGTTTAGTAACTTTCAATTACATTTTTATTTCGGTAATTAGTAGTTTACTTTATCTACTTTTTTTAGTAACTTCTACTCAAGTTACAAATTACTTTCGAATTTTAGTGGTTGTTTTGCCTATCAACAAACGTTCCTGCACAAAGGAGATAAGATGTTGGAAGATCAGCTGATATTTGCAAAGAGGGGGAAGCATGGGGCGTTGGAAGGGGGGAATGGTTCGGAGAGTCCAACCCCCCCCCCCTCCCCCCCCCCCCTGAAGGTTTTCACAAACCCCGCCCGCCCCCCCCCCCCCCCCCCCCCTTTGCAACAACACTGCTTCGAGGCGCGGGGAGCGAACAGACACGACGCAAAAGAGGCCGAGTAACTGCGGGATTAGCGCCGATGACTGGCATTTCTCTGTGTCCCGAAGCTCAAGAAGACTTGACCCATTTGAAGAAAGGGCTGGTCCCCGCTTCTCCCCAACGTTGAAACTCTCGCCTACACACTGCGTCCTCACTCAAAGGAGGCACCAAAATGCAGCACCTGCTCTGAAACTCATCTGGTGCTCCTGTAGTTTGACCTGTACTCGAAGAATCACGTGCTAAAGGGCAACGCAAAGATTACCTTTTTGTGTTGCCTTTCCTCCCAAAACTCAGAATATGCAGATCTTCAAATATGGAAAGATCGTCCGACAAACCTGTAGTAATTCCCCCAACGTTTTTATACAAAAAATAATAAACAAGCAGTGTTGGGAAGTACTCCATGTGCATGATACTTAAAGTACTTCTGTTTCGAAAAGTTGTACTGTGCTTGCAGTAAATTCTCTCAACATGTACTTGTACTTTCCGAGGAAAGTAAAACTCCCGACTTCAATGTACATTCTCCGAATTTGAAAACAAAAAATGGCGGTCTCGTCGTGTGAAAACGCACTCTTTCGAGACGTCATCTGGTCATTTCTCTGTGTGAAGTAAAGGCACCATAAGTGCCTTAAAAGTTGATTGTGTCAGATAGCTCGTCAGCGAGAGTAAAACAACTACTCGGCGGCGGCTTGACCTTATACAATATTTGCTGCCATTTCCGTAAAAAAACTGATGCACCTCCGATTACCCCTGGAGTAATGCATACCAGTTAAAAAAAAACACTGTATAGGGAATGAAAGGGCATCATGAAAGATTGTGTTAAAAGTGCTTGTACTTTACCTTGAAATATATTGTATTTATATACGTTACTTCAAGTACATTGCACCCGGTGTACTTACTACTTAACTTGAAGTACATAACCTCTCATTTACTTTGTACTTTACTTCAAGTACTTTTTAGATGTACTTTACGGAACACTCCAAACAAGCAAACACTGTCTGCAAAATCAAGCTCAGAGAGTGCTAAACCTCAAAGTAGAAATGACACATTCGCAGCACATTACTGACCAAACAAACAAGAAAGTATGAAACAATTAGGCACGCAGCAGAACCATGCAGCTATTAAAGCATTTCTGTGAAAAAAACAAGCGGATTCATATTTGGCTAGCAGAATTTAGCCAACGGATCAAAACCTCTGTACTTTCTTTTTACCATAAAAACATATAAAAGTAACTTAAAAAGTAACTTAAAGTAATTCGCTACTTTTTTACGGTAATGAGTAATTTTCTCAATTACTTTCTATTTGAGTAATTTCTACTCTACTCAAATAACTTTTGACGTCAATACTCAGTAACGTAACTTAATTACTTTTTTTAGTAACTTATACATGTCTGATTCCTAGACGACTTTGTGTTGTTTTTGTTCACTGCTTTCTTTACCTTGCTTGTTACTAACAGTAGTTTCCACCTTATTCGGTTTCAAATGGTTTAGCCTTCTGTTCAGCCCCTATTATTTTAATGGACCAGTCTGTTCATCGGTATCTCCTTCTCCAGTCAGCTAAAAAGGGGAAATAAGAGAGCTCTTAATATAAAGAGGAAGGTAATACATATAAATAGTAGTCATGGTGTGGTGTCATGGTAGTATTCATGGTGTGGTGCCATACATAAATAATTAAAAAAAAATTAATGCATCTTGAAAGAAACTAAGTTAATATGAAGTAACTTACTCTAAAGCGTTACTTTTATTCTTAAGTAACTGCAACTGTAACTTAAAATACTTTTTTTGGCAAACTACCTGTAACAAAATAACTTTTTTAAAAGTAACTTACCCAAGACTGTGTTGCACACCGTACACTACGCGGCAGTGTCAGGTGGAACCCGACATCGGCGCTTTTTCGCGTTTTACTTGGAAAGGCTGTTGGTGGGTTTACCGCACACTTTACCGCTCAGGTTCGTGCCCCAAATGATCACTTCCCGTAACAGTAGCAGTTTTGCTGGCGGCCTTTGTGAAAAACATTAAAGACCAGCGATCGCTTGTTGGTGCTAACCGTGTCAGTCTTTGTACATAAAGAGATTCTCCTTTTATTTTCATCAAAAATGAACGAGGACCAGCATGGATGTTTTTAGAAAAGATTTGACGAACGAAATCCATACTCGTTCCTCAATCATTCGACATCGGTGATTTTTAACAAATGAAAATGTTGATGCAATATACTTCCAGATGTCGAAGGCTTTCGAAAGAGTATACCATGCAGTATTGAAGTAAAAACTTGGGTTAAATGAACTACATCCTTAGTACATTGGTGAGTATAAATTAGATATTTCTTCACCCAAAATGCGGTTTGTATTTCGAGTTTTTTCTTTGATTATTTCCTGTCAACATCAGGTTCAGACAGAGTTCAAACCTGCTTAATTTTTTTACAAATATTTGTCTTCTCTGTAGACGCGGTAAGGTTTTATTGCTGACTGACGACATCAAGGATTACTAATTTGTTCATCGCTCTAATGCATCTGCATTCCTTGAGCAGAATAGTGATTATGATTCATCGTAGCAGTAATCGAATCTTGAATTTTTAATCACGAAACTATAAAAATTATACCGTTATTCAGGAAGCGCAATTAGATATTTGTTCTTTATACTGCACTGATATTTAAGACAACGATTTAACGTCTATTCGCCCTTCCTGTAGTCTTTATGCTCTTCTTTAGAGTTGTGTTACATTCAAAGTACATGTTTCATTAATGCTGGCTACTACCCTAGGTGTACATGCGACGGGCTTCACGCTTGTCGCACCAGTTTTCGAATTTTTCTTTGGTGTATTTTAGCGTTCTAATTTCCTCCCTCGGTAGGGCCAAGCCTTGAAATTAGTTTAGTAGTGTTTACCAACCATTGTATGTCTTTTAATCAGAACAGTGAACTTAAAACGGGTTCACAAGTGTCAAGTGCGCAATAGCTGTATCAACACTATCTAGAATAATGAAGGCCTCCGAGTGCCCCAGTTGGCGCCCTCTCAGCAATTGGTCCCGAGGCCGATGCCGAACGTCCTCCGACGCGTTGATTGGACACGAGGACCAGCCGACCATTGACGCGGCAGTACTCGCATCCAATCGGTGTCTTCGCCCGATCTCACTGTGATGACGCAAAAACTCTAGTGCACAGGCCTTGATTATTCTAGGGGGTATTGCCTATATATATACGCGTAGAGAATTTAATCGTCACTTTTACAATACTCATCGAAAAATCAATTCAATGGGTTTACTTGAAAAAGCTGTCTCGACGGCGAATTATTCATCATGTATTGCTTACGTAAAGCAATTTCCGTCCCATTGAAGTAAGATTTCACTTGCAACTTTCCCAGAGTGTCCTTTCCTTTGCCTGGCAGATGTCTCGAATTCAACGCCTTCGTAGCTAAGTTTATGGACGTAACATTGACATATATTCATATGCATTTTTTTATGAATGATGAAACGATGCCCCATTGTTTTTTTGCGTTGCTTTTTGTAGTGTTTTGTTTTTCCTTAGTGAAGTTTGTTTTGTGTTTTGTTATGCAGTGTTTGATGTTTAATCAAACGTGTTGATGTATATGTACTGTTTGTGTTTATATGTTCATAGTATCTCTTGTTCGCATACTTTGAAAGATCAAATGACAGTTGTGTGCAGTGCTTTAACGTTTGATATAGTTCCTGCGGCATAGTTCATTGTGTATTGTTCAAAGTGCATCGTTCATTTGAAATTGTTGATAGTACATAGATTACTTGATATTGTTCAGAGTGCAAAGAAAATGAAGCCTCATGGTTCTGTTCAGACACTAGCATTAAATAAGGAAAAATGGTTAGTAACACTACACCAACATTATTTTTACAGAATGTTAACTTAACGACAAGTAAGTACAGATGCCAAGAACTTTGAATTATATGCAGCGAATTCATATGGCCCTTCCTCTACGTATGAAACCGATATTTCCCTATATTTACGTCACAAACTTTTTTTTTTTTTTTTAACGGGTTAAAGATGATTTTTGCTCGGGTTCGAAACAAAAATTTAAAACGTGTTCAAGTTTGTTGACATTCTAGGAGTGTGGGGTTCATTGCTTAACGAAACGTTTTGAAAGCACTCATGAAAGAATCAACGCAAAAAAAAATTCACCTAATAGTTTCTAAAAAAAAAAAAATGTCATTTTTGCGACGCCAATTTTGATAAGAGAGCCCCATCATAGACTACTGAATGCCGCACTGATGTTGCTATGCATTGCAAACGGAAGCTTTGATCTTGAGAAAGCATTATCTCAGGATAGGCCTGAAGACTAAATAGGTCTACTATCGGGACAGAGAGGCTGCGAGTGCAGATGATTAGGTATGTCAACAAACGTTTGTTGAACATTGAAATGAACAAGTGAGCTCTTATACCACATTTTAATATAAATCATCCGCACAAGAGTGACCTGTTTGTGTAAATAAAACAATACATGAAACAGCGCGGAAAACTACGAAGACGGGAAAGAAGTACACAGGACGAGCGCTGAACTGACAATTAAATATTCATTGAAAAATACACAACGAAGTAGACTACCAAATCACCATCGTGTCAACACGTATTCAAGTCGAAGTAGGTTATCTCTTTTCTTTGTCTAGTGTACATCGTCCCTCCCGTCTTCGTTGTTTTGCGCGCTGTTTGATTTTGATATATTGCCTAAACATGAACCCAGTCCCCCACATCGCCACTCTAATTCAATAGGTAAAATGTTTTATGTCCCAATACCGATCAATACTCTTTATTGACAGTTATACTGATTGATTATTATATAAAACAACACAAATCCAAATTCCATAAATTTCTAGAAAGAACAAAAAAAAACGATTTCTACCCTATAACGAGCTTTGAGAATACCACCGAAGTTTTACCCCCCCCCCCCCTCCCCTCCCCCGATTTTCGACGGAAATAAGAACCAAAAAAGAAGAACCCTTATTTAACATGGACCAGATGCACAGCGGGCGTTGGGAGATACCCCCTGCAAATGTGAGGTATCAAAAAAATAAAAATTACTAGCCTCTCACCAGATTGCTGTGGATGAAGAATCCGTCCAGACAAACACTCGTCTCGAAGGCAGTACTCAATATTCTGATACAAGTATTTGTTACATCGCCACGCTGACGTCACGGGAATCGACGTCCGCCACGTCACGTGGCCATGATGTTATCACATGACGTAATCGTTTTCGTGACACCATGACGTCACGCGGTCAGTGATCTACGTTCCATCTCTTTTCAGATTCCCTCCCCAGCTAAGAAAACATACCAAAGCGGAAATATATTCCAAAAGCCGGGGGAAGTCATATTTCAGAGTTTTACTCCAGTTTAACATAAGAAAACAAATAACAAAACACACAGACGTTTCACTACCTACACGGGTGGCGTGTTCAGTATAGACTGGCCACGGCGAAGAGGGGTCAACCAGTCTACCTCACCAAAATATATCCGTACACTATCGGTAACGGCAACCAGTTGACCTTGCACGCCGTGAAGTCATGGCGGATATACCACAATTTCACAAACTTCCGTGGCCTCCATCTTTGTTATTTGTTTAAGCCGGAGTAAAAGTTTTTGAAATAACAAAACAGATTATCTGTTAACAATCGCGGTATGCCAGCTTTTCATTTATGTTCCCGAAACATTGAAGAGTTTTTTTAATGTAACAAACAAAAGGCCTCTTAAAGTGCGAACCTTGCCTTGAACTTTGAGAACTTCTGAATTTTTCAGGATAAGTAACGGGGTACGACTGGTGCATCGGCCTATGTAAGAAAGGCGCCGCTCAGAAATTAGCTGTTCTCGTAGCTCCAAAATACCACGTCGTCAAAGAGTCCACAAAATCTTACCCCGAGTTACTAAACAGCGCAGTACAGAAGTACTCCTTAATACCAACTTCATCATAGAAAGATGATGACTATGATGTGAAATAATTTCAAACGCCCTTCCCTTACACCGGTGGTTCCTCTGTCATGATCAACCTTACCTTTTTGGGTTAATCAACAGCTCCATCGGTATTTAAAGTAACATTAGGTTAATCTAACCTTCGCTGCGGAACTATAATGTTATTTATTCTTAAAATCTAAGACTCAAGTTCCACTAACCTTTTTTTAGAAAAGAGGAGATACAGGCATGATGGCTTTAAAACATGCTTTTGAGAGAAGCCTTCCTTGGAAAAAAAAATGGGCTAAAAGCTTAAAACGAACACATGTTCCTAAACCTCGCTATCCGTACCCACCCCAGGTGTATTAACAATTGAAATGAAAGCAGTTATCTTTAATATAACATATTTTAGATGTTCCTCCGAGGAGGTAATTTCTGCAAGTTGGCAGTATATGTCTGTCGTAAAGAAGTACAGAATCCTGTAAAAACAACATCTTGTGACAGTCGTGTAGGTAGGTGGTCACCAGACGATGTGAACCAAGCGCATATAGCAGACCGCCGTGGTCATTCAATGTCGTGATTATGCACTGGTCAAAGGTCTCTTGTGTATTGTCGCTGATGTGTGGCTTGCTCACGGAAATTGTGCCGTACGACTTAAACGAAAAAATGAACTGTGCTACTGGAAGCATTGATATGCCGAGAAATGTCTCTGCGCACAAGAATCTCTGAGGCTACCCAGCCGAGAATTGTTTATTTAAGTACACACCTCGTGTGGCATGACGCACGTCTCGCATTTGAGGCTTTTTGCAAGGGCTTACAGCACTCCGTATCCCAAACAATTATTCAAGTTTTGATCACTCGTGGTGACCATGACGTAATTCTTAAAACAACTTTAAAACAGAAAAAAAAAAACATGGCCATACTGCAAAAAATGTACCCAAAACATGTTTCTGTTCCGAATGCAGCGCGGTGTGTTTTTATAATATGAGACCAAGTATATTTATTTGAAATTATGTACGCAGATCTAGGTGTGAATCTCAGACTCCAACCTGTTTTTATATCAACATGGCCATATTATAGACATGTCTGAATAAATATGGTCGGTTTCACACATATTTCACATTATAAAGGTTTACGATTCTGATGTATACTGCGCTGCGAAGTTACACTTAACACATAAAGACGAAAACTACGAGATGATATGAAAGACAGTTTTCGTCTTTATGTGTTAAATGTAACTTCGCAGCGCGGTATACATCAGAATGACAAACCAGCCAGCCCAAATCCAAGCATGGTTTACGATTGTTGTGCAAGGCCTACGCTCTAAAAATATTTGAGTTTTCCTTCCTCGCAGACCACGATGACAACCCTTTACGGCGAACAATCGGATGGTCCCAGCGAATGACGGACCTCGGAATAGTATTAGAATTATAATTTGCGGTGTGCACAAGCCACTATGTCCCTGTACGTACCGTATTTTGAAGCCTAATCGTATTCTGATCTTCCTCATTCGCTGAAATTCTTCCATTGTTCACCGTGATTGGCTGCCTCCATGTTCTGCAGAAAAGTGAACACTCAGCCTTGTTTAGATTGTATGCAAATTACAGTAGGTAGAATAGAATGATTTGTGAAAGTTAGAGGCTTTTTCCGATAAACTACAGCGGTGTCGTGCTGTTGGGACTTATTACTCCACTCCAAAACTAATGTAGGTCAGGACTCAGAAACATATCTGGATTTTAAATCCAATGTTTTTTCCCCAAAAATATGCATGAGAAGTATCAATTCTTTCATAAATTAAAAAAAAAAAATATCGCGGCGAGTTTTCTGAACAAAGCGTACGATGAAAATTAAACCCTCTGATCAAATCCCCGTTTACATGATTTTATCAGATGGTTGATGATCATTTGTACAAATCACTGATGCAGTGACCACAAGGTAACTCACATGCGATCCCTGACAACTAGGCAAGAGATCTAGCACTGGTAAGATATTAATGATTCAAATGTCTAAACGAATACATTTTTAGGTATACCTAATTGATGAAAATATTGAAGTTATAAATGGTTTAAGAACTAATTTTTGTTGAGTGTCCTGCAGTTTGATACGCTAGAGGCTACCAGCAACGAAAGGCCGATATGTATGCTGTTCGCAGCAGAGATCAGTTTACTAGATTATTATACAACAATAAAGTGGACAATCCAAACCACGGCCGCTGGATCTTCCTTCCGGGAAAGAAGATCCAGCGGCCGTGTCCAAACACTGCATCCTTTTTCCTCCACGTTACTTTCAGCTGAAGTAACCGTTGGGTAATGGCCGGGTGACTGGTTGTCCACTTCAAATATACATGACAACTGACGAATCGAATCGAGCAGAGGGAATGATTATATTCATTCAAATTAGGTTAATGCTTCCACAAGTCCATATTCGAGTTTGAAGCTTTACACATTTTTGTAGAGTTTGGAAAATATTTGAGAAAAACCAGCAATACAACAATTCAAAGTAAAATATAAAGAACATTGGTATACCGCGTCTTATTTTCCTATTCCTTCTCGCTGGATAAGTTACTTAAGATAAATAAAGCCAAAATTTATCCACGTGCGATTCGTAAGTTCCGAGAAAGTACTTTTGTTTCTTCTTCAGATTTGAATAAATGCGCGTGCGACATATGCACATTAATAGCAGGACAGAATTATATTTGTTTGAGTACTCTAATGACACAACTGCAGAATTGGTGAGTGATCATATTGACAAACCAAAATATAGTCGCCGTCGTCAAAGCCGAAATATTCCAGTGGCCCGGTTGAATTGCCAAAATTACGTCAGCGGTCATCTGACGTTATTTAATTACTGACATAATGATCCTTTCATTCTGCATTGTCATACATGAACACACAATATTGAATTCCTTAGTGAACACACCAGGAAGATCCACTCATCCACTGCATCATGTCCTCTTGGAAAACTAGCTAACAGCTCAATCTTCGATGGGTATATAGGAAAAGAAAAGCACGAACAAACTCGAAGCTTTGTTTCGAAGTATTCGCTTCGCTTTCCTAAATATATTTAAGTGCTAAAGGTTTCTCGACTGGCTACACAAATCAATAAAATAATGGCATTCGGATTTATCAAACCATATCTTTACTGAATGTTTGGCTCTCCATTTTCAACACGTTCTTATAAACCGTATGAGGGTTCTTTTTGTTTTTCTTTACATAAAACTTCATTTTTTGTGATAAATACCACATTTCGAATTGCGGGAATACGTTGATCATGTAACCAAAAAGAACCAGGAATATTGGTCCACTGACTTGACTACTATCCCCACAACTTCGCCGGTAATCTCATATAGTTGTTTCTTTTCATTGAGGTAACATAGTGGAGAAAACAAGAATTGCGCAATTTTAACATGTACCTGTTCTTTTTTTAAATTATTATTTACGTTACTTATCAAGTTCATTTTCTAGTGATCTGACTGGTCGGAATTATTTTGGCGCACCTTTAGGAGCAGCATAAGTTCATTTTGGAGAAGCGAGAATACCTTTTGGAGCATAATCACACTTCATTTTCATTCCTATTACTGTGAATATAGAGTTACGATTCATGTGCTGGCCTGTCCAACTACAAGACAACGCCTCTTTGCTTTCTCACTTGTGTGCAACCTTCTGTTATCATCAACTGGCCTGATTCCCTCAAACACCTGTTTAGTTCAGCCTAGAAGCACCAGAAGCGGCAACAATATGCTGCTCGATGAAGGACAGTGTGAACTGCCATGAATTGTTCATTTATGCCCGCAATCGAAGGTAAACCAATAGAGTATTACACTGAAATATTGTTGGAATAGAATAAACTTGAACACAAAAACATATATTTCTTCACGTTCTAAAAGTAATAAAACTGTCATTCTCAATTCGGTAAGAACAAAGCATTTCTCATTTGATTATGAACGTCAATTACATTTTATATGTTGAACTTCATGATAGCAGATATCAGAATGTGGACAATATATATATAATTAAAAAAAAGAACAATCCAGTCTAAACTATTAAAGGTTCTTACCAAGCTTCCATCCACTGTCCCGGATGTTTCAGATAAGTTCGGCCGACCATGTCCGGTGACCATTTTTATTTTGACGACACAAATATATTTTATTGACTCAATGCCCATCAAAACAGCAAAAACATTGATTCTAAAAAAAAAGAAGTTTTTGCAAAATTTGTTTGGAAGCACACTCTCGCTCCGAAACGCATTCTGCGGATTGCGCGAAGTTTGCATCTCGGGCGCCTCAGCCAAAACAAGCGCTGCGTCTACGAGTATAAAAATATTCACTGACAACATACGCAAAGAAAGAATTTATCCCAAGTAATTACTACGAAGTAATGACGTCGTTAGTTTGCAAAAAAATAAATATCGCGAACACAGCACATTGCGCAGTAATGCTTAACCTAGATTTTTTTTTTCCGCATTTACAAACGCTAAGATTTTAAAATTTTGCCCGCGTATTGCCCTGTATTTTGTTAATCTTTGCATTACATATTCCTGTTCTTGCTATCGAGACGAAATTACGAGAAGCGCTCAAATGGGGCCATTTTGCTAAATACGAATTATCTTATAAGTGAAAAAAACAAGGGGGGGGGATCTTCGATTTTTTTTTTTTTTAACTCGTCCAACGAAAGTTTACTATGTACTAACAGAATCTGTAAAAAAATGTTGCATTATTTGTGTGTCTTTGAAGTTATAAAGCGAAATCTGGCCAAGGTTGACGCTACCGCTGTGCCCGTAGTTGACAGGCTCATTATTTCTCCACAGCGTAGAACTGTAGAACAATGATAAAATAAAAAAAAATTGACGCCACAGAGGCGGACGGAAGTTTTTAAAATCAGAATTCTAAGTTTGTTTTTGTGCGAGAGTCGCAGAAAATGCGCATATGGGCCAAAGAAATCGAGAGGCGTTATCATTACAGATGTTCTCAATAGCCAGCGTGTAAGGTCTCTGTGCACGCCACGTAAAAAAAGAAAAAAAAAAACGATTCGTTGTTTTGTACATGTTAATCTCAGCCTTTTGCAGGGCGGTAAAATGATACAGCGCAGCAGAACTGATTGCGCCTCCGCACGGCTATAGGCCGCCGTTACGGAGGTCGGCCGCAAAAGAGAATAATACGTGGTTCAGCCAACGGAACTCCTAAGCGTGCTCGTTGATACCTCGGTCTTTCGCCACGTGATCACGGTCCCGCTCATACACCCAGGCGCAGAGAGTGGGCTCATGTGAAGAAAAAGAGGTGGTCAATTGGCCTGGCGAGCGCGTAGCTCATACCGCACTGTCAGCTTAAAGGGCAGCGCAACGATATTCAGCTTCTATGTTTTTCACTTTAAACGAATAACTTGCTGTCATGATTAGGACCCAAGTATACTCGCACACAACGCCATCTGACCGAGAGTCTTCTATGCTGCGGTGTAATTCGAAGTATAAGAGCGAGCATCTTCTTTCAATCTCTCCCTCGCAAAACGTAAAAACTTAATGTATCTCCCCCAACAACCCCCACCCCCTTCCTCGATATTCAGCCGACCCTATATTATACACATGCATTTCAACAAAATGTTTTAGAGCGCAGCTCTTAGGCGCCCGTTTCCGGCTTGAGCGGCGTCGGCGTCGGCGTAACCGCAAGGTCACGTGACCCTCCCCAAGGTCACGTGACCCTCCCCCAGGTCACGTGACCCCCCAAGTCACGTGACACCCCAAGGTCACGTGACCCCCCCCCCCCCTCCGCGCCTTCCCCCCTCCTCAAGAGCTGCGCTCTAATTCGGCGTTACAGGGGGTTGTAAACGGCTTTCATTTTTTCGCGAAAAGTAAATATGGTCACCGGACATGTTCGACCAAACTTAACTGAAAACACTGTCCCAGCTAATTTATTTTTTTTTTAATTTTTCAACTGACTGTGCCAACAAACAGATTGAATCTATATAAAGGTGACAACTAAGCAGAGAGTTGACATAAAAAATAAACCTAAAAAGCAGTCCATATAAATCTTCTCGCGATACCAAACTATGCTCGCTGTATCTAGTATTTGAAGAAGAAAAAAACGAAGTCAGAATATTGCACTCTATCATATATACTAGCCACAGTTTTATTAAAAAATTACAGCAAGGTACAGTTGTTCTAGTAGCATTCACCAAACTCCTTTTTCTTTTTCTTTATTTTCTATACTCAACGTCTTCGCGTGTAGCGACCTGCTCTGGAGGAGTGCTTTCTTCTTAGAACAAGAGTGCGCTGCGGCGAAGCAACCTGCGCGAAATCGCGATGATTACTCCGCGGTTCTCGCTTCGCTGCAGTGCACCCCTGAGCGGTGAGAAGCGTCGTCAAAAGAGCTAACGAACCCGTCACGACAGAGCACGAATATGAGAAATACTGTGAAACTTCCTAATCCTGTAAGTGTTTAATAGAGCGATAAAATCCACAATATTTTACTATCGCAGGAACTAAAAGACTGTCTGGGTAAAAGATACGCCTCTTCACTTAAGTGTTTTCATTTAAATACAAGATCTCTGAAATCGAAATCTGCTGGTTTGGAAGAACTCTTCTATGCCCCTGACGTACACTTAGACGCGATCATGTTATCCGAAACTTGGTACAAATGTCATTGTGATGTTTTTAAACAATATAACTCTCATTGGATAAATCAGTTATCTCGGCGCGGCGGTCACGTTGCCATGTTGATAGATAAAAGTATGAGTTATGAACTTGCGACTGAATACTGCACCTCGACCGATGACTATGAAGTGCTCTCGACAAAGGTTTACCTAAATGTGTCTCTGTTTCACCGTACCCTCAAATGGAAACATTTCAAAATTTTGTGAATTCCCGGATGACTTTTTTTAATGTTTATCGAAGAAAATAAGTATAATGTAATTTGGGGAGGGGACTTCAATGTTGACATATTTAGTGATAGCACACACACACACACACACACACACACACACACACACACACACACACACACACACACACACACACACACAAATATTACTACGCTTCTTTAAATGAACGGGTGTATGAATGTCATAGCTCCCAGCCAACACGTATTTTTACTACGTCAGAAACGCTGATGGATTGATTCATTACTAAGTTTGAGCCACACGTTATAGAATCAGGTGTAGCTTGCAATATTAGTGGCCACATGGTAGCTTTTCTATGTATAAATATAATTATTAGGATATGTAAATGCCCACAAAATCACACTGGTTCAAACCATTACCATCGACCGCCTCGAGCATTTCAGAGAACGTCTGAACAATACAAACTTGCCTGAGCTTTTAACCCAAACTAATGCAAATCAAGCTTACGAAGCATTTCTTCATACTTTCAAAACTATTTACGACAAGCACTTTCCTTATCAAATGATCACGTGTTCTAGAAAAGCTCGACAACCACGGATAACACAGAATTAATTGCAAAGATACAAAGATGAACCACGCTATATCAAACTTTCATAAAAACAAGACACAGAAAAACCTAAAACTTTTAAGACGTTCAGAAATAGCCCAAACAAAGAACTGAAGAAATGTAAAGCTCTCTACTACCACAATCCTTTCAATACAGCATCGTACTGCACTGACGTGATGTGGAGAAAGATACATTTTGTATTTAATCGTAACAATATGCAAACCGATATAGAAAAAAACTTACAACAATATTGAATTTACCGGCCGTTCCCTTTCTAATTTATTTAATTACAATTGTTTTTGTAGAACTATGAGGGAATCCTAAAATATCTGATGCGTGTCATTTTATCGACCGCAACACTGAAGATACCATGTATATAGATCCGGTAGCTGAAGAAGAGGTTGTGTCAGTATTCCGCACTGTGAATATCAGTCATTGTTGTGACGCCGATGTTATACAAATGCGTCCAGTTTTACATATTCTGGACGTTATCGGCCGTTATTTGGCATACATTTTCAGTATTTCTTTAGAAACGGCCATATTTCCCGAAAAAATGCAGATAGTCTAAGGTGGTGGTTCTTTATAGAAAAATGTGATAGAAATGATATACAACCACAGGCCTGTATCACTTGTTCCGGTATATTCAAAGGGCTTAGAAAAAGTTGTTTGTAATCGTCTTGCCAAATTTATAGATGAACATGACATAATTACAAAATCCCTTTTCGGGTTTAGAAAAATAAAAACGCTCTTACGAAACTTACTTTGCTAGACGGTCCAGACATGTATAAATTACTCAAAAAAGGTAGTTAAGTTAAGTTACTGAGTATCGACGCCAAAAGTAATTGGAGTAGAGTAGAAATTACACATTTGTAATAGTAATTGAGTAAACTACTAACTACTGTAAAAAAGTAGCGAGTTACTTTGAAGTTACTTTCGAAGTTACTTTTTTATATTTTTGTTGTAGCAAAATGAACAGCAGTTTTGATTCGTGAAAAACCCTGCGAGCCTGAAATAAATGCAGTCATTTTATGACTTGCATTTTCACCAAAATAGTTTATTCGCTCGCAGAAACAATTTACTTTCAAAGTTATTGATAGGAGAGTTTGCGCCTTTTCCTCCTAACGACGTCCCCAGCTCAGCTAAAAAGACGTTCCACCGACGCGCTGGATGGAACGGCAGCGTTGAGTTTGAGAAACAGGCTGTGCACGGTCGGGTAAACGAGTGTTGGCATCTTAGGTGTCCATGACGAAACATGTGAGGTTTGCCTCGTTTGGGGGGGTTGTATAACAAACTGTCCTCCTTTTGTCTTTTTTCTTCGGCAAGTTGAGATTGTTATGACTGGCCCTCTTTATTCCCACGACGTTCGGAGAGTACGCCGAGCGAGTGCACTTGACCGTCAAGGGTTCAAGTCTCACGCCACGACGATGAGATCATGCGGACGACTGCGCGTATCGTTGCGGTACTAGTGCTACGCTACCGAAAAAAAAAGTTCTTTTTTTTTTAATTTAACAGAAGATAAAACGAAGTATACTTCGCCGCTGACGCCGGGTCCAATAAAAGGAACTCCCAAGGGTGACTCGCAACCCTCGCCGGCGACTACGGTATCCTGACGCGCCTGACACGCCTGACAAGTAAATCGTTTTCAACAAAGAGGAGGTCTCCCTGTCGTGGAAGGTCGGAAGGGCTAGAAGGATTACGTGAACAAGCATTGACGCTTGTACAGTTGCAGCTGGAAGCGGGAATGTGCTCCCATGAGCGGATTATCCGTGTCTGCGTTTCTGTGCGGTGGAGTCCGGCTATGCAAGCGAGTATTCGCTGACGACGAGGCGACGATGGGAACAGGCGCCCAGCTGCGAGGTCATGCCAGTGGCGCCTCCAGTAGAACCCCCAAACCGCCTGAGTCAGAACTCACAAAGGGCAGGCAACATGAAAACAACAACCTTCGGAGTGCCCCCGTCTTTGCTTGCACGGTTGCAGTTGAAGGCGCGGCGCCTGCGTGCATTACCGGATTAGGTCAATACCCGACCAAGGCTTGTTAAAGGGGCCCTGCAAGGACTTTTTTACTGGTTTTTAATTTGCACCGAATCTGAGCGCACTGAACGTAGTAACTTAGTAAAACTTTTCTTTTCTCGAAATTCGCTTTATTTTAAAAGTTATAGGCAAATTAAGATTACAAAAACAAGCAAAAAATAACCTCCTTCATGACGTCCTTGGTTGCTCGAGTGGCCGTGAACTAGAGGAGGGGTAGTGAGCTCAGCGACCGCTCACGGCTGCCGCACTCCATGTCGACGGCGCGAGAGGGCGCCACTAAAACATGTTCTGGATAGGCTGTATGCAGCGAGCAGCCAGAGCGGCTCTTATTGCATTTGCTGCGCTATTAAACACTAATTCGGCATGACACTTCATTGACCACAAACGACAGCAAACACGGGGTAAAGATCAGTTCAGAAGGGGAGCCACTTCGCGCTGCCATACCGCGAAACGGCTAAACCGCAAGACAAAGCTTCTCGCCGAAGGCCTTCGGAACTCTCGGAGCCGGTCGGATCCTCCTGTCCTACGGCCGCAGCGCCGCCGCGTACGTCCGGGACCTTTCCGTGTCGGCGCCTGATCCCACTACTCCTTTCTAGTATGCGCCGCCTTTTCCACCGCTTGGTAGCGGGTATGTCGACGGGTCATTTCTTGTTTTCGTACTTTATAAACTGCATTTGTTTCTTTTCTGATCTAAAATACTGAACAAAAACTACTTTTATAAATAACTGAATTGGTTCGCGCCACTTATATTTTGTATTTCGACTAAAAAGAAACTTTTAGCGGCTCTGACCAGTAGTAAGACCAGGACCAAAGACGTCACATATCGCGCGCTTTCGGTACCGCGGGTCGCCCTCGTCGGTAGAGGAGGTTTCCGCGTCATCCGGTTAAAATATGACGGGCTGATATTTAGTTCCTCTCTCCGTGCCCGCTGGCTTGCCCGAACCCCAAGAGATGTGGAAACCGCAAAAAAGGTAGACGCTTAAATATGATTGCAGGGCACCTTTAAGCATCTCTTAATGCGTTCGTGCGCGTCGGTGTTATGCTTTGGCTGCTCATCACCGCCTTGGCCCAAGGACGCTTGTGATGCATTCTCTACCGCTGCGAGGGGGCCCCTTGTTCGGGAAGGCCGCTTCATCTGCCGGCGATTTCAAAAGTAGTTAGTAATTTGAGTAGAAGTTACCTGAAAAATGTAGTTAAAGTAAACTACTAATTACCCAAATAAAGTTGTAATTGAAAGTTACCAAGTTACTCGGAAAAGTAGTTAAACTACAGTAGTTTGAGTAGAGTAGTTGAACTACGTCCAAGTCTGGCTAGACCAAAAAGAATTTACTATACGTAACATTGAAGCAAAGAATGTAGTCCTGGGCATATTTATTGATTTTACGAAGGCATTCGACTACATTAATCATGAGGTGTTTATTCGAAAACTACAAATGTATGGTTTTAGAGGGCACGCTGCTCTCCAGGATACTGGGGCTGTTACTCTTTAACACATATCTTAATAACACTGTTAACGTTGCGCAGCAGGTAAGGTACATCATTTACGCGGATGACACCAGCCTCCTTTTTTTTCTTTTTTTGCTTAAATTTGTATTGAGCTTTCGCGTGTAGCTAATAACACCATAAAACGTCTCGAAATATGGGCTAGTGCAAATAATCTTATATTAATCAAAAATAAAGAAGGCCATCTTTTTTTAGCTACAAAAATATGAATCCTGACCTTCCAAGTGATATTTATTCAGGCTCCTCGCCTATTGAAATAGTACGTTTAAAACTTTGGGGGTGATTTTCACGAAGCACATAACTGTGACTGAGCATGTGGATTATATCATTTCTAAACTCGCGTGAATTAGTGGTATATTACACATACATCTTCATGTCCTTCCAAATGGAGCTAAGTTACGTTTATATAACTCACTATTTGTATCCTATCTGAACTACTGTAACCTAGTCTCGGGTACGACAACCAAAACAAATCTCCAAAAACTAGTCCCTCAGAAAAGAGTGATAAGAATCGTGTGCGGCGTGCGTCATAGTCATAATATTATTCAACTCTGAGAAGCTGGGTGTTTGAAAAATATTTAAATACCACGAATTTCGACTTCGCACGAAGTATAAACAGTCCTGAGACGAATAGTTTTTTCTTATTATTTTTTGGCATCACTTGAAACAAACCCATAACATACTCCACTCACCAGTGTGATCTCTAGATGCATCACATAGTTTATAGCCTTCAGATGATTAAGAGAACTTTGCCGACAATACTAAACACACTTGGGCACTATAATTTAGATATAGAATCTCGTAGCACACGTAAAATTAGGGAATACTTCTCTTTTTTTTTTATCAAAATAAACATTCTATACTGTTGCTGATTATTCAGTACACTTTTCTTTCTTTCAATGCTTTACTTTACTGTTTGTTAAGTATTTGCATTATATAATTTCATATGCATGTTTTTTTCGCAACTGCTCTGTACATGTGGGGGGCTGAGGACCAGTCCAGCTGCTTGTGCTGCTTTTTTCCTCAGCTCCCCTCATATGTATATGGCAAGATAAAGCTATTATTACATATGAAATAGTATGCTACTTGAGGCAATAATCGACCGTTTTCAAAATTTGCGCCAACCCACCGTAACGAACCGGCTGTGTAGCGGGGCCCGAGTTATAATATTTAAACCATTAATGAAGTGCAATTACATTTTTGGCGGAATGTTGTCGCGAGTTCTTCATATATCGGCAAAATGTAGCAGGATGTAGCAGGGTAAGCACATTCGAGCTGTTTGGCGCAAATGGCGCAGCAATCATATCACTGATCTTTGACATGCATAGATGACACTAGTCGGTAAACAAAAAAACATGCCAGGCTATCCCTTCAATACCAATGTTAGGCCGGTAGACAAATATTAGACTCCGAATAATGCCTGTGCGTCTGCTTTCCCGCACAGCACGTAAAATGACAATCACTACGATCAACGTAGCACATCTCGGGAACGACGAGGCCGCAATAAAGTTGAGGTCTGAAAATACCAAACGGACTGGGACAATGAGCGTCACGTTTCTCGTGCGTGCTAAAATGTCCCGACTAAAACTGTGCTTTCTACCTCAACCTTCTCAAACATGCCAGTGAGCCTACTTTCCCGCAGAGCAGGCCGCGGGAAAATCACTGCGATCTATGAGAGAGCACGGCGACTGACGATGCCGAAACAAACCATGTTCTGAACGAAAAAAAGGAAGACTGAGGTGTTCCCCAGAGCTCGCATATAAATCACCTGGCGTACGACTATCAGCAAAACAAAAACCAAACAACTATAGTTAGGTCACGTAGTTCCGTTAAATCAGCAATTTTCACAACGGAAACGTGTATTGTAAGACACCATTCACTTATAAAAAATTTCGCGTCTGCTTCCAGATGCTGAGGGCATACTAAAATTTTGATCGAGCGACCGCCAATTTGTGATGTAAGGTTTTATCTAATAAGCAGTTCTAAAGTGTCGCTGGTTGTCGCCTACGGACGTGCTCAGACTTAATTAGAGCTGAGCGGCAGGCTTCGCTTCCATCGGAGTGGAAATCACCTGTCGCTCACATGATAACAGTGTCTGTGTTCGATTTCCCGGATGACGAATCGAGTTCTTAAACGGTATCAAGAAAATCAGTTCAACGACCATGTTCAGGAAAACGCTGGCTTGGTATGCGGTGGTATTATGCCGTACTGAGTTTTCCTTTCGGGCTACCAAGATTTTAGAATCATTTTCTATTCTGGCATTGGCCATACAATCTTGACCCTTTAGTTTCAGGTGAAGAAAGCCATCAAGTGAAAACACCAGAAACTAGCGCCAGGGCTGTAAAGTTCTGCTTGCACTTATGTTCAGCGGTTGTTCATTCAACAGTTACTTAGCAGCACAGAAGTATATTTTAGAGGGTCTAATGAGGCAATTATTTTTAATAGGAACAAAAAATAACTTTTAGTATGTTTATCTGTGCGGCATATAAAACCCTTTCTATCTTTATTTGCAGAATAAATCGATACTAAAACGAGATGCGTTCGGCCCGACAACGAAAAAATTTCGGAAGAAAGTAAAATTGATTTAGCCTATATCCTCCAGAATATTACGGCAAATATTTTGCTCGAAAGAGCGTAAAAAAAAAAAAAAAAAAAAAAAAAAACTTTGAGCAAACGTTTAGTCAGAATGTGGGGATAATTAGGAAAACTGGGGAATGTGCGCTCCTTAGGTGAACAATATGTTAAAATATGTCATTTGTGTATTTTCCTAATATAAAATTGAGGGGTGGGCGCTTATTGTGGATGGACGGATGCTTGGTATCTACGGTAACACAATTTGAGAAGGTACAAGAAAATGTGTGTTCCCTTTAATTCAATACATAATATATATATATATATATATATATATATATATATATATATATATATATATATATATTAAGGACTCTATTTTTGACGCAAACTATTCCACTGTTTTGTTATTAAGTGTGAGAGAGAACACATGTTTATGTAATGTATTATTTAAGCTACAACCCAGGTATGAAACAACCAAAATTTGGGGGAGGGGAGGCGGGGCAGGTTCAAAACAGGAAACGAAATTTATAAGACGACAAAGAACTATGAACATAAGCTCTGCTCTGTATTGGTAATCAATTCATGGCAACAATGATATGTTGGTGATTAAACCATGGAAACTACACATAAAAGGAATAGTTATTCGGTTATTGGAAAGAGAAGAATGCATTTACTTTCG
Source organism: Ixodes persulcatus (assembly GCA_013358835.2). Taxonomy (NCBI): domain Eukaryota; kingdom Metazoa; phylum Arthropoda; class Arachnida; order Ixodida; family Ixodidae; genus Ixodes; species Ixodes persulcatus. The sequence goes on from JABSTQ010011253.1 coordinate 1,776,370, forward strand.
CGGTCTCGAGCAGACGTCCAACATCCTCTAGGGGAATGATGAAAATACTGTTGTCTGTCGCCATAGAGGTATAGGGAATTTCGAACCCGTTATTGCTTTTCCGATGACCATGCCTACTGGTGATACGAATGAACAAGTAAGAAATCAGGTATTCGTAGGGTTCTTATCATTTCGTATTCGGTATTCGTGACAAAGGACGCTCGAATATCTTAAAAATGAAGAAATGGGATATCGGTGTTCACTATCTCTGTGAAAGTCAGGATGGTGACAACTGAACTGCCAGTACCAAAATAACAAATAAATGTGCTTGTTGAGTGAGCATATGTCCATACTTTTGAAAAACTTCCCAAATGTTGACTGGTTCATTAACAAATGTCAACCGCCTTCACGCGGTATCTTCACATTAACAAATGTCAACCGCCTTCTTCAACCGCCTTCATGCGGTATTTTTTGACTAGTGGGCACGGTGAACAAGCTCCTATGAAGTCGCCTAATATTCCGTCCCTGTTTTTTTGTGTGGGTAACTGTGTTTGGAATTCCTTACTCTAATAGAAGCAACAACGTTTGTCTCGGTATATTGTCGTGCCCACGGACGTGTTTGAAACGTTTTCTCGACTTGTTGCTTATTGGAGGGGATGTGGAACGTAATCCTGGTCCCAGGTCTAAAGTAGAGGCCGCGAGTCACTCGCAAACATTGAGGTTATTTTTTTCTCAAATACATACTGGCCTTGTCGAGCATCATGAGAGAGTTAAAAGAGCAAATGACGAGCAAAAACAGACAAATGACTCATTATTTGCCCTGACAGCGCATGTCGGGATTATTTAAAGTGACCTTGTTATTTATAAATCTAGAATGAACTCTACGGAATAACTAGAAGGAAAACTCTAATCTGTTCTTTCAGAAATAACATACCCCATAGTGTACCCATAAGTAAACAATGGGGAAGAATTCAAAGGAGAAGTTTGTGGCACTGCTCACAGGAGAAAGTATGCGTCGTGTGAAAAAGGAGTCATATACAACATCCCATTATCATGCTGTGAACGCTACATAGGCCAAAATGGTCGTTGCATCAACGACCGGGCAAGAAAACATGCTGCTTCCTTAAAGAACACATCAGCAGGAGGACATCTATCAGTCCATTGTCGAGAATGCCGGTGCACTGCAAGTTTGCAAAACATCAAGGTTCTGGGAAAGTACCAAGAAAAGCTTGCGCGTGAAATCCTTGAGGCATTGGCCATCGATGAAAAAGAAGGTGAATGTACCAGTGCCCCTGCTTTGGGGCTGCACAAGCGAGAAAAACTGTTTCTAGAGGGTCCTGAAGGACAAGAAGCAGCTCCGCGTTTGTAAATAGGTATACAATTAGAGGAAGAAGACTTTAATCCATTTGTAAATAAGGAAAAAGAGGGCTTCAAACTAGGTTGTAAATACTGATAGTAGTGAAAAACAAAAGGGTTATTATAGCTGATAGTCCAGCGGTTGTATATTTTTCTGTTTATTAGCGTTCAGTTGGCACCACCCAAGAATATGAACCAACTAGCTCTGCTCCAACCAGTAGTAAGGCAAAAAAATAGACCCCATAATCTTCTCACAATACCCACGATACGAGGGTATTGTAAGAAGATTTATGTTTCTTGAAATTGAGATTATGCAATGATAACTTGTCATACTAGCCGCAGTATTATTCGGAAATTTTGACAGAAAGGTAGAGTTTTTGGATAAACACTCAGTGAACTCTACTTTTTTTCTTCTTTTTGATGTACCATACTCCAGCGTGTGCGGCAATCCGCACTGGGTGAGTGCTTTCCCCTCAGGACGCAGGTATGCTGCGGCGAAGCCAGACACGCAAAATCGCGATGCTCACTTAGCGGCGTTTGCTTCACTGTAGTGCACGAAAGTGAAGTGAGAAGCACACTTAACGACGCTCACCAAACCGCCAAAAAAAACCACGAGCTTGAGAAATACTGCCACATTTCCGAGTACTGTCAGTGTTTGACACGGAGATCAGATCGAGTAGTGCATTACTTAAGGCGATCTCGGCTTCCACTGCAGGGACTGCGGGTGCTCAGCAGATTTCGAAAAATCATACCGTCATAGCAAAGAGTAGGACTCAGCTCACCAGAGAAATAATATAGAGGCAGAGATGATCGCCCGCCTAGAAGATAATTGTGTCAGTAGCCCACCCTTAACGCTATCTGAAAAAAAAAAAAAAGTAGAATATTTAGCGCGATGATCGCAGTAGCTTCTGAGAATAATTTTGGTTGTTTTACGTACTTGTTTTCAGTTACAAGCTATCTGGTAATTAAACTTCTTTCGTGAAGAGGAAGTCGAAGAAGGATAGAAAGGAGTTGTAAGTTAGGGCGTGTGTTTGTCTCTGCGTGTCTCACGTTTTGTCCTCGTCTACTGCGCTGTAACCTTTGAATCCCCATATCTATAGCTCTCACACGCAGCTTTCCTCAACAGTGAGGTGTTCGGGATCTAAACGTAGCCAAGCTAAAAATATCGCGACACACAAGCGGCTCGATAGCAGCCACAGACTGGAGCCGGAAAGGAACTTGTTTTCGGAATTGCGCAAAGTCTATATTTGCGACACAATCGGTGTGCAGGCACGCGTGACCGCGCAACAACACTGTCTGCGCTCGGCCGCTCCCAGCTAACATGTTTTGATCGATGGGCCGTTCTCCCATTGGTCCGCTGAAAGAGGAAAATAAACGCTATACCTCTGTCCGAAACTCGTCCTTCCCGACTACTCCCAGGACATTCCCGCGCGGCTTAGAGATGAGCGAGAGATTGGTTTAGCATTCAAGGCCTCCTCTTCGCTCATGCGCTCGCGCACGAGCCCACCCATCTGTCGGCGAGGGAAGTTTGTGCCTGTCAACGCTACAACGTCGAATGATGGATGCCGGCGCCCCTACCCCCGGCGAGATGCGCCTTTGAAGCGCTCCTATTGGGTGGGCCTAGTGGACGAGGAAGCCAGAAATATGTCCGGGCACTACGTTCCATCCGCAATTTTTTATTTTTTTTTTATATATATAAACGTAATCCGCGATATGGACCAGAGGGTTTACTTAAAGCACTCAAATTTCAAAAATCGAAGGTCAGTGACCCCGAGGATGGCACTATTTACGAAGAAAGGGCAACGTGTGACAAAAAAACAAAACAAATTACGGCTTCAAGTGAAGAAAAAAAAAAGCTTTCAATACTTAACTCACTGCGCTTTCACAATTTATATAAAACGCACCTCTAAATGATTTTTTTTTTTTTTTTTTGCGAGATGTCGGAATTTTGTACTGGGACAAACCACGATGTTTAGAAATGCTACCGGTAAGACATCATACTAGGCACCAGAGTAGGCTTCCGCGATATCCCTGCACTTTCGATACCGCGGCAGCCAGAGATAATAACGAACAAAGAGTAGGACCGAAAGAGGGCCTCCTTCCACGAAACCAGCCAGCCGTATATATCACAGCGAACAAAGAAACCAACAAACGAGCAAGCACAAACCAAAAGAAAAACAAAGCAACACCCGGCACGTGATAATTACTTCGCCAACAGCGCGCGCTGCGACCACCGGACGGCTTCATTAACAGGAGGGAGAACCAAAAGCAAACAACACCCAAGTGTCTATGGGATTACCGCGCAACGCGTTCGAGCCGCCATTGAAACCTTCTGCCGCTGGATCGGCTTGGCTCCGGACAGCTTCGGCTATAGACCCGGTCCAACGCGCCCCAAGAACGCCATAGAGCCAACGCAGGTGGGCCACACTGGCTATCGGCGAGGCTATGAACCCACTTCACCCGGGCGGAGAGAAAAGATATCCCCAGCGCGTGCAGCTGGCTAGCGAGTTCCGGTGAGGTGATTAAATTCTCCTCACGACGTCTATCCCAATTAGGGCTTCGTGCAACAATTAACGGAGCACTGTGTTGAGCGGAGATGGCCTTGGCGAGCGCATGGGGCGAAAGGGAATCACGTGCCGTCCGTTGTTGCTCGTTGAATGGCGCGCCGGGCGGAGTTTTGTTACGTTCTTTATTGCAGCAGTGATAGCCGTTCGAATTTTTTTACACGAGTAATTGTCAGCAAACTGCATTTCGGCTAGCGAATTACGTGTATTTACCTGACATGCTTACTTAACGCAAGTCGTAAGCGTGTGAAACAGATGCACGCAATAACCGAGAGCGACGCAATAATTAAAATTGAAGCCTAAACACTCACGACCTTCCCCCCATTCTTGATCGCAGTTTCCAAGCTCATTGCATATTTATCGATTTTGCCAAAGCTTTCGATAAGGTATCACATAACCCACTGCTTCATAAGTTTAGTGCTCAAAACATTGAATCCAGCATAGCTTTTGGATTCATACCCGTTTATCTAACCGGTCACAATTTGTATTCGTAAATGACTCTTCCTTGCCTTTAGCTTCTGCCACGTACGGGGTCCCTCAAAATTCTGTATTGGGCCCTCTCGTTTTCTAGTATACATCAACGACTTACCCTACTGTGTATCATCCTCAATTAGTTTAATGCCTTTGATTGCGCGATCTATTGAGCATGAAGTGACTAAATATTCCGATATATTTTCTCTTCAATCTGATCTTAATCGCGTGCTTGAATGGTGTTAATGATGGAAGATGAAGCTTAACACTAACAAGCAAAATGTAAGTAATGAGGGATTCTCGAGTTCGTAATGGTGTTTCATGTTACAACCTAAACCACACTTCTTTACCGCCTGTATCATCCTGCAAATATACTTGGGCGTTCATATTTCATCTAATTTGCCTTGGATATTCCTGCCCAATACGTAAAAAGTAATGCCCAGTCGGACGTGAGGGTTCATAAAACAAAGCTTTCCGTCTGTCCCCATATCTCTAAAACTATCTCCTCTATAAGACCTTCGCCTCGTTCGCTCCAAACTAGAATACGCCTCTGCAAGTTCGGACCCTGGTATACTGATATATTAACATGTGCAGTTGAAGACATTCAAAATAGACCTGACCGCTGAATAATTATTAGCTATCATCGCACCGCCAGCGTTAAACCTATGAAATCTAGTTTGAACCTGCCTAATTTTACATCACGTAGAGAACTTCCTCGTGTGTGTTTGTTTCACAAAATCTCTCATAAATCTCCATTACGTGAAAAGCTACCGTACCAATCTTCTACACATCATCGCATCTCAATCATCAACACGATAGGCATACCATCGTGTAAAAAGCACTTTTCACAGTTCATTCAACCCCGCTTTCATGGAACCATCTTCAGCATCTGTGGAAACTTCGTCTGATGGCGCCGCCTTTGAAACTGCCTTAACAATGTCACTATTTTAGTAGTGTTTTATTAGCGGATAAATTTTTGCATTCTAATAATTTGTTGTAGTTCTTTGTTTTTGCTTTATATGTCTGTCACCCCCGCCCCTCTGCAATGCCATTGTAGACCTAAAAATATGTTAAATAAAAAATATAAATAAAATACAAAAAATTATGTAGGTTTTATGTTTTATTATAGAGAATAATGATTTAATCTTGGTATGTTCAATTTAATCAGAATAATGCTTTTATCTTGCATTGTCCAATAATTTATGTTGTCAATTCATTCATTTACTTCTTCAATTATCTAAAAGTCCGTACAAACGCCAAAGTAAAGCATAAGAGCACGAAAATTGGGATTGTGCAGACAAGAAAACAACGTTAAGATACCAAATGCTTATCAGGAACGAACACTATACTGACTTTGTGTATGCCTTCTTTAGAAGCACAATTTCTCAAAGATAGAGCTCGAGGCATGCTGCCTGCAAGTGTATATTACAATGTACACGCATGTAAAGGTAGATCTTAATAGCAGAATGAAGAAAACCGACTAAAAGGAAGTATGTGAAAATGCGTCATTGCGCGTCATACATATGGAAAACCCAGGACCACATATTCATGTAGGGAATGTTTCAAGAACAGCGTAAGATGCCTTGCCTTCAAGTCGTCCGTTTTGCCAGCGCGATGAGTTATATTAATAGTTAAGTGTCTATTCATTTATAAAATAACTTGTGAATGTACCTTTAGAGGACACCTTGAAGTATTTTCACAATTCAAAGTCCGTACCCTGACGTAATTTGACTCACAGCTCTGTAACTAAATTCATTCGAATATTGTGCACAGTTTCGATTAGCGACGTCTCCCTGTTGCGAATGAGCGTAGATAATCTTGTTCCGACTTATAGAAAAAAAAAAAAAGCGCTTATGTAACACATTCTAGTCTCTGGCACAGCTACATATGTCCCGACAATGTACGTTAGGAGCTGGATGTATATGCAAGATTTGTTTCCTGAACGCCCTCACTAGCCATATCAGAAAATTGAGAAACGCCTAAAGTGCTTTGCCAATATTAGTCTCCTGAGCCAGAGTCGTTTCTCCTTGCTATAGCACTCCATGCAATAATAAGGCATTAAATAACGGAAAGCAATTAAATTAAACCAATCCATAAGCGCGATTTAAAGTCGGGCTAATTTGCCTTATTCTGCCCTCTGACAATCACGCAGCCAATGCTGGTTTTGTCGTACGAATACTCGGTTCCAAAAAAAAAACAAAAAACGCAAGTCACCGACACGATTGCTTGTGTCGTGTTGTCGAAGAGGACAAAATGAACACGCGGTGCAGTTGGCTCGAAACGCGAAGCGTCTTACGCTGCACCAAGTTTCGTTCTAAGCTTTTTCCCACTTTATACCCTAACAACAAAGTGCATATATCTACTGAAAATTAAATATCTGAATTTGCCAAATAAAACTGTGCAACAACAACCACAAAAAAAAAAAAAAGAAACGCCGCTGTACATTTTTAGTACCTGCGCACTGAATTAAGCAGTGGCCAAGCCTAGAGTTCCTCAGCGATTACAAGGTACCAAATTCATCATATTTCCAGCTGGTTACCGCGTAGCTAAGTGGTAGGCATGGAAACAAATGGTTAATGGGCGGAGTTACCCACCATTATGTGCTATTGTGTTTTCACCACGTGACTTCAATCTACCCCTCCAGTCAAAAGAAATCAAATGCAATACTTCGTGGACAGTTTATAGGTTAATGTTCAACTGCAGCGCCACTTCAGTGGACATGGAAAGAATAATAAGCTGGAAAGCCCAACGATTCTCTATCTATCTTACAGGTTCATAAAAGTGAATGAACATTTAGGAGGACTTTCGTCTGGTTAGAAAATATTAAACATTACGACAGGAGAAACTCTAACCAAACTTGGATAAACAAAAACAAAAATCCCGACGTTTCGGGGTCTGCTCAGCACCCTGGTCACGGGTGACTGTGGAGGTCCGTAGTCTTTAAAGTTTAATCTTACAAGTTCTTTCATTCTCGGTCATTTCTATGAGCATGGTATTTTCCCGTCATTTCGTCTTTAAACTAATCTGACGGCCGGCCCAACTAATTCGACGTATGATTCTTTGACTGCGAAATAAAAAAATTAATTTGGTTGCTATGGCTACAGGAAGAAAAACAGAGCCCTGGTAAACTTACGTACATCCTGTTTAGAAACCTGTTCAGTAGCGATGAGATCAGTCTGTAAGAGCTCTGTACTAATTTCTATTCCACTCTTTAACCATTGTTTATACTGAAACAATCAATTCACTAACTGAAAGTAGCTGAGACATAAGCACAGAAAGTTGAATGAATAAATGCAATAGAGTAATGCATCTTCAATAAAATAATTGAGCATTATTTGAGTGTCACCGAAATGTTATCCATAAACTCTTCTAAATTTGATTGGTTTTGACGCAAATTCGCGTCTTCGGTTGTTCGACAAAGCAGTTCAAAAGGACACGAAGTATGATTACATAATTATGAAGCATTTGCGAGCAATTCCTGCAGCTGTTAAAACAAAAAAAAAAGACAACCACATTGTACTCTAATCGCCAAATTGATATTTATAAATACAATAGCAGAATATATTTGAATTGCAACAAACTCAGCTATGAGCGTATGGGTAAATGCTCGTGAAATCCAAGCTTGGAGCGATTTTGTTTACAGATTACAACAGATACCGTAAAGTAAAAGTTTGGCGCAATATTATCGCGCAAAAAACCAATGAGGTTCCATTCTCCGAATTTATAGAAAAAATATTTATGTGAAAAAACCTATATATATATAAAAACACAGAGAACGATTCATTTGGGAAAAGAAAACATTAATCTTGTGGAGCCTGTGACACCGACAATACACTTAAAAACACATTTCTCTGGCAAGATCATGAATTGCTATTATAAGAGGTAATGCCGAATTTGCAAACCTTGCCTTACATGGTTTAGCATTTCCTATATATATATATATATATGTATATCTACAAGATGTCGTGCAAACTTCTGCTCAATACACCTTGATATTTGCTTTAGTTTGGTACAAAGAGAACAAAAAAAAAAATATCAACCATTTATCATTTTATGAACCCAACAACACAATACTAAAATAAAAAAACAGACACACGAAGAAGGTGTAAAACAGAACAAACAACACAGGAACAATACGCCCTTAAAATTCAACTACGAACTATACAGAGACAAAACAAACGACTCAGACAATACGTACAAACAAAAGCAAACAAACCCAAACGTCGGCGAGGATTATGAACTTACGGAAGCTGCGCGGGCCGTGTGCCTATCGCTCATTTGTCACAGCATGGGCGGCCATAAATAAGAATAATCGTCGGCGCCACGGAGCTGCAAGGAACACTCAACGCGTCAACACAAAAAGAAGATATCGCAGGGGGTAAATATGAGGAGGACCGTGAATGATGGAGCGTTGCGTTTTCCAGTGCGCATTCAACTCGATCAATGAATAACCCCCGAAAGCCACTCGTAAGCCCTCGGCGACATAAATCGACAAGAGTGTGGGCTCCGATGCTGAGGCAGAATTAGTCGAGTCCTATAACGACATTGGCGAGTCATTTCTACGCATAGCGACAAGCGTGTAGTTTTGCGCAGAGTTTACATTACGCGGAGTAGCGCGCTCTCTGTAGCAAGTTTCTGCATACGCTGCTCACTTTCCTGCTTCAAAACTTCATACAACTCGGAATGAATCAACACTACGAAGCTCGTTCGCTGATACTGAAGAGAGCACTGCCACGGTCCCCCCAAGATGGCGATGGCTTTCAAACTGTCGCGGCACTACGACGAGGACGTCGTATTATAGTGGCCATAAAGAAAAAAAAATGGCGATCGAGGCCATCATCATTTTTCCAGGAACAATCGACGACTCTTTCGCCGCGTCGCACCGCCGTCCGATCTCCCCACTTGGTCCGACTCGGCCGTATTGAGACAGATTTCACCAAAACCCCAAAATTTGTTGTATGGGAGTCGTGTATGACGCGCGGTCGGAAAGTCTTCGCGCTTTTTGCATCCCGCGCAGCTCGATGACGAGAGCTCGACTGCAGGAGCGGTCGGTCGTTCGCGTAGCAGACGCCGAGGAACCTAGGCCTAACTTTCGTTCCGCGAGACGGAGACGGCGAATCGTTCGCATCGGGTACCAAGGGGGCTGGCTACTCGGCGGTACGGGAGTCGGTAACGAGCGAGCGTAACAGCAGCGACGACCGAAGCACCGGCGGGGGGTGCTTCGGGGAGAGCTCGCGGAGCGCGGAGCCGAAGCTAATCCAGCTCGGCTGGACTTCCGGAGTCGGCGGATACACGCGTCGCGCGAGGCGCGAACCCGTGCTTAGAAATCGGCCGGGCGATCTCGTCACCATTGGGGTAAACAACGAGAAAAAAGGCGGGGGGCGACCGAGAGGCAGAAAAGTGGAGGAAACGCGGCGAGAAGTGTCGCAAGCTCACCTTGGAGAGCAGCCATCTTGCGCGCGCCGGAGCAGGCCGGCTCTTGGGGCGCTGCCGTCGCCACCATGTTCCACGCAGAATCCGAGGCGGCACGGCGCGCGGAGCGTCTCTCCGGAGAGGAGGGGCGGTGTTGGGGGGAGAGGAGGACGGCGACGACTGAGAGAGAGAAGAAAAGGGAGGAGTGAGAGAAGGTGGAGGAGAAGAGCGGAGGTCCATCGGCCGTCTTTTGAAAAGGCGCCACCGCCGGCTTTCGCCTCGCGTTGCTCTTTCCCAGCGATGGCGCGATGCACGCATAAAAATGGGGAACAGTCGCAGCCGCTGCTTGGTTCGTGAGTAAGTGGTCCGCTGGGGGATTTTCATTGCTACGGCGACGGCAATGGCCGTTTTGTGTTTGGATCGCGGCCCGACGCGCTTTCCGACTTTTGGACTGCATGGGGTAGCAATGTCAGCTCCAAATCCGACGACTATTTGACAGCGCGATGAATTAACAACTGCTCATATTATGTTTTTTTTGTTTTTGTTTTATTTTTCTGAGTGTCTTACACCGACAGACTGGTTTTTGCACTCCTGGAAGCGCAGAGTATGAAAAATGTCGCGTTCAATACAACTTGCCCCTCACGCGGAGATGGCATGCAAGCATCTGCTTGTAAATCCAACTTGCGCGAAAAAAGAAAAGAAAAAAGAAAACGCGTGAAACATAATGTTGGTTTGTATGTATATAGAATACAGTTATTAGAGATGAAACCCACAAAATAGACTTATATATAAATCAAAACAGAGGTGCAAAATAACGTCTTCGAATACCTTTTAATGCTTTCAAACATTATTGAGCCAGCCGTGCAGTTTTTTGCTATTAAAAGAGCAAAACAAGAAACAAGCGAGATGATAATTTTTTTTTATCTGCAAAAACATAACTAAAAAGTAAAGCTTTATTGTTTATTTATTTATTGCACGTCGTTCTTTTCACGCTAGTGATGTGCGTCTTTCACAAGGAGCAGATACGATTGGCCGAGGCTTCAGGGGAGTTCAAGACCAGTTCATGTAAGGTTTTTAAAACAACTATAAGTCAATTAATTGAGACCGAGCACGACTCTAGCTACGCGACTATTTCTGGACAAACTTTATATCTTGCGTTCCTTAAATTTTTTGGGGGATGTTATCGATCTAGGTTCTGCTTGCCGGCTGAACAAACTAGTCAACTGTAAGAACACTGGGGTGCACGAATAAGTTTTTTTGTGGCTTTTGAGCGTATAATTTAGCGAAAATATACCTCAGACTTATCGTCCGAGGTTCTCACACAACATAGCCAGGAAAATAAAAGGAATCAACTTTTTTTTTTTTTTTTTTGCTGAGAATGTGCTACAAATCTTTTCCATGGTTAATCCAGGTCTTTGCCATTAAAACAATCATTAAACTACGAGCTGCTGTTTTTAGAGGAATTATTATATGTAGCTCATATACATAGATTCGCTAATATTCAGCATTTTTGCAACAGTAAAGCATGACAACAACGCTACAACATTTGACAATGCTATCCATCGATTTACTATATATATTCATTTAAACAGACAATATTGTTGCGAGAGCCGACATCTAAACCAACATTTAGATATTTTGCTATTTTTTGTAATTACTACGGAATCCCACTTTAGCTCATTTCCACTGGCCTGTGGCAAGGCAATCGATAGTTGGACAGTCTTCCTTGCCACAGAAAGTCGGTTGTTCTGCCATGTTCGAATTATTTACAAGCAGCTCGCCTAAACAAGCTTTAAAGCGAAAATTGCGGAGGGAGTTCAGCTAACTAAACGCACGGACTCATCCCATCTTCTAAACTAACGCGTAAAGTTGTGTTCCAGTACAATACATTGCTTGTATAGTTCCAAAAACGTCATATGTTTTTAGTGCGCTCACTTTTATAACACAACAATACCAATTAACGGGGTTTTCCGCACTTAGAATAGTTCCGCAGATCTGTGCACCTACCCCGACACCGGACAACGTTTCCTGATGGACGTCGACGCCTAAGTCAGCGTTTTGCCTGCATCTGCTTTCCCGCATAAGTCCCGACTAATACACTCGTCTCTACAAGCTGCAAACAAAACACCCATCGCTATCTACGGTGAGTGAATTTTAACTATTAACATCAGATTACGGCCAGTTTTCCGCTGGCAATTCTTAGTCGCGGACGTTGAATCTAGGGCACTCATTTTCTCCGCCATTTGAAACTTCTGGTAAACATGATGAACCAGCGTATAGACCCTGCAACGGACCTCGTCGCCCAAGGAATATCACTCGCAGCACCCAATGCACAAGTTCTCTAGTGCACAAGTTCAACCGAGAGCGTGGTTTGTTGGAACGGTGACAAATATACATCGCATCTATTAATAAAACAGCTAAAACAAGTTGCGCTCCAAACGCAACGTTGCACTCAATCTGTGTGGGAGGACTGCCATCGCGGCCTCACGAAAATGACGCGAACCCAGTAAATTATATTTGGAGTTCGCTTATTTATGTACATACATGTCGTGACGCTCTGAGTGCAGTAGGCTGCCTCCGCAGCGCATGCCGTGATTAATCCGTGCCGTGACTAAGCCACTCCCCTTCGCGTGCGTGATAGAGTTCGCTTGGGATTGCACCCAATGAGTTATCAGCAAGCCCGTGATGCAAATGAAGGGAAGAGGGAGCATACCCCAAATAAACGGCAAAAAGGATTATACCCCAACGCGGTTTTTTTTCTTTGACGAGTTTTAACCGCAATAACACAATGATAAATGCGTTGTAATTGGGTGAATCTTAGCGTTGTGCACCGCTGTAAAATATTTGGCTGATGAATCGGCGATGAATCCATTTAATTCATCGGTTAATAGGTTTAATGTGGAGGCTTGTTAATTTACTGAAGTATTGATGAATTTAGACATGATAGATAAATACTAACATGATAGAAGTTTTGTGACCCAATTGCAGGAATATGAAGAGCCTTAGCTATGCAATATTGGTAGGTTTCAACAAAAACATTTAATTTAATTGATTTCGAATTTCATGGACCGATGACAGCTGTACAGAAGAGGTAAATGAAATATGCGTAGATTTACCAATGTAACGTTGCCAGTCACTAAGTACTGTAAAATTAACTGACAAACAAGATAAAAGTGTTGTTTACCTAGAAATGGGTATTCGATTTAAATATGAAAGAGTAGTCTACTAATAAAATACAGCGTAGAGCGGTGTTTTTGCAGGACCCTCAAACACCCCACTTTGGGTAGTTGCAACGTGACGAACGAACAGAGCGTCGACTAGAAGGAACATTTTCTCTATAATTTCTTTCCCGTCTACACCAACGTAGTCGTCTCATTCCCGCTACTTTATTGTTTAATATTTTTTCCCCTAAACATGCACCAACTAAACCCAGCAACGTACTGACTAGAACATTTCCGATAGGAATCTAGGCTACAAAACTATAAATACAGCAAATATTTGAGAATAGTCATTTGATGTATACCCTCAAAAAAGTAAAAAAAAAACAGGGTTGCGGTTATGCATTTTGAAGTAATAGCATTCATTGCAACCGAATAAATAATGATGTTGAGTTCGACGGCTCAGTAGATCCTGCCGATGACAACCATATGAATGAACTTTTGACCGATTAAGGTCAAGGAACTTAGTGGCGAAAAATGAATAAATTGTGTAACAGGTAGGTTAATCAAATAATTTCGCAGAACTAGTCTATATAACATCTCTTAATTTTCGGGTGGCGCTAAAAATTTACCCGCGGTTCTAAAACTGCTGTCCAGATTACCACTGTCTCCTGAGTCGTAGAGATGGTGGTGCATCGCCACCTTGTTTATTTCATTGTGATAATGCCGTTGTGAAGTCTTTTGCGGGAGTATTATTTAGATTAGACATGCAATCGAAAGCTTGCATTCATCCTTCCACCATATAAAAAAATGATTATACATCCAAAGGAGATTAAAAAGTGGGCATTTTCGGAAATGAGAAACCTCGTAATCTTAGGTGAGTTGACTAATTCTTGTTATGTCTCTTCTTATAGCCTGTGGTGTGTGACAATTCTTTCATAATATGTTCGATTGTCACCTTCATAGGTTACGCAATTTGTTTAAAATTAAAAGTAGGCTTGTGCGTTTGCGAAAAATCCGGTAAAACCTGAAAAACATGGACCACTAAAAAATATTACAAATTCAGATTTATCCTTAAAACACTGAACATGGTAACTGTCAGTTGTAAAAACCCTGTCTGGTCTTTGCCTTTTCTGAAACACTTAAAACATCTTTCGCGGTGTCTGTTTTTTTAATGCTTTTTTATATGTAAGAGTACATACTATTTTCTTTTGCTCTTGGTGAGAAAAAGGAGGTAACTTTCCAGCAACAACAGTTGAACACGCCTGACCTTCCCTGCGGCCGATCCACCTAGGCTACGTTTACATGGATGTGACCAAAGCACATCAATTTAAGATTTTTGCCAAAATGAATTGGCAGGAGGAGGGCAGACGACAATTGGGTGCGAGTGATTGGTCCCCATAAATATGGGTACATTGGTCATGGGCCTTCATCCTGAGCACGTCTATTTCTTGGACGTTCATTGGAATCGTTCCAGCATCCTCTTGTTGAAGATTGAACTTGTCGTCGGCGTTCAGGACATGGTTCGAAAGATTCGGTCAGTCTTTTAAGCTCCTCCAAGAAATGCGCAGGAAGCGAAAGCTCCGTGGTAATTAAGCCAGAAATAGCAGCCTTTTAAAGTGATTGTCATTGAGAAAGTTATTGGCTGAACGTTTTACCTTGGACATGCTAATGAAGAGAGGCGAGAAAAGTGAGAAAAGGATAAAAGTGCGCTTACAAAAAAAAAAAAAGGAACAAATAAAAACAACAAGTTTTCCATGATTGTAAAAAAAAAAAAGAAAATGCAATTGTTTTTCTTGCGGCGTGCCTGTTTGTATTTGGGGGTGAAAAGGGAGAATTCGGTCTGAAGCTGGAGTATACGTGAACTCTCCCTAAATGAAAAACAGGGAAACCGATCCCATAGCCGCGAATAGGAGCCAGCTAAGCAACGAAACATCCATGTCCCAAACGCTAGAGTTCTACCGAGAATCGCCCGAGGTATACAGCTGTCATTTGGGCGAGTTCGCCCCGAGAACAATGGAATAAACATAAATAATAATGAGCCGAAATAGAACCTCGCCAAGTGATCTTCCGCCGAACCCGGCTCTCCCGCATTCTAATAAGACCCCGTCCGCGGCGGAATCTTCAAACGCCTACCGCAAACATTCCGACTTTCTACCCCGTTGTTTCGCCCCTCGTAATGACCCATACCTGCCGCGTATTGATTTTCTTTTTCTTTTTTTCGTGCAGATCGCGTACGCACTTGGGACCACCCCAGGCAGCGGTGTGCGGGGAAAGCACCACGGCGCGGCCTTCCATCGGCGGTCACCCCTACGCACCATACTCTGTTTTACCCTTAAGCTGACAGTTCAGCGAAAACTACATGCTCGCTGGACCAGCCGTACGTCTATCTCTCACCACATGATGACCCTCCAGCCCCCTCACCCACGCGCAAAAAAAAACAAAACAACGGCGTCAGGCGATGAAAAAGCAGGCGGTTCAGTGGTCCGGCGAACGCGTGGCATCCTCCGCACTGTCAGCTCCGAGGTGAACGGGAAGGAGACCAGCGCCGGCAACAGCCACTGGACTGGACGTGCCCCGCATCCTGATAGGAAGCGAGGCTTCCTCGGCGAAGGGCAGCAGCCAGCGACCGCTGCCCTGACCGCACGGCGAGAAAGGGAAAGAACGGTCAGGAGTCGAAACGTCCATCTGCCCTGTCCGACCCTTCCTTCGGGGACCGCTCTGTTGTGAGGGCAGTGGTAGACATCGCCTATTCTTCTCGAACGTCGTTGTTCTCTTTCCAGCGGCCGACGTGAGGGGTCCGCTTCAGTGTTCTCCAAGGGCTTCCTTGTGGTACGTCGGCGAACGACCCCAGCGAGGTCTCTTTGGGTCTGTGGCTACGTTTACATGGATGCGACAGCAGCGCATCGGATCCAGTTAGCGAATCGGATCCACTTCAACCAGTACGTTTACATGGATTCGGATCGACCAGTAGCAGCACCTCGTGTCGAAGGATCACAACGCAAACCTCGTGACCTTCAGAATGTTTCCGAGGTGTCCGGTTTGCCTAGCGGCATGCAAAGCAAAGCTCCCCTAATCCCTCGCTCGAGCTCTCGATTCGATACGCTAGCGTATACATGGAGAGTCTCGATTCGGATTGACAATCTCAAACCACCCCGTCTCAGCGGATCGAATCGGATCCGATCCGATCCGATCCGAGTCGTTTACATGGACCGATTCGATTCGTTAACTGGATCCGATGCGCTGCAGTCGCATCCATGTAAACGTAGCCTGTGTAGGCTCGGCGTCGTGGGTAGTAGTCAGCGACCCGTTCTTCGAGCATTGCGTTTGATGCGTTGCACGGCCAGTTGCGAGAGCAATGTATCGGGAACATATCTCCGTCCTGCCACAGAGATCATTGCAGACTTGTACGTAGTTCAACTACTCTACTCAAGTTACTGTAATTTAACTACTTTTCTGAGTAGTTTAGTAACTTTAAATTACATTTTTATTTCGGTAATTAGTAGTTTACTTTAAAGGGACCATGAAACGATTCTGAAATCGAATTTCATCCACCGGACGCCGTAAAAGGTGTGAAAAGAAACACAAAAACACAAAAATAGGAAGCCAAAAAAAATTCTTTGCTATAGAACTTTTAAAAGAAAACTGGACTCTTTTGCACCTTCTTTCCTTCGAAAGCTCTCTGACTTTTCACTGCTATGCATCCGCGGAACTGCAGCACGTCAGCCGAATCCACGTCGCCTATTGGGTAAGCGCCTACCTCACCAGCACCGCGATCATAAACAATAAATAGCCGGCAAATGTTTCCTAAACGTTTTGTTAAATAATATTCGGATCCACATTTTGTAGCATAATTAGAGATGTGTGGCGAAAATTGCAAAATTTGATAATGCTGAGAGCCAAGCGCCATCTATCGTGTGGTAAACGAAGCTGAGAGCCAGCTCCGTTTTCGATCAAATCAGCATGGCCGACAGCGTCGCTAGGTCGCGACGACCAACGAACGTTTATTTTTCTACGTGTTCTTCTCGCGCGTCCCGACTTCAAGCAGCAAGAAAGAAGTACTTGAAACAGACCACGACGAACAAGAACGCTGGATCCACGAACACCCGAGAAAAGCTACGACGGTCACGAATCCACCGACTCGGACCAAGCGAGCTGCGGGGAATATAGGCCTAGCGCGCTCGGCGCAGCGTTGCTTCGACGGTACTTGGCCACGACAGTCTGCCCACGACCGGCTGGCGTGCTGAATGGAATATGCCCGCGCGACCCTTGTGGACCCTTCCCGTATTAAGGCTGAACTCCATGGGACGAATTATGTGACGAATAACTGGCGAACGCCGCCCGACGGCACGCTCGTTTTGCGCGCGACGTAGCAGCCACTGTGTTGATTCCACGCGCAGAGCAAAAGCCGCCGGCCAAAATTCGTCGGTTATTCGCAGCATATTCGTCCCATGGAGTTCAGCCTTTAAGGCTGAACTCCATGGGACGAATTATGTGACGAATAACTGGCGAACGCCGCCCGACGGCACGCTCGCTTTGCGCGCGACGTAGCAGCCACTGTGTTGATTCCACGCGCAGAGCAAAAGCCGCCGGGCGGCGTTCGCCAGTTATTCGTCACATAATTCGTCCCATGGAGTTCAGCCTTTATAGTTTGATCGCTGACCTCAATTTTAGATTAACAGGTGAGGTCAATCTCTTCCCCTTGTCATCTCCTTGTTTTCCGATGCAGTGTTGACGAACACTGGCGTCGAAAAGGGACTCTCGTCGATTTTATCTTCTTGTTTTGTGTGATGTAGAGCTCGAATAAACCCCGTATGGATTACCTTCGGAACACGGTATGTACACTTCGTTATTAGTATGCCATTTTTATTCTGACACGACTGCACATCACTGTCGAGCTATAACAGTTCGTGGGAGCTAAGTGCAATGCCGGGCCAACCTTCCTTTGCCGAGTGCCGCGTCAGTATCGAGTTGCAATCGTAAAAGATCGGTCCCGAAGCGCTCACCAACAGCGCGAATACAGCACTTCCATCAAACGCGCGCGTCCGCTCAAGAGTGTGAACAGGTATTTACGTGGCTCTTGCTGACACTGTCGTAGTTCAAAGTATCTTTTTTAGCGTCGGCTCGCTCCTGCATCTCCGAGGCCGTGAAAAAAGCCGCGGCGATTTGTTTCCATCTACGTCGCTTTGCAAACGACTGACACGGGCCGCCTTTTACCAACAATAACAGCTGGGTTGACTTCTGGAGTCTTCGCCGGAATACTCGCCGCACTTCCCAACAGGCCCCATACCGGCGCACCCCCACCCAACTCGCCGCCGCTAACGCTCCCACTCTCCTACTGCCGAGAGAACTTCCGGTTCCTGTCCCAGCGTACGTCACGACCGTCAAAATTACGCCGCAACTTGTTTTGCGGTCAGTTGGAGAGAAAGAAAAAGTCGATATTTCATTATTTTTTTGTGTAGAGATTAATGAACCGAGACGAAAACGGATGCCTGTTCGGCATTCAGTGAACGTTGAAGGTTTAATGTAAAAGTTATCTGGCAAAAGTAAAAAGGTCATTTCATGGTCCCTTTAACTACTTTTTTGAGTAACTTCTACTCAAGTTACAAATTATTTTCGAATTTTAGGAGTTGTTTTGCCTATCAACAAACATTCCTGCACAAATGAGATAAGATGTTCGAAGATCTGCTGATATTTGCAAAGAGGGGGAAGCATGTGGCGTAGGAAGGGGGGCGGGGGGGGGAGAAAATGGTTTGGGGAGTCCGAACCCCCCCCCCCCCCCTTACTGCAACAACATTTCTACGAGGCGCGGGGAGCGAACAGGCACGACGCAAGAGAGGCCGAGTAACTGCGGGATTTGGTCCGTAGACTGGCGTTTCTCTGTGTCCCGAAGCTCAAGGAGAGGCGACCCTTTTGAAGAAAGGGCTGGTCCCCGCTTTTCTCTAACGTAGAAACTCTTGCCCACTAAAGGAGGTGCACACACTGCGTACTCACTCGAAGGAGGCAACAAAATGCAGCACCTGCTCTGAAACTCAACTTGTGCTCCCGTAGTTTGTGCTGTACTCGAAGAATCGCGTGCTAAAGGGCAACGCAAAGTTTACCTTTTTGCGTTGCCTTTCCTCCCAAAACTCAGAATATGCAGATCTTTAAAGATTCATAGATCGTTCGAGAAACCTGTAGTAATTCCCCCAAGGTTTTTATATAAAAAATAATAAACAAACAGTGTTGGGAAGTACTCTATGTACATGGTACTTAAAGTAGTACTGCTTAGAAAAAATATACTTTACTTGAAGTAAATTTTTTGAACGTGTACTTGTGTTTTCCGAGGAAAGTAATACTCCCGACTTCAATGTACATTCCCCGAATTTGAATACAAAAATTGTGGCATCGTCGTTTGAAAACGCGCTCTTTCGAGACGTCATCTGGTAATTTCTCTTAGTGAAGTAATCGCAGCTGTAAGACCGATGGAAATAAGTGCCTTTGGGTTGATTGTGTCAAATAGCTCGTCAGCGAGAGTAAAAGAACTACTCTGCGGCGACTTGACCTTAAACAATACTTGCTGCCATTTCCGTAAAAAAATGATGCACCTCCGATTACCTCTGGAGCAATGCATACCAGTTAAACAAACACAGTATAGGGAAAGAAAGGGCATCATGAAAGATTGTGTAAAAAGTGCTTGTACTTTACCTTAAAATATATTGTATTTAAATACGTTACTTCAAGTACATTGCACCCGGTGTACTTACTTCTTTACTTGAAGTACGTAACCTCTCATTTACTTTGTACTTTACTTCAAGTACGTTTTAGATGTAGTTTACGCAATACTGTAAACAAGTGAACACTGTCTAAAAAATCAAGCTCAGACAGTGCTAAACCTCAAAGTACAAATGACACATTCGCAGTACATCATTGATCAAACAAACAAGAAAGTACAAAACAATTAGGCACGCAGAACCAGAACCAGCTATTAAAGCATTTCTGTGAAAAAACAAGCCGATTCAAATTTGGCTAGCACAATTCCGCTAACAGATGAAAACCGTTGTACTTTCTTTTTAACATAAAAAAAACGTTTAGACAAAAAAAAATGCGATGTGCGCATGGACAATGAGTAAGTGGAAAGTCGTGGTAATGAGGCTTGCGCAAATCGCACTTCGTTTTTTCTTCTTCTATTATTTATCTGACCTTTCTAATTCGCTGCGATCCTTATGTTGTCCGCCGCTGCTAATTAACTGCGTATTGTTAAAAAAAAAAAAAAAAACTTGATAACTTTTTTTTTTTTAGTGTTGTGTGTGCTAGTGATGTGTGTGCGTTACAGAATGTAAGCAGTGAAGTAGTGGTACTCGTTCCTTCATCAAAAATCAACAGTGTTACTGATATTTGCTACCGCAAATGTTACGAAATATCGTCCGTTTCTCCCTAAAACCTAGGATATGAACTTCGACAATTATTAAACTTTTACCCTATGATTTCATCTTCTTCAAAATATTTTATTTTAATTCTAAATAAATAGATTTGTTATAATTTGATCGGATCAACATTGCTTTATCAGTGAGGACAGAGAGAAAAAATATTATTTTCGCTTCTCGGTGCAGTTTACAGAATGCGAATTGATTACGTTTTATGCTTAAACAACAAACATATCGGTATAACCAGTGACGTAATTTTATAGACTATACCGTGCAATAGTAACGAAAATACTCAGTAGGTTTATAATCTGACGACTACGTTAATACTTCAATAAAGTAACGCTAACGTCGTTAAAGGTAACGAGTTACTTGTAACACTGGTTACCGTATAGCCACCGACAGCGCGGGGCGTGACTTTATACGTTCTCGCTTTGTGATTGGCTCTTGGGCGTTCTCGTCGACAAATGCCGCGATCTCATTGGCTGCCGAGTAATAATGAGATGCACGCGACTCGCCACGCCCGGCGTTTCCGTCAGAGACTATACGGCATGCAAGTTCGACTGCTCTTTACGCAGCTGGTGCGTTTGTTTACCCTTCCCCCCCCCCCCCCCCCTTCCCCCAGAATGCGCCCACGTGGGCTTGTTTCACCTCCCCGACTTCAACAATGGCGCGAGCTGGGTCTCTCTAGAGTCACTAAATAAAGCTACGCTTTCAGAGTACCGCATTCCTTTTCTTTGGCATTTTGCCGACAATACAGTCGCTCTATTCAACAATATTCTGGTTCGCTGCGGCATCATTGGACAGCAGCAGTCACGTGAGTCGCTATCATCATCATCGCGTTTTTTCAGCGTCACCATCTTGGGTCCAGCAATCCCCTGCCTGCTGCTGTTTGCTGTTTACTGCGCGCGCACGCTGAAGTTTGTCGCTCAGCACGCGCGTTTTTCGTGTTACGTCGAGATACGAACAACACGACTTTGATTCACTGCCACAGCTGCCGCCGCGGCAGCTGGCGCAGGCGACGGCTACAGCTCGGCTTGGCTCAGCTACAGTCACTCCTCCATTTGTGCGCGGACCCAAGATGGTGGCGCCTGACGTGCTTCAGACGCGTAGTTTGGGAGTTTCGGTACTCTGAAAGCGTAGCTTTATTTAGTGACTCTAGGTCTCTCTCGCCATTGCGCGTTATCTACGCGGTCTCTATCTTGCCCTTTGTAGGCCCGAAGGGTAAAGGGGGGGGGGGGGGGGGGAGGGGGCGAAGGGGGGCACGCCAGTTTTAGGGCATTGTAGAGAACTTTCCGATATGCGCCAAAGACGAATACTGGAACACTCGCTCGCCGTACGGGCTATTGATTAATTTTTGTTTTTGTTTTTAATTATACATTCTTCTATACAATTTAAATTAAAAAATAGCAGTGGCATAATTTTTTTTTTACTACACGTTATTTTTTAAAGCGCTCGGGCGAGTACATAGCGTCCGCGTTCGTCGTTAAAGCCTTGCACTTGCGCTGTGCCAGAAGTTGACAGGCACCGAGAATGGCTGCGATGTTCGACATTTCCCCGAATATACTTTCACCGGCGGAACAAGGTGGTATGACGTACTCGTAAATGTACTATATTCAAAAGAAAGAAAAAACAAAAACTGAAGCTTATTTGTTGTCAATTCAGCATAAAAACAAGTTTCGCGCATGGTTTAAACAGTGCGCAAAGTCTTCAAGCCTTACTTGATAAATAGTAAAAAAAGCTAGCATTTTTTGTGTGTGTTTAAGACGCGTACCTATGGTAAAATAACGAACTGCTTTCAAATGCACCCACTCATCTTAACTCACCATATAAAGAAGAAAATAAGTAATGCTCCTTAAGGAGCCGAACTTGTTTTCCAAGGTTCTTTTCGCTTTAGGAAAAAAAAACGACTATAATTTTAGAATACCAAGAAAATGATTTTATTGCCGTATATTTTTATCAAAAGTTTTCTTGCGAAGGCATATGAACACATTTTTACATTAAAATATTTGCTGCCTCCAAATTGCTAAAATGAACTTTAAACCTCCGGCACTTATAAAAAAAAAAAAAAATTCATTTACAAAATGTCGAGTCACGTAATGCACGTGTCAAAGAAAAAAAAAAGAAGATAACATTACATTTTTTAAAACGTAACTGCCAAATGATAAGTGAAGTTACGCCGACACTGAAGAAACATTTTCGACTCGTATTCTTCTGCAATTGTTCCGGCAAGTCGTATACCCGAATGGCCGTACCTGTTCGGATCTTAGCGCAAAATAATGAGCGCTTCCACGTGCGCATACCTTGAACAGTTGCCAACTTCGGAGTCGTAGGGAATGCCATGAAACGCGGGAAACAAACAAACAGACAAAAAAAAAGGAAACTGCGGGCACTTACCGTCAAGGCCAATACCAACATTCTTCTCTCTGCCGCGCCTCCGAACGCGCCGTGGACGCCGGCACACCATCCCTTGGGGTCGGAGCCCGTGGCACGAACCCGCTGACCGCTTGGACATCCGAGTGTCTCCTGGGAGCGAGAAACTATATTTGGAGGGGATCCGACGAGCACGATACTCTTGATCTGCGCGGAGGCGCGCTCGTCGCGTCGTCTCTTAGTGAGACGCACCGCAGGAATAAAAGGCTCGCTGGCAGCGGCCGCGAGCAAGTGGCGCGCGAGGAGGGGGGGGGGGGGGGGGGGGGAGAAATAAATATTGCTTCCTCGACAGGAAACGGTGCTTTGAGAAGCAAGAAGAAACCAGCCGGGCTGCCACAGAAAACGCCCAGACAGACAGACACACACACACACACACATACGCACACACACAAGAACCAACACGCACCCAACTTCACGCATGCACACACCGTAAAACGAGATGACGAGAAAAAAAAATATATCAAATACACGAAAGAGGGAAGGCAAAGACGGAGTTTCTTATCTGTTCCACTTGTGTCCCTCTAGCGCGTTTCTGTCCCTTTTTGGTTACGTTGCTTATCCATTCAACCGTATAGACGCCGCAGCTGAAAGTGGAGGCATAAAATTTGGGGAAAAAAAGAAAGAACGAAGAGAAGGCGTGCGCGCATGCGGCAAAAAAGTCCGGTTATCAAAAAAATTGTCGGAACCCAGGAGGCGTTCGTTCGCCGGGCCTCGGCGACGTATGGATGCATGCGCGCTTTGGTGCGTGAGTTTATAGGTAATTTAATTCTGTCGCTTGTCGCCGGAAATATTCGTATGCATGTATTCATGGCTGGTTTGAGCTTCGCGGCGATGCGCTTCTCAGATAGCGGCGTCCTGCTGCCCGAGCAAAGCCAAACCTCTTCCTTTCTTTCCTTTTTTTTCTTTTTTTTTTTTTTTTTTTTTTTCCCCGGGAGCTTGAGAGGTGGGCGGTCGACGGTGCTGTATGGATCTCGCGGCGGAAGCTCAATGAACCCTCTGGAAAAGAGTTGCTATCGGGGGTTCAGACGGAGGCACATCGGCAAGGTAAAATCAAATATGTTGAGGCTGAGCAAGAGCCGGCAGTGTTTTTCGAGGTTTGGATCGTGTTTCCTTAGACCTGCGCCCTATGCTTAACCAAGTATTATTTCGAACTAATTTCGCAAGTTTCCGACAAAACTTGCGTAAAATATTACCACGTCAATAGTCCAGGATCCAGATGCAAGGCAAACAGTCATTCTCAAAATGCCGGCACGCTTGAAATGTTTATAACAAACTTACGAAATCAAAAAAAAAAAAAACAACAAAAAAAAACAACGAAGAATGTTTTGGCCATAAGAAAACTACGTTATAGTCGTCTGAATGTGGGTTTGATCACAACTTGGCGACTAGCGACGATTTGTAAAACTAAGGAAGTCACCCCCCTTGCTTGACGACGGATAAAGTATACATCACCGGAGTGGCGAATTACCTTCGACCTCCTTATCATCGCCTCACTTTTGCAAGTATTTCAGAACTGATACATCAAAACTTCCTCTTCAACAAATAATATTACCATAAGACCGAAGCGCTCAGGTTTCGCCGCTGACTACAGTGCCATATCAGCCCCCTGGTGGGGACGCCCCAAGCCGAGTGGTTCGGGCTGTTTTTCGCCCCGCTCCGCCGCGGTCGGCTACGCTAGTCAATAATATTAATTGCGATAGCCACGCCGCGGTATCTATAAAAAGAAGGGAACACGCTGTCACTTACTGGCGTAGCAGAAAGTGCACAGAGTTTTCTATCAGCTCAAGCTTTATTAACTGTTGTTTTGTCAGGATAGACTCGCAGGGGAGAGTGGATGAAAAAAAGAAAAGAAAAAGATGAAGTACGCCGTCTTGGACGATCACGACTTTAAAGCACGACTTCATCGATAGTACAAGTCTCGCCACACCCCTTTTCTACGATTCCAAAAGACGATGTTATTTTAGCAGATATATCACAACGTAGAAACATGATTTCGTGATCACATAGACGTTGCGATCGTTCATGGAAGGCTATCACTAATCCCTTTTCTCCGGTGATGAAAACGCGTCAAAATTCGAATCCTTCATACACGCCTTTAAATACAGTACGGACTAGTAATATCTTGAACTTGAGCACACGCATGGAATGCGAAAAATAAGAAATCCGGGCGATGTTCGTGGAGACAAATGCTGAAGGGGTGTCCAAACAGGACACTACAAAACGCACGACTCCGACAAATCGTGAAAATTGAAGCGTGAGGCGTCCGCTTCAATTTTCACGATTTGTTGTAGTCGAATTAAACAAAGACGACGAGCGTTTCTGCTGTCTTGAGAGTGCCGCCACAACATTGAGGCCTGAGTAGATGAATCATCCCTTCTAGGACGTGTTGGGTTATCATCGCGACACGCGACGAGAATTCAGTCAAGGATAGCGCTCTAGTTGAATTCACGGATACTTGTGGTCATCAGATTTGTTTGTTTTGTTCCAACATGAACGCCAGAAAACTGTCAAGTTGTGCGGACCACCTGCGGACTACGTTCAGTGCGTCTTCAAGTTCAAACGGCCGCCTGATTGTTCGAATTGTCGTCTGCTCTTTCAAACGGTTCTGCTTGTCGTCTGCTCTCTTAGACGGCGCCGGTCCGTAGACCAAATGTTGGCCCGGTACTTGCGATAAGAAGTGAGTGCAGGCCTCAAAAGACTTAAATTTGAAGGTTGGTAAGCAGGCTCGATGTAAACAGTAGATACAAGGAGATGTTGGTCATTGTTACCAGTGGCCAACACCGACTTGTTATGCCTAATTCAGTTGGTCCGATTCTGCTTGCGATTTTCAGTATCGCCGTCGACCATCTCAGCTACGGTTCACGCTTTTGCAGCCCGAGCGGCGTCGCGACTGAAAATTCCGAGCGAAATCTCATCATGCGAATCAGGCTTTAGCGTACCGCGGAACGATGAGCTTCCACCACGCAGACCACGTGATCGTTCACCATCGACGCCAGGTTTTTTGGCGAAACAGCGCGTGCGCAGTCTTACCTTCCTCTTGCTTCGTTTAGCACACGATAGATGGCGCACAGCTCCTGCATTATAAAATTCAATTTCCGTCACATCGCCAATTATTCAACAAAATGTGGATCAGGATATTTTTTAACAAAACTTCTAAGAATCATTCGCCGGCTATTTCTTGTTTATGATCGCGGTGCTGGTGAGGTAGGCTTATATTCAATAAGCGACGTGGATTTGGCTGACGTGCCGTGGCACCGCTGAAGCATCGCAGTGAAAAGGCAGAGAGCTTTCGAAGGAAAGAAGGTGTAAAAGAGTCCGCTTTTCTTTTAAAAGCTCTATAGCGAAACTTTTTCTTTTTGTTCCTATTTTTCTGTTTTGGTTTTCATTTCACACCTTTTACGACATGCGGGGGTTGAAATGCGATTTCAAAATCGTTTCATGGTCCCTTTAAAGGGGCCCTGCAAGGACGTTTTTACTGGTTTTTATTTTGCACCAAACCTGAGCGCACTGAACGTAGTAAGTTAGTAAAACTTTTCTGTTCTCGAAATTCGCTTTATTTTAAAAGTTATAGGCAAATTAAAATTGCAAAAACAAGCAAAAAAAAAAACCTCCCTCATGACGTCCTTGGTTGCTTGAGTGGCCGTGAACTAGAGGAGGGGTAGTGGGCTCATCGCGAGCGCTCACGGCTGCCTCACTTCGTGTCGACGGCGCGAGAGGGCGCCACTAAAGCATGTTTTGGATAGGCTGTATGCAGCGGGCAGCCGGGGCGGCTCCCATTGCATTTGCTGCGCGATTAAACACTAATTCGGCATGACACTTCATTGGCCACAAACGACAGCAAACACGGGGTAAAGATCAGTTCAGAATGGGAGCCACTTCGCGCTGCCATATCGCGAGACGGCCAAGCCCCAAGACAAAGCTTCTCGCCGAAGGCCTTCGGAACGCTCGGAGCTGGTCGGATCATCCTGTCCATACGACCGCAGCGCCGCCGCGTACATCCGGTACCTTTCCGTGTCCGCACGTGATCCCACTACTCCTTTCTAGTGTGCGCCGCCTTTTCCACCGCTCGGTGGCGGGTATGTCGACGGGTCATTTCTCGTTTCCGTACTTTATAAACTGCATTCGTTTCTTTTCTGATCTAAAATACTGAATAAAAACTACTTTTATAAATAATTGAAATGGTTCGCGCAACTTATATTTTGTAGTTCGACTAAAAAGAAGCTTTTAGAGGCTCTGACTAGTAGTAAGCCCAGGACCAAAGACGTCACATTTTGCGCGCTTTCGGTACCGCGGGTCGCTCTCGTCGGTGGAGGAGGTTTCCGCGTCGTCCGGTTAAAATATGACGCACTGATATTTAGTTACTCTCTCCGTGCCCGCTGGCTTGACCGAACTTCAAGAGACGTGGAAACCGCAAAAAAGGTAGATGCTTAAATATGATTGCAGGGCCCCTTTAAAGGGGCCCACCAACAATTTTTTGACTGGTTTGAAGTTCGCGCTGAAACGGAGCTCCTTGAAAGCAGGAACACCGAGGAAAAAAAATATTACAGAAATTCGCAATATTTTGTGAGTTATTAGCAAATTAAATATTGCAGAAAACAACTTTAAATAAGCAAAAAATTGCGCTTCATGACGTAAAATGAAACTGTTTAGCGATTGGAGCAAAGCGGTTGGCCAATTGGACGCGAGTTTGGTTGATAGCCCGTCGGCCCGGTCGGCCATTAGGCCTCACTGCAACCATCGTAGCTTTGGAATCGGGTTGCCATCATCGATGAATTTACCGGGCTTATCGGATTTTGAGCGCCGAATTCTTAAAAAGGAGTGCGGAGCTGGGCGTCGCGCCGTACGAGGACACACCACGCAAGCGCCGCGACGCGTCTCTGCCTCAGTCCGCTTCGACAGCCGCGGAAGCCTCGTCTCCCGCAACTCCGTCACCGGAGCCACCTCGGCGAGTAGGAGGTGTTCCGACGCTGGGAGGCGCGCATGAGCGACGAGGCGTTGTTTTCGCCCTTTTTGAACTTTAATTTGCAACTTTATTAGCTCTATAAAAACGACTTTTTCGAGAAATAATGACGGTTAACGTGTGATATACTTTATTCCGCTTCAAAATTTCTGGGACGGCTCTCGCCAATCACGAAACCCAGTGAATGTGACATATAGTGAAAGGGAGCGCCGTTATGCGCACGCATTCGGCACCTCGCGGCGCCACCGTCGGAGGAGGTGTTTCCGAGTTGTCAAATTAAAATATGATGCGCTAATATTTTTAAACTCTTTCGTTGTCCACTGGGTTTCCGGGACCACTAGCGTGGAGAAACCGCAAAAAAAAGTAGACGCTCAAATACTGTTGGAGGGCCCCTTTAAGGCCCGACCATACTAGCGTCGCAGAGGCTTGCCGCGCGCCGTCGGCTGCATGCCGCGGGCTGCCGTCCAAAACCAGTTTTCGCCCTCAGCTGCTTGCCGGCCGGCGCCGTCCGAGCAACCACCGCGCACGTTGTTGAGGTCTCGCCGTTTCTTTCTGCAGAAGGAAGGAGCCAATGTGAGGTGGCGTAGACAGTGACGTTTCAATGTCGTGGAAACGGCAGCCGCTTCGCCGTCCCGCGCGTCTTTCACGTTGCAAAGGCGCGTAGCGTGACTTCGTTTTGCGATCCCTATTTCCCCCAATGCCTTTCCCAACGGAGCGGTGCTTCGAAACTGTTGCGGCAGTATAAATGGTGGACACTTGTCGCAACCACTTCAGTCAGTCATTCACAAAAATAGCCTTTATCTCTGGCGCGCAGCCGGGGCAGCAAAGCACTGGCCTGTCCCTCGGTGATTCGGTGGCGCCAACTCGGCCGGAACCAGAAGCTGCGCCTCCTTGCCTTCAGAGTGCGGCGACGACCCAAGATCAACGAGCAGGCTATAGGATGATCACATTAACGCTGATCATCAGGTCATCGTCGACACCCGCCATGTAGGCAGCGAGTGCGGTTTCGACGCTGATTTATGCGGAAGATGGGAGCCGGAAAGGAACAACTGTACGCAGAGAAGACGACGAAAGCGCGAGAAATCGTGCGGAGGCGCGGGCGCGACGAGTCCCAGTGTGTCACTTGACTTTAACGCCGGAAAAACGGAGGCCCATGTGGCCCCCTCGCGTTGGGGTGCCGGACGGCCGTGCCGCCCGGCGGCGCCGACCGGCAGTGCTTTTGCCGGTAGTGTGGTAAGGCCTTTGTGGGGGTTGCGAGTACAGCTTTGTCCAGTCGTGTGTATTTCTTAATCACTGTCCCCGTTTTTGGAGTGGTTTATCGCCATCATGTACGACCCTATAATATACACATACATTCCCCTTCCGACTACACACACTAGGAATGCAAATCCCAGCCACCTCAGCCAGCCCCTCCTTCCCCCCCCATTTTCAAAAAATAAAAAAAAAAATGCATGGCTTCGTTTCTGCGCGTTAGGGACTATAATAGTTTTTCTCATTTCGTCTCGATTTTCCGCTTATCGCGTCAGAGATATTATATTGTTAATTAATTTTTTAGTGGGGAAGGTTCAGTTTGGATTTTGCAACGTCAGCGAGGATCTGTAACGTGCACTTCGTGAACACCTGCAAGAACGACACCGAGGCTCATCATACAATAAGTTACTAGGAGAGATTCCAGCCGAGGTGACCTTACTTTATTGGAGACAAATTGCAGTCAACCTACCAACCGTGTATTGCATGTGAAAGATCCTTAGTTGATATAAATCAATCTTCACTCCCTTGCTTCAATATACAGGTGACATTTCCTCGTCTAATCTGCATTCTCTATATGTGCCCGGTTCTTAGCCAGTTAGAAGTATGGTTATTTACTTTGTAAACTTTGTAGTCTCTTCTGTCTTCGAGTTACATGTTTTGGTGTAGTCTGTACCCCAATTTTCACTATAACTTGGCTAAAGATACAGACAAGTCTAGGCGATGACTGCTTTCTCAGGAACTGGAAGACATCTTTCGTGAGATTTAGAATATCATGAACAGCTGACCTGCCGTGCAAGATCCCTGAAGTAGTCAGGCTTCTTTGCCCTACAAATTCTTTGAGAGACCTTGCTCCTCAATATGTGTACATCATCTGCAAGTGTTCTGCCGGGCATGCTTCGAGTCTGCGCTAATGTCACCGTGTTATGAGCATGGGAAGAATCTTTATATTGACATAAAGTTTGGTACGTTTACCTACTCATGGTTGAGATAAAACTCTCAATAAAAATGTATTTCCCTGTCAACAGAACATTCCCGAAAGCGTTCATTATGCTGTTGTACAACCCTAGAAACGCGTGAAAACATGCGAGCAACCATTTATTTATTAATTGATGTGTGTCCAAGAAATATTGCAAAACAAGCTTTATCTACTGAAGCAGTAATTAAACACTGACAAGCCTGGAATAATTTTCCCGAAAATAATAATGGTTCTAATACTGGCCACATAACATGTGTCACTGGTGTTTTCTTTGTTACACAATATTTTTCTCCTAAAATATTCCACACAGAAGATTGTGAATCAAGCCCCCACCCAATATTTTGAAATATTGCATGTGGATTGGACATCTTGAACCTGAAAGAGAAATTGAGTTTTTATAACTGTCCATCGAACTAAACATGGTCATGAAAGTTCGACTCAAATTATGTACAGTTATTTGTATAGGGGACATTTATGTAGGAGATTTAGCCTAGCCTAGTCTCTTTTTGTTTTTAACTGTTTTGTCCCTCTTTCAGCGAGAATCGCACGACGCATTATTGTTCGAACTCGCAGAAAAAGTTGTTTCTTTAATCAGCAGCCGCAGGTCACTAACTGCTATTTACTGCCTGGGGAAAGTGGGGCAAAAATACTTGGCAAAGCGTGTTCAGCAATACTAAGAAAACTAAGATAATCGTCAGCACAATGCTCGCACCGGTCCGCGACTAGGAGCAGGTACGTATACCTGTAGTCGAAAATGTACGCGGAGGTCTTATCTCTTCCCTGAATTATCAGCCAATGCGTGCCGGATCCCCGACAAGTTAATATTTATTCGACGTTGACCAACTCGAGCCCGAAAAGCTATCCTACTGGTAGCCTCTTGAGCGAGAACTTAGTTACCTCTGCCGGTGGTTCAGCGACCGAAAAAGAACCTGGCCCTATCCCGACGTCGTCTAACAGGACGCATGAGAACAGTGTTTCATTGTAATTAGTAATCGAGGAGAAGGCACAACGTTATTACAGCGCAAATTTTAAACAAGCATCACTTACTTGTAAAGTGATCTCGCAGACGCCGTACGGCCGTACTTGTCAGGCACACCCCGCTCATTGTTCGGGCAGTGAACCACTTCCTCGACAGAGGATGCGTGTAATTGAAGTTTCACTATCGTTTCTTGACTCCATGGAGTCATTCCCAATCGTGAAATAACGTTGGCAACTTCGTACGACCTTCCCGCACTTTGAAATCACATCGCATCACTATGAATTTATGTTACGTTATTAAAAAAAAAAAAAAAATTTGACATGCCTAATTACGTGTAAAAAAAGAAAATAGGTTGCTTGTTTCCTTTTAATTTTTTTCTTCTTGAATTGTTTTTTTGTCAATGCTTGCATTTCAGGAAATACAGGTTTTTCCATTGGCTTCCCCCATTGCTCCAGATGGAAATAAACGGTATTCCAAGTTTGTATCCCCAGAGTCTCGCGAATGAATTTGAAAATACATGTGAAAACTATCATGTAGAAGGTTTATTATTGGCAATCCTTGAACATACTCTTTAACATTTAATCGTTTGTAATTCAGGAAGTTAACCAGCGGTTTATTCTCAACTACAAGAACGTGCAACTGAACTGAAGGAGGCTCACTTGAGCGACTAAAGTGTACAACGTTGTTCTTACCTCGATCTCTTTACAGCAAAGTGCTCTGAGGAAGGCAACATTGGGTAAGGGTGGGCTTCTGGTGGGACCAATGGGCAAGCAATTAACTCGCCTTGTGGCTATTTATTATTTCTTTTTTAAACCAGCCTTTGTTACGTAACACTGGCGTTCTGCATGGTAAGAAAGACAAATATATGTATAACGAGTGTGTATGTGATCGCGGCGTCAACTATTAGTGAAATGACTACACAACCGTAAATTTAATCGTAATTTTTTGACAAAGAAGTAATTATAAAAAAAAACTGCTTCCCTCATTTTCTAGAATCTGTGCAATCTCGGCTTCCTACTGCACACATTGATAGAAATCTGTAATTTAGCTAGACATTTAGACACACACTATTATGTGAAAAAGAAAAAAAAAAACACGGAGGCCATACCGCACTATAATACCTTGCTTCTGATTTCTGCTCTTCCGCTGGTACATTGCGGCAGCAGCCAAGGTTATTATCGTCATTCCCGAGACGATATTTATCACAGTCTTAGAATGAAGAGAGAAAAAAAGCGAATGTGTGACAAACATATGATCTGAAAGGACTGAAAGAGATCTATCATTCGCGTTCATTATTTGGGTACACAAAGGAACAGCGACCTGTCATATGTGGGCGAATGTGGGTTAACGATCGCCGCGCAAGACGAACTACTCTGCTGATTGAAAAGATTCGTCCGTCGGGCCAAGCAAGGAAAAAACAAAAAAACACAAAAAAAAACCGACGAGATTACAAGGAAGCAAACGTTTTCCCTCTGATTGTATTTTGTCAGCGGGCTTTCATTGGAACTTCCGGGACAAATAGAGTTGGGCAAGTCTCGTGTGCGTGCGTGTGGGTATAGGGTTAGCGCATGGGCTTGTGTGTGGCATTTATATTTGGTGCTCGCTGGTGTATCTTGTTTCTACATTAACATGACTGGGTCTTTGTGTATGTGTCGTGTTTGTGTACGCGCGTGGAGAAAGGTTTGCGCGATGTTTGTGTGAGTAGTGAATAATCGTATATGTTAGTATGTGGATGTGAACGTGAGCCATTGGTTCTGCGAGGTTGTACCTCAAAGAGGAAAAATTGAGTTTCTAAATATATAAAAATAAATGCTCTTTCTTTTGGTATCAATCCATTTAAAGGTGTTAGGGCAGCGTAATTTAACGGATAGATTATCCTTGAAATGGAATACTCATAGGCACTTTAATAATAATAATAATAATAATCTTTATTTTGGGTGCCCAAAAACA
Source organism: Ixodes persulcatus (assembly GCA_013358835.2). Classification (NCBI taxonomy): domain Eukaryota; kingdom Metazoa; phylum Arthropoda; class Arachnida; order Ixodida; family Ixodidae; genus Ixodes; species Ixodes persulcatus. The sequence goes on from JABSTQ010011253.1 coordinate 1,809,262, forward strand.
ACCCCATCGGTCTTCTCCTTGGTGCACCAACACAAATGATAAAACCAGCAAACAAACAAAAATCCTAAAAACACATAAAATTAAGAGACAAATGTAAGATTATCCAAATGGCGACGGTAGATTGCAACAGTGGTAACGGCAGATTGTAATATATACAGAAAGTTCCGCGATTATTGGGACTATAGTATTTGAAATTAAAAAAAAGTACTAATGTTGGTAAGTTTAATCTGGCAACCAGGCAACACTGCCCAATTTAGTCGCAGAATGGTGCCATTAAAAAAAAAGTGAAAGCCGTTTACAACTCCCTGTAACGCCGAATTGGAGCGCAGCTCTTGAGGAGGAGGAGGGAAGGGTAAGTAGGGGAGGGTATACCCCTCCTCCTCCTCCTCCCCTCATTCTTCAATTTCCTCCGGGGGGGGGGTCACGTGACCTCGGGGGGGGTCGATCTGTGACCTCGGGGGGAGGGGGAGGGGGCGTCACGTGACCCCTCAGGTCACTTCACCCCCCGGGGTCACGTGACCTCGGGGAGGAGGGGGAGGGGGTGGGGGAGGGGGGTCACGTGACCCCTCAGGTCACCTGACCCCTTCCCCCTCCTCCCCCAGGTCACGTGACCCCCCCGGGTTCACGTGACCCCCCTCCCCGTGGTCACGTGACCCCCCCCTCCCCCCCCCCCCCGAGGTCACGTGACCCCAGGGGGGGGGGGTCGCGCGGTGCATTATGATATTTCCCATAATGCACCGCGTGGTTACGCCGACGCCGACGCCGACGGCGACGCCGCTCAAGCCGGAAACGGGCGCCTAAAGGCCTGACCACACTAGCGTGAACGGCGCCGCCGGTCGGCACCGCTGGGCGGCACCGCCGTCCGGCGTCCCAACGCGAGGAGTCCACATTGGCCTCCGTTTTGCGGGCGTCACGTGACAGCACTGGCTCTCGCGGTCGCGCGCGCGCCTCCCGCCGGATTTCTTGCTCTTTCGTCGTCTGCTCTTCGGTAGATTCTTCCGTTTCGGCTCTCATCTTTCGCATATATCAGCATCGAAACCGCACTCGCTGCCTACATGGTAGGTGTCTATGATGACCTGGTGATCAGCGTGAAAGTGATTATCCTAGCCTGCTCGTTGATCTTGCGACGTCGCCGCGCTCTGAAGGGAAGGAGGCACAGGTTTTGGGTCCGGCCGAGTTGTTTCTACCAAAACACCGAAGGAAGGGTCCGTGCTTTGCAGCCCCGGCGGCGCGCCAGAGATGAAGGCTACTTTCGAAAGTGTCACCAAATCAACACGACATCCGTCACAACACAGACGACAAGCAACAAGTGCCACGGAGAAACTCCCTTGTAATTCCGAATTCCTCTCCTATAATTTCCAGCGGGTGTTCTTAGCGTCATTATCTTGGTAGTCTGGCTGCGTTTTGTCATATAAAAAGGGAACCAGACACACAGTTTCAAGGAACCGCTCCGGTGGGGAAGGCATCGGGGGCGAAGTAGGGATAGCAGACGACACGAAACACGTCCTTCGGAACGTGAAAGAGGCGCGGGGGACCGGCTGGAGTGTTGCCATGGCATCGCAACGTCACTATCTACGCCACCTCCCATTGGCTCCTCTCTTCTGCGGCGAGCGGCGCCGATCTCTGAACCGCGCATGGAGCGGTTCGCTGTGCGACGTAGATCGTCACGCCGGTGAAGCCGAAAACTGGTTTCGGTCGGCAACCGGCAGCGACGGCCGTCACGCCGCTGGCCTCCGCGACGCCAATGTGGCCGTGCCTTAAGAGCTGCGCTCTAAAACACGATCATAATGTGTAGCTGAACGCTCTCACTGTAGTCTCCCCCATGCTCGCCCAAGCTCGCCTGGCCGCGGTACGATCACACCCTCACGCTACTCGGCTACTGGGATGCTACTCTCGCTCACACCCCCTTGCCCTATGACCTTCCAACCTGCAAGCAGGCTCCAGATCGTCGCGGACGACGGCGAGTTGATCTGTGACGACATCGTCGTCGTCGTCGCTGGAGCTGGTCGCAGAGGGTCGAAGTGAAAAAATGAACAGCTTTAACATATCTTTATTCTTAACAATCACTCTAATCGCAGCCGCGATCGGTGTCGAAGACTCCGACGAAGAGAACGTTGCCGTAGTCGTCATCGCCTCGAACAGCGCGCCCGAAACGCCGAAGGTAAAGGAAGAACCTGAAACGCGAGACGCTGAGGGAGCCAAGTCAGCGAGCGTTTGCAATGGGATTTGGGACGCCACTCGTTGGGCGAGTGACGTCACCGATCAGCGAAAGATGGCGGCCTTCCCGAATATTCTAGATCGAAGAGTCCCGCGAATAAATTTATTTATCCACAAAACTACCGCCCCATTTGCAAAAAAAAAAAAAAATATATATATATATATATATATATATATATATATATATATATAGGACAATGGGTCTTATCGGTACAGTTATATTTTATTTTTGGCGTGTCCTAGCCCTTTTAACGAGACTTGATTTTCAGCTTCACAGGATATCGAATTACAAGGGATCGTGACTCATCAGCTTATGACGTGATTTTTGCGCATTGCTACGCACTTTTGGGAGCCATTAATTTATACTTAATTCTACTTTCATTAAAACTGCAAGCATGCTAATCCCGAAATTTTACGTAAGTAACAAATCACAATGATCCTATACTTCAACGTAGGAATATTCTTCAAACCTCAGACATTCGCGTAAAAATACAGACAGTGAATACATTTTGTAATGCTTGGTATAATATCATTTCTAAAGTCAACCCCTCTTGCCCTCAGCACGACTAAGTAAAAAAGAAGTAAGCAAGACACTGAGTGCAGACTTGTACACGTTACTGAAAAAAGGAACCGATTACAATTACAATTACTTCACTGTAAAAGGTAACCGATTACAGTTACAATTACAGCCTCAAAAAAGTAATCGAAAAATTTCTCTAAAGTAATCGATTACATCCCACGTTACTTTTCATTCAACTTTTTTTTTTTTATTACGGTAGCATAATCCTTGAAGTCTCGCGCTCAGTTGTTCCAAAAAAAAAAAAGAAAAGAAAGCCTTGACCGTTTTTGCTTAGAGCTGAGTGAGTGACGCAGCCACCCCCAATCCCACTCGTGAAAAAAAAAAAAAAATTAAATAAAAAGAGTGCTGTTTAAATACATTACTCACAAGAGGCTGGATAAGGTCATTTTTCATACCCAAACGTAATCTCCGGTGTACCAAAAAAAAAAAAAAAAAACCAAAAAAATTTACCCAGGAAGCGAAGCATAGTGAAGTGGCCTACTAGTCCTCGAGGTCCCGTGCTTAGTGGTTTCGAAAAAGAAAAAAAAAACGTTGACCGTTGCCCAGAGCTGGAGTCTCCAGCACATCTAATCCCTTCCCCCCTACTCCCCCCCCCCCCCCTCCAAGAAAACAAAAACGAAATTTAGAAAAAATGCAATAGGTGATTTTGTAATTAATTATAGCAAAAAAGTAATTCCATTACAAGGATTATTATTCCTTAAAGGAAGAAAGTGAAGCGTTACAAACGTACAGTAAAATGTAATCGATTACAAGTAATCTATTACTTCTAACGCGTTACGTACAAGTCTGACTGAGTGTGAAACGTGGGGAAGGAATATATGTGTGTTGCCTTCGAGCAAACTGCTCCTGACAACGCTGTCTACGTGTGGTAAGTTCAACGCCGTTTGAGCGTATGCGACAAAACAAAACAAGCACGGAAGATAAGGTTTTACGGCTAATGTTTTTTTTTTTTTTTTTTCGGTCAAAACAACGTAATATCGCAAAGCAATCTTTTTTGTTTTAAATCGCAGGGAATTCATGGTAGTGTTCGAATAATTCCGGAAAGAAAAATCCTAACCTCTATTAAAAAAATATCAACACCAACAAGAAATTTCATCCTACATGACATACCCAATTCAACCCCAGAAATGTTAATTATTGCATACGTAAACAACCACGTCCACAGTTAATTTCTGGCATGGCTACCCGTGTGCTCAACATGGTTCCTGTGCAGACGAGAGGGGTCGCTGTACAGTAAGCGGATGCACTTCAGCGATCTGCATATGGAACAAGAGGATTTAGGAGGGATAATCCTCCAAGTCGCCCGGGGTTCAAGGAGTTGTGGACACAGGGACAGGCGCGGCGCTATCGCTCGCGCACGGAGACGGACGCCGCGCTATGAAGCTCGGCTCAGGAGCTGCGGCCATCCTTGCCATGACAAATTACGCTCTTTCATTAATGACAGTGATCCCAGACCTTCCGTTTTCTCCGCTGCTGCATGCCTTTTGATGAATGGAACTTGGGGTACAGCAGGTACCAATTTGTACCGTGTTTTCCTCTACTTCTACTCGCTCTTTCTCTTTCTTTTCTTTTCGTTTTCTTTTTGAACGTGACGGGGGAGCGAGCAATCATTAACTGGTCTTTGTTTCGGCACCATCGTACTTTCCTAGGAAGACGGTTACGAGGTATTCCGAAAGGGGTGCTCATTTTTTACGTCTGTGCTTGTTGTGGAGAGCTTTAGACACCGTTGTCGGAATCGGAGAGCAGTGACCAGGCGATATTGCGAATCTGGAAAATCGGCCGCCTAAAATAGTTGATGCGAACGCCCTTGTACGTGCTTTCTGTTTCGGAGTTCACCGGATATTGACCCTGCAGTTAGTCCAACCAAAAACGCTGCCATCTAAGAGCACGCGTATTGAACAAGCGAGATATATTTTTACGCTATATCATCGATTGTAATTTTATTAGGTTTTACATTTAAACCTACTTTACATCAAACTGCACGCGGCTGGAGGAATATTGTGATAATACTTCGTTTCTAAGAACAACAGTTCCTAGACATAGGTTTGAACGGTATTTTCTGCTGCAGGGAAAACGTTATTCTCTCGCTCCGGTTTACTTTACATAGGAATGCTGGTTGTAATACTTAAGATATAAAACATAAATAAAAAAATGTAGTTGAAGAGGATTTTCACGAGGTGAACAGGCTATAAATATTTTTCACTAGCCCGCGAGGAACGACCAGTTCCTTCTCACAGATAGGTAGACCGGTATGGAACATCTAATGTTCGACATACTGCTTGCAGCAAAATTGTCATTAGACTAGGTTACATTTACACGGTACCAAGTGACATGACGACTTGACATCGTGGCATGAGGTTACATGACCTGGCGAAATGCAAATTTTCTTCTTAAATTTAGAGGAGAAATTGACAACACGCGAACATACGTCAGGTGATCTGACGTCGTGCTATATTTATCAGCTATATCTAGCGTACAAGTTTTTCGTCGTTGTTTTTTAAACGATATATGTTGCTTTAAATCTGTTATCTCTAATATTGGTGCAATCTTCTCTGTGTACTTATCAAGCTCGGAAGACGTGATGGGGGACAATCGCCAATATCAACCGCCAATATCATTTTGTCCTACATCAGAGAAAAGGTTAGAAAATGTGAAGTTGGCTTGGTCGGGCTTCCAAATTGACAGTCATTTTGCAGACTAGAAAAACTATGCGCATGGAAAAAACGAGACACACAATCAACTCCTTACGGAAAACAGTGAACTATTTTTTTGTCGGCTGAGTTATGTAACATTTGCATAAAAATGCAGTAAATGCATATCCAACAACGTAGCGTTAAAAAAAAATAGTACTGAGAAGTGCGATATGGCATGCATTGGAGAGATAGCTGTTTACGCGTATAAACACGGTTCGTTCCTTCTTAGAATTTGTTTTTTTTTGTTTCAAAGGGTAGGAACGTCGAACTCCATTTGTGCAAAATGGAGACATTCCCTTCAGTGCACGGCGTCTTGATCAAAGATTTTTTTTAATGAGTTATAATATGCGCCGAAACTCTATACTTTTGTCTGATGAGAAACAAACGCGGTGTACATACGTATTAATAATAAGAAACCTGCTTTTTGGAAAAAAAAAAGAAAGTTGTGTGGCACATGCTTTGCAATATCAAGCTCAACCTCTTTGAATCATTCAATTTGAAGCACTAAAGTTTTGTACCTTCAAAATTTTCTGGTGTGATAAACTTTGGCGTCGAAGAATCGGCGACATGTATCTTCTAAATGAGGTCCAGTCGGATAATATTTTTGATGTTAAAAAACTCAAAATAATGCAGAAAAAGAAAAAAAGATAATGTTTTAGATCAATAAATATACAATTTTTATATTTTAATCACTTAGTACACAAATACAAATTCATTCTTGTCACTAGATGCATATTAAACATTCTAGACTAACGTTTCAATGCATGCAATCATTGAAAATGATGTGGGATGACTAAGCTACTGCGAATTTATATTATTCCGGGAAATGCAGTATAATTCAGAACTCGTAATGTTTATGCAAACCATGTTATAAATCTTGTTAAAGCAGATAGCTGCTTGATGTTTTCGGCTAGTTTATACATTTTAATCATTGTATAATACGTCAATAAATTTTAAAAAAACGAGCTACTTTTTAATTAAGACTACATGGAAACGCAGTAGAAATAGATTTTTTAAAACTTGTAGCCGACATTGCTTTCATAGACTTAGTGCACACGGTGACACTGCGGTCATTGCCTTCGCAGCTGACTGCAGAAAAAGAAAAAAAAAAAAAGTTCAACAGCTTCTAGGCCACAACGAAGGCGAACATGAACAAATATAAAACGTCTTTATCAACGAAGTATAGAATCATGGCCATTTGGACTCGAGAGCGCACTTGACATCGGCAAAGACTTGGCCCCATCAAGGAGACGGAAATCTGGTGTAAGACAAACCGGATACACTACACTTCGGCCAAAAGGTGGAGGACGATTCACACCTTCGAAAAAAGCGTTCGTACGCGTTACAAAGTAACCTGCAAAAGTAAAAAAAAAAATTGTTCGTGTGCAATTATTGCGCAGTTTTTCAGTAATAAAACCTGATAAGAACTAATTATTAAAAAAAGAAAGAAAATAAATAACGTTCCACCTTCTTAATAATATAATAAGGAATATGCTTCGACGAAAAATGATTACTGCTTGCAATACTACTCTATACCCTTTTTTTTCGGGTTTTCCGTGTGATTTTGTGGTCTAAATAGACAAATCGTGTGCTTCGAGTTCGACGCTTTCTTCACCAAATTACTTCAGGACGTCCTTTGGTTGCCTCGTTCCCTAATTTCCACCCACAACGCAAGAAGAAGAAAGGCACGCTTGGGCTTCAGGCGCGAGAAATCGTGATGAACCTGTACCCTATACGGAGCGCAAGATCGTCTGATTCTTTTGCAGGAGTTGTGGTGACGCTAGAACGCCGAGCTCTCATTGGCTCGATCGAGTGGGAAGACCTCAAGGCAGCTATAGCATCGAGGTCTACCCACGATCCTTCCAATCAGATCCAATAAAAGCTCGGCGTTCTGACGTCAATACAACTGCTGCGTGAGAAGCAGACAAATTTGCGCGGCATAGACTTCTTCGGGAGTCTCAAATCGCGCCGTACCGCGAAGTTAACCGAACATCGGAGCTGACAGGCTTTGGGAAATCAACGAAAAGATGATTTCCTGATGGCGGGAAACACTTTCTGATGAAAAGGGTCAAAATCGGATGTCGAAGTGGCGATCAGAGGCAAAATCAGGCGGCGACAATGAAGCGGCGAGAAACCACGCACTCATATGCGACTGGAGGGACGAAGTTTGATTTTGTTGTTGTTATGCGTATTGCGAAGAAAGCGTGCTGCTTTGTTCGAATTCGGAGACAGAGCGGCAGTCAACCCAAACAGCTCGAGAGCTCAACCCGCTTTTTCCGTGGGCTCCGGACGGCTCGGGCACCGCGGCAGAGAGGAAGACCCGTCTGGGTACCGAACGTTCCCAACTTCCCTGTTCCAGCCCCGTGCGGCATTCCTCTGCCGGACAGCTTCAGCGCGACGACCGTCCGCGAAACCCAGCAGCCACCGCACCGAACAGGGGCTTACATTCCACGACGTGAAACGGCATTTTTAATCATGTAGCAAACGATACCGTCGACACTCGCGTAGTAGACGAAATGCCTTCCTTCGACTCCTCTGCGCAGACGCCGCGTGGAGTGATATGCGAAGTGCAGGCGAAGGCGCGTGACCAATTGCCTGCGTTTGATTGGCCCCGGCCACCCTTACCCTTGGCTACGCCAGAACCTAAGCTTGCGGCGTTCGGCTTTCACCGTCCGCCTTGATGTATGAACCACGTTAGCAGGTACTCAGTAACAAGGCTTCATTACTATTCTGTCCTGAACACCTGGTTCAACAACTACTTGCCGCGATGGGCCGGCGGTGCCCTTTTTGTTCCCTCGGAAACTGCGGGGAACCGCCCTCCTTCAGCGCCGTGCTTCGGGTAGCGGCGACGCCGAAACCGCTGCGCTGCGTGAGCGGTTCGCGCGCCCACAAGCTGAAACGAACTATAGCCGACGGCAGATCAAAAACACGTCTCTTTTTTTTCCTCTCTCTGCTCGTCTGTGTGATTGTGCGTGCATGTGTGCCTTTCATGGTTTTGTTTCTCCTTTTCGCATTTTGTTTGGCTTGGGATATTACACCGCTTGGATGACGAACGTAGTGAAAGGTAGAGAGAAAGCTCAAAGTCTAATATACCTTTGCCTCAAAATCTAACGTTTTTTATTTTGTTTTATCATCGCCCTAATAAAAACATTTCTTCTTGACGGCTGTTTGACTTATATAATAAATCAAGCAATGAAAACATACAAGGAACAGTGACTCACAGTGCAAATAATATTTTATGTTATTTTTATGGTAAAAGTCTCATGTATCCCAATAGTAAAACTCGTGAGATTTAAATTATGATTTTAGTCCTGAATTTAACCAATTTAATGTTTTCTTCTTGTTGATTTAACTAAAATTAACTCTACGAATACACGATAATTTCCCCTTCGATCAAGTTTAGAATATTTGGAAAATATGTATTTTGCGACAATACAAGGAGGAGATAGAAAACGAGAATGCACCATTGTGAAACTTCGCTTGTTTTTTTCAGTGTTTGTTCTGGGTGTATTTTGCTTCCCACATGCTTCATTTTCCGATAAAAAAATACAGCATAAAGTAAAAAAACAGTATTCTTGAATCGAAGTAGAACCCCTTCCAGTGGCTACCAGAGTACCCACCTTCACATCGCATGAGAAAGAAAACAAAAGTCGAACTTGACGGCGCGTAAAATTCACCCGGCACATAATTTAAATTGCGAGGTTCCTTCTCCTACGAGTATCGTGAACTGGGTATGCGCTCGAGAGGAAATTAGCGCAACGAGCGACGGATTGTTTAAATTAATTAGCTCGCAACTGAAGCTGCAATTTTCTTTAGAACTTCGGAGAAGAAAAAGTACGCTGCGCTCCATCCAAGGTTTTTGCATTTGGTCCGATGGTATCTCATTTCCAATCGAAACAGCACAAAAAAAAAAAAAAAAGACTGGTGATTGCTTTTGCGTTCTATCCTGGTATGCGCAACAAAAGAATTTATTCAAGCTCGCGAAAGCACACGCACAAATAATGAATTAAGAATATGGTATCGAGCCTATAATAATTATCTCGATCTATCTTTTTTTTAATATAGAGGGACTGTTTTTTAAAGCTTAACAGGCTTATTTAAAAAAAAAAAAAAAAAAACCGTGAAAGCTACAATTATGCGGTTTGTGCCGGTGAGTTGCACGATCAGGGAGAAATAGTAATCGTAACGATCAGTGAATAATTAAGTAAACTTCGTTCATTAAATTTTAGTTAGTGAAAATAGGCATATGGTTCCTATTAGAAACGTGCTGAGCGTCATTGAAAACCACTAAATCAGTAGATTTTAGAAAGACTGAGGAACACACTAGTGCGTTAAAGTTACCACTCGTGTAGCAGGTATAAGGCTACCGGTGCGATAACGCGCCCGCGCGATTTTACCGTCTCTTATCATAGCCCCAGCCTTGTGCCCGCTGCACGAGCGGCACCTTTAGCGCACTACTCCGCTTCCCAGGCGCTCAAAGTATTTCTAAAAGTTACTAATTTAGTGGTTTTCGATGACGCCCAGCAAGTTTCTATTTAAGGCCATATGTCTATCCTCACAAATTAAAGAGACAATTAACAAACTTTCCCCTAATTAGCCGACTGGTCGTTGCATAACTCACCTGCACAAACCGCATAAGTGTAGTTTTGACGGCCTTTTTTAAACAAATATGTTCAGCCTAAAAAAAAAATATTTTTTATTTACTATTATTTAACGTGCGCAATGCCCTACACTTTTAGCGCGAACACAACATCGGAGTGTTTTTGCATTTTGCGCAGACAAGGTACGCCAAACACAAAGTGTTAATCATTTAAGATGGTAGCCCGGGTGAGCACAGTGCAACTCCTTGTGGCAGGCACGTAGCCAGGATTGTGGTTCAAGGGTGGGGGGGGGGGGGGGGGGCGCGTCCATGACAGATGCTGTATGAGGAGGAGGTGGAGAGGAGGCCCCAGCGAAATGGAAGATTTTGGGGAGGGGGCCGGGCCCTATGGGCACCCCCCCCCCCCCCCCCCCTGGCTGCGTGCCTGCCTTGTGACTTTAAAAGCAGCGTTCGAGTTGTCGGAAAGAAAAGAGCAACCGGCAATTGATTGTTCGTTCTAGTCATGTCGCAACATTAACTCAAGTTTTAGACTCCTGTTGTCAATACATACTTTTAAACTCCCCTAATAAGCTGTTCCCATCTCACGCTGCAGATTGTCGTCGACGTTAAGGGTCCTGCAGCTCGCCAGAAAAACATTTTCGGCTGAACTATGCTCGTTACCTCAAAAGAACGAGGCAGATATCGTGCCTCGTTCGTAAAGTCTTTTGTCACTAATGCGACACCCATTGTCCTTTCCCAATATAATTTCCCTATCCTCCCCTCTTGACTTTAATACTCGGAGTTTTTGTCTATTAGTCTAGAGCCCTGCATATCAGCGAATTACCTTATGAACATCCGAGGATATTCGCAGTCAATTGGCGGATGCCGATAAAAAAAGAATCAGGTCTGGCCGATTGAGGATCAGATCTGGATGCCAACGGCTGCGGATGCAAATGTGGATATCCCCGGGTCCGGAATTACATTCTTCCAATACGGCTTATCAACCTGTGCTACCGCACGGTGAAGAGTGAAAAGTGAATGATACCACGATGGGAGGTGCATCAACGAATGATTTGCTGGAGCAAAATACTCCCCTCAAAAAAAGCTGCCAATCGGGGTGAAAATTGTTCTTTGCGCCAAGAAATACCTGATACTCATTAAAGATCGCTTTAGAGCGTTCTATCTCGACAAGGATGCTGTTCCCAGTAAAAGTAAGCAGTAAAGGGGCATCAATCGTCCTGGTAATGCGTGTTCTTGTTTGGCAGGGAAAGAGCACTCTAAAAAAAAAGGGTGTAGTGGGTGCACCCACAGGGGGTGTAAGTGCTGCCACATATACTACACCCATAAAGGTGTACAAGTACACCTCTAGACGAGGTGCATACATACACCCTTTTTTAGGGTGCATATGTGCACCCTTTTAGACACCTTCAGCATTCGGGGGTGCACCGATACACCCCATATTGGGGTGTGTCACTACTCCTTTATTACACCCTCTCTGTCGTTTCAGTGTGCAGGTACACCCCAATTTAAGGTGTACAAGTATTCCCTTCTCTACACCCACGCAATTTTTTGGGAGTAAAGATACACCCACCAACAGGGTTTACTATTACACCGTTTTCTACAGCCACCCCGCTCATAGGGAACATAGATACACCTCATTCAATGGTGTACCATTACACCTCTTTGTGCACCCACCTCAAGGAAACCTGTAAAAAATGTACGCACCCAGGTGGTTGCAAAACGGCAGGTAAACAGACACAAGGGATTGTTTTCAAATCTCCTAGAAGTTTATTAGACAGCCTATTCCGTAAACAAGTACAAACGTGCAAGCAATCCGTGATATGTGAAGATGTACAACGAAGCTTTTACACAACTGAGAAGATTACTTAGCAAACAAGAACCGGGTGATTCTTAGGTAGTGTCTATTCTCCCAGCAGCCGGCAGAATTATATACCCGAAATTCTGCCGGCAGTCACCACTCATTAGTGATACAACCACTTCATCGAACGACGTTTCATAGACACGCGATGTTTCATAGACAGCTTAGATTAGCTTTCCTATATTAGCTTCTCTTTTTTTTTTTTTGTAATGAGCCGCCCTACACTATATGCGCGAAGTGACATGTACGGGTGGCAGAGGTGGGGTAAATTTTTTGTAATGAGCCGCCGCAGACTGTCGCCACGAAGCGACGTGAACGGGTGGGCTGGGTCGGTGAGCACGCGCCTCAGAGACACACGCGCGACGGAATGTTCCTTCAGCGTACATTTCACGTAACGAGTGACGATGAAACATTAGTGTCGACGAAACGTGTCTACAAAACGTGTATCAACGAAAAGTTGTCCATGCAACGCGTTTTCACAAAACACCGGGAGAATAAGAAAGTCAGTATTCTACCTGCAGTTATCACCTGATTGTAGGCGACTAATGGCAGGCGACTGCCGATAGAATTTCGGGGAAATTGTTCTCCTGGCTGCTAGGAAATAGACACTGCCTAATTTTAGAGGTAACCCGGAACGGAAGGGTCAATTGCTGCAAAGGAGTAGGTAGCAGCGCACTTACGATGAAAATACCGGACTTAAAATATGTAATCCGAGATGTCGACACGGGCTCACTGCAGAACAACCACATAAACACAAAAACGAAAAGAAAGGGGTCTTCAAAGATTCAACACAATGTGGCAGAAGCAGTAATTTGCCAAACCGAACAAACGCATCACAATAATTCCTTGGGCTTCTTTGAAGAAATCGCTTGTTGCCGATGTACGCGTAGGACTTTTCAAACACTGGAAGCCTTTGTGCACTCGAATACGTTGTCGCGGACGAAATCTCCGGCAGCCCCGCTGGTCGCAGCACAGCACACAAGAAACTAGGCCGGGAATCAGACATTCCGGGATCGGAAAGAGCTACCTCGTCATCCGCGAAACCTTTATCACATGATCACACTCCTAGCCATTACCCGCACCCAGTCAGCGGAGTAAAGCGATAAAAAAAGCCCCCGGTTCATTGGTCCGGCGACTGCGCAGCTTCTTCCACGCTTTCAGCTTAGGGAGAGAAAGAAAAGAGGAGTATACGTGTCACAGTCGCCCCCGCCTGGAGGTTAGAGGCGCGATTCCCCCTTGACGGTTTGCCCGCCGGCCCTCTACAACAACTGTGGACAACATTTATTTTTGTTGAGGCCGGTCAGCCCGCGCGGTTGGCGCGTGTGCCCAAGTCGGGGAAGAACGGAATGAGCTCAGGCGGACACATAGAGTTTGAACAATGAACAATATATTTACTTAAAAACAAAATAGAAATTTAAATTCCAAGGTTTGGCACAAAGGCAAACAACACACAACAAAAAGAAAACCCCAAAGCTCCACACGGAGATTCAAGCAAAAGAAACAACAAGGAAAACGGTTGGCGCGCTACAGCAATACAAAATAAAGACAATGAAATCAAGCAACAAAACCACGGACGGAGAGCAAGTAAAAATAAAACGTCCGCAAAAGTAAAGTCCGAAGTGTACGGACGGGTCTCACTCAAATTTGGTGTCGAAGGGGATCGTCGGGCTCTCGGCGGTGGTGAGCTGGCAGGAAGACGGCGGCGGTGACGATGAAGAAGACTCAGAAGATATCGCGTTGCCGGGCCGCCAGTCGCGCCGACTTCACCCCGCAACCACGAACGTCTTGCCTCCTTGAAGACCCAAAAAGCTCTCTCCCGAAACTATGCGCTCTCCACGAAAACCGTCCCAACCGTCCCTCTCCACGGCGACGTATTTCCCGCCTTTGTCGGCGCCGAAGGCACCCGCGAGGGAAAAAAAAAGAAGAAACAAACAAAACCGGCTTTGGTTTTCCCGTTTGTGGTCGCCGCAACGCGAGGCGGCCCACCGAAAAGGCAAATTGTCGAAGGGGTCCGGCGAGCAGCACAAAAACACAAAGAAAAAGATCGCGGGAGAGGCGGCCGGCGTCAGAGTTTGCGACAATACGAAAATAGCAGCTCCTTCAAGGCCAAAAGAGGCTGTCCTTGCAAAGGCTTATCTTCAGGGTTATCCCAAGAATGAACCCAACGAGAGGTTTGTCCCTTATATCCTCTTGAAAATTCGACCCAAAGTTAATAGTACAGTGGATGCTACCCGTGGCCTTAGCCTTCAGGCAGGTGCCGTGCTCTGCCTTATCTCTAGCTTGGAGACTGTAGTCACGTGATCCTACCCGGAGACCCGATTGGCCTAAAACAAGCATAGCGTCCACTCTACTGTCAATACCGAGTGAACACGACAGCTCCATACTTTCTAAGAAACTGCCCGACCCAAAAAGTGACCCCCAAGGGGGAATCCAAGCACAAGGTGATCGGGGTGCGTGGCTAGCGTGGCGGTGCACTAATACACCTAGAGGTTTTAAGGGAGAGGAGAATGCTCATTTTTGGTGTACAAGTACACTGGCTGGGCAACGGAGGGTGCATCTTTCAGAAAAAGGGTGCATGTGCACCTGATACACCCGACTACACCCTTTTTTTCTTAGAGTGAGCGGAAAACGTACTTTGGGCATAATAAACCCAAAGTGCACAAGCCACGAGAAAATATAGAATTTTCCTACCACATGAGTGAGGTATACGAGTTCCTGTACCTCACGCTTGTAACGCAATTCGTTCATGCAATCCCAGCATCAAATGCTCCAGTGGAAAGAGACCTCTCATTAGCGGGCCTAGTAATTCAAGAGAGGCGATCCAGTATGAATTCGTTCATCGTTGACTATATTGTGTCTACACAGCAACCTCGAGAGGTAAAACCAGACTTGTACGTAACGCGTTACAAGTAATGGATTACTTGTAGGGGTGTGCGAATATTGAATTTTTCGAATACGAATCAAATACAAATAAGACGAAAAACGGGCTTCGAATATCGAATCGAATATCGAATTTGTGTCTAGTAAACAAAAACTACAAAACAAGAGGTAATGCAGGTTTTATTGACTTTCTAAAATAAATCAATGTAACTGCATTTTACTGGGCTGCAGCAGGCTAAAACCACTTCTAGTAATGCACTCATTACAAATTATCGTGTAGGAAAATAAACTGCTCAACGTGTTCAGAAGGTAAGCGCTCCCTACGCGCCGTCACAACATTTCCGCCAGTAGAAAGACCCTTTCACTTGGAAAACCTGCGCAATTTCACAAAGTTTGAAGAAGTTCGACTTATGGACAGTCGTCCCCGGCTGCTACACGAATATTTCGAATTTTGGGAAATAAATAATTTAGAAAGTAGTTCATTTTATATTTTATAAAATGTTTACCAATGTTTACACCATATAAAAGCTAAAATGTGCGCTTTTAACGCTTTCATTAGTTATTATTGTGAACCAGTGATGCCAATAAACCCAACAAATAGTGCACTTTTCTCGCACAAAAGTTGAGCTTCAGCCGAACCTTTGTCGAACATCACGTTGAAAGTTCGAAAAAGTCGATTTTGGCGCACTTGAACCTGGGCAGGTTCGCGACATCTCTAGTTTTGACCACGTGGTTTTGACTGCGCGGGCGTGGCAGGAGTTGTAGTCGATGGCGATGCAATGACCTGTTCACACCTAGCATTTTCTTTTTTTAATATTCAAACATTTATATTAGATAACACTCTCGAGATTTATTTTATATTTATATTTCACTCTCGAGGTTTATTTTATTGTATCAATTTATATAACGCGCAATTACATCACATATTACTATAAAAGTGCCACACAACAAAGGGCTTGGTGAAAAAGAAACAGAAACGGATCCTCTCTTGCTGCCATCGGACAGATAGAAACGGAGTAGACCGATAACGCACGCATCATAAGCCTTTCTCAGTGAATACACATTAATAGGGGAAGGCGTCGCAGGCAGATTATTCGTTACTTGCTGGAATATTCGCAGTTTGTGCGAATATTAGCCGCTTTTCCCGAATATTCGGCTTTGGCCGAATATTCGGGAACTTCCGAGTATGCAATTTTCGAATCGAATACGTTTGGAATAAGGAAAATATTCGATTCGTATTCGAGATTTCGAATATTCGCACACCCCTAATTACTTGTAACCGATTATATCTTAGTGTGATTTTGCAACGCTTCAATTACTTCCTTTAAGGAGTAACGATCCTTGTATTTGAATTACCTTTTGCTGTAATCGATTACAAAATGACCCATTAAAATTTTTATCAATTTTTTATGTGTGCGTGTGGGGGGAGAGGGGGGGGGGGTGTTAGATGTGCTGGAGTCACTCAGCTCTGTGCAACGGTAAATTTTTTTTTGAAACCACTAAGCACGGGGTTTTGAGGATTAGTAGGCCACTTCACTATGCTTCGTTTCCTGGGTAAATTATTTTTTTGGTACACCGGAGACTACGTCCGGGTATGAAAAATTAAATTACCTTATCCAGCTTCTTGTGCGTAACACAGCACTCTTTTTTATTGTATTATATTTTTTTTTTAACAAGAGGGATTGGGTGTGTAGACGTCACTCACTCAGCTTGAAGCAAAAACAGTCAAAGCTTTATTTTCTTCTTTTTTTTTTTTGAACAACTGAGCGCAAGAATTTGCTACCGTGATAAAAAATATTGAATGAAAAGTAACGTGGGAAGTAATCGATTACTTTAGAGTAATTTTTCGATTACTTTTTTGAGGCTGTAGTTGTAATTTGAATCGGTTACTTTTTCCAGTGAAGTAATTGTAATCGGTTACTTTTTTCAGTAACGTGTACAAGTCTGAGTAAAACGTGGCGTGTGTGTGCGTTTTTTTTTCCTCGACAGTTGGCAAGTTGCAGCTAAGTATGGGGTTCGGAGCACGCAATTGTTGGTTCATCTTTAAAACTGAAACCTAGGTGTTGTTATTATTGAACAATTTATATTGTCCGAAGGGTATACTCGTGTCATACCACGAATATTATACGAATACTTTGCTGCGTGAGGGACCGCGTTTTCCCCTCCCCTTTTTTTATTCTTTGACATAATTAAATCACACAGTGTAATTGGTCCCCTTTTCGTTAATTTTTATATTAAAAAAATACCCGTCTACTTTAAATGGGCGCTGCAAGGTGAGAAAAAAATATTAAAATTGTCGTTCTTTTGAGCGCATCTTCTGGGCAGAGTGTCGAAGACTCACAACACGATCTCATAACTGCGATAATTTTTCCAGCAACGAGAAGTGTCTTTGGAGGAATGACCGCTTAATATATATGTATACGATAAAACAGAATACAATAAAATGACGTTCACTATATGCTGACTCGAAGAGTTCTTTGTTTGTTTGTTTTTTTTTTTGACAAAGATAAGCAAACGGCTAATTAAGGTACCATCCAAATGCCTTTTTTAATTTACGTTTGATTTTATTATGTAAAAGTAATGCGCGGATTGCGAGTCGGATGCTGTTTCACAATTTTCAGAAGCGGTTCGGATGCAGATACAAAGTATGTGGATGCGGATCGGATGTGCATGCAAAAATTTAAGAACATTGCGGATGCGGTTCGAACGTGGATAGGAAGTTCAAAGACCGCGGATACGGATTGGATGCGGATGCCGGAACTGTTATTCGTGCAGGGCTTTATTATTACCGGTCCGAAACCAAGAAAAAAATGCTTCTTTAATAAGTTTTTTGCGTGACACGCGAATCTTCAGGATCACCTTTGTGCGTTCATAAACGCAATGAGATTATCAAAACAGTATTACATAACTTTGAGAACGTTTGCAAAATTTTTGTAACTGATGCTGGGTTTCAATAACTAAAACCTATCCTAATTTTTCTTTTTGTTTTTTTTTTTTTTTTGGGGGGGGGGGGCAGGATTTGCGTTGGGACTGTCATTCCATATGGTTTTTGCTCTCGCTTAGGAGCAATGAGAGCTATTCTTTTTGCGGGAAGGGGGAGGGGGAAGTGGGAGGACCTGGTTGTTCTGCAGTGGTGCCAGGGACATATGACCCTGGTCAGCCGTTTCTACCACCGTGACTAAAAATGGGCGCGAATCAGAGATGGCAAATTTAATTTCAAAGAGTAATTAAAACACATTACTAATTACTCTGAAAACTGCAAAAATGTAATTAAATTACATTACAAATTATAACACACTAGAAGTAATGACATCACATTACAACTACTTTCCAAAAGTAATAAACTTACTTCAACATTACTTTTCAATACATTGAGGCAGTAATTACTGCTCATTTAATTTACAGTATACACGAAATCAACTCTCCTACGTCACGCCGCGTGGTGGCGCGTCGATCGCACTTCCGGTCTGGGTGGTGGGCAGAAGTCGCCGTGCGAGACATGCATTCCTGTGTTCTCTCGGAAGAAACCAGACAAAAAACCTGCCTTCTCGTCAAAATGCTGCGACGGGGCTGTACCAAGAGAGCCTGGAAAGGTTTGAAGATCAGTTTTCATGTGTTTCTGCCCCCTCCGTTTGTCCGAGAACGTGGATAGTAGCCGCGAAAAGGGCAAAGCAGACGCTGTCGAACTACGATTGCTTGTGCGGGCAATACTTCGTGGTCGCCAGATGTATTTGTTTTGTTCCAACATGAACGAGAGAAAACCACCAAGTTGTCCGGACCACCCACGGGTTCAGTGCGTCTTCAAATTCACACGTCCGCCTGATCGTTCGAACTTTCGTCTGCTCTTTCAAACTTCTCTGCTTTTTGACGTCTGCTCGTTCAAACAAAAGCGGCCCGTAGACCAAACTTTGACCCGGTGATTGCAATAAGAAGTAATTGCAGGCCTCAAAAGACTTAAGTAGGCTCGGTGTAAACAGTGGATACAAGATGGTGATCATTGGTACCAGTGGCCATCACCGACTTGTTACGCTTGGTCTGTTCCCGCTTCCGATTTTCAGTATCGACGTCGATCATCGTCGCTACCTTCTACACTTTTGCAGCACGAGTGACGTCGCCACCGGCATCGTGGTTTTGACGTCCATTCTGCGGCGTTCATGCGAATGAATCGCTGCACGTCAAATTATTTACTCGAAGTTTAGCGGCGAAACGGGCGTTAATAATTTCGCTCAGGCGATTGAAGTGGTAAGACATTGCTATGAGGATGTGGAATCGACAATTCAAACGCGAAAAAGAGTACGCATACTCAGACAGACGCCGACAACGTGACATTCGAATGGTTTGTTGACGGGGGACGCGGTGCTTCTTGCCCGTACTCCATTGCGCATGCGTTCGAACTGTCGTCTGCTCTTTCAAACTTGTCTGCTTTTTGTCGTCAGCTCGTTCAAACGACAGCGGCCCGTAAACTAAACGTTGACCCGGTAATTGCTCTAAGAACTATGTGCAGGCCTCAAAACACTTTTGAAGGTTGGTTGGGGTAACTAGGCTAAATGTAACCAGTAGATAAAAGATGTTGATCATTGTTATCAGTGGCCGTCACCAACTTGTAATGCCCGTTCTGCTCTGCGGTTTTCAGTATCGGCGTCCACCATCTCAGCTACGGTCCAAGCTTTTGCAGCCCGAGCGACGTCGCGACTGAAGATAGCGAGCAGAATCTCATCGCGGGAGTCAGGCTTTAGCGCCCAATTTGCGGCGTCCACGTGAAATGAATCGCCGCACGTCACATTATTCACGCAAAGTTTTGCCTCGTTAATTTTGCTGAAGCCGCTCAAGTAGTCAGACATTGTTAGGAGGACGTAGAATCAACAATTCCAACGCGAAAAAGAGCACGGGGGTTCCCACCGACGCCGACAACAACGCAATTCAATGGTTTGTTTATGGGCGACGGCGGGCTTCTTGCCCACCGTCCACCGCGCATGTGCGGCGCCGGTGGCGTCCGCTAGGGGCGCTCCGGTTTGTTTGTAAACATGAGTTGGTGTATAAAAATGCAGATATTGTTTACACCGGAAGAGCATCATGCGCCTCATAGTGAACCATACTGAACAGTCGTCCCGCTGGCGCACACGACAAAGTGTTAAGCAGGATGGATAGCTTCTTCTTTAGATGTGACTCAAAGACAGTTGACTCACCGGTTTCGCCATTCATTCAACAGAGAAGGTCCTTAGTTAAAGGGTGATATGATGCCGTCTTCCTTATTTTTATGAAGTTATAGTACGTGTCAGTAACTTAAGTCGGGCCGTGGGAGCTCGTTCTTAAAAAAGGGATGTTGTTAAGAATGGAACCTTCGGCAACCTTCTTCCGAGTTTCAACGCTGCGGAAACGAGTCCCGAAACGAGTCCCGACGTGTTCAGGACTGACGCCCACCTGTCGAAGGCTGCCCAAAACGTGTCTCAACGTGTCCGTGACGTCAACGGGACGTGTGTGTGTGTGCGTGTGGGTTCGTGCGCTCCGGAAGGGGAGAGAGGCCTGGCCTAACTGCGGAGAACCTTGGCTATGACTCATTTCTGACTACGACGCGGCGGACCCAGCTGCAAAGCACGTGGCGGTCGCACCTGCTGCCCTGGCGGAGAGAGAGGGAGAAAACGGACCCCTATATAAGGCGGGGCGTGAGGGCTCCATTTGTTCTCTTGGATTTGACGACTGTATCGCTACCATGTAATTAAACCGTTCGTTACGTTACCAATTCTCCCACCTCCACTGGACCCCTGGGTTCTTCTCTTCGGGGAATGGTCGTCGTCACGAGCCAGGAAGCTCCCGGACGTGCGGCCTAAGCCCCGCCTCGAACAATGTGAAACGTTTTCCTGCCGACTCGAGCGCAGTCTAATTATTTTCTCCCAAGAGCACTATAGTTGATGCATTCCTGGTCATTCACTTCGAGGAGTATTGCTCCAAAACATCCGAGGAGGCCAAGTTATTGCGCGTTGTTACACAAGGAAACATGATGTTTGTTGGGCAGAAACGTCACCAGTAGAGGAAAGGGACGGCGCGAGCTTCCTAAAATGTGTACTTTCCCAACAAACGGGTAGTGATATCTGCTCATTTGCCTATTCTCGAGTAGACGTCCCAATGAAATGCAGAGATGCACACCACGAGCGACACCTGCTTTGCTCGCTTTTGTCTTTTCCGACTACAAAACGCATCTTTACTTACCAAGGCGATGACTAGGCGCGAAATGTTCTGGAGCCTTGACAAAGCATTTGGAATTTACTATTTATTACAGTCGTTCGTTGTTTTTCACGATTGTCCAAGCTTTCTGATTCACCTTGCTCGACGAAAGAGCAAGGATGGAATCTCCGAGCCCTGTCCTCTCAGGTTTTAAAATGTGTTGAATTCACTAGTGATGTGCTCTTCGCATTGTAGCCTATAAGCCGTTCGCCCCTAAGATGGCAGTGCGGTGGAAGCAACGTGCACGTCGGAACAGTCCCACGTCTCTCTTTCGCCATGTAACTTGTCCTCTCGCTCATAACCACACGCAGAGAAGGGGTCAGGTGATTAAAGGAAGGTGTTTGATTGGTTCGGGTGAGCTCGTAGCTCCCACCGCACTGTCAGCTTAGGAATGAACGAAGTATAGTACCGTCGTGATGACGTGACGCCTTGGATACTTTTTGCCTGGATTTTGTGAGCCGTGGACTTCAGCGATGTCTTTATACGAAGCTTTTCTCCATCCCCTTCACCTTTCAAGCCCGCCTGTGTGTGTCTGTCCTGTTCCTCGTAGAAGGCTTTGCGCTCAGATGGCCGTCGTTTATTTGCTCGATGTCCTTGTCATAATATTCCACTATGCAAAATAATTATTTTTTTTTTGTCTTGAAGCTCGGAACATGAGCTGTCTCATTTGGAATAAACTTAATTTCTAAAGTAATCAGTAATTTTCTCAATATTACTCCCTGAAAGTAAATCTTTACGTTACTAAATTACTAGCCTAGAAAAGTGATTAATTGCATTTCTCATTATCAAAAAAGTAATTTAATATTTGTTTTTCATTTCAGTATTGCCATTACTGCCATATCTGGTGAAAATCTACGCACCAGAAATAACTGTGTTTGCTGCTTTGAACAGTTTCTTTGTTTTCTATAAAGAAACGCTTGTTTGCAGGAAGTCGTTCATTGGGGAGACTAAGAAGAAGAGGCTTTCCGTCAAAGCCCTGCTGGCAGGAGGCCCTATAGCTCTCGATGACATTAACTGACGCAATAGCTGAGACGTTCTCCTTCTCTTGCCTTAAAATCATTTCGTATTTCCTCAGTCTCGGGTTGCTTCAAGATGTTCAATATACACCATCTCACTTGCTGCCTTATGTATCTTGTAGGTAAAGCAAAGCAGGAAAAGTTCCACAAAGTCTTCTCCTCTGTTCACTTTAGCGGAGTGAACGTTGGAGAGTAGGACAATGGAAATGAGAAAACCACCGATCACGGGTTTCTGGGAAGAGCTTGCTCTGCTTTTCCTAACCTGCAACAGGCTATGCCCTCATGGCTGTGCGCTTTTCGGTCAAGCGCGCTGACAACGAGCGTTCACCATACTGTGAAAATCTTGATCATGGCAAACGATAAGTTGCTTCAGTGACAGCTCGTGCTGATGGCCCCATGTGAACACCCCCTATAGGTAGGATAGGCTGACAGCGACACCGTCAAGCTGTGGCGGTAGAGAGAACCGACCTCCACTGTTGCCTCACCATGCTGCGGGCAAGCTTCAAAATTAATTTTAAAGAATATGGCGATGGTCAATGCCTGTGAATGCTTTGTGCCATTTGTTTTAGATCTTTGTTTGAAAAGATGCGGGTGCATATGTCAGCAAGTGCAGCGCATGTAACTACGAACCTACTGCACTCCATGGTGATCCAGTAATCTGGAAATATATTTAGTGAATTGAAGTAACTTGAAAATATATTAAAATTTATTCATGGCTTCAGGATAATATGTCACTATAGTCTCATATACCAAAAGCACTGCTATAATTGTGAGGCAGTAAATTTGGTAGAAATCATTTTTTACGCATCTAAATTGACGAAGGATGCAAATTACTTAATCTACCTGCATGCATCCCAATTGTGTGGCCTTCATGTTGTATCCTTTCCCCACCAGGTACGTTCTGCAAGGTCGGAGGTTAATGTACTGCTCGGTCTTCTGGTACTACAAGATATTTCTTGGGTCAGGCGACCAAGTCGAGTTATTTTTAAATGCAGAAAGCAACAAGCTTTCTCTCTCTCGTGTCCAATTTTGGTGGAACATTTAAGCCATGATTCACGCTCCTGAAATGTGGGACGCGTCTTGTCGGTGTGGATGCACGTAACATTGGATTCCTGAGAAGACGAGTAAAAATGCGCCTGTAAGTGACAGGAAATGGGCGGGTCCACTTTTCTGCTCGCTATATCTCTGAGAAACGGAAACAGGTGACATAAACCTGCATACGGTACGTTATTAAGCATGCAGATTTCCTCCTATTTTTTCCCCGAAATCGTCATTCAAAAACAAAATGAAAATAAATCTGCGTCGGACGAAAAGTTGATATCGGCAGGGTCACACCTTTCTCGCGGCGCGACGCAAATATAAATATTCTCGCAACTCTGAACTCCTCAGATTTGTATACTTTTAGAGACGAACAAGTATATATGAGTTCAGTGAAGTGAATGGGTGATTCAGCTCAAACAGTACGAGTGTTCTCTGCGCTTTGATGAAGCGAGTGATCAGAGAATTTGGAGAATTACTGAATAATTGTTTCCAGTATAGATACAGTTGACTAAAAACAATAAAAGTTGAATTCTGCGACTCCTTTATCAAAACTATAAAACTGAATTACGAGATGTCGAAATGTATTATTTTAATTAAGTTATTTACTGCACCACTTTAACTGGTAAACATGATTTTTTTTGTAGAAAACTCCAATTTCTACCCTTCAGGATATTAAGAATCCGTAATATTTGTTCACCACTTGATTACAAAAAACACATTTGTAATTTTTTAGTTCAGTGAAGATATAATTGCATGTTAACTTCAGGCTAAATATACCAAATTCGACACATAGGAGGACTCAATTCTTGCGAAGGACAACTCTTTTGTAAGAAAAGGGAGCAGAGCTTTCCGCCCGTAGATCTTTTTTTCTGGAATACAGTTGGTTGGGCACGTTGACTTCACGCTGATTGTATTGAGAAACATAGTTGTATTTTTTTTAGTAAATTTGGTGGTTTATTTGTCTGGATTATTATGCCTAGGTGTGCGTAAATGTCGCGTCTGTAATTTCTAGGCGTTCTCAAGTTTGTTTGCTACAACGTGCGCAAAAAATGCGCCTGCTCACTTCGTAACTGGGAAATGTTAACAAGTGCGATCATAAAATGAGGCTGGAGATAAATTAAAATAAATAATATCAGTACTCAAATCAATGTCCCAAAATCTGGATTGCCGATGTCGTTGCACGGTGGTCCGTATCGTTAATTTGTCATTAAGAAACTTTGGTCTTTATTGTTTAAAGTTAATGGGAAAGCAAAGTCGCAGATGTGAATGTTATGATTTTATTACGCATTATTTGCGGAAATCCTCAAGACCATAGCCACAAAAACGTACAATAAAACTGAAAATTTTAATATTACTAAATCGTCACTTTTGAACAAAAAATGTCTGCTTTTGTACGCTATCTCGTTGCCACGTTTTATATTAAGAAAGTGTAAGCTACAATTACCATACCCGTTTCTTCTTGATGCCATCAACGTACTGCAAAATATAATGAACACATCTTGTTTTTTTTTTTTTTTATAACAACGTAAATCGGGTGCTCAGAACTTGGAATATGTTTTTTTAAATGTAATATTGAGGTATAAACAAAATAAATCATTTCATATTACAGGTTCGTTTAAAATATGTACACTACTGTGCAGAGAGAAGTGTTCGCATGTATTCGCCGGCACTCAACCCTTCCACCGGGTAAACTGCTTTCTTGACGGTTAAATCTGTTAGTTTTCAGTTCGTTCGCGGGAAGCAGATGGACGAAAGTTCGGTGAGTTCAACCAAATTGATTGTGCAAAACAAAATCTCCAGAACAACAACAAAATCAATGAAACACACAAGCCAAATATCGCACTCCGCAATAACATCTCACAAAACAAATGGAGATTAAGTTTAGTTTAATTGAACTACCAAAAGGAGGTAGAATCTAGATGCGTTTTTTTACGTTATGAAACACTGACAAACAAAATTTATTCCTGGTTTCACTGATTACAACATCAACAATTCGTGCCACGGTAAGTAGACCACACTGAGTCTCCATTCTTGTTCTATCCCAGAGGCCGTAATTTGAAGTGTATGCAATGAAAATCGGAATTGCAGCATGCCTATGCGAGCGCTAAATTTATGTAGTGACTTTTTATTGTTGTAAAAATAAATTGTAAAAACGAAAAAAAAACACGCAGGTATAATTTTTTTTTTTTTTTTTTTTTTTCAGCGGGTCCGTTGAATCTACTCGGCTTGCAGCTGCACTGAGCAAGAAACAAGGGCTAGACGGCGAATCAGTCGAGCCTGTCTGGCATGCCCCGGTCCCATTCGACGGCGCCTGTAACCTTCCATCATCGACGTCGCCGCCGCCATTGGCCGGTCGCCGGCAGGAGACCCTGCAATTAATGTCCACTCCGTCATCTTAGTCGTACACGCGCGGAGCTGCGCGCCGCGGGGGAGCGGGCATTCCTTTCCCTCCCGTCACTCTCCTTCGCGAGCCCTTTCCGAGAGCATCCTTGGCCAGCTTCTTGGTGCCTCTACGTCTGGCTGACGCTCGCATTCATAAGTGTTTCGCGATGGATTTGAGATACATATGCGGCGCGAAAGCGTGGCGCGACGGTTCGTGCAATTGGTGCGCGTTGTGGCACGTGAAAGGTGGTGCGTGGTACGAAGCTGGGACAAGTGTGTCTCGGTAATATGAACACCTCCGTCCCGGGGAGGATTTAATGGAAGGGAACGGGAGGCGAACAATTTTCTCCATATTCCATATTGTCCATATTAACAAAGAGCTACAAGGGCAACTTTATAAATAAAAAAAAAAACACGACATACACCACCTTTTCTTTAGAAAGAAATGTTTAGATTTTGGTAAAGTGGCAATTAGTAAATCAGCAAAATCAATTTGGCAACGCTTCGCTAATGACGGGACATCCGTCCGTAACATCAAATATTTGCAACTTCCCCAGTCTCCTGCAGCCAAAAAGCCTGACCCAGAAATCCGCCCTTACCTCCGCTTCCTCCCAAAAGCGTCCACTATGCGAGTCGTCTGTAATAACGAGTCGAAAGTTCTTAGATCTACCCAGTTCGTACTAAAAAAATGTCGATATAGGATGAGTGTGCATATTAACAAAGTCTATGTTAACGAGACATGACTCTAAAAGAGCACCAAACCTGTGGAGAGCACTGGATGTGCTCATTATAGGGATTTACTATCATAGCTGTGGAGGTAAAGGGTCGCTCACGCAGAAACATGCATGTCACCGCTTTTGAGCACGCAAAAGTTTTTTCCCCGAACGGGAATGTTTTTTGTTTGTTTTTTACCGTATTTGATTGTTTCGGAACACTTTTGAGTGCCTTTCATTCCGGGAATATTTAAACTGAGCATTTCAATACCAAGTATGTCAAGTGCAACAGTGGTGTAGTCGCTTGACGGGCTACCCATTACTGTTGTAAAACGACGGATGCTGTTAAAAGATGCCATTTCGAGAAAATAAACGGACGCATTTAAATTGTCAATAATCGTATGTCCTTGCCGCAACGCGCTTGGCGGTCTAATCTTGGGATCATTTATTTTCATTGATGAATTGATCAAAACAAGCTTTCATCGTCGTTCTTACATCCCCGCATATATACTCTCGGTAATAAAAATAAAACATGCCAATTTAATATTGCAGTAGTGGTGCACTCGCCGCTGATAAAAGTATTAAAGAAACAAAGGCTCACGAATATCAGGGGTTGCCGCATAGAAATGAGCATGAAACTAAGTGCATGAGAAAATAAAATAAAAATCTTTCACGCTCCCTCATGTTAATAACATTGCTGACTTGCCTACAACCTTATGCATGCTGACGGCCGCGTGTTTTGTGGCCCGAAATAGACACGAAACAAGCATTACGCTCCCGAGCAGCATCGCTGTGGACAAACCTTACGGTTGTGACTATTGTTTAGTGGAAATTTATGGTCTTTTCGGTGCCGATGCCAATGTCGCCATCTATCGGCCGGCGCGATAAGCACGTGCCCGTCTGCGTGTTCGCCAGCGTTGCTATGGGATACGGGGCCATTGATCAATACCAACGACACGTATATGGCGGGGCGGCATTTATTATGATTTTAGAACAAACACGCGAGCCCGTTCCACGTCGACAGGAACAGCGGTAAACGCATTAAGAATAGTTTAGTATTTATTCTTTTTTTTTTTTCTCCCTCGAGAGCACTTAGGTTTGATTAGTCTGTAGCTTTTATCTGCGCCGAGGAGAAACGATATAAAAACTGACAGTTTCGGGGCAAAATACATCGCCTTTGTTCCTACATAAATGCTGAGGTTTTGGTTTCTGGCACCTCTGATTGAACCTTAGTTATACTCGAAATTGTAACGAATACCACTCTTTTATTTCGCAACAAATGATTGGATGACTTCGGCCATGAACTCACGTAACATATAGCGGCTGTTTCATGAAAAACGCTGTTTTTCGCACTGCCATAACACTTGTAAGAACGCCTTGGACCGCTTGTTTTCGTTGTAAGTATTGGTTTGCGAATGCTGCTTCGAGTCTAATAGACGGATGTAATAGACGGATGTCATCTATAGCTTTGACAATGCAAAAGGGTGGGTTTTTCTGGCAATCAGAAAGTTAAGAATTACGCAGTGCTATTCGATTCTAATAACTACTCACGAACGCTCAGTTGTAAAGAATCACGTCGTTGTTGTACAGCAATGACCATCGGATTGATTTAGATGCCGTAGATAAAGAAAATTATCAATTATGTCTAATAGAGCTCGACCGCTGACCGGTAACCACACGGTATACCTACTGGAGAAACGGATGCGTCGTAGCATCATCTTCGCATAGAACGTTCGAGCTAGTTGTTGGAGGAACTCTGCAAGATCCTAACAAATGTTTTGAAGCATCGTCATCGTTCAGTATTTTTTTTTTTTTTTGTAGCTTAACATAAACAACGCAAACAGGCGAAAAGGTTCTCGTTGATGACTGGCCAGGTCATCGCCCGTTGGCTCACATGGATCTCCGATCCAATCCAATCTGGCGCATACGTGTTTGTAATGCCCAAAGAAATAGACAAATTACGAGTGGTTGAGCCAGAACGCAGATGGACTTCGTGCTATTTATTGAAAAAAGTATAACGTACCAGTAATACGCCCACTTTTGAAGGAATAAACCCGAGTCAGGCTATATATATACATACATCGAGTAACCATCCCATACAAAAATGTCCTATGGTCGGCTATAGAAAATTCTTTGTATGGTCGGCTTTAGCTATTTGGCCCAATTAGCTAAAGAATTTTCTATGGCCGTCTTTAGCATTTTTTATGGTCGCCTTTATGGGCCTCTTTAGCTTTGTCTATGGTCCCTATCGCTGTGCAGCCATAGCGCTCTTTAGCTTGTCTAATGGTTGGCTAAAGACTTCACTATGGCTTTCCCTATAACTCTCTTTAGCCAGCAAACTCTAAAAAAAAAAAAAAAATTGTTTTTCTTCTTATGAGCGCTACATGGTATATGTACATACATCTCCGAACACAGAGAATACACAGAACACACGCAGAACACTACCCCACACAACAGCGACAACGCAGAGCCACCGGGCTTTTCTACATATGCTATGTTCGCACTACCTGTATATATGGCAGTCTAATTTTTGAATCCGACTTTGCCGGTGACCCATTATTTGTCGCAAAAACACGGAGAGGCGGAGCAAATATTACTCGTACTTAATACATTATTTGAATTGTCTCTTGGAATAGCCCCCATCTCTTAATTCAAAATCCTGAAAAAAGCAAATGTAGGATCATTAGGCTAATTAACTAAAATTTATTAATTATCTTTTTAATAAGTTTCATGAATCACTTTGACAATGCAGTGATGACATGAAGTACACTGGTGCTGAAGATTGCAATCAAACTATTGCTTGATTGCAGTGTTCGGCGCGAGTGTAATTTATTTTCACTTTTGGGGGGTAATAATTCATTTTAATTGTTGCACAAGTATTTCAATGGATTTTTCAAACAAACAATATTACTGGTTTTTCCGACTCGATGCAACAGCAGAGAAGATATCTTGGGTCATGGTTTGTCACCGGCATTACAGAAATTCAGTATTGCTTTAATTTTCTAGCGTGGAGTGTTTTTACTAAAAGTAAGCGCCGGAAAGAAAATTTATTGGTTCTTAGTCTTTAGACCCGGGGCCATAAATTTTTCTATAGACGCATAAAGACAATTTATTGGTTTCCAGTCTTCTAACTCGGGGCCGAAGAATTTTCTATAGGCGGGTAAAGAACACTTATTCGTTCTCTGTCTTTAGACATGGGGCCATATAATTTTCTATAGGCATCTAAAGAAATTTTGTTGGTTCCCAGTGTTTAGACACAGGGCCATAAAATTTTCTATAGGCATCTAAAGAAATTTTGTCGGTTCCCAGTGTTTAGACACAGGGCCATATAATTTTCTATAGGCATCTAAAGAAATTTTGTTGGTTCAGAGTGTTTAGACACAGGGCCATATAATTTTCTATAGGCATCTAAAGAAATTTTGTTGGTTCCCAGTGTTTAGACACAGGGCCATATAATTTTCTATAGGCATCTAAAGAAATTTTGTCGGTTCCCAGTGTTTAGACACAGGGCCATAAAATTTTCTATAGGCATCTAAAGAAATTTTGTCGGTTCCCAGTGTTTAGACACAGGGCCATAAAATTTTCTATAGGCATCTAAAGAAATTTTGTTGGTTCCCAGTGTTTAGACATGGGGCCATATAATTTTCTATAGGCATCTAAAGAAATTTTGTCGGTTCCCAGTGTTTAGACACAGGGCCATAAAATTTTCTATAGGCATCTAAAGAAATTTTGTTGATTCCCAGTGTTTAGACACAGGGCCATATAATTTTCTATGGACATCTAAAGAAATTTTGTCGGTTCCCAGTGTTTAGACACAGGGCCATAAAATTTTCTATAGACGGTTAAAGACAATTTATTGGTTCCCAGTCTTTAGACTTGTGGCCATAGAATTTTCTATAGGCGGGTAAAGAAAATTGATTGGTTCCCAGTCTTTAGGCACAGGGCCATAGATTTTTCTATAGCTGGCTGTAGCTGTCTTTATGGATTTCTATGGCCGACCATAGAGGGCCATAGGAGGTGATAGCATGCCATATAATTTTCCATAGACGACCATAGACCATTTTTGTATGGGATAGGTCTTAGTACCACCTACGCTTGGGCTCCTAGCATACTCAAAACTACGAGTGTTAGTTATTCTTGCCGGCGTATGGCCTGCAGGGCAAAATGCCATGTAAATTTCTGAAATACCGGTCGTGATCCTATGGTTCGTTGTATTTTTTTTTGTTATATTGTCTTTACGGCCATCACATAACATCTACATCTGTGCAATGCCTTAAATGGCTGCCATTGAAGCGTAAGCTATCGATCATGTGATTTTCATTTTAAATGCATGATCTTAACAAAATGACTCGTCGATAAAGATAATTCGACAAAACGATCTCCAATAGTCCGATGTTTCTTTGTCTTTAAATTTTAATTCTGTGTAATGGTGTGTTTTTGTGTTTTTTTTTTTTTAACTAAAGTTAGACTTTTAAACTGTGTGCATCTTGAGAATGCAACATTTCTTTCTACATTAAACCTCTATAGAGTAAAGACTCGTTGTTATCCACACAATATTTGCTGGGAGCATTCACTTCTTCATTGTAATTACTGAATGCTAAACATGGCGCTGCTGATGTTTTTATTAAGCTTGGTGAACTCCAGGATGTGTATATAAAAGCAAATGGGTGCAAGACTGTCCTTAAGTTTTTAAAGATGCAACAATCGGGATATAAAACTAGTAAGTTTACCTCAAGGGAGGAAGACAAGACAACAATGGTGCCATTGCTTGTTCCTGAATTAAGTCTGACAAGGCATTACTCTAAAACTGTCATGCGAGGTCTGAAAATTGAATGTAAATTTGGAAAATTAGTGAGCTAAAATTGAGCTTCTTCACCGTGCTTTGCCCCGGACAAAAAGGAAAGAACACTCCAGTTAGCAGCACTGAAACCTGGGATGAAGACCTGACAGACGCAGAATTTGTAATCGTCCGCGACAAGTGCAAAACACATGTTATAAAAAAAAGGAAAAAAAAGCCGAAATACAAAGTCACTAGGAGGCACCGAATGTGAACGAAGGCTCATTCCTTTCTGAGAAGCGTCAGAGTTATCACTTTGGGTTCTGCCGGGCATCCGCTATGGTTGGTTACACCGAAACCTCTCGCCGCGAACCGGCTCAATAATACTACACTTCCACCTCTCCCCCCCCCCCCTCCCCCCAAAGTTAGGAAGAGGCTAAGTTTAACCCGAGACAAAAGGCATGCATATGTGACTCATTCTTGTGTGGGAGGGAAAAAAATGTTTCCAATCAAAAACGTACAAGTTAAAACAAAGGTTCGTGTCATCCCCCTCAAAGCAAAGGAATTTAAACCGCGGTGACACTGTTTGTGACTGTTATGTCAACTCCATATGTGGCTGGCATACAAAGGTGGACGCGGCTTTTTTGTGTGTGTGTGCACTAGGGAAAGTCTCCACTAGTATATCGGAAAAAAGCTCAATGGTCAATGACAGTGTAGGAGACGGAGAGTGAGGCTTACTATCTACAGATATTTTGCTTCATGATTGGAGCTTCGTCGTCTTAAAAGTAGGGCTGAGTGTCGATTAAAAAATTTAATACGATTAACGGCTAACCTCTAAGAGGTTTTCATTGATTAGTCGTTTGTGTTGACTACGAAGCATAATGAATACAAAAGTGTAAAACGTCACATTTTAGCGCAATAGCTTTTAGGAGCTCGTGTCGCAGAAAATCTGGCGTCGGCGGGACCGAAAATTTCCATAATGCAACGCGCGCAGCCACGTGTGACGTCATACATGATGTCACGCGTGTGATGTCACACGTCGCTGTGACGTCATGACCCTATCGATTCGGTAAATTTGGCGGGAAAATAATCCGCTAAATTTAGCGGGTCGATAGGTTCATAACGTCAAAGCTACGTGTGACGTCACGCGAAATGTTACATCATGTGACGTCACGTGGCACGTGACTCTTCCGTCTAAATTACGCACACACGCTTGCCGGGCTTGGGAACGAGCACGGGTTTATAGACCTTTCCAAAAAGCGCCTTCTGCGCGCTGCCATCTTTGTCTGCTGAGCTGTGGAACGCCTTCTGAACATGCGCTGTTGGTCTGCTGTGCGGTATATCGGATGCTGCGCATGCGTCCACAGCTCAGTGACTCAGCATTTTCCGCCCGGGCGCTTCGTTCGAGACTGCCGCTGGAAAGGTCTATATGAGAAGGCTTTCCGAACGGGGCCCGATAACGCTATCGCGTTCTTCACTTGAAGGCCAACGACCAGACTCGAGATTCTGCAAGGCAGAATATCCTTCTCACCAAGGGGGAGGCGGAAACAGGCATCGGTGGACAGGGTAGAAGGAGAAAGAGGAGGAAGAGGGGGAAAAGTGGAAAGCGCGAACTGGTCGTCGGTCTTTAAGGGAGAAGATTAAGCGTCCCCCGGGTTTTTGTTTATATTATTGCTTGCTATGTCATCATTGGCGAAACGTACAGATTTGTTTGAAACTTGACGCTGTACCGCTCACACAAAAAGAAAAAAAAAATCACGGGCGAAGCAATTTAGAAAAGTACAATTTTTACGATATTGTCAAATGTTTGAATCCATCTGGATGTAAATCACGGGAAATTCTAAAGTTTTTTGTTTCTCGAAAGATAACAGTGTTTTTTTATAAAATGAATAAATGTCAGCGAGTTGAAAAACAGGCATTTTAACTTACTCCTTGAAATGTGTAAATTAGATTCCAACTTATTAACTTGCTAAAAAATATTAATCGCGATTGATCGGCTATTGAAACCTTACGTGACTCCTTATGCCACGTAAGATTCCAATTGATTAATCGGAAGGTTGATCAATCCATTGTCCAGCTTTACTGAGAAAAAAAAAAGAAAATACAAGAAAATTTAGCAACTTCAGGTGCCCTTACACGACCGCCAGATGTACAAAAACCGGTCTCCTTCAAAGTTTCAAAATCAACACTTCACAAGCTAGGCCTCCGCCCCCCCCCTCCCCCCTCCCCCCCCCTCCCCCCTCCCCCTAACACAAAAAGTGAATATGGATCATGGAATATCAGCATTACCTATAAATCAGAGTGAGGAGCAAAATCACAGGGAGTTACGAATACGTAGAATCATGTTCCCACCACAAAATTCTTTGAAGCAACAAATTACTTGTTTCAAGTTCCACTACAAAAGCTAAAATTGCAAAATTTAATCCTAACAAAACCCAATGTGAATTACGTCTTCCTTATAGCACATAAAACTGCGGAATTTGCAACCCTTATTATGATCGCAAACAAATTGTCTCAAATACTGCGTAAATGTTGCAATGCTCACCGCTTGTAAAACATCTACAATAATCGGTCGTGAAATATTCACGTACCGCTCTCCCGCAAAGTGGTTGCATGCATGAACAGCAATTGCTTATGAACGCGATCATTCAGTTGGTTCTTAGTTCTTTAAAACAACAACGTAAGCTTAATTAACCAGCTAAACAAACAAAAAAAAATAGAAATAGAACACACACTTTTAATGTTTAAGTGCCTTAGTCGTTCTGTTAACGCTGTTGCTTTTAGTAAGAAAAACGTGCAAACTTTGTTACAAAAAACACACAAAAAACAAGACATAAAAAGGCTTTTTGTTTTTACTTTCAGTAAAAAATTAAAAACAAAATATTGCAGACCTTTTTTTTTTTTTTAAGCGACACTTTAAAAGCAAGTACGCAGCAAGTGTGCTGGTTGTTGCCTTCAGGTTAACGTATCACGTATCGCTGATTGCGAATGAACGTAGAACTGTAATCAGTGGCGTCACAAGGTGTAGGCGTGGGGAGGGGGGCGAACCGCCCCGGGTCCAGCGATCCGAGGGCTGCCGCGGCGGGCGACAAGCCAGGGGGGGGGGGGGGGGGGGGGGAAGGAGGGGTGGTTGTTCCGGTGATTGACTAGTGGGAGGGGCGGGGGGGGGGGGGGGGTCGTGTCCACCGGCCCGGCTGCCGCTGACCCTAGTTACGGCACTGACTGTAATTAACCATACGGAACCACTAAATCTCTAGGTATAGGCTCAATTGCCCTGTCGGATTTAAAAATGGAAATCCTGGAAGGATTTGCAGGCAAGTTTCAGGACTCTGGGGATTTTTAGAGGTAGCCCAAAGCTAGTGCGTGCTTAACACCCACAAATGTTTTTTTTTTTTTTTAAGATAACTTGCTGTTGCCCTTGTCTGAAAAAAAAAAAATATTAATAGAAAGACAAATCCGCACAGAATCATGCAGGTTTCACTGATGACCGTATACAGTGTGTAATATGTTCGACCAGATCTCAGCCACGGACTAG
The DNA here is from genome assembly GCA_013358835.2 of Ixodes persulcatus. Lineage (NCBI taxonomy): Eukaryota > Metazoa > Arthropoda > Arachnida > Ixodida > Ixodidae > Ixodes > Ixodes persulcatus. The sequence goes on from JABSTQ010011253.1 coordinate 1,843,776, forward strand.
TTAGAGCTCTATACTAAATCACAGAATTAAGTGCACACGCTCTTCGTCTCTTTTCACTGCGCGCTTTATCACAGATATACCTACGTAAACACACGTTGACGCTTTCGCGGAATTGGTCGCCCGCTCCAGAACTAATCGCGACAATGTGTGCGCTAGCCTGGCGAACACTTTAATTACAAATACCGAATTTCTTTCGGGCTATTCGGTCGTCGCCCGGTGACCTTTTCGTCCCTGGCTGGCACGGGCGGCGCAGGTACCACGAAAGAGTTTACAAGTGTAGCGACAGCAAAAGGAACAAGAAACGAAGCAAGGGGTCCGCCCGGGGTACACACGCACAGCAGCGCACTTTGGCTAATGGCTGTCCAAACCAGGCCGTCAGACAGCGACGGCGCCAAGTCCCTCTGTCACCCCGGATTGAACGCACATCCATCTGAGCGCGAATCACGTCCCGGATGTGCAGCCTGCCCTATCGACATCACGTCGCCTCGGCAGCGGCCTGTTTCGTTCGTGCACTGAGCCGAGAGGCGGTCGGGCGAGGTTATATATAAGTATAGAAGAGTCTGACCGAAGCTAAAAATTCGACGCTGCTCCGCGGTGGTCATGAGTCCGGGTTCCGCTGACAAATTTGATCACGCTATTGGTCCCCTTGGAGGCGCTCGCTGCCTGTTTTGGCAGACGTGCCGAGTGCCGAGTTGCGTTGTCCGATACCGTGCACAGACATGCGGGTACAGTTGTTCGGAGCTGGTTGTTTTTGTTGGGCCAAAGTGTTGAACGTCGATGCTTTCACAAAGGAAAAAAAAAAAAAGCAAACAAGAGCCAGAATTGCATGAGTGGACTTGAGGTTTCCGTGTTATGTGGTATCGTGTAGCTACTGGTTTTATTCTGGTTTTCAGGGAAGCTCTTGAACGTAAGTTTTGTTGATTTTGGGTCACACCTAACGAGACTTTCTTTACAAAAACGGACTTAATTGTGAAATAAATGTACGCAATCGGAGTTTATTATCTAGAAAAGAAAAAAAGATAAAACCAAACTCCAAAAAAGAGTTTCCAAATTTCAAGAAAAATGAACTCCGAAAACATGTAACCCTATAGGCTTACGTAAACGCGCCTCAGTGATTCACGCGCTAGACTCTAACCGGCTCCCAGATTTGTTTACCCGGTAGCGTAAGTGAATCTAGGAGTCGGTTAAAGGCTAGCGCGTGAAACACCCAGGCCTGTTTACCTATGTCTGTAGCTTCCGTATTTTCGGAGTTTATTTTTCATGAAATTGAAAGGCTGTTTTTCGGAGTTTATTTTTTTACCAAAATATCAGATTTTATAGGGTTTTATTTTTATTAAATTTTTAATTCTCCAGAAATCAAAATTTAATGTCGCTTTGTTCCCGATTTCCGTTCTTAAATTTCGTTCTAAATTTGTAAGGACTGTCCAGTACCAAATGATGTTTCTTCAGCCGGATTTCGCGTTAAAGCCCTTGACATTGGTAATACCAACTGTTCCACAACAAAACTTTAAAACAAATGGTGCTTGAATCAACGTCCAAACAAACCTACACTGATGTCGCATGGACCCGGGGAAGTGGTGGAGGGAGTAGAAGGTTCAACTGCATATCCCCTCATTGCAATAAAGTATACGGTACATGTTTATAACTTCGGATTTATCCAAAAACGTGAGCCCCCCCCCTCTACCAATCTTTCTGAACCCCGTAATCCAGGCGATGTGACGTCCATGAAAACGCACCAGCAAGAATGTCGAAATTGGCCTGTCGACTTACTCCGCAAGCTTTTCCGAATGCGCGACCCGGTGAGTAAACCAGGTTTTCACGTGAGAAGCAAGATCTGTTTCCCAAGAACGCAAGCGTCACCCGCTATCTGCACCTTTCTGCATATCTTTCTTTTTGCCTCTTTCTCTCTGCCTTCCTCGCGTTCTCACTAAAGACAAAACAGTTTTATTTCGAGTCTTATATAGAGACCGACAAAACGAAACTCTTGACGCCAATGCGGCCGACGTCGTGTACTCCTACCGTTTTTTCTCTTAAAGCTTCCGGTGAAAATCGAATTTAAGGGTTGCCGAGCTCTTCTGCCCTGTTTTCCGGTCGCCCGGGCAGTGCCAGAAAATGTGCGAGTCCTCGTCCCAACCCTCTTCTCTTTTCGGCGTTCTTCCACCGGCGAGAAGCACTCATGGAAATTGATTCTCCATGCGCTAAGTAAAACGCTGCTTTTGAAAAAGCAATATAAACAAAAGAAAACAAAAGAGGTGAGCAGTTTGAAAAAGAGAAGGCGCAACACACGCTCAATGCCAATACAAGGTCATGTTAGTTTGAATCGAAGTTTTGGATTGATTTATCGGAGCCAAAAATATTCTCGAGCAGTGCAATATAGCAACGCAAGATACTGAACGGCTTAGCTATAAAATCAGACTGAGGTAGTAAAGAGAGAGATAGCAATAAGCTTACTTTTCTTTTTTCATTTTTCTGCCATAATCCTTTTGGATTTGTTTTTTAATGTGCGTGAATACTGAAGTTAAAATAATCATTTTTTAAACAAAACGAACCTTTTCAGTCTTGCTTTATGAGTATTGCATGTTTTTGTCCCTTAAAGGGAAACTAATGCAAATATCTATTTGAGAAAAAAGAAACTTCAATCGTTTTTATTTTATTTCCTGCAGGTTCACGAGTATCAAAATTTTATTTCAGATTGATGCGCCAAGTAGCCACAACAGCACTTTCAAAATGGAGCTGAAGCCCCTCCTTCCGGCGCGTTCGGTGGAAGGAGAGAAGTGTTACGTATTACATAGATATCTCAACAATCCCGCGCTTTCCGCGTGCATTACCCAAGCGATTAAAAGACGCTGCATGCGTTCCCTCACAAGCACAATCGCAAGATCGTTGAAACCTCTAAGTATGACGTCACACCCAGCCCTTTGTTTTTTTTCGGTTTTTCTTGCGTCTATCGACACGTTCGGATAGATTGCGTGTGGTATTCAAGTCTACCGGACAAAAAATACGCTAGAAATCACCTCTAAGTTTTATTTATTTTTTTTTCAAAAAGTTATTTAGCTTTTTCTAAAACTCATTCTCATTCTCCGAAAGAAATTGTTTGTATTTATAAATAAATATATAATTTTTTTTGTTTTTACGGATAATTAAAAATGATAAAGAGTCACATTTCAACATGTTCGTTATGACCATCGTACAAAATACAGATTGTATGTGATCTCAACTACAGTGTTCGTAATCGTAACTTTGAAAGAAGCCCAGATCTTCACCTCTTTTAGTTCTACAGGGCATTCAGATATATGCGTTGAATAAAAAAAATTTCCTACGACACCTAAACACTTCTTATGAGCATGAATGTCGTTCTTCCGCTCCCTTAGTTCGTCTGCGGCGTACTGACCAGGACAATCACATTGCGCTACTGCCGAGGTAGCTGCCGACGGCCGAGCGTGCGCACTCGTGAGGTGGCCGCGCTACGCTGAGCTCGGCCGTGCAACCTCTACGGTGTTTGCCCGTGCGGGCTCTGCTCCCACTTACCAGCGACCGGGCCGCTGCGTGCGCTGCGCCGCCATAGAGAGGGTTTCTCTGGTGACGTTCCTTGGAACTACGCCGCGCGAGAGCCAATGGGAGCCTCGTTCCTTGAAGCTATGATGCGCGCCAGCCAATGGGAGCCTATTCATGAGATGTCTGCTACAGACGACAGGCTTCGCTCCATTTGAACAGGGGAAGGTGCCGTTTCGCGCGGCTACAAAAGCTGATGACGTCGGTTCATTCCGTGGAACAATTAATGCTTTCGCATTAGAAGTTCGCAACAAAACGAGATGAGCGGCGGACGCCAGAAGGGACAAACATCGAAATGAAATCATGAGAAATTAGTAGCTATCTCCCGATTTCGATCGGAAAATTATATTTTTTATTCTCAAAGCATTTTGCCGTTTGTACACTGCATAAAATTGTTCGTGCGTACACCACATTGGCACTTTTCTTTTTCATTTTATCTCGAAATTTGATTGGCCGGCATAAAACTTTACTATTTAGGTTAGTACTCCAATGAATACTTTCCACCAGACCGGTAGTCATATAATAATTCTGAAAGCAAAAAAAAAAAAAAAAAAAAAAAACCGGTGGTCGCTTGTTTGCGCTAAAGGCCCGTTCACACTCTTGCGACCTCTTAAAACTGGGTTCCTTAAAACATCTTACAACGAGAGGACACACTGGCGCCATCTATTGGGTAGCAGTGTAAACTTGGCGGTCCGGCATATTTTTATAATTCTCTCGCGCATCATCCTTTTTTTCTTGGCTCGAAGAACTTTTTTCAACGTCATAAACGAGCCTTTCTTCTAGGATTACGCACAATTGACCTCGGAAATCCCGCGAAACCTTCGCTCTTGCGAAATGCAGTTCCAGGGTCACCACATAGATCGCGCCAGAATGCCAGTGTGTTCCCTCCTGCTAAGAAATTTTAAGAAGTTATAACAGATCTCGTCTCTCTCGGTCCTACTCGGTTGCAAGAGTGTGAACGGGCCTTTACAGTGTTGCTTAGTGAACATGTTTCATAACGCGTACATGAAACTAGACACAGAATCGCATCGCTACTATCTCGTTCACCGCGCGCGCGTGCTCGAAACGGACAGCAGAGTTAAATACAAAGGGTCTGAATTTTCGTGACCAGCAAAAAACTTCTTCCGGTGTCTGGCGGCTGGCACGCTAGACAGGCCCGATGGTCTTCTCTCCAGAGTTGGGCTAATGATGTTCTCAAAGATCGATGTGGACTTTTAATAATGCCCCAACGCAAGGAGGTGACACACAAAGCATGGGGGGAGTCGACCAGATCCCGTTTATAGATCTCCGCTTTCGATCGCTTTCGATCGCTTGCAATGCGGTCGCCTGTGCCGCCATTGTTCGCGAGCAGCCCCGTCACGCTATACACCTTTGCTCTTTATGCGCTCAGTTGCAAACTATCTTCCTTCTATCTTTCTTTTATACGGCTTTCAGTATTACTATCTGCCCGAGACACACATTTTATGTGTATACAGTATTGAATGGTGTTTCCTAGAAAGGCTTTTAATAACACTGTATATGGTTAGCCTCTTTCGCCAACTTTTCGTGGTCAAGATGAACCATGTGGGACCGCCTGGCTACATATTGAAACCAGAAGTAGTACTTAGTTTCAAAAACGAAATGGTCACAGTCAGTTTAGCATGGTCGGACAGATACGAGTAGGTCGTGTCTAAAATTTTAGGTATTTGAATTTTAAGGAAAATGTTTCGAGGCAATGTCTTGCAGTGTATATTTCTTGGGTGGACCTACATTTAATTGTGCTGCACAGCGTGTAAACACGTTAAAAGTAATTCGCGAAACATCACAACCGAACATCTTAAGCAATATATCCATCGGTCCATGGTACTTTTAAGCATTGATATTGAATTATCCTAAGACCATCAGAAACCTGTCTGATGTCATGTGCAGAATTAAGAGGAAACAGTGTAAGTTGTGTTACCACGGCACAATGTTTTGGCTACATCACAGTGCGGGTCAAAACGTTAGCTATGTACATTATCAAAAGCCCATCGATATGACGACGGATATCAATGAAAAGAAAGGTATACGACAGGTGAGCTGGTGACGGCATGCTAGAAGAAACCTGGACCATCTAGTGTGCACATATGTGGTCTGCTTCTTTTGTAACTTTAGTTCTTCTTGCTTTCCATATGTGCATAGGTATGAAATTCAGAATTCCCGATTAATTTAGCCAATTCAGAAGTTTTAAAAGCATTCGATTGACTTTCAGGAGGAAGATAGAGCTACACACGTTTGCTTATATAACATTCTAGACTGTCGATATCTGCACAGACGCGTCACTTGTTAGAGTGCCAATCGTTGGTGGTTCGAAGGAACAAGAGTTTCAGACATGTCTTATGCGTCCACATATTTTTTTTTGTCCCCAGCATCTGGTTTTAATATGTCCTGGAACATGCAGTAAAATTCAGCAGTGTTATTCCTAATAATATTAGATAAACATTTTGGACGTATATCTTCATCACACCTAATAAGGCAGGTTCTTTTAAGAATTTTGTTAATGAAAGAAGATAGTGAACTTATAAAGGTGCTGTGGACCTAGCGGCGATGTACACCAGATGGGTGCCTTTTTTAGTGCAAATCCCGTCATACTCTTTCCATCGACTCTGATTGAAGGAAACGAAAACTTTTAAGCTGCATTTTTTAAAGCCTAGATACGTTGGCGATGTCATAGCGAAATATATTCCCCTCAGGAAAATATATTTATCTACTTCTTTGCATTGGGTGCGAGAGGATACACGGGGAATTACAATGAAAATACTTCAACCTTCTCAGTGTATTTCTGAAAAGAAATTAAGCTCTTAGTAAGCAATGTGTAGAACAAGGAGCCTCATCATGTTTGTCCTTACTAAGTAATATAGCAAATCTCTTAATATTATGGCTGTGCGGAGGTATATCAGGTATTTGTAGACGACTGTCAGTAACAACAAGCTTTCCTCCACCTCCCCCCCCCCCCCCCCTACCCTAAGCCTCAACATAAAGTACTGTAAAAATGATTAACAAGTCCCTAACAATGAATCCGCCTGACCGAGATCAACATTTAATTGTCATTTCTGCGAATTTTTAGTGCGCGAACGGCCAGTGTACGTGATCTAGCACACTATAATGAAAGGAAGTGCTACAGCTAGGTGCTTCATTCTCTAAATTTACTTATAGTGTTGCGTTGTGTACTACAACAAGTTTCTCTGCTTGAGCCTGGTATGTTCCTGGGCCCGCTTGTTTTTTTAAAATACTGGTGTTTGATATGTTCGCACTCTTCGGTACTCAATTATCAACTTTAAAGGGTGTAACATTTTTGTACAAGCGTAGAAACTCTACAGAGTGCATTGGAATACTACGAAATTGTACTTGTGCTTTGCTTCCTGCATTCAGGAACAAACCAACAAATGACCAGTCGGCAAGCACCAGTGTTGAGATTCGGATATACTATGAGCAAGCTGGCACGCAAATGGGAGGCTACAGAAAATAGATGGGCGAGTTCCAACGCATAAATTGCAAACTTACAAATAAGAGGCGTTCCTCATAACAACACATATTATAATGGTTATAAAATCCAAGATCCCTGATAGATAATACCGACATAAGTATAGAAGTAGCCCCATGCAATAAGTCAGCTCATCTCTTTTGAGGGTGACATTTTCTTGCTTCAGGACCTGTATTCCAGCTTATAAAGCCGCAGAAAGTCTGAAAATTCTATGTAGGAAATAGTATGAGACGTAATGCCTATCTCTCTACTTCGAGAAAGTTAAAAAGCAAAAATAGCTTAGCAACTAAGCGTAAAAGTTGGTTAAAACAATTTGGGTGTGATGCTGCTAACTGTATGAATGGCTCTAGAATTCGGACATTTGGGGACGGGAGCCAAAGGGTGCGCGAGGACGCACGGAAATTACCGTGAAAATACTTCGACCTTCTCAGTGTATTTCCAAAAACGAAATGAAGGTTTTAGTAACCGATGTGTAAAGGAAGGAACCTCACCATGTTTGAAGTTACTAGGCAATATATAAAATATCTTAATTGGCTGTGGAAAGGTATATCACAAAAGCACCTATGCCCTAAAAAGTACTCACCTCAGTATACTAGCCATGCGTGAAATAACTTTGGTTATGCCCTTGTACAAGAACTGGCGTGTGTAACAAAGGTTGAGCACAAGCCGTCCACGTTTCACGAATTTTGTTTTCCTTTTATTTGTCGCCTTCGTTTGAGATGTTTTACGTATCTGATCACGCGTCTTTTTGACATTCCACGATTTTAAAATAGCCGATAGCGTTGATGTGTAGAGACCAAGCACTTTCATATATAAAGTGTGTCTCACCAATGACTAAGAGTAGCGTTCAAAGATTACACTTGAAATAATTAAAGAAAAAGAATTTCTTCGGGATAACGTTATTGTAGCGCAGCGGCCGTCGAGTAGAAAGTGTAAAGTAATAATCAGAACAATATTACCTAAAATGTATTCAATTTATTTTTAAATATTCGCCTTGGTACATTTCAGTTAGACATTTGTTGCCTGTCGTCAAGGCATGCCATAGCTGTTAGAATACAGAAAAATTGTGGTCCGCGCTATTGTTTTGGCGATGTTTCGCTTCCTAGAGCCTACCACACCGATACTAAGGGGGAAATGCTCCGAAAGCTGCACACTCGAGGAGTGAGCAGAGTGTGGCGGGCTTTTTTCACGACCACATGGTCTATAGACACTTTACAGCAGCTCTAAATGGGCGCCGTGATAGCCGACCTTCAGTTTGTGTTCCCTCTTATTTTGATCACCTCGCCCCATCGTTACAACAGCAGGACAGGTTATTTCTATTTTAGATTCGACTTTGTCCTTCTCCCCAGCATTGGCATTTTTGGAGGCTCATCAACGCCCGCCTCATTGACTTGCTATCTTGAAAAGACACGAGAAGGTCAGCAATGGCGGCTGTAATCTGGCGCGCGTGTGCAAAGCGTCTATAGACCTTTGCATCGCTTATCACCCAGGCGAAAAATACCGAGTCACTGAGCTGTGGATGCATGCGCAGCGTCTGATTTCCCGCATAACAGAGCAAGAGCGCATGCGCAGAAGGCGTTCCACAGCCCAGCAGACAAAGATGGCAGGGCGCAGAAGGCGATTTTGGCAAAGGTCTATCAGATAACGCGACGGTGTACGATCGGCTAACGATGACTGGCTACCCGCGCTCGCTGGAGAGGCTGACATCACTTCCGGGTGGGACTTCTCCGCTCTTTTCCATATAGTTTTGGTATTTCAGCCTCCTCGCGTCTTAAATTTGGCAGTGAACAGCGATGGGCCGAATTTAGTTGTCCGAATTCTAACAGCTACATATTTCTACGACAGGCAACCATTCTCTATATGAAATGTTCCAGCTGAGGCAATTACTTCCAAAGTTCTTTATTTAGTTTATTTATTTATCAATACTGCCAGCCCAATATAGGGCCAAGGCAGGAGTGGGGTGATGCAGTGTCATACATGCAAATTATAAACACAACAGTGCTAAACAAAACGCAATCTTAGCACCGAAAAATAATATCCACGACTTATTCGAAAGAAGAGAATCAATCAATATCAACAGTAAGACAGTAATCAAATGTAATACTAGTAATAACAGTAAAGGCATAGCAGTAAATGTAGCAGCAGTAATAATAATAATAAAAAATAAAGACAGTAAAAATAATGTCATAACAGCAATAAAAGTAATCTTAGCACTGAAAAATAATATCTACGAATAGAAGAGAGTGAATCAATATCGACATCATCACCGGGAAGGCTGTTTTACAAATCAGTTGTATGCACAAAAAAAAATTGTTTATAGCTATTTATTCGAGCTTTAATAGGGGCTACGGTCTTTGAGTGATGCAAGCGTTTCGAGTAAGACCTTTTGGTTTTAAGTAAATCGAGCTATCAATTTTTATACTGTTTTTGAAAATCTGAAAGAACAGCTTCAACCGTTGGCTCTCTCTTCTGTTTGACAGAGGGCTTATATTGGCTCTTCTTTTAAGTTCGGTCACAGATGTAGTTCTTATGAAATCTGAAAAAAACTATACGCACTGCTAGCAATTGAATATCTTCGACTTCTCTGACCAGAGAGCTCTGCCATGGGCTCCACACTGCGGACGCGTATTCTAACACAGGTCTAATAATTGTCTTCTACGCAAATATTTTAACGGAAGGGGGAGATTTACCCAGCGTTCTCCTCAGGTACCACAATTTGTTAGTTGCCCGCTCTTTAGCATACTCCACATGCTTTTTCCACCCGAGGTCACAAGACAAAATCACTCCCAAATATTTGTAACTGTCTACTTCAGTCAATCCTACGCCAGCAACCTCATAGCTAAAGTTTAAGATAGTCTTTTTTTTGTAATATGCATGTACTGAGTTTTGCTAATATTAATCTTCATGTTATTTTCACGACACCAAGACGCAATGTTAGCCAACGCGTCACTCACTTTTATCTGGTCCTGTATTGCAAAGACGGGACTGTAAATGACGCAGTCATCGGCGAACATCCTTAGCTTAATTGTGAGATCATCAGTGGATGGGAACAAACTGTTAACGTAAGTTAAAAAAAAGTAGGGGCCCCAAGACAGAACCTTGGGACACCCCAGAATGAACATCTAACAGCCCTGAGTAAGTACCATTTATATCCCCAAATTGTTGACGGTTTGAAAGATATGCATTGATCCACCTTGTCAAAGATAAGGGAACTCTGAGGTCTATTAATGTCTTAATTAGTCTGCGGTGGGGTACCCGCTCGAATGCCTACGACAGGTCGATGAACAATGCATCAACCTACGTACGGTTGTTAACGTAAGTGGCTAATTCATGGTAAACTTCAATCAACTAGGTTGCCGTTAACAGGCCACTGCGGAAACCATGTTGGTTGGCTTTTAGAACATTATGCATTTCTAAGAAAGAAAGCAGTTGTTTCGTTATGATATGTTCTAGTAATTTACAGACTGTGCATGTCATAGAGATAGAACGATAGTTATTCATTGAGTCACTTCTGCCAGATTTCTTTATAGGGACAACCCTAGTGACTAGCCAGTCATTCGGTAATTCAGCATCCTTGATTGATATCGAAAATATTTGTACAAGGTATTTTGACCACCCATTCTGCATTTCTTTTAAAGAAAGCATTCGGCAAAGCATCTGGTCCCGGGGATTCTTTCTCATCAAGTGAAAGTAGTAGTGCAACAGTACCCTCCTCAGATATAAAACTGCTCATGTCATCAGCAGGTGGAATAATAATGTTCTGACATGACTCTCTTAACTGCTATTATTGCCTTGTCACTCACCAGGCTGCCGTCAAAAGATATCTGTTTAATACCACTTTTTGCAGGAGATAGGTGACGTCAGAACTTTTCGCGGTTAGATTGCAAACATTCAGGTAACGTCCTTGTATAGTACGTTTCTTAAAACAATTTTATTAAGCTTTTTAGTTGCCCCGCCTGTTGATTTACATAATCAGGTCGACGCTTCCGAAGCCTTTTCAGCTTCCGTTTGACGTACAGAATTTCCCGTGTTATCCACAGGCTTCGGCGTTTTATCTTTTTTGTCTTTTTTGGAATAAAATAAGCAAGGCAATGGCCCACTGTACACTTAAAGCTCAGCCACATTTCATTTACCTCAGTCCGCTGATTGAAGTTATCGAGGCACTGCTCAAGACAGTCAATAACGGATTCATCATTTGCCCTACCAAAATTATAGTACATCTTCTTTTCATAATGTTTAGCCTTAGAAACAGAAATATCACATTTTAACAATACTAACTTATGGTCAGATATTCCGTCATGAAAAAAAACCTCACAACCATCGAAATGATTACTAACAAACAAAAGATCGAGTAGCGAACATGTTGTGTCAGTAACACGCGTAGGTCCCATAACAACTTAATGGAGACCGCGACTGAAAGCCAATTGTAGAAGCGAGTCGGACATCCTCGTGCCCTGGACAGCAGCACCATCATCCGACCAAATGACGTCCGGAGCGTTAAAATCTCCTCCAATTATCAATTTATTTCGACGATTAGTGTTTGCGATCAAGTAATCCAGGATTTTATCTAAGTCCTCAGAGGATGATCCTGGCCTTTTATATACCGTTCCAACAGTTATCCAGGCTCCGAAGAAATCTAACTTGCACCACACACTTTCAGTGTCACCAAAATGCTCCATGGATTGAAAAACTAAATTGTCTTTTATCGCTATAGCTACTCCACCACCTCTGCCGCACATATCCCTGCGAATTAACCTATAGTTTGGCGGTACGACTTCGTTACTAAAAATATTATCATTCAGCCAGGTTTCGGTTACGGGAAAAACATGCGGGTCGTAGCAATAAATTAAAGCTTCTCGTTGGTCAGTTTTGCTAACTAAACTTCGTGCATTTAGGGATATCAGTCTTAGTTCTTTTTTTTTCTTCCTCTCTATGTCATGCGGAGGGAGTACGGCGCTGGCTGGAAATTTGTACTTGTTTCACTTTTTCATTTTTCTGGTCATACCAAATGTACACTTAACCATTTATCTTCAGCTTATCATATGACATAAACACCTTTTCCCTTCTTTCCCTTTTGGCTCGTGAGCTGTTCCAAAGAAGCCTCCTGACTGAGCGAACACGGTATGAAAAATCTTCACCAATGTATATATTTGTGCCTTTTACTTTTTTAGCATTTTGAAGTATCAGCTGCTTTCCCCGGTAGCCCATACGTCTAAGTATGACGGTGCGTTGTGAGCCTTCTCAGTGCTTTCCGAGATGGTGGATCCGCTCTATGCTTGTTATCGATACCTCCAAATATTTTTCGAATATTACCTTGACTACCGTAGTATTTAACAAGGACGAATTTTCCTGCAGACTCTCCGTCAGCCCATGTATGACCAAGCTGTTCCTTCCTTCTCTGTTTTCCAGCTCATCTATCTTCTGCTCCAGGGCTTGAATATGCGTTTGAAGTTCCTCAGCCGGGCCGTCATACGGTCTTCACTCGACGTCACCCTCGTGGTCAAGTTTTCCAACTTTTCCTCTAAACCATTTGTGCGCTGTAGCAGTATTTGGGCATTAGCATTAATTTCCATTAGAATCTCATGATCAGTAGGGCCTGGGTTTGACTCAACGTCACCGCAAACCAAGAGGCTAATCACACATACACATCTCTTCACCAGAAACAAACAACCGTGGGCTCGGCGAGGCAATTACAAAATAACTGCCTCTAAACGATGCCGGATTTTCCCAACTGACCTGGTAGAAAAGGATCGGCGGTTTAGCCATGTTGTCCAGTTGGCGTGTGCCGAGCCCACTGGCGATGGTCCGGTCAGGCTTGGTCTTTATGGGCAGCGATTGCAGCGCCGTTGCCCCTGAAGCTGTTCCTCGAGGCACCTCACCCAAGTTCAGCGCGTGTCGACAATCCAGGTGCAATGATGCACCGTTGATTTAGTTGTTTTCGCTCCTTTCGGAGCTCTTGATTGTACCGTCAGGATGATTGCCAATAGTGCGGGATTCTGTGCAGGACAGCAGCAGGCACATGACCTGGTAGAAAAGGATCGGCGGTTTAGCCATGTTGTCAAGTCGGCGTGTGCCGAGCCCATTTTTTAGGTTTTTTGTTCAGTTATCACTTTAAACAAGTAAACTGACATCGGGCGCAATCGAGAATGTTATCCCAAAGGGATCAATCCCTTCTTTATTTAAGTTCCTTTTAAATTATTTTAAGTCCTGAACAAAACGCCCTATATACCGCAACAATGTGAAGTGTTGGGATAGTTGGTTTGAAGTGAACATCGTGGGAAGGAACAGCGGCAAAAAACTTGGACAAGGGCAGACTTGTACGTAACGCGCTACAAGTAGTGGATTACTTGTAATCGATTACATTTTACTGTAATTTTGTAACGCTTCAATTACTTCCTTTAAGAAGTAACGATTCTTGTAATTGAATTACTTTTTGATGTAATCGATTACAAAATTACCCATTACAATTTTTATCAAATTATTTTTTTTTTTGGGGGGGGGGGGGGCGGGGGTGAGAGAGGGGGGTTAGATGTGCAGGAATCACTCAGCTTTGGGCAACGCTTTTTTGTTTTGTTTTTTCTCGAAATTACTAAGCGCGGGACCTCGCGGATTAGTAGGCCACTTCACTATGCTTCGTTTCCTGGGTACAGTTTTTTTTTTTTTTTTGGTCCGCCGGAGATTACATCTGGGTGTGAAAAATGACCTTATCCAGCCTCTTGTGAGTAATGTATTTAAACAGTGCTCGTTTTTTTTACAAGAGGGATTGGGTGTGTTGGCGGCACTCACTCAGCTCTAAACAAAAACGGTCAAGGCTTTTTTTTTTTTTTAACAACTGAGCGCGAGACCCCAGGGATTATGTACCGTAATAGACCCCTTTCGAAACAATGCCCTCTGTTGGCAGCTATGAAATCCCTGCACAATGGTGGACTAAACCGCAACGTCACGGTACACTTTATGCGTTTGGTTGGATTACAAGAAAAAACACACCCACAGAAAAGGGTGATGAGCGCAGTGACTTTGCACTTTTGACGCTGTTGGATTGGCTCGCCGGCTCCTAGCGTTGGCAGCGCTCCGACGTTCGCTATCTCATGGAATGACTTGCACGTTCGACGATGTCAGTTGCTCCGCCATTGTGCAGAAGTTCGTGACCTCCTAATAGTCGGCACGCGAATTTCGAAAGGGTTCTATAAAGAAGTTGAATGAAAAGTAACGTAAAAAGTAATGGATTACTTTAGAGTAATTTTTCGATTACTTTTTTGAGGCTGTAATTGTAATTTTAATCGGTTACTTTTTACAGTGAAGTAATTGTAATTGTAATCGGTTACTTTTTTCATTAACGTGTACAAGTCTGGACAAGGGTAAAGAAACACACACGGCAGGACGGCGCTGAACGAACTCTTGATTAATACACAAAAAAGGAAGGAAGGAAACAAGAAGGAACCTAATCAGAAAAAAATGAACACCACACACGCGCCAACCAAGCAGCATATTATGTCAAGATAGGCCATAGAGGCTACGTAATGCCCTTCGTAGTTAATCGAATGTACCCGAATTCTTTTTTCGGATAAAGCCTCTGACAGTTCGCTGACGCATCTCCCATCAAGTTCAGAGATAAAAAAGTCTCGATGATATCCCTTGTCACTCTGGCTGTATACGTTTATCCAAAACAGTGACTTTACTAACATTACGCTGGCACTTGCAGTCCCTGCAGTGTCGGTAGCAACTCCCAACAGTAGCCCTCAGTGAATTAAATGGTCTCTAAGTCTGTCATTTGGATAGCGGCCCGTCTGCCCAACGTACGCACTGCCACAAGACAAGGGGATCTTATAATCCACGCCAGAGACACAAGCCACAAACGTTGACAGAAAAACAAATAGCGGTCGTGCCTTATCTGCATTGGATATCCAATAACCTTAAGTAAGTCGGAGGTCGCTATGGTGTCCCGGCGGTGTTTTCTGCCCCACAAAAGAAGGGTCAGATATGTGAAAAGGTCGGTGCTGCTGCCGTAAAGCGGTCGAAAAAGAAACGCACCAAAAAGCACGTAGTGCCGTTTGTGGCTTGTGTGTCTGGCGTGGTTTATAAGATCTCTTTGTCGTTTGGCAATCTGCAAGGTTGGAAGACGGGCTGCGATCTAAATGACAGACTTAGAGACCATTCAATTCACTCTGGGCTGAGATGGCAGTAATAATATTACTATAATGAAATTACAGTATTAAATTACTTTTTGTGGTAATGAGTAATGTAATCCATTACTTTTCTAGGCTGGTAATGTAATGAATTACTTCCGGGCAGTAATTTTGAAAACATTACTCATTACTTTTGAAATTACTTTTGTCCAAATGAGAAAGTTTGTTTGCGAGCTTTAAGAAAAAAAAATGATTTTGCATGATCCTGAAAGAGACATCAGAGCAAATGAATGACGGCTATCTGAGCGCGAAGCCTCGTGCGAAGAACTCGACAGACGCACAAAGGCGAGCTCGAGAGGCGAAGGAGAAAAGCTTACGCCTAAAGACACCGCTGGAAAGCCACTCCTCATGAACTCCAGGCGAGACAGATTCACGGAGTCACGTCATCACGACGGTACTATACTTCGTTCACCCCTAAACTCACGTAGCTTCCACCGCACTGTCAGCTTAGGGAAAACGGCTTATAAGCTACAAGGTGAAGGGCACTTTACCAATGAGGTCAACACATTTTGAAACCCGAGAGAACAAAACGAATAGATTCCCAGCCTTCTTTCCTCTTTCGCCAAGCAAGCTTCGACCATTGTGAGCAACATACGACCGGAATGAACAGTTAATCCCAAATGCCTTGTCAAGAACCCAGAACGCTTCGTGCGTATCCTTGGCAGTAAAGGTTCTTTTTGTAGTCGGAAAGGACGGGAATCGAGCAAAACTGATACCGCTCCCGGTATGCCTCGCTGCCTTTTTTCGGGGGCGGAAGTTTATTCGGGAATAAGCCCACGAGCAGATTTCGCCAGCCGTTTGTTGGGAAAGTACCCATTTAAGGAAACTCGCGCCGTCCCTTTCCTCACCTGGAGACGCTTCTGCCTAGCAAGTATCCAGCTCCCTCGTGTGACAACGCGCAAGAACTTTGGCTCTTCGGGTGATTGGGAACAATACTCCTTGAAAGGGATGACCGGAAAAACGTCGCTCTTGGGTAAAGATGATTAGAAAGCGTCTAAAGCGGAAAGGAAACGTTTCCCGTTTTCCTTCCTGTCGTTAACTTCCTAAAAAACAAAAACAGAAACACTTCTTTTCACTAAGGAACTTCACCGTTGAATGAACAGTGAAACCGGTGAGTCGACTGTCTTTCAGTCAGATCTAAAGAAGGCATTCATCATGTTTAACACTTATGTCGTGTGCACCAGCAAAACAACTGTATTGTTCACTTTGAGGTGCACAAGGCTGCTGCGGAGTGAACAGGGAGATCTGAGGTTTGGTAGAAATACTGTAAATAAAATTAGCGCAAATTACTGCCTCAAGGTTTTGAAAAGTAATGTCGAAGTAATTTCATTACTTTTGGAAAGTAATTGCAATGTAATGTCATTAATCTTTCAGTTATCTGCAAAGTAACTAGCAATGTAATTTAATT
Organism: Ixodes persulcatus; assembly: GCA_013358835.2. Lineage (NCBI taxonomy): Eukaryota > Metazoa > Arthropoda > Arachnida > Ixodida > Ixodidae > Ixodes > Ixodes persulcatus. Next base: position 1,860,424 of record JABSTQ010011253.1, read on the forward strand.
ACATTTTAAACTAATTGTGCCATCTCTGACTCAGGGCTTCTGTTGGGGGGTTGCTACCTTTACATTGCAGGGACTGCAAATGCCAGCCTAATTTTAGTGAAGTCACTGTTTTGGACAAACATACAGCCACAGTGACAAGGGATTTTATCGAGGCTTTTTTAATCTTTGAACTTGGCGGGAGATGCGTCACCGAACTGTCGGAGGCTTTATCCGAAAAAGAATTCGGTTACCTTCGATTAACTATGAAGGGCATTACGTAGCCTCTGATATGGCCTACCTTGACATAATATGCTGCTTGGTTGGCGCGTGTGTGGTGTTAATGTTTTCTGGTCAAGATGCTTCGTGTTTTCTTCCTTCCTTTCTTGTGTATTAAACAAGAGTTGTTAGTTTAGCTCCGTCCCGTCGTGTGTGTTTCTTTATCCTTGTCCAAGTTTTTTGCCGCTGTTCCTTCCCAAGATGTTCATCCTATACAGGCACGTAGCCAAGATTTTGTTTCGGGGGGGGGGGGGGCGCCCATGTAAAAATGCTGCATGAGAGGGAGGGGGGAGAGGAGGTCCAAGCAAAATGGAAGATTTCGGGGGGGGGGGGGGCCGGGCCCCATGGGCCTCCCCCCTGGATACGTGCCTGATCCTATATATACCTCTAACTTGCAAGAGGATAACGTGTCGGTTTAATTGTATTCTTTTGAGATGATAAGAAAAGTGTTTAGGTGGTTAGTCAGATCACCAGGGCAGTGCAAGACTAGAGTCAGTGAATGGCAAGACTATTCAAAGAGCACGGTTTCTTTTAACGTGATCAGCCATAGCATCACTTTTCCTCTTTTCACAGAATACTCCCGTATGCTCACTCCCTTTTTATTTCTCACTTTTTCCTAATTACTTGTTTTTTGTTTTTTTTTGCATGAAATATTCAGCTTCGAGAAAATATAGGCCAATTGCACCTTCCATATTTCTTCTCCGGAGTACAAATTTTGGCCTTTCTAATAGGCTTAAGGGCGCTAGTACCTGTATCCCTCGAGGAGGTAATAAGCAAGGCACTTTCTTCCTGACCAGATTGAGGGCGTAAAAGTTGGTTATTCTACCCTTTTGGTAACCTTTTGTGAACCTTTTTTAAGAGTGTACTACCGCCAGATTCTCAACAACATTCAGAAAACACCCATCACGTGAGCTTGCCAGGGAAAAGGGGGGAAGTGGTATTCATTGGACGCCATATTTAAGCGCGCCGTTCACAGCGCATGCTCAGAACAAAATCATGTTTATGGGCTGCTAAGACCGGCAATCTCGATGGTGTGGAATGCACGTTGCAAAGGAAGTGCGGAAGCTCGCCGTTAGCAAGCACTCGGCAGCTGCGGGTTCAACAATTGCCGCCAGTGAAACCTCCCTATAAAGTGAACAACAAGGTCGTCGTTCTTCGCTGTCCCAAGTAAGCGCACGTTAATATTAATAATATTTTTTTGCAGGTTTCTTAGGAGGAAGTATATACGTCCGTTTCATCTTCGTCGTCGCAGCAGCACCAGTGCCGAAGCCAGGCGTCAGCAGCAGTAGCGGGCCCGGCAGCTCCGGCGCACTCGAGGAGGATGATGATCATCTTCGATCGGTCTGGGAGCCTGACTTGGCAGCGCTCGCCGGGTCCCCGCCTCAACGTCGCCCGAGCGAAAGATTTCGCCCTTTATTGTTTTTGAATCGCTCCTGCTTGGCCCCAAAGAACGCCGTGCGTGATCGATGCTCCAGCGCTGCACTGTCGCTCTGAATTTTTTATGAGAGAACGCGTCTCAATGTGTTCCCTTTCCCCCACTCGCGCTTTGTACGCGCAAAATATTTTAATTTTTTTTTTTCACGTTGGAAACAATGCGGAATAAGAAAAAAGAGGGACGCCGAAAGAGTTGGTTCGATTAGGTGCCGTCATCTTTCGCTCGCTTTCATTTATCTCTTCTTTTTTTCCTTTTTTTAACTGGTGAGTTTGCATGGGATAAAACGTAGAGGTCGTTAATTTGATAAAGTTCAAAGGAGAATTTGTCTCCCCGAGTAAAGCTTTTGGGTTTGCGTTCCGGGCAAGGAGCTTTCATCGAGGATAGAGGCCGCTTACATTCGAACAAATGTTTCAGAACCCAAGCATTACAGGGTTGAATTACGACGTGTACATATGTCGTAATGATGTACTTCTTTTGCACGTTGATAAAACAGTTTAGATTATTTCAGTGGGCCGAAGTAAAACAAAACTTTCTCACAGCTGCCTATATTGTATCAAATATGATTGTTTTGCTAAATTTGCATTTTTCTATTAATAGATTTGATTTTCGTGACATATAGACTTCAATATTTTACACGGGCACAATATCTTTGTGTTTATTCGGGTTTATGTTTAAGTCGCAGATAGCCGACTATGTGAACTAAACGTACTTGAATAAATATTCAAAAATGATGAGATATGTTGGTATTGGTATCCTGTATATAAATAGTTCTGTTTTTCGAAATTGTAATTGCAGCTGGGTGGTTTCATCTGAATCGGGCAGGCTAAAAGTGTCTAATTTTTAATTTTTACGCAAAAAATGTATGTTTTGGAGGCATTTGTCAGATGAAGGAGAGGGGAAACCGCATGTTCCCCAGATTGTTTGTTCTCCAGTTGCAAAGCGTAGATGCCGCAGCGGGTGAAACTATTATTTTTACCTGCTTTCGCAGGTCGCGTGTTTCACACCCTCTGCTGTCGTTACCACTTTTCCTGCAGCATCTTAACGTTTTGCCCCAATTTAATAGGTACTGCAAAAATACTTTGATGTATTCTAATAATTTTAGGTATTTTCATTTTTTCTAAAACAAATGTCAAACTCTCGTTCAGGTCGATTTTTGGTCAACTTTGACAAGTCCTTACTTTGTCTGTAATGTTGCTCCTTTAGCTCCATAGAAAGCCCAAATAAAGCCCATCAAGCCCATTTTAGATACAATAATACCGTTCTTATCTGTTGAATAGCCACTCAGCCACCTTTGCGTAAACGTTCTGAGAAATAACAAATATTGAAAGTTTTGAATGAATTTTCTCAAAGACACCGTTTTTGAAACTTTTTATGTTTAATTTTTTTAGATATAATAGTCGACAACAGAAAAAACACTCTAGAAATCTAATATTTTGTTGTATGTCCTCTATTTCAGCCGCAATCGTGTGAAATGTGGGCTCATTTGACTAAAATACCACAACCTTACCGGCATTGTGCGCCTCTACGATTTCGAAAATATGTTTTTATTTTAGTTTACGTTTCCAAAAAAAAAAGGAACGTAAAGTAGGCGAACTTGTGATACTTATTGTAATTTAAAACTTTAAATAAGAGAGAAACCACATTAGCACACTACTAAACCATGAGTAACAAGTATATACAAATTAAAAAGCCTCGCAACATGTCTAAAATTGTTTCCATATAGAACGGTTCAATGTAAACGAGGGTGGCTACTCATTATACAGCCTATCACGATTGAATGATAAATTCTCACACCATTCAAATCTTGTACATAAATCTTCCGGAGTTTCTTTTAACGAGTTTCAGAAGTGGACAAAAAATACATTCCCCACTTCTTTATCACACGCGCCCAGCGAAGAACCATATAGCTCGAGAAAGTGCATGTGAAGTCAATGTGCCACCATCTTGCACTTCGAATTTGCTGAAAACTGGAGTGTCGTGATCCAGAGCGCGGTGTAAGGCCATCAGTGGAAGAGCAAGGTGGTTTCCATCTTTACTTCCGTGGCTACGACCGAACAGAGAACGGTAAGCTTTGGCGCAGTGAGCGACGACATCGTCCATGACCCGTCCCCTGCGCTCTTTGCGTTCAACGTCGTCGAAGGGCGGCTGGAAGAAGTATTGCATATCTTCAAGCAACTTGTTTATATTTTAGACGGTGCTCCAAGCCACTTCAAAAACAAGCACCAGGTGTACGAATTCAAGAAAAAGAATGTCGTCACCAATCGGATATTCTCCGCATCAGGGCATGGGAAAAGCTCGTGTGATGGAGTGGGCGCCGTGCTCAAGCACCAGGCATCCATGTATAACTTCTACAGAATTGTACTCCATAACGAACGCGCAAAGCTTCGTTGAGGCACTCAGAGCGGAAGTCAAAGGGATTGTTCTACTCTCAATTGCCAAAGAGAAGCTCACACGTTTCCGGGAAGTTAAAAAAAAAAAAGGAGGAGATGTAAACTCATTAGGAGGCATCCGATCCTCACACGAGTGGAGGAAAACACCGAAAGGCAGACGCTTTGAACGTAACCCTAGAAAAGATTTGGGAAAACCCAGAGTGGCATAACGTGTCACGGCATGCACGTAGCGGCTATGTGTCCCGAAATTCAGAAGATCATCGGTGAGTGCGTGCCGGCATGTTCAAAACTGCAACCATGAACTGCGTGGCTCCTACACAGTGTGAAAACTGGTTCACAGTTACGTCGAACTAGTAAAAAAATGTACTGCCTTCGGAAAATGTGTTATCAATGTTTTTTTTGTGTTTTTTATGTTTTTTACTGGTTCTGTACGCTCGTTTCTATACATTATTGAGGTGCAAGAAGTGTGCAATCAACCGTCGGTAATCTGCGAGATGGGAGGAGAGCAGAACCCGGCGCATATTTCCACAAGATTTGTGTGCAAGATTGGAATGGTGTGAGAAAGAATCATTAAATCGTAATAGGCAGGGTATTGAAAAGCCAACCTCGTTAACTTTGAACCGTTCTATATAGAAACTTCTTTTGACATGTTGCCTGCTTTTTGATTTGTATTTACTTGTTACTCATTGTTTTGTAGTGTGCTTATGTGGTTTCTCTCTTATTCCAAGTTGTAAATTACAATGAATATCACTAGTTTGCCTACTTTACGTTCCTTTTTCAAAAAAGTAAACAAAAATAAAAATATATTTCCGAAATCGTAAACTACAGCAACCTTACTGGCATTGTGCACAATGCCAGTAAGGTTGCTGTATTTTAGTAAAATGAACTCCTCCTTTCACATGATTGCAGTTCAAATAGAAAACATACAAACAAAATATTACATTTCTAGAGTGTTTTTGTTTTCTTTTAGTCACCTAATATATCAAGGAAAATTTTTAAAAATAGTGATTTTGAGAAAATCGATTTTAAACTTTCAACATTTCATATTCTTCAAAACGTTTACGAGAAGGTGTCGGAGCGGCTAGTCAACAGATCATAGTGGTGTTATTATATCTATAATGGGCTTGCTTTGGGCTTTCTGTAGAGCCAAAAAAAAAAAAAATTACCTTAAGTACGAAGAAAGAAAGGCTCTGTCAAAGTTGACCAAAAACGACCTGAACGAAGAGTTTGACATTTTTTTCTTTTTGAAAACAATACAATTTCTAAAAGTATTTAAATACGTCAAGGCTAAAAACAAATACCTCCGACTTGCGTAACAATACCAACGATTTATAGGTAGACGTTTCGTCTCCTATGCGGGAGACATCATAGTGCAGCCAGGAACACCCGACTAGCTACCAGCAACCAAAGCCTGGTTGCTGGTAGCTAGTCGGGTGTTCCTGGCTGCACTGATGATGTCTCCCGCATAGGAGACGAAACGTCTACCTATAAATCGTTGGTATTGTTACGCAAGTCGTAAGGTATTTGTTTTTAATCATGATTCCCGGCTTTTGGAACATTTTTGCATTTATACGTCAAGGCATCTTTATAGTACCTATTAAATGAGGAGAAACTGTTAAAACGGCGGAGGGAACAAACTAGCGTCAGCAGAGGGTGTCAAACACATGACCTGCGATCGACGGCAGGCAAAAATACTAGTTTCTGCCACTGCGGCACCTACGCTTCGTAACTCAAGAACAGAAAATCTGGGGAGCATGGGGCTTGCGCCCTCCTTCATCTGAGAAATTCCCCCAAAATGTTTTTTTGTTCAAAATTAAATATTATATCTTTTTAGCCTTTCCGATTTCAGATGAAACCACCCAGCTGTATTTAAGAAAGTGTTTCTAAGTATTTAATATTTCGATTTTGACACAATTTTGCAACCATTCTGCCCAACCCTGAGCAGCACAAGAATTGCGATGGGAACGTTTGTCACCATTTACGACCATAAATACAAAGTTCATATTTTTCTGTTTCACGATAAGTAAAAAAAGAATATGATGAACCAACTAAAGACAGAGAGCAAGGTAAAATTACAACTTGACAAAACTCCGGATCCTCACTAAACTGAGGAAACATGAAATGCAACGCGCGTATTGTACCGAATGTCGAGGTGGTAACACAAAGAATAAATGAGGGACCTGAAACGTTTAAAGTGCCGAACTTGTGCTAGACGAAAAAAAAAAAAAAAACAGAAGGTAACGTCGTAGTCGGCGCACTAGCAGGTTCGAGCGCAAGAGAGAGACTTATCACATGCAGCACGGTTCGGTTTCTGTTTTAGTCTTGCGGGAATCTAGAACAATTTGTCCAGAACATTGGGGCATCGAAGATTCCTTTCCCGAATAACCAACAAGCAGAGATTTTTCTATACACCCCCTAGGGGGGGGGGGGGGGGGGGGGGGGGAGGTATACACCCACCTTGTTTTTTTGAAGGCACCCCTTAATTCGCAATGACTCCTCTATTCTCAATGCCCCCACCCCCTAACCCCCTCCCCCGTACAAATTTAGACACCCCCCTAATTTCAATTCCTGCAGAAACTCCTGGCAACAGGATTCTCAACTCTCCTGGAACATTCCAGCATGCAACGAAAACAAAGATAAAAACAATGAGCACCGCCCGGCATCGAAACCGATCACCTGCGCGGGAGACAAGTGCGCTGCCGAATTGTGCCCAACAATCACCGCATTTACGGCATACTATTGAAAAGCTTTTATTATTCATGTCGTGCAAAACGTTTTACGAAGCCTTTCCAAATAAATTCAACCTGAAACTATACGCCGTAGAAGTATTGTCTTTCTGATAGCTGCCTTTATTGCATTAAATATGTCTGTTTTGCTAAATTTGCAATTTTCTAATAATAGATTTGATTTTCGTAACACATAGACCTCACTATTTTACTCGGATCCAATCTCTTTGTGTTTATTCGGGTTTTCGCTTAAGTCGCAGGTGGCAGAGTATGCAAACTAAATGTACTTGAATAAGTATTCAAAGATGATCAGATGCCTTGTTATTTGTAACCTGTATATAAATTTTTTTGTTCTTCAGAATTGTAATTGCAGATGTAATTAAGAAAGTATTGTCTAAGTGTTTTATATTTATATTTTGACACAATTTTGCAAGCATTTTGCCGGACCCTGAGGTGAACAAGAATCGCTATGGGAACACTATCATAAACAAAACGTTTTATGTGTTTCTTATTCTTTTTTTTCTCCACAAATAGAAGGATGATGAACAGGCTAAAGACAGAGAACAAAGTAGAATTACAGCCTTAGAAAGCTCCGGATCCGCACTGAACTGTAGTAACATGAAATGCAACGCAGATATAACATTGCAATATTACACACAACACACAGACAAGGTACAGGAAATTGAAACAAAAAACAGCTGCTCAAAAAGTTAACAAAAAACGGGATATGCACGAGACAATGAAAAATAAATATTTAAAGTTTATTGCTATATGTCATTGCGTAACATCTCCACCATAATTATTCTGTAGAAGAGAAGAGAATATGTCAGTCCTTGCATTCCTTAGTTTTTGTAACTTTGAAAGCAAATACTTGGAACTCATTCCTGTAACAATAAAAGAAGCCATCAAGACATGAGAAAATCGTCAAGGTGCAGGCGAGCTGGTGTATGTTGATCATGATGTTAAAATCCTGAGACTGGGAAGGAAACTTTAAAAAAAAGTGAAAAAATACACAGAAATAAGGGGAAGACAAACGTCTAAAAAAGAGGAACAGGCGTTTGTCTTTCATCTTATTGCTGTGCCTTCTTACACTTTTTCTTTCAAGTTTCCTTCCCAGTCTCAGAATTTTAACATCATGATCACGATATGAGGTATGATTTTCGAAGCAAAAAGCCACTTCGCGGAGATTTTAGTGTAACTGTATTCAAGGTAAACCCAAAATAAAATTGCTGTTGAAGATGTTTTCACCTGAAAGCTTGGGTTTTTCTCAGCGAAAAAAAGTTCCGATTTGGACGGTCCCCCCCCCCCCCCTTTATTTTTGATAAAATCGATTCGGGGGTTAATTTTTGGGTTTATCGGTATTTACCGAAAACACAAAACCCTAGCATATGACCAAGCTTCACCCATGACTAAAATATGACAAGGATGTTGTAGATAACTTCCAACAAGAGCAAGGGAAAAACCATAAACACCATAAAGAAAATCTTTTTCTAATTGAGAGGTTATTGCAATCGGAAGCCGTGTTGAAATCTGCGAATGTTTTTACAAATAACGAATACTCTCGTGTCGGGCACCAGTCAAGTAAGCGTTAAAGAGGGGGGGGGGGGGAACTTAAGCCTAAATGAAAATAGAAAGGGTCATATGAGGGTTTACCCAAAATCAAATGCAATTATTTTCTGAAAGGCGAGCGCCTTGTAGTACAAGTTTTCCTCACTGGGTGCGTTTTCTATGGCTTCATCTACATCAGAGTAGCAGTCGGCATTCCGGCGATACTCTGCGTTTGGATTCAGTGGATTGTTTTTTAATACTCTTTCAACGCTTTTGCTCTTTTTGTGATGGCTAAATCATACGAACAACGTGCAGCCGGGAAACTTAATTTCCTGTTGAAAAACGAAATGTGGTGGAAACGGTTGTTATTCTACAGACGGCTTACAAGGAAGCTTAACTGAGTGAAAAACAAGTTTACGAATGGTATTCCAGTTTTATACAGGGCGAAATGTCGATTGAAAATCAACATTGTTCTGGACGCCCTCCTTCGACCAACCAACGAGAAGTAACTGTGCCAAGAATTTGTCCAATTATCTTTGGTTACCACCGTCGGACCATTAATGCACTTGTGAAATTGGCTAGAATGTAGTGGAGTTACTGTCAGCGAATTTTATCGGAGAATTTGCACATGACACCAGTTGCAGCAAGATTTGTGCCTGGTATTCTCACACAAGAACGAAAAGGAAATCACTTGGCTGTGTGCGGTCCTTCGAAAAAGCAGTTATAGAATGACCCTGATTTTGTTTTCCAAATTCATAATTGGATATGGTCCTTGGTGCCTACAACCCCGAAACGAAACAGAACTCCAGCCAATAAAAACTTGACACTTTCCTATACGCAAGGAAACATAAGAAGAGGGGGAGAATAAAAATCAAGATGATTGATTTAAATCGGAATTTAAATAACGGTTTAATTCATAATGTGTTTGTCCTTTGTCCCTCTTGACCCTTTCTTCAGGGTTTATTATCACTATAACGCAAATCAGACCGGTTTCACTATGATAATTCAACTCAAACTTTTCGCGGAAATATAATCCACAAAATATATATTTGTATTAACCGTTTTGCTATGTCTTGATAATTTACTTGTGCATTTGTTTTGTATGAATATCAAAGTATCATAAAGCAAGAAAGATTTATATCAGGCTCAACGCGAGCACAATAGAGCGGTGTTCGGAAAAAAATGGAAACTTCGAGTTTACTTTCTCCCTTCCAGTTCGTTCGCCTGTTCCGTAACGGTCTATTGCAGGTAAATAAAACCACAAAAGAAACAAAAACTAGAAAAGTAATGTCCTATTGCAAGCAAAATAGAAGGCGAAAATGAAATAAGAAATGTTGATCGCTGTCTAAAAAAATTAACCTGTTTATTTACTACTATGACAGGTTTTCACTCAACAAAAAGTTGTTAATCAAAGTGCGCTTTATATTTACAGCAATTCTTTCTTCGGCCTTGTTTTCAGTAATCGGACGGATTGTTAAACCAATCTGACAATTAATAAAATGCATACTGATGAAGAATACAGTGTTGTAGCTACAATGTTTTGAAACAAAGTGATCTGATTTAAATCAAATCATTTTAATTTCGATCAAATGATTTTTATTTGACTCAAGCAAATCTAATTTTATGAATGAAAAAAAAATTATTTGTTCCCACCTTGATGGAAAGTGAAGTCCAACATGGGAAACAATTCTCGTCTATTTCTATGACGTTAGAGGGGTTTGCACTCTGAATTTATTTCTCCCGGTCAAACGGTCAGCCAAGGCGTTTTTCTTTATAAGTTTTGAAAATGATTGCGTCACGATATGCGGAAGAAACGTCCCGAGTTGGGGCGAACAGAAGACTGCTTCGTCCACCATGACAACCCGCCTGCCCACACCACGCTGTGTTCAGCAGTTGTTGACCAAAAACACCATGACCATCCTCTTTATTCTTGTGATTTCACCTCGTGGGACTTTTTGTTTTAATTTACCTAAATAAAGAAGTTACCAAAAAACAACTTGCCGATGTGAAAAAAAAGCAAAAGGCAGAAGCACTTAAAGTTATTGTTATCTCCGAGTTAAGATGCTGTTTTGCTGTTTAGAGCATTGTAATAAACGACTTGAGAAGTCTATTGCATCTGGTAGAGAGTATTTTGAAGGTGACTGAGATTCGAACGAGTAAAAAAAAAATATGCACAATTTTGTAAAAATTGTTTTTGATTCCTTTTGGGTACTATCTCGTACGTACCACGACAGTATACAGGAAGCGACTCCTCGCATGCAGCGAGCGACAACTCTTTCTATACAGACCATTAATATTTTAGAGCAGAAGAATAGAATAGCTTTGTCGGTTGAACTGGAACATTCCAGTAAAGCTAACAAAGGATAACAAATAGACAGGAGCGAGTACCCTTCCCACCCAGGTGAGAGCCGTGTGCGCCTCCAACTCATCCACGCACCAGGCAATATTCCAAGTGTCGGAACCATCCAGCTTCCGAAACCCAAAATGAAAGTTTGTAATACTAGTGTTTATCACGTAAGCTGACAATACAAGAATGAATAATTTCTATTTATCTCGGACATAATTGAATGGAAGTATAAATATAGGCGATGCATTCATAGCACTTTCATTTCTAGCTTTAAGTAAATCACACTTTTGTGAGTTAAATTTGCGTAGCAAAGTCACCAGATGGTGCTGAAGGATCATTATCAAAAGTTAAATATTGACAATATGATCACTTGCTTAGTTCGAAGGCTGCGTTCGAAATTATCAGAATTCGCACTCGACAATTGTGAGCGTGCATAAAACAAAGGAAGCACCATATATAGTATCATTGGGAGATAGGAGCAGGGGCTCTGATATTGTTAAGATCCTTTCGCAAGCTCGAAGTTGGTAAGTGCTCTTTCTTAAGTGAGTAAACAAGCTATTGATTTATTTTGCATGCTTGGGCGATTTAATTATTGCAGTTCTGTTCCAGTTTAATTTTATATTTGCGAATAGGTACAGCTTTCCCTACTGTTCATCTGAAAGAAGACCTGTTGAACACGATTTTTAATATAAGAAAAGAGTACCCTTTAAAACTTCGAATTAACCCCATCTACATCAACTAGAGATGACAATCTGAACATTGTTATATCAAAAACTACATCGACAGAATCAGGCAAAGTGAGTTAGCAAAATACCAGCACTGCCAACTTCGACTATTAAAGGTGCTTTCTTGTTGACTTCTTTTTTCTTCATTTTTAAAATGCAAAGTGATTTTGTGTATACCATGAAACGTTGTGTTTAGTCGGTCAGGCGACGTGAACAGGGACGCAGAGTTACTGCCTAGAACAGCTACGGCGACGCGTCAGATCAGAGTGTCATGCGTATTCGTAATAAAGACGAATAAAATATTCATTTAAGAAGAAATTCAAAATCTTCCTGTGAACGCGGTAGCAGACTTAGGCACTTTATTCTTCATTCATTTCCCTGCATTACTCCAATTATACAAAATAATTACTAAATGTTTGAACACATGCGAGCGTCATATATAACCAATATTGCTGTAAGAGGGCCTGTAATGTTGCAACTTATTATTTTGCTAGACGTCCTTCGTGTATTTCCTTTTGTCTGATCGGGCATTCTAACAATTAACAGACGTTTTTAAAACGAACGATACGAATTAGCCCTTCTACCGAATTTCCTGACATGAAAATTTATTTTGAAAGTTTTTGCAAGCCGTTTACGTTATACTTCGTCAATACCTCTTGTTCAAAGCACTGCATATTACGAACTTTGTCTTGCTCCTGTGTTGATTGAATTCACGGTATTTCATCGTTGAGCTAGCGATAGCGTTTCTGCTTATAAATTAGCGTACTTAATACTCATCATTCTTTTGGACTGTCGGGTTCAGACTAAATTATGTCAGCTAAATCCCCTTAATTTTGTCACAACTGTTAACTCAATATTTTCTTATGAAAGTGGAATACACGAACTTTGCAAGCTTTACGAGGTGCAATGCACCGTGCGCTACATTGCTTAATACATGCTCTAGCAGAAGCTACCCTGTTTGCTGCAATATGATCGTGATATTCCTTTAAAAAACTTCGTTCGTAATATGCCATTATGTTTTTATTCGTCAATCCCATAAAAAAAAAAAAAAAAAACTGGCGCCTGCAATATACGCGTTTGCAAGAAAGGCTCCTGTGCGCTGGCATTTCGAGCGATGCTGGCGCGGCGTAACGTATCCGCCATTTCGGGGTGTGCTATGGGCCACGTCACTGGAGCGCACAAATGTGGGCAAACGAGGAAATGTAGCAGACATGACGAGTTCTGTGACGTGTGGGCATGTGGAAAAGAAAGACGTTGACGCAGCCAAAGGCACACGAGGGATAGGCCCGGCAATGAATTGCTTGGCTAGCTCGGATAAAGATGTGTTATTTGTGTGTGCAGCCTGTCTTGAACTTCTTGCGGGTAAGCAGTATGCACCTTTGTAGCGGACTATTTGCCATTTCGGAGGAACACTGGCTGGCTGCAATCAGAGTGTGAAGGAGCTTCTTGCGCATTCTGATATGCGCTTTGGCACTTCAGATACTTTTCGAATTGTTCGGTTTGTTACTGCTTTGGGAATTTTATTTTATTGTTAGTGCTCTTTCGCGGTCGAAAACAACACCTGTACGTTTTAAAAATTATGTCTGAGTCTCTCTAGGCATTCTGTGTCGTTTGCTTCAGCAAAAGAGGCTAGGAAACATTGTACGACAAGCGGCGAACTTCTTCCCCTGAGAGTAGGTCCGCCTCACCTCAGCGCGTGGTTCGAGGTTAAGCCGGAATGCCACTTGCAGAGGTGTATATTCTATATTTAGATCCCCCAACTCAGCAGATCAGGTCTTCGAAATAAGTTCGCTGAAGCAAGCCCAAAATAGATATTGACTAAGAAATGTGTTGCCTGGGAAACATTGTCGCGTTCTGAAATCTAAAGCTGTTAAAATTCTTTCGGAATATCAACTAAACGTGATACACTCTTTTTTTCTCTTTTTGCTAACCTACGTCTGTTCTGATTTGTAACTTATACCTTTTAAAGTAATAAATGGTAAATGGTAAAGCTCATTTGTTACTTAGCAGGGCTAACATTAAAACGCGTTTTATATGAACCGCCCAGAAACAGAAAATCAACTCATCTTGGTTAGACTTGAACACAAACGCCAGGCTTTGTGGCAAAGCCAGACGCGCCGATTTTCAGTCGGAGCGTTTGCGCCGTCCGCGGAATGCCTAGCGCCATCTATGAACGGCGCACGACACTACTCACTCCCGAGAAGCGGCGCTGCTGCAGCGCCCATGGTTGAGAGAGGGCTCTGCGATATTCGCTGAACACGGCGCGGAGCGTTCAAGATTTTTGCGAGTTAAGGCGGGAACTATCTTGTGGAATGGGCTATCTTCTCGTGTGTTCTTGCTTGAAAGAAATTGGGAAACGTTCTATACGAACTCTGGACGGCTTGGTCAGTAGACAGCGAACGCATTTTCTGGAATGAAATAAAAAAAAAAAGGAAACTTCGGCACTTTGATTTCGGAAATGTATTCCGGTTGGTAGTGCAGCATCCAGCAAAACAACTTTTAAAGGGGACCATTCAGAAAACTAGAACATATGACAGATGCACATAATATGATTATGGCTCGATAATAACATCGTCACTTCATTTATTGCATGGCTTCTCAAATTGTTTAATTAAGTGCAGCGGTGTGACGGACTTGCAGCGCCAAGACGCGCTGCAAAAAAGAGAAAAGTTTATATTTGTGGAGGAAAACTTTGATTAAACCTTCTGCCAACGCTTCCGAAACCTTTAAAGAAATGCAGGCCTTTTCAAAACCATTGAGTGTAATGAGGAAGCGAAACCATCGAAGCTTTAACGTGGCTATGTGGACGTACTGATTTTATTTTATTCTAGTGCTAAAATGTGTTTCGGAAGGTCGTAAAGTTTCTGTTAAGTAATCTGCAGTTGATTTTCGTGAGACGTCTAGCCTCAATGACGTCAAAGTTCTAGCTTGAGTGAAACGGAACCTAGATACTCAGAAGAGACAACATTGACGATTGTGCGAGTGATAATAAGGGCAAACCAAGTGGCTTTTGGTTTGACTTCTGCTACAAGGAGCTGCACCTTTTGGCGTCACGAGAAGTAGTAAAATAAATATAAGAAAAAAAAACACTGCACATTTAGCCGGGACATCAACATAGTCCAATAATACAGTAAAATCGCGAGAGATAGAATGATTATTCGGTCAATACTTCAAAGACAAATAACCAAAAGCATTAAAGTTATATACGATCACATGTGATATTTTCCTCGATATATGTACTGCTAATTAAACCTTCGATGATTTTTTTTGTTTTGTTTTTTTATCAGCATGCTAATATTATATTTATTTCAAACGTCCTCTCTCATTATTTTTTTCACATTAAGATTAATTGTAAAGTCGATGACAATATGTTTGAAGGCATATTAAGGCTGTAAAAAATTCCTGCTCCCTGCGTGAAATCGCCATGAATAATGACCTTCTACCAATGATAGTGCATTCTGAGTGAGAAAATTATTTTTGTGCTTTTCATGCCACTGAATCGCACAACTGGTCGTCAATTGCATCTGTTACAGCTATACCGCATCTACGGTTGTGATATATGACCACCATGTTTCTAGTTTTCTTAAAGTTTTGCTACAAGACGCTCCAGATAACAGCCTGTGGCAAAGGACGGCACTGTCCACAAAACGCTCAGCCATATGCCGAAATTGAATTCAGTTTATGCCGCGATAAGCAACTGTGCTTCCAAAAGGGCTCTCCGATTGGTTACGTGTGTGAGTGACTAATCGTAGCTTACCGCCGAAAAATTTTAACCTTTAAGTTAACTCACCTAATTTAGACCCTCACCGACAATTTTATTGTAATACAGTTAGTTAGAGATAGCCTTTATGTAGATTCTTGATACTCGATAGGTTTTATTACTAGCAGAATACACTTATTTATATTTGGTATTCGACGCCTAACACATATTTAATGTTTCAATTGTTTTATGGCCCTCAGTGTGAGCGACACGAGCGATATACAGCCTGCAAGTTCGTCTGCTCTTCTCGCACTGGTGCGTTGGTTTACACCCCAAATGCGCCCTGCATTTTTGTTTCCCCCCGACCTCAACCAATGACGGCGCGGATGCCTTGTCATTGCGGGGTTACTGCGCTTTCTCTATGACGCCCTCTGATTGGAATACTCCTGCTTGCGTTCGGATGCGCGAAAGACGCATTTCAAAACACTCGATCGCCGTAGAGACCTTTCCATTGCTTATATCTCAGGCGAAATATGTTGAGTCACTAGACTGTGGCCACAGTCTAGTGACTGTTGCCACAGTCTAGTGGCAGCAGTCACAAACTCGTCAAGCACAAAGTTGGGACCGAAGGTTCGTGGAGCGTGCCGAAGGGACGCTGGCGACAAAAGCGCGAAGTCATCGTCGTAATAGTCCAATCGGCGCGCTCCGTTAACTACAGCACCGGCTTTGTGTTTGACGAGTTTAGGTCCCCTGGAATAATCAAAGACTGTACACAAGAATGTTGACGTCATCACAGTGAGTTCGAGCGAAGATACTGATTGGATACGAGTGCTGGATCAGTGCTCGGTTGGGCCTCGTGTTCAATTAATGCGCACGCTCAGAACTCCTTCCACAGCCCAGAGATGGCAGCGCGCAGAAGGTGACTATTGGAAAGGTCTTTTGGCGAGGAGGTCGAAGTATAGGGGGCACTCTGACCTGTTTGTTGTTGCCACGCCTCGGTGTTTACCCAACACGAGGCATGGGGACATCCCCACAGGCCTTGTGGACAGGTTCACGTCTTAAAGGGGCCCTGCAATCATATTTAAGCGTCTACCTTTTTTTGCGGTTTCCACGTCCCTTGGAGTTCGGGCAAGCCAGCGGGCACGAAGAGAGTAACTAAATATCAGTGCGTCATATTTGAACAGGACGACGCGGAAACCTTCTCTACCTACGGGGGCGACCCACGGTGCCGAAAGCGCGCGCAATGTGACGTCTTTGGTCCCGGGCTTACTACTGGTCAGAGCCGCTAAAAGTTTTTTTTAGTCGAAATACAAGACATAAGTGGCGCTAACCGTTTCAATTATTTATAAAAGTAGTTTTTGTTCACTATTTTAGATCAGAAAAGAAACAAATGCAGTTTAGAAAGTACGGAAACAAGAAATGACCCGTCGACATACCCACCAGTGTTGCGGAATGGGCACCCCCATTCCATTCCAATTCCATTCCGGGGAATTACAGTTTTCGATAATTCAATTCCTTTCAATTCCTAGGAATGGAGCCACTGGGCCCATTCCCACTCCTGGAATGGCTGAATCGTTCCATTACATTCCTCTAATTCCTAAACGTAAAAATTGGCACTTGACAGCTACATTGTGTTGTCGGCATAAGCAGCATAAAGCTGACATTATCAAATGCAGAGACAATAGCTAAAAAGAAAAGAAAAAAACCTAAATTTCTCAAAAAAGCACTGACTTTACTAAGCGGACCGCTGGTGGCACGAAGTGTTTATTTACAATGTACTGCAAACATCGAGAAAGCCCCTTGATATGTCGATGCTTCTTTAAGAGATCAGTCTCGAGACCGCGTGGCTCGCAACAAACAGCAAAACTTAAATCCACTCAATCTCTTTTCTTTTTTTTTAACTTTTTTGCATTTGACTCTTAGGACACACGCGGCCAGCGTGTTTTTTGTTTTTGATAAGACCATAAAAATATCCAGTTCGTGCGTGGCGCAAAATTAAGCTATATTACTGTATTATTCAAATACAGCAAGTACACTGCTGGAAGCGACTCCATGCACAGCGGCAAGAACACATCCTCTGACAAAATGCAACCTCTACGGCGCAGCACGAGGGACCGTATAGACCATGTCACGAAACCTGTTTTAAAACGCATAAGTTCACGCTTGCTTTACGAATCTCGATATTTCTTATCATATTCAATTCAATTTTTGGCTGGTTCACCTGCCCTTTTCCACCCTTCGCATGCTCATTCTCGTGTTTCCTCTTCAGATGGCGAATAAAGTTCGATGATGTACGCCGACTGCACCGTGTATAGTTTCGTTGCACAACTTTCAGCGTGCAGCTTGCTTATTTTTTTCGCGACTAATGCCAAAAAATGTCTTCCACGATGCCATGGCTCGATCTGTACTTTTAGGGGCGAAGCTCCTTAGGGGCTAGCCATGTTCGTCCGTCCATCTGTCTGGCGTCCGTCCATCTGCCTGGCGTCCAGTGCTCGTGCTCCTGCTCGTGAACTCACGTGCTCCCGTGCTCGTGTGGGGCAAAAAAAAATATAAAAAGATTTAAAAAAAAAGAAAAAAAAAAAACGTTTGCGCAGTCGACAGGATTCGAACCTGTGCGGGGAGAACACGACTGCGGGACGAGTAGGGGGCTCTGAGATGTGGTAGTAACTCAAGAGCTGGGGATGTCATGGATGAAACGTTGCATGTAGCCGCTCAACGTCTATACAGGAGAGGGCGCTGCGGTCAAATGCGTATATAATCGCGTTAAACATTGCGTGCATTGGCTCAACTGTTTATAGACGAGAGGGCGCTAGGGTCAAATGCTCAAATGCGTATATAACCACGTTCCATACCACACATTCTCTTTCCGACATGGATGAAAACGAACGAAAGGCTCGGCCTGCTGCGGCTCAGCGTCTACGCAGACAAGCAGAGCTTCGCCCCATTCAACATCATTCACCACGTGGAGATTTTCTAATTTTTTCTTGTCTTCTCGTCCGAATTGTGATGTTCCTCTTCGCGCTGATCGAGCGGCGGGTTCAGGCAGCAGACGGTATCAACCGATTCATTCTTCCGCTTCGGTGTCTGGTTGTTCGCGTTGTGGCGACGGGTCGCGCAGTCAGCGTTGACAAAGGTACCTTCACATCAAGATACAATTACCGGGGTAATACCGCACCGTTCGAATTGACATTCCCCGTGTTTCCTGAACAACACCGTCCAACGGACTTCTCACCGCCTCAAACAGGGTCCAGGACAAGGAGCACAAATGCAGACTGGACAGCCGAGACGCGCGGAAGCCAAAACCTCAGTGGCAGCTAGCACCCAGATCTCCTTCTCGGTTGCCCTCACGGCAACGGTCGCGCCTCGTCTGGCGCGGGAGTCGGGACGGTCTTTCTGCAGGTCTAGTCAGTTCAGTCACGCCAAGAGCTGTGACGATAGTCTACTTCACCTTACGATGGACCGCAACAGACAGTATGAGAGCCATCGAAACCAATCTAGTGCCTTCTGAGTGTCGCGTAACCCTGTAGTCCCGCTCACGGTGCTGGATTGCCTGGGGTGACTCGTAGCGTCCGCAGCGGTCCATCGCAAGGTGAGACAAAGTATGCAGAGACTAAAGACAAAGGAAATGAGCGGGGATCCGCTAGCTTGCTTGTAATCCCAACCCACTAAAACATATAACACAGAAAACAAGCATCGGAACAAAGACCAAGTAAAAGGCGGGCTTACACTACAAATGCAGTATAAAAAACAAGCCTCGGAGCAAAGCGCAAGAGGAGAAGAGGGAAGTGAATATCGCTTTGTTTTAATGCCGAAGCAAACCCACATTTCGCATTTCAAAGGAGTGCACACGAATGAACGTGGAAGGCAGCAGGGTTAGCCACCTGCTAAACAACGCTCCTCGAACTATAAGAAAACAATACCTGATCATCTTTCGGCGGCACCCGAGTCAACGAGTTATCAGAGCTCTGCGAGTTACCAGTCGCTTCCGCTCCCAGATCTGTCTTTGCGCGCGCGTGCATTCTACAAACCGTCGCAACAACAAAAAAAGCATGACAAGAAGGACGATGAGGAGCTGTGCATGGCGGTTTATTTCTTTGCCGCTCCCTTTTCTTTTGCTCGGTGCTTGGTTTCTTGTTTCGCTCAGCCCGACGCCTGCGCGTCCGTGAAAGGCGCCACCGTTACCCCCCTTTCCCCCCTTGCCCTTTGCTTTGACGCCTGTTTTTTGTATTGAATTTTTTTTTTTTTCGTATAAGTTTGTTAGGGCTCCACGTGGGCTAGCAGTTTCCCACTGGTTTTATTTCTGAGAAACTGACTCGCTGACTGGCTCAATTTAGCTGATCGTAAACCCTAAAAAAAAAAAGAAGAAGAAAACCGTGCCCATTTTATTCCCATTCCATTCCGGGCAAAAAGCACCTAATTCCATTCCCATTACATTCCCCTCAACGTTGCCGCCATTCCATTCCCATTCCATTCCGGGGTCGTGAGAATGCAGAATGATTCCGGAATCATTCCAACTCCGGAGTGGCAACTCCGCAACACTGATACCCACCACCAAGCGGTGGAAACGACGGTGCATACTAAAAAGGTGTAGTGGGATCAGGCACCGACGACCGGCGAGCGAAGAAAAGTCCCGGATGTACGCGGCGGTGCTGCAGTCGAGGATCCGACCGGTTCCGAGCGTTCCGGAGGCCTTCGGTGAGCAGCTTTGGCTTGCTGTTTGGCTCTTTGGCGGTATGGCAGCGCGGAGTGGCCCCCGTTCTGAACTGATCTTTACCCCGTGTTTGCTGTCGTTTGTGGCCAATGAAGTGTCATGCCGCATGAGTGTTTAATCGCGCAGCTAATGCAATGCGAGCCGAGCTGGCTGCCCACTTCATACAGCCTAGCCAAAACATGCTTTAGTGGCGCCCTCTCGAGCCGTCGACACGGAGTGCGGCAGCCATGACCGCTCGCTGAGCTCACTACCCCTCCTCTAGTTCACGGCCCCTCAAGCAACCAATGACGTCATGAAGGAGGTTATTTTTTTATTGTTTTTGTAATTTTAATTTGCCTCTAACTTTTAAAATAAAGCGAAATTCGAGAAAAGAAAAGTTTCATTAAGTTCCTACGTTCAGTGCGCTCAGGTTCGGTGCAAATTAAAAACCAGTAAAAAAAGTCCTTGCAGGGCCCCTTTAGAGTAAAAATGCTAACAATAAACGAAGCAACGTTTATTGTTAGTGCCGGATCTCTCCCGAAAGCAGTCGTCAGAGAATGCGAGCTTGACCTACTCCGGCTTTTGTGCTTATCTTGGCATATGCACCTTGCATGCTGCATTACTCTTGCAGGCCGGAGTAGTAACGAAAGAGCCTTCCCCCCCCCCCCCCCCCCCCCCCCCCACAGGTGACCAGAAAAGACGAACTCCAGCCGAACGATGACGCAGCGTTCGGATATCAGCCGAGCGCTGAGTCATTGCTATTTGTTGTCCCCATCCGTGTAGTTCTGAAGTTAGCCGCTTGGGGCACCACGGTCTGCTTTCCTCCCCAATAGGATATAGCACTAAAGGCATCAAAACTGGGCGATCACGCTTGCGCGGCACTGCTTCGAGTATAATCTGGGGCTCATACGCCGGTAAAGGGCAATATTGACGCTCGTGATGTTCCTGGCATTAGACCGGACGGAACTAATGGCGCAGTTATGAATCGACTATGCCTTTGTTGAGGCTAGGCAACCCGCTTCATTCGGGCTTCGGCGGTTCCTTACTCTCTTTTCTCCCTTATTCCCCAAAGTGGCGGTGAAAGCGACGCCGGCTATAGACGGGACTATTTTTAGAAGTCAGGTAATTAGCGGTGGTTCTCTTGCGGGATTTCGAATCTCTGAGAGGAACACTAGCTACGGAGAAAGTGTTCTCGGTCCTCCGGTGTCTTCGTCCTTGGGTAGCAATACCTTTTTCCCGAAACCCGTGTTTAAAAATTGTCTCGTTGTTTTAATATATATTTCTTTTATGTGTGCCTGAGTCAAAACGTTACATCTCCACCAGACAGCATCGGCCTCGTGTGCCTGCCACTTCTGTACTCTTATTTGACATCGAACACCTAGTAATAAAGAATTACTTTTTTTATTATTACTCTTTTTCTGTTCATAGGGTTCGCTTTAGCCTGCGTGGGAATGTCGCCTTATCTGGTCCCGGGAGGCTCCGACCTCAAGCTCCGGTGCAGACTCGTCGTGCGGTTGCAAACACTGTTCATTGCTATGTGCTTGATTCCTGTGCTGAGCGGCTTTCGCCCTTGAATTAACCCCGCTTGCCGCCGTGTCGGCGCTTTTTGTGCGCGATGTCAGGAGACAGTCTGTATTCCTCGATAACCTTTGTTCTCTACATATCAACAGTAACACGATTCTCCCAAGATGCTGCCTGAAGATTAGATTAGATACGGGTACGAGAAGGATAAGCGGCAGCAAAATCCCATAATTGTTATTCGGGCTGGTCGCCTTTGTTCGAATAAGTGATTTTCTCACGGGTTCTATATTTCGAGTCAATTAAGTAACGAATGTCTTTTGGTTTGGGCCACAGTGCTAAAAGGATTAGAAAGAGTCGCAACACTTTACTGATTCGACGTACACTCACCATTCTTGCGTTTAGGGGCTTTATAATTCATTAACTGGGCGAGTAAACTGGATGATGTGGTCATGTGTTAGAGTGGAAGCAAGGTCAACCCCTGAAACTACTGAACCGCACAGGCACTGGTTTCCTTCAATGTCAATTAAAAACAAAGTTAAAGTCTAGAAATTCTGAAACCGCTCCTTGGATCTGGTCAAATCTGGAGAAACCTTACGAAAAAACTTTCACTATTCGGTTTGGCTCCTTGTTCTGCATTGGGATATTCATACACCAAAGTAAAATAATAACATACAACTACCGGAGAAATTAGGCAATGCGGAATAAACACGCAAAACACTTTGTACTTGTAGTTGTTACTTTTGAACACATCAAATATAAAAACCACGTTTAATTTGTGTTGTCATTCAACAACAATTTATTGTCGCAGTAATCAGAATATTTGCACAGCCTTTGGTATGTGACTGGTCTCCAACACCACCTTCACGCTTCAGATGATACCGACGAGACAGCGCATCTGGGGCCTCTTGCACTAATGTAGGAATTGTACTCCTCCGACTATAAAAATACTCAAATAGCTCACTGTCATTAAAATAGGAGCTCTCTGTCAAATTCATGCAAGTGTAGGAAGATATCGGTAGCCGGCTTGGATCGCTTACGATAGTGTGTTTCCGTAAGGACGAGTCAAGCGGGTGTGGCAACACCTTCCGGCTGTAAGTTTAGTGCCTTTTACTCGACTTAATATTGATAACCTAAATTCCTTCATTTCTTATTCTAACTTCGTAGCCGCTACACTATTACGAATATAGCTTCTAGAACTCTCATTACAAAACGCTGCGAGCCCGTCCGTCCATGTTTGAGCAACGCAAATCGGCAGACTGAATCTACGGTGACGGAAGTCAGGCTGTCCAAACCAATGAAACCATATAGGTGTTAACGAGTTAACTTCCGAACTAAGAAAAGCAAAATCGTCGTACTATAAGCAAAACTTCTATGATGCCACAAAACAGCGCTTTGAGGTTTTCTTTGG
Organism: Ixodes persulcatus; assembly: GCA_013358835.2. Taxonomy (NCBI): domain Eukaryota; kingdom Metazoa; phylum Arthropoda; class Arachnida; order Ixodida; family Ixodidae; genus Ixodes; species Ixodes persulcatus. Next base: position 1,883,169 of record JABSTQ010011253.1, read on the forward strand.
AAAGTTATAAATGAAGTTCTTAAACGCAATAAGGTATCTTACAAAGAGACAGATTAGTGCCTACGACGTTATGTCAGTAATGTCGAAGACACTTTTTCCTGAACCCTCCCCCCCTCCCGACGAGAAGAAAGTCTCTAACACCTTCTTAGGGCTCAGAAGCAGTAAGAGTAGTGATATTGCAAGCAAGAAATAAAACAAGTTAAATTTGCATATGAATTTTCTTATGTACATTATTGCATCATGCCTAGCGCATATATCCAACTTATTATTATCATACGGGATATTTCCCACATGTATGAAGTATGCTAAAGTTTCAGCCATATACAAAGGTGGTGATAAAAACATTGTAAAAAGACTATAGACCTATATCCTTGCCGTGCTGCATGTTTTCTCTAGAGCACCCGAGAAATTAATTTTACACGTTTCGGTAACTTAAAAAAAAAACCAAAAAAAAACATTGTGTGGTAACTGACAAACAGTTTGGTTTTCGAAAAGGTAAATAAACGGAAGCTGCGTTGTTATTTGAAAAGGTAATTACATTACAGAGCATAGAAAAGAGACTTATCATGTTAGGTGTACTCATCCATTTTAGCAAAGCACTTGATGGCTTAAATCACAAATTTGTTTTGCAAAATCAAGTTGTTATGGCGTCCGCGGTGTGCCATTTCCTTTAGTGAAATCATATTTACAACATAAGAAACAATGTGTTGTTATGGATGATTTGCTCTTCTTTTCAAAATATACAGAAAGGCGTACCGAAAGGAAGAGTATTAGGACCTATTTTGTTTAATTTCTACATCAATAATATTGTAAACATTGATAATTAAGCGCTGTTTATTTTCTATGCAGACGATACAAGCCTGTTTCTCTCTGGTGATGATGCTAATATAGTAGAACCCAAAGCAAACCCTGTTCCTAGAAAGTTTTCTATATGGTATGAGGTAAATCGGCTCAACGTACACGCAACAAAATCCAAGGCTATTTAATTCGGAGCTACAAATAAACGAATCGTGGTAAACCATAAAATTGAACTTGTCACTTCGACAATTGAAGTAGTAAACAAACATAAAACTCTATAGGCATTTTTGTTTTGAGCACTTGACGTGGGAATCTCTTGTCAACTATCTAGTTGGTAAGCGTTCTCAAATTGTCGGTATTGTCGCTCGTTGGCAGAGTGTTTTACCCCCAACATTAAGCTACAAACTTACCATGCTCGATTTCAGTCTGAAAACTATTGTCATCTTGTGCAGGGCTACAACGACAAAACAAAATCTACAAAATACATTACTACTCCAAACAAAATAAATATATTACGATATATTGCGGATGTCTCGTATACGGACCAAACAGAACCTTTGTTTACATAATTTCGGAAACTTCGTGTCGGGAGCATGTACGAAGACAGTTTACTTTATGCGATTTGTTTCTTATCTGAGGGACTTGTAGATTTTTTGTACATTCTTCGAGGACTTAAAATGAAGGAACGTAATGTTAACACACGTCGTACAGAAAAATGTGTGCTTCCTCAATCTCGCACAAACTAAAACTTTCACTCACTACATTATAATGTACCATGGTTATTCAACAAATATATCAGAAACAACATAAACATATACACGTTAAATAAATATAACCTCCTCTTGTACTTTGCGCAACCTCGCGTTGTAAGATTTTGAATTACCTTTTTTTGTTGTGATTTTGTTTAATGTAACGTGTTTTTGTGTGTCAAGGATGCTGCCAATGTAAAGAGATCACAGTCCTAGACAGCCTGTTTTCTAACAATCTTTCTTCTGGTGATCCCTACAGTTTTCTGCAAAATAAAGTTTTGATTTGATTTGATTTGTTCTTAAACAGGAAGTGTGAATTCAACGTGTAAGCCTTGTCTTATGGTTCAAGAGGCTATGCTTTTCTGTTATTTTTTAATCGTCCCACGGTTGCAGTTGGCCCCATTTTTTAGCGGAGGTTCTTCGTATCTACTTTCTGCTATTTTTTTGTTCTTTCACTATCAGGGGCGCTACCCGAACTAGGTTGACATCTCCATTCCAGCTAACCAACACTGCAGCCCATTAATCCGCTGCAATGGAAAAGCGTTTCCCTTAAGACCACCCCGGCACTACGGAGTTTAAGACCATTTACGCGTCCCTTAGCGCTGCAGAAAGTTACATGGTGCGACCCCGAGGAAAAGCTTTCCAGGGACTCGCAGAAACCGGGATCCCCCGCAGGTATCCACGGCGGGGCCGAGGCAGGCGTAACACGGGTTGGTCGACCGTAGGCCTGGCCTTCATTAGTGGCGCGTAATTGAAATTCCCCCACGTTATCTATAACCCACGGACAGCGCTCGGTCCCGTCACAGAGCTGGCCGCTCTGTCGCAATGCCTACTGAATTTCTCGTGGACAGGGCCTGGCCAAACAGAGAGCCCGGAAGAGGTGTGGCTCTCTGATGGATTTCGCGTTCTCCCGCCGGTGTTCTATTCAAGCACGGCGGGCCTGGATGGTGCGCCTCGTACAGAGCGCACTTCGGCAGCGGACGAAGGCTCTCGAGTTTCCTAACACGACCCGCGCCCAGGAAGGAATGGCAATTTTTGTCCAGGGTATGACGCCACCTTACCGCGCCACTTATAATAAGGTAGGTAAGGTGAACAAATCAGTAAAAAAAAAAGAACAATATGGGCATTTTGATTTTAAACACGGTACGCAATCATTCAGAAACGTTGTCGTGGGGAGCGTTGTTTAGGCTGCGTGACGCTTATTGAGGCTGGAAGGAGACAGGATGCAAAAGCCCGAGATTGTCCTAGATTAAGATGGCTAAAGCGCCGTTCACATTCTTGCAATATAGTAAGACCGAGAGAGACAAGACCGGCTTTTCAAGCCTCTTGCGACGGCTTAGGACCAGCTCCGCAGCAGCGCACCTGGTCTTACGCCGTCGCAAGACGCTTAAACCCGGTCTTGTCTCTCTCGGTCGTATACTCGGTGTACCTGTGTGAACGGGACTTCAGATAGCATGGCTAAGATGAAGCAAAATGTGTAAGAAGACGCTGGTAAAAAGCGTATCTGTTTTGACAATATGTAAACATTGAAGGAAGAATGAAACATAGAAGGGCAGCACGCGAGACTTCATTTTACGTTATGGACGTTGCAAGAAATGTTAGCCGTACAGCACTCCACGCGACTTCAGATTTCGTGCCGCGTGCATCCATTTGATCCAATGAAAAGTCACATAGCACGCTGGGAGCTATGTATCTCCTCCGATGGCTTGGTGGTCCCTTGCAGTGCACCGCAAGATGAAAGGGATCATAGACTTTATACATAAATATGGTACGAATGAGAGAAAACTAAGAACACTTTTAACTCGATGTGTTTTTTTTGTATTTACAGATTCGATATTGACTCCGTAAGTGTGACGTCATGGGTCCAAACAAACCGTTGCTAGGGTCGTTGTAGGAGTAGGATTTAAACTTCTAAAAATCACAAATGTAGAAAGCTTGAATGTCATATATGTTTCGAAAGAAGTGTGCCGGTAATCGCTCGTTTCTGAAATATTTACGACTGCAACTTCCGGTCCTCAAGATGCCTGCAGCAGACGACGAATGCAAGAAGTACATGCCGTCTGCCGCACGCCGGCCGGCCAAACCGGGGCCGTCGTTTGAATCGTGTGAATAAAGACGATATTCTGACATCGCGTTTGTTTGAAATATAATGAGTTTCAGGCACTTATAAGAATTCATAATGGGGTGCGATGGAAAATATGGTTTATCGAAAGTCCGGACGTCGATCGAGATGATCGTCTGCTAAAAGATCGCATTGCACCCGTGAGAAGAGCACTTCAGACGATCGGTAGAGATCCCAAATTTTGTTTGCGGACTCGCGCTATGCGAGGGTGCTTCGTTGTAACCATCGCGTGGTGAAAGACCCTTGCAGTTTCTTCAGATTTCCGCAAGACCCCAAAGCGCGAAAGAACTGGATAAAAAACATAAGGTGAGTTCATTAACAGATTGTACTCGCATCGCGGGTTCGATGGAGATCTTCACCAAAAGAGCGCATCCACGGAATTTGATGTATACCAAGGGGAAAAAAAAAAAAGCAAAATACTGGGGATTTGCGATAGACATGCAATTCTTTAATAACCTGACAACCGCAATAATAATAATAACAAACGACTTACCTCGACGGCGTACGATTTGTTTCTCATGCTGGCCTGCACTACGCCGGTAATGCACTTCAGGTCGTCGTCGTAACTGATCTGCATGACGTGGTTTGATTTTACTGCATTTTCACCCCTCGTAACTAAGCTGGGTTCTTCCCAGAAAAAAAAAAAAAAAAAAACGCACATTGCGGAGGCCTTTACGGCCATGGCGATGCACTTGTTTTTGTCGCTCGTTTACCGACGCAATTCAATGAAGACGCCCGCTGCAACACAGGCCAGCAAATCTATCGTGTCGTCTGCTACCAAAGCAAAGCGGAGTGCAAGTCTTCAGAAATGGCTTTCATCGTTGCGATACGACACTGAGACGACAAGAACATCTTCATAATTCGATATCAAGAAGTTAGGTTGCTTACAAAAAATTATTTACTTTCTTGTAAGCAAAAATCTTGCCTCATGTGGAGTCTCCATGCATTAGTCCATAGCAACGTCCCTAGCAACGGTTTGTTTGGACCCAGACGCCTTGTTGTGACGTCATCACTTACGGGGTCAATAGCTGCAATTAATTCTAAAGTCAAACTCGGTGTTGAATTTTACAAACACTGCGCAAACACGTTTGTGCAACGTATAGACCGACACGCGGCGCGGCTCTGTTTACCAACACGGCCGGAAGGCTGCGCATGCGTAGAAGCTATGTGGGCAAATGTGGCCAGGCTCTCCGTATTTTCGTCATTGCTTTGTGTGATGTGCGCTCGTTGTTGACGTTGTAGGGACGCTTCTAGCTTTATTTGTGCGTCGTATTTCCTGCCAACGTATGTCGTATGTTAACCCCTACCATTTCAGCTCGCTACCCGAGCCTGAACGGCAGCGGTATCGAGACAAACTGTGCGTGGACGGCGTTGCCTTCGACCGCCGCCGTAAGCAAGGCCTGTTGAACTTTCGACGTGAATTTGCTGCCACCGACGTCGATGGCTCACGACGTCGTTTATTTAGTTTTTTTCGCCAGGCCAGTTCACGGCCGACATGGAGCAGGCGCACAAGTCTCTCGAGGCCTACAATTATTTCGAGACGGTTTCCGCGCTGCCGGTGGGATCAGCAGACTCTGGGTCTGCGGAAGTGTACTTATTAATTGATTAAATACGCACAGCGTCCTTCGAGTCAAGGTATGATATTTTTCTTACCCTCATGACCACAAAGGATGACAAGCGCTAACGCTTTGTCCGTTCGGGTGCCGATCTCCTTCCGCTTGGTAGCACGGGCGTAGCGAGACACTACACTCTAAAAAAAAAAATGGAGGAAAAAAGTAGCAACGGCGCGTCTTCCTCCCTTCTACTGACGCGCCCCCAAGCGGACACGAGAAGGAGGGAGGAACGAAACATTTTCCTCCTTCTCCAGGCAGACTGGAGAAAGCTTTCGCCCTCCCGACTCAACTTCTTTCGGTTTCGTTTTCGAGCAGGTCGCGCAGGTTGTTTAATAAATGCTGTTGAGTTGATTGAGCTTCAGCGGCAGCGAAGGCCGCCTGTAATTCCGTCTTCTAGTCCAAACGTGCAGAGCATTTCGGTTGCATTGACGTTTTCATCACTAATTTTATGAAACGAGCAAACGAAGCCGCTAGAAACGGCGAAGTTCCGGAGCAGTGCCAGCAGCGCCACGTACACTGGGAAAGATGGCCGTCTCCGAATTGCGGGGCTCACGCGGAACTACAGTAGCGAAACCACGCGGAACTGTGTCGACGTTCTCGACGTTATGGAAATCGCAGGAACTGCGTCCAAGACTGGCAGGTTTTGCTGCCGGCTGCCTGGGCGCCTTTCTTGCTGAGTTCGGTTCTGTTTTCCGATGCCGAGTGCGACCGGCGTTCAACGTGGTTCTGTATTTGTGCGTGTCAGCAACATAGCAGCAACATCGTGATGGGAGTGTTGTGGGTTGTGAACAGAAGACTGGAATTATCGCCGATGTGACCGTGTGTTCGCGTATCAGTGGTGTAACAACAAGATGAGATGACGTAAACTTTCGGGCATTGATGCCGCTGGTCGGGCCGTGATCGGACGGGGTGGGGTGTCGCAGGTTGACATTCCGCTTTACATTAAAACGTTTAATACCACTTGAGGGGTTAGGTGCAATCGATCGACGTGCGGATAGTCATGTTGGAACGCTGGTCTGAACAGTAAGCTCCTATCGTACAGTGGCCAATGTGACTGTCGGTTGTCTCGTGCCCGAGAGCGATTGCGCTCTGGGGAAAGGACCGAACAGTGCGAAATCATGACGGAAAGTAGGTATATTTACAGTGTGGCATTTTAGCATGAAAAAAGAATAGTAGGTAAAATCGAAAAAAAAAAAAAGCTACCCTTTATTCCGCTGTTTAAAATATACTACGGTCCCTGGAGAAACTGCCCTCAAAGTGGCGCGCAGGGATGCTCGCAAGAAGTTTTCGAGCTCGCCACGGCGTAGCTCCGTACACCTGCCGCAAGTCGCGGCTTTGACTGCATTCAAGTTGATCGAAAAGCGATCTCTCAGCCCGTGAAGCATCACTTCCAGCTGAGTGAATATCCGCTGTACAGAGATTAATTCAAGACGGCAATTGCAGCCTTGCGCGAACAGCACAAATAGAAAAGAAACACTACAATAGAAATAGAGGCTACGACGTGCCGCGCGGGGAAACAAACTCATGGCTTCGAACCGCATTGGAGCGGCTTGATTTATTGGATTTGAAATATTTACGGCATGATCGAGCGTTCGCTTTTTAATAAGAGATTCATCCCTTGAGTCATTCAAAATACTGTCAAAGGTATGACATTGCTAGAAAAAAATAACATGCTGGGAATATTTTTTATTGCTTATTCAGTCACCGAAAAATTCAGTACGTTCAAAACGACCAGTATAAAAGACGGAAAAGCAGATCTCGGGTGTAGCGTTCGGGTTAGTGTGCCGTTGAATTGATGTTTGTATGTGCAGTCTATGTGCTCAGTGTATGTTCACGTGGTGCTTGTAGTATGGGTAATGTGAGTAAAGGAGAGGTTCCCGAAGATCCGTAAGCGCAATGGTGGGCTGAAGAAAAAAAAAATATTTTTTTGTAGAACATGAATTGGGCAGTACCTAGCGCCACCTAGCCTAGCTACTTGCAATTACTCTGCTTGACCCTGCCATCTAGTGGCCAGCGATTTAACCTTTCACGCTACGCGATAAACAGTGGCTTCGAGTTAGTTCTTTTGAGAGCGGCTTTTGGTTTCGCGGATTGGGTTTGCCGTTCCTCCGTGATGTGCGGTTGACGAAGTAATAGTGACTCGAAGAACATCAAAGGTAAGACGTAAAGTGCCTGAAGTAACTGGGTATCGGTTGTCTCCGTTTAACATCGCAGTGCTGTCGACGAGAAGACTGAGTAACTGCTTTCGAAACGCAAGTTTCTGTACCTGTGGGGGGAATCTGGCTTCGGAAATAAACAGTTCGCGGAAAGCTCGTGTTACGCTTTTATTTGCTGCTCCTCTCGTCCCGTACAAGAGACGTAGCGTCCTCGTTAAGCCTTATTGAGCTCGATTTGCTCGATTCAGGGCCGCCATAATGAGATGCAGGCGACGGAGGAACTTTGCTCCCCTGCTTCAGGGACGAAAGTTCCTCTCTTTCTGAAGGAACATAGGTTACAAGACCGTTCCTCCCCTAAGGGAGGACTATCGATACCCTTTTTTCTAAGAGTGTAGCGCTTGGCCGGTGCTTTGTGCGCGAGCACCGTGGAGACAAAATCTGGGTAGTCTCGATCAAACGACGGTTTCCCTGCCCATAAGTAAGCCTCGGGACGGAGATTGAAATGGAAGCCACACATGCCTTCAAGAAAGTGCTTTCCGCGGAAATGGTCGTCCGCGCGAGGCGTCCATTTTTTTTTTTTCGATCCACGGATATTATTCACCCTCTGCGCCTTTCAGGGTCCGGTGGCAACTTGTGGGAACTCACTTCGCTACTTTTTCTGTACCTTTCGGTGCAATTTACGGCTACAGAGCTTTGCGGCATGCTGGAATACTATGCCGCCCATGCGAAACGTGCGTCCTTCTCCCCACACCACCCGGCTTTGGCGCGATCGCAGCGCCACCGCAGCTGCGTGACGTCAAGCCTGTGTGTCGGTCTATACCGTTTTTTAGAACTTGTCTTTCTGGAACCTCCCTTAAAACATGATGCCTTCACGTGGTTTGACGAACAACATATTTTTCAAACATATTGTCGCACCTAACACGTGTTAATATCATCTTCATTGGCAAATAATAGGTTCGTTCCTAAAAATAAAAAAAAAACAGAACCTGCTTGTAACTTTTTTTTCATAAATTGGTATATTACACCAAAAACACAAGCCTCCCCAATCAATTACCTTGCTTAAAGTTTAACTACTTATTCAAAGCGAGATTAAGATACCTTCACTTCTGCAAGTAACGTAGAAACTTCGGTTTCTCAAACAGATGTGTCTATCTGTATCTATGTTAGAGAGTCTCATTACTTGTTGCAACGATATACAATGTTATTTTTGCTCCGATTTGTCTCGTCGTCGTAATTAATTTATTCAGGTGTTTGCTAAATTGTTTTGATTACTCTCACTTGCTGTCTTGAATTCCTAGCCTGGACTTGCTAGCATTTTTGAAAAACTTAAAAGGCTTTCTTCAGCAGGGATTATAAAGTGCTCCTTCGAAAACACTAAAATGTAGTGAAGAAAGACTCCTTGAGAATGAGGACAAAAATTGGTCAAGACAACACCAGGTCGGTGTTATTTTGTCAAATTGTAGAGCGCAGCTCTTAGGCGCTTTTTTCCGGCTTGAGCGGCGTCGCCGTCGCCGTCACCGTCGGCGTAACCGCGCGGTGCATTATGGGACACGTGACGTCACTGATGATGTCACTGATGACGTCATCAGTGACGATGACGATGACGTCCTTAGTGACGATGACCATGACGATGACGTCACGTGACATCACTGATGACGTCATCGTGATGACGTCGTCGTCAGTGTCACGTGACCCTCGTGAGGCGACAGCGACGCCGCCCGGAGGGAGGAGTACCATACAGGATGAGTGGGTGAGGAGGAGGGAGGAAGGGTATACCCTCTCCTCAGTACCCTTCCCTCCTCCTCCTCAAGAGCTGCGCTCTAACTCGGCGTTACAGGGAGTTGTAAACGGCTTTCATTTTTGTTCCTAGTCTCATGGTTCGCCATCTTGCCTGCTTAGTAACCCTTATTTAACTAAAATGTATTCTGGTATAATTTTGCCTGAATTATTTTCTCAGTCTCTAGAAGAAGGAGTACTACCAATACACTTGAAAATTGGAAAGATGATTCCTATTAACAAAGGTGGCGATAAACATAATCCTTCCAACTTTCGTTCCATATTCCTAACCAGCATGACCTGAAGGCTGAAAAGTCCTTGAGCACGTAATTTACTCTCTACTCCCTAACTTTTTAGATTGATTTTTTTCTCAAAACATCGCAACATCGACTTAAAAAAAAAGTTATATTACTGTCAAACACAACTCCTTGCATTTTCTCTTAATATTCACGTTATTCTTCACCAGTGTTCCAGATTTCTCAAAAGCTCTTGACAAGGTTCATCATCCATCAATCTAAACTTCATAGTTTTAATCTATGCTCGAACATTCTCGAGATAGTATCCTTTTCAGCTAACCGTCTCCAACTTGTTCACGCCACCGGAACTAATTCTTCAACCTTACGTGTTAACTCGGGTGCCCCACAATATACACGATTAACTCCTCTTTCCTTCCTAAATTATTGGTCTCCCTACTCAGCCCTCTTCTTTTATTCGCCTTTGTGCTGATGACTGCGTTATTTACAAATAAATGCATTAGCGATTCCGACGTCTATGCTTACAATCTTATTCAATGCTGCGATCACTGGCTTATGTACCTTAAAGGCCGACGAGCAGACAGAAGGGAGGAAACTCGCCATTAACTCCTCCTTTCCATTCGAAAAAGAGGAAGATCCTCCTCCTTTCTGCTGGAAGTAGCTAAAACACCCGCTCCTGTGGGGAGAGGAGGAGAGAAGAGTGCGAGAGAGAGAGAGAGAGAGTGAAGAGAAAGAAACTGGGAACCGGTCTTCTTCCAGCTGAAGATGATTCTGTAGGTCGGCCTTTAATATCTGTAAATGTAAATTCACTAGAGTTTTACGTAAAAGTTACATTAGCCCTTCCTACATCATCAATCATTCTATCCTCCTTACTCTGCTCTCCCACATATACATACCTCCGTGTTCGCATAATCAGGGATATCTCCTGAAATGCACATGTCGACTATGTCAATAAGAACACTAATTAATTAGTGGATTACATCAAAACGAACTTTTCCCTTTCCCCGATTCTTTATTAATCCTCAATTCAAACTATAACTGAATATGCAGCTTCAATCTGGGACCTTCGTATTAACCTTTCATCTACGATAGAAATTATTCTAAATCTCACGGCTAATTTTATACTTTATAGCTATCACGTCACAGCTGCCATTATTTCTAAAAGCATCCCTATCCTTGGATATTCTCTCCTTTGATGAAAATATACATAGTCTACGTTTGCTTCACATTATGTATCACTCTAACACAGACAGTCACAGAGTGCTGTTTTCAGAACCATTTATATACCATCACGCATCAATCATCAACTAATTATTAGGATACCCCGTTGCCGCGTACATACTTTTAATGCCTCCTTGTACCAAGCCCGTATTATTAATTGTTAGATGATCTTTCGTATCGATTTTATATTCCTGCCTTTGCATTATTTTTACTTCTATGTGTATAATACAATCTCCCACTCCTCTCTCCAATACCTTGGGGCCCTGAGAAAAAACTAATTGAAATCAAATGGAATACCCATCGTTTTACAGTTAAGTAGCAATGTCTTGAATCTTACTTGCTTTTAATATTTTTTATTATTATTTTTTGCCCCACTCCAAACGAATACTTCAGTACAGCCATGCACGCCATGGGGAATTTCGAGTCCCTCGTTCCCCAAATCGGTCTACCCACGTGTTTGAAAATTTTACTCAGACATATTTATTCTATTTGTTCATTTCAGTACCCTCAGGGCCAAAAGAAACTACAAAGGGGAGAGGCAAAAGCAAACATCATATATATATATATATATATATATATATATATATATATATATATCGTAAATAGGAGGCAAATGCTTTAAAACGTATTTATTGGCCCAAAGTTACCCCATGAAAAGAAAAACCAGAAGTTAAGCATAATTCTGGCACCTGGCTCGGACACGACAGATGACAGCCAAATTACAAGCCGGAAAGCCTATAGCTATGGCACTTGTTTGGCAGATTCAAGCTCAGACACCTAGATTCTGCGCGAAGAAGGTCTAGTTTGACCTTCCATGGCTCCTTCGGGCTTTCTCAAACTCTACCAGGAACGAAAAAAAAAAAAAAAGACAAGTGCAGGCCCGGAGATCTGTGCTACCTGCAAGGGTCGTGTTCTGTTGTTACCGCCTACACTGCCCTTTCTCTTTTTCTACGTTTTACTTTTATGATGAATCCCAACCAGCAAGCTTAATAATTAGCCATTTTAATTAGACGACTTGACACGAAAGAAATTTTGGAACTTGGCTTCGCCTAACACGCGCATGTACGAATGTGAAGCCAACCTTCCATGGAGAAATCCTGGAGCAATCCTGGAGCACTCCTGGAGCAATCGAGGAGAGACGACTCAGTATTATCGCTGACAGCTTAAAAACATAGGGCGCGGCTCATCATCATCACGCTTGCTCCTTCGTGAATTGCTCTTTGGTGTTCGCCGCAGAATTACCTGCGGAGCAACGCTATCATACGTTTGAGACTAGCCACGGGCTACATTTCTTACGCTCTTATAGAACATGGCAACGCGCTCTGCATAAGTTTATTTGATACCGTGGACCGCGTTCTAAAAATAACATACGGCCTGCAAGTTCATCCGCGCCTTGTGCACCTCGTGCGTTCGTTTACCTCCCAAACGCTCTGCGTGCTTTTGTTTCCTCCCGACCTCAACCAACCACGGCGCGTGCTTGGTTGCTCGTCATTGCTCGTTTCGCTCTCCCCTCCCCCCATGTACATTCACAACGCTTTCTCTCTCTCTCCTACGCGTTCTCTATATATTGCCCTCTGATCGGCACGCTCCTCCTTGCTCCTGATTGGCACGCTCCTCCTCCTTGGAACACTTGCCCGCCGTATAAAAACCGACCACCATGACGAAGCACTTTTCTTCCGGGGGAAAAACATAGCGTCCTCTTGTTCATTCGGAATTCCTGAAACCTGTATTATCGCGCCTGACGGCGCCTTAAACAATGTCACTGCTTGTGTGAGAAGCATAATATGCGCTCCTTTGTTACAGTAGAGGGAACCAACGTCCTTCTGAAGAATTACCCTTTATGTAACCCCTCTTCCTCACCGCTCGGTGGCGCTTACCTATGCGGAGAGCAAGTCGTCTGTTTCTTGCGAAGGAGGTTTGGTGATGTCAGAACGACGTCGAGCTCCTATTGGCTGATTGAAAAACAAATAGTGAGAAGACCTCAAATCATCTAGAATTGAGACCTACCCACTATTTCTTTCAGTCGGCCAATAAGAGCTCGGCTTCGTTCTGACGTCACCGCAACTCCTGCGTAAGAAGCAGACGACTTGCTCTCCGCAGGTTCCGTCTGTTCACCATCTGAGACTAGAAGATCCGCCTTCAGGGCGAGTTCGCTGGCTTCCGCAGTGCTTTGTTTGCGTGCGCCTCTGCGTTGACACTTGTGTTTGCAAGGACAGAAAGCTCGCGCTGAAGGCGAATTTTCTAGTCTTAGCTTAATGGTGAACGGAGTATAAAGGACGGGTTGAGTTGATGTGTTCTTGTTTCATTTCTCTACAATTGTAGAGTGCCATCAAGCTTTCGCACCCGGCACTAAGCGCTTTCGGGAAAAGAAGACTCTTTAGGCCGTACGAAGAATATAATATATATTATGAGGTATCACATCTTGGGAAACGTGTTACGCCATGCTTGTTACTCGTTGGAGAATGCTTTCATGCTAAAGGTATAATGCAAACTGCTGAATTTCATGCAATTCCATAATTGCGTGCGTGTCTCAAGCCGGCACCAAGATGCAAAGAATGATATGCCGTGAAATGCTTTGTCTAATTGATGTGCACTTGGGTCGCAAAGCCTGTAAGGAGACAGCATGCTCTTCGACACTCGACGGTGAAAAATAGATGAGACATACTCACCTAAGAGCAACTAACAAATAGTTTAAAGCTGTACATGTCTTGTTTGCTTGTTCGCCTTCATGTACGGTAGACTTTTTTTCGTAAGTGTTGACAGAGAAAGTGCTGCTCAGTAAGCCTTACCAAACCTATCGTAATACGCCCATCCCAAGAAATAAACGCTTGACTAGTTGCGTTAATGAACCCTTATGACTCATTGTAGGAGCTCAAAATGTCGTGAAATATATTTTATGCAAGATCTCATCACAGAGAAATATAGGATTAAAACGTACAAGTTTAGCTGGCTAAATATGTTTTCTTTATATTTTCTTGAAGATGATGCGTGTAAAATTTTATATCGACGCAAGTCTCATTTGTATCTCAGCGCATGCTCCAGTACCTCTGACTAATATTCGCTTAGAGCTTAAAAGCTTTTAGGGGCGAAGCTCCTTAGGGGCTAGCCATGTCCGTATGTCCGTCCGCCGTAGGCACGGCGTCGGATGCTCGTGCTTCTGCTCGTGAGATCACGTGCACACGAGCACGTGAGCACATGCTCACGTGCTCGTGTATGGCAAAAAAAAATTGAAAAAAAGATGAAAAAAATTATGAAAAAAGAAAAAGAAGAAAAAAAAGAGTAGGGGGTTCCGAGATGCCATCCCATGTCTTCTTAAAAAAAGAAAAAGAAGAAAACCACACATTCTCCTACTGATATGAATTAAAAGGCTTGGCATGCTCCGGCTCGGCGTCTACGCAGACAAGCCCCTCCAGAGCTTCGCCCCAAGCAACATCATCCCCACGTGGAGATGCGGTCAATTTTTCTTTTCTTTTTTGCAGTTTGAGCTTTTTTGTGTGTGTGTGTGTGTGTGTGTGTGTGTGTGTGTGCGTGTGTGTGTGTGTGTGTGTGTGTGTGTGTGTGTAAACATTTTTAGATTATTTATTAACTTCCGGGGAGATAAAACCCGCTAGAACTATACCTTCTAAGAAATAAAATGACGCGTAGGTCTCAAACTTTCCGCCTATATAGTACGTATTTCGAACCCGCTCCATTCCTTCTTTGTACCGCTTGGGACTTTGCGTCGCGAGCAGACAACGCCACGACACGATTAAACTCTTCTCCGAGAAAAGCCCTCGAGGGGACACCATCAGCCGTGCGCGCTCTGACCTCATAAAGTATGAGCGATCGTCCTGGCCCTGTCCGTCCTTCGAAGAAAGCCGCGGACTCGGCAAAGCCTTACGGAGCAGCACCGTTGAAGTGTGCCGCCCGTGGAACCTCGCGAGCTCCTCCGCCTAATCCCTCAACGGCTCGCCCATTTGCGGCTCGAAAACGACAAGCTCGGTCACCCCACACCACAGCGGCACCTCGAAAGGAGAAAAAAAAAAAAAAAAAGAGAAGCTGAAGACAAGGTCCATCTATAAGAAGTAGGTACCCTGAAATTGTGTAATATGCGCATAATAACCTGCTGCGGTCGCGGTCGCGGCTGAGAATGACAAGAGCCCGTCCTTGCATCCGAGGTTAGCCGTCGTGCTCGTGAAAGTCTCGCGGCGCACAAAGAGACGATTCTGACCCCGCTGATTTATCTTGTCCCTTCCCCGCGGCGTGATGAATCTGCCAGCCACGTTAAGCATGGTTGCGCCGGGAAGACGCTGAAGGATCGGTCGCTTTCCTGACTCTTTATTCTGACTGGCTTTCTCGCGTTCTTGGGAGAGGGGCCGAGAAAGCGTATGGGGTACCCGCTTCTGCGTCCGCCGCCTCCTCCTCTTGCCGAGGGGTGACGTGAACCTGCGACGAATTATGCCTCTCCGTGCGACTGCTTCCGAGGGATCGGAAACGGGGTGACCCCCCGATAATCCTTGAGTGCTGCCTCTTCCGATTCGTTCCGAGCTAATTGAATGTGCGCCTGCTGCGTGTGCGTAGCTTCGGTTTGACGCGCGGTTTTGTGTAGTTGCTTCCAATATGAATTTATATGTGCTTAAGTTATTCTTGTTTTTCTTCTTTGATGGAGAGTTATTCGCGCGAAGACGCCGGTTGTTCCGTAGGAAAACAGTTATGGTTTCTGTGTAGATGGTAGCGCCGCTGCACCACACGATCTGAATCCTAACAGCAGATATTAGAAGGATCTATTGAAAAAATAATCGCTATACCCCGAGTACATAGCTATTTAATGAAATGATAATCTATCGCGTCGTGCGTAAGGACGATACGATACGAAATGTCACTGTGATACGAACGATACGAAATGTCACTCAAGTTCAACATCTGTTGCTTTTTTTTTGTTTTTTTTTTTTTTGCAAACCAGCAGGTTCCGTTTGCACCCCCCCCCCCCCAATTTCTCCCCCTCCCCCATGCTTAATCCTTCACATTTTGGGCAGGAATATTTTCACAATTTTAGGATATGTGTGAAGTTGAACAGCACGCTTCGTAAAATTATATACGACATAGGAACACTATCAATAGATAAACAGCTTACGTAGAATAAGTTAACAATAAGTGAACGGTCAACAAACACAAACTGCCGGGCCATTCCGCCAATCAACATTGTTCGTCATCCTCTGTACCTCAGCTAAATTCTTCGGACAAAGCTAAATAATCCTACCATCCCGGCTTACAATATGGGCGCTCGCTCGTTCTCCAGATTGTCCATTTCGCAGAAGCTCGCGAGGACCCAGTATGTGTTGAGTCTCTCTCTTATAGGGGTCGCTCAATATAGCGCGCATTAAAAAAGAAAGAAAGAAAGAAGGCTCCAATGGTTTTGAACACGAGGTTTGCCCGCCTCTTCTTGTATCTCCCTTAAAAAAAAAAAAAAAAAAAAAGGTTGCATCACAATCTGGCGACCTACTTTCTAAACCTTTTAGTGGGAGTAAGAGGACGACGTGTAACTGAACACGTCTTCCACAGCTGCCCGAGCTTTGAAAATTGAGAATTGCGCCAGTATCACTCACCCTCTTCCTCTTTTTTGTTTTCTTCTTTACGCGATGCTCTTTGTTCCACCTATTTTGGGCTCCTCTTTCCTTTGTTCCCCCGGTTGATTTCTCAGAAGCGAGGATAAAGAAAGAAGCACTCTTTTCATCCCGCTACGTTTTTTTTTTTTTTTTTTTTTTGTGTTCCGTTTTTTTCCTTAAAACTTTGCCGCCTTCCCGACATTCCTTCTTTTTTTTTTTCGTTTTTCTCTCTATTTGCTGCGACACTTCTGGTTGCGTGTTTAGAACATGTCTCCCTTTTCTTAATAACGTGCGAAGAGCGCCGACAAAAGCGGCGTGGTAAAGAAAGCGAGGTGATAAAGAAAAGGAGGAATATGGAAACGATATCTGGCGTGTATATTTTTATGGGGCAGCGACCGAAATGTGTCCCGGCGCATCAAGATAAAAGAGAGTGCCGTTATGTTTCTCTTCTACGTTTATTCCCACTCGTCATTGAGAACTCGTTTTTATTTGTCTTCGTGCGTGTAGGAAAAAGGCGGAAAGAAGTTTAAACGTTTGTAGTTAGTCCAGTTAACTATAAATGTTGGTGAGTTCATAAATCACTTTAGGCCAATGTTGGTCCCCAGCTCCCGTGAAGCCTAATTAAACCTGAGTAATAACAAATAGTTTACCTATTTAATTTTCGTTTTTACACCAATGAATTACTGTTAAATAATAATACCTTATTATCATAAACTATAAATGAGAACCCCGTTAGGACAATGCTTTTGATCCGGTGATCAATTATACCCCTTAAATAGCGATTGAAGGATATCGCGAAAGATGTTCCCACGGCATAATACATATAGGGCCCTGACAAGGACAACACACTTGGACGTATCAGGAAGTGGGAAAAGGACATTAGTTCTCATGACCACAATCGCTTGCAGTCTGAGATATGACATTGTACTATGCTTGTTTATTTTGTTATACTTATTTCAAATTACGCTCCAGTTTTATTTCAAGGGAACATTTTATAGCAATAGTGGCTACTTCCCTTCGTATATTGGGGCTGGCTTCACGTATGGCGTGTAATTTGTCTGGGTTTAAATGTTTAGTTCATTTATTTAGCTATTTGTACGTTCACGACTTGAATTCAGTTCAGTTGTGTCGAAATCTTGAACTGCTAACCCAAGCACCGAAATGAACGCGTTCAAAAGCGTACAGGGCGAATTGTCTATGATGGACACATCAACCGCCGTTGCTTTTATAGTTACGATTCGATTCTGAAGCATTTTGAATTAGAAAAGCTATCGAAGTGACGAGTGGCTAGAGGTTTGATGTTTTTACACAAACTCATTTTAGGAAAAATGTATACTATTTCATTGGTGTAATCTCTGAACTTCCACGCCTCCATTTGGAGTGATAGGATTATTCTGCCATTTTACCCAAATAAATCACCCATGACTAGAAGTCGGCATATCATAGTGAAATTTCTGATGATAATCGCTGACAATTTTTTTTTTAAAGTAAAATATAGTAGGTCTTATTTGATGTTTTGTGTTGCTTGCTTATGTTTTGTTTTTCAGAGTGTAATCTCTGTAGCAGCACTTTGAGAGTAAAGAATGCGTAGTCTCGTTTTGCATAGTAATGCCTAAACTGTGTGAGGACAAAACGGTTCAATGTTCTAATGTATTGGGCTAATGCTTTGGTTTGTAGTTTTTTAGAGTGTTCCAATAAGAAGGCTTTATGATTTCTTTGACTCGCTCAAAACTGAACTAAATAAGCTACGAGTTACTTTGTCAAAAGGAGCGCGTTACTTTACCCGTAGCTTTACCTTAAAAGTAACGAATTACTTTTCTCGTGACTTTGACAACCAAGATCTGCCTTTGTTCTATGCTTTATTGTTTTCCTTTCAGTAGTCGTTGCAATTAAGTAGTAGCATGCCTCTGGAAGTTTTCATCAGTTGTTTCCCCACTTTTTTGAGAACTCATCTCCGGCGACGCTGAAGAGTCGTTATATTGACGCACTTGTAGGAACTGCAGTATTGCGCTTCAGGAAGAGCTGGTGAATCTGGGATTCTTCTCTCTTTTTTTGTTCTCTCTGCTTCTAAGGTTCAAAGTTGAAAATGGGTTCTGGTGTCTTCCCGCGTTCGCAACCTCCGGGTTTACATTTGCTCTGTACACGGTTCTAGAAGGTTCAACTAACGAACCTCATTATGTTCGCTGGGTGAAGGACATTCCCAACTGTAGAGTTCGAATGACGCGTTCATCGATAAATGTTGCAATACTGTCATACTGTTTAGTAGTAGTTTTTCGGGTTGCCTATCTGTTGTACACGTTACTCCTCAAATGTAGCGAAATACCGTTACTCGTTACCTGGCCTTAAAAGTAAGCAAGTGCGTTACTCGTTCCTTTTCTAAAAAAGTAACTAAATAGGTTATTCGTTACCAAAAAGGTAACTAGGTAGAAGTAACTCGTTACTAGTGCTGCGTTACGTACATGTCTGGTTGCGACTAAAGCGGACGCAGTTCACTACAGCCTGACATGTGCGTAACGTGTTACAAGTAGAGAGTTACTTCTACCTAGTTACTATTTTCGGTAACGAGTATGGTATTTAGTTATTTTTTTTAGAAAAGGAACGAGTAACGTACTTAGTTACTTCTAGGACCAAGTAACGAGTAACGGTATCTCGTTATTTTTGAGGAGTAACGTGTACAACACTGCGTAAATGGCCTTGTTTTTGTTCTAACCTGAGTATGCGTCTATTCCGACAAAGGCAGGTGGGCAACCCGAAAAACAACTAAACGGTAAGACAGAATAGCAACGTTTATCGCTGAACACATCAGTCGAACAGTTCGACTGACGTGTCCAGCGACAAACATCGCTGTACTGAACTCTACAGCTGGGAATATCCTTCACCTAGGGAACACAATAACGTTCGTTGGTTGAACCTTCTAGAACCGAGTACGGACCGCATGTAAGCCCGGAGGTTGCGAACACGGGAAGCCACAAAACCCATTACCCGCTGTCCTCAATGAAGGCGCAGTTCCCGAAGATTCACCAGCTCTTCCTGAAGCACAACACTGCCGTTCCTTTGAGCGCGTCGGTGGAACAACTCTTCAGCGTCACCGGAGATGTGGTTTCTAGGAAGCGGGGAAACATGATGAAAACTTCGAGAGGCAGCTACTGCTGAAGTGCAACGACTACTGATAAGAAAACAATAAACCATGAAACGAAAGCAGTTGTGTATTTGATCGTCAAAGTAACGTGAAATGTAACTCGTTACTTTTGAGGTAACTCAAGCGTTCCTTTTGAGAGTCGGTAACGAGTAACGTATTTAGTTACTTTTTCAGCGAGTAACGGTATTTAGTTACTTTTTTTCGGTAACGTCTACATGTCTGATATACAGCTGAAGTTTCCGGTACTAAGAAATATCTTAGAAGTAATGTGTTCGCAATAGTGTGATGTCGTGACAATAATCTACGAGAGAAGATGTGTGGAATGATAGATCGATTATTTTATAATAATACGTAAAATTTTGAGAAAAAATATTTCATGAAGAAAGCTACAAACAGATTAATTTATGGTTGTTTATTAATGAACACAGACCTAACGATAAGAGCCCTCGTCTCAAGGAAGTGACGCGATGGCAGTCGCTGCATTAAGATTATTGACGCAGATAATAACTGGTGTTTTAGTTTAACGACAACAGAGCGGTAATTATGAAAAGAGAAAAAAATTTGAAAGGAAACCATTTTGCTCTTTTTGTAAGATTATCGACTGTGACAAAAAGGAAAACGAAAACAAAGATACAAGCAATTTCGCTTTTTATAGAAAAGTATGTACTCATCTAATAGCATTAATTGCATCGGTAGGAATTATACACAAGCTAATCCCCGGATTCCTTTCATCTCTATTCGTGCATTCACACAATGTGTGGATTCAATCAGCCCGTCCAGGCGCGCGATGCACATTACCTTTGCACAATCCCCACAAAGCGCACAGCAAATTTCTTTCCAAAATATCATCACTGTTTAAGAATCGATTTACGCATCCAGGGTTTCGTTATTTGACCCTTGTTGTATCGATTATTTCATTAAGGTATCGCGAAGGTACGCGATCTCGCAGACGTTTTCACCTAAAAAGAACACAAAAAAGGTATAAAAGATAAATGAGGTATGACAATGTGACTGTAAAAAATCTCCATAGTTCCCAATAAAAAAAAACAAATTGAAGGAACTGCACGACAAAAGAAATATATGCCCTGCTTCGTGGCTTACGTCACTTAAGACAAGCAGCGTACCGATGGAATATAATATAATCGACCACAAGAAAAGCTGCTCATGAGCACATCAACGTTTCAATTACGTCGATCAGAAAAGGCATGACGCGTATAAGAGACATCGTGCGAATCGCATAAAATATTGCGCGCTGAAATTCCTACGTGCACCTAATTTGTTTTTCTGGTTGATCCTTTTTTACTTAAGGATGGCACTCTAGAAAACAATTTGTTCTTTCCTAAGCACGGCAAAATGAGGGGCTTCACACGTCTATACTTGTTGAGGTCGACGTTCATATTGAACATCGAACTCAAGAAGCGCGGATTTGGCAACGCACGTGGCTACCACGCGGAGGAACGGGATTTGAATTTCGAGCTCAGCCAACACCACCTAAAATAATCAAAGCCTGTGCGCTAGAATTTTGACGTCATCACAGCGAGACCGAGCGAAGACATTGATTGGATACCAGTGCTGGGTCAGTGCTCGGCTGGGCTTCATGTCTAATCAACGTGTCGAAGGACGCTGGGCATCGGGCTCAGGTCAAATTGCCGAATCGGCGGCATCCGACTGTGATGACGTTTCATGGAAAAAGATTGGGGCGTTCGGAGACCTTCATTATTCGAGGTGGTGTTTGCTCAGCCCTTTTTTTTTTCTTTATAGCGCAGCTCTTAAGCGCCCGTTTCCGCATATAGCGGCGTCGGCTTCGCCGTCGGTGTAACCGCGCGCGTTTCTTTATGAGACGTTACAGACCTATACACCAATTCAATTCCCCGCTAAATATAGCGAAGAAACCAAATTTGTGTGTAGGCCTCCCTATTGGAAAGACCAGTTTGAAAATCGAACTGGTCAGACTGGTATTTGGACTGGTCAAGCTGGTATTTGGACTGGTCAGACTGGTCTAACAGAAACTCAAACTGATGCAACTGGTAGCCAGACTGGTCTAACTGGTAATCATATTTATCTAACTGGTCACCAGATTGCCTTTTAGCTGGTCACCAGATTGGCCTGATGGTCACCATATTGGCCGAACTAGTCACCAGATTGGCCGAACTGGTCAACAGATTGGCCGATCTGGTCACCAGACTGGCCGAACTGGTCCAACTAGTAACCAGATTGACCAAACTGGCCACCAGACTGGCCTACCCGGTCCAACTGGTTACCATATTGACACCTCTTTCTCACTTTATTTGTAGGGTTTTGCGAATTGACTTTTTTTATTTATTGGCTTTCAAATAATTACGGCACGATCGAGCGTTTACTTTTTACTAATAGATTCATCCCCTGAGCCGTTCAAAATACTTTCAGAGGTGTGACATTGCTGAAAAAATAACAACATGCTGGGAATATTTTTATTGCTTAGGCGGTCACCGAGAAATTCCGTTCGTTCAAAACGACCAGTATAAAAGACGGAAACGCAGAGCTCGGAAGTAGTGATCGGGTTAGTGTGCTGTTGTTTTGATGTTTGTGTATGCCGTGTATGTGTATGCACTCAATGTATGTTCAGCTGATGCTTTTAGTAGCCGTATTGTGTCTACATTTGTGTATAATTAAGATTTCCGAAGCGCAGTGGTGGCGTGAACAAATGAAAATATTTTGTGTCGAGCTAGCGTGACAAGTCAACCTGTGTGACCAGCTCAACCACCATGGCCAGTTCAACCACCATTACCATGACCAGTTCAACCATAATGACCAGTCAACCAGTATGGCCAGTTCATCCACCATGACCAGTCAACCAGTGTGACAGTTCGAAAGACCTTGACAACTTCAACTAATATGAAACTGGTCAAACAGGAGCAATAAGCAAGTTTGAAACTGGTCTTTCCAATAGGGAGCTGTGATGTCCCATTATGCAACGCCGCGCATTCAGTTTCCCCGCTACATTTATCGGCCAAACTGACGTCACATGACTTCAACACCAATTCAGTTTCCCCGTGAAATGTAACGGGGAAACCGACTTTGTGTATAAGTCACGTGACAGGAAGTCATGTGACATCATTTTCCCCGCTAAACATAGCGGGGAAACTAAATTGGTGTTGAGGTCACGTGACGTCTATTTGCCCGCTAAATCTAGCGAAGAAACTGAATTTATACATAGGTGACGTGACACGAAGTCATGAGACGCGTTTTACACCTAAATTTAGCGGGGAAACTGAATTGGTATTGAGGTCACGTGGCGTCAACTTTTCAGCTATATTTAGCGGGGAAACTGTGACGTCATGGGACATCACAAATTCACAGGTCACGTCTTCACGAGATGCAGCTTCACGAAATCCGGAGCAACTAGCCAAAAATGTTTCACGTTGAAACAAACACCGCGCGCGTTGCATTATGGTCTCCCACTGTACCCTCCTCGTCCTTCCTGGCCTACCCTCAAAAACAAAAATCATATATATATTTTTTTCCTTTAAAATTCTCTACCACGGCGTATCACAAAGTCAACATACCTCAAGTGCTGCGATTTCATTTCGCATTAAAGAAAAGCGTAAACGTTTGTAATTTTTTTTAATCAAACTTTGGTCATCTGCAATGTTTCAGGCCATTCTCGAAGGCCATCGTGAGTTCTGGTTTAAAATATTACTGGACAAAACCTCGTGTATAAAATCAGTGGTAACGCCCTGCTTCGGGACAGGCGCGCCCTTCCTTCAAAGTCGCAAGATACGCGGCATTTTCTTTATTTTAAGTTTGTAGACACAGGTTCGCCTCATTAAACATTTATATTAAATTCTACATTTTTCTACCATTTTTCATTCGTGACATTCTGGTGGAGGTGCGGGGTCGACATTAAGAAGTCGGGGTGTTCTTTCTTAACTTTAGAGGTTTAACCGTAACCGGCATAAGAAGCTCTCTCAATAGCTTATACAATGATGATCTTGATTTTAATACAGTTAGAGAAGAAGAAAAAACTAGTTACGTTAGGCCACCGAATTGACTATTGGTTTTGCTGCTTCGTTCCTTCTCCGTTTTCACCCAGATTTATCTTGCTTATTTAATAATAATAATAATAATGGTTTATTTTCCATGAAGCATGCTGGAGCGAAGGGCAAAAGCCTCAAAGGAGGCTTGACCAGCCCTCGGCCCCGTACATTGGCATTGCAGCGATAAATATATATATATATATATATATGTATGCACGAGATTACGAAACAGTTATTAATCGCCTAAACAGATGGCATGCAGAGTCGTTGCAGACAGAAATAAAAAAAAAACACACAAGAAAAAGTGCATTCTATATAGCATAAACAAATTTAAAGAATCATTTGAGTGGGGGAGGTAAATCACTGTTACTCATAAAGAGAACGCAAAGCATTGAAGGAGATAGTATCAATGCAAATTTTCTTTTTTTAGAAGAAAATTTAACAGTTTTGGTATGGTATATCGCAACATTTGCCTACCATAGTTAGTAGAACAGTAGACAACCTTCCAATACTCCATGTGTCTAGTTAAGTGAACGTGTAGATTTGGTGTCAATGCCGCTAGAGTTGACAACGATTTATAATGTTTCCTTTTTTTCTGATTTTAAACTCAAAATCAATCTGTATTCATAAAGGCTATGAATTTTTAATAAGCTAAACTTCTGAAACAGACTCCCTGTATGGAAATCATAAGGCAGGTTGCATATTATTCTAACCATTTGTGTCTGCAGTAAAAATAAT
Source organism: Ixodes persulcatus (assembly GCA_013358835.2). NCBI lineage: Eukaryota > Metazoa > Arthropoda > Arachnida > Ixodida > Ixodidae > Ixodes > Ixodes persulcatus. The sequence goes on from JABSTQ010011253.1 coordinate 1,907,336, forward strand.
TTTTGCAGGTTTGTGAATGTGGTGTTACCCCAGACGAGGTTGCAGTAGCTCAGATGAGAATAGAACGAAGAATTGTAAATTAATAGCTTCACACTGACTGAGAGTGTTTTGCCTTTACGGAATGTCAGACCTATGATGGTTGATAATTTTGCAAGTAAGTGGTTAATGTGACTGTCCCACAACATATGTTCCGAAAATATGACTCCAAGACTTTTAAAATTACTGACGATTTCAATTGGCGTAGAGTCAAGCACAATGCTTCTCGTTAGATGTACGCACTTATTCTTGGGTCGAAAAATTATAGCTTTGATTTTATCAGTATTAATTTTTAAGCAGTTATCTTTTGCCCATGCCCCAAGTTTGGACAAAGTGTCATTGGCGATTGTGACAAGATCATCGCTATTATCTGAAGAAAAGAATAGGCTACTGTCGTCGGCATATATGACAAAGTTTGCAGGACTTATGTTTACAATGTCGTTAATGTACATATTAAAAAGAAACGGTCCAAAAATGCTCCCCTGTGGGACGCCTGAGTGAATAGGTTTAACGTCAGAAGAAAATTGGCCAATAGAAACATATTGGCAACGGTATCGCAGGTAGGAGCGTAGAAGTTCTAAAGGTAACCCGCGGACACCATAAAGCTCAAATTTTTTAAGTAAGATATTATGGTTTATAAAATCAAAGGCTTTCGTGAAGTCCACGAATACACCAAGAACCTGCTTTTTTTTCCTCGAAATGTTTTAAAATATATTCTTTTTGCTCTAGTAATGCTAATTCGGTCGATCGACTTTTCCTAAAACCAAATTGGGCGGGAGTTAGCAGGTTATGCTTATCAGAAAATTGAACTAGACGAGTATGTATTATTTTTTCTAGGTATTTGGAGAATAACGGGAGGATAGAAAGGGGTCGATAGTTGCTGAGAATATTTTTATCACCCTTCTTATGTAACACTGACACTTTCGCCATCTGCATTGTTCGAGGCGTGGTTTAAGCCGCACGTCCGGAGGCTTCCTGGCTCGTGACGACGACCATTCCCCGAAGTGAAGAACCCAGGGGTCCAGTGGAGGTGGGAGAATTGGTAACGTAACGAACGGTTTAATTACATGGTTGCGATACAGTCGTCAAATCCGAGAGAACAACGGAGCAGCCTCACGCTCCGCCTTATATAGGGTCCGTTTTCTCCCTCACTCCCCGCCAGGGCAGCAGGTGCAACCGCCAAGTGCGTTGCAGCAAAGTCCGCCGCGTCGTAGCCAGAAGTGCGTCGTAGCCATGGTTCTCCGCAGTTAGGCCATGCCTCTCTCCCCTTCCGGAGCGCACGAACCCACACGCACACACACACACGTCCCGTTGACGTCACGGACGCGTTGAGACTCGTTTTGGGCAGGCTTCGACAGGTGGGCGACAGTCCTGAACAGATCGTGACTCGTTTCGGGCAGGCTCCAACAGGCGGGCGACTGTCCTGAACAGATCGTGACTCGTTTCCGCAGCGTTGAAACTCGGAAGAAGGTCGCCGAAGGTTCCATTCTTAACAGCATCTTTTCAGGAAATGACCCCGTTGTTAAGGACAGATTAAAAATGTGACACAGACAGGGTGCTACTAAGTCAAGTATATATTTAATAGGTCGAATTTGCAAACTATCACAGTCACAACTACTGCTATTTTTCAGTTGCATAAAGACGGAGTAAACCTCAGAACTTGTGACGGGCTCAAGAAAAATATAATGGTTATTTCTATACTCTAAGTAATTGCAAAACGCATCTGTGGTAGTATTGTCACTAACTAAGCCTGCAAAGTAGTCACTTAAAGTGTTAGCTAAAGAACTATCATCCAAGTACACCCCTTCATGGACAATGCTATCTACAGGCTGCCAATTTGGAACGCGATTTAAAACGGAGTTTAATTTTTTCCAGATAACATCCGCACGTGTAGATTGCGCCTTACGATGACTTCGATCAGTATGACTCCGATGAAAGCAGTAAATACAACTAGTGGACTGACTATACGGTGGCTAAAAAGAAGAAAAGGAAACAGAAAGAAGGACTGCACGGAAGTGATTGATAAAGTTGGGTTCAATCCGATACCGCTTAAATCGTGTTCTTGCAACAAAGATAAACAAAAATATATATTGCAAGGATGAAGCCTAAGGATAGAATGTTTCGACATTATTAGCAGAAGTTCCTCGGAGATGCGGTCGCACAGTCCCTAAAGGCGTGAAATCGTGTAACTCTGGTCAACTGTTCAACGGACATGGACGCCCTCTCTCAAAAGCCCCTTCCGATATATCTTCGGTGGTGCTATCCTCGAGTGACATTCGGGGCAGCCCCTAACATCTCAAAAAATACGAGCAAACTGCCACACGCACGTGTTGCTACTTTTAATTGCTTCCACCGGCGTGCGAACGAAAGGAACACGAGCCACACACCAAAAGCAGGAAGGCCCAGAGCATATATAGAAGAAGCAACACCGCCAGCCGGGTGCTTCCCGAACACCGCCGCGCCCGCGGATGGAAGATGGAAAAGAGCCGCAGGAGCAAACAAAGCAACTCGGAAGGAAGAGGACGACAGCAGAGGCCAGGGAGAGCTCGGGACGACTGCTCGGCGCGCGGCGAGGGAGACATGAAAAATGCATATCTGGCGGGAAGATAAACTCGCGCTGCGCGGTCCAGAAACAAGAACGCAATATTTCAGAAAGCATTTCTTCTCCCCGTGGGCGAACCAGCGGTCGCGCCGTCGGGCAGCTGAACCTCTCCCGCCCGCTCTTCAACTCGGATGTACACGAGGGGAAAATAAAGCGAACCTCGGGTGTGTGTGTGCCCCGTTCTCGGACCTGGTCCCGCTTTCTCTTCTTCGTCTTCGAGGGCCGCACGCCGTACTCCGTTTCACCTCACGATGGACCGCAGCAGTCGGTGTACGGGACATCCCAGCCAATCCAGCGATGTGGACGTGTCACGTGATTACGCGCGCCTCCTCGCTTTTTATGGTCACGTGACTTCTCACACGGCATTGGATTGGTTTCGTTAACTCGTAGCATACTCTGCGGTCCACCGGAAGCTGCAACGAAGTGTAGCTTTCTTTGTTTCTGTTCGAACCGCAAAGACGTTCATCTCGGTCCGATTCTGTTCTGTGGGTAGGGGGCACTCGTAGATAAAGCCAGTTTCCTCGTTCACCTTGATACTCCCACGGCGCGGTATATCGAACGGCGGGTGGGAACAGCGAGGTGGACTAGCACCTGCACGAGTTTGTGCTTACGTTTTGTTTGTCTCGTACGTTATGTGATATGCGCTCAATTTTTATCCTAATCGGATGAAGTATTATCTGGGACGACGTTTCGTGTGAGTTGGTTTTTGAGCCCAAGAAACATAGATAGTGTCTGTGCAACTTCTTTTCTTTTTCGGATTCGAGCGCTGTTTCATATATTGAAGTAATTTTTTTAGAGCGCAGTTGTCAGGCGCCCGTTTCCGGGTTTCGCGGCGTCGTCGTCGGCGTCGTCGTCGGCGTGACCGCGCAAGATTCAGCGGAAAAAAGTGACGTCACGTGACCTCAACAGCAATTCAATTCCCCGCTAAATTTAGCGGGGAATTGAATTGCTGTTGGGGTCACGTGGCGTCAATTCTTCAGCTAAATTTAGCGGGGAAACTGTGTGAGGAGTGAAGGGTACGCAGGAGGAGGATGGGAGGGTACTCAAGAGGAGGAGGGGAAGGTATGGAGGAGTAGGAGGAGAAGGTACGGAGGAGGAGGAGAAGAAGAGAGGAGGAGGATGGAAGGCGGAAGAGGAGTAGAGGAGGAGGATGGTACGGAGGAGGAGGAAGGGCATACCCTCCCCTCCTCCTCCTCAAGAGATGCCCTCTAATTTCGCGTTACAGAGATTTGTAAACGTTTTTTACGCGAAATTTTAGTTTCGTCCTTTGTTTTAGTTTCTGTTTCCACAACATACACAAGCCGCGACACGTCCAAGTTTTAAGATTTAAACTAAACGAATATTGTTGAACTGGCTATGTTGACAATATTTTTCATAAAATAAAGGGGATTAATAGAAGAAAAAAAGTCCGCTGTGAATTGTATTTATTTTTTCAAAAAATAATTAACAAAATTATAAAAAAGACAGACCCCGGACACCAGACGTCAAGTGTGTGGATTTGGAGAGCTAGAAGGCCTTTTTTGTGTATGACTCCAATGAGTCCCATTGTAGGTGCGAAATTTGGTCACGGCATCACGACTACTTACCTGGGGTATTTAGCGTACACCATGCAAAAAATGCATGTTGGTACAATTTTAATCCAAATCAAAACAAACAGGGACGGAGATCTAATTCATGAATGATATCTGCGTCTGCAGCGCGAGGTTTTTGTTTTACGAGATTCCCGATAATCTAATACTGTGAGCTCAAATGTTATATCTAGGGAATTCGAGTTTTTGTGTAAGCAGATAGAAAAAAACAATTCATGATATTTACAATACCGACTTCTGTTGAAAGAATTCTGGTTTTGAGATCCTGACCTAATGTAGTGAAAACCCTCGATCAACTTTTCCCACCACTTGTGACTGTCTCTGGGCTTATGTTCGTGACGCCTGTCGCAGATGAAGATCAGAAGACCATACTCCAGAGGTCAGTTTTCAGATGACGCAAAAAAGTCATCATTGTATTTGCTCGCTTTTGCTAAAATCTCGGAGGAGGTGCGTCAACGAGGAACAGCAGAAAGAAATATCTCAACCCTAATTCCTATCAACATTTTTAAACCCCATACTTTGTAGATTTTGACTAGATCATTTTAATATATAAGTACATTGATTTCCCCCTTTTTTTTGTGGCTAAGAAACTCTTTTGTAACAAGTAATTAACCTGCAAATCTTTATTAAGTTGAATGACATTGCCTTAAACAATACTCATTGCTATAGAGAGCTTTCGAACCTTGCCAGTATGGTTAAAGCCTTCCATTAAGGCTTTTTTTATTGAGTCAAAACAGTATTTTGTTTAATTCAAAATACTTGAATATCATGAAGTGGTACTCTCTTACAACACCTTAATCAGTCTGTACACTTGAAAAATAAACTCCTCAATATTCCCATTTCCAGGACAGTGCGAAAACACTCAGAAATATTTGTAAAAGGGGAACTTTGACGATTTGTCTGAGCTACAAACGTTATTGGAAACGTCGCAGTTAATTTTCTTCGCGTAGTGTAAACCAAACTGGTTAAACTTAAATTAAAAAATGAAATATGAAAAAGATTTCACCGGGCAATGCGTATTGTCATTTTCTTATCCGTCTCCTTAGACAGGTATCTACAACGTGTCCCCCGCAAAAAAAAAAAAAAGGTTTTTCTTTGCAAGTATAATTGATGAATGAAAGGAAACCTCTACAAAAAAAAAAAAAAATAGTAGTACGGAGCCCGACGTTTCAAGGCCAGCTCAGCCCCTTGTTCACAGGTGACTGTTTTTGTTCTTGTCGTCGTCTTGCGAATTGCCCGGTGTTGTTGGCTTCTTGAAAGCGGCCGTTGTTAAACGTAAACCGAAAGGTTTACGTTTAAGCATAATTAATGCATCGCCGAACGCTCACTCTCCGCCCAAATATAGCTCTATATGTTTGAACCAGATGCCAATGTTTCAGCACTAACCATTATCTTATTTAAAGGTTGTAAGTGATTTGCCGAGACTTCAGTGGGAAAATCGCCCGGCTCATTTTACCTGTTTTCGGTAACTGGCGCCATAGAGCTGCATGTATTCTATTCGAGAGCACGGTCAGCCGCCATTTTCCCATTTAGAATATTAGAGAAGCACTCGCAACTTTTTAATATCATAACGGTTAGTGCTGAAACTTTGGAATCTGGTTCGAACAAGCTACATTTGGGTGTAGAATGAGCGTTTGGCGATACATAGTTTATTTTTGCGGTGAAAAAAAAAACTATTTTTTTTTCGAGGGGACACCTTGTACATTGTGCACTCATACCGGTTCGCTTGTCTGCTGATTAGATTATTTTCGAAGCGTTCTCGTGAAATAACTCGCCGTGAATATCTGTCATCGTATGATCTTCAATAAGCTAGCCTAATATTTGCAATCTATTCCCCTCAAAAAAAAAAAAAAAAAGCTGCATTTTTGAAGGGACATGCACACCGCTACGAGGAAGTCATTAGGAGATAATTCAGTCAACGGTATCTACCACGCGCCATGAATCATTCGTCAGGCGGGGAGCGTTCATGGCTTGAGAAATTCGATTCGCGAGTATTCCGCAGAAGGAAATCTGGTATCGCGCTTGGTTCTCGCCGGTTTAAACGTCGCAAATGGTTTTCTAATGGCGTTTCATTTGTACCTGTTCCCAGCATAAAATGCGTTCTCGTTTCGTTCGATTTAAATTGACTTCGGTAACACGCGACGGCCGGAGGATTCGCGCAAAGGTATACGTACGTCTTCTGATAATGCGAGCAGCACAAAATGCCAAGTGGGATTGTTTGAAAGCGAAAAACCAAACATCTGAACGCGGACGATTATCGTTTGTCCGTAATAAAAGTTCTTTATTTTGTACTTAAAGTGGTTATACTCTTACCCAATAAATTCACCCATTTGTAATCGTTGGTGTCATGAAGGACAGCTGAAACGCTGTTGTTGACATTGTTATTTATTCACATAGACCTGTCGCAGCACTTTGTAGTCCCGACGTTGTGCTTATCTGCGCTAGTTAGCATCACAATTTTACAACATTGAAGGTGGTATTTCGCAAATATTTTAGATTGTTCAGCGGTATTTTTCAGAGTTAGTTTCGTTCATGGGCAACAGGACGGAATTTTTTTTTTCATGAGGATTTAAACGTTTTATTGGAAACGGTTAGATATTAATTAAGATGTTTTTATGCGTGTGACGCTTAAAATTGTCAGTAATATAAAGGTTCTATATCATAGTGGGCGAAAATTCAAGATTGCAAAAGTGGTGCATAGGACCGGTTACAAAAACGAAGAAAATGGTAAACCTATAGCAATAAAAAGTATACGTTCCTGAGATTCCAATTAATCTTAATTACTCTCATGTTTTGCCGATTATAATTCTTCAGGGAAACATAATGATGTCTGCAGCTCTGTTGAAATACTTTTTATAACCTTTTTTTTTTTTTTTCTGAAGGGTGAATGGCCCAGAACATTGGAGATATTGCGTAAATTGTCCTGTTTCTTTTAATCATTTTGAATAAATATTTTTAACGGACGTAATGCACATATTATTCTTTGTTTTAGCATAAAAAAGATGTAGGAACACTCATCTTTTAAAACAAATGTTAAAAATTGAGCCCGAGGAACGCATGTTTTTAGTAAAAGCCCGGGCTTTCTCAACAGCTATATTTAGACTTTTGCGATGATGCAGAGGTGCCTACGTCGAACAGTTAAAGGGCACTCCTTGATTCTTGAAAATGCGAATGTTTTACAAGGCATACTCTCTTGAAACATTCCCTTTGTTATTATTTTAACATCTAGTATTTGGCGACTACGTCTACGTACTGCAAGCCTTTCATCGTCCTCGATAGACTGTTTGATGTAATGATTGACTAGGAAGTGGCATTAAGGCGCTGAAGACATAAAACTCGGCTGAAAAGGTAAACGACAATTGAAATTCTTCGATACGTTGACGTGGGACTCTGCTCCTGGCCCGTAAAGCAAACTACAATTACATGTCGTAAAGCAAAGTAATGCAAAATCTAATATTTATAAAGATCGAGAAATTAGCAATGAAGTATAGGCTCGAGTCCTTCTACAAGTAGTCTTGGGAATGCGAGATAGTAAAACGCTACAAGAAAATAATGTTGATATGTTCTTATTTAATGTAATAAACTTCACGTTATAAATATTCTGGAAATATATTGAAATAAAAATTCCTCCTGGGACAAAAAAGAACTTTGTGTCACGGTGGTTAGTTTTTATTTTATGAGGTTTATACAAGCAGACTGCACGGTTTCTCCTCCTGGAAGGTTCAGGGCCTGCTGACGTGAGAAAACAGGGGAGAGAAAACCGCAGAAAATAACTGAGATCAAATTACTTCCCCTTGAGTCGGGTAATTCCGCTGAATCTCACGCAAAAAAATCGCGCACATCATTTAAGACCGGCGAGCATAGATTGGAAAAAAAAACCTCAAAGTTTATTTAAATTGGTTTTTACTCAAAACGCCAAATTCATATTGTCACGAATGAACAGGCGAGGAAACAAAGAATAACTGTGGAAACTGAAACGTTTAATTGGGCGAACTCGTGTGCAAAAATAAAAAGGAAAACAGAAGCTAACAGCAGAGCGTCGCGGGCGTCGAAGTCGGCGTAACAGCAGAGTCGAACGCTGGGACGAGACTGACTCCGGCTCGCCCCGCGGGGTCCCTTTTGTACACGCGTGGTCTTCTGGAACAATCGGCCTAGAAGATTCGGCGCGTAGAACAACATTGTAACCTAGAACAAGCAACACGGTTCTCGAAATTACCGGAAATCTAAATTGAAAGAATAAATAAAAGACTCGGCGTTCCCAGGAATCGAACCCTCGGCTAACGCGCGAGAGTCAAGTGCCGTAACCACTCGGTCACGCAGGCGCTCGCTCGCTGAATTTAATAATGACTTTTTAAGCCATTTACGCGACTTCACTCATATATCCCATTGACTATTATCTAGTAGACCTCGGGAAAATTATACAAAGCGATCTTGTTTATCGCGAGTGCTCACTTAAAATTATATTTCCTTTGTTACACTTATAGCGGGTGAACGCATTTGAGCCAAGCAAACCTGCCCCAAGAGAACCCAGGACTCTGGATATATACTGGACAGCACACGCACACCATGTATAGAAACGACCTTACTTGTGAGTTTGTTATTATGCTTATTTGTAGTATATGCGATATGCTCGCTATGTTAATAACCTATAGCTCGCTCGTGCTCCAACGTTCTGTTCGTTAAATATTCGTTTGCTGCACTGATTCATCACCCGAGGAGGAGTTTTGTTTTGACGAGGTGGACGAGGACTCGAACCAACAAATATCTTCGAAAACCGGTGATACCAATCTGCAAACAAAACCATAATTTCCTCTTCTTTTTTTTTTTTGTATTGCTTATATCTACGATACTAACCTTCATTTTTTTTTTAAGTTTACTATTAAATACAACGTTTTATTCGGGGAACCTCAAATTTTTTGTTCGCTTCAAGTGGACATGCGTGACTCAACTTCAATCAAACTCTCCATCCGATCACGATTCTACTTAGACATTAGTCTCCGGCTCCAGAACCAACATGGGAACATGATCCTACCTCTCTCGCCCCCTCGGCCGGCTGCCATAATTGGAGGACGGCACGGCGAGCGAGGGCCGGCCGGCCGGCCGAGTCATCATCGATGACCCTCTGTAATTCCTCATACGACGGAGCCATAATCGCTTCCTCGACGCAGCGCGCGTACTACGTTCATCGGAAACGTGCGGTTCATCTGTAACGGTTCAAAAGTGTGCCGAGCGTTTATTCGCCTCTACGTTTTGTTTGCGCAGAGAGCTTTTGCGTACCCCGCGATTACCTTGTCCGTACGGAAGATAAGAAAAAAAAGATGATGATTGAAGAGGCGAGGATATATCCGAGTGCGCGCGGTCGCGAGAGCGCGGGAGGCGATTCGCTTCTTCTTGGGAACGAATGCTCAGCCTAGTTAGTGACGTACAACACACGCACACACAACACACACACAAAAAAAAAAGAAATAAAAAGAAATAAGGAGACATAACGGTTGCGAGTAGTGGTGGTCCTAATTTAAAAGCGCCTTGTTTCTCGGGGGGCTTTTAAGGAAGAGAGCCGCTCAAAACGAACCGAAGGAATTGAAAACAGGCCGGGCAAACTCTGCTCCGGGTCGTTTTGCGCTCAGAACGAAACCTTTCTTGGAGGATGATTAGCAGCGCCGCGATATGGAGAGTCTTGATCGATGCTTGGAGGGAGAAGCCCGGAGCAGACTGCAAAGCACCGGAACGGCACCGGTGCTGAAGCGCGAAATGAACTGCTGAGCCGGATTAGCGAAGGCGGTGGCGGGTTGGGTGTCTGTCTCTCTGTCTGCTGGCTAAATGGGAGCTGGAAGTATGCACGCTTCTCTCTTGCATGGTATGGGACGCGCACGCCGCTGCACTCTGAGCGTGTCGTCCTCCGACTGATGAGCGAGTTTGAAGGAGCTATAGGATTGTGCGGTTAATGTGGACTCAAGATGTGCTCCTGGGGTCGTTCGAAGTTTACTTTTTGTGGCTAGACATGAGCGCGATATTTTGGGAATGTGTTCCTGTTTTGTTTTTTTTTTGTGTGTGGGTGATCTGGGAGAAAATATAAATTATTGTTAAGGCGCGTTCGCATTGGCGACTAGCGGTAGTCGCGAGAGCGACTAGCGACATGCGACAAGCGACCACCGGCGAGTCGCGTCTCGGGAGCCGTTTCTCGGAAGCTCTCGGGAGGCGCCGTCGATTGAGTGCACCGCCGCCACAGCTCGGGTTCGCGTTTCGCAAATTTTCCATATTCGTTGTGTCACTTGCTACACATGCGTCGTCGTTGCCATATGAAAAAAAGCCTCGTTATGTTGACCTGGGTCCTTCGGAACCCTACAAAGAAGGACAATCGCTACATCGGCGTGCACTCGCTTTAGCTACCGCGTCGCAGTACATGCCTGTCAAGAAATAGCACGAATTTTCTGCGAAGCCGAGTTCTTTTTCGGGCACTCGTTCAAAGGGGGGGTGCTCCGCTTATAAAGCAATGGGTTTTCTTGAATAGCGCTCAGTGGCCAGAGCCGCCGCAGAGATCTCCGTGGCTCTGTATCCACGGCTGCTACCGTGAGCCGAGGCGACGAGGCGTTGAACGGACATGTTCGTTGCTGCTTCCCCAGAGGTTCGGCGTGCCGGATGCAAACAAACGCGAAACGCACTCACGTCACTTCCGAGCCGCCGCTGATTGGTTCAGCTGCCGGGCGACTCGGCGACGAGTCGCAAAATTTGGCCTGCGAGCAACTACTATAAACCTGTCGCTTTTGCGACAAAGGTCGTAGCGCGACAGCTGCAACTTGACGGTGTGAGCGGGTCTTTAGGTTTGAGCTTTGGAATTTAATTGACGACATAAATGGGGGCTGAGAGGAGCGGAAAAAGTATACGAGTAAAGTGATTTTAGTCTTAAAGGACTTCACGGTTGTTATTATAATTATAAGCCAAGCTTTTTTTTCCGATATATTACGATAATGTTCGGAGCGCCTTCGAACCTATATCTGCCATTGACTTTTCTTCACCTGGTAAGTGTGACATTCTTCGTTACTGTGGAAGCGCACCGAAATCTCGCTCTAACACCCTTGCAGAGCGCCTCCCAGTTACCTGCTGCACCATTTCGACCACTTCGGATAACTTGACATTCAGTCAAATGGTGTAATTTAGCCAAAAAAAACTCCAAAACTACTTCGTACACAGACCATAAAAATAAAAAAATCCAGCAAAAAAAGAAATTTACCTTTTACGTTTAGACGATTCAAACGAGCAAGTGTATAAAAACTGGGAGAAACTCGTTTAACAAATCTAAGACAATTCAACGGACCTATTCAAATGGTCGCAATATGAGTTCGCGCTCTTCAGAAACTCCTTCCCTATCGGACTTCGTGCCCTTACCATCTTATCACCTTTATCCCAGTCTTCTTAAAGCCCCGGAATAACGCCGCTTGTATACATCATACAAAAAGGCACGGTATTCGCTGCGGACATGACGACTGGATTACCTGCGGGAGCACCTCAAGCATACACGTGCAAAGCACGTTTAGTTCATACGTGCGTGTTTTTTTGTTTTTTTTTAACTCGTTGAAACACCTTTTTTTTTTTTTTTTCACGGCCAATATGATGGAACCGTCGTATACGAGAAAGCTACAACCCCTTCAGATAGTATCTGCTGTCTTTCTTCTGTATGACGTATTAGACCAACCGCGGACTTACGCTGCCTCCCACATCTCTCTCGCATCAGCTCCGATCGTCTGAGCCGAGTAAAGCCGCGGTCATGGCACTGTCAATACATGGATGGAGTGATGTTAATGGCTGTACCCTTTGTAACGGCGGGTAGCTTGCGCCACCTAGCCTAAGTCAAACATCATAACAAAACCTGTCTGCAGACCTGTTGGAAGCGTACAATGTATGAAGTAAACAAGCTTCGAAGATGCTTCACGAATGTCCACGGATATTTCTGCCCTCGTGTCCGCGGAGAAACTCCGTGCCTTTTTGTATACGTACGAGCACGCTGCTCGTATACGCCATACGAAAGACAGTCTGCAAACAGGAGTCACCGGCATATTTGTGGTTCGAATGCCGCGTACCGGAGTTTTCTCCTCGAACTCGTTGCCATGCACGCGGCATTCGAAGCACGGATATATCGCGGTGACTCGCGTTCGAATCTGTATGCGGGTTGTCTTTTTGTGTGGTGTAGCTGTGCGAGTTCACCAGCTTTAAGGAATTCCGTGTTGCGTCGTCTTCGTAACCTTTCCTAGACAGCCGCATTACGCGATACCTATATACGACCTCAGAGTTTGAACGTTGACTCTGAGGTTGCCGTATGTAGCGAGGCAGAGGTTCTTCCGCGCTCCCGCGCGGGCACTGACAGGGAGCGAGATTCGAATGCTTTTCGATGAGGGGAAAAAAGAAGAAGAAGAAAAAAAAAGAAACGTTTGAACTAGGAAATTTTGTTTTTTGGGCGCCTCTGACGATCGTGACGAGAGTATATAAAAGCACAGTAGAAGAGGGTCTCCACTTCGAAACGCTCTTTATTTACATGTTTTCGAGCCTGCATGCATGCTTCCATTTTGAGAAGCCTCCGGGCGCTGGATGAAATGCGGAACACTTTTTTTTTCTCGCTCTTATTTTTATATTATTGTTATTATTTTCTTACGCTTTTTTTTTTTTTGCTTTTGGAAAACTTTGCGCTGACTGAGTCTCTTTTGGGAAGTTTGAAGCGAAAGCGCCTTTGCAGACTACAAATCGATGAGTCATGCATTTTACATTGCGGGTTCCTCTTTCTCGCCTTAGTAGCTCACGCACTCTCGAAGTTTTTTTTTTTTTTTGTTTATGAGTTTGTTTTTACTACGCACTTTATATATTATTTACGTAGGACATTGTGATTTCTTTTCCTCCGAATATTGTTTGATGTCTTGTCGCTTAGCGCTTGTCTTATTCATATAAGAGGAACATCGCTTGCAGCGGAAGGAACGTCAGTGGGGACGCTTGTCTCCGAAAAGCTTAGGAAGGGGCCCTGTCCTGGCTTTGTCATCGCATTCTCGTTGGCATGATCGCTCCGGCACCTGTCTGAGAATTTTAAGTCAAACAGTACAAAAATAGATATGCATACATACGTGTCTATGAGTGTGTGTGTGTGTGTATGTGTTTTTCTCAAAGGGTTATTGACCCTAAACTGTAGAATCGTGCAACTACATTTTGTCCTTGACACCGTGGTCAAAAAGGAGGACATCGATAATTTCTGGCAGGATATTTGACGTCGTGAAGCTCTCCTGAGCTAACTGGACCCTCGTTTAACGAGAATGACAAATTACTGATAATATAAACCTTTGATCGTTTTGTGCTTGTTTGCTCGCTTCTTTCTTAGAAACATCGTAAAAATATTTCAAAAGAGATGGCAGTTTTTAATTGTGTATATACATGCCCAAACACTGTCCCAAATGTGCCAACGACGTGATTATCACATCAAAGCCCCTCAACTGTCTCTCGTAATCTTTTTCCTTTAAAAAAAAGAGAAATATTCGCACGTAATACCAATCACGCTGATTGGTCTCCGCGCAGAGAAACAAGCCAAACCCCTGCAACATTGTTTTGTTTTGTTTCAAGACAAGTTACCTTTGCTCTCAAACTACGATTATTTAATAAGCAATGGGCGCGCATTATCCCTCTAACGCACGTTCTCCCAAATCGCCGATTACGAAGCGGCATTTCAGCGGACTCCCCAGGACATTCACTGAGAGCGCGCGCCGCTGGCGAGGCGCGCTTGCTCGATCGTCCTTCCGCCGGCCGACAGGAAACACCCTAATTGCCGCGGACGCAGCTCGACGGTCCTGGCGAGACAAACGACACCACCGTGTTTTTCTTTCGACCGACGCCAGATCCGCCGCTGCGACTCGGAGTCGGGAGACGTGCAGCGTGCGGCGGCAACGCCGCCGCCGCGGTGTTCGCTCCCTGGCCTCCTAAAATATGAATGGTCTTCTCACGCGCCTTAATGATTGCGGCCATTATCTCTGCCCGCGCGTGCACGCGCGCGCCCGCGTGAACCCAACTTGCCTTTTTTTTTTTCTCGCACGTTTTTTCCTGACACACGCGCAAAAGTTCGACTGCAAACAGTGGATGAGTTGGGAATGTAACAAGTCGGAGTAAGCAATGGTGCCTTCTTCGTGAATTATACACCGAGGTCGGATTCGGAAACGACGGCCGCCAACCATGTGTCGACGTTGGTGGGAGCAGCTTTGTCTCTGGTGGCGTTGAAAAAAGACTTAAAAGAAAAAATGAGGGCTTAATTTCAGGGATGGCGACAGAATGGGAAGCCCAACGGTGGTGCCTAATTAGAACGTTTTGTCGCCTTGAAAAGAGGAACTGCCTGCGAGGTATTGTTCGGAGATACAATGCCGTGTCGCTTGCAAGTTGGAATTGACTTGACCAGCGCGATTACAACTGCGAGGACAGTAGTATACGGTGTCCAGTTAGACGGATCTGGGCGACGTGTAATGGTAGCATTGCGACCCGGTCGCAAATGACTGTTCCTCAGTCATTACGCGGCGGTAGGTTATTAGGACCGGGTTTCTGCAAAGCTGTGGGGTGGGCGCTCAAATAAGCACATTCCAAAACAAGCTGAACAAAAAGTTAAGCAAGTCGTATGAGAATGATATCAAAATTGCATGATTCTGCGAGTTTAAAGACCTTGACTCAACCAGAAACTTTGTCGTTAGGCAGCTAGACTTCATTCTTTGTCAGCATTGTGATTTGCTTGACTAAGTCTTTCAAAACCCGCCATCATTTTATTTCGGCCCGGCAGGTGTACTGGTGAAACGTGAGCGGCCCTTCGTGGTGTGATAAATGGAACGGCAAGGCTGATATACAAGGTTACAGATGTGCTCTAAGACAGACAGCGCAATATTAAAAATAACGGAAAAGCACACAAAAGCATCAAATTGAGAAAGGCGTGGCAGGTCATACTAATAAATTCTCTTTTCCCGTCCTCCTCTTTCCGTGTCTTGCAGCTATAGACGTACCCTATTGCTGTGCACATATCTGTCTAAGTACGAACCTAGTATTTTGAAAGAAAAGGATTTTTTTTCTGCTTCACAAGAAGAAACAGATAATTAAAAAAAAATGAGTAACTTAAACACTCCTCATGAAATGCAGATGTACAGAAAGCAAACGACACAAGGATCTCTGGGCATTAAATTGAATTCTCACGGTCTCCAGTTTTTTTTCCTCATCCTCCGTGTTCCGACTCCCCATATATGTTCCCGTCGCGCAAAAGGCCCCGCTTAAAACAAAAGGCAACGGAGAAAACAAAAGAAACCGCACGCGCGGCGTCGGAGTTATCTGTCACATTTACACGTAATCCACAATAAACGGTCCTTAGCTTTCCGATGCAAGCCGGCGCGCGTGACGCCAGCGCAAATACTCTACTGCATCCTTTCCCTCTCTTTCTTTCTCTCTCTCTCTCTCTCTCTCACCCCTGGTGTATGTACATAGTCATAAATGCATGCGCGCCAAAGAGCGCGCGCGACTTGTTTAAATTGAGAGGGAAGCGCCCAGGAAGCGCCTTTTGCGAACCGGATAAAAGAATCAGTAACCGAGTGCGAGTAATGGGCGTGTGTGGAGGAGGAGGCACTGAGAATAATGCACGGCGTTCGGCTTACCAAGTGCGAAAGGATTTTGCTTTCGCGATCTTACAAAGAGAGACAGCGTCGCCTCCTTTGCCGCGCAGGCCGTCTTCTCCGTGCTTTGTTTCTTCGACGTCTGTGATGCTCGCTTGCTTGCTTGCTTGCCGATGTGCCTTTTGTGCTTCGCTCGTGTATAAGCGGGGAAAAAAAGAAGAAGATACGGCACAAATGCACGTATGCGCATTTTAGAAATTCGAAGAACCGTGGCAGCTTTTCTACGTTAGAATAAAACGTTGTAAAGGAGTGCCTGTTCGCTCCGGTATTTGTTTTTGGTGTTAACCAGGCGGAGCAACGAACCACTTCTTACTTGATCGCTTTGCTGCAGTACAGTGCATAATGCTGAATAGTGAAAATGACAACAGATGTACGAAGCGGCGTTGTTATGCCTTGATGAGCACGAAACCACGTGACTGACTGTCTGCCAGGTGTTTGCCCGTCCAACCTCATTTTCTTCTCAAAATACCGTAGCAAAAAAACGATCTGTCGCAATATCCACTGCCCGTGACATCGCACAATAAAGAAAAATTCGTCCACTTAGTCTTATCTACCGGGTGCATCTCTACTTGTTCTAGAAGCAGGTGAAAATTTTATTCGAAGGTAATATTAAGGTTGGTGTTGTACGAAGAGTTATTTTCTTACTAATTTGCTTTTACGGTTGCCTCGTTCGGCTGCGTTGTTGGCAAAGACAAAACAACGATTGCTTCGTTTTTTTCAAATACATCAATAACAAGATAGTGTTTGTAAAAAAAACTTTCAATGGAAAAGGAGAAGAAATAGAGCGCCTCAGATGTTGTGACTTAAATACACAGGGACCAAATGTTAGTGGTAAAAGCTCCAAGGAAAAATTCTCATAATACTAACTTAATAAAAATTATTGTGGAACATTTGGGTAGACTCGTATGAGCTATTAGGAGAATGATTATACTTAATCCTTTTTCTCATTGAAACGGCGTTCGTACTTACGCGCGCGAGTCGATGACGCAACGCTTACAACTGCTGGTGCTGTGGGATCATTGTTGTTAGTTTCGTCTTTAAGTTTTTTTAACAGCTTCATGGAGGAGTATTCGCGTTTGGTCGCTCGACTATCAAACCTACAATGAACAGAAACTTCAGGGTGCATTGTCAAGTAAACTAAGCAGCGGGACATATGAAGTTCAAGGGGCCGTGCAACAATATTCGCTTGGAATGTTTTTTTTTTTTTTTTTTCACTTTATACGACCTTACGGACACTAGTGGGACCAAAGGACACTCGCGCGCAACGCCACTGACCAAGAAGCTCATTTGTTGCGGGGTCGTTTCGAGGACAAAAGCGAGCGGTTTATTTAAATCTCTCCTTTGCAAAAACTTGATGACGTAGCTGGGTGATCGCAGCATCCCCCAGTGACGATATTTGAATGCGGCTCATAGATTGGACCCAAGCATTGCACGAACACTTGATTTGGTCTCACTATAATCAATAGCTCGACAAGCATTCGATTAATACGCCCGTGTCCAATCGCTGCAATGACGACAATAGCCGAACCAGAACAATGCTTGGAACTCAGCGCGTGTCATGCTTTGCCAACTCCAGCTCGTCGCTATGATTAACATTGGCGACATATACACCTTTCCATCTTGAATGTTGTCAATTCTGGCATGCGGTAAAACATCGTTTTGATCCCTCTACGCCGCTGGGAGGTGTTTACGAAAAATGTGTGATTGTCACACATTTTTTCATTTGCCTCACCTATATATTCCTCGCATAATCTAGGTTGAACTTTTTTTATTATTTTTTCGTCCTGCATACCAGGATACGGAACCTACGGGACTGAGAACGACAGGAAACAGAAAACGTCTTTAATAAACGGCTCCAGATCCCATGGCCGCTTGTTCTGGCTGCGAGTTGAAGGGATGGACGCTGCTCGTTTTTCTTTAATTTTTTATGTGACTTCTATTGCGTATGGTGAAAAATGAACGCGTGTTTCATAAGTCATTAACATCAGGGATTCGTTCTAAGCGGTATTTACGCAAAGCACGAAAATTGTTGCATCGCTCCTTTAACAAAGCTTGACTTAACGCTATTGGTGCCGCTTTGGTTTACCCCATGTTTACCCATGACAGCAGCATCCCTCCTGAAGTGTTCACGACAATATTTGCATGGCGATATTTCTTTGAAACATGAATTCAAGGCAGCCGCTGGCCGCCCTCGCATCTCCTATATCAGTAAATCTTTGCGCAATATATTTGGAGGTACTCTCGCTCACTGATCTCAACCCCAAAAGCATTCCTCCAAACCCCTTCGTCGGTTCGACCTCAGTTATTCTTGTCCCTGGTCGAGGAGTCGCCTCAAGACCGCCGTGTGCTTTTCCTCTTCTATAACGTTGTTCTGTATACCTCCCTTTGTATCTCGCTTCACTCAGTCGCAAAAAAAAAAAAAAAAAAAGGAAAAGACGCTTCACGCAGATCCATCTGGCATCGCTCATTTGGAAGAACCCAGCGAGACAGTCGCCGTCATTACAGACTTCCGATGCCGGGACCTGGCCTGTTTGCATAACGCGCCCCGGCGCGCGCGGAGCGGCGTCCGAACTCGTCGCGCCTGGGCGTCGCGAGTAAACGCCACACGCGCAACGACGCCGCCGATGCCGCCGGGTGCATGAACACAGCGGGCACGAGAGCAGCCCTCGCGAGACGATTAAGGATGCCGCTCGGCCCTCTCGGTGTGCCCTTGCACGATGGCCGTGCAGATAGGCGGCGGCTAAAGATAGGCGGGCCCCGTTGCAACCTGGCCGGACCACTGTGGCGGTGAGCTCCCCGATTTCCGGCTCGGTGCACGGGGGGTTGTTGTGCGGCCACGTCTCAATCGAGTTTGGCCGCGCATGTTGTCTCTGCTGCCGTCGGTTGCGGTTAAGCAGACCGTATTTATAGCGGCTGTCTCTCTCCGTGGCGTCCCTGCACGCGGACGTGTATGATTTACGATCGCTGCGAGCACCCGCGTCGGACCCGTGTTCACTCGAGAAGACTGACCCGTCCGTGCTCCTGGCGAGCGAAGCGCACGTCGCCGCATGATGCCACGCCGGCGCGGGTCAAGCTTCTTCGCAGAGGCATAACCGGTTCGTTGATTGCCGTGAGGGGGCTTCGGTAACTCTAGAACGGCGCGCTGTAAGTGGTGGGCTGCGCGAAGCCCCGCACGCGGATACGTACCTCAGTGATGGCGGTTCTGTTATGTCTTACTGGGAAGGGGGAGGAGGGGGACCCCTTTCTCGGAAGAAATACGACATCCAGCACTGCGTTTCGAATGCAAGCATCGCTTTCGGATTGTGTACTCGTAAATGTTATTGCCGCTGTCTTTCTCCAGAGCGTGTGGATAATGGCTCGGCAACCGAATCGTGGCCTAACCAAATTTATGACAACGATTTTCCTCGCGCTACAACGCCTGGATGCAAGACGTTTCAATCCACCCGATTCGCCAGCCATAGCGAGGTGGTGCTTTTATTCTTCATTGTGTTAGTGTTGCAAACGATAATAGGTTGGGGTAATAATACCTCGTCCGTATTTATCCAGTTCGGTTAACAGGTGGGAATACAGCCACTTGCTCTCCTCGTCGGTTGTGGAATTCTTCGGCCCGAGCTATAATATTTCCGGCAGATGATCGTATACATAAATGTCCTGTGTTATGACCATTTACTCTAAGTATTAAGACCCAGACAGGGGCTAATTCACACAAGCTAAAATTCCTCCTCGTCTACCTCACCGGAAAATTTGTGAAGTGGTCAATCACTGGGAAGTGAACTGCGAAGTTGCTGCCACAAATTACTAAGCAAAGAAAAAAAAAGAAAAAACAGAGTTCAAATTTAAAAAAAAAATTTGCGCAGAGACAATGAACATGCGAAAGGTGAAACTGTCCTGCGCCAACAGCTTTGTTGAGCCAATCCATTTCTCTTCGCCATTCGCTGGATACACCCCGCATGTAGCAGTGATTGGTCATTCGTGTGCTCTTCGGGAAGAGCATACTCACAATCTTATTAATTTCTCGTTTTTGTTTTTTCTCAAGGGATTTTGTTGCAGCTACAATAAACATTAAATGTTTCCTCGCACAATCACTGAGTGGAATGCATTACCTGAGTTTGCAATTATAAACATTATTATGGGATCGCTTCTTTTATGGAGTGATTCCGGTTCCTAATATCCTCGTTTTAAACCTGATTCTGTATTTAATTAAGCGACCTTACTGATTTAAACCTGTTGATTTTTCACAAACGAGCCTTTATTTTATTAATACTGGGCTATACCTGCTGTAATGCACCGGTGCTGCAGTTTGTATTTGTAAATACTGTTAGAGGCGGGGTTTAAGCCGCATGTCCGGAGGCTTCCTGGCTCGTGACGACGACCATTCCCCGAAGTGAAGAACCCAGGGGTCCAGTGGAGGTGGGAGAATTGGTAACGTAACGAACGGTTTAATTACATGGTAGCGATACAGTCGTCAAATCCGAGAGAACCACGGAGCAGCCTCACGCTCCGCCTTATATAGGGTCCATTTTCTCCCTCCCTCTCCGCCAGGGCAGCAGGTGCGAGTAGCAAGCCGCCGCCAAGTGCGTTGCAGCGAAGTCCGCCGCGTCGTAGCCATGGTTCTCCGCAGTTAGGCCATGCCTCTCTCCCCTTCCGGAGCGCACGAACCCACACGAACACACACACACGTCCCGTTGACGTCACGGACGCGTTGAGACTCGTTTTGGGCAGGCTTCGACAGGTGGGCAACAGTCCTGAACAGATCGTGACTCGCTTCCGCAGCGTTGAAACTCAGAAGAAGGTCGCCGAAGGTTCCATTCTTAACAATACATAAGTAAATAAATAAATAAATAGCGATATAAGTTAAGTCCCGAACGTTCTGTATAAAAAAAAAAAAACTAGGAGGGGGGGGGGGGGGGGGGTTCTTGAAACGCAACAGCCGCTATCACAACGATGAGACAGCGTTCTGACCGAAATTCCCCTAAAAAGAGAGCAAAGCCGGTCCAGAAGGACTTCTTCAACACCGACGAACATAATTCCCCAGGGAAACGAAAGTCGCGCAACTATACTGCACAAAGTGCAAAAACAAGATCGCGGTAAGATATGGGAGACCAAGCGCGCGAGACGTACTATACATGCGACCAGCTATATAGCCGTGAGCAGTCCGACCAGACGTACTGCGCAAGCAAGACGAAAGCGCCGCGACCAAGAAACACTCAAGAACAAGCCAAACGAGCACAGGAGAGATGACAAAAAAAGAAGAAAAAAAAGAGCAGGAGCCGAGACCGCAGGACGCGCCGCGCAGAAGACGGCTTTTATCGGAGTTGCGCAGCGTGTGCTTGCGTCGTACTCCGTTGTCTGGCGGTTCCGTGTGGCTCGTGGACGGGGCGCGCATCCCTAATTAATGATGTCGCCGGGCTCTTGCCCCCGCTGCATCAGGGAGGCAAGAAGAGCTCCAAGGTGCGTCACACAGACGGCGCGGCCGCGCGGCAGGAACCGACGCGACGCCGTCCCGCGTCGGCCGTCTATCTCACGTCAGAGGAGTTCCGCCTGGATGCGCAGTCCGCTGTCGCTCGAGTTACTTCGGAGAGAGTTTACAGGTCGGGAACAGTGAACACTTAGCGTAGTGAACACTTAGCGCAAACTAATAAGGGATGCCCGTTTTATTGAAATGCTACACTCTAAGAAAAAATGGAGGAAAAAGGTAGCAACGGCGCGTCTTCCTCCCTTCTACTGACGCGCCCCCAAGCGGACACGAGAAACAGGGAGGAACGAAACGTTTTTCTTCTTCTCCAGGCAGACGGGAGAAAGCTTTCGCCCTGCCGACTCTTCTTCTTTCAGTTTCGTTTTTCGAACACGTCGCGCACGTTGTTTAATAAATGTTGTTGAGTTGATTGAGCTTCAGCCGCAGCGAAGGCCGCCTGTAATTCCGTCTTCTAGTCCAAACGTGCAGAACATTTCGGTTGCATTGACGTTTTTATCACTAATTTTATAAAATGAGCAAACGAAGCCGCTAGAAACAGCGAAGTTCCGGAGCAGTGCCAGTAGCGCTACGTACACTGGGGGAGATGGCCGGTGTCCGCCGGATTGCGCGTCCCACGCGTAACTATAGTAGCGGAACCACGCGGAACTGTGTCGACGTTTTCGGCGTTATGGAAATCGCAGGAACTGCGTCCAAGACAGGCAGGTTTTGCTGCCGGCTGCCTGTGTGCCTTCCGTACTGAGTTCGGTTCTGTTTTCCGATGCCGAGTGCCAACCAGCGTTCAACGTGGTTCTGTATTTCTGCGTGTCAGTAACACAGCAGCAACATCGTGATGGCAGTGTTGTGGGTTGTGAACTGAAGGCTGGAATTATCGCCGATGTGACCATGTGTTCGCGTATGAGTGGCGTAACAAGATGAGATGACGTAAAGTGCCGGGCATTGATGCCGCTTGTCGGGCCGTGATTGGAGGGGGCGGAGTGTCGCAGGTTGACATTCCGGGTGCAATCGATCGACGTGCGGATAGTCATGTTGGAACGCTGGTCTGAACAGTAAGCTCCTACCGTACAGTGGCCAATGTGACTGGCGATTGTCTCCTCCCCGAGAGCGATTGCGCTCTGGGGAAATGACTGAACAGTACGAAATTATGACGGAAAGTGCGTGTATTTACAGTGTGGAATTTTAGCATTAAAAAGAGTAGTATGAAAAATCGAAAAGAAAAAGCTACCCTTTATTTTGCTGTTTAAATATACTACGGTTCCTGGAGAAACTGCCCTCCAAGTGTCGCGCTGGGATGAGCGCTAGAAGTTTTCGAGCTCTCCACGGCGTAGCTCCGTACACTTAACACCTGCCGCAAGTCGCGGCTTTGACTGCATTCAAGTTGATCGAAAAGCGATTTCTCTGCCCGTGAAGCATCACTTCCAGCCGAGTGAATATCCGCTCTACAGAGATTAATTCAAGACGGCAATTGCAGCCGTGCGCGAACAGCACAAATAGAAAAGCAAACACTACAATAGAAATGCAGGCTGCGACATGCCGTGCGGGGAAACAAACTCATGGCTTCAAACCGCATTGGAGCGGCTTGATTTATTGACTTTCAAATAATTACGACATGATCGAGCGTTTACTTTTTAATAAGAGATTCGTCTCCTGAGCCATTCAAAATAGTCTCAGAGGTATGGCAGTGCTGGAAAAAAAGCGACATGCTGGGATTATTTTTTATTGCTTACGCAGTCACCGAGAAATTCCGTACGTTCAAAACGACCAGTATAAAAGACGGAAACGCAGCGCTGGGGTGTAGTGTTCTGTGTAGTATGCCATTGTATTGATGCTTGTATGTGCCATGTATGTGTATCCGCGAAATGTATGTTCACCTGGTGTTTGTAGTATGTGTGTGCACGTGTACATAGTACAGGCAGTACCGGTTTCCAAAGGTCGCAAAGTGCAATAGCTCGCGGAAATAAGATTATTTTTTTTTGTAGAACATGAATTGGGCGGTACCTAGCGCCACCTAGCTTAGCTACTTGCAATTACCCTGCTTGACCCTGCCATCTGGTAGCAAGCGATTTAACCTTCTTTCACGCTACGCGATAAACAGCGGCTTCGAGTTTCCTCTTTTGACAGCGGCTTTTGGTTTCGCGGATTGGTTTGCCATTCCTCCGTGATGTGCGGTTGACGAAGGAATTATGACTTGAGGAACAGCAAAGGTAAGACGTAAATTGCGTGAAGTAACTGGGTATCGGTTGTCTCCCGTTTAACATCGCAGTGCTGACGACGAGAAGACTGAGTAATTGCTTTCGAAACGCAAGTTTCT
Organism: Ixodes persulcatus; assembly: GCA_013358835.2. Taxonomy (NCBI): domain Eukaryota; kingdom Metazoa; phylum Arthropoda; class Arachnida; order Ixodida; family Ixodidae; genus Ixodes; species Ixodes persulcatus. Next base: position 1,931,013 of record JABSTQ010011253.1, read on the forward strand.
GTACCTGCGGGGGGAATCAGGCTTCGGAAATAAACACTGTTCGCGGAAAGCTCGTGTTACGCTTTTATTTGCTGCTCCTCTCGTCCCGTACAAGAGGCCTAGCGTCCTCGTTAAACCTTATTGAGCTCGATTTGCTCGATTCAGGGCAGTCATTATGAGATGCTGGCGACGGAGGAACTATGCTCCCCTGCTTCAGGGACGAAGGTTTCTCCCTTTCTAAAGGAACATAGGTTACAAGACCGTTCCTCCCCTTAGGGAGGACTATCGATACCCTTTTTTCTAAGAGTGTAGCATGCATACTTGATGTCCGTTTTTTGCAAAGGCATGCCACTGTGGTTGCTGTGCACCGACGGCGACCGTCCTCGAGTGTGGTCCGGGTGGTCCGGGTGGTCAGTTCACTGTGCGTTTGTGTTCATGGTGGAACATTACAAATATGGTTTTAATTTTTTTGCGAATTCGCTCGTAACAGTGGGCTTCACGCACAAGTGAGTGTTGTCCAACGGCGTTGTTCTTAAATTTTACAGCATATATTAATGTTTCTTTTACGGCCCTGGCAGTCAGGAAATACACGACAATAGATATTGGCATTATTCCTAGCTCTTTTGGTGTGGTCATTCGTTCACACAACTCTTGCATTTGGACAAAAAGCTCTTGAGACGAGACAATTTTCCAGCAATTGCGAGTAGTTTCTCCCTGTAAAAAACATTCCTAGTAACGGTCTGGTTTGGAGTGACGACTAGATGGCTGGAATTTCGGAACGTTTTAAAAGACAACAACCAATCACAAAAAAAAAAGTTGTTTTAATTTTGTTGTGGTGTCAGTGTTGCGCACGTTTCTCAAAACGAGGAACGAAAGCTCGTTCCTCGTTCCTTGTGATGTATGGAAGCTTTCCCGTTACAAGTTCTATCCGTGAAAAAGGAACTCGTTTCTGTTACAGTTAAAGGAATAGAACGTATCGTTACATATACGTTACATTTGTATTTTGCTGGTTACCATATTACGTTAGAATAAGCAAAGATTTTTTTTTTTTTATCTATAAGATCAAATGGGAACACACTATTGTAAATGCAGTGATGGAAGGGCGCCAGGAGAAGAAAACAAGCGGAAGCAGGGTTTCTTTGTTGATATATTCAAGTTTACAAATCTCAGTTTTTAACCTTATTCGTGTTTGTGGTGGACGATTCAGACGAGCCAAGTGTACTGTTACTCCACATTGCACGAGCGTTTTACAACAAGCTCACACGTTACGTTCTAACAAAGTCCCTTGTTCGAACTTAACAGTTGCTTCTGGACGTTGCCCTCCGCGAGACGAACAAGTGAAGGTGAGGGTAGGGCTTTTAAAAATCTGTCTTGAAAACTACAAGTCCTTCTTCGTGAAGGTTGGATTCGTCGTTCAGTTAGAAGGGGAGGACAAGGGGAGGAGGAATAAAGATTTAATTTTTGTGCATCTTTAGAGTGACCAATGTTCGTGATACAAGGGTGCGACCCATGTCTGGTAACCTGTTATTTTGTTGTAACTGTAGGTCTCTTTGTGGAAGTTCAGTGATGGCTGTATTCGGCCTTAGCTTTCTGGGTGTATGAGGATTCGTGGAAGCAAAGAAAGTTGCTGAGTTTAAATCGTCCCTCTTTCTGTATCTGTTTTTTTTTTTTTTTTTTTTTTTCGACTAAACGTTTTGCGTTTTGTACCGCAGTCTCGGGCACTGAAAAAAGAATCAATGGCCACGAGCACCCTTGCACCACACAAAATGAAACCTAAGATAAATAACCAAAAAGTGAACGTGATGCTGCTCTTCGCGTTGTTTTTATACTTTTAGAATTTCGCTCTTAAAAAAAAAAAAAATTACTCCGCAGGACACAAAAAAGGAACGCCATTCCTTTTTCCGTTTCAGTAAAAATGTAACGAGTTCCCGTTCCAGTTCCATCGATGCTAAACGGAACGGCGCCGTTCTTTCGTTCCTCTTAAAAGGAACGCGTTCCAGGAACGCCGTTCCGTACAACACTGAGTGGTGGCACTACATAACGTTTTGTGTCCAAATAGCGGAAGAAAGCTTTGATGATGACAAGATACAGCACAGTGGGCTGTTTGGTCATAATGAAGTGGTTGGTGTGTCTAATGAGGCATTTACAGCAAAGTTCAAAACCGTATTGCGGGTCGTTTAATGTTGTCCTTTAGCTGCAGTCTAAGAAACCTTTCTTTTTGTTTGTTTTTACAGCACATAATTTCAGGCCCACGCTCGACAGTTTTGACGCAGGATGACCTAGGGCAAGGCCATTACTGGACAGCTTAGAGTTTAGATCGCTTGGTCGTTTTCTTGTCTGGAGGCGCGGAGATACAACAACTTGCCTTCACTACAGCGCATCGTGTAGAAACTGTGCTATTGATCGCTGACAAGCATTGGCATGCCCCTCCTATACACAGGTAGATACTTCGAGTAAGGCTACTTGCACAGCATAACCAGACTTGACATAGCAGAAGAACATAGAATACAATGATTGCCTGGATAAAGGCACGCATATAGAGAATTGGGCTATAGTCAAGGTTGTTGGTATCGCTTCTTTCATCTGATGAATATGGTTATTATTTCAGACGCTACCGACTCACTGCGTACCAGCAGTGTGCGCTTCTGTTGTGGCAGCACCTCGGCAAAAATGACCGCCGACCACTTCGGTCCTGTTCAGTGAAGGTAATGAGGCGGGACGTTTCTCCAGCGATGTGTATGGCGGATTTCGCTCCACCTCTTTAAACAAAAATAAAATAAAAGCAGTGTGCATGTGTGTGCTTGCGTGTGCGTGTGTGTGTGTGTGTGTGTGTGTGTGATATGAATTTTCTTGTTTTGTAAGGCGTAGCAAGTTTATCATATTTTCTTCCTTGCAGTTTTAGTATCACAGTGTCACAACTCACTTGTTACAGGGTCAGGCTGCAATACACTGCCCGTTGGAACGTATATCGGTGTCAACCTTTCTGTGCTACGTTGTCAAGGCTAACGTAATTTCAGCAGCGCTGCGAGATAAGGTACACACACGGAGCACAATATAGGCCCGCTTCCCTCCTTTGGAGCGCGGCGGAGGCTACGTTAACCTCAACAATGTAGCACGAAGAAGTTTACGCCGAGTATGTCCTTGCCGATTTCTCAGCTTGGTCAAACATGATAATGTTGTCTTTTGCAGGCATTACAGAACCTTGGTGGATAATGAATTGGTACCTCTCTGCTGTAAAGAACAATTTGAGAAATAGTTGTAGAGGTTTTATCGGCAGTAGTTACTTTCGGTAACTAAGAAAGAAACTAGCCTCTTTTTTGTACATGCCGTGGGTAAATGTGAACAGTGTCATGTGCCTAAGGTCAGCGAGACAGCTTAGATGTGCCAACACAGTAAGTTACTTACGTGTGCACAAGTTAATAATCAAGAAAGAGAGAGAGAGAGACATTGTTGCAGGGAAGGGGGGGGGGGCGGGAGAGAGAGAGAGAGAGAGAAGCCGTGTTGTAGACTGGAAAATGCAATGCTGCTTCCAGGTATGATACTGGTCTTGACTGCCTTCTAGTGCACCATGCTCGCCAGCGCATGAAGAGCAAGGTCGATAATGTATTATCTGCGTGGTTTTTGGGAAGATAGTGCTTGGGGTTTGGGGGATACATTTGGCAAGCTTTCCGCACACACTAAGCATGTAAGCGTAGACTCTGTCGTAAATAACTTAAAAAAAATTTAATTGTTGCGGTTTGGCTAGGAGTCAAGCCTTTAAAAGGCAACTCCGCTTCCTTTTTGGTTTTCAAAAAATAATGCAGTCCTCTTCAGTATTGCCTAGGAAGACCACACGTCAAATATTACGACGCAGTCCTGTCTAAACGTTTCTTAAACGGTCCGGCGAACTTTGCAATTCGCCACGTTGCCGAAATTGGCCGACTCGAGCGGGCGAATTCAGGCGCAACCAACAGCGCAGTCAAGGCTACGGCATGGGCGTAGCCAACAATGAGCTAAACGTCATCTCCATTGCTCCCTTTTGCTTGTTTTTACGTCTCCAGGCGAGCGCAGCGCATGACGTCAGCAACGTTACCTCTCGGCGCTTAGTGGTGTCCACGTGGTTGGCGTAACGCGCCTGCGCAGCGCGCCTCTTGGGAGCCGTTTGGCCGCCCGCCTTGGTCCTGCCATTACCGCCGTCTTCCGCGTCACAACCGTTGTCGTCGTCTCACGGTTTGTCATTATTAGAGAGTTTTAATAGATCGTTTCGATACTTCCGATACCCCCGATAACGAGACCCGATAACGATACCATGCATGCGCAAAGGTGGCGTCGGAGTACAGGAGGGTATCGTTATCGGAGTCATCGCAACGATCTACTAAACTCTCTATTGCCTCTCAGAGTTTCGTCCACGCTACTGACACCACGAGCGCAGACTTATACCGCAGTTGTGCAAACGTCGTCAAATGTCGTAGACACCAAAACGTGGCGAAGAGGGCGGTGCAGACGACACTTGCGCCTCGCACACGCCCGCCCCAATCCCGCCCGTCCGTGGGCCGAGGATCACGTGACATCTCGTACCACGTGATGGCCATGTTCTTGGCGGCCCAAGAACAATGCTGCCGGACGGAGCCGAAGTTTCTGTTTCGATTTCCGCTCGTGTTTAAAATTAGATTTAAAAATATATATCCCATTTTTCGCGAAGCAAACGACGTAGTGTGTTTTACTAGGGCTTTTTAATTCGAAATCACTCATTATCCCGAAATCTTCGGAATCGAAGGGAGTTGCCCTTTAAGGGCCACAAATAGCTGCACTTTTTGATCTACCCCCAACGAAGTGCTATCTTCGTGCTTTATGCATGCCAGCAGCAAAGTCGCTGCTGGCATCCATTTTTTTTTTTTTTTGTTACTTCCCTAGTCCACTGACTGATAACTTCGAATTTAAACTTCAGCTTCAGTTTTAAACGGCCTAGTACTATTACGAGTTATACGGTGAAATCGAAATACATGTGACATTGAAAACCGAGGGCGGGTGGTTGGGGGCCACAATGCAATATTTTACATCTTGGTGTGTCGTAGTGTAGCAAAGTAAGGGAAGCACGACACTGGTCGTGAAACCTCCCGCATATTCTAGGTAGTGATAAAAAAATGGGAGCACTGCCTATTCAATCCCCTTTCATTGCTTTGATTGGTATCAGCCATAATCCACCTTGGATTATAATATCCTTGGTAACTCCGACTTGAAATGTCAGCTGCTAATGCTTGCATCTCGCTGTCACCCATGATCTTGAACCTGAAATCGATAAAGTAGTCAAAGACAGATTGGAGCACTGTTTATTCCTATCTTATTTTCTTGCTTTGATTGGTATCAGCCATGGTCCACTCTGGCAGTTTTGATAAGTCTGGCTTTAAAGTGCAGCCGCTAACGCTTGTGTATCACTGTAACCCTTGAACCTGAAATCAAACAGCAATATTATAACAGATCAACAATTTTCTGGAAAATGCATGTGGTTAGAATTGAAGATCTCTTTACTGCAGGTCAGGTTGTTTGGACAGAAAATAATGTGACGACTTCACCCGCAAAACATCCCTTGCCCTCTTGTAAGACAGCTGTTCCGCTGTCTGAAATTTTACTGGAATGCAGGATTGCAAGTTGCGTCGAGGGGGTGCGGGCGGTTGTCACCTTGGCAAAACTAATTGGCGGGTCAGGCCTCGCACGCTTACCTCTGACAGCATGCTGAAGGGAGTTGTACAAAGGACCCTGGTTGAACCAGGGCCTCTCCTTGATCTACAAGTTCCTCTTCGGAAGCTTCGTGGAGGATGCAGTCATGGGAAGCATAAAGTTGCCTGCGTTGTTTCTGGACGCAGGATGGAGATCGACACAGTGGGGTGCTTTGTAACAGACTCAGCAATTGAGGTTTCATGCGTGATAACGTTTTTAATTGCACCAAGCAATGCATTCGCCCTGAGGCTGGTACCACACTTACCATAAGTTGGATATGTTCTCAGTGGTTCCGCCTTGCGGTGATCCATCTGGGCCTTCAACAGCTCTGCAGCAAGACGTCCCTAGCTTGACAGCGTTTCCCCTACACTGTGTTATTTTGTCGAAACGTGTTCCCGCAATTCTACGCTCTCGCGACGTTCCGTCGTGGCGATTCCTAAGGAGAGGCCCGTTTGCCTACTGTTCAGGCCAGCGCGCACCTCCAAAAACAGAACAAAAAGAAAAAAAAAAACGCAGAACGTTGAAACACTTTTCTATAGACCAACTCAGCTTGCTGACGTCACGCCAGTGTGGTGGCGCTGCTGCCGCTACTGGGCATGCGCAAACGCTGCACTCCTTCCGAATGTGGTTTCTGCGCACGCGCAGTGCCCACACCTCGTGTGGGCAAATCGGGCTTTGTTTGTAAACACTGTGTTGGTGTATGAAGCGAACGTAGGCTCGTGTCGATGAAACGTGGTGCTCGGCGAAACGCTTTGTCGATAAAACGTGTTTCGATGAACGCATTTCCCATGCAATATGGTCTTGAATGTAGGCGTAAGCTCAGTGGAGAAAACCATATACAGTAAGTTAGCGGCCATAAAGCACAAGACGATTTTCGCGAATCTACCCGAAATCATTGAATTCGTGGCTCTCCAGTATTCTTTGGCGCTTTTTGATGAAGCAGAATATTCGGCGGGGCAGTTCACTTTAGTCGTGAAGTATGGTCGTCACTGATGAACGCCCCTGGCTCGAAATGTTCGGCGCAGAAACGGGGATCCCGTGGTACGTACTCCGTGCCATGGTCCCTTCCATCGCAACGCAACCACGCACTTCTCCGCGGTTCACTTTACGGTAGATAAAAGAAACAGAGACCTTTCCATCCGTTCTTGACCTTTCCGTTGGGACACGACTTTACAAAACAAGCCTTCGGCATTGCACGGCAGTCACTCGCTTAGCTCGTGGAAGTCTTGCCGCAAAGCATGATTACGTACTGCCTGCGATACGCAAAAGTTCGAACACGTAGATCTCGGAATCGCGAAATCTCGCTTCGGGGAGAATGCGAGCGGCAGCCTTCAGAGAAGTGAGAGAAGTTGCTGCTGGTCGTCCGAGATGGCAAGATATGACAGTGCGCTCGAGCTCCATACGCCACCTAGCCTTATTTCCAGGCTTGGTGGCGCAAGTGTCCGCCCGTTATTGAAAATACGGTTAATGTCCATCAATTCATCCATCCACCCGAAGCAGTCGGGCGGACACATCACTCCGGCTCCGGCGAAAAAAGGCGAGGAAAGTTCGACGGTTTCGAAGCAAAATTTTACTATTGTGCATTTTCGCACCGCGAAAATTTTGCGTCTTTGTCAAAATACAATGCACAGCACCGTGCCGAAACCGAGGTATACTGATTACGTTCGTAATCTCCATTGGTCCAGGAAAACAAAAATAGAACATAAGGGCTCGCTCGATTTTTATTGACATGAGATCAAAAGGCTTTATTGTAATCTGGAACTAGATATAGTCATTAACCGACACCTATTCGACAATATAACACTAAAAACATTTTCCTTTTTTTTTCAAGAACGGCTTTAGCGCAGTTTTAAGCTGCAGACACGTTGCTCGTTCATCGTACAAACGACAAGTCATTTCTCCGCAGACATGATGACAGAATCATCTGCGAACATGACTCAATCATGTTTCAAGCATGTTTGATCTTTGCATACTTCTGACATGTCTGCAGACAGTGTTTGTACGACCAATGTGACGTCGTACAAGGCAGGCCTCGGACAGTGTCTCTAAACACTATTTTTTGTTCAATGTGTGGGCGGTGTGACCGCATGCTTAAGGTCAACCGCGCTTCTTGTTTACAAACAGTGAGTTGGTGTATAAGAGCCGGAATAGTAGGTGAACATTCCAATTGAGGGCGCAGGTGAGCATGAGGGCAACGAGTCTGTTGAGGGTGATATCGTGCCCATTTCAAGGTCATCGTTCGGAGCAAGCTCTGTCTAGGGGGGCACGAATGACAGTCGGTGTCGGGTTAGGATTGCGGGACACGCTCCTTCCACAAAGCCCCGTCCGCTCTATAGCAGAGCGAACGCTGGAAAGGAGACTCGGAGAAACTCGTCTCCTCTCCATCGTTAAGTTCTGATAAAATAGAAAGAGCGGAGGGCTTTGCTGGAGGAGGCTTGTCGCCTGCAATTTCAAACAGTCAACGACTGTTTTGTTTCGTGGACATTCGGATACAAATATACTGCAGATGGCGTATATAGTATATGCAGTAAATTGATTTCGCAGACTGTGACACTAAAGGTTTTTGCATCATTTGGTTGCTAATTCCTTATCAACCGGGAATGACGCGAACATACAGCATTTCGGCATCTTCAGTTACACTTAAGGTGTGTTATTCGTCTTTAATCCTAGAAGTACACATTTCAATGTTTAATATTTGATTCATTTACCAAAGGGTATACGCGTGATATGGTCACCATGTGTGAGCTGTCTTCTTTTTTTTTTTTTTTCGAGCATTTAATATTGCCACTGTATAAGCAGCAAGTCAGAGACTATGATTCGAGTGTGTTTGCCATGCTCAGTTGGCCGCTTCGTAGATTGTAGTAGGAACGATCAAATTCGCTGCTCCGTTTTCATTTCATTACTCTAATGTCATATAGCATGTTATCGATTTTTCCAGCACACTCCAAAGAGCCGCAATCGCTAATCTTTCCGCGTCTTAGAGAGATGGCAGATAAACTAAACATGTCATTGACAAAGCCATAAAAAACCTGCTTGAAAAAACTTTTTTTTATTATAGTGATTAATCAAAGGAAGAAAGAAAGAAAGAAAGAAAGAAAGAAAGAAAGAAAGAATGAAGGTGAATTATGACCGCCTCTGTCAAGATTGAGGTCGAGTAAAGTAATTAGGTTCGCTCTTTCGTGCACATCGCATAAGAAAAGTGTAAACATTTTTTTTATGAAAGATAGATAGACGTTTAGCAGTGCTTATTAAACATGATTACATGCCAGTGACGGAACATCTACCCATACCGAAACATTACTTTTACTACGACTGGGGAAACGGCAGCACCAGATCACTTGAGAAAAAGACTATTAAAACAGACGCCGAACTTATTGGGGCAGCTGATATTAGGTTCCCAAATATTTAAGAGATAAACAAAAAAGAAAGCGGTCCTACCCATCTTAATCTTCTTTAGGGCTTTTTCTTCGCAACATGCAACAACAACGGCAAAAAATATTAATAAAGAAGAAGAATGTGGGTGCATAGACACGAACCGACCACGCGAATTCTGTTTTCTGAGGCACCCGGAAAACCCGAGTCACGAACGGAGGAGAGGGAAGACACGTTGCCGCCGCCGCGGCCGCTGCAATGCGAGTCCACGCAACGTGTCGCAGAACAAGAGTCGAGCAAAACCACAGCCCTCCGCCATTCGGCATTTCCTTCGTCCGCCGCGTGACACGTATGCGAAAGGCAAGAAAGGGGTGCAGTGGAGGGAGAGAGACAGAGGAAGAGGAACACCGCTCCGAACGGTGGCCGCCCTTCTCCATTCTCGATCCGCTGTTAATATTCGCGGGGACGAGCCTGAACAACAGCGTCGGCGTCGGTCGCCACTGCATCCCTGGTCATACGAATGCGAAGATGCCAAGCTCGTCGGAAGGCTGGCCGCGAAGAGACGGAATGTCCCCCCACTCAGCCCAGCCCCGCGAGGGAATGCTGCACCGCGCTACAGGAAGCCCCGACTGAGTAGGGGAGGGAAGGAGGCAAAGGTTTGTGTGACAGATGGCGCGCAGGCTCGGCGAAGAAAAGGGAACGCGGGCGACGAGGAGGAACGGCGGTCTGACTTCCCTCGCTGGGAATCAAAGCACGTTTCCCTCTATCGTCATCTTTTCGTGCCCGTGTATAGACGGACGAGGCGAGAATTTTTCATTTCGGCTTCAATCCCCCTACAGAACCAACCTCTTGCTCCGTATATGATATGCGCGTCTTCTGCGGACGCAGGAATGACCCACCCTTACCCCTTTTCTGTCGGAGATTTTGTTTTTCTCCGTTCATGAGTGCGTTCCGGCTGGTTGTAGGATGACTACTCTCACTTGAATCATTAACGCGTTGACCTTTCCTTTGGTGTCGTTATTTTTTGTCTGTCAACGAGGGACGTGTTGATAACAAGAACTGTCCCTGTGATTGTTTCGAAGCTGACATGTGAGGCTTCATATTTTTATCTTGATAATCCGTTGCTTCATTTTTTTTTTTTTTTTTTTTTTTTACGATGTTGAAATGATTGATGAAAAATTTTGCGGGTTCGATCTTTCGATGCACTACAAAACACAACAATAAAAAAGGGTAATGTTTTTTGTTTTGTTTTTCTTGTAGGTTAGACCGCGCGTCGCCACGGTAACACAGTTAGTGTCTTGTGCGTGAAAGGAGGGGCTGTGAACAGAGTGCATAGTTTGCATACTGTGTAAAGTTCGTTTTTATTGCGCCCGCGTCACGCGTTAGCGGTCATTGCACTGAGCGTTTGAACCAGGGATGTCTTCGTACGGTCATAAGCAAGTAGGCAATTTTTCACCGAGAATAAAAGGCCAGAGATAGTATCGTTTAATATGCCTCGAGAAAGATGCGGCTCTTTCCACTGTCTAACCAGCAGTATACCCAGGCTCCTGTAGTGCGCCAGTCTACAAGCAAGTTCGAATCCATGCCGAGGTTCAGGTAATTTTAGGGAGATTGATTGCAGCACGCAATAATACCGGGTGCTTCAACGGGACATAATTATATTAACCGTTCCTGCGTTATGATACACAAAAACGATGACCATTCCGTTCAGTATTTTTTTACAATAATGTTTTATTTTACAGGCGCATATAAGGAAATGCTATATAATAAGTTTATTTCGGAAAAAATATAGCAAAAAAAAAAAGGCAATTCAAAGTTCCGTACTTTTCGGGCTATTGCCCGGACCCGGTGTATAGTCCGTCGGGGCAAGTTTAGGTCAAAAATACAAGTTTTTGCTTAGATAACCCGCATCCGGTGCATAGTCCGCACACGGCGCATAGTCCGCACTTAGTGCCTAATACGAACATAACAATTATCATACACAGCACACCTTGACAAAAATCTGCTGTATTAGCTCAAAAAGATGCTTGTATTATGCATAAATCACAATTAATATACTCTGTTATTTGTAAAATCATTCACACCTCGTCAAAGTGAACGATATAAAAAATATTAAACCTCGTATAATCCGCACATGTAGATTGTCCGCACTGGGTAAAATTTCAATTTTCAAATATGTATAGTGCGCAGTCTGTTGTCCGGAAAATAAGGTATTATCTGACGTCTCCCATTAAGCTATTTATTTAATGTAAAAAATAAAAGCAACAAGATTAGATAAGTAGCTAACCAAAAACAAATAAATAGCTCTCTCTCCCTGTCTCTTGTTCTCTTCAGCCTCATACTCACCGCACACAATTTGTTAAAACACTTTAGAAATGAGCTTTCCCGCCGAAAAAGTTGGTCTTCTGTCTTTAAACTTTATTTGGAACATATTTGAGCCCAGGACACCGGATTGTTCCTGCACATACAGAACACAATACAATTCTTTCACTCCCCTGCAGATTTTCAGTTTAGGATGCAATATCAGAAGCAGGAATTGACTTTTACTGTCCTAATACATCGGATGAAACTTGAACGCGTGCGCCAGCTCTTGCTCCTTCAAGCTCTTCCGAGGAGAACAAAGGACACGACTTGAGGGATGACGACGGCGTCACCGTGGCCCACACATCCCACGCTTTCGAACCCCGACCCACTCCGAGGTTGGGCGCGAAGGTGGTGGTCGCGGGACGTTAACCGAGACCGATGAGCCGTCCAGAAATATCGGTGATGAACGCGATCAGGAAGCAGGATGCGCCGCGGCGGACCCCGGCTTCCTGTCCGGCGTCAAGGGCGGCACCAGTGCGAGCGCAGCTTCGGGGCACAAGTCGCGGTCGCCGGTCGACTCGCAATGATCTCTCGGCGACCTTGGTTCGTCGCGGACTCTGCTCTCCTAGGAATATTTAGGTTTATAACATCGTTCCCATGGCTTCGATAGCGATACCCGATAACGATAAAACGCATGCGCAATGGCGTCGGCGGAGCATGGTGTACCTTTATCGGAGTCACCGGAACGAACGACCTACGAAAAGTCCCCATATTAGCTAAACGTTAATTTCATGCACCATAATATATATATATATATATTTTTTTTTTTTTCAGTGAGCCATTCCGCATACTTGCATCCACTCCCCTGACCCTTGGTTCTGGCTGTCGTCATTTTTGGAGAGCACGGTCTCGCACCATCAACATTGTCAGCAGCTGTATTCGCGTGTATTTCGTGCTTTTCGATGATTCGTTTCTAGCAGCCGCAGATATGCGGCATAAAACACAATGAAAACGACTAAAACGACACAGTGTCATTGTGTTCTGACGGGCTCGTCACAAAAAAAAAAAAAAAAAAGTTGTTGCGAACTGCGAAATACTAGAAAGTTTCTGCGAACTACAATTGTAACAACGCTACATTTGTAGCTCGCAGAAACAACCCCAGATGGCGCTCGTTACTAACAAAAGGCCTATTGTGTTGTGTGTATTTAGGAAGCAGGAACTTCGTCAGCCCCAATGGGAGTCTGGTGTCGCCACTGCAGATGAGAAATTTTGCCATTCGGTACCACTGCTATAGCCTGGGGGTCTTTGACGGGCCTCACGCAGTAGTGATTACAATATTAGACAGCGGTACGATCTACGATAGGGTGTAGTAGAATGGAAAGCTGTGCCGTCCGGCGACCCTGAGAGTGTCGCGATATGCAAGCACGCCGGTGAGGGCGCTGTGGGCCTGGCGGTCGCAGCAGAGATGCTTTATTCGGCGTGAAAATGGTCGTATTCTTCGTTTGTTTTTCTCTGCTCGGTTGTGAAAAATAACTAGTTTCATTCCATCTCGCACCACTGTGAAAAGGCGTGACTTGCGCGAGTGGCAAAAGCTTTTATTCAAAGGGCGAATAACGTTTGGCCAGTCTCTCTTCTTCAATTTCTTTTTTGTTGTTTTGGTATTATAGGAGAATAATTGTCTATCTCATCTTACATACCAGCATTACGAAAGCGGAGTTTGAGTATGATGGGATATGGATATGCGATGATTTCCTTTCCACTTTAGTGTGAAACATCTCTTGATTACTTTTTTCGGCAGCTACACACTTTGCTTTAAACTTTAAATACATAGTTTTTGTTCTGCTGTTAATACACCTTTTTGATGTGGTACGGATCAATGAAAGCGAGCTTTTATTGACTTCTACATTCTCAGCTAAAGCTTACAGGCCAGAAAATTTCTGAATTGATTTCATCGAGTAAGCATTGTTTTTGGTTGTCTTTTCTGTGTGTGGGCGATTGGTACCGTTTACTCGAGAGTTGATAGTGTCAAGTGAATCGATGCTACTTTTTTTTTTTTCTACCATGATTGAACACGTTTTCTTCTTTGATCGCCGATGATTTGTCATGTATGCTTGCTGTGTGCTAGGTTATCGTACTTTTTTTGTGTGTCTGTCTATGCCCACCCCTGCCTTGGCTGCCAACAGGCCGCTGGCAGTATGTCCAATTAAATAAATAAATAAATATGAAAAGGAACACCAAAACTGACAAAATAAATGAAGCAGATTCGACTGCTGTCTTTATTGGAAAGCAATCCTACTTGGAGAAATTTGTTTTTTTCTGACATGTCACACAGGTCACACATTCTTCTTAGGCTTCTTTTCTTTTTTGCCTGCATTAGTTTTTTTTTTTTTCTGTTGGAATCAGACGATCCCATTCCTATACAAGGAGTGTTTCTCTTCGCATGTGTTGTAACCCACGTTGCACCCTGGCACAAAACACCACCGCACTGTCTTTTTCTTCGCCGTATTTGACATCGTTCTGAGTTTTAACTTAAGTTTCCTGTGAAGTACCCGATCGAAAGCTTTAGAAAAGTCTATACAAATAACATAAACTTGTTGTTTGTCATTAGGTGTGGACGCTATGTCTTGAGTTATTTCAGCCAGCTGTGTTATTGTTGACAGTCGAGACCGGAATTCCCATGTTTTTTTTGGAATAAAGCAACTTGTTGGCTTCAAGGAGATAAAATGCGTGCTTTGCTATTACGAGGGGCGTTCATAATGTTCGTATCATTGTCACAAAGGAATAGAGATGGAGCAATCAAACTCGAGTAGGAGTTGAGACTTTCTCTACATGTTCGCCACCAAACGTTACCCACTTTTGCCAGCGATAGACTACATGCCGGAGACCATTGTTTTACAACTCCTCGTTTTGAGTATTCAGGAATCGCTCCACTTCAGCAATCACTTGGTCGTCGTCCTTGAAATGCTTTCCTCTTGTTTGGCCACACTGGAAGCGTCAGCGCCATTTAACCATAGTTTCATAAACTTGGGCGTTGTCCCAGAACAACGCTCTCAGATTGGAATGAATATCCTCGGCATTGCTTCCCATTAAATTAAAAAAAAAATGGTCACTGCATGGGCTTGGCACCGACGGGTGGTGCCAGTTTTGTTTCGACTTCCTAGCGGCGTCCCGCGCTAGCATAGCACGCGATGTGTACACTGTGCGGAAACTAGAGGGACGAGCGCTCATGTTAATGCCTGTTTTGTTCCGCTTTTTTCAAGTTTTTTGTGCCGATAATACGAACTTTATGAACACCCCTCGTATATGCTTCATGATTTTACATGCAACAGATGTTAAAGAAATAGTAGTCGGCCATTTCCTAAGATCAGTTTATCGCCCGTTTCTAAGATTGGAACAACGTGTGCACACCACCAATCTGAGGGAAGACGAGATGACTGCAGTGAACTTACAAATAAGCAGTATAAATAAAATGACATCCATTCAGCATACCTCTTGAAAAAAAAATATTAGATTTCTTAACTGGGCCACACGCTTTTTTTTTTTTTTCGAGGTTTAGCTATTTTGATAGAATTCCTTCTTTTGTTATTACCAACTGGGGAATGGAGAGCATGGTAGCACTCCCTCGATCTATTTCGGAACTTGCTTCAATATTGCTGTCATTGCCCGCATGCTGCTGTCTCATTCTTTCTGTCCTGAGTTCCAGATTATTCTGTGATGTCTCGAGCGTGAATACTGACTGAAAAAATAAATAAAAGGTTGAAGCTATCTGCTAGGATGCTGCCGTCTGTTACTACCCTTCCGTTCAAAGTGATTTGTTCAATGCTCTCTTTCTTTGGGTTCATACATCGCCAAACTCTTGGGGGTTGTTTTTTAGGAAGTCGTGAAGCGTTACTGAAAAGTAATTTTGTTTTGACGTTTTCACCATCTGCTAAAGTTGTTGGCTTAGTGGTCGCCTATTAACATTTAAACCGCTCTTTTTTCTTTACCTTTTTAATCTTCGTTTAATGTGAATTATATTGCTTGTTATCCAAGGATTATGTCGCTCTGTCTCATAAAATCTCATAAGAACTCCGCTTATCTTATAGATATGACTGGGGACATACGAATTGCCACAGAAACGAGGCGAGCCCACACAGCAGCGCACTCTCGTCATTGAAGTGGCTCCGGTGGCCGGCGCCAAAGGAGGTCAATGATCGGTGCCGGTCAGTCAAAAGTATCCTATCGAAAATTATATTCATGCGATACGCTAGAAACCACCGAACCATTGAAGTAATGATATGACTGAGGCGGCTTGCCGGAACGCTCTATCTGTAAATAGAGCTTGAAAGGAGGTTTTGAGAGTGAGCCGCTCATTGCTTTCTCGTCAGCTGTGTGCTCGTAAAGCGTAATTCATAGCTCTTAACGAAATTAGCTAATGGGAGCAAAGGTAAAAGGAAAACGCCACACTCCAATTCATTTTTGCCTTGAGGAGGGCCACTTCTATTTCCCCTCCACACTAGCAAAACATCGTTCTCACCCAATTATGCTTTATGTAAAAACTTCAAAATAACCCTGTAAAGGGTCCGATTTAGCGAGTGTTCTGTCTGCGCTCACATCGAACACGAACTGTTGTTTGAAGGTAGAATGCTACACCCATATTACCGCTCTCCATGACACACCATCGATTGTGACTTTTTGTGACAAACATTCCTTAGCTCCAGGTTGGCCTGATCCCCAGGCAAAGTGATTCTCATTCGGTGTAAAGACGGAAGGGCACGGTTACGTTAGCATTCGACAGTTATTATCAGGTGGGCCCGATAATAACACACATTGGAAAGTCGCAATTACTGCGGCACTGGCGTGACTTTATATACAATACCTGGTTGCCCCGGCGCGGTAATCAAGCATCGCTGAGTCACATTCCTCTTCATTACCTCCGAAAACAAGGCGCGCGCAGACGCAGGCAGACACCGCCTCGAAGGCGTTCTCGCGTTTCCCTCACTCTCGAAGCCAAACCGGTGCACCCAAAGTGCATTGACTGGCACGCCAGAACAACAAGAGCGCGTCTCATTTTCCCCTCGCCACCTCCCCGTCTCTACCAACGCGCTCCGCAAGCCTCCTTTCACACACTGCGTGCACGCCGCTGCGTCTGTGGCAACGCGGTAGCCTGATGTGAACGAAGCGGGCAATGGCGTGACGACGAAGTCGAAGAACGCGCGACGGTGCTTCCGACGAACTCTTCGGTAACCGTTCCCGGTCATCGACATTTCAGTACCGCGCTTGTAGCGCTCATATAACGACCGACAACCCGGGAAAGGCCGGGCGCGACCAGCCAATGACCTTATCTCATTATCGCTTTGTAGCTTATTGTAGGTATTCACGTCACATGTATGGTGTGGTATAGTGCAGAAGGCGTATGTAAGCATACCTCCTATTCATTGGTTGAAGGGTAATAACAGTATTGTCTCGGGGCATTTTTATGTTTTCTGGGTTCTCAACGAACGATTCATGCCGGCAAGTGGGGTCTTGTTATTCCAAAGCCGAGTTCTAAAGCACTCTGAAGGCTTGTTCACTTATTTGCAACGGTTGAGTTCGCATGCAACTGAAACGATCTAAAAACACCACAACAACCGTTACTCATGGATTGTTTTCGCAAAGTCACCCCTTGCATCGCTTGCCATGCTGTGTACGGCGAACACTTGTCGTGGTGACTTCGTCGTTACGGTCGTTTCAGTTGCATACGAACGCAAACAACGAGGAAGTGTGACCCAGTCTTGGCCCTTGATACCTCCCTTTCGACGAATCTATTCGTTCACACTCGTAAAAAGGTGTCACCACATACAAGTGAGAATAGACCCTTTCACCATGTGGCTGAAATATCAGTACAAATTGTTGTATGCTAATGGCGGATAAAATCTGACCCGTATTCATCAATGGACGTACGAAAGTTATGGTGTGTTTAGTTGAACTGTTGTTTTTTTATATTTGCTTCAGTTTCGATGCTGTCAAGAAACTTCCACTCTGTACGAGGCACTTATAGCTGAGTTATACGTTAATAAAATTAACAATTTATTGTCATGAGCTGTCTGGGGCCTGTCGAAGCCGAGCATTCCAGGGGATTACATGACCCCCTCAAATGCGTAGCGCATAGAAGCTTATAAGTTTCATCGAGGTTACATCGAACAACGATACAGCGAACTAACTAACGCATAGATGATCTGGCTCCGCATTGGTTTCTGTCTTTAGAAGCTTCCTCCTCCATCCATAAAATAAGGCCGCCATTATCATTTACAGATGATACTCACTTAGGTGATGATAGCTATCGAAGTGGCCAGACTCAATTCTGGAAAGAGTCCATTCTGTGTCCCGCTGAAAAAAAGCACGTCACTGGTTTTTTTTTAGTCACTCCTATCCAAGCTTGTTGTGTCAAGATTTTGAATCCTTATGCAGTTACAAGTAGGCGTGGCACTTCAAGATGCCGGAGGGTCCCTCACTCATAGACTCGATGCTTCCGAGTCAGGATGCTTCCCGTTCGATGCACTCCTCATGTTCGTCCTAGGGCTTAAAGGGACACGGACAGGGTATTTATGACCGCCAAGGTTTTTATTTGTACATGACATTTGAGAGCCCAACTACCCAGAACACAATTTGCAGCTCAAAATTCGTTTTCTTTGAACCCGAAACTGCCGATCAAGAATTGGCCGGTTCGAGTTGCGCTCACTATATTCTCCGTAGCCACGTGCCGTCCTCTATGGTTTAGACACAACCACCAAATATAATCAAAGTTGTGGGTCATCGCATGGCACACACACCTTTTTTGTGACTTTTTGAAAAGCCGCAAATTAAAGAAAAATAAACGTTGCACAGCCATGTGAATTGTGTCAACTCTCTCCTCTGTATTTCTTCTTCCTCCCCAGTCCAGTTTCGGTTTCAGTTTCAAGCGGTTGCGTTTTTTTTTAAATTAAAAATATACGTTACGCTACAGCAAATTATTGATTGGGTAGTCTCCTGACACCTTAATAAATCGCCTGGCAAAAAAATAAAACAAAAAACTTGGGGGGCTGCCAGTATCCTAGGACCAAGTGATGCAATATACATATTCAGCCAAAGGCTGAGAGTTCAGCTGACTTACCACGGTACAACCTCGGTGTCAAGGTATAAGATAAGATCTGGCTATTTTCGACAATAGTTGCGCAATCTGTAGCCGATGATTCGGGAACGCTAGATTGACTGTTATATTTAGGATCAAAGACCGTTGATATAAGTAGTCGACCCTTCAAAGCCTTCCTGACGTGACTATAGCTTCGGCGACGTTTTCCCAGTCGTCGCGCCATCTCAAAGAAAGAGAGAGAGAGGGAAAGAGAGAGATTCAAGGCGTAGAGCAGTGATGTGTTTCCCGCCGATGGTCTCTCTCTCCCCCAAAATGAAATCGAATTCGGGTACACTTGGCTGTTTGCTTTCGGAACGAACGTTCGTCGCTTTCGCTGTATACGTCTCTATTATGGACGGCACGGACGGCAAGAGGGGAGGGAAGTCGGGCTCACGTGCCACGTACTCCAGGAGCAAATAGAGAGGGGCCTGGCCGTCGCCGGGTAGTCCGGTGTCGTCGTCGCCGTCGTCGCCGTCGTCGTCAGCGGAACGTTCCGGTCGTTAGCGCGACGTCTACCTGGACCCGGCCATCGATCACTGCCGCTGCTGCGACTGCCTGCCGGGGCCGTCCCCCCAGCGAGAGGACTCTCCGGCAGTCTGACCTCCTTTGCCTCGCTTATCCGACGCTCTGATCGATTGTGGGGCGCCCATTGCGCGTTTCTACGGTTGTCTCCGCTCACTCGGCGGAAAAGCGAGCGTTATCAAATAAGAAACCAAAACAAAAATTCCCTTTCGCCCTGGTTCCGACGCGGTCCGACCGCGAGAGTGAGTCATTCCCGTCGCCGGTGTTTGTAATCTTCTCGAGATCGAGACTCTGGTCAAGGGGATTTTGCGCCGCGGCGATGGTGTGAATCCGCGAGCGGCGTTGATTTGGGGGAACTTAGCGATCGAGCTGGGCCAAAATATCGATTTTTTTGTTTTCGGGCGAGGCGTGGCGGAAGTTTTCGGGGGGGACCTCTGAAGTGAGATGAATCTCGGGTGCTGACCTTGGATTCGGTGAGGCGCGTGTTTACGACAACCAAAAATCGTCGGGCCCTCTTTTTTTTTTTTTTGCTTCGTTTTGTTGACAGTTTTTTGTTTTAGTTTTTTTAGTTTATCTGAACAATTTGGCGCATATATAGTAAAATGTCGAAGAATGAAATAGAAGCGATTACCTTATCTGGCTAGTTTATAAACACAGGCTCTTAAAGCAGCCGCGCAACGATATTGGCTAGGAACGTTTCTCACTTTACACCAGCTTGCTGGCACTATAGCGGGACCCAAGAATACTCGAACGCAACGCCACTGATCAAGAATGTCTTCGCCGCGGTGGACTTCCAACGATAAAGGCGGACCTTTTCTTTCAGTCTCCCCTTGGCAGAACTTGATGACGGATTTATTTAAATACTAGAAAGAATAAAGCATGCAGGACGGACAAAACAACACATCTTTCGACTTGCAACTTCGAAAGATGTGTTATTTTGTCCCTCCTCGAGTTTTATTCTTTCTAATATTTAACTTTATCTTCAACGCGCTCAACAAAAGTATATTGATGACGGAACTGTGGGAAAACGATGAGAACAATGCGATCCCCGGGAGTGCGTATTCGAGCTTTACTATCCATGCTTTGACGATGTTTACATTCTGCTCACATAGTGGACACGAAGACTGCGTATATGGGCATTGGTTTTTGGCTCGTGACAATCAATGCCTCGACATGCATTCGGGTAGTGGCTCGTGCCCAATCGCTGGAATGACGGGGAAAGCCGAACCTAAACAATGCGTAGAACTCAGCGCGCGCCCTTTGCTCTGCCAACTCTAACGCGTAAATATAGGTTATAAAAAACAAAGAAAAAAAAAAGAGAACACATTGGCGGTATACAGAGCCCGCAAAAAAATAAGTCGTTTACAGTAAACGGCGTTCGTTTTTCTCAATTTTTTTTTTTTTTTTGCGACTGCCATTGTTTAGGAAACAACAGCGTAAGTTGTTTAGGCTATAAATGTCAAGGAATAATCCTACGCTGTATTTATTGAAAGTAGAACACTTGTTGCATCGCCCCTTTACACTATCTGGATAGCAAGAATGGCTAAAGCGCGAGACACATGCGCGAAAAATCCATCCGATCCGACGTCCGATCCGGCAGTACGACTGCCTGATCCGAAAAATTTGGTCGCTTCGGACGTCGGATCGGCGGTGCGGCGTGCGTCCAACGTGCCAGATAGTTTCGCACGACGGACGGATTGTCGGATGCGCCCAGCCAATGACAGTACAGCTAACGCGAACGTCATGATGACGTACTGGGTCTGGCGGGACGAATAAGAAAACGGGGCGGGCGACGGGAAGCCGAACGCGTGGATCCCGCTGTCCCATTCGAAAAAGATGGCCCCGGCAAAGAATGCACGCGCTAGCGAGAACGAGCTCCTATAACTTCGCTCGTGCGAGCTAAACCGTCAGTCTGGGACCAGAGATCTATGAACGCGAACCTCCGCTGGAGTGCTTGGATCTCCTGGGCCCGTTTGCTCGAAGCTGGTTAACTCACCGCGGTTAACCGGATTTCCCTACGAGGGGGAATTTTAGGTCACGTGACCTGCAGAGTAGGGACGCCGGAGTCAAATAGTACCTAGCATCAGACAATATGGCTGCTACGGCTGCTCGTCACGCTTGGGAACATTTATTTTCACGAAGATGCGTCATCCTCGCGCCACGAAAGGGACATTTCAACTCAGAGTCTACAGTCGGAGTCGACGGCAGCTCGCCCACCGCCGGACGGCGAGCGTGCTGTGGGAGCAGGGCTACGCTTGACTGGTCACGTCAAGTTCGAGTTCACGCATCGTCCTCTGAAGTGGACTTGTTTCAACGAATGCTACAGTCAGCGGGACCTTCAAAATATATTACCTAGGTGAGTGCCGCGATGTTTCACGAGAAAGTTATGAGATCGTACCGCTATCAAAATGTCATGTCAGCAGAGCTTGCGCTGTAATCAACGTCTAGCTTTCTTCTTTTTTTTTTTCTTTTAAAACCTACCTTGAGCCGTGAAACAAATCTCTCCGAAAAACTGCCTCTAATCGCGAAGTCTGGTTTATAGTACAGTTCGCCGTGTATTGTATTTGCAGCGCATCCACAACACCGACGACCCCTTGCAGCGGGAGTCGGTTCAACGAAGGCAAGATGTAGACTAAAAACTTTCCTCGGAATTCCGTTACCTCAATAGAAACTGCCGGCACAAATGCCGGCACGACATTCGATCGAACTTCGGTACTGTCGTCTCCGAACTTGTACAACTGCGAAATAAACAAAGCTTCTATCATGAAAGAAGTGTCCATGTTTTCTCTTGCGCTTGTCTTTCGTCAATTTATTTTGTTTTGGGATAACTTGATGTCTTGTTAGGATTATAAAGAGAGACATAATTACGTAGCAGACGATCACAACCAATCTGAAATCGAAAATGAGTGAGGCGACATCAAGCATCAGCATGAAACGCCAGAGGAATTGGACATTGGACGAACAATTACAACTAATTCGGGTAGTGGGGAAGCGAAAATATCAAATTATGGGGAAGTTCAGTGCTACGATCACGACCCAAACAGTAAGACAGGCATGGGCTGTTTGCGCACCCCAGACCAATTACAGCAGTTTTGGAGGAACCTTTTAAAGAAGACCAGACGGCTGTACAGCTTATAGAAGAAGCACGAACAGCGCACAGGTAAGTTCATTGTGTTCTTAAGTTAAAAAAAAAAATATTGCATTGCTTTAGTGATAATATATGGACAATCAAACCTAGAAACGCGTACGTGGACATTTGTATATTCGTGCACCTTTGCCCTCTGCTGGGAGTTGACTTGTCATCTTCTAAGAACAGCAGTAAAAGCAGTGTTACAGCATCAGAAGACCTTTTATTGCAGTTTATGTACAAGTTCTGCACAGGCTGTCTGGAACTTGCAAAACAGTTCTAGTGGAAGACCCAAAACTTTGGACACAATATTAACACACATTTTTAGAGAGCACAATGGTCCAGGCCAACCGAGGCCGACAGGAGAAACTGTAAGAAGGTGAAAATTGAATGATTACATAGTCCACAGTCTCAGCAATGTTATGTCGCAGTTACTGAATGTTTAAAAGAATACCACTTGCAGTATTTTTTTTATTTTGATTTTCCCATGAAAGTTCCATTTACATACTTGGTTGAACAGTGAACCCCACCTCCTTTGTTTTTGCTCATGACTCGAGTAGGTAGTAGACGAGACGAAATTACTATGCCTTATTTCATAGGTGTGGGCCAAACCCCCATGTCTTGACGCCCCTCGTCGAAGCCGTCCTCGAGACGATCAGCGAGGACTCTCCCAAGCTGTGCGAGTTTGGTTGCCACGATAGGTGACACGGAAGAGTAGGTGACTGGTTTCTAGACCCGATTGTGTGACGAGTAAATGGTGCTAAGGAACCGGTCATAGTAAAGCAGAACTGTCGCTCCAGGCGAGGCTCTAAAAGACGAGGACAAATGTTGATAACAAGATGGGCATGTTGCCATTTGAATAGCATTACTGCGGAGTACTTCTATATAAAGACCAGAGGTCAGATTCCCGAAACATTCTTACGGCAAAAAAGTTAGTAAATTTATCTTACGACAAAGTTACAAACTTTTGAGTATTCCCGAAGCAAAATGTTTGTAAGTTTTGCGCACGTTTCGACGAAATCCGTAACTTGCGCAAAACTTGCAAACATTTTGCTTCGGGAATACTCAAAAGTTTGTAACTTTGTCGTAAGATAAATTTACAAGCTCTTTTGTCGTAAGAAAGTTTCGGGAATCTGGCTTCAGTTTTATTTCAACCACAAAAGCTCAAAGGCGGGTCGAAGTATAAGTCACGAAACCGTCTTTCAGAGTACACTCCAAGATTTGACAAAAGACAAAGCGCTACCACATTTCTCATTATTTTCAACAAGGCTGAAGGAGTTTTACCGAAGCTACAAATTTATGAAATAGGACGACATGCAATGAAAAATCAGGAGGTAAAGCTGTTTACCATAATCTAATAAAAATTAAATGCAACAAAGTGGCAATGGCTTTTTTTTATGCTAACTGTAACAGGTTTTCAATATGTAAATTAAATGATCACACATTGTACAACCATCCTGTTCCTAGTTTTACCAACTTCGGAAAATTGGCTCAAACACTATACCTTCATTCCCGTTGTGAAGTTAACGACTCCCATGATGGTAACCTGTGCAAGTAAAATCAATGCCAGTGAAACTATGTGCTGTAATGTTTGAAGTTGTCCTATCATTGTGCACAGTTTAACGAGATTTGACTGGAAATGTGACCACGTACTAATTTAATGAACTGTTAATCACATAGCTACACAGCTGCATTCGAACCTTTAGCAGTGAAAGTGTATGACCACAGGCATGCAAATGCTCTTCCCAACCAAATGCGCATTTTCCCACACCATGTATTGGGCAATTGTGCAAGAAGTAACGACACTATGCTCCGACCTCAAGTCTGCACGTCAGTATATAAACCAACTTAGCTAGCAAACTTTGTCCTCTGCACCAACACGTATGAATAAAATTTGGCACAGCATCGGCATCTTTATCGGGGTTACAAACTATGCACAGTGTGTTCTCTTTGCTCGTACTGACAAGAACAAAACCTGACCACTTTTTACACATGCATTTGTCGCAGCTCCAGGGGAATAGATCCACAGCCTGGTCCCTCTGGGAGCGAAAGTGCTGCACGAGAGTCTGCCACAGGAGGCGGTGCAGCGGGCTCCAACGAATGTGCCGTACAGCTGACGTTGGTGCCGGGAGGCTTCACAGCGGTTCCTGCAGGAGACAGAGAGGCAGCAGCAGCTGGAGGGAGCGAATCTCCTGCTGGAGAAGGAGTGCACAGAAAGGGTTAAGCAAGCTGCCACGGCAACGATCGCAGCAGCAACTGCTGCAGAGGAGTTCTACCATCAGTCAAAAAATACTAGAGGACCAAAAAACTTTAATTGGACTGGAAACACAGCGTGCAGAATTGCAAATCAAATTGTTAAAAAAAAACAATTAGGAGAAGAGTAAACATTGACATATTATGCTGTTTTTAATTTTCAATTTGAATGTATTTGTTTACATACGACAAAGCCAACACAACTGCTGAGAAATAAAATTAATTTTACTTGCAACTGTCAATAGATTTCTGGATTCAGATCTGCTATACTCGGTATCGTCCTACGATGGACTAAAGCCCAATGCTACGGGCCGCCGGGTCCAGTCACGAGCCTGTTTGAAACCATGTGGTATATTTGCTATGGGCCCTAGTCCTTCATCGGGTGAGATGAAATATAATTAAAGCATGTACAGCGTATTAAAAATTTTATATATCAACATTGTATCACAGAGGATAAGTTGTAAAAGGTAATGTTTCACGACTTTACATCATTGGGGGTACCTTGCCAGCACAATGCACTGGTACTCAAGACCATGCGAAGTAGCACGTGCAATATATTGGTATACTTACGCTCAACCGGTGAACTGGCTGATGATGGCGTACCGAGCCTCATTGCTTTCGTCACGACCCGCTGCCACGGGCTCGAAAGGAACCTCTTCGGGGAGGACAGTCCTTGGCATGCTGCAGGGGTATGTCTTGGCCAGGTTGTGCAGGACACAGCAGGCGACAGTGATGTCACAGCATCTCTCTGCTGCATCCTCAACTCAACATGGAGGCAGTGGAACCTACGCTTGAGCTGGCCTATCGTCCTGCACAGTGTATAAACAGAGCAAGATCTGTTATCCTTTTGAAGTGGTTTAACAAGAACATCTAATGAGGTCGGCATGTGATGTCTATCATCGCTCCAGCCCATTGAAAACATGGTATTATGCCTAATATTTTATATTTTTGCTGGAATATTTTAACATAGTAATGATATCCGGATTTTTTTAAAGATACCTTTGATGTGATTGGTCCGAGTCATTTTTGCGCAGCTCTTGGAGCAGTCAAAAGTCAATTTTGGAGAAACAAAATGAACTTCTGTAGCATAAGCCCACATTAATTTTTATTTATACCAATGCAAACATTATGTCAAGCTTAATTTTTCGGCCTGTCCAACTAAAAGTCAATGTCTACATTGCCTTCTCACATACATTCAAACCTTTGTTAACATCAACTGCACAGCAGGAGTCCCTCAAACACAAAACTATAGCGTTTAGTTGCATGGAGAAGCACCATGACAAGGTGACAAGAAGGTGAGTGATGAAGGACAACACAAACTGCTTTGAATGGTTATTTTAGGTACTGAATGCCACTGAAATAGTACAATAACATTGATCACATAAACTTGTGTTTCCTTCAAGTTCTAGAGGTTGTAATAAAACTGCAATTTATAATTCAGATAAAAAGCAAAGCACTTGTCATTTGATTATCAACATAAATTACATTTTATCTGTAGAACTTAGTAGCAAAAACGGCACGTGAACGAAACTTAAAAACAATCCCGCCGAACTCATGCAGGTTCTTCCCGAGATTCCATCCACTGCTCCTGTCAATTTAGTTCTAATCTACTCACACCTATAGAAAATTGATAGCTAAACAAATGAGTTGGCATAAATAAATAAACATACAAAAGAGCACATATAAATGTTCTTGAAATACCGAAGTACCCTGACTAAATCTTGAATTCGAAAAAGGTACCGCTAGGATCTCACAATCTATCATATTTACGAGCCGAAGTTGTATTCGGGAATTGTGTTGCATCTCGCTTTGGAGGAGTGCTTTCCGCTTAACACGGAGGCGCGCTGCAGCGAAGCAAGACATGCAAAATCGCGATGCCTACTCTATGCTGTTTGCTTCTCTGCACTACACCAGAGCGCGGCGAAAAGCGCACTCAACGACACTAGCTAACCCTCCAGAATAAACAGACGACTAACATGAAAATTATTACGAAACTTCCAGATACTGTCTGTCATTCATACAAAATGTGATTGAATAGTATCGCATTTGAGACGAAATTCAAAAGTTTTGAAAACCTTAAAACTTGCGCAAGCATATAACGGTTTGGCCGGGCAGCGAGACCCGAACTATTATTTTTCCAGTATTATTAAAGTGACATTCAGTTATGGCACTAAGTTGAAGCAAATTCCTCACATTTTGGTTAAATGTAGCAGAACGTAGCAGGGTAATCACTTTGGGGCAAATGGCGCAGCAATCCCATCAATGATATAATGAAAATGTTCTTCGCAAAAACCTGCAAGGAAAATGCAGTTTGAGATAAGCAGTATTTAAGAGGATATGTTTGAATTTGTCTGTACTCAAACTGTCCAAAAACAAGACCTGCCTAAGCCAATGTGTAATATTTTTTTTCACATCGCAAGCATCATTTTTCTTTATTTCTAAGAATTGCTTTACATTTAGGCATTTCTAACAACTGTTATTGTTTGAAAAGTATGAACTTCTAGTAAAAACTTGTAGGTTAATAAACCCAGTCATACAGCACCAACCGGAAGGATATGTTTCAGAGAAGTTCTAACTTCTATTCTGGAGTTCAATCAGAAAAGAGCGAATGAAATATAATAATTAATGTGACATATAGAGTTAGCTGACAAATGGTTAAATTTTGTGAATTGACTTACTTCATTCCCACAAAGCTGGCTAACCTTATGATAAACATTACAGGCTATGGCAGTAGGTTATAGCCAGTAGTATAAATAAGGTGGAGTAGAGATACGCCTTCCTTTCCTTGCTTCTGAGCAGCTGTAGCCTTCTATGCAAGAAAATAAAAATGGCAACAAATGTAAAGTGCAGGCACAACCATATGAAAAAGTTTAGGTGCCTCAAGGTGCCGAAACCCTGAAGCGTCGAACAAGGACGCATAGCCTGGCTTTACCGTTCCACGATGCTCCTCGTTGTGCTATGCGACGCATTGTAGGCGACCTCCGATGCTGATGACGGAGAGAAGAAGGGCGTCATCAGCCATGGCTTGCCAGGTGTAGCCGCTATCTCCAAGCAGTAGACCACCGTAAACGCCATCGGCCAGCTTGCCTGACACCGAGCCCTCGGTGAATATCCTAGAGTCGTGGGTGTTTCCAGGCATCAGCAGCACCCGTGACCGAAGGAAACCCACCGAGCTCAAAGAAGGCCTGTTGCAAGGCATGACCAACAGCTTCACCTGGCCACCTGCATTGTGGATGAATTTAGTCAGTCTGTAGCACTATGACATTAACAGCGATGGTATTATTGTTGTGATCACACGCTTAGAAATAACGCACCTATCATTCATCTTCATCAATAGCGAGCAATAAACACCTTGTCCGCACAATGACAGTACTCAGTAGCCGCAAGACTAGCTCAGTAGCACCAAGTGCATAGTTGGGAGTGTAGAAACCAGGCTGTTTATAATTATCTGCACTCCTACTTTATTTGTAGTTTAGTAGCATTTGCACCTACACCAATAATCGGTACTAAGGGAGTCATTTTGTACACTCCAGTTGGTTCGTGTAATTTTACTGCTCAGTTCACTGGTCTGCATGTCACGCTCATAACCAGAAAACAAATATCGAGTGCTGAAGCAACACTATTAATGTTCCATTAGGGAGGTACCAGTATACGGGGGATCGATATGCTGGCAGATATTCATGCTAGCAAGTCTACAGCTTAAGAAACGAAAACTGAAGGGTCATTGCACAGGTGGTGCGCCGTAAATAAATTGCAGAGTAGGTGTGCTGAGAAGACCACCATCAACGAACTCGGGTATTTACGCACCAAAATTTCGATACAAAGGGTTTCTGAAATAATGGTGATTGCTCATCCAGCGATCTAGGCCCAGGCTTCCTTCTCGGAAAACTTCTCGGACGCGCCAGAGATGCTCCAAACCACTTACCCTATGAAGTCTCGGGCACGACGTGACAAGACCAGAGTCACCCGCCTCACAGTCCACGAAGCAGTGGAGACGTGCACGGGGATGTAGTCCCCTGCGGTGATGGGGAAGTTCTCCGTGGCGTAGAACTACAGGGCGACAATGACCTGCTGCTCTGCAGAGAGGGCGCGGCTGCGAGGCGTCGGCTGCTCCAAGTCCGGGCGCAGTGTGTCGGCGAGGAACACAATGCCCGCGCGACCGAATCGAAAGCGCTCCTGCAGTTCGTCCTTGTCGAACCCCTCCAAAGGGTTCAAGCGGTCACGGAACACACGCTGCCGACCCATCACCACAACAGCGTACTGGGCGAACACGCGCTCTCTTTGATGTCGGCGTCGCGTCACAGTTGACATTGCGTCCCTTATCTTCGCCATTCCGTCCGCAAATCAGCTGTCAGTCAGTCGGCGGGCGAGTCGGAGGGTCGGTTGGGCAAACGGCAGAGAAGACAAACAGTGAAAATCAGCTGATAACTAAAGCGCGGGAAACGTGCGTTGCAACTTGCAAGATACGAGAACAAAACAACAAATCTATAAAGACCGTTGCCAGTTCCGAAATCAACGCTGTAAACTTATGCTGTGTTTGGCGAAACAATAGATGCATCAAAATATTTATGATTTTTTAAAATATATATATATATATTATGCATCAAAAGAAACACTACAATAAGATGTCGGTTTTATTTTTCTTAATAAAGACAAAACTAGCGAAAAAGTTTCTTAAAAGGCTATTTGTTTGCTTCGACCGGCAGGTGGCGGGAGCTACCGCGTAATAATAAAACACGGAGAAATTGTGCATCGAGTTTTTTGTCGAACGCGGCTAGGTACTCGGAGGTACCTAGGTAGGGAAACGTGGTTAACTTTTAACCACGGTTTTTAACCAGCTTCGAGCAAACGGGCCCTGGGCGGAGCCGAAGGGATCGTCGTGCCGCATGCAAGGTCGGAAGCGTGTGTCTCAAACTGTCGCGTGCGGCGATTCGGAGCGGCGTTCGGACTGTCGGATCGGACGTCGGATCGGACGATTCTGTCGTCCATGTGTCTCGCGCTTAACGGCTAAAGATCGGTTTTCGAGGTTAAGGACCGAAATTGAAAATAGCAATAACGTGCCAGGGATCTCACGAAACTTGCGGGACACCAACTGATGTCATCAATATGGAATGGCGGTTAACGTACCCGTGCTATCTTTTGCGCACAAGAATATTGTTTCTCCCCGTGCGCGCTTATACACTGGGCGTGGACGGTCCCGACGAGCATCTCATTACCGCTCCTCAGCCAATCATATTGCAGCATCGGCCGATAAGAACACCGATGAATTAATCACGCAGCACGAATATAAATTATTCCACGCCCTTCCTTTTTTAAGTTGTCAGGGACTATAAAAAAATAATAAGATTTTTTAAACGTCTCCGTACTAAAGACGTTTTTAAACAAAAATATATATGCCGTGAAAAAAACAAAAAAAAAAAACTTCGACGACGTATTCATGTCGTTTAGATATTGCAACAGTAAATTATTTCTTATTCAAAAATACTGACTTCACCATAAAGAGGTTCCACTGGTGGCTGAAGAAGCGTAACTGCACAATGTTTCATATTTATTACCTCCTCTGGGCGGGTGACGTTTACTGTAGTCATTGCTACAACAAGGCAGACATGAATACGAAAACCAAACTTGGCAGTCTCTTCAACATTCGTAGAGTACAAGGTACTCTTGGTCCAAATGCATAAAAAAGAAATCCTCATCATCATCTTTTTCTTTCTTTTTTTGTAAATATACATTAAGCTAAGAACAAGATGGGTTAAGAGGTAAAGGGGAATAATTAAGAAAGCAGACGAGCAAATCCACATCTTGCCATGCCGTTCAGACGGGGCAGAATTGAAACTACACCTTCTCGGTTGCTTTGTTATTCTCCCCCCCCCCCCTTTTTTTCCCCCGTTTTTTTTTTTCTTTCTTTTTAGTGGTTTGAATTAAATATAAAGTCTCAATACATTAGGGAGGGCGCGGGATAAAAAAAAAATTCGGTTGAACATCAACACTCTGAGAAAGCAAACGATATCAAAGCTATGAATGCAAAAAAAGACAACGAAAAGCGACCGAGACAAGTGGCACCAATCAATAAAATAAGAAAAGAAAATAAAAAAACAAGATTTTATATAAAAAAAGAGAACGCCCCCTTTTGAAAACTCTGTTCTCTGTTTTTGTACGTGAATGAATTCCGTTGGGGCCTTCTTGAAAAATCGATTGTTAATTAGCAGTGGAATGAATGCTGGAAGGGAGATGCAATCAATCATTGTCATCGCGAAAAGAACAAAAGAAATCTAGACTGAAACAGAATACACAAGTGGTGCGCGAATTAGAACTTACACGATGAAACTGCGCAGTGCTTGAAACCGAAATGAGGTATAGAAAAGAAAAAAAAAGGCAGCCGTCGTTGAATCTTTGGTTGAGTTTCCTTTGATGTAGACTGCTCAGATATACTTTTAAAAATATTCGTAACAAAAAAAAAAATTAAAGATGGTGCTAAATTTTTGGTTTAGACTTTATGATTACTTTATTATGTCAAGATTAATAGTGACCTGAAGTTTATAGTTGGACGTAATATTTGTGTGATGGCACCCGCCAAATATGTAAGAATACGGCCACATCTGTGATAGCTATTTTTGAGAACACACGGCAAGAAACTTCAGGGGAGGAGGATACGCGACCGCGCGCGGGGTCTTGAGAACGCCGAGGTCTGGTTTGATTGATTAGTAGGTAGACCTAAAGCTAGCTGCCATTGTCTCCACTGCACTCGTCGAACGCGTTCGAACCCACTTCTGCTTACCGGAAGTCAACCCCGCAGAACCCAGTTCCTATTGGCTGGTTTAGCCTGTGGCGGAAGTTATCGGTCGGCCATTCTGTGGATCGACCCAAAGCAACAAAAACATATATAAAACGTTTCAGCGTTACCACGCCCACAGCGGGTACGCGGGACGGGTGGGAGCTTTGGGTACCGATGAGTTAGGACCGAACGGAAGCTGCGTTTGCTCCAGATCTTTTGTATCAAGTAGCCGCTAATCTGGTTCGCCATAGAAGATTGCCGGCTCGTTTGCTCGCTCCGGTTGCGGTAGTGCGTTTCAAACCCTACGCCCTTAAGACACGTTCACACTCTTGCAACCGAGTACGACCAAGAGAGACCAGACCGGTTTTTAAGCCTCTTGCGACGTCTTAGGACCTGCTCCGCTGCAGCGGATCCGGTCCTAAGGCGTTGTAAGAGGCTTAAAAACCGGTCTGGTCTCTCTCGGTCTTACTCGGTCGCAAGAGTGTGAACGGCGCTTTAGACTCTAAGCCTAATACTCGACTTCGATGTGTTTCGAGGCGAGAGAGAGAGAGAGTGACGAGACAGGGAGGAGCAAGTCACGCACCGCTAGAAACAGAGGAAAGGACTTTAATTAAAAAAAAAAAGAAACCAGCGTCGCCACAGACCAGGAACGTGGACGCAAGTGCTCATACGAGAACGAACGCTACACTGTACGCGCTTCGCTTCGACCGCACAGGGCAGCACCATGTTGGGGATCGCAACTGCTGCGCCACGACTCGGTTCTGAAGAGAAGCTTCGGAGCTTCGGTACTCTGGGAACATTCAGTGACTCTAGTTTTCCAATGCGTTCGACGAGTGAAGTGAAGACAAAGGCAGCCTTTGTCTTCACTGCACTCGTCGAACGCATTCAAATGCGAAAGCCAAACAGACTGCACTTGTCGAACGCATTTGAACACGAAAGCCAAACGGCTTACGCCGGCGCTCCGGGTTCTAACTAAGGCTGGGCAATTGATCGCTTAACCTACGCATTAATCGATCAGTGCTTTAATTGCTATGAAATTTTTTAACAGGTTCATCGGTAAGAACTTGACGAACCAAAAGAAATTAGGAATTAAACGCTTTCACTACGCAGACGTGGAAGAGTACACCTTTATGAATGGCAAACTTTAAAGGGGGGGGGGGGGGGGGGTTGCAACGATTTCGGACTTCGGTCAAGCATTTGTGGGAGTTTCCCTCTGACACTTCCAAAGTAAAAAAACAGACAACCGATTTTGCCTGCGTGTCCTAGTTGTTGTGTAAAAAAAAAAAAAGACAAATATTGGCGTTTCTGGCACCGCTCAACTCACTCCCGGTTTTCAGGGTCACACCTGATGGTCCGCCTCCTAGTGACGTAATTCGTGGTGCCGCGTAGCTTCTTGTGTGCTCTCTCGGAGGACGCATCCTCTCCCTCTCTCTGCTGACATTAGCGGGCGTTGTGCTGCAGCTTAGAGCTGAGCGAGGTCATGTAAGCTTTTCGCCGTAGTTCCTTCGGCTGCCACTCGTGTCTTTCGGCTGCAGGGGGGGGGGGGGGGGGGGAAGCTAGACTTTCGCATTGCGATTATGCAGCGGAAGCGCGACATTTTTTAATGAAGGAGATTTTTCGATATCCTCTGGGACACGATAAACAACGTAAAAATGACAAGATGCAAATTCTTTTAATCTTAAAATCGTTGCACCCCCGCTTTAAGTCAAATTTTAGAATGAAGTAAACTATAGAGGCAAGGCAAGATAAGTAATTCCAGACAGGTGCAGAAGGTTACACGTGTCCCGTCTACTTCAACGCCGTTCGAGTATCCGTTTAGTGCAGCAGAGACTATTGTGTACAATCAAAGGAGGTCGCTCTCGCAAGAGAATATCAACAAACCATGCAACTGAAGTAATAATCTGTGTGTCAGTGTCTTTTAACTGTGCTTAACTACACGTCGAGATTGATTCATCCGAATAGTATATTGCACCGTTTATCACATATACAGCAAAGAGAAAAAAGTAATATTTATTTTGACTTTTTAAAAAAAAATACGCATATAAATAGACGAGATAGATTAATCGATTAAGGTATTGATTAAAGGTTAGTGGTAAATGGGGTAAAGCTTTTAATCGATGCCCAGCCCTTGTTCTAACGCGTTCGACGAGTGCAGTGTAGACAAAGGCCGCAAGCTTAAGGTCTGCCCACTAATCAATCCAACCACAGCTCGGAATTTTGAAATACCCGCGCGCTCTCGTTCCCTCCTCTCCCTCAATTTCTCGGCGCATACATATCGCAAGCGTCACAGATTTTGTTGTTTGTAATGCATGATCTTATTTTAACTCTTCGTAGTTCTGGACTATTGATGTCTAGCAACCCTTTCACCGCAGCTATAGCCATTTCTCTCGGCTTCACGCAAGTGGAGTGTCACGCGAGTACAAAAAGGCGTCTTGGCTCGCATTAAAATAATTATAGTATAGTTCTAGTTATAAGGAATGTTCAAACTGATTAATCTTTCGAGGGAACAGACTGTCGTTTAGACTGCGGGGATGCTGCTAATCTGGTATGTTTGCGTGACCATAGCAAAGCTATCATGGGGAGAAATACTTACAGGTTGGGCCAAATGCCTGTAACTCACGTTAAAACCTTGAGTCTATCTCTTCCTTTTCTTTTTTAGAAGGTTGAGTTGTTGGCGACTGAAGTGCAAAAACGAGAGTCGTCTGTCTGTATTGTCCAATATGCCCTCCTTTCGTTCACGTATAATAATCCCATCTGCTTATGTTTTGCTCCATTTTTTTTCATGAGCCTCAATGGCTATAATTAGGCCACAAACAAATTGTGGTTCTTGATGATGATGTGCTTCCCTAACTTCGTTCGAGGTCAAAGGCTGCGATGCATTTGTTTGTGTTTCTTAAGACTATAAAGTGTGATACAATCTAAAAAGGTCCGAAAAAATCAGTCGTATGGAGCAAAAACAAGCAACGCAAACACGAAACTCGAACACCATCAAACGTCTTAAAAAAAGAAAAAAAAAAAGCCGAAGAGGAGTTTTTTTTTTATGATATCGCATAATGTTTCATAATGATGACTACGTTCTCATCCAAACTCGCAATTCTTCACGCCACAAATCTATGAGGGAGTTTATTAATATACGCACCCTTTGGCACCGGGAGCGCGCATAGCGGAAGAGGTGGTAAACGAGTCTCCTGTCATCTTTATATCACCGGTATCAGAGTTCAACTGCGCTCGAAATCTCAGTACAAAAAAAAAAGAGAGGTTTTGGTTTTAGTGTTTTTTTTTATTAGCTTTTGAGTACACTATAAGCAATAATTAAGTAAAAATGATAAATTAAAAAAAAATATTGATTAAATGGAGCCATCAATGAGATCCATCGAGAGCGTGAAACAATTTCAGCAAAGCTTGAAACTCTGGTTGGTATATATTTAAAGGTAGGATGCAGCATATCTATGTGATACCAATGATTATTCTTTTTTCTTTTACTAGCGGGATTATATTTAGTCAGCTTATTTTTATATATATAATGTCGAGTAGCGCCTCGATGATGTACACTTTTGGCTCTGTTTCATTGACTCGATCGGATCGAGCGTCGGCTGTGGTCGGAGTCGGAAAGAAAGGGAGTATATAATCAGTTTGTTGTATTACATCGTGCTTTTCCTCGCGTTGTTTTCTTCCTCAGGCAAGTGTTACGATAGAAACGCGTCATTGGGAGACGTCATTGAATTCGTCGGGCTTTTAGTGAGGAGAAATCCTCGAATGTCGTTTGGAGTTTATAAACGTCGGGTTTCCTCCCGTCGCGTACTTAAATGCTCGCGCGTAGTTTTTGGTGCTTACGTCTCTTTGAAACATTGCGCAACGTGTTCACGCGATGCCGAGAAGGCACAAAAGCGCAGACATGATCATCATTCGGTGTAGCATTGAGTAGCCTGTGATGAATCGTGACATCGCGGTATATCCGAATATATTATCGATTTAAGAACCGCGAGAGAAACAAGCCTCGAGGAATGAAACAAAACAAATCGAGAAGGAGGAAATCCTTCAAATGCAGAAGTTGTTTTCAAGTAGTTGTCGTATATTCCTCGACACTGCTTCATCACCCGTAAAAGTTTCAGTTTCTTTCGCTGCTAGTCCAAGCATCCGCTACGCGTAGTGGCAATGGATGGATGGATGGATGAATGGATAATATCGGCTGTAACCTTCCTAACAGGCGGTAGCTTGCTCCACCTAGCAACGGTGAGGTCATTGAAGGGGTTCACATATTTTGTTTCCGGATCTTATTGCTATCTCATTACTCACCTTTATAGGGACCCTAAACAAGCTACGCTTCAGAATAACGACATTTGGGCTATGGAAGGATGGATGGATGGATGGATAGATGCTAACGGCTGGCCCCTTTATAACGGGCGCTCGCTTGTGCCGCATGGCCTAGAAATATCTTGACACTTCAAATCATTCTCACCAGTTATCTGAGTTATTTATATAACAACGCGGGAAACACTTTTGCATCCGCGAAAAATGTTACAAAAAAAAAAAACACACAAAAAAACACGCAACAAAGGAAAACGATATAACCTGATTTCGGACACCGTAGCCAAAGTTCGGGCAGTTGCATTTTTGGATCGTAACGATCGTTAATTCCGCCCACCGTGCGCATCCAAAATGGCGGTGCCCAAAAAGAAAATCCGGGAGGGAGGGTTGTTACTCTAAGCGCATCGTGTTTAGTGGCTCTTGACCAGGGTGGAGGATAAAATCAGTATGATTTAAATCGGGACATGAATCATTATTTAAATCGTGATTTGAATCCTACCGGTTAAACTACACTATGTTATATCAAACCTCCGGCAAAAAAAGAAACGAAAATATTTTTTATTTACTGTTTGTCTATATATGAAGTCTCCTAATAGCATCTGTTTTGTTCTTATATCCAGGAAATTTCAAGCACGAATATATATATATATATATATATATATATATATATATATATATATATATATATATATATATATATATATGGCTGAACGCGAGCAAAAATATATGCTAAACTCAAGCGTTGAGCTTGGTTTAGACCTTCCACTTCGTTCGTGGGCTACGTAACGGCCTATTCCAACAAAATCAGAACCAAAAAGAAAGGAACGAAAACAAGAAATGTAATGTCCTATCGCAATCAAGTGGGAACGCTAAAGAAAAATAAAACAAAGCTTTATAACTGACCAAACAAATATCAAGCTGTTGTTGTTCTAGTATGGCAGTGATTACACCAATAAAAATTTGTAAATTAGATTGTACGTTGCGTTTAAATTAATTCTTTCTTCCGCGTTGTTATCAGTGATCTGCCGAATTGATAAATCAATCTGCCCTATTGAAGAATGCATCTAGCGGTAAAGAGTCCCTGTTTTCTAGCCACAGTGATTTAAATCTAAATACGCGTACGCAAAAATTAATTTGATTTAAATCAATCTGTCTTACCTGATTAAAAAAAAAAATCAGGATTATTTTTTTCGGCCCTTTATACTCTATTTTTGTCGTCATAACATACGTTTTTGAAGATAGCGTATATGATCGCCCTTTGAAGACCCGCTTTGGCATTGGCACGCAACCACCCTTTGTCTGAGCTGGTCTTAGCTGGGGAACTATTGGAGTGTCAACTACGAAGAGCAGCGCGAGGAGCGAACAGGATCGAACGCCTTGCGCCGAATTCCCATTGTTTGGCCGGCGATACAGCTGCATGTCCCTGAAACGGCAGAAAGCAAACTATACGAGGACAAAGACACAATCGAGCAAACGTTGACAGAAGACAGGAGACAAAGCGATTCGTCCCTACACGCAGACAATCCAAC
The DNA here is from genome assembly GCA_013358835.2 of Ixodes persulcatus. Classification (NCBI taxonomy): domain Eukaryota; kingdom Metazoa; phylum Arthropoda; class Arachnida; order Ixodida; family Ixodidae; genus Ixodes; species Ixodes persulcatus. The sequence goes on from JABSTQ010011253.1 coordinate 1,968,008, forward strand.
TTTGAAGCCTCGCCAAGCGCGCAGGTGTTCCGTCTCGCTCAAGCCCATGGGCTCGTCAAAGTTATTTCGGAGTATAGATGAGGCTGTTAGCTCGATATGTCTGCGGCGTACCGAAACACTCGTCTTCGTTCTCGTTGTGACAATTTTTGCTTTTAATTGACCTCCCTTCTGTTTGTTCTTTACGGCTCATGTTTACGTGCTGACTTCGCGTTTCTAGAGTAAATTAATCATAAAAAGCAATTTGCACTTGGGTATAGATAGCCTCCACATGAACCTCATAAAAGAGACACATAACTTTCCTAAAATACATTTCTAAAGTTCTTGTAAAAAACGCGTTTGTAAAAAAGTAAAATGTTTATTTTTAATAACGCTTATAATATATATATATATATATATATATATATATATATATATATATATATATATATATATATATATATATATTGTAACGGTAAAGGAAGAAGAGGTGGACTAACGGATGGAGTAGAAGACGAAGAAACAAGACTGGAACGGCGTTTTTTGGTTTACCCGTAACAAATGGTGGCAGCGGTTTTCCAAACAGCATGAATACCCGCTCCCACTCAGCAACAGCGGAGGAGCCACCGTGGGCCGAGCTTACTGAACAGCTCTACAACCGGTTGGCGGAGAAGAGCGCGACAGATGCCGCAACTCTGCTTGAACAGTTCGACAGTCGCCTCGCCGCCCGCGTCACTCACGTTGAAGAGAACGTGAACCAACGACTCACTGAGGTTCACCCCCACCTCACGTCTGTACAAGACCGCCTGCAGCACCTTGAAGAGGCTCTCCCAACCATGCGACCCCGAGACTCATGTGACCTTCCGCAAATCCAAGAGACATCTACCGTACGTCGCCACCCACCCGACGAAGCTGAGAGACTCCAGGCCGGACTTGCTCATATACATTCCGATGGCATGCGTCTTAAACGTCCAAATTTTGATGGACTTGGATCTTGGCGCGCATTTATCATCCAATTTGAAACAGTAGCCCAACACAGTGGGTGGCATTCCCAAGGCAAATCTGCAGCCCTGGTCGCCCAGCTCCGTGGGAAAGCCGCCGACTTCCTTGAAAGTGTACCGGATTCAAGTCGAACCACGTATGAGCTCCTCCTGCAAGCACTAGAAGCTCGTTTTAATGATTCCCATCTACAGCAACTACATCTCACGTCACTCAAAACCTATCGCCAGAGCACAGAGTCACTCCAAGAACTGGCCGACACTGTCGATAGACTGGCAAGAAAAGCACTTCTAGGGTGCTCCGAAGCCACGCTTCATCTGATGACTACATCAGCTTTCATCGATGCCACCCGCAACTCCGAAATTCAGCGATCTGTGCGGCTCGCTCGTCCTACCACACTCAGCGCTGCACTGGGTCACGCGCTGGAAATGGACGCGGCGAACAGAGCCATCACCTCCACCGTCCGACCCATAATTCAGACAACAACTCGCAATACAGGCGTCGAAGGCCTGACTGGCGCCACTGCTTGAACTGCGGACGTCCAGGTCACCTTGCTCGCTCGTGCCCGAATCCGACCTCTCATCACCAGGAAAACACCCACGCGGGCCCGACGGGGCAGGGTCCCGCGTAATCCACGAAGTCCCTCTGGCCGCAGCGTCGGTGAGCAGGTCGCTTACACCTCACCTTTCAATTAAAATACACGGAGTCACGCAACCAATCGATGCCATTATAGACACGGGGGCTGGTGTGAGCGTCATTGACACTGCCTTGCTGCGATCGACGGACCACGCGGCAGCGGCCACTGACTGTAAGGACACTCGTCTGGTGTCAGCAAACAGTGCTCTCATACCTTACCTGGGGTGTTGTGAATTGACCGTCGAAGCTCTGGGCAGGACTGTAAATCTTTGTTTTTTTATTGTGGAAAACTTAAACCCACAAGTCATTCTCGGGTGTGACTGGTGTTCCAAGGTGGAGTTGCTAGTCTCCTTTGCACGTGGTCACGCTGTTTTGTCATCATCACAGCCATCTAAGTCCCAGATGATGTCAGAGGACACGTTTCCCTCGATCCACTGTGATGATCCCAAGCCGAACATTAAACAACCTAGTACATTTTTTCTACTACTTCTACTGTCTACTGCTGCACTTGGCTAAGTGTTTCCGAATACTTTCGGGTAACATCCAACTGGTAGCCAGAACATCGGTTGAAGTTTGCTGTCGAACATGGGTGAAAGATTTCTATTCTCTGTTACCTCTGAAGTTCACCCACGATCCCTCCACCTGCTTAGTCCTCTCCATGCTAGACGTAACGGTTCCGAAATCTTCAGCGCTCTGGGTTCAAGCATCGATTCAGGGTAATCGGCGATCAGGAGATTGTTTAGTCGAAGCAGTCCTTCACTCACAACCTGGAACCGAATTTGCAACGCCTCGCTGCCTCATCTCTTCGAGACGAGGTGCCCTTAACATTCTAGTAGTTAACTTGGCCACTGATGACATTCACCTTAAGCGAGGTGAAAATTTAGGAATAGATTTTGAAATATTGCCAGAGACCATGATCGCAACCGTTTCGTGTTCTCCGGTGGTACCCACCTCGGAGAGCAGACTCAGCAAAAATGATAACATTCCGTGGACAGAATTTAACTTTGGACCAGACTTAACAGCAACGCAGAGGGAGTCCATACAGTCGTTACTCAAAAAGTTCCGTCAATGTATTGCCATTACAAAACAAGAATTGGGATTTACGCCTTTAATTCGCCACACCATCAACACCGGTGACCACGCGCCAATACATCACCAACCCCGACGAGTGTCGATCTCCGAAAGACAGGAGATCAGCGCTCAAGTGGACGATATGCTCCGGAGAGGCGTAGTGGCACACTCCAACAGCCCATGGTCATCACCCGTCGTGCTCGTCAGGAAGAAGGACGGCTCGACAAGGTTCTGTGTAGACTAAAGAAAGTTAAACAGCATTACTAAGCCCGATGTGTATCCCCTGCCTCGACTTGATGATGCTCTCGATCGGCTCCAGGGTTGCAACTACTTCACGACATTAGACCTCATTTCAGGATACTGGCAAGTTGAACTCGAGTCAAACGACGCTGAAAAATCAGCCTTTATGACACCCGACGGGCTGTTTGAGTTCCGGCGTTTACCATTTGGGCTGTGTAATGCGCCGGCGACCTTCCAGCGTCTCATGGACAGGGTTCTCGGCCGTCTAAGATGGACAATGACATTGGTCTATCTCGACGACGTAATCGTCTATGCCGACAGTTTTGACGAACATCAGCAACGTCTAGGTCTTGTTTTAGACGCCCTCACGAACGCTCGACTGCGTCTAAACCCATCCAAATGTTTTTCCGGGTACAGTGAAGTGACCTACCTTGGTCATGTGGTCAGCAAAGATGGAATCCGGCCAGACCCGGCGAAGCTATCAACCTTTGCCAACATATCCGCACCCACTAGCATAAAGCAACTGAAGAGTTTTCTGGGTTTCGCGTCTTATTTTCGTCGCTTCGTCAATAACTTCTCTGCTAAAGCTGCTCCCTTGAACCAACTTCTGAAAAAAGACACCAAGTGGAAATGGGGCGAAGACGACGCTGCATCTTTTCAGGATTTGAAAATATCCCTCCTAGAACCGCCCACGCTTGCACATTTTGTGGAGGACGCCCCAACGTTCCTTCACACAGACGCCAGCGGAGAAGGGTTAGGTGCCGTCCTTCTTCAGCGAGATAAGAATGGTCGGGAACGACCCGTCGCCTATGCAAGCAGGAAGCTGAGCGAACCGGAGAGTCGGTGCCACTCTTCCGATCTGGAATGTCTCGCGGTGGTTTGGCTGTAGAAAAATTTCGCCCTTATATCTATGGCAAGCGTTTCACGGTGGTCACGGATAACGCAGCATTGCGGTGGCTTCAATCCAAGAGCGACCTTACCCCGAAGTTAACAAGATGGGCCATGAAGCTGCAAGAGTACGACTTCTCTATTGTTCACCGGAGTGGGAGGGACCATCAAGATGCTGATTTCCTGTCACGTAATCCGATAGAGGAGCTACAAGTTCTTCCTGTGTCTTCAGTCTTAGGTCTGCGAAACATGCAATCGGAAGACGCCGAAGCATCGGAAATAATTCAGTTGCTTACGGGCGGAAGCAACGATTCATCTTCACTTTCTACACGACGACTGCGTTGCTTGCAAAAACACTACGAGCTACGAGATGGTCTCCTTTGCCATCGTTCACGTGCTTCAGGGCCGTGGCTTCCCGTTGTCCCCAAGAAAGCGAGGCAAAATATCTTGGAGATGTGCCATGACGCTCCGACCTCAGGGCATCTCGGACAGCATCGAACGCTTGACAAGATCCTACGACGATTTTGGTGGACGGGTTTGAGGGACGACGTTCGGCGGTACGTCGCTTCATGTACCGTTTGTCAAATGCGCAAAACTCCACCGAACCTAGGCAAACCAGACCTCCAACAGATACCACCCCCAAGGAGTCCATTCGAAGTATTAGGAATAGATCACCTTGGTCCCTTCCCGAAATCAGATACTGGCAACAGGCACATTATTGTGGCGACCGCGACTACTTAACGAAGTGGGTTGAGGTCAAAGCAGTTCCCGATACGTCAGCGGTGCACATTGTCAGCTTCGTAAATAACCATCTAGTGTTGCGGCACGGAGCGCGGATGATAATCTCTGAATGAGGAACGTCGTTCATGTCGCGTTTTTTCAAGGATACCCATAGAAATTATGGGATTCAACATGCAGCGGCCTCACCCTACCACCCTCAAACAAATGGTCTTGTCGAGCGCACCAACCGCACATTGGTCGATGTAATGGCAGCATTCGTCAACGCGTCCCACAAGAACTGGGACCAATACGTCTGCACAGCCGCGTTTGCACTAAATACGTCTCAACAAGAAACGACGAGTCAGTCGCCATTTGAGCTAGTCTACGGGAGACTCCCCACGCTTCCGGAGGAGACGGCAATCGAGATGACATGGACCCGCCGGGCAGAAGACTATGATCGTAACTTTTCCGCCCGATTAATCGAAGCAAGGGAAAGAGCTCGACTGGCCATCCTTCACAAGCAGTCGCTGCATGCAGGGCGTCTAAGTAGAGTAACTGGGAGACCGTCGTTCAACCCGGGAGACAGTGCTTCTTCGAAGCCATTTCAGACACCCACAGCGATCAGAAAAATTAATGCCAAGGTACTGCGGACCCTTTAAAATATGCAAACAGCTCGGCCCGGTAACATATCGCCTCGAGAAGCTTCGGACGCTGCCTCAACCAGGTAGACACCGGACTCTCACTGCTCACGTTGGCCAACTGAAACTTTACGTAACGCGCGATGAACATGTTGCTTCTGTCCGAGACGGTCAGCCCAGTGGGGAGGGGCGAGTGTAACGGTAAAGGAAGAAGAGGTGGACTAACGGATGGAGTAGAAGACGAAGAAACAAGACTGGAACGGCGTTTTTTTGGTTTACCCGTAACAATATATATATATATATATATATATATATATATATATATATATATATATATTTTTTTTTTTTGAGAAGTAGCAGAGTCCCTTTAAAAGGTAACTCCGGTAAAAAGTGGAACCAAAGTAAATGACTGACATCGATTGGCAGAGATTCAATACGAAAACTGCTAAAATATTGCCCTAATGGGAAACTGCGATCCTTTTAAAATCAATAATAAAATGCTACCATCATCTTCTCAGCGAGCATTCAGAGAGTTGGCTGGTCTCGAGTAACCTTGTGCTCTGATGTCATCTTTGTTTTCGATAAGATTTTTTGTTTATATACTGCCACTTCTTTCGCCGTGTTTTTCTGCTGCGTTTTCAGCCGTCCCAGCGGATGATTTCTGCTTGTTATGTTATGTTTTAGCGGCCGTAGTTTTTAAGTGCTCTTTGGCGATCGCACACGAAGTTTGTTGACTCCCTACTCGGTCAAGCCTATTGTGGTGCCGAAGGTGGCATTCACTGCCGGCCATAGTTTAGTTCGTCCCAACTCAGCGAGAGCTCACAATTAGCTTCTACAACGTTTCTGCAATCAGCATTGCTCAGCACCAAGATTGTAGTCCTTCTCAGAAGATAAGTGGGCTCGTTCTGAGTCTCCGTTCATCATGGTAAGCTTTCTTTTCGGCCGGCAACTTTATGAAAGTATATTAAAATTTGCTACGGATGTCTGATATCTTCCAGGCAAAGCTGTAAGTAAAACAGCAGTAACATGTTACTTGACTGATCGGAACTGCTCTTGCGACTAGGCAAGTCGAACGCATTGCGGTATACGTACTAAAAACTTTGCATCACACGATGGCCATCCAGGTGATCACAAAGGATGCCATCATGCTCGAGCCGGTAGTTTCGGTCTCGCCGTAGACCCCCGAAACAAAGATTTGAGACAGGATGTCTACAAAACTATACACAAGGTGTCGAAAATAAAGCAAAAACCGGACACCTCGTAATTCAGGACGCTTCCTGCACTAAAAACAGTCGTAACCCTAAAATCTAGAAAATGTACCGGAGTTACCCTTTAAGAACTAGCTCTATCTATGTAGGCACTGCCCTAATGTGGCCAGATTAAACCATTTATTATGGCTGGAGTGGACAGCCAATAATACCGCACTACAGCCAAATTTTAACAGCCAGGAACCAATCGCGCCGTGACGAACTGATGCTCTAATTCGCGTATGTTTTGCTTTTAACTACTCACGAGTTTGATACATTTTGAAAATAATTTTTGAGGTCATAAAGAAATTTATAAAGATCGTAAGAAATGCGAACACCGCAATTGCGTCACAGGTTTCCTTAAACTTGGTTCAATTAAAATATATTTTTTTATCTCGAAAGGTTTGTGTATCACTACACCGACTGAACAAATGTGCTTGACATTTTTGTTGTGTGTTTAAATTTTCATAAAAGTGGAGTGATCTCTATAAGATATGTTTTATTTCTTAAAAACAAACTTTTCTACGATCCTCTTTTTTTAAGATGTACTTAATAAAAACAAACTGTTGCGCAGTGAGAATAGCACCCACCAGATTGGCACCCTTCAGGAACGAACCCATGAAACAGTTTTTTAAAGCATACAGCAACAAACAGGTTCCTTTACACTCGCTAATTTATTTTTTTTTTTCAATACAAATCATGGTTAGCGCGCGCATTTCTCTGTCCACCTCGACGGCTTTTATGTCCCATATAAGCGACATAATGCGTCTATGAGAGATGGTGATCAGGGTGACATTAGACAAACTGCTTTAACAAAACCAACGAACTTCTGCGGTACGTAAAATGACGTCACAATGACTTGATTTCCTAATTAAGACAATGCTTATTCAGCTTAGCACGGTCACCTTCCTTTTGCGTCTAAAGTCTGTGGGCACCCTGGCGGTTTCCCAGCCCAGTTGCCCGACTGCGAGGCAAATGTGCCGAACTTTTCCAGCGTGGCGGCGTCGTCACGCCAGCCACGCGCACATCGGATGCGCCGCCTTGATAAGGCTGATCAGAGGCGGCGCACGGAGAGTCGCTGCCTGGACTCAGGCGCCGCCGGTAACAATGTTAATCGTCTTGTCCATGTTCAATTAAATGTAGTTTCTTGTTGTTGAAACCGTTGGCTCCGTGTTATTCCTCCGGGTCGGGTATGCAGCAAGGCAAACCGACCACAAGTCTAAGTGTCATACAATTCGCTCCCGAAAGTTATTCTGCTGTCTTCTCTTTTTGTGTCGTTAGGAATGTTTTCTGCTGCTTACTGGAATTCTTTTGCTGTAATTGGGTACGCCAAAACGACGAATGCCTAGATCGTTTCAATTAAATGGAGATTCCAGCCTAGCTTGTTCAGCTTTGACTTTTCTTTTCGCATCGCGTGCCGCGCGTCGCCAAAGCGACCTTTGATTGGATTCTGAGGTTGAGTTTTCGTTTTATCTGCACGTTCCCAGTTTATTCATTAGATTTCGATCCTATTTTGGTCGTTTTGCTTGACTCTGAACGCCGTTCGTTTTCGTTCGCACGAGTGACCATTATGGGCGAATAATTATAAATTAGATTCGAACTACTGTTCATTGAATTTGAATGCACTTCAGTTTACGTGTGGTCAAGAAAAGGGAAGTATACCTGCACAATATAAAAGAGAGACTTCGAGTGTGGTAAAAACAACGATTGAAGCTTTCGTGTAACTTGTGTTGGAACTATCAACTTACAAAGTATATGTTTTTATCTAACATAATAGAGTTTCTCACAAACTCATAGAAATATCGAACTGGAGGAGTTCGATATTTCTCTGAGTATAAGAAACTATTTTTCCATAGAAGTTATTAAGTTTAAGGGCATATACTCGCATATGCGAACCTATTCTTCCATCGAAGGTATTATGTTCAAATGCATAAGCTCGCATATGTATTCCTTTGAAACTTTGTTTGGGGGAGTTGTTTTTATGTTTACATCATTGTCTTATTTTAAGAGAGAAATACGAGGCATTCACAGTGTTTATGCGCGTCGAAATTCACTGCAAACCTTCTGTTGTTCTCCAGTAGATTCCTTTATTCTTTGCTGTAATTGTCTGTCCCTGTGCTTGGCAGAAAGTGAACTCACCGAGTTTTTTAGGGTGATATAATTTGTTCGTTTCATAGTTCGTTACTACTCCGGCTTTACTAGTACCGGTATAAAACATCGACTTAACTTATCTCTTCTTCATACGAGAAGGCATCTCGCGTCTCTATCAGTTATTTACAAACTCTACCATACCTCTTCAGCTTTGAAAGATGTTTTCTTAAGGCCAGCTCACCCTATATCGCCCCGTTTAGGTCAACATTTTTTATTTATTTATTAACTCCATATATGCAGCAGCATGTTCAAAAATTCGTCTCTTCTGATTATAATGCAATTATTGCAAAGGTGCAAGCGAGCTGGACAAGAATTACGATAATGATTCCTGGAGAAGGGGAACAAAGGACAAACACAAGTCTCCAAACAGAGCTAGGTTACTTGTGTGCGTGACAAAAAGAGTCCGCCTGGTCCATGGTATCGAGCCAGAGACCTCTCTATTTCTAGTGAAGGGCCAACTGAGCTAACCGGGAGTTAGACGTCAGTATAGAGCAAACAGGTTTTATCAGCTGCCACCAGTCTAACACCAACAAGGGTGAATGGCCTGGATTTTTAAGGTTATAATGATAATGCAATTAACGCAAAGGTGCAAACGAGCTGGACAGGAATGACAAAAATGCCAACGGTCCTGGTTCGATAATAAGACAAGGCAGATTGTTTCAGTCGCGCAGTCACTAAGCTGTGTTTGGATATTTGTGTTTGTCCTTTTTCCCCCTTGTTGCCCTTCTCCAGGGATTATTTTCGTCGTTCTTGTCCAGCTCGCTCGCACCTTTGCTTTAATTGAATCATCATTATAACCTTCAAAATGCAGATCGTTTACCCTTGTTGGCGTTGGACTGGTGGCAGATGACAAAACCCGTTTGCTCTACTGACGTCTAACTCCTGGTTAGCTCAGTTGGTATAGTGCACTCCACTGAAAACGGAAAAGTCCCTGGTTCGATACTAGGACCAAGCGGATATTTTCGGTCCCGCTCAGGTCGCCTGTGTTTGGAGATGTGTGTTTGTCCTTTGTCCCCCTTGTTCCCCTTCTCCAGGGATTATTATCGTCATTCTTGTCCAGCTCGCTTGCACCTTTGCATTAATTGCATTATCATCATAACCTTTAAATTGCAGGCGGTTCACCCTTGTTGGTGTTAGACTGATAGCAGCTGATAAAACCTATTTGCTCTACTGACGTCTTGCTCCTGGTTAGCTCAGTTGGTAAAGCGCTCAACTGGAAATAAAGAGGTCCCTGGCTTGATACCATGGACCAGGCGAATTTTTTCGGTCGCGCACCAGTCACCTAGCTGTGTTTGGAGATTTGTGTTTGTCCATTGTCCCCTTGTTCTAATTCTCCAGTGATTATTATCGTCGCCTCGTCTCCTTGCCCTTTATGATTGGAATAGCCTTCCAGGGAAAATTGCACCATCAGTGATCAGGAGTTTTTTGTTGCCCCCGTAAACATGATGCTGCTTGAGTAGGCTAAGTTGAATTGAAAATTTCGTCGCCTGTTTTATGCACTTTCTTACAGTACCTTTCATATATATATATACCATATATTTCAATTACTGCTGAAAATGCTGGAATGCGTCGATATGTTTTTGTATGCATTCATTGTATATTTTGTGTGTGTATCTGCGTGTGTGTGTGTGTGTGTGTGTGTGTGTGTGTGTGTGTTTGTTGCTGCTTGGTTTTTGTTTTGAAATTATTGTACTTTTGTTCCTCTTATGTGATGCCTGTGGGGGCCTTAGGGTACATAAATAAATATATAAATAAATAAATAAAAATACTACACTTGGTATTTTACCTCACCGTCTAGGCTCTTGAAGATGCCATTGTCTTCTTTTATATATGTATGACGGAAATAACTTAAAAAAAGAGTACTGATAAATGAACTGTTCCATGCATTGACAATCATGAAAACGTTGCTAAACGACATAAAAAATGATGTCTAAAGTTTTCAATAATTTTAATTTTGCCACTGCACCGGTTACCCATAGATGTATTGTGCTTATTTAAATGTATGCAGTTAGCATAAAGACTTTGCATAATTAAGAAAAATCGTGTCTTAACAACCATAAAAAAGAGGCACAGAAGCTGTCATGAACTTAGTCTAAACTTCGAGTTTCTTTTTTTGCTACAGGTGTTGATATAGACTCTTGAAGGCGAAAATACCGTATGTTTTAGCGACGGCGGCTGAAGATATGTTGTCTAACCCATGGAAAGAAATTGAGTGTCGCTTACGTCCTCAGGCAACAAACAGAGCACATGATGATGTACAACAAGATAAAAAGAAACCTCCTTGAGATTTTGTGACATTTCGATTCGAAAAACTACGTGCCTGTACCTAGCACATTTGTAGTGCAACACGTTCCTTTTTAACCAGCTAGGGAAAGACTTGACGTTCATCATGTAGTTCCCTTCTTTCCTCGAGGTGGTGCCCCTCTTCAAATTATTAAGAAGCGCGCTCCCAATGGAAGTAAGTCAACCGTGCTCATTAATCGTGAAATATAATGAAATAAAATGGAATTAAAAAGCAATCGTGGCTAATATTACAATTTTTGTAATATTGTAATAGCGCTCTTTTCTGTCCTGTCCTTCTTCTCTCTGCCTTGTACGCTAAATACCTCAATATGTTAGACTACCAACTAGCCCAAATGTCAACTTTACTGTAATATTACAATTTCTGAGATGTCGCAATATATATATATATATTTTTTTTTCTGGGAATCAAAGACACATTTTAGATTCCGAAGGTACTAAATAGGATGGTGAAAATGTTATTATATAATATTAACAAAACTCTTCATACTCTCAAAATATGATTTTACACAGATATAGCTTCAAATGAAAAGCAATGAAAGGCATCGGATTTGGAAGATATCCGTTTTTCAGACTCCTAAACATATATGCCAATGCCTTGGCCTGGTCGCATACTTGTCCTATAATGTCGCCGACCTGAAACCAACGCTCAGCCTACCATATAGTCGATGACAGGGTAAGAGTGAAGTGAAAGCTCCTCCCACCTCTTTCCACGCTAGCAGAGCGAACACTGTAGAGGAAATGACATCCTCTCCAGCGTTCGCTCTGCTAACTGGGAAAGAGGTGAGAGGGGCTTACACTTCCCCCTTAAGGCTGGTTCACACATTTGAGTCGACCGCGTTGCGCTGCGTTGCGTCGTGCAGCACCGCGCCTCCCCATTGGCTCGTCGTGAGTGTCGCCATAGCAACCCGTACGTCGCAAGCCATGACAGTTGTACTCGGTCGGGCTCGACGCGAATGTGTGAATCGCCCTTTAACCTGTTACTGATTATAGCGATCTGTTTTTCTCGGGATAATTAATTCCTTATCTTCGCGGACTGATCAGGCAAAAATAATGTGAGCCTCGGCATCTATATGGACATACATACCTGTAGATCGTTCGAAGACTTGCTCACGGCGTGAATGAGCCTTCGCACATTCATGCCAGTCCCCGAAACTTTCAGCCGTTGTGGTTGGCAGCGTTCTACCCCCGATAAGCCCAGCGTAAAGGCACGTTCACACACTTGCGTTTGCTTACGACCGAGTTCTTGCGGTTCCTTACGACGAGAGGGCACACTGCATGGTACGCCGGCGCCATCTATGAGGTGACCCTGGAACTGTCTATAAGACTAGAGCGAACGGTATTTGCGAGATCATATGTACGCACTATTTATGATAAATAGTCGTTTACACCATAATGAGAATTTTTGTTTCTTTCTTTTTTTCACGCAAAGGAAGGAAACTTACGGAAATTCCAAGTGTTCCACGGTTACGCCATAGATGATGCCAGCGTGTTCTCTTGTAAGATAATTTAAGAGGTTTTAAGGCCCACACTCGTAAACAGTCGCAAGTGTGTGAGCCAGCCTTTAGCCTGATGGCACGCCGCCAATGCACCGTAACTCATAAAAGAGAATAAAAAAATAAAAAAGCACTGCTTTGAAGTTGTGAGCTTGGAAACCTGTTTGTTCTCTCGCGCAGTTTGCGTTCTGATCACCGGAACACACACGCACACGCTCACGACCCAATAAATAGAGCGGAGGAGCGCATTCCTGAAAGAGGTTCACACGTATATATCCTACATACAGCCAGGCTTATCGGGGCCCTGGGCGCGCATGGGCCTTTATTCATGCAGTCGGTCCTCTCTGGTCCTTCCCTTTGGACCGGTGCGGGCCGAGAGCGTGACTGCCCTGCCCTTCTTCAGGGGGCCGAAGGGGAGAGGCCGACATCTCTCATTAGTATTCATAACCTTTCCCCGGTGCGCCCAACGTCGTTTTGGGCTTCGAGAGGCGCCGCCCTTCCGAAGCAACCAAGGCCGCTGAGATCGTTTCGGCACTGCAGGAAGCGCGCAATAGAACCCATAGAACGCCTCATTCGTCAATCAAGGAAAAAGGATTTGTTTCCGCGGAGCTGTAAAGATGAATTTGCGTTTCCGTTTCAACCTAGCGCTCCCCGGAGTTTTCGTAACATCTCTTCTTCCCGTCCCCCCCCCCCCCCCCCTTTTTTTTTTTTTTTTCTTCTCTGGGTTTAGAATGTGAGGCCGAAAGGGTATAATCGATTTCTTTTTCCTCGGTCCTGTCGTATGGAAATTAACGGCTTCAATTTACGAGATGATTTTTTTTTCTCGCGTATCGCACGCCGATGCACTTTATTAAGCGAGTTTTGCTTGGGCGCCTCCAATCGTCGATCGTTGCTTTTTTTTCTGAATGTTGTTTTGGTCTGGGCTGTATGGAAGCTGAAACAAATTGTGAAACCTGCGGGTGAAGAGCGAATTTTCAGGAACATTCCTTCTGTGTTCTGACACCTTGAAAAGCATCCTGGTTGCATTTAAATAATGATTCATGTATACAACGCGAATGCTCGCCAGAGGCGACCAATCACAGCTCTTGGTGGTTCTGATTTTTGCATTTTTTATGCACTCGAATTACTTACCTTGTCGAACTTCCTCTGGCGGGGTCCGATCGTGTTTATTTCCTGTTCAATCATAACTTCAAGAACTTAATTAATCCATAAAAGAAAAAAAAAACTTTTTGTGCGTATCCTTTTGCCACAGGGTCAACTAAATGCCGAAAACATCTTGACACTGAAATGCGACATGGGCTCGATCAAATATGTATTCCGGAAACTTCCCGTGCATCAAATTTTCCGCAGACGCTCGGATAGCCTATCACTGCAATATACGGAGTGAACTTGCCAAATAATAAAACAGGGAAAAAAAAAAAATTGATACGATGCCAAGCGACGGTTCCGCTTGCACATCATGTATTTTTCTTTTAATATTGTCACTTCGCGAATAATGTTTTCGTAAAAACGTTCTTCTCGTCACTCGCCGAGATTCCTCCGTACATCTGTGAATGGCTTTTCGATGAATCCGAGGAAAGTTAGATGCACAGGCATTTGTATAGAGGGGAGTATGCACATGCATTATGTCACAAAATCGATAGCCCTCTTTTTTATTTTATTTTTTGTTTGTAATTCACAAATCCTTCTCGTAAATCCTAGAAATGAGTGGATTCACGGAAGTTGTTCGCAGCTCGTGCTCAGAACTTGTTCCCTTTTAACTTCTGCCAAGAGCAAATATCTTGATTGTAAGAAAGTGCACGATGATGCTTGCTGAACGTGCATTCCGCCCAACCAGGATAACTGTTCCCGGCAGACCGTACATTGGACGTGGTTGTCACTTCTGAGCATGCGATTCGAACAACGACCAACAACACGACCTCCTGCAATGTGGCTCTTGGCGTGTTTCGTGGAGACGCAGTCGGGTGGAGATGTTTTCATTTATTCTTTCGAGAAGCGAATTTATATCCCTAGTTCGTTGCCCCTTACTCAAACTAAATTTCAGTTTTGAAGACGCGCGTGTGAAGCTGGTGTTTAAGGTATTTTCCAGCTGTACCTCTTGGCTATTTTTTTTATTTATATAGAAAGGAGCGGCACACCACAAAAACCATGTGAATCGACATATTACGTGTTTTATTTCGTCAACAGCACAAAAACCGGTTAGCATGTCCACCAACACTGTCACTGAGAGGTATCTTTTTCGTTTTATCCGACATAAAAACGTTACACCATTAAGTTGCGAGGCTGGGAGGCAAAGCGACTGGGAAAAAGGAGGTGGGGGTGCCTTCGTTACACACTCGGGACCAGCAGCGCGGGGAAGAAAAGTGACGGGGAAAAATGCGAGAAGAGGACACTGCAGCAGCGATGTTTTCTTTTTTTCTTTTGAAAGACCACTCTCCCTTTTCCGACAAACTCGCACGTCTACGTTACGTGCTACATCCTGGATGTCAGCCGTCGACATGTACACTATTTACACAAAGAAGGGCCGAGGAGAACGCCTGGCTAGAGAAGAAGAATTCGCCGCTAAGATGGAGGAAAAAAAAAAAAAGGAAGCGGAAATCAAGGGAGAAGCGCGTGACTCGGAAGTGAAACGCCAGGGACGCAGACGCTGCTTCCACTCCTTTTGACGCGTGTCCGATCCGAGGCGCACACTCATCGGACAATTTGTTTCTTTTGTCCCGATTTAGGTTAGCGTAGCCTGCGCTGATTTTTTGTTTCTTTGTTTGCGGGTATAGGCTCGCACGAGTGTGCAGTCCGTAGGTTGGTTGCTGGCTTTCGCAGCATCCGCGTGGAATTGTCACGTGGGCGTTCCGAGACACCGCGCTAGTCTGTGTGGGCTGGTGATCCGCGGGCTATGGTGACGGGAAGGCTGCGTGCAGCTCGACGAGTGTAGTCGTTTCGTAGGCGGGTTGGCAAGCATCCGCCGACCCGACAAGGTTTTTCCGCTTTACTTTAATAATTTTTTTTCTAAGTGAGATCGATGGGATGAAGAAAGAGAGTCGACAGAGTGTGCTAACTGCAGCGTAAAATTCTGCGAACAGTTCGCTAAAAGAGAGAGAAAAAAAAAAAGCAATGTCCACATTCGCAGACGAACAGATTTTCTTTCCTCCTTTTCATATTTGAATAAATTATAACTCTTTTTATATTTAAATAGTGTGTACCTCTCTTCAGTCTTCGAGGCTCAGATTTGAACATCCGTATACGGTGCTACCTTCTATTCAACCACGTCCGCCTCGATGAGTTTAGTCACTTCAACGTATTTTTTGTACCCAGTGTTTCAGTAATATGTGATTCAATATATGATAGATATTTCCTTAAAAAAGGGGTCCACCGAAAGCATCCGCCATTAAGCTGTGAACTTCGATACAGGGAATTGCTTCTCAACCAGTCGGCCCTGAACGCGTAGCAGCTACCTGAACCCGAAGTCATTAATCAAAACTCGTTCCGAGTTTGTAAACACTTTCAACCGACTCCTTCCATCTGCTGCCCCGCCGCAGAGGCCGGAATCCGCGGAGAAACATTATGTTGGCGAGCGCGACCAATGATCGGGGCAATCGAAAAGCAATCACCTCGCCCCGCCCTAGAACTCACACTCGCCGCGCGCTTGTTGCGCCCGCACAGACTTCAACGGACGTGTAATTCTTTTTTTGCGTTCTGCTTGGTTTCTTTGTTCGCTTGTCGTCTCGACGAACGTTTCATTGCGCTCGAGTCGTTTTTCAGAAAGTCTCCGAATGTTGCGTGGGGCGCGAGGTGAAGGGAATGCGCCAGAGCTGTGCCCGCATTCGAATAAGCTAATGAAAGTCTGTCCCTGCGGATTGGCAGAGAGGGCGAAGCGTTTTCGCAGTCATTATTCACAAGTGCTGCGACGAAGGGCAACGCCCCTGTGAGAAAAGAACTACTGGCACTAGTGAGCCCCCCCCCCCCCCCCCCCCCCCCTTCTCCTCAAAACTACAACAACATGGATGGCAATCTCGCCGAGCGGAAACGAACTGCGATTCCGTGCACGTCCGTTGTATTATACTGCTTTCAGGAGGCGGCAGTTGAAATGGCGTTTAGCCGGATGATATTTGAGCAATCGGCAGAACAACTACCAATTTTGAGTTTGAGCCTGGCTTTCGCTGCGCTGACATGAGAAATGGCCTTTGATGAAGTAGCACTTAGAATTCCCGACTTCTCTTCAATCTTTAAGAGAAGATTGAACATGTCAATCTTCTCTTAAAATAAGAGAAGATTGACATGTTCATTAGCAGCCAGGCACAACACAGAATGTTTCCACCACGACCTGTTAAGACCAACAGAAAATAGAAGTGGTGAAAGTTTTGTAATGTAATTCCCGCTTTGAGGTGCGCCAAATGAAGCATTCCAATTTATGCGAACACGATCTGTGAAGAGGCCGACATGTGGTTGTCCAAATAAAATTAAAATATTTTACATTCTTTACCCTTAGCGGTTAAAGACTACAAAATAATCTTAATTCAATCGCGAAAAAAATAAAAAAAAACGGCACGTATTGTTTGTCAATATTACAAGGACAATAACCTATGCTCTATCCTGTTCACCAACACTTAAGTACGTCTTAGACCAACTAAAATTAGAGAAGAAGAAAAAAAAATCAATGTTTATGAAGGATGAGTTTTAGTCCGTATACGTTCTGTGGAGCCTGTCGGTCAGACCCTCGGAAAAGCGGTTCCTTGGGCCTTGGCGACAGGCAAAACCGAGTTCATCGGGAAACGATCGGGCACAGCTGCTCAATGCGAAAACAAACAAAAAACAAAAACAACATCATATGACAGAAGGAAGGCTTTCTGTCTGGAGGGGGTCACCCAGCGCGTCTGCGCACCGCGGCTGCTGCTGCTGCTGCTCAGGCGTCGCCGAGAAGTCCCTTTCCTGCCCGGGGGGGCGGACGGGGGCAGGCGGTATTTTCAGGAATTTCCCTCCCCCGGGAGGCGCTCCCCTTAGTCTCCCGGCTTCGTCTGTTTTTGTCACCGTTTCAGTTTAGACTGATGAACTGTCTCCGACAGTCGCGAATGCCCACCGCCGCGAGTTCCAGTGGCGCTACTGTGCGCGCCATACGCGAAAGCAAAGTCGCCCGTTATCTGTCATGCAGGTTGCCACGGGCCACGGCTTTTAATTCTTCTGCTTCCTTGCTTAGTAAGTACTTTCGTAGACTGACGGAAAAAGACTCGGCGACTTTCTTCGGGAAAAAAGTCCCATTTACGGAAAAAAAAAAAATTGTTCTTCGACCGAAAAAAAAAAAAACATTTCAGGAAAAGAAAAAAAAAAGAGAGAGATAGAGATAGCAAAAAAGTGGTATTTTCGCTGCCTGGCTGCCTTCCAGAGTGATCAAGAATAACAAACAACGGAAGTGATGATTTCAAACTTCAACATCAAGTTGATGATCTTACGATATTACCGAAGCATATACCCGACATGCAATAAAGGTCGAGCGCTGAAAATCATATGCAAAGAAAGTGCACATTACATTTCCTTTTTTTTTCTGTCTCTTTTTCTTCGTTTTTCCTTCTTCCATCTCCTAAACGGGTGACTTCTGGTCCGTCCCCGAGACGCATCGAAGACGTAATTACGTACTGCCGCGTTTAATGACAGCCGCCGTTCATTGAGACTTCAAGACACCTGAGATCCCATCGCGCTTCTTATCGGGCAGAGCCGAGTGGCAACTGGAAAGTCGAGTTTGCGCCGTTAACGAAATGCGCATCCGTTAATCTTCGCGGCGCTGGCTCTCCCCTATGAAGAAACGACACACGTTGTTCCCGTTCCCGAGCCTCGAAATGCCGTCGAGCTCTTGCCGCATTGCCAGGTTTTCTGTTTACTGTCGAGATTCTCCGTCCCGCTCGGCTGTGAGTCAGCAATCGCCCCTTATATCACTCGCTGCTGCCCCCCCGCGTACGGTGCGGGCGCATGGGCTAACTGCGGGATGCGACGAATTGGTTCTGTTCCAAGTTCGCCTTTCTTGCTGCCCGTGTCGACTCCTCAAACACTGCCGCCGCGTCGGTGAAGAAGGCTCGTTGTTTCGCATTTTTACAAACTCGAGGTTGACGGGGACAGGTTTGTTCACGTTGGATGTTCCGCGGAGTTAGACGCGACGCTGATAAATGGAGCACGAACCCAAGTTGCGGCAACCGTGGAAGTTGTTGGCATTACAAGACGATGTCAGCGTTAGCGTCAGGAAACGTTCAACCGTCGAAATCCGGGTGCTCGTTGCGTGAAAGTTTGACATCAATTTCGCCACGCAACGAGTCTGAAAGACCGGATTGATGAAGTCAAGTAATTTTCAAAATGAACAAAATGCAGCTTTAACGTTACCAATTCAGCCTGAATATCTTGAACTAAAACTTCTTTCTCTCTCTCTAACTCTCCCGATTAAACGGGGACTGCTTGGATCTTAGCTTCACGCAGATGCAAGTCCGGTTGGCGTATCGGGCCGAAATGTTGACCGACGCAGCGGCGAGGATAGTGATCTGGAATGCGACTTCCCAGCGCTGGTCCTGAGGTTCATTGTTCGTGGGGGTTTGTAACGCCCTTCAAAGGCCAGGCGGCTGTATTTAACGCCGCTCATGACTCATTGTTGCTGGCCGGTCCCCCTTTTGTCAACCTCCGGCCACCAACCGCCGCTGAGCTGTTGCTTTCAAGAGAGGTTCGATGCTCGCCACTGGCAGCGAATGAACTCTCCGCTTCTCCTCTCTTCCATTCCATTCATCATTCTTCTCTGAGCTGCCCTTAGTAACTCATTTCTTTTTTCTTTTTTTTTCTCTACGCGTGATATTGCCCTCCTCGTTCCCCCCCCCCTCCCAGCCGCTCGAGCATTTGACCCTCTCCTCTCAAACCTTATTGAATGAGCTATTTCATTCCCAATGTTTGCTCCACCAAGTCTCGATTCGTATACGAATAGATTGTTGGCTCTCGTGGACTCGATCAACCGAGCTAACAATCATGCGCTATTGAAATCCCACGTTTTCGTCGCTTTTTTCATTTTTTTTTGTCAATTTTTATTCTTGTACAACATATTATGGGAGACGATCCGAAATGTAGAGGAATGAGAACCCTCTTCTTTCTTGTCGTTCCGCCTAAAATAATAATAATACTAATAATTCAAGGCGCTGCTGATTGGATTGACGCCGCTGCGTCGGTCAACATTTCTCCCTCGAATGAACTGGCGCCTCTATTGTCGCATTTTACTGATTTGTCCGTAAAGAGGGGAATTTGAAAAGATGATTTGAAGTTACTCTACTTTGTGGCGTCTGCTGGGATTGGCCCGTTCGAGAAATAAACAAATAAATCAATACAAAACTAAACAGCGACGAAACAAAGCCCTGTAATCGAAAACAGCGGCCGTCGTCATTTTTGCCAACTCCCCGGGTTTGTGCGCCCGCGTCGCCGTTGGGCCCGAGGGTCGCTCTGAGCGTTGCGGACGAATCAATACCGTGGAACGTTGGTCTGCCCAAAATTTACCATGAAACTGCGTCCAGCAGGGAGACCCGACAGAAAGAAAAAGAAAACTGGATAGACAAGGCAAACTAGAAAAGGCTGTGGCGTACAGAAAACGGTGCAGTCTTCAGTCAGAATAGCTTACGCGAACGGATATATATATATATATATATATTCATTTCTATATACATGCGGCTCTAAGAGGTGACACGGGACTCGAGCGATAAATCAACGTTGTTACAATATTCGTTTTTTCTTCTTTCGTCTCTCTCTCTCTCTCCACTTTGTCAATCTTTGATATTATGTGGGTGAACTCGAAGCAGGGCAGGCAGAAAGGACGCGAGCGAACGAAAGACAGCCCTCCAAATAAAACACCACAGAGAAAAAGCGAATGCTATGTCCCCTCTCCCTCTTACTCTCTTTTGGTTTGCGTTGCCCTGGCTGTCTGCTCCGCCGGCCTTGCAGCAGCAGCGGCGGCGGCGGCGGCAGTCGTGCTGGCAGCGCGGAACCTTTATGCTGTCGCTCCGTTGCTGCCACGATGCCGCTTTGTGCACGGCTTCCTTTTTTTTTTTTTATTGTTGCTCCGTTTCAGTTTTCCCTCTCTCTCCCCGTTTATTTTTTCTTTCGTTTTATTCCTTCACTTCGTACACGGATCCAAGCAGGAGAGCGTGCGCGAACGCCTTGTCGCTTCGCCTGCGTGGTGGGCATGCAAAAACAGGCGGACGAGGCCCCTTGCCTTTTCCCCCAACCTGCATGCGACGGCGGCGGCAGCTTTGCACAACAAGAGACGCCACTCGCGCACTCGAGCGCCTGCACGCTCACTCGTGTCTCTCTTCGCCCCCCTCTGCCTCTCGCGCGTACAGTGGAAGCAGCCTTGCACCCTTGGGAAACACTCCGCTCCACCGTGAATGAAAAAAAAAAAAAAAAAAAAAAAAGAGAGCGATGTAAGAAGGGTGCAACTTTTGGGAATTGCGGAAACAGCCCTCCCGATTCACCTTCCCTTACCCCTTCGAGTTCATCTGACGTTTGGATGTTGGAACGCCGCGGTGATGTAGTTTAGGGTGGATTAAGGGTTGCATGTTTACTGTGTTTTAGGGGGAAGTTTTTGAAAAGGGCGTTGGCGCTTCGGGTGTCTCTCGGTTGGGTGGCTCGTTTGACCGGTTTCAGTATATATTCGGATGAAAATGATTTGGTTAAATACCAACGAAATAAAATGCTGCGTGCGCGCAGAACGAACTTTTATGCCGATACGGGATGATTAATAACTGTTCGTCTTGCACACTTGTGGCACCTCGTACTCCACATCTTTTTTCTTCTTTTTTTAGTGTTTCTAATGCTTTCCAGTAACTTTAGCAGAATTTGTGACTGTGGGTTTGGTCATATGCCAAGGCGAACCCGGAAACGATAGTGCGGTGTCTACTTCCCGATTCTCCCCAAAACGCCGAAGTACGCTGCCTTCCCATCACCGTGCCCTCGGCGTTGCTTGATGCGATTTATCGAAAGGCGCGTGAGTTGATTCGAATGCCCCGGCTGTGTTCTACGAAAGGGGAAGGGGTTCGCGAAAGCAAGGGGGGTCGCCGTCAAGTAGACAGCCAGCGTGAACGATGGAATGCGACGGTTCAGGATGCGGTGTCGATGTCGTGACGCTAACGCGTGATTGCGCGCGCCCGCGTGTTTTTTTTTTTCTTTGTTTGCGTGCGTTGATGTCGTACATCTATGTATATGCGTATTTATAGCAGCGGCTGTAATCCGGATGGTGGGTATCAAATATTTACAGAGAAGTCTGAAAAGGCCGAGTCTCTCTCTCGCTCTCTCGCACTGTACCTCTTTCTCTCGCTCACTCTCTCAATCTCTCTACGTCTCGCTACTGTGGTTTCTGTCGGTTACTTTCGGACAAAGGCGCCGGAGGGCACCACTCGCGGTTATACACACGACAACGGACGCTAAGCCTTCTTTCCTCTCCGACCGAAGAGTCTAAAAATAATGAGAATCGCATCCTTCGTCGGCTGCACTCTCTGCCAAACTACGCTTTTCTTTCTCTCTCTACACACATGTACACTGCTTATGGTCCGGAGGCTTGACCGCCGTTTCCGATCCAACTTCTGCTTTTTTTTAAGGGATGGTATACAGAGCTACCGAACCACGCATTGCCACTGGCCTGCCGCAGCACCTCGCAAAGGAGCGGCGTGCTTTCTACACTTCTCCAGCTCACAGCAACACGAACTGCAGCCTGAGCTACGCTCGAGCGTCGAACGCTGCGCACCTGAACGCTTCCGTGACTCTTCATTATCATTAGGATCATGGCACCTTCGGGGTCGACGCAAATAGCTCATTAAAATCCCTTGTGAATCGTCACGCCACGAGCAACTGGCACCGGCCTTCTATTTAGTGGATGATGTTTTATCCGCTTTCTTTTCAAGGCAATAGTCATCGGGGGAGTTCAATTTGCGCAGCGGGCAACGCCCCCCTCCCCACCTTCGACAATAGTATCGTCTTAGGCCGCCCAAGAAAATAAGGGTGGATTAAAAACACTAGATAAATAACATCTGTTTGTAAAGTGACTTCACGTTTCCTTCTCGGGATAATTCGATTGAGAGGCTATAGGATGGGAACAGGCATCCTGTACAGACAAAAACACTAGTGAAACGGGAAATGCGGCGTGTGATTGGTTGGATAAATACGCCCGGCACCGCCCCCCCGCGGTGAAGGAGGGGCTTCGGGAGTTTCTGACGATAGCTTTCCGCCGTATAGTGGCGACCGAGCGCGAAGACAGGCTCTTCTCCTGCTTGGGACTTTGGATAGGTTGCATGAACTTGTTTATTTCGTCAAAGATAAGCAAAAAGTGGCCATGAACGTTCGTAAGTGACCTTAAGGAAAAGGTTGCGGAGAATAATATATTTTATGCCCCACGTTGGCTCTTTGTTTCTTTTGTAAACGTTTCCCCTCTTGTCGTAAATTTTGTGCCCTTATTTTAGAACAATTTATTTAAAAAAAATATTTCTGGAAAAAAAAAAAGCTTTTCTGATCGTTAGGATGCCCCATCATTCGCCAGCATAGAAAAAAGGTCCGTCCAATCACACGTCGCGGCATGTTTTATGCACACAACAAGAAACACTACAAACGAGGCTTTCCAAATTCCTCGAACCTTCTCAAGGCAGAAGCAAGGTGAACAAAATGAGTGAACACTGTCGAGATCTACGTTTAGGATTCTATGGCACCGCGGTTGTCTCTTGCTTGCCTTTCGAAACCAACGTATGGGTTTGTATGAGTTTTCCTTCTTCGTATGACTTCATGAAGCAGACAGTTCGCTCTTTGAAAGCAACTGAACCGAAAGCATCATTCAAAAACAAAACACCATGAAATAAGGACACCGAGCGAATAAAAAAACGAACCCGTATCTACAAAAGAGATTCACAACCTCAAGTTCAATACACACAGGGCTCACCGAACGTTTCATGAGACACTCGAAAAACTGCACGAAAAAAACAAGAATGGGACGAATAATAACATAATGGTAATGATGTCTATGGTACACAATCGAAAACCTTGTCAACATTCACCAGTGTTAGAACCTGAGAACTCAAAAACTCCAACGGACACATAAAGGTACACGTAAACGTTTTGAGCAGGTCAAAAAAAGGGAGAAAAAAAAATGCAGGCATGTATACAAACTAAAATTAGCATCTTGTAACGTCTTTTCTTAATTATAAACATCCAAAATAATGTACAATAAGAATCAATATAATATAACGCGCCACGAAAAAAAAAAAATCACAATCTAGAACACGTCTTGCACAATCGTCTCGTACTATGTCTCGCGTCTCGCCGAGTTTGACTTTCTCGGGTCTTTTTTATGCATATCGTACGTAAGCTTTCTCCCCTTGGAACAACGCCACCCCACTTTCCCTTTCCAGAATCCGTTGTGAACACATAAATACGGGACAGACTTTTGCTTTTCCTCCTTGGATCACTTGCCTTTTCTTGTTTTTTCCTTCTTCTTCCTCGCATCGGATAGCACACAGCACAGCGACGAGACACACGCCGTTTCTTGTACACAGTCCCGCAGCGACGCACAGCGCTTGCTCGTCACCGGAAAACAGTTTTCTTGTTGTTTTTTTTCCACACCGATCGGAAACCTCCGCAAGACAAGCGCTGCGCACCACTCGCGTCGAAGCCTTCCTGCGTGAACGTGACTCTCTTCACACCTCGCACGAGATCGTTCATCACTGCTGTCGTGTGTCTTGTGTTTCTATATAGGCTCATTCCTGTGCGTGTGTGTCAGTGTGTGAGTTTTTTTTTTTTCGGCGTGTAATGTGTGCGCGACTTTATACAGATACATAATTTATATATAAATATATTCCCTTCTCTTATTTCCTTCATTTTTTTTAGCGGTGTCATACACGTAATTTGGTGTCTGCTATTGGTGGTTCCTTTTTTTTTTTTTCCTTCGGTATTTCGTTCTCTCTTGTGCCACTGGGACGTCGTCTTCCCCGCTCCAACACTCGTCCGGGATTTTCGAATGGACGGACGACGTCCATCTTGGAACGCGTGTCCCAGCGAAGGCTCGCCGCTTCTTTTTCGTATCGCACCATCCCTTGTTTTAGTGCAATGGTCGTCTGTAGCGCGAGGAAGATGATTCCGTGCTTGCGTCGTTCTGTGCCGAGCCTTCTTCTTGTTCAAACCGATGATTTGGGGCCAGCCGCTGGCTTGTTTGTCCGGGTGGGCACGGCTTTCGCGTCGATGTCACGTGGATCCGAGACTGCACACTGGGATTTCTTCATAAGCGTTCTTGTTTGTTTGTTTGTGTGTTTTCGCAACACGCGTTCCCCGGGGTCAACTATTCCTTGACAGAATCCTTTGCTTTAGCGATACCTGCTTTTGTCCAGGCAGCTTCGTTCTTCTTTGTTGAAGTTCCGGATGGATCACAGTTTGAGTTGCGGAGATCTCCGTTCTCATAACGAATGTTACGTTGGATTCCAGTCTTAGCTCTGTTCGACCCCAGGTTGTCGATTACCACGCACGTAGAGAAGACAGTCGTTGTCATTCTCAGGTTTGTTTGTTTCCCAAGGATCTGTTCGGCCCAATTTTGTTTTTTCTGGATGTTTGTTCTGGGGTGTACTATTTTTTTTTTTTTTTTAACTGAGTCGCTTGATTTGTTATGTCTTATTTGTTGCTACAAACAGATTGCTTTCATTTTATCTAATTATGTTTTTTTGGCAATGCGAGACAGTTTGGTACGTGGATAGATAATGCAACAGTGAACCCATCTGGCAGTGAAGGTACAAGGAATGGGTGATATTTTGTTAAAAATTTTAAATGATGTTTTATGATGACTATAGATCCAAGCAAACCATGTTTCAATTTCGCCCACTGTACTTTGAAGGAGACGACACGAATGAAATGTTTCTAACAACGTAGTAACACTGCGTGATACGAAACTGCCACCGGGTTTGCAAGCTTTTGGGGAATCATCGCCAGATGGTGTTCGCAGGAGTTCGCGTTTGGCCTCGTTCGAGGGCCAAATGGTGGCGGGCGGTTGTTCGGCCCCTTGTACATATTTCTTTGTTTGGATGGTGCATAATTTTTTTTTTTTTCCTCTTTGACTCAGAGAGAAGTGAAAAAGAAGAAGCTTCGTACGCACATGGCAGCCGAGAGGGAGCGGAGTGAGGACTCGGGGGGATGAGGGCTCTCTCGAAAATCGACGTGCCAGAAGAGAGAAATAAGAAAAAGGGCAACGTATGGTAAGTTAAAAAAATAAAATAAAAATAAAACGATTTTGAGAGGTCGCATTGGCCATTCGAGTTTTATCTTTAATATAAACCCAGCGATGTTTTTTTTAATTGTTATTGGTTTATAAATTCCCGGGCACAGCACGTTTTTTAAAGATTTCCCAACCATGACTGAAAATACCCACATATATTGTTTCACGTGTTAAGTGTCTCCACGCCGATCACCGGTCTCACGCCTTACAATACGAACAGCCCTCTGAATTTGCATAAGGCAGAATTACGAAAAGGCTTCACAATATCTCTCCCCCCCCCCCCCCCCCCCCCCCCGAAACCCCTCAAAAAAAGAAAAGGCGAATTGTTTTTTCTAAATATTTTTGTAGGCTAATATACATTATGAGCGATTAGACCCTTAAACTCTATCCCTGGTTCCCTTTTGACTAAAAGTTTTGAACGTAACTCCAATAGCCAAAGGCGACACACCTCAAACGACAACCTAAATGTCCGAGGCAAAAAAAAAAAAAGCACCAATTACGCACGAACAACCAAATCGTCTCGAATGCCACGCCTTGTACACCTTCCGAAAAAGTAACGGCTCGAGGTAGGCTCTGGAAACGGTGTGCGTCTTACAACAGTAAAATAAAAATAAAAAAATAATACGGAGAGAAAAAAGTGTTAGGGACAAGGGTAAAAGTCAGCGAGCGCGATCGAGTGTAGGTTTTCCCTCGCTCAGGGGGCCGGGGTTGTGTGGGGCACGTCGTCGCATTGGGAAGAGGCAAACAAACCACGATGTTATGAGAATGGCAGCAGCTGGCCTGCCTACGCCTTGGTTTCGCTGTGCATGTGCGGGTGGTGGTCGGGGATCACCTGCGGGATCTGGGGTGGAATGGTGTTGGCCATCTTGTGCTCCTTCTTCCACTTCATGCGCCGGTTCTGGAACCAGATCTTGATCTGTCGCTCGGAGAGGCACAAGGCGTGCGCAATCTCGATCCGCCGCCGCCGCGTCAGGTAACGGTTGAAGTGGAACTCTTTCTCCAACTCCAGAGTCTGGTACCGCGTGTACGACGTCCGCTGCCGCTTCGTCTCGCCCATGGCGTTCACGCCGTCTGCGGAGGAGAGAGAGAAGCAGAACGGTTTTAGGAGGGGACTACTCTTTTGCTATGCGCCAAGCATGGTGACATCTGAAATCGGGGCCACACTGCTTATACATCATGCAAAGGACAGTCTGCTTAAAGATTCGGACGCGAGTCAGTGTGAGGTCCTGCTTCGAATGCCGCATGGCAAGGAGTTGAAGGAGAAAACTTGGCACGCGGCATTCGAACCACGGATATTGTGGTGACTCGTGTTTACGGACTGTCTTTTGTATGATGTACGAGCAGTGTGTGACCCCGGCTTTATGCTCTGTTGCAAGATAGGCTGCGCCTCCGAAATTACAAAGGAAAATGGAGTCACTGTACCATTCAATACAAAACCACCCTTTTCCTTGTGACAAAAAAAGAAGCATGCCATGCGTTTTTAAAATAGAACGAATGCGATATCAAGTATATGTGACTATTGAGCGGAGGGTTTCCTGTTTTTTTTAGTTTTTTTTTTTTTTTTAGGTAGAGCTTTCTCCGCAGTTCTTATGTTGCAACAGACTATATAGCCGCCTGGTTAGCGTACGTGGCTACGTGTAATAAAGTTTCGCATTCGAGCGATTTACGGGTGATTTCGATATGTACAATAAATAAAGCAGGAAAGAAACGCCGTGGGGCATATAGGAATCCAATCTTGCATGAAAGAAAAAGAAATGCTTAGATTATTTTTAACAATCACAAACAAAAAGAAAATATTCAAAAGCGCATACAAGCGTCTACACACGCACACAAACACGCACGCACGCACACACACACACACAGAGGAAAGAAAAAAAAAATAAAAGGTGTCTGGACACCGGCTATTCAACTGTGGCGCTCATCCTCAGTTGGTCGCTTCGAAAGCTCCAGTGAACTTTACGACCTCTTTCAACGAACGACGGAGCAGCGTCGGAGCCGCACGAAATTAATGGTCCCCAACAAGAAGTGCCCTTATCTGTTGAAAGATCCGCTGTGGGAACCCGACACAAATCGGACCGAAATAATAGACACCTCCGAGCGACGACACGAGCACCTTCCGCTAACAAGCATCGGCCTTTGATAGGCGACACCCAACAGCCGGCTGATCCCGACGGCAGCAGCCGAGTGGAGAATAACAACCAACAAACAGCTCGACGACGCGTCGGCGTTCCCATAATCATTCGGATAAAGTGCAACGACGATAAATGTGCAAATGGGAAAAATAAAAAAAGGACGGAAGAGATAAGGAGCACACGCTTTGAAACACGAAGACCGTTTTCCGGTTTTGTATACACGCAGAGAGCTGATAAGGTGTTTTGATCCTCGGGCACGCATCGCGCACCAGAGCATCCTTGTGTGACGGAAACCCACACGCGAGCACGTTCTGCAGAAACGTGCGTGCGAAGTGAAATGAGATATTCGACGCGTAGGACAATTAATTGGTTCGGGAAGTCGACACGGTCGTTGCTGAAGAGTACGAATCATGGTGACACGTGCATCAATTTTCTTTACACGGTGTTTTGAGATCCGGAATAGATGACGAGGTTGCAGATGGGAGCCACTTGAATGAAAGCGATGAACAGTTTTCCGAATACACCGAATAACTTAATTTATTGTTGCGTTTCTGGTACGTGTTAACCTGTATTTGGGAAGGAACAATTTAGCGTGCTCGTCTAGAAAGTAAATGGTAGCTGGGAGCACCACACAATTCATATGAAACATAAGGTACGGAGCAGTGCTGTAGCGATGCTGTAGCGAATGCCAGACAATATAACCCAGGATTTGAGGCATGCGATATCTTACATATTGATTGATTTTCTACACAAAAATGATACCCTCGAAAGTTCTTTCTGCTACAGAGCTTCATAAACCCAACCCTTCGTGAGCCTATGCATCCTCCCCTGTTTGCCAGTCAACGACTATAGCTCTCATACATGCAAAGTTTTACAAACCCATATGAAACACATCTCGCCAGTCTAAACCAGTTTCATGTATTGTTCGTCTCCTATTCTTACAAAACCTCTTAGTGCAATCTCTAACACTCTTGAGTGGTCGTGCGCGGAGAATGAGCGGTTATCTCTATACTTAATTATTTATTTGTTCCCGTTTATATTTTCCGTATAATAACTACACCCTTTTGGTCTGCCAAATCAGGAACCTTGTTTTAGATACACATTTCAATCAGCCTCAGATTGAACAACGACGGCGTTTCAGTTTGTGTACTGAAGAAAAAAAAGAAACCACACACATAAGGAAAGGCATCTGATTTCATATTTCAAATATGTAATTATTGAATTTCTTTCTATAAAACATAATAACAATGATTGCCTCCGTACACAAGCATGAGATTCCGCCATAAAGAAATGATTAGTGAAAATAGTCGAAATTCACGAGAGGTTGTCACTAAAAGTATGTATGAACTGCGATATAAGTATTCAATTATATTGCAGAGAAAATACAAAGAATGAGAAGGTTGAAAACCAAATAATAGACGTTGTTCTGGTCGGGTAAAAAATAAGAAAAAAAGTGAGCATTTATACAATAGCAACCGCCATTTCGCAACTCGAGAAGCGCCTGTTTTTGTTTCCGCCTCATTTGGTGAAGGTCGCCATACATATCTCCAAGGATATAAATTAAAAAAAAAAATGCCTATGGCGCGCGGCTGCATTCTAGCCATCCTAGCCAACAGAGGGCAGATATGAGCAAAGTTTTGCGGCTTGGATGAAACCGGATTTTCTCATTTTACAAGCCCGCCTTTTACGAGCCTGCTTGCCTTTCCAAGCAACTATATACAGGCACGCACAATTTCTCCGCAGAAATCACGCTGTCTTCGAATGTTTCACTGCAACGTATCGGGAGTTTAGCGAATTGCGAAGCCAAACAAATCTTCTAAAGTCACTGATATCTTAAGAAGCACCGGGCGTGGCAAGTGTCGGCATCTCATTATCGCTCTTCAGCCAATCGCATTGCGGCATCAGCCTATAAAATAAAGCTAAAGAGCGAATCAAAAAGCGCAGGAGCATTATCATAATAGGCCACTCCTTGCGTTTCTAGAGCTGTCTGAGACTGTAGCACTCCAAAACGCTGGACAGAAGAGTACGGTTCCCATATGTTAAGTTTTTAAGCCAGTGTTGTAGTTTGAGTCAGGGTTTCTTTTATCTTTTCAATTGTAGAGTTTTATTCATAAACAGCAACAGTGATGTGCTAGGTCGAGTGATTTTGGAGCACCTCGTAGAGTCCCAAAAATCTATTTTGGAGCAGAAAAAAAAAAGAACACTATTGGAGTTCTTTATTGCCATTCATTCCACTTTGAATGCCATGTTAAAATTGTTGTGTTGGCCTGTCCAGCTCAGAGAACAGTGCGTCTTTTCCTTTCCACTTCTGTACAACCTCTTCTTGGCATCCAACGCAAAGGTTATAAAGTTGCAAAGTTAATTGAATTATAATTATCTACGTTATAAGATGTAGAGTTTTACGGCGATACAAAGTCAACGTGCGGATAGTAGCACCCTTTACGTGCCGGCAGCACTCCACCCCTGGAAAATCGACAGCAGCAGCATCTTACCCTTACGTTTCCACGAGGCTGCGATACGGCGAAGCGACATACGAAAAATTGCGATGTCTTCTACTTGGGCGTAGCTTCTCTGCAGTGCACCAGTGCGCGGAGGGAAGCGCACTCAGCGGAACTAATGAAACCGCCTGGACAGACCACGAACAATGAGAAATATCACGAAACTTCCTCCGAGTATTAAGTCACATTCGACAGGAAGTTTAAATCGGATCACAAGTTACTCTAAACGATAACTGAAAGTTATAGAAATTCATGGTAGAAACCGGAACATTCCGGCAATGCAGCGACGCCTGAACCATTTTGGTCAAACGTAGCAGGATGTAAGCACTCTATTGCACTTTGGCACTTTATTGCACAGTAGGCACTTTGGCGCAGTTTGGCCCAAAGGGCACAGCAATCACAGCACTGCAGCATTGATTTTTCCCCGCGTTCTCTGCAGGAAAGTCAAGCCTCAAACTTATATTAATTTTTCATCTGACGAAGGTAACATGTATAGGACGTTTTCAGATCTGTTCGGACGAGCTTGTCTTGTGACAATATTTAATTTTGGAAACAAATATATTTTATTCACTCAATGACCACTAAAACAAATATTTTGTTCTGCAATTTTATTTTTGCGCTCTCCCCCCCCTTTTCCAAAGAAAAAATAAATAAACCTAGAAGCACAGACTGAGTTAAAAGCGCTTTCTGGTGATTGCACAAGGTTGGCATTTCGGGCACCTTCCCCCCAACAACCGCTGCTCTTACTGATCTAAAAATGTTCACTGACAAAGTATGCATTGGAAGGATCGAATGCGAGCATTTATCACGCAGTAAAACTGTCGTTACTTTGCAAAGGTAAAATGGCAAACACGACGCATTGGGCAATAGTTCTTAAATTTTTTTCACAACAATAAATGTTTGGACGATCAAACTTTGCCCGCGTGTTAGCCTCAATATCGTTAATAGTTTCCCTCATTGTTCTAGTCCTGATTAGTGGGACAAAGTTACGAGAAACGCTTAAATGGGGCCATTTTACTAAATGCTGATTATTTTGAAAATCAATTTCAGAAATTGGCCATATTCAATTTTTTAATCTTCCAATTTAAGCCGAATGATATGTACTAACATAATCTGCCAAAAAAAAAAATACATGCTGCCTTTTGTTTTTGTCTTTGAAGTAATAAAGCGAGATATCTGGCCGAATTGAGGCTACATGCAGTGCCGTACATTCCCATAGTTATCGAGGTAATTATTTTCAGGGAGCGTAAAAGTACAGGGGAGAGGTCAGAAAAAAAAAAAGAAAGAAATTGACGACACAGAGGCGGACGGTATTTATGAAGTAAAAATTCTTTGTGCGTTTTTGTACTAGAGTGGCAGAAAATGCTTTTTTAATCACTAGATGAATATGGACTAGATGAATATGGACGTGACGAAAACTTGAGATGCGCCAAGTTTTCAGTCACCAAGAATTATAGATTTTTACTCTAGCGACGCTAAAGCGACGCATTTCTAGAGCTCAAGACCATTGTTAGGGGCTCTTTCGCGGACTGTGGTTGGCAACGAGATGCTCACCTATTCAAACCAATGAATGGCCAAACTCTCCATTCACGGCACTGCGGTAGCCTTAATTTGGCTAGACTTAAATTGGAAGAGTTAAAAAAAAAAAAACCAGGATGTTAATTTTTTAATTGATTTTCCGAATAATCAGTATTCGGTAAAATTGCCCCATTTGAACATTTCTACTACATTCGTCCCACTAACCAGGACGACAACATTGAGCGCAAGAATTAACAATATACGGGGCAACACGCAGGTGAAGTATAAAAGTCCGGGTGTTTATAGGCATGAAAGAGAAATAACCAAAATTAAGCATTACTGCGCAATGTGCGGTGTTTGCGATTGTTTTCTTTTCCATATTAACGACGTTGTCATTTTGTGATAAATACTTGAAATCACTCCTTCCAATGCGCATTTTGTAGTGTTGGTGGTAACAAGTTGCCAGTAACGGCGTAACCGGTTACGCGTACTTTTTCTCTGTGCCGTAGTAACGAACTCGTTACAATTTTTAACTAATAGATAACGTACTTGCGTTACTTATTTCGAGTAACGGGTAACGTAGTCACGTGATTCGTTCCATCTCCTTCCCAAAACTTAAAAAAAGAACACTTATAATTTTTTCATAGGTGCGAAGTCATATATATTCCTCCACTCATAACATACGTTCAATATTTAGTCTCTATTCCCTACGAAAACATTCCACTTTATGAAAACCCCAACGCTCACGTACTTTTTCCCTGTGCCTCGACGTTGCCGGTACGCTTGTGCATACCTGGAATGTCAGGAGAGCAACACTTTTCAATATTATATAAAAAGAAGTAACGCAAGTGTAACGTGCGTTACTTTGTTTTTATCGGTAACGGTAGCGGTATCGCGTTCCTTCTGTTAGGGTACCGTAGGTCGCTAACGCCTTCTTTTCATTTGCAACGTACTTCGTTAACCTGACAAAGTACCACCACTTGTACTTTGTCACTAAATACATTTAGACCCGCAGGTGCAACAGTTGTTTGGAAGAGGTGCCCAAAATGCAAAGTTTGCGCAATCCAATCGCTTCTGACTGAGATGGTGCTTCTAAAAATTTGTTTCACGCTGGACAATTATTTTTTTTTTAACGAAGATGATTTCGCTTTGCTGGAAAGTGAGTCAATAAATTTTTTTTCGTCAAAAGTAAAAAATAAAATGGTTACTGGACATGCAATGGACCGAACTTATCTGAAAACACCCAATATTACATCTCACGTGATTCAACAATCACCGATACTGGTGCCACAGCCTTTCATTTCATTGTTCTGTACGATGAAATATGTATTCGAGGCTCTGATTGGTTACTCGCAACCACCTGTTCGTAAAATATTCTCAATGTTTTTCGCTTCGAGATTATAGCGAATGATCTAATCGAACACCGACATGAGCCGATTTCTGTACCGTTAAAAAACACGCTCCAAAATCTCCTCGCAAACGTTTCCGTGGAGTACACAAAGAACCGGCCATTGTTATACAGAGCAGGCCCAGCGAATAAAGCACGAGACGCATGTGCGTCCGCAACTGTCCGATGTGACGTTCGAACTGTCCGGGACGACGGTCGTATGTGGCAGGTTTCGTTAACACCGGAGTGTCGGATCGAGGCTTCGTCCGGCTCCGGCATGCGACCAACTTGCCGCCCCGATATTTGCCGCACGGTGCTCCGACTGTCGGACGGCCGCAGCCAATGGTAGCACGGATGACGCTAACGTCATTTTGTCACGTGACGATCGGTCCGATCGAAAGAAGAGCTGTCGCATTGGAGAAACGCTCATGAGCTGTGCCTACTGTGCGTCATGCGAGCTGTCGATGGACGCCGCGGGGTCTTGGCGCTAAGAGCCATTCCAGTGCCGTGTAATTGTCACATGACCTTCTAGAGTGACGCAGCAATGCGCGGGGTGCGTAGTTACGTGACATGTACGCAGTGCCCGCTTCGCTGGTATGGCTCGGTCCGTGCGTTGAACAAAAAATTAACCTTACATAAAATATAATAAAAAAAAATATATTTTGTTTTTAAACGGGAAAAACACGATCAAGCGGAATTATAGGCTACATTGAGATGTTGATGCATGCTGACAAAGCCTCCTTTTTGGAATACCGGAACTGGGCGGAGCTGAACGGAACGACGCGTCGGAAGGGAGGCAAGCATGTTTCTCGAACCGCCTCGTGCCGAGACGGAGCAGCCACTTCTCCGATGGTTCGTAAGTCGGATCGGATAGCTTTGTCGCACATGTGTCTCGCGCTTAAGGGAGTCCAGGATACAAGGGGACCGTAATATTATATCTCCTTGCAAGAACCGAGCATTGCCATCTTTACTTTCAGGACCACAAAACAGTCCATATGCACGGAGGCCCGCAGCGCTATATACGTCTAATGAAGACCACAATCGAGTGAATAAATGTAATGTGTCACAGTTAAGGTTTTCATACTTAATCTAAATCAGAGTGATAATAACATTTTATATGGGAACGTTCTTGAGCCATTTGATTACCTGCGTACAAAAAGTTCATAGCATTCAGCTTTTCGCGTGTTCTTCGAGGAAACATACCCAGAGGAATACCTCAAGCTGCCATAAACACTATTCCAAACGACCACCATGGCCTTAAACCCAGATCCTCGACTCGTGGTGCATGATGGGAATACGACGAATGCCTCTGGGCAGTATCAGGCACCTCGTCGGGGAAGAACGTTAAGCTTCAAGGCTGTAACTGTTTTCTTTTTTCTTTTATTAAATGAATGAACAACCTACCATTGCATAAAAAGTAACAACGTGGTCGATGTACCGCGAAAAGCATCGGACACCACCTCGCCTGAGAGCATTTTGATGATTGAAAGTTAGCACCCCGAATCACACTCATCCACACGTCATAATATAAGCTCAGAAAGCAGTCGCAAACGAACCGACGAAATCTGATGGAAACATCTGCATACAAATCTTCAACTTCAGACATGAGGGTGGACTCCCTCGTACGCAAGCAAAACCTGCTCTGGATTTGTTCGCGCTCACGAGCACAAACAAGAGCAAAACTGTTTGTGTGTCTGTTGTCGATGGGAACAGAGCGAAACACAAGCGCAGTAGGCGACGCCCACCTACATGTGTATCTGTATAGTAGTGAGCGTGTGTCGAGTCTCGACCCAGACACACTAATGTCCAGCTTTCTGTTTTGTTCATCGGAATTGTTTGTTCTTGTTTGTGTGTGGGGGGGGATTTGGCCCGCGCTTATTTTTGGTCCCGAAAGTCTCTCGGACGAGGCCCCGTTTGCCTCCTTCGTCTTTGCTAGGCCCCGGACACGGTTGCCTTAACCTCGGCGCAAGAAAAGCGAGCCCGTAATAATTGCGTGTTCCGCCCGTCCGACCATTCCCGGTGATGATGCATTGCGAGCGAAAAACCGGTCTCCACTTTCTTTCCGCCGCCAACTTTGTATTCTTTTTTTTTTCTGCTGCTCTCCTATGCAGAGCGCGCTCGGCTCGCTCCCTCGGCCCGAGGCTTCTTCTTGTTCTCCCTTCGCCCCCCGCTTCGTCCTCCAATCCTCGTGTCCAGTCACCTCGCTCGGCTGGCCGAGTCGTCACTCGCGGGATCGTTAATAGATCACGAACTCTTCTGTGCCGCGGACGCCGATGAATGGTGCCGGGTTGTGGGCCCTTGGCTAATGGTCTTCTTTCGCCCACCAAACTATGCGGGACAACTCCTCCTCTTTGGAGCCGCCACCGTTGTTTCGCTGCCCGAGAGTGCGTTGACCGTGGGAAGACGTGCATGACGAACAAGTCTGCCCGGCACGTCGGCGGTTTCAAGTTTTTAGGACGCTATAGTCAGACAGAGACTCACGCATTGCAACGCGAACACGTGGCCCACAAAGACAAAAAAACAACGGAGAAGGAGTGTGACGCGTCTCCTATAAATAAGATGGTGTCTAAATCTGTCAAAGGGCTCGCGATGGAAGGGAGGACGCCGGCGGCCACGTTTATTGGCGACGAACAAGAAAGCAAAGACATATAACGGCATACTGAAAGCGACAGCTTTCACCGGATCGTTAAATGTCCGCGAATTTATTCATTTTAGAAACATCGCGAATACGTGTTCAGGAATAAGGTAGAGCAACCCCCTTGGAATCGTGAAATTAGGTGAACGTCACGGGTTTTGCGTGTTTTGTCCTGCTGTCAAAGCACCGCCGCTGTCGTGCCCTATGCCGTACACGCTTCACATCAGTGGTGACACGAGTGGCCCATTTATTGGCATTTCTGAAACTGAAATATCCCAAGAAAAGGGCCGTTGATATGAGGTCCCGTCGAAAGCACGCTGCCATAATTTGTGATGCTTAAAGGCCCGTCCCTGTGAACTCTTAATGACGTCTGCAAAACCGACTGCCACATTAGAGCAATTGTCGCTCCTGGATAAATGTGAAGGCATATGTCGTTATAACGATCATCACCGTCACCATACTCTCATAAATCTCGATTCAAGCAAAGTTAAACTGTCTAACCGCCAAACAACCATAAAAAAGTCGTTTTTTATTTGAGGGTCAGGATCACGCCTAAAACGAGGATAGCAATCGCAATGTCTTATGACACCCCATGGCTACGCCAGTAAGAAGGAATACGGATCGTAATGCCGGCCTTAGGATGGCATTACGATTCGACAAACATTTATTGTGACGGCTATAGATTCCTAGATGCCTAGGAGGCAAAGTTTGGCAGTTGTAAATGGCACCGATTGGGAATGAAGCCACAGTGATCCTTGGCGGCGTGTATCACAGGGATTGTCGCCTCCCAGCCTAAACGTCCAATTACGATAATTATCAGCCTCTACAGAGATCGGCAACGAAGTTATATTTTCGAATGCATACATGCCTCTAGGCGAAACCAACCATAAGTGATGACCACTCATATGAGTAAGGTCATCCTTTATATATATCGAGAGCCGATACGAATAATGAGGACTGTTATTATTATAAAGACCGAGCGCTATCCAGTTCCCCAAGCACGTGTTCTCGGTCTCGACAGCTGGATGCGTTATGCGCTACGCGACCATATATTTCGGCGCAGAAAGATGAATGCGTATGGTACCCTCATTTGTCAGATTAGCATTCGGAACGCCCAATGACGTCTGCTAGGCTGGAGGTCCGGTTGACCATTGACTGAACGAGCAAAATACAGTACAAAAAAACAAAACAACAACATATCAATGACACAGGTTTCCAGAATGTTTTCATCACTTGCCGAAAGAGCTACTCAATTTAATTTTACTTTAAAGAAACTGAATGAAGCTTTAATATTGGAGGGGACTCAGGTTTCGAGTGAATTGCAACCTCTCTTTTGAAAAACACTTCCGACAATTCTCATATTTCGAGTTTAAAGCATTGTGACGGGTGTGAGAAGAGGAAGAAGACGTCACGCGGGGCGGGGACAAGCAGGGAAGAGCTCGGGGCAAGAGACACGCTTAAATTAAAGCGTTACAACTGGTGTCAGAAGTAGGATCTTCAGTCAAGACGCCTTCTGCCGGCACGCATGGACCTACCTCGACAACCTGAGGATGAGCTCCCGCGAGCCCGAGAAGCCAACGTCCCCCGGCGGGTTCCCGACTCCATCGACCCTCATTCAAACTGACACTTCATCGGCCATTGAAGCCCTGCTGGACGCCCACCACCAAGTGACCGGCCAGGAACTCAGGCACAGAGACGCGACCCTTTTGGAGGTTCTATCGAATTTATTCGTACGGATATCGGTCGCATTTCATCGTGGCCTGCGAGCTAGCGCTGGTCCAGCCAGGACTTTCACACGCAAGTCCAACTGATCTTCCGTCGGCATTAGCGACGACCAATGTCGCGCCCACTACTGTATACCTCTATCTACGCCACACCTTAAGCTGCGGTCATCGCAGTTTGACGGCAGAGGCACATGGTCCGCCTACGTAACCCAGTTCGATATTCTTAGTAAAGCCCAATCGCTGGACCACTTGCAGTCAACTTCAGCGGTCCAGCATTGCATGTCCTCCAGCATATGCCGCCAGAATCCCGTGGATCGTACACCTTGCTGGTGCAGGCGTTAGAAGAACATTTCGGCGATGGGCCTCAACGTCACCCTCACCGTGCTGAGCTATGTCATCAACGACAAGCATCCGGTGAGACGTTGTCCCAGCTCGCTGACAACATCGAGTGTCTTGCACGCTTGTCGTTTCTCGGGTCTTCCGAAGACACCATGGATGCTGTCAGCACCGCGGCGTTCATTGATGCTATTGCACCTACAGATATTCAAGATGCGGTGCGCCTTTTCCATCCCAGCACATTTCGGGCCTCTCATACTTATGCATCACTAGAAGTGGAGGCCGCTCGCAAGGCGTCACGGTGATCGACCATGCATCAGTCGGCACCCACCCTCCCGTCGATGACTCGCTCGAGTTGCCAACAAGAAGGCCACAGCAGAGGATATCATCCCGCAGCAGAGGATATCATCTGGAAGCCAGAAAACTAACAAAATTAACGTAAAAAATAGATCAACTGCTAATCAATAAGACAGGTATACGCTATACGTCTGAACACTATCAGACGATAAAATGTCCGCATCGAAGCTTCGAAAAAAGGACGTCGTCAACGATGCGTCAACTCTTCGATTTCTCCCTCCCTCCACCAGTAGAAATGTTCGCGGACTCAGCGCCGCCCGGAAAACGCGAGGAAAATGCGTGGCTGCCGTACGCGTACGCACCGGTGCCCGCTCCCCGCGTCAACAACACACACGCGAAAACCCCAATCCGAGGTCGCATTTTTCAAACCGCTCGCTCAAGTTCTTCCCCACGGTCGCCGTGGCGGTAGAATCGTCGCTACAGCGCACGGCCTTCCACGGCTCCGTCGTCGTCGTCCAATGGGGAGACCCGGTCGACGCGGCCCGACAAGCAGCCGACTCCGGCTTCTGATGAAGATGGACGAGCGCCGGCGCGCACTCCCGTCTCGTCGCCGAACTCGCAGTGCTGCACGCGGGGGCCGGCGCGATAAGCAAGATGCCGGGCCCTTGGAGCTTCCTGGCGCGTCGTGGCAACGTTCTCAAAAACGCGGCTGCGAACGTCCGTTGTGAAGGAAGGCGCCCTGGCAGCCGAGGATGATCGATCCGGGCAGCTCCCAAGCTGCGGTCCGCCGGATTGGGCAGCGCGGAGAGCGGTCGCCGTATGCGCGTGTGCGTGTGTACGCGGGGGGTGATAAACAGCCGGCGGACACGGTTGCTCGCCCCTCGCGCCGTGCGCCGTCCGTTGCGATTGTTGCGGCCGTGCACCCGTTGTTTTCGTTGCGCCGCGGCTTGACGGATGAGGCTTCGGAGAGCGGACAGCGGTCCGCGCGTGGGCGTGCGTGTTGACGAGAGAGAGCACACGTGGAGTCTTGGAAACGAGCCGATTGGCCGAAGAACTCGAAATGGACGAGAAAGCGAAAGCATGCACCGGCCCTGAATTGTGCCTTGCACCCCAGATCGGCGTCGCGAACGGACTCGCCTTCCTAAGCGGCGGGCAAACACGAGCGAGATTGATTTTAAGCGCGGGCGGAAGAGGGGAGGAGTGACAGAGAGAGAAAGAGAAGGGAGGCGAGTGAAAGAGAGAAGTTGTGTGGCATTGGAGGCGAAGTCAGCGCTGAGCGCCGCATGAAGTGGAGTAGAACGCGAACTAGATGTTCGTGCATTTACTCGTTTTTCAGCTATAGCTGTTGTGGGCCCTTCCCACCATTGGAAATGACGTTCCTTGTTGATGCTGTTGTAGTTGACGTAGTAGGGCGTAAGGTGTCCGTCGTCGAGGTTGCCAAAGCCTCGAAAAAGATCGCCTGCCGCCCGCGTAACGGAACCTGGGTTCGCTGCGTGCGAAGAACAGTCGTTACCACGGAGCTACGCCACAGCGTTAACAACCCGCTTTAAACTTAGGGTTTTCGCAGTACCCGATGCTCACTGCACGCGCTCTATTGAAAAACACAAAGAAATATCCGAAAACAAAATGCCGTCGTAGTACTCTCAATGCCAAGAGCTCGTGCTCACGCACTCCGGAACAAAAAGAAACAAAAACGTTTGGAACAGTGTGACCAGATGTCTATTTTGTTCCCGGCGAGCGCTTTTGTTCACGCACCAGGGTGCACGAAGACGACGCCGATGCCCATGCGACTTCGCCATGACCTGTCGCAGCTATCGCTGTGACTGCCCTGTTGATGAACACAGGGCTGTTCTTTTTGTTTTTCCTCATACCCCGGCAGCCCGTTTGTCGGCTAAGTGGCTGTTCCAGCAACCGCACACTTCAAATAGGCTCTCCTCATACGCTTTCACTATTGTTGTACGAAGTCATCGAACACGTCTAACCCATCATCCAGCTGGTATCCACCCGCTAGATCACACTATGATCAGGTAGCGAATTTGTTCGTCGCTGGCTGGAGTATGACACTCCCATCAGCAGCTCGGCCGCCGCGTCCTCCTCTCGGACCAGACAGTCCCATGCTTTTCTCTCGCGCACCGTTCCGGGTCCCGTCTCGAATCTCTCCTCGTGTGCGTCCCGAATTCTGTTTTGCCCGCGCTCAAGATATGTATACACCCGAAGCTTCTTGTATTTTTTCCAACGCTCCAAGGGACGCGAGGCAGTTGTTTATCGCGACTACAGCGCCATTTT
The DNA here is from genome assembly GCA_013358835.2 of Ixodes persulcatus. Lineage (NCBI taxonomy): Eukaryota > Metazoa > Arthropoda > Arachnida > Ixodida > Ixodidae > Ixodes > Ixodes persulcatus. The sequence continues at coordinate 2,008,430 of JABSTQ010011253.1, forward strand.
TCACCGGGGCGTCCGGCGCGGAGCGTGATGGATGGTATGTGGCCTGTGCTTTTGAAAGGCAGCGCGGGACAACGTCTGCTGCAGTGACGGCGCCCCTCTCTCCGCTCCGGCCAGGTACGCGGACTCGTCCGTGAACCTCGAATGCTCGCATAGCCCAGCCAGGTGGGCCCGGGAATCCTGACATGCAGCAGCGACGGTAGCACCGGGCCGCCAAAGAGCCTCACCCCCCGTCGCACCAACCGTGCATGTCTATCCTGGGTGAACTCGGTGGGGTTTTACCGCCAGCCGCATTGTCTATTTTTAGTTTCTTTTTTTTCTTTTCTTTTTTTCTCGGGGCTTCCCGAGCTCAGGTTATAAAGAAGGAGACCCGAGAGAGCTTCGCATTCCTGGGATCTTTATTCGCGCATGTCTAGTGTACAGCGCATTGGGATTGTATTAAACATTGCGCAGACGACGCATCCACGGTATACAGGTCTTCGCGAGTGCCGTGTGCAGGCGGCAAGGGTCTTCAGCAATGGTGTCATGAATGCTTCGTTTCCATTTTTCATAAGACTGGTGACGCTTTTTCAAACACGTACTTGCATGTGAAAAGAAAATAATTGTTGGTGTTTGATTGTTACTTTGAATATTCTTTCAGCGACAAGTCATATTCACCCGTTACCTGACTAGTAAGCTTCTTTTCATAGACAATTCCTGTTTACATGTCTTTAGGTTTTGTTCTCAGGGAACACGCAGCTAAGTAACGTTTAACAGATGGTCAAAGCTTCCACGCACGCCCTCTACCTGCAAAAAGGCAAAACACTCTCTCGCACTCGAGAATCTGCATGATTCGCAAAAGAATCGAAGGCGATAACCATACAGGCGATGTGATGAAGCACACGCACGCTTCCGCTTGTCCCAGACGCCGTACACCGAACGAATGTTACTCGCATCGTTTTCTCTCCCTTTCTTCCTCGTGGTTTAGTGATTCGTGCTCTCAACACTGGGCTGGGCTGCCATAAATTTGCGGGGCGTGCTCTTAACCTCGTATTATTAAACGGGTCTATGGCAGCACTTCCCGCTTATACGTGCGTGGCCGCTGGAGCCATGGATAACGGGAAGCCTGTGCCACGCGCTATACGCACCACCTCTTTGAAATGTGTGCCCGTTTAGATCGCTACCCATTTGTTGCGCCTCTTCGCAGTTCCGGCGCGATTATTTGTTATTTTTAGGGGGTATACGATTTGGCCACTGCAGGGCACGCCTCGGCACTCGCATTTCTTGCTTCTTATTCATCCCTTTCTGAACTGTTTGATCTACCACAACTCACATCGTCAACGAGGAATGGGAGTTATTGGTACTAAAAGATGAAATTGTTTGCCTTCTGTAACAAAGTAGTCTACGGCGGAGGTATTAGAAAGCACTTCATTTCTCTCTCTCTCTTTCTCTTTAATACTTGACAAACCGATATTGTATTAGCCAGTTTTAATTGTTATTGGGGATTACGTTGTCATTGTATGTAATAAAACGTCGTTTACTTCCTCTTGAGCTTTGCGCGTATATGCCGGCTGCTTTTTACTTGGGTCAACTTTATATTGGCACGTGTACGCCTTGAATAGATCCGAAGTAGCGTAGTACTAAGGATCCAGATATTAATAACGTGTGGTTTGCATTTTGTATTCTATTTTACATGAAATCAATACAATATTCTTGTCAGGTACATTTTTAACAACAATAACTGCGAGACGATCAATTATCATTTTTCTGTGTAAAATGTCCCACGTTTCCCAAATGCTACCATATGCAAAAGAAATGGAAACACAATTCCAGGGGGTGGGTACGTTGCATCTATAAATTTTCAAACATGACACCCTTATTCAAAACCTTTTAGTATCGATAAATAAGAAGTGATATTGAATCATTTTCAGTTGCAATTAGAGGCCTGTGAAAGGATCGGCCCTCGAGTCCTTCATAGCTCGATAAAACGTGGCAAGAGAAGCCGAACATGACATTCAGACGAGGAATCGGAGAATATGGGTTATTTATTAGAAGTACCCCACTTCGAGAACCGACAAGAAAAAAAATGTACATCAAAATAGCCTGTTCCGTCCCCCACTTAAAAAAAAAAAAATACTGTGTGGATTTCTTAAGCTGCAAATTGTCTGCTGCCATTCGTCGGTCTTTCTTACGTGCGGTTTGCACTACACACAGCAAACCGGAACCTAATATAAAAAGAAAATCATCTTTCGTTTCCTCAAAATACGTTTTGCACCATGGCCCGTGAGCATAGTACGGACCTTAATGGTGGTTGAGAGGAAGCAAGCAAATACATGATTTGGAGCACTCAATGTGATTCAACAACGCGTGTTCTCCTAGTCCACTCTGCCACTGTTCGTAAAGGAGAGCTTTTCTTTCCCATTTTTTTTTTCTTGAGGGGAGAGGGCTGCACATGTATCTACAGTATCTACGCCTCTGGTCAGAGCAGAAGGCCGAAAGAAAGAACGCGAGAGGAAGAGAGAGAGAGAGAGAGAGAGAGAGGCGTCATGGGCGCTCACGCGCCGAAGTTGCTCCGACTGAGGAGACCGGGGCGCTGCCGGTCGGAAATGGCTCGTCAGAGGACGGACGAAGCAGGAAGTGTCTGGGCCCGGGTGCGAACGGCTTCCGGTTTCAGCGCCATCTCTTTGGGCCCAGTTAATTACCAGTCGATGCGTTGTTTGGCCGCCTCTGGCACACGCGCACCAAAGGGGGGCGAGAGAGAAAGCGACGGGGTTGCCCCCGCGGTAGCCTTTTCAAAGAAGCCGGGCCCGCAGACGTAAACAAAACAGTTCTATATATGATGACGCGAGCAGTACTCTTCTCGCGGGAGTTTGCGCTTGATTATACGTTTTGTTTTTTTCCTTTTCTTCTTGGGCCTCTTGTTGTTTCTGTTGCCAAGTATAGAGCGCTGGGAGTGACCTTGGACGCCAAGAAGAATTGTTTGCGTTACTCGAGTTCTCCCCAGCGTGTTGTGTCTATTTAGCTTCCGGACGGCTTCTCGTGGGAGTATTGTTCCATGGGCTGGGAGTTCGATGAACTGCATGCTGCTGGCTTATTGGTTTGAGCCCACGCAATGCTGCGTCCGTCACACGATTTGGGGAGGACTAACTGGAGCTTTAAATTGCTGCCGTTTTATGCTCAACGCCAAGTTGATTGGCTTACGGCTTAATTTCATTGAAAAAAAAAAAAAAAAAACAACGAACGTCGTACACCACCATTTCTGTCGTATTTTAATTGTATTTTTTCTAAACCATGTTTTTTTTTCGGGATTGTTTTAAAACAAGCAAGAAAAGCCTTTTTTATTTTTGTTAGATGTGAAGAGAGCTATAGGCCCCGTTCACCTCCACCACTCTAAGCAGTGTGGGGCGTCTTCTTTCCTGCAAAATACTCGAACGAGTCAATCACATCAATCTACGACGGGTGCTCGGCAAATGACCAAGCTGAGAATATGTTTAGACCTAAAATAGTATTCTGCGCTGTTGCACTCAACACGATGAAACTTCATGCTCAGTGCAACCACGCAGGCGACTTTTTTTAAAGGTCTAAACATCTATTTCCGGCTTCGTATTCGCCGAACACTCTCCGTGGGCTTTGCGGCCGAGTATATGCTCCAGATGTCTTGACATGGTACTTGCTCAAGTGAGCTAACCCCGCACCCCTCACGCGAAGTATTTAAGGATGTCGTTTTTATTTGTTTTATACAAACTCTTATTAAAAAAATCCTCATTCGATAAGCTCTATTAACTCTCTCATCCTGTAATATACGCTGAATCAAAAACATACAGTGGAAATACTGTAACAAAGACGACGTTTTCCACGCTTACGACTCGGACCGTCGAACCCTTCCAACTCAGAAACAAAATATCCGCAGCCCATAACTCGTCGTCTATCGACGACACAACGCGGAGGCGGCGGTTTGAAAAACAGCCCCGGAGAAGTCCCCCGGGCACGCCGGTGATCCATAAACGACCTCGCGGCCAAGAAAACGCCGGAGCTCGTGCAGCGAAGGCATCGACTGCGTATAAATATATCCACGTCGCGAACAAGATCCGAAGAACACCCAAAAGGCGCCTCTATATTTAGAAGGTCGGGGGGTACATGCGACGGTGTAGCGTTTCAGTGTCTCGATGGAGTCTCCCAGGGAATAGCACGCTGAGAATAACGAGGCGCACAACGGGTTTCCGTCCCGTGGCGGGGCCAAAGGAGCGTAAGCAGGGTCACGGTCTCCGACCTCGTGCTGTCCCTCCGCTCGGTTGCCTCGCATTGATCGCTTACTGGAGGTTTGTCCGGCTGGATGCATGCAGCAACGGCGATCGCGGATCTGCGTCCGAATTGATTGTACTGCCGCAACAAATGGTGCTGTGATGAGAGTGGAACCTGTTAGAGCAATCATAGGTGTTTTTGTTTTGTTCTTCTTTTTCCTTTTAGTTTTATTTTGTGGATGGGGTGCAGCGTTGCACAACCCGCGGGTTCGATCAAGTTGTTATTTCGGGATCTTGAACGTTTCCTGATGCCATTGCGTTGAAATGAAGACGATCCACAGACGGATATTCTTTAGCGTTTCTAGTGATAGGGCTGTATTCGGGATGGGGTCGCAAGGAGAAAGAAAGATAAGTGGAACGAGTAAATCATTTGCGAACCTGGTTAACAAGAAGAAGAGTTTTGACAGACCTCGTTTATTGAAAGATGGAGTCTAATGATAGACTGTGGATACATTGATTTTGATATGTGGTTTTGTTCGCAGACATTATTATTATTATTATCATTTGTTGGTCGCCAGAGAATTTAATGTTAGATGCTTGTAATGTTACATTCGCTTGGAGAAATCAGTTGTCAATCAAATCAACAACCTATATAATTACTACTACTTAATACACCTGCCAAAAATACGTAAACACACAAAAACACGCATTTGCAGATATTCACAGGGACGCTCGCACAGGTTTTCAAACCAGACATCTGCACTATCATTCAGACCGGGTTGCACAAACTTTCACGGATATGTGGGCAAACAGCCAAATTGATTTACAGATAAAATACGGCAGTCACTTACATGAAAATTCAAGAACATTTGCACAAACATTCACGGACATTTACACAAACGTTCACGGACATATATAATGAAATATTCACGGTTGCTTGAGATAAAAACACCCGCAGACATTTGTGCATCAACATTCAGAGATGTTTGAACGAACTGTCACTGGTAGTTAGACAAACATTCCCAGTCACTTACACACAAACACCGATCGACATTTGGATGAACATTCCCAGACGCATAATGAAGCAACGAAGCAATATTGAGCATTTTGGTACACCCGAGACTGGAAGGAAAAGAAAAGAAAAAGGACGGAAACACAACTGACAGAGACAGGTGTCAGTTATCTTTCAGTACTAGTCCTTTTTTCCACAGTCTCGGGTCTACCTAAATGCTCAATTACCGGACGTTTGCACAAACGTTTGTGGATATTTCAAGAAACATTTGCATCCATTTACACACAAATACCAGCAGACGTAAACACACAAACGAATCTTTGGTCGCTGAGCCGTGCCTCTATAGCTGTCTCGCTTTCAGAAGGCCCCTGTAAGGAGGACCCAAATCACGTGACGCTTTAAAGACGCAGGATTAGCTCTGGCCGTTTTTACCTTCGTCTCCCAGTCTGAGGGAAACGCAAATAAATTTAAAGTTCGCAAATATTACGGACCAAAAGTAGCTAGCTACATCCTCCCCCCCCCCCCCCCCCCCCCCCCCCTGCAAATTATATTGACCAGTGTTAGACATGTTTATGCAATATACGAGGAAAACAAAAGCGTTGTTGCCTCGCAGCCACACGTGCCGAGCGAAGCGTTTATGCCTGCAGCTACATCTCGCGGACAGCCAACGAGGCGGGACCTCGTATGATCGAGAGCGCCTTGTCACGCTACTGGCTCGGCCTCAGCGCGCATGCGCAATGCGTATAGCCGCGCCCTCCGTACTCGAGTATACTTGTCAGGTGCTCGCTCACGTAGCCTTTCCCTATATTAAGTAGGCCCCAGAAATACACAAGGCCTGACCGAGAACTAAGAATACTCCGTCAACAGGTTGTGATCAGGCTTGTAAAGAGAGAGAGGGGGATAAGCAGGCAAAATAGTGGTAAATATTTTATGCGCGCATGGCACGACTGTTTTGCGTAACGGACTTGAAACGGAGCAATGTAACTCCGTGTTTTCGTGGGCGTGTGCACAAGTAAGGACGTAGATAACAGACGATCAGCGACGCCTTTGCCAACTTATGCGCCAGTTCTTCTGCTCATCGTAAATGCCTCAAACAAGTGTTTGGCTTTAATACATAATAATATATTATTATAGTGCTCCGAATAGCTTGTAACGTACGTTTTCGTGGCGAAATGTTTCTTTCCGTAACAAGTTTAAGTCTTATTGTTTAGTGGTGCACAAAGAAGCTAATTCGCAGTCAAGTATACGCACATTAGGTTTCGATACAACGGGGTAGAATTCCAGCCCCAACAGTCCTTTAGTAATAATGAACTAAAACCTGTGAACGTTAAATCGTATCGCCATTGAAAAGCGAAATTATACCCACACTCATCATTTCGTCGCAATTCATGGCCTGCCTCAATTGGTTGAACAACAAACCAGGATCTCTATTTGACACTTTGGCTGGAGTACGACACCTGCTCAATAATAGGGAGCTTTAGGGAACCGGTTTTGCACGCCCGATACTGTACGATGGGCCCCCCGGTACCAACTGCGCATACGCTACCGCAGAATACTCGCATTTGCGCTGTTCGTATCGGAGGGCTCATCGTATACCGTATCGGATGTGCAAAGACAGTGCCCTAAAACTCTCTAATTTCTCCAGGTATACGCGCATTTCGAATGAACAATGTTTGCAGTGCTCTCCTATCAGTCATTAACAGTTTCGACACGCGGGATAAAATAACACGATTTATATATATCTGAATTTCCGAGGAAAAAGCCAGAACAAAAACGGATGTTTCCAGACAGTTTCTCTCTGCCCTTGGCGAGCGAACACAAAATCTGCGCGAGCTTCAGCTGCTTGAGCAATGTTCTCGTGTTATCGTTTCCACAGTCAAGTGGGTTTTGCAAGAGCCCGACGAGCTCCATGCGGCCATCATTTACTGGAGCGTTTCCTCCTCGCCCGAATTTGAGAGACCTGCGTCATTGCTTGCTTTATGGATAACCGGCGATGCAGACAATTGGACTCCGATTTCGATTTTGTAACACTCCATTTCACTTCTTTTTTTTTTCTTCCCCAAAACGTCGAATAAACTCAAAATATACTAAGACGTTCTATATTATTTATTCAGATTATTGGCTTTCTTTATTTTTTATTCAATAAACCATCTCAACAGCACAGCTCGCTCATCATTTTCTATTCATTTTGTACCGACATTAAAACCTGCCTTACCCTTCGCCTGTCCCCAGTCAATATTACTGTCACCATTCACTGGACATAAAACGATTGTGACAAGAAAAAGAAACATTCAGAGCAGCCAGACTGCAATTTTCACTATAACGAAAATGAACCAGAAGCACGAAATTTACTTATTTATTTGTCTTATATGTATTTATGCATGTACTCAGCTAATCCGATTATTTCAATCTTCCAGGCTCGTGAACGCTTTTGACAGGCGGAACCAAACGAGCAGGATTACGAGCTCAATATAACTAAACAAACAAATTCCTTTATTACTTTTTTTTTTTTTTTTTACACCGCGGCGATATTGGAATGAGCGTCAGTACATATGAAATTTGTCACGTCCGCTGAAAACCCCGATCCATATTCCATCAAGCGCGCGCCATTCTTTCCAAGCTTCGGGCGAGAAACACCGGTGGCCGGCGCAGGAGGAGGCTCCTATGGCGGGGATTCTCTGCGAGAATGCTTCATCGAGCGCGCGCAGTTCAAGGTCACCGTGGACGAGAAGAGGACACCGTCTGTGCGGCAAAAGTGTGACGTGGACCCCCAGCTCCCTCTCACGTTTTTTTTTTTTTTTTTTTTTTTTTCTTTCGGGCCTTATCTTCATCGTCGAGCGCAGTCTGGGAAGCAAATGCTGCTGCTGGGAGCGCGCGTGAACTGGCGCTTTGGACATGCCGTGTGAGGAGAGCGGCTATTAGCTTTATTTGTATTTAGCTATAGCTGTCTGGTGTTGTATGCGATGCGAGACGACGCGGTTGTGTACCGATAGCACGCTCGCCAATTTCGCGCTTGTTCCTTCGATGGACTGCTAATTTACTTTCTTTTTTTTCCGTCTTTTTCTTTTTTGTGTGATTTGATTTGTGCCGGGCTTGTTCGCATACCCGCGTGTGCCGTGGGAAATGGACACTGATAATCGTCGTCACAGAGCTTCGCTTGACTTCAGGGTTGCCCTGGTCGTGCATGTCGTCGGATTAAGAAAGGTGCCCTGACATTTCGTTCCTTCTTGATTACCCGCAGCTTATTCTGTCACCGCGGTAACATGGCGCCATTTTATAAATCATAAAATTTTAGACCATTTGGGGCTTTCCCTTTAGCGTCAATTCTTGTTGTGTTTCTGCTAGAAGGTGATGAGAGGTCTACGTTCCACGTATATTGCTAGTATGATATTTGTCTCCGGGTATTAAAGGGTCATGATTTTTGTATACTCAGTAAATATTTTGCTTTGAATTCAATCCTTGACGTTTGTAACTTACAGGACACTCATTCGGTTTTCTTTCCTTGCAATGGCAGTCGCAGAAGAAAAAGAAAAAAGTAAAAGAAGCAGTGTTCACATTTTAATTTGAAACCACCAACGGCCACGAGATCTTGCGTCGACCTATGACGCCAGTGTTTAGTCAGTCATGTCATCATACGCTGTGTAAAAAAAAAAAAAAGGAAAAAAAGTTAAGGTGTTGATTTTGTTAGATAGATCCTATTGGACAGAAGATCGAACCGTAGGGGGCGCATTATCGAGCTTGTTGTCGCCATAGCACGGTGTTTACTAACACAGCATAACAAAAAATGGAACCTCGCCTAGCACGGTCTGGGCACAAGCGCTTTGCTCTGGCCAGTGTTTTAATTGGTCGCCTTCGAATCGTCATTTTTAATTTCTCTGATCAAAACCAAACAAAAAAATTATGGTTGTCGTCTCCACAGCTGAAGCGTACCGCTAGAGGTGTGACTGTTCGATCTCCTCCCCGATTGACGTCGCCAAAGCGACTGAACACGAGCGCATCTGCCCGAATGTTCGCCGAGGCATCGATTGTCATGAGTTCAAAGAGGGCACTCCCGCACTGCTTGTGTCCAATCCGTGAGCAGCATTAGACTGTCGTCGCCGAGGTGCGATCCCCGTGACTACGTACAACGCTCCAATACCAACAACTTTGCCAACAACTTTCGCTAAGGAGAGCGTGAAAGAAAGCGTCTGCTTTTCTCCTTGAAATCGCACGGCGACGAAGAAGCAATCGGGTAACTGCGACTGCGTACAACTAACTACACTTGAGTCACATTAGTGCCAGTAAACTTGTGCAACGCCAGAAACATTCCATCCCAATATTGTAGAACTTCCCCTTTAAAGCAGACATCGCGTATATTTTATTTTTAGTCTCGAAGGTCTCCAATTATTCCTGTTATAAATGCACAGCATGTAATACGTCCACCAGACGAGCGTCAACGAGGGGTTTTGTTGATCGTTTTCGCGCTCCGATAACGATACCCGGTAAGGACACGATGCATGCGCAAAGGCTCCGGCGCAGCATCGGGTATGGTTGTTGAGAGAAAGATCTCCTAAAACTCTCCATTAACCTCGTGATGACGTCCAGGTGCTGGAAACTATTTACGTTCCCAAGCTGAACCGTCGAGATAGACTTCACGAGAACCAATAAGTTTCAGAGCGAAACGGTCGCGACACTCAGGATGTTGGAAAAATTAAGCTTTTGCCAAATAGCAGGCATTACCTATAAAATATTTGTTGTCTTAAAGTATACCGGGTTGTTTTTTTTTTTTTTTTTAACCCAAACTGCGAAGCAAATCTGGTGCTTTTCTTTTGGGGATGCGTAGAAGAGAGCGTATACCCATGCGTTAGAAAAGGTAAGCCTGGTCCGGATAACACCTCATGCACTCCGTGCACTTGAAGGATCAAAGCTTAATCAATCACGGGGATGGCTCCCGTACAAGCCATCCCCCTCAACGTATGAGTGTTTTGATTCTTACCGCCTGGCAGTCAAATAGAGATGCGCCTGCTTACATCAATTGGTGACCTAAGAGAAATGCACATAATCTAGGATCGTTTATAAATACACGTATACAGCCAGCGACATTCGGAACAAAAAAGTTACGGTAACTATGAGAGCTTTAGTTGCTTTGCGATTTGTTTCTGATTGAGGGTTTCTATTGGATTATTCTACAGTATAATTGGAATATGATTAATATTATAATGATCGGTGTTGTCCACTGCATTTAGTTCTTCCGTTGCCAGTTCCATATCGTTTAGAAAATATACCACCTTTAACATTAATCCATCTATCAGTTGAAAAATCTGCTGCCGCACATAGGGAGGAGAGGTCGAATCAAAGACGCAATAAAAGCAGCTGTACAATAAGAAACAGTTCCGCTGCGATCTTTCCGTGCTCCGAACTTACGCCACAATACCCCTTCTATAGGCAAGTTCATCTAGAGGCTTCTGCAGAAAACTTCGTCTCGCTCTAGCCGAAGTTTGTGTTAGACAGACGGTTAGGGGAAGAACACGCACACGCACGACGAATAGCTTAGGAACCTGACCCTAAGGCTAGACGCCCTTATTTAGTCGTTGCTTGTTTAGCAGGTTGAAATTTACTTAACACTGGCCGAGTTTACGTTTTTGTTTTGCTCCATTGAACCTGCTTCAGTTTCGTTTTACACTCTAAGAAATTTCAGCACGTCGTCTACTTACCCGCAAAACACTCGAAGAGCCAATTTCTCCGATCTACGAAATCAGCTGAGCGAATGATGAGGCGGAACATCCGTTTAGACCTCAAAATTAAGTCTGCGCTGTGGCATTACGCAATTCATGCTTGACGCTTTGCATTGCGTAATGCCACACCGCAGACTTCATTTTTAGCTCTAAACGGAGCACGCACTTTTTACACTCTCATTACTACAGGCAGGCTATAGGGATCCCGCTTGTTCCACCCCGTCGGCATCACGGATCTTAAAGGACTCTATTTCGATTCGGTCGGGAATAGATTTCAATCAAAGATTCGTGTCGCCGACGATTTTGTATAGCCTAAAATTTACGTATAATCATAAAATACTGGTTGGACACAAAGACCAAAATTATTCATCACTAAACGGAGTAGAATAAAATTCAACAAACAAATAAGAGTTCGAATATATTATCACAAGTAGCGAAACCTACTCACTGAAATGTAAATTTCACGGACCAACACAACTTGAAGCACGTATACCATATATCCACATCCCCTTCGCGGGAGGGAGTTGGACGCAAAAGTAAGGTTTCTAAGATATTTGATGCGCTTACTTTCCCGATAAGCATTTCGGAATTTCAATCTCCGCAATATAAGAAGGGGAGCTCTCCGAAGGACCAGGTTAACAATACAGTGTTTACACCTAAAGATACAACTGAGCATGAACAAGCACGTGAGGCGTTCTCTTCCACCTAAAATAGATAATAATAAAAAAAAAAAACAGACCGTTTTTTTTTGTCTGAATATATTTTTGGCATCTTCATTCGCCGAGCTGTCTCCATAAATTGCGGCCATTGGCTTTCCCAGGTGCGTTGCAGGAAAGTAGACCTGCAATATTTCTTAGATCGTATCCATTGCACGCCGGTTCATGAAACTTTGCACAGATTCCTTTTTGTGTAATTATCTTATACTAGACATATCAGAAGTATATTGGTTCACACCTCTTACGTTTGGCCAATAGCACCGCTGTGAGGACTTTCTATGATACGCAAACCCTACGAAAACAAAACAAAAAAAAAATCTTTTTATGAGTTAGGCATTTCCTGGTCAAAGCAATGATTTTGAAAAATTGTGCTGCCATTTTAGAAAATCGCAGCAGTAGCCCATCTCAATACATGGGCGTTGATCCTAGTTCGTTGGACGTTTTAGTTTTCCTCGGTTTCGCATTCCAGCACGAACCTATAGCAGCTGGCCTGCATTTAAAAATTGGCGCATAAATACCTTTCGAAATTTTCTAGCATGATAAACCTGAGCACGCCTTCGTGAGAAATTTTATCATCTCACGTCTGTTCGATCATTTATTACGGTTATTTTGCGCATGCCTGGCGATCTTTGAACGGAAGGTACGCGTTCAACACGTTGGGCAGCAGGCGCCACCTCTACCCCGGGCCTCATTTTCGTCGGACCTTGCACGGGAGAGGGACGTCGCAACGCCTGCGGTTTCGAAGGCATGTTCTTAGGGCCTGCCAAAGTGGCCACTTACGGGGCAGGTGCCACGGGCGGTTTCGAGAAGACCGTGCGCTCCAATCGAAGTCACGGAGGAGTGCCCTGCCGCCGACGGCGAGCGCGCACCAGAAAGGTCGAGGGTATTTTCGGAACTCCGGCGTCAATCTCGGACCCAAGGCGTTTCCCAACCGCAGCGACTTTCTACCATGATGGATGGTTCGGGGTCGTTCATGTCTGGAATCAAAAACGGGACGAGGTCGAAGAAAAAAGAAAAAAAGTGGCCTGTGTCTTTATTTTAACTACGCTGATGGAGCAGGGAGTAGCGCTATACATACAATTGCACGGTTTCCGTGGTTCTAGATGTCTATACGTTACGCATGTTGTATAGCCTAGTAGATATATTTATCGTAATTTGGGTCACTTACGCGTGATGAGAGGACGCAAGTCTCACGCTCCGATCCTTCTTTTTTTTTTTTTTGGGGTAAGAAGTGAGACGGCCTCGTAATGAGTGATAATAGGCGTTGTGAAACTATGTTTGATGTTTGGTCTGTAAGCGATTTGCACATTCAATCAACGTTCTTTGAAACTGGCGTTATTGTAGGAACCTAAGCTACCGGGGAATATGCATCTCCAACATGCTCCCATATTTTGCAGAGGAGGCGGCGTTCAGGAGTAACGTTTTGACCGCAAAACTTTCGAACTCATTTGATGCGCATATGATGTTATGTTGTGAAATAAAATGTTTGATAAAAAAATTAATCATCCTACTTTTCAAGTTTGCAAACTTTTCACGTTTGATTAACATATTGTGCAACATTTACCCAACATTTGGCGTAAATCGGGTTTTGAATTAAATGAGCCTTCAAGTGTTTAGCAACGCCATTAGATATAGCTGTTTACATTCACACGGTAGATTGGGTTTATGCGTCAAGAATGTTTTAATTCAACAAAGAGGCATTGCAAAAATGAAGCGAGGCATGCTACTATTGATTTTGTATATTAATCAATTTTTCTAATAAATAATTATTCTGCCTTCGCAAACTTACTTCAATTAGTGAATTGAATTGGATTAAGTTTGTACATTTTTCACGAAGTCCTATAAACACTCAACCACAATTAGTTTCTTTCTAAATTCCTTTGTAATATTTAAAAATTCATTCGCCGAGCTTCGTAAAAGCATCGTAAATCAACATTTTATAAAGGAATATATATATTTTTACAATATTCACCTTTCGCTGACAACAAAAGGATTATGCTGATTAAGCTCAAATGTAAGCGCAGCGCAGTTAGAACATATTTGGCCTCACAAAGGAAGCAAACCTATATGATAGCGCCCACTAAAACAAAGAAATATTAGACAACGAAAAACAAGTAGAAACCCCGCGCTTCTGGCCCGGCATGCAGTACCACAATGTTCTCTTTGCCTTTTGTAAATATAGCCTTTCACCTTCTTAACGACACGTATCTATTAGTTTTCGGCTCCTTAAAATTCAGAAGGGGGATGAAACCACGAATGCGTCGACTATTCACCGAAATCTCATGATTGGCTGCAGCAACAGGAATCCGAACGATCTCTCTAGGCAAAGGGGCAATGGGCGGCCGCGGCTGCGGGAGCAGCAACGAGTCAGTCGCCTGGCGGCATTTAGTATCACCGGTCAACGATGCAGCAGGACCAACGACGCCCCAGACAGCGACCGCGGCACTAGTTGTTGCGACAGGACCTCACCGACAAAAGACCTGCTGCAACAAGACGTCACCAACGAGGGTACGTCTGCTACAGGACTTTGCCGGCCAAGGACCTGCAGTTACAGGACTTTATCATCCCAGCATCTGCCGCGGCAGGGTCTCTCCGTCCAAGGCCCTTCCGCGACAGAACCTCACGGTCCAGGGACCTGCCGCGACTGGACCTCACCGTCCAAAAACCTGCCGCGACAGGACCTCACCGTCCAAAGATTTGCCGCGACAGGACCCTCAGCATCCATGGACCTGCCGTGACAGGACCTCACCGTCCAAGGACCTGCTGCGAAAGGACCTAGGACCTGCCGTGACAGGACCTCACCGTCTAAGGACCTGCCGTGGCAGGACCTCACCGTCCAAGGACCTGCCGCGACAGGACCTCACAGTTTAAGAACTTGCCGCGACAGAACCTCACGCTCGAAGGACCTCCCGCGACAGGGCCTCACCGTCCAAGGATCTGCCGCGACAGGACCTGCCGTGACAGGACCTCACCGTCCAAGGACATGCCGTGACAGTACCTCACCGTCCAAAGATTTGCCGCGACAGGACCTTCAGCATCCATGGACCTGCCGTGACAGGACCTTGCCGTCCAAGGACCTGCCGCGATAGGGCCTCACCGTCAAAGGATCTGCCGCGACAGGATCTCACGGTCCAAGGACCTGCCGCGAGATGACCTCATCGTCCAAGAACCTGCCGTGACAGGACCTCACCGTCCAGGGGTCTGCCGCGACAGGGCCTAACCTTCCAAGAGCCAGCCGCGACAAGACCTTACCGACCAATGTCGTGCTCCAACAGGACCTACCCAACCGAGTCGGACTCGCTGCGGATAGTCAGTGGGCACCGAGGCCCCATCTACGTGCATGTGCAGCACACGAGATAGGTGTCCCAAAGCTTTAGGAAAACAAAGATAAATAGGGAGAATTGAATTTAACCATGGCCTACTATTAGCGCCGAAGCCAAAGAAAAATTATACGACGAAAAAGAACTAGGAGAATTTCGGGCTCCCCACCAGACCGCACAGACATGGGTAAGCTTTTGTAAATATCATAAATCAACTTCCACCTTTTTATCGATCTGTATGTATTAGTAAATTTATAATGTAGAGCCAAACAAAGGACATAAAGTAATCAACGCTTTTTTTATGCCGAGCGTCGTGTTTGGAAAATACGTATGTGATTAAACATGCAATATCCCTAGAATGCATATTATTACATAAAAAAGCCCATATCCACACTAAATCTTGACAAGTATGTCTCATCAGAAGGTATCGAATCTTAGAGCATAGTTTTGATGGAACGACTCCCACATTCCTTCTCAATAATGAAATATATATATATATATATATATATATATATATATATATATATATATATATATATATATATATATATATATATATATATATATATATATATATATATATATATACAATTCCTACTTTAAGAAAAACAGAAAACGCACTAATGTGTTTTTGAGATTTATTCGAGTGTAAAAAAGTTCGTATACATATCCAATGAGCGGGGAGCATTGAAACATTTCACAAATGTGTATTTAGGTAGTGCACTTATCGTATTAACATTTTATGAGTGAAGATTCGGGAAACCATATAACTAGCATAAAAAAGTATGTTTTACAGTGCACAGGGAGGAAAACAAGACACTCTCAGATCTGCTGGATCCGCTTTCGTGTATTCATCTCAAAGAATATTTCACGCTTTTGCTTTATGTTGTTTCATCTGTGCGTAGCAGCGTCAGCCAGGGGTTTTTATATTTTTTTTTGTATTGTAAAAAATAAACGTTCTTGTTTTAGGCTTAATTTTTTGGGGGGACACCTAGACTTATTAAGTTTAAGTATGATAAATGCACCGCCAAAATACCCCCCTGTGAAAATTTTCAATGCCCTCCGTTTATGTGTAGTTTTTCACATTTTTTTTACTCCCGAAACGCTCGTGAACATTCTGTAGTACAGGTCTAGCTTTCTATTCCTTGAGAAGTGACGCAATCTCGAAATCGTTTTGCTTTGCGTGTAACCCGATAGCCGTGTTGTCGACAGCCGCATGCATATCGCCCGAAAACAGCTGTAAAAAGGGACACTTCTTTTTTTAACATTTAACCAGCGAAGGTAATCAGAGTAAAAGCGCGCGCGCGCAGCGATACGAGGCGGCGAATTAAGTCTCTGTTCGGAACCGCGCACTGCAGGCTCATTAAGCCGAGGAGACTAGACAAATTAGCGTCAGTCAACTAGAGCCTGAGGACACACTGAGCAGAGCCTCTGCATGCTGCTGCTGCTTCCGACGCTGCATGCGTGCAATAATTATTTTTATAATTACGGACACTTTAATTGGTCCCCGCTATTTGTCTTACCCCAAAGTATTCTCCATAATTTACGCTGCGAGAGCGGCGATCTAGAACCTTGAACTTGGCTCGGCGCACGGAGAGCTTTGTTTGCTCGAGAAATTGTTCCTCGGAAAGTGTCCACAATTAATCTTCATAGTTTTGCATGAAACTCTCTGGGCGAAACATTGTTCTCTCACTGGCGAATCTCTCAAATAAGCGCCCTTGTTCATAAGTATGCAAGTATAAAAAACGCATAGATTATATATATATATATATATATATATATATATATATATATATATATATATATATAAAAGCTGCAATTGGGAATATAGTTTGCAGGGTGTCGTGCATGGGTAAATGCTCTCGCATGTATTTTATTATGAATATGGAATGAAATGCTGCCATGATGAATTTTTCATGGTTTACATATCCGTTGAAACGCAACAGTTGTTTTGTACTGCCGCGGAAAAAGAAAAGAAAAACACCTCTACATTTATTAGTGGTAAAAGTGGGGAAAGTTCGGCAGCATTTGAATAACATATTTAACGTAGATACCTGGTCGAACCACTCAAAGTTGAACAGATGCACCCTTTCCGAAAGCCAACCATCGGGCATTGTCGGTTGCTAAGTTTTAACAGGTGTTTTCTGTGATTGCACCCGAACCTGAATGCAAGCATTTCGGGTTGGGCTCAGAATGTGATCTGAACTCTAAACGAATGGGCGAAAATACATATAAAACAAACTTGGTCGCTTGGTAACGCAATCAACTCAACATATTTTGGTATCCTTTCTACGATTAGAGAAAGTCAGGTATACAAGCTAAACATTTCTATGAGCACGAATCTTGGAACTTGAAAATATTGACTCTCCCTTTCATGCAGGGTGGAGAACGGTGCGGGCACAAGGTGTATTTTCATAATATATGAACTAGCATATTCCGTATGTCGCGCTCCCACTTTTGCATCTGCAACTGACGGGTTCCGGCAATTTCTTCATGTCTGGGATATGTACTAGAAAAATTATTTAAAAAAAAAAAGGCCTGTAAACTAAAAAATAAATAAAAAAAAATAACAAATTTTTGTTGATAGTATGCTTTAAATTTTTGGAATTTGCATAAAATCAATGTAGCTAAGAAAAACATTGCGAAAAACGGCGGCACCGTACCACCCAAATTTAAGTTTGCGACTAATTACTTAATAACATGCCCTATCTTACACAAAAATTTAAATATTGAAAGATGTCATTTTGAGTCCAAATAGGAGCTCCAAAAGGAGGAGATATTATGCCATTTCTTAATTTCTTTTAATCAACTTGGAGTTGGGCGTTAGCCACAATGGTTTTTTTCTATTGTCTTCACAGAACTATTAATAATTGAATTGCGTGTGTTAAATTTTGAAAGCCTCGTTTTCTTGCGTCTTAATTCAATGGCAACACCTCCAGTTTATGCAGAACATATGCGGAGGGCAAGTTCGTCTGCTTCTTGCGCAGGGGGTAGCGGTGACGTCAGAACGTCGAGCCCTGATTGGCTGATCGCGACCCCCCTATCTGAGCGTCGTCTGCTCCTTTGCAACGTCGTCTGCTCGCAACGTCGTCTGCGTCTGTTTGACCTTTCCTGCGACTTGCGGACGTGCAGAGGCCAGATTCACAAAACCATCTTACGCCAAAAGAGTGCGTAAGACAAAACGTGAGAACAAATTTGTATTCACTAAACGAAATTATCGTAAGTTTTGCTCAGGTTACGACGGAATCCTACGACGATCAACTCAGCATGGCCGACAGCGTCGCTCAGTTACTTGGTCGCCACGATGAACGGACGTTTATTTTTGTACGTGCTCTTCTCACGCGTCCCGACTGCAAGCAGCAAGAAAAGAAGTAAAAAGTACTTGAAATAAACCACGACGAACAAGAACGCTGGATCCACAAACACCCGGGAAATGCCCCAACGGCCACGATTCCACCGACCCCGAGTAAGCGAGCTCGGCAGATAGGCCTAGCAGGCACAGCGGTGCTCCGACGGTCTTTGGCCAAGACCGTCTGCCCACGACCGGCTGGCGTGCTGAATGGAATCTGCCCGCGAGACCCTTGTGAACCCTTCAATCTCTTCCTCTTGTTATCTCCTTGTTTTCCGAGGCAGCGGTGACTCTCGCCGGTGAAAAAGCGGTGAATCTCCGACAGACGCAGGAAAGGTAAAGCAGCCATCGCTTTGACTAGCAGACGTAAGCAGACGATGTTAACTGCGCCAACCCGCCGACGCCGTTAAAGAGTGAGGAGTCTCGCCGCACACGAAAGGAGAGAAAAAGTATTTGGGAGGGAACTTGAGGACAATAACACGCTCACTGTCGGTTCTTAGCAAACAAACCTCGGCGCCTCGGGACACCTCGCCAGTGAGTCCTTTGACTTCATCTCCTTAATGCGCGTCTGCTAGTTGTTAAAATCAACGTACCGCTCGATTTAGTTCGTCTGCCCTCTCTGAAAGACGAAGTCGAGCTCGCTCGTAAAGACCTGCACTTCCGAAAGTCGCAGGAAAGGTAAGACAGACGCAGACAACGTTGCGAGCAGACGACGTTGTAAAGGTGCAGACGACGCTCAGATAGGGGGGTTCGCCATCAGCCAATCAGGGCTCGGCGTTCTGACGTCACCGCTACTTCCTTTCTCATGCGCAGAAGACGAAAATGAGCCCACTTGCGAGGCGTATTGAGAGCCACAAAAAGCAATGGGGGCAGCGGTGCCCGGAACTTTCGTAATAGCCAAAGGTTCAACCACCTCATCTCTTTAGTATATAAAAAAAATAGAAAACTACCTTTTGTTGTTGCTGGCTGAAAAATTTTTTTTCATAAATATGAGCTTTTTTGACCAGACCTTCAGGCTCCCGCCTGCGACGCACCCCGGCGTTCACCAACGAGGCGTCGAAGGTGTCAGACGCCGCTGCGAGATCTTCAACGCTCTCCTGAAAACACGCTTTATTCAGTTGAAGTGGACGTTATTCTGACTTCCATGCATCCGTATCTTCTTTACGTTACGCGATGATACTGGCGTCTTGATTTTGCTCTCCTTCTGCCCATTTAAGCAGGCCTGCATCGTCTGCTTCCTGAGTTTGGCAATGCATACTCATTGTAACACCCATAAACGTGTAAAAAGGGTGTAAGAAGGGTGCAAGTTAGGAAAAACACCCTTTTTAGAACCTTTTTACACGATTTCTGAATATCAGTGGGTGTAAAAAGGGTGTGTTGACGTCTTACACCCCTTACACGCCCTTTTTACGCCCCACTTGTAGCGATGGTTTCTGAAATCGTGTAAAAAGGGTGTATGGGCGAATTTTACGCCCTTCATTCACACGGTGTGAGAGGGGCGTAATGTTGATACTGTCGAACACACCCATGATTTCATAACCGTTCATGTTTATTGCTTTAGTGAAACGGTTGCTGATGTACGGCGGTACGAACATCGAGAATGGTTAATCGCCACACGAAGGCGCGTATGATTAGGAAGTGCTAGAGAATAGTTTTTGCAACTCCGATCGAACTCTCCGTCCGACATGAGCCGAAAATTACGTGTCGCGCGTGCATCAGTTTTATCAGTTCATCTTCGATTTAAAAAATCACCTCCGCTCGCAAAAGGTGACCGAAGACGTGTAAATATACAGCCCAGGAAACACACCGTATTGCGCCGATATTGGATCTAATCGAAACGATTGTGCCCACACCATTTTGGTTTAGCCAATACTTAACAAATGGGATGAGTCGCGCCGACGCCATCCTGACCTAACGTACGCGACGCCGTTTTTGGTTAAGTGTTGAGAGTATCCTGCGTGAATCGGCTATGCCGGAGAGGTATTTCTATTTCTTGACCGCCTAAAATACGACGTTAAAAAAACATTAAGCAACACGGAATCTGCTTGCTTTTAGCCCGAGAAGTCTTTCTCGGGCTAAAAGCAAACAAATTCCGTTTTGCTTAATGTTTTTTTTTTTTTTTTTTTTTTGACTGCACTGAAGCTTTCAACAAGCTGTGGCGCCCTTATTTCGGGTAGTACAGCCTCACCTGACTGGACCAATAAGTAAACTTCCAAACACATGGAGAAAAAAAAAAAAAGGCAAAGAAGGAACTCAAACGGATAAACAAGACGACGATCAACGAGTTCTACCGAGACAGCATAAGCCACTCCCCGGCTCCACAGTTTTCGAAAGGGAACCGCCGCCACTCGAACAGCAACCCCAAGGTCCCGCACGCAAGGCGACCCTCCCTGTGCAGCGCAGGAGGCAGCAGAGGGAGATTAGCTGCTTTGTCCACCCCCTTTGACCTCGTCTTCTGATAAGCTTCCACACCTTCTTTCGTGTCTTTGTGTGGCTGTGAGCGACTGCGAAGGCCGCTTCTAGCGAATCAGAGGGGTAGAGCGAAACACGTGACCGCTCTCCGTAGAACAAAAACGCTTGGACGAAAAGTTGTCACGCGACCCTTTCTGACGCGCTGATGGGCTCACCGGAGTCATAGCCTTCGCCGTTTGCCAGGTTATGGTGAGTTGTAGGGACCACGTGAATCCGGTTTCCAAAAAGCGTCCTTCAGTGCTCTCCTGTTTTCCGTGCAAGCAGGTCCTGACGAGTTCCATTTCGTGACCGTGGTTTTTCATCGTGAACGGCGGAATACATCCATGCCAACTTTTTTTATAATGGCCGTTTACTTTGTCGGAGTCTATGGAATTACTGTGCTGTGTTTGTAGAACGCGTTTCGGCAAAGCATCGGTGGACGCGAGACTTCCGTTGAATGTGATCAACCGCCTTCATCCTCGACATTGTGTTCGCGTTGTTTCGTGCTGCGCGAATCAGACTGTGCATCTATCACGACAGAGAGACAGCTGCTCATCGGTGACCGCGAGCCTTCCGTTGGATGTGAGCTACCGCCTTCGACCCCGGCATTGTGTTTGCGAATTGTTCTGTGCTGCTCGAATCGGATTATGCATCTATCACGGATTACATGAGATCGCTCCCTTATATGTAAGTACTCTGCAAGCATGCTTCTGATAGTAGTCCTGCCTCCGTCTCAATAGACCATTTTACTGTTGACAAACATGTACTGCCGCTTGCGTCCCAAGTAACTTCCGGTCGTTCCGTCTTTGTGAACGTAGTTAGCAGAGACATGGCTACGGCCAGATGGCCTGCTTACAATCGTCTAAAGAGAATTTAGTAGAACCTAGTATGATCTTGATCGAAAAATAAAAAGTGAACCAGGCATGTTTCGACTCCTTTGCAGTCATTTTTTCGTGCACTCTTTTGGGTTATCACACCCTACTATATGGGTGTTGGTCATCGCGGCTTTTTTTTTAATATTTTCCTTTCTGGCGGTGGTACACCCAATTTAGAGGGCGTACTGCGCAGTCATAACACCCTAATAAAAAGGTGTACAGTGGAATCACACCCTATTTTAAGGGTGTTCGAAATAACGCCGTCCTTTAGGGGTGTTAGGAAAAACGCCCTTTTCTTAGGGCGTTTTGCTACACCCATAAGGGTGTTAGTTATAGGACAAGCCATTTACACCCATAAGGGTGTTACGATGTTTAGAGTGTGCGCGTCGGCCTCGTCTGTCGTATGTCCAGATATAAAAACAATTCACACAGGATAGCTCTTCACCGATGAAAAATGGTAACGGTGATGTCGCTTCTCTATTGAACTGAAATGTATGTCGATAGAACACGTAGTGCTGTCAAAAGCAGTGTAATGACGGAAAAAGCGTTCCGCTCTTCGCGGCGGACACCCCACACCCCTGAGGTCCCGTACATCTGCAGTATTTTAGATTCCGGAATATAGTGGAGGCAAATATAGCACGGCTAGTATTCTGCACTTACTAGTATTTTTAGAGGAAGCGCGTTCGATAAGAGGTAGAAGTTACACGGGTGCCGTCTTCGTCATCTGAGAGTAAGGCTCAGCGGACATTAGAGCTAATAACCTTCATGGTAAGTGGGCTTATTAAACAAGTCGTTGATTAACTTTTTAACAAAGGGTATCATGGCTCATGTTGCAATTGGAGTATTGACGCCAACTACTATCAGAGGCTTGACCATTTTACCGAGTTTGCGAAAAGAAAAGGTAATAGTTTCTTAGATATTCATCGATAAGTTTTGGCTTGTTTACTCCCGATTTGAGTATTGCGCGCATGAAGATTGTCGCAAGCCTTGCCCACAATGACGCTTAGAAGAGTGACGTAGTAGTTTCCATGACGTCGTCACTTTCTCAGCAGCGCTTCCTAGGTGTGTGCGTGAACGAAGTTCAATACATCTAAGTTGTATCAAAAATTCAAAATGCCTTTAAATTAAATGGGGAAGCAACATCACTGTTATCATTTTGCATCGGTGAAGAGCTTTCCGGTCTTGGTTGTTTTTACATCCGAACATACGATAGACGAAGCCGGGCAATAGAATGAAATTAAAACGCCAATATCTATACGAAAGGTAAAGAGGATACGGATGCCTATATGACAGGATAACGACCACTTCAGCTGAATGAAGAGTGTTTTCAGGAGAGAGTTCATAACCTAGCGGCGGCGTGTCACACCGTTGACGCCTCGTTGGTGAACGCCGGCGTGATTCGCCTACGAGCCAGGCGCCTGGAGGCGTGGTCGTAGATGTTCATCATTAAAAAAACAAAAAAAAACAAAAAAAAACAATTTGTCAGCAATAACAAAAAGTCATTTTTTTATTTTTGTATATCTTTAATAGATTACGGGAATTGAACTTTTGGCTACTTTGAAAGTAGCGGGCACCGATTCCCACATTGTCTTTTCTGTGTCTCAATAAGGCCGTTTCTGAACAAATCGGAGATTTAGTCAATTAATTAAAAGTCAACAAAACGAGGCTTTAAAAATTTAACACACGCCATTCAAGTATTAGTTCTATGTGAACAAAGGAAAAAAAGTATTGTAGTTAACACCCAACTCCAAGTTAACTAAAAAAAACAACAAAAAAACTAAGAAATCGCATAAAGTCTTTGCTTTTTGGAGCTCCTGTTTGGACTCAAAATGGCGTGTTTTAATGTTTCCATCTTAGTGCAAGATAGGGCATGTTATTAAGTAATTAGTCGCCCACCTAAATTTGTGTGGTACGCTACCGTTTTTTCACAACGTTTTTCTTAACAACGTGGGTTTTATGCAAATTCCAGAAATGTAGAGCATGATGTCAAATAAATTAAAAAAAATAATAAAAATTATACTTTTTTTATTGAGTTCAGAGACTTCTTTATCCGAATTAGTTATTTTTTTGTGTACATATCCAAGACATGAAAAAATTGCCACGTCTCCTTCGGCATGAAATGACCCTGACGAAAATCTCTTCTACTGGGACAGAATCTGGAGCAGACGAGGAGATGAAAGCGTGTGGGGACGTCGTATCGCCGAGCTGTGGTCGGAAGGATAGTGGAGAGACGCAAATGCCGTAGGTAGCTGTCCGCAACCATTGTCTCGCTCCAATCAGAGCAAACAAGAGCGTCACCTGCTCCTGGTGCAGGGTCTGGTGTTTGGTGTTCGGCGTTCGAACGCAAGACCCAGCGCGAAGAGAAGACGGTGCTCGTCTTGTTGACTCTGACCGGAGTCAGACAATGGGTAAAGAAAAAGGAAGATTGAAGATTCAGATAAAAAAAAAAAAAAAAAAAAAAAACAGCAAAATGCTGAAAACAACCACAACAACGAGCGTTATTAATTGCGATCACCTGATAATTTTCCTCATTCGAAACCGGTATAGATTTCAGAGAAAGCGTCTGGACGTACGTTGTTAGCTCCACCAAGAAATCCCCAGCATTGGATTTCATTCGTTCATTCGCCGCTAGTTTTCGAGCACCTGTACCTACTTCCACGTGAGATTTCTAAATTGATAGGAAATCTATCAGAGCTACAGTAACTGCAAGTCCAAGGGCCGCAATTGGGCGGATGGGTAACATAATACCGAAGACGTTTATACATATTTTTTTTTTATAGAATTCAGATTTAATGCTTTTTGAAGCTTGATAACTAACTGAGAGTAAGAGATAAAATAAAATTATTTCATTGGTGTGTGACGATTTCGCTTTATTGGTTTAGATGCGGGAAGCTAGGCGCCTGATGAACTTTGGAAATGCGTAAGCTTTTATGTCTGAGTCAGTAAGTTGCAATTTTTCGGATGAGTAACATCTTCGGTGCTTCAGTTAGGACAAATACAGAGGTGGCCTATTTTCATTAATTGTTCACAGAAATGTTGGAATGAGGAAATAAAATACAAAATTTAACTCCATCTCAAAGTATACTCCAAAAAGTACAAATAAAAAAGTTAATTCAGATTAATTTTTAAATACCACGATGGAAGGGTAGAATTAATACTTGATATTTTAGTATGTACACGTCTATGCATTTGTATCTGTTTTATGTTCGCGGTTTTCTGTTATTATAAAAAAAACATATAACACCGAGTTGAGAAGCCATCTCTACTACTCGTTAAAAACTTAAATACACGTAGAAAAGTGCCGTATGTTCCATGACAAACAACCGCAAAATTAAAAGATAAAAAAAAAAACGCATGAAGTGATGAAGTGATGAAGTGGTAGCTTCGCCCTTCATGGTGTAGCATACTAGCGACAACACTGTGTCAGAGGAGAAGTGAATTTCCTAGCTTGAATTATATTCTGGCACTGTGCGGGCTTGCAACATGCTGGCGCACTGAATACTTCACAAAATGCAGTGACTTCTCAATGGAACGGGAATGGCTAAAAAAACTTCTGTTTCGTTCTCAAGCTTTTCATCAGTTCGCCAGAGCAACACAAGTCGAATGGTCTGTGCTCATTACATTGCATATACTAAAAAATGAAAAAAATAATTACAACGAAGATTTAATGGAAGCTATGGGAAGTCAAGTGTTTATTAAATGACCGTACTTTTATTGAACCTTGGCGCGAATGATGCCATTCGACATCGAAAGTTGCCGATCATTCCGAATTCGGTAAGCACGTGATGTATTATACCTATGCTTTGCACCGCGGGCAACCGGCCCATTCGAGACCAGCCGGAACGAGACAAAATCGACTCACGTACACGGAGTCTGAGCTCGTTCCGGTTGCGCCAGCGCGTGCGTCTGCGCTAATTTATTCACAATTACGAAGCTCATTAGCCCTTAAAGAAAGTGCCGCGTCCTTCCGCCTACGTCAATTAACGATTAAATTCTCCGGAGCGCCTCGCTTCGTCATTAAGGACGCGTTAAGATAGCTTCACGCTCCCGGGGAAGCAGCGGTCGCGCTTGCCCCCCTCCCTCCTGTCTGTCCCTTAAGCCGGCACAACAGTGTCTCCCAAATCTCGAGGATCTTTAGGGAATGTGTCTGAGGCGTCTGGAATTCGGGGGAATCCCATCTGGAACGATGCCAGGCTTTCTCTACGTTTCTCTACCGATGAATATATAAATTCATACCAGGAAAGTGAATTAAAAAAGAAAAAGAAAACGCAAAGTCGTTTTTCGTTTGAATCAACCCACGAAAAAACCCGCATTTGAAAATTAAACTATACATTCTACGCAATATACCGTTGGAATCGAACTAGTATTTGAATTATTTAATTAAAGAACAATGATAATAACCTTAAGAAGAGTTCAGGCTTGTGGCGTGGTTTGACAGTGAAGACATAAATGGGCAAGTTCGTAAACTCCACGCTACCGGATGAAGTAATAGCGTGAAGACTTCAAAAATAACTTAACATGTACAAAGAGACCACTGCTGCCGAGGTACTCTAAGTGTCGTTTGGGACTTTTATTTTTTTTAGCTGGGTCGCAAAGGAAAGAGTTGAAGTTAATAAATGAATGATGCTAACACGGGGGAGCTAGGAGGGAACCCCTTAAGGGCCGTTCACACACTTGCACTTGGCTACAACCGACTCAGACAATACCAGTTTTTAAAACCTTGGTGACGGCTTACGACAGACAGCATTGCTGCGCATCCGGTCGCAAGCCATCCTAGGAGGCTTAAAAATCGGTCTTGTCTCAGTCACTCAGAGTCAAACGCAAATGTGGGAACGGGCCTTTTGCTCATCTGCCTTTTTTATTCCATAATATGGACACCTGTCGTTAAACGCATTGCCAGCTCGTACCACATTGCACGAAGGCGCACTATTACCTATTGTTCACATGTACGTAAAATGAAACGAACATTCCTCGTGTCTCTCGTACTACTTGGAAGGATACATGGGCAGCTTTCTTGGGTTACTGAACATTTAGCTGCGTCAGATTACCCTTATTCAGAACATGGGATACGCGTATGTTAATGTCATTTTACAAGTTCTAAGCAATGTTTTGATCGAAAAAAAGTTTTTTTTTTCGTGCTTCGTCAATTACAGAGTTATTTGCGAAGACTGCAGCGATTGGTAAAACTTGTATTCACCTATAAACCATCATGCATGACTTGTTTAAGCCGTAATTGCATAAATTAGGATTTTTTATGTTTAAGAAAATTTACAATCTACACTGCGTGACACTGTTAGCGTCAACGTTCTTTAAAATCGAAAGGCCGTCATCCAAAGTACAAATGCGGTGAAAAGATTTCATTTGGTGTACTAACCCAAGCAGTAAAATTTGGTATCCGTCAGTGTAGTAAAATACCCAAAAAAAGCGTCTGTTTCGTATTTGTACGAACTGTGTTGCGCAGTGCACAAGACCAAAGGTTTCCTAACACGAAGGCCATGCGGAGCAAAAAACAAAATTCTTCAAACCGATAGATCAGATCTCAGACCGCCGTATCCGACAGTCGACATACAACGTCGCATAATTCATGGAAAAATTCAAATCGCCGTGTAAATACCGCAAAAAAAAAAAAGGATCAACTATGCAGGCTTGAGTCTGTGCACAATTTGTGGGCATAACTACAACGGCGTACAAAAATACGACCCCCAACAATGCCTACAAGTTGTTTGTCGCACATTCTCGCGAATGTTTCGGTTAAACGTTCCTTGTAACGTTTGCTTCGACTCCCATAAGGATATGTATAACTCCCGCATACTAAGGATATGCATTTCTATGCAAATGCACTTCACAAGACACGCTCACGGAGGTTCAAAATTAGGAAGGGATTCAACGCCGCAAACCCTGGTTAAAATTAAAACTATTTCCCACCATGACTCACGCAATCAAGACAAAGGAAGAGTTTTTCCGGTAACCGAGTATCGCGCGGGAGCCCACCCTCCTTGCAAGGATCCCTCCCACCAGCACTGAAATAGCGCACACAAAGGGAAACACTCTCAAAAGGGATGTTCATCGTGAGCGTAATTCTTTCTGTCAGGACGAGTTTCGCAGCCTCCAACGGGAATTATTGTTCCTTTCCTTGCTCCCCGAAAATACGTCCCAGGGTTAAATAGAAAAAGCGGCCGGGACGACGAATGCTACACGGGAGGGATGGATAACCTAATTAAATTCCCGATGCAGTGCGAAGCGGAAGACTTGTAGGGTTGATGTCGCTGCGTATCAGAGATGTGATAAATGGACCTCGCTTGGTTAATTTCGCCTGGTGGAAATGTGCTTTACATTTGAGGAGCCATTGTTGTAGATTGCTGTTGCCGACGCATACGCTGCCTTTGTGCACGGGGAACCAGTGTTTGGCAGTATAGGTGGCTCTGAGGACGGCCTCAAGTATTGGATTCCCACGAAGCTGCCCGATTATGTGGAGGGTTGTCTCATGGGGTTTATTCAGCGGGAGAGATGAATATCATTAGAGCGTTTGACTTTCGCCTCAGTTTTTGTTTGTTATTGTTTTCTGGTGGTACCAGTACTTTTGTTTGCGCAATATTTCTTTCTTTATATCTGTGCATTGAAAGAAAGTGCATTGAAAGGAAGTTGAAAGGAAGTTCCTTTCACGTGCATTGCAAGGAAGTTGAAGAATTCGAATCTTGCTAGTGTGCCACTGACAACTTGCAGCTATTGGCAAAATTAGAAATCGTAACTTTTAGCTAAAGATGTATGTACAAAGCAAACAGATAAGGCAAACAACGTGGATGTGTATGGAGCGGCTAAACGTGCTTTGCAGGGCTGAAATACGGTTAAACGTGTTTCGAAAATTTACGATTACTTTCAAGGTTTGTTTTACCCAACGATTCGCATTCTGTGGGAACTATGCGGGGCCTGTTTAGAGCTCTGCGTTTTCACAGTTCAACATAACTGGAGCCGTTCTAGTAAAAGTAGCAACAGCAAGAAATGCGAGAGCAGTTGCATGCAATCTGTTTTTTGTTTCCACTTACGGATACGTATACGGCAGATTCGGCTCGAACAAACGAGCGGATCGAACACACACTTACGTACGAAGTGGGTGTGAGCTGTGCGCAGAGATAGTGAACAGTCCATTGCAGCAAGTGATGGCGCGGCCGTATAACGGAGCCGAAATCAGAACAGGAAGCGACTGCGTTCGGAAAAGGGCGCCGGGGTAGGGATCTTTTCCGGTCACGTTTAAAGCGAAATGGCCATGTTGCCTGACCTGGTGTAGCGTTTCGCGTTTGGCGCTGCATATTTAGAACACTTAGTGGAGTCTTCCATCCTCCTGGAGCGTAATTTAGAAGGCAAGAAAGAATTCACAAGAGCCGAGGCCCTCGTAATCGATCGGTACGAGAAAACGCTCGCTTAGAGATCGCAAGGAAAGATATCTTGGCTTCGTGTTTGTTTTGCAACCTTCTATGTCACAGCGCACCTTACAGATGATGCGTTGACTCTGTTTTGTGTTTAGTTTGGACCGGTAATTATTACAATAAATAATCGATTGTGGCGTTCCACTTGGTACATGACACCGAGCAATGTGAAATGTAGCCCGGGAAAAAAGTCTTAGTTCATGGCCTCTCGTCGGTCTTACTTAGGTTAAGCTACCCTAGAATGGAGTTGGGTACATCAGCATACAATTTCCACTTATTACACAAAGCTCTTCAAACAGGATTGTCAGAATTATGCCGTATGGCAGGCACGTAGCCAGGATTTTGTTTCGGGGGGGGGGGGGGGGGTGGCCCGCCCATGACAAAATGCTGTATGAGGGGGAGGGGGGAGAGGAGGTCCCGGCAAAATGGAAGATTTCGGGGGGGGGGGGGGGCCCGGGCCCCATGGGCCTCCCCCCTGGATACGTGCCTGCCGTATGGTCTCTTAGTCGATTGCTTATGGTAATTTGCATGAATTGCAGTTTACAAAAAGAAAAACAAAAACAGTGTTGTTTTTGTTTTCAGATTTTGGGGTATTCTGTCAAGCTTAACGTGATACGATCCTCTGATCTGTAAATTATACCTCGCAGTTAGTTTTACTTTGGGACATTAGCCAAACAAGAAATTGTTGCCTTTTCCTAAACCTGAGTTGTTTTATAGGTGACACTATTTATTTTGCTGAGACTGGGAGAAACGTTGCATGTTCTAGTCATTCGGCACAAATACAATGTTCATGAATTCAGTTATGTGGAAACGAATAATTTATGTGTTAAGCCCTCACAACGTAAGGCCAGCCCAAGGTTGATTAAACTCGAGATACAACAGGACGATAGGAAAAACTTGTTAACTGAAGCGGGTGTCTGCACCCTTCGGGCGTATAGGGTATCGATCTAAAGCTCTCCGCGTGTAATTTCATATGGCAAACCGCCATTAGTTCGCAATTGGGCATTGCCATTGCATTGAAAATTATGGCTCCAATTGTATATAAGATACCCCACAGGATACAAATACGAACTTTTTAACAATCGTTGGTGTATCCAGTAGCAGAAATTTTAGAACACTACTAACACCACCCTAATAGCTGGTTTGCTCTGTATGTTTATACAGCCTTGATGGGGAGATACGTCACAACGGGTAATCGGTCTCTTAGCCGTAGATGAGAAATTTAGCCAGTGCAGTAACACCGCTAACCTGGGATTTTTAACGTGCATCACGCAGTAGTGATTACACGAACGCGTGCCGGTACCAAACACATCCAGATCGAAACGGGCGGGGGCGGTGGGGAATCGAACCCAGGAGGGTCCCAGCGGAAGCTTTCGCTCCACGCTCCGAGCTGAGACGCGTTAGCCCACACGGCCACTTCCTCCCCCACTCACCACCCTTAGAAATCCGAGCGCACATTTGCCATCAAAGCACTCGGAAGCGACAATCGTTGCTATCACTACGTAGAAAGCTCGGCGAATTGCGAGGCTGAGCATGTGTTTAAATGTATACCAAAGAAATCTGCAGATAGATGGATGGATGGATGGATAGAGAGATACGGCTGAACCCTTTAAATCGGGCGACTACTCGAGCCACCTACCCAAAGCTGCTACACCAAGCACGCCGTTTCACGATGCTCAGTGTCACAGGGCAGACAGTTCTCTTTTTTTTTTTAATCTATACATATTTCCAGCCTTGTTATTCACCGAGCTAACTCCATAGATTCTCCAAGCATGGTTACCCAGAGGAGACGTTCCAAACTTCGCAGTGTACGTTAACCTGCACAAACTAATAAAAATGCCGTATTCTTATCGTTACCAATGGGTTCTAATAGCCGTTGGTTTAATGGATTATAAGCCGAGTAAAATGAAAAAAGATGCAATGACTGCTTAAACTTCACAGTGCAGATTTGACTAAAAAGAAATTTTAAAAAAGCTAAGATTTTTCACTTTTTTGCAGGGCACTCGGAGACTCGACCACGCTTAACTTATGGAATGATCAGGACAAACCAAGATGGAAAACATATGTTTAGTCTTAGATAGGAAGTTTGCAATTTGAGACTGAGCGCATGACGTTTCATAGGCTCACGTCATGAAGGAGTGACGAAGCTAAGAATACATTTAAAACTAAGAAGTACAATGTGCGCCGGACAATGAGTATAACGTTTCATTTGCGCACTGTCTCTTAGAAAGTGTTGGGAAGTACTTTAAGTACATTGTACTTAAAGTACTGCTTCAAGTAGGTTTAGGAAACTTGTAGTTGACTTGAAGTACATTCTCTGATTATGTACTTGTGCTTTACTTAAAGTATTTTTTCTGGTACTTTCCGAGGAAAGTGCAATTTCCGACTTCAAAGTACATTCACCAAATTTGGTTTTGTTAAATTTGTATCATAAAATGATGCTTTGTCAACTCCGAAGAAATACTGGGAGGGATATTCTACTTTCACCAGAAAAGTGAGTAGACGACGCATCGCTCAGTTTGTTCTGGGGGCGGCTTTCCCGTAGCTTTCTGAACTCTCGCTACTCCTCGGTCGGTCAGCGCAAGCGAGGAGGTTTAAAATAGTAGGAGAGCAAAATTAATCATAATGTAGCACCTGAGGTCGTGCTGCGGAAAAATTAAACTTTCAAGTTTAAGAAAAAGACAACTGAGGATAACGTCAGAATGTTTTGAGACATTCTCTTTTGTATTTTCCTTCGACTTGAAAGTTCCTTACTTTTTCGCACCCCAATCCCAAGTGTCACATTATATTTAATTATCACCAGCTCGCTTGCACACTCACTGTTTTTTTTTCATTAAGGACAGGACTTTTTTTTTATGATAGTGAAAGCGGCGCCAAATTCACAAGAGGGACCGCTGAATTTGGCTCCACTCCTGAAAATAACTACTCTATGGCCACTCGACTTTATCAAGTACCCGCCGCTGTTTTCGAAAATAGGTCATGCACCCTTGATTACTTCTGGGCAATGCATGCCAGTTAAAAAATCACTGTATAGGGGAATGAAAGTATCATGAAAGAGTTTGTAAAAATACTTGTTCTTTACTTTGAAAGTACATTGTTTTTATAGTACTTAACTTCAAGTACATTGCACCCAGTGTACTTACTACTTTACTTGAAGCACATTACGTCTAATATACTTTGTACTTTACTTGAAGTACCTTTTAGATGTACTTTACCCAACACTGCCCTTAGCACATCGCGTTTTCCACATCTATAGCCGTATTATGAGTTGCCCCATCCACTGGGATCCTTCTAGTTTTCGCTGTGATTGGTTGTCTCCGTATTCTGCAGGAGAGTGAACTCACATACTTTTTTTTATTTAGAGTGTGGGTTTAGAATCTCAACATTCGCCAATCCCACGCGTTTTCTTGTGTGTAGTTTTGTTTCTTGCAAGTACCTAAAAAGGATTCCTCAAGCAGGTGTGCAAGCATGCTAAAAGAGATATTCCAAACGATCCAAAGCTCAACAAGGCCTTGCCGCGGAGGTATGGTCCTAGTAAACCCGTTTTGCCCGTATTACATACGCGCTTCAATCAGCTCGGGAGCGAAGAGGAGTGCACTGCTCAGTTATCACGCTCGAGCTCATTAGCGAATGTAAAAACAACCGCCGTCCCTCTCGCGAGATAGATACCAAGAGGGCGGCTCGCTACACGCTCCGATGAAAGGGGTCCTCTCTTCTTTTTTTCTTCCGGCCGCGGGTTTTGGAGCCTTCCTGGAGTGCGCCCAAACAAAACCTCGCAGTACTTCCCCCGCGCTTATTCAAAACGACTTGCGCACGGCGGAGAAGAGCGCTCCGAAAACGATCTAGGTCCGCGGAAAACACCAGCGTAATTCTTAGGGCGCCATTCATCTTGCTGCGCCCCCGAGCTTCTTGTAGATTCTGTCTTTGTGATAGGGATAAAATGAATTACCGGAGGTCGAGCTCGAGAAATGAGCCAACGCCGCACAATTCGTCTCAAACAAGCGCGCCTCTCTCCTTCCGACCCCGCGACCCCCCCCCCCCCCCCCCCCCCCCCCCCTTTCCTTCCTCCCCTGTCCCTCCTCTACAGGACAGCCATGAAATATGGGCTCCACGATTAATCTCCCGCTATTGGTATGCGCAAGATTTCCTTCTGTGTACATAATGAATTCCACGCCGGCGGTTTGTGCCACGGGTCCACGCTGCGGCGCGAACTATACCCGGGTCCGACTAAGTCGGGCCCCGCCAAGGCGGGAGACGCGCGGCGTTCGTCCATGCGCACATACAAGCCTGGCATGACGCTTCGACTGCCAAGGTTGGAGCTTCCTCGCTGCCATTAATTGTCCGAGGGATTTCATTAATCAGCTTAAGGAAGCTTCCTCACAAAAGGGGAAGCCTCGATCTTCTCCTCCCCCCTTTCAAACAATGGCTTTCCTAGCTCGTGCGTGAGCGAGAGGAGAACGAACACTCACGGTCGCTCCCTTTGCGCGTATACGACGACGGCGACTTGCGGCGGGCGGTATGCACCCACAGTGTGCGTGGTCCACAAAAGGACGAGTCCCCGCTCTTCTCTTGCCGTTGCCGAGAGGCGCGAGACCCTGTTCCACGGGGCCCACTCTCCCGTTGCGGTTTTTGCGCTTGTCTCTGCTCGGCTTTTGTGAGCGGGCTCTTCTTCACTCTTTCTAAGTTTCCGCCACTTCTTTTGTCGTGGTCGTGCACGCGCTCCCCTTTAAAAGCCCCGCTCCTGAAAGGTAGGTATGAGATGGCCGGCTCCGCTTGTCGGGGGCTGCGGGAGCGGGCGCAAAAGACGGTGCAAGCCGTGTCTTTTTTTTTTTTTTTTGTCTGAGGGGCGTGAGGAATGGCGAAACCGTTACATCACCGTCAGGCGCTTCACCTGAAAACTGGCACAATTGTTGCGGTTTGCCTGGAATAGTTTCGGCAATGAAAGAGGAAAAGAACGATGGAATACTGTTACATAAGGTGGCGTGCGTTCAACTGCATGCTTGTACCTTTCTACATCGGGCGTCCCGCAGGGTTGTTGCTTATCGCCTTTACTTTTCAACGTATTCGTGAACGATATTAGCAAATGTATTAGTCACTCAGAAATATTAGAATTTGCCGATGATGTTACACTTTTTCGAACCATTACGGATGAATATGTCAGCGACAAACTGCAGAGAGATATTAATACACTGGCAAAACGGTGCAAAAATAACAACTTGGTTCTGGACCTGGCTAAAACCAAAAATATGTTTTTGAAGGAAAAACTTTCAAATTACTTTTGAGTACGCTTTAAACAAATGCTTGATTGAGCGCGTTTCAGTTGTACGATATCTGGGCGTTTTCTTACATAGCGAATTGAAATTGTCCGAGCACGTGACGTATTTGAGCAATACATGTTTCCGCACATTGTGCGCAGTCACCAGAATGACTTGGCCGTTTAAGAGTTATTCTTGGTTCTTACATGTAGCGATCGCTCATCCTACCTAAATTAGACTTCTCTAGCGTGTATTAAAACCATCTGGTGGGCTAGTTGGCTATACATCTTGGTTCTTGCTCCTTTGTCTTTGCGCTAATTTTACCAAGAAGTTCTCTAGCGTGGTATTGAATTTGTTGAATAAGACAAGCGAAAATGAAATTGAAAATATACACATGTTTCTTCGATTGCTTTACGATCGTCATCTTAATAGGCGGAATTATTTCATTCTTGAGCCATTGTTGCAACTTTTAAACTTGCAGTACCTCCCAGAAAGTAGGCAGGCACGGTATTTTTCCTTTTTGCACAAATGCCTCCACGGTTTCATTAATTGTTCAAAAATAATCTCTTCTGTTTCCATTGCCGTACCTAAGAAGACTCTTCGTTTCATGATGTATTCGGTTGCTCAGAGTCGAAAAGCATAAGACACCGTGAACGTATCCAGTATGCGTTTAATACGGCGGCTAAGATGAACAAGCCTCAGGTAGATGTACATTTACCAGAAAAGTTAACCGTCCAATTTCTGCTAAAACGCTTCAAATGAATGTTTTTTTTTTGTTTTCTCTTGTTTTTTAGCCAGAATTGTTATGTGGGTAGACGCTGTGTGAACACTTCTTCTTTCAACTTTCGTACAATAGTTTACACCAGGCCGCATGTTTCAGCAATACTGTTATACCGACTACGGTGTGTACAATTTTCGTTTAAACTCGCTACATCTTTTATAACATATTTCGCAAATGCTGCCGTTAATGCTTTTCTTTTCTTTTCTTCGACTACGTTGTGTCCAATATTTTCTTCATTTACAATGACTTGGTATTGTTCCTCCATCAAACGTTTAGCATCAGTGTGATCTGTACCTGGCAACCGGTGCACCCTTCCATAAGCCCAATGGCTTTTTAGGAGCACCAGAAAGGCAGAATATCTGTCTGCAAGTAAAGGGAGGGCTTCTCCCGTAAGAATCACGGCTTGTCAATTGTATGATGGGCAAATAATCGCAAAAAAGAATGCAATTACGTGAGTTGTTTCACGCCTATAATATCTCTAATAATTTCTCCGCATAATTTTGAAATAGTAATTATCTATATTATTATTGTCTCTAAACAAAACGTCTACAATGATTTTATGTACGCAGGTACTTAACATCCACTATTTCTGGTTGTCTACACTGTAAAAAAAAAAAATCTGCTGATCACAAACCAATCATTCGTGATGGCAGATGTTTTTCGCGTTACTCGTTTTCGCACGATGCCGTTCGATTGGTGATTAACTCCATTCGCACAGCATTCCTCTCCAACTCTTTCATGACGGCTGAACTCCGTTCACATGTGTGTAATCGAACTCAATGCTTATGCGAATTAGGTGACGTTTACTTAGAAAGTCACATTGATATCTTTTCAGGAGATATTGAAGGTTTTCTTAAGACGTGACCACAGGGTTCAGGTACAAGAAACTATATAGAGACATCTTTAAGAGTCAACATCGCTGTTGAATTCCTAAGTGACGTAATTTCTTTTTGTGCACACAATTTTACAATATTTTTGTGCTATATATTCTGGATGGACTTTGTAATAAAGTGTTATTTTAGTAAGTAAAAAAAAAGGTTCCTCTGCAGGACCATTTTATATTTAATGTCGGTCTTCACCTTAACCATTATTATCCTATTTGTGATATAAATGTAAAAACCATACCACTGCCAATCGATCTGCACCTTGTAACGCCAGCCTTATCCGAAACCACAAAATGAATTGTTTACGGTTAAACATGTTCCCTCAGTGACGGCGGCTTAATAAGTGGGCATTTTAAACTATGTGCTTGACTTTGCGGTACACGTTTCTGCGAATAACCATGCCGGTTGTATGTACAGTCGGGGACAAAAGTCTCCAGGACGCGCGAGCTGCGGCTGAAACGCATTGCTCTGCCATCTGCCGGCGGGACGCCTGGTTTCAAGATCACACAAAAGTGCATGCGCGTCCTACTGTGCCTGCAAACATGTGTCTTTTCCCACTCTTCTGCGGCGCGACGCCTACTCGGAATCGGCCGCGTGGTACCGCCTCGGAGATAAGCGCTTGTGACTGACGGGCGTCTGTTATACACATTCCGAAACTGGAGATACCGCCTGCAGCATTGCGCTGCATTTCGCCGTGTCAGCGCACCTTGCTTTATAACCAGTTGAGCTTATCGCTCAATTGAGCTGCCGTGACTTCTTGCTTTAGTTGCCATGTCAGTAAGCGCTATCTCCGAGGCGGTGCCACGCGCCCGATTCCGAGTTAGGTGCTACGCCGCAGAAGAGCTGGAAAACATACATGTTTGCAGGCACAGTAGGAGGCGCATGCGCTTTTGAGGGATCTCGACACCAGGCGACCCGCCGGCAGATGGCAGAGCAATGCGTTTCAGTCGCAGCTCGCGCGTCCTGGAGACTTTTGTCCCCGACTGTACGTTATGAAGGCTCATAATTCTAACCAAAGAACCTTGAATTTTATTTTGTTATGTTCGTCTACGTATGATTTTTAAAGCTTCCGTAACATCTAACAAAAGATAAATACGCTGACGAAATTGTGTGCGCGATGAAGTATATGAAACTTTTCAGCACGAACTTGTAATACACCTCGCACGCGACATCTACCCGGCTGCGGAGAGCGCGTGAGTTTATAGGAGACTAACGCTCAGGATGTGGCTTCAACATCGTTCTGAAGCCATTAACAACCTGTTTCCGGCGTGTCACAGAGTTCCATCAAGTACTCGCCGCTACGTTACGAGGCGAGGCACACACGCTTCGCGACTGAATGTGCTCCGACCTTTGCAATGTTTAGCTCTGGTGCCTGAAAAGGGCTAGGTTAACCGAGATTACAGCAAAAAACACCACGTGTCTGTTATATCCCAAAAATGACACAAGTAGAAAAGAATTAAAAAAAAAATGAAGAAGACGCTATTTCGGGAACAGCATAAACCATCACAGATGGTTTATGCTGTTGCCCAAAACGATTCTCATAATGCGGGAAATTAACGCACCGTGCTAAATCTGGTGTGTGTGTGTGTGTGTGTATTTGTTTGTGTGTGTGTGTGTGCGTTTTATGGGGAGAAATAGGGGGGGGGGGGGCAAACCCCGTTAAGCCTCATTTTGGTGGCCGTTTGTCTGTACCTCCTACACCTTTGCAATTAATGTCAAATATATAAATTTGATTTGATTTGATTTGAAAAAGATTGGTAGGGTTGTAACTTATTTTCTTAACCTGCTATTTATTCGAGTAATACTTTAATCATCGGCATATTTCTCAATCAATTAATTGGTGGAACGTGGTTTTCCTATGGAGTCGTCAAGAGCATCATCTTCGTCGCTGTCAACGCAACATCGAGCCTTTATTCATTCAGCGAGAATTCTAAAATCGCGAGGAGCAGAATCAAGCACACGCAAGTTATCAATATAAAGTAATGTAATGCCTATGTGTACTGTCATTTCCATATTATAATTCAGATTCAGAGGAGTGTTAACTGAAGTATAATAAGCTGTAACGATGCCAATCTTGTTTGGAAACCTTTCACACACTGCACCCTGCCGTATCTTGTTTTTTTCGTGAAGATTAGTTTTTTGGCGGCGTATTATCTTATATAGAATTAACTTGTTTAAAAGCTCCCCTATATTCACTCTATAGTATCCTGCTGCATATTTTATGACCTTATTGGCATTGAGCTCCGTTTGCCATGTTTCTGCCACATTTTTCTTTTCACTTTCTTTTCAATGTCTCATATTTTAGTAAAATGGTTATATTTTTTGACAATTAACCCATATGTCCCCTTTTTGTTTTTCAATTACCCACCTAAAACAACTTGGAGCACAACTTTGCCGTTGCACTCCACAAACGTTTTATCATATCTTTATTATTTTTTAATTTATAAAAAATTATAAACTCATCAGACGTTGGGTTTATATTGAGTTTCAATTGACTATATAGCAATACATTAGAAACTCAATTGAAACTCATTGATAATTTTTGTAAGGGAATTAACCGCCACTACTCTTCAAGATCGAATTTGCATTCTGTTAAAGCAAGAAGACGACGACAAAAATAGCTTTCCTTGACACCTTATTCAATTGAACAGTTATGTAATTGGCTCTAAGAAATTAGGGGGCATGGCTTGCTCCATGGGATCGAAATATGTCGTATTCAATGCTTTTCCTGTTCGTGTCAATCTAAGATTGTAGACGTACAATTGCACACGTGTCACTAGAAAAGAACATCGGAAATTAGAAATGCTTAACGGATTCTGAACTCTATTTCACCATAGGCGCGATCACAGTCAAAGCCTTACCAAGCGCAAATTCGTCTGCTTCTTTTGCAGGGGTTGTGGTGACGTAAGAACGCCGAGCTCTGATTGACTCTGATCGAAGGATAGTAGGTACTAGGTAGACCTTAAAGCAAGCTACCTTGAGGTCCACCCACTATCCTTCAATCAGAACCAGTCAGAGCTGGGTGTTCTGACGCCACCACAACCCCTGCCTAAAGAAGCAGACGAACTCGCGCTACGCATTAGGGCGGACCTGACGTTGCACGTGCGCAGTCATGCGCTACAAACTTCGCGCAGAAGTTTCCCGCGATCGTATATAGCTTGGGCTTCGACCTTCGTAAGATGAGACTAGGGAAAGTTAGAAGTTCGACATGGATAGAGCTCGTGAGGGCAAGAGGCAGCTCCATCAACCCGCCGACGAACCACCTGACGTTTATGGAGCACTTCCATTAAAAGCACTATTCCGGGTCCCCGATTGTTTCTTGACATTGCCCAAGTCCCGCTTCCCCCCCCCCCCCCCCTCTCGCTCCGCCAAGAAGCGACCCGCACCGGGCCAATTCAGCAAAGCGAGCCGGTTAAAGACCGAGATAGTGAGGCCCGAGCGCGCGGCAGGAAGAAGAAGACGGAGAATTCGGTGGGCGCAGGAGAGCGCGCGCCCGAAAAGACGAACGGGGCCTAAACGGACCGGCGTTGTTTCGGGGGAGCGGCAGTTGAAAGGATGAGGCTTCCGAGGATAAAAAAGCTGCGTGGACCGCCGCCTGTAGCGAGCAGCGCCGAGCAAGCTCTCCTTGCTCGGAGGCCCGCCGCTATCCAGCCGTTAGCATGATGGAATCCGCGGATCGAAGCGGCGAATCCACTCTCCCGATCCCTCGCCTCGACCCGGGGAGCGAGCGCGCTCCGAAATCGGCCTGCGGGACTCGAGGCTTCCTCGTCGCGATCCGCCGAGAAGGGTCTCTCTCTCGGCCTCGGCTGCTCGCCCATCTATCAAAAAACGCCGCCGTCCACTGCTGCGCCTTTCCTTCTCGGCGCGGGTTCTCCTTCGCGGTCCACTTCCGTGTCCGTCCGCACGTTTCGTTCATTCGGGTCGCCCGAGGGGTGCTCCGGGAGACGGTCGAGCAGGGACCGCGTTCTCGGACGTGCAGCCGGCCGCGGCCGAAAGAACGTTCGGTGTTCGTATACCTGTTGCAGAATTATCGAGACTTTCGTATTTCAATATCTCGAAAACCTGAGACTAAGGAACAAATAGAGTGAACAACGCGCACAGACCTGTGTATCTGTTTTTCGGTTTGTTTTTTGTTTGGTACATAAGTGTCGGGTTTTCAAGCAGCTGAAAGTTCACCCGCTCGCCTGCGTGCACACTGTTATTTCTATCACACTTTTATTGCTCGTTCGCGTGATGCACAGCGACATTCGTGTTATGAAAAAGTTAAATCAGTCGCGTTTACAGGAATGCGATACTATCGGATAGTGTCAGGCTTCGACTAATCACAGATTCAGCCACTCCCTCTTCGTTCCAGTTCTACTTTATTGTAACCGCAGCATGTAAAAAGACCTATAGATTCATATACATCGACGAAGTATAGTCAAAGCTGTGTAACCCTTTACCCATCACGTTGTGGCGCTTCAATGTATAAGGATGGCATAATATCTTCTTTGGACTCTTCTACACAAGTCTTAAATAAACATTACCAAAAAACACCGGCGTTAGCAAAAAAAGAAAAAGAAAGAGAGAGAGCAAAAAAAAAATAAAGAGAACACGAATTTACTGTTTGGGGCGCACGGCGTCGCAGACAACGTGATGCTTAAACTTGTTTTGTTGACGAGAAGAGGGCCGAGGAACGTCCAGTGTCCAGTGAGTGTTTAGTCTAGCTTTAGTGAATGACTTTACCTTCTCCGCGGGTTCGCTCATCTCCACGGCAAGGCCATTTTCTGCCGGAGTCGGGAGGCCCTAAATGGGGACGAACGTGCACCCTTTTAACGGTACACTTATTTTATAGAACCCCGCATCGGAGAAGTTTTGTCCTGTCCATGTCTGCTTTTGGGATCTCCACTTCGGAGGTGGTTTTCCTCCGTGTATAACTTCTCAGACTACGAATGTGTTTTGTATTGTTTATGGCTGCTCTTGTGAGCTTCGTCGGAATGTGTTCTGTTTTGTGTATGCGCTTGTTTTTGGAATGTCCATATTTGCTTCGGGCTCCGAGCCTTTTGATTGGTTCCAAGGAAGCCTTCAGTGATAGGTTGTCAGTATGGGTCCAGAATGCTACCAAACTCAATATAAGCTGTAAGCTGCTCCAAAGGTCCGCAGAGGACTTGGCTCCTGGATTATAGGCCTTTAACATCACGCTGCTTCTGGTGACCAACCTGCACGTCCGATCCCCTTTGGCTGTAGAGACTCCCGCCCGTTAACTTGCAAACTTGGGACCCCCTAAGGCTGTGGAGGAGTTCGGCTCGCCCGCCTTTGTGCGGATCCTTGTTTGTCGAGTTTGGCTGTGGTCGAGGCACCCGCTGGAGTTGTGATCGAGGAGGACGGCAAGGGAAGTTGCCAGAGGTTAGAAGTAGTACCCTTAAAAGTTTAATCTCAAATTATATAATCTGCAAAGTGATGTGAACGAGTAATGTCACTATGTTCGTTAAATAAACAGTTGTTGGTTAATAACAGTATCTTCATCAATGGAGAAACATTCCAATTTTCTCCGCGACAATATACACAGTCGCTGTTTCCGTGTCCCTTGTTCGCTGACTGGAACGGAGGTGAATGACAAGTTAATCGGTATTTCTTATGACTTTTTCATTAATTACAGGCAGAGTGTACGCTAAAGAAAAGGGTTAACACTGTCCAAGCTGCTACGCCTGAACATTTCGCTTCTAAACTGAAAACGGCAAGAAAGGAAGGTATAAAAACAATATTTTGCATATAGTCATGCCGCTCCATCTTGAACGTAGTCCTGCAGAGTGGACATAAATTCAATTGCAGCACTTAAGGCGAATTTGCGCAGCATGACGAGCTTGACGTTTGACCAAGGGATTATCATAGGGCATGCCTGGGGGCAGAGGTGTCGTTCCAAAACGTTGTCTGCAGGCTTGCCGTCTCTATAGGCTGGCCCTGTATATTTGTGTAGTTGGCTCCAGAGAAAGCTAAAGAAAGAGATATAATGTCGGTGGTATGCAGCCAGCCCAACCGTTTGTAAGGCAGACAAGGGTGCACTGTTGGGAATGTTTTTCTTTCCTACAAA
The DNA here is from genome assembly GCA_013358835.2 of Ixodes persulcatus. Lineage (NCBI taxonomy): Eukaryota > Metazoa > Arthropoda > Arachnida > Ixodida > Ixodidae > Ixodes > Ixodes persulcatus. Next base: position 2,050,498 of record JABSTQ010011253.1, read on the forward strand.
AGAAAACGCGATACTATACAAACTTCGATACGGCACCAGTGACCCTCTCCGCACTTGACGCATGTGGATGATAGAGTTTTTATTCTGGATAATCAAGGACACCGAATCCTTTCAAATTGGCACCAGAAAGTTTGGGCTAGCTCTTCGACCCTTGTTTCTGCTCTGTCTGAAAGATTAAAGCAAAACATAGGTATGTCGTTAAGAAAAAAAAAAAAAAAAAAAAAAAAACTCCTTTCTCGATAATATGAATAGTAATGAAACGGAAGAATTGATTCAACCTCGGAGTATTAATAACTGCCAAGATCATAGCTGCATCGCCATCTCCATCTCAGATGCTTCCCGACTCTCAATGGTGCTCGACAGTTACAGAGCCTGACTGATCATGTGAAGCCGTCCTTTATAGCTATATATAGCTTTCAAAAGGAGCGCTTATAAACCGTGTGTTCGTGTGTGTGTGTGTGTGTGCGTGTGCGTGTGCGTGAGCGTGTGTGCATGTGTGTGTGTATGTTGGGGGGGGGGGGGCGATGAACTGACGGGATTGCCCGTCTGTTCATACCACCGTGGCTCACTTTAACTGATGAGAAACTTCACTGCAACACGGATATCTGCGCCCTCCGGTGGGGTAGCGAAGTTACCCTGCCTGCAGCCGATTGGCCCATTCCGCGCATACCTTCCACTTCATTATCGATTTCAGTTTCACGGTAAATAGAGCCTGTAACTTGACGCGCCGATTTAACTCTAATCCTTAAAGCAAGCGAAAGCGAACCGGCTTTATATCTTGCAGTTTTGCCTACGCTACTCAGCTGGCTAACTGGCAAAACTTAAGACGACGGAAAAAAAAAAAAAAATACGGAAGGGGGGCGTTCCGGCATAAGCAATGGCGAAACGCCCTTCGAGCCCTCCGCATGACTACGCACCGCGTTGCTCCGATTGTTGGCTAGGCGAAATATGGCGAAACGTCGAACTTTAAACCACCTCGATTTTAAAGCCTGCCCTCGCGAGGAGTTCGGATGAATCCCGAGAGAGAGAGAGAGAGAGAGAGCAACTGGAAAGGAGGAGGTACGCCTACTCGAGACAGAGTATTATGCAAATCCTGCTTTATGGCTCCATTAACGCTGCCGAGAGACACCACTTAAGGAGGTCGGACGCGGCTCCACGGAACGGCGATTTCTCGGCGATAAAATACTCGCCGCCACGCTGAGAGTGTTTCGGGCTTTCCGGGACACGTGCGTGCGTGCTGAGAGACATTCGTAACTCTCCTCCGGGGAGGACCTCCCAAGCTCGCAGGCTCCTGACGCGCTGCGCATTATGTCAGACCGCTGAGAAAGTTATGCACGATTAAAGCTATGTGACATTACTGAGACTGTAGTACCGCGATATATTTTTTTTCCTGACTTTCAGGAAGTGCGGTGATAATTAAAGAGCTTATTTTGGACTATCTGTTTCCTGTGGTCTGAACTAGTGTTTCAAAGACTCGACTTTTATTATGGTCAAACGTTGACCTCAAATGCAAGCCAATGAGTTATGTTCTTACGCGTAGCCACGTGACTCGCCCGGTATTTTCTCTGTAAATCTTGTTTTCTATTGATTCTTAAAAAAAAAAAAAAAACGAAGTTATATCAGACTGGGTATAAAAAACAAGTTATATATGTATCTTTTTTTTTTTTTTTTCAAACGAACGTTTTGCCGCATAATAGTCCCCTCAGTCCGTGGGTTCGCCCAGAAGCGACGAACTTTATGGTAATACGTCACGCCGACGCATCCCGAACCATTAGGTGACGGCAGTGTCTAAACTTTCCATTTTTTATCCCCCCTCACCCTCTCTGAACTGCCTTCATGCCCCCAAGACGGAGTGAAATCTACTGGCGGGCAGCCCTAAACTATTTTCGTTTCCATCAGTTTTATTTCTTGACGTTTACCCAGACCATATAGACCAACGAGTCGTCCGTCTTGCTCAACAGTTCCCCGTGCGAAGTTATGTGCGAAAACTCGAAGGTTCCCGACCTTCAGCAGAGACCCTCTGTGCAGCAGAGGGTGTACACACTCTCTGCGGCAAGGCCTGAGCCGATACCGCCTAGAAGAAGACAAGGCCTGCGCATGACGTCATCGTTAGTTGATCTCCGACCAGCCCCAAACGGCAAACAGCCAGAATCTCGTCGACCAGAGTCGCCGCAAATTAAGCGGCAGACGCTTCCGTATTCGTGTCGCCGCCTGATAGCGTCTCGCTTGTTGTGAGGTGCTGTAAGACGCGTTGGCGGCGGTACTGACGCAGGATATGCGACTCTATGTAAATCCACTAACTAAATGTTAGAAAAAAATAATTCTGGCAAGGTAGCGCAAGCCGCCACCCGATTCAACAGGTTCAGCCTTATCCATCCAACCATCCATCATCCATCATCCATCCATCCATCCATCCATCCATCCATCCATCCATCCATCCATCCATCCATCCGTCCATCCATCCATCCATCCATCCATTCATCCATCCATCCATCCAGTGATTACGTTTGGTGGGGGAAGAACACAGACCTTGTCTTCTAGCTGGTATTCGGAGAGCAAATCGCCTGCTTCTTGCACAGGGGTTGCGGTGACATCCGAACGACGCCGAGCCCTAATTGGCTTTGCTTGAAAGGATAGTGGGTTGAAAACCTCAATGCTTAATGCCTTAAAGTCTACAGTGACGTGATTGGCATAAGCCGTTTTGAAGCACCTTTCGGAGCAGCCAAAACAGTGTTTTGGAGCAGCAAAAGTGGCTTTTGGAGCCGCCAAAACAGTGTTTTGGACCAGTAAACGTGGCGTTAGGAGCGACCAAAACAGTGTTTCGGAACAGCAAAAGGTGGCTTTTGAAGCAGATATTCTTAGAAAAACAAAAATATTTGTTTTAAGTGCTGGACAAATGAAGGGCATTTTGCTCGCCGTAATAAACAAATTATGGTCAAGTTAGACTACATAGGTGTCTTTCAACATGTTAACTGAAATGCCAATGACATGACACATTTTGCAATGCTTCAGTTAAATGATACATATATATCTACCCACTATAGATAAATAAGAACCAAACTGCACATATTAAATTTATTTGAAAATGACCAGCTTATTAGTAAATATCAAAGCATAAAGTTGACTAGTTATATAATATAATAAATTGAAGCGGTCTCCAACTGATGAAACATGTAACTACTCCAGTGCAATGCGAAACTGTACACAAGAAAAAGGTGCTGTTTGACTAGCGGGTGCTTTTCCTTTTGCTTTTCGGAACTTTATGCAAAGCTGCTGCAAGCCTCGCTTTGACTTCGGCAAGTAATGAATGTTCAATTTCAATGTCTCCAAAGAGACATTGAGACATCCCACAAGTGTACATTGCATTGCCGAGCAATTCCTAAAAACCGCTTGCCATTGTTTTACTGGCTCCCAACGTGCCAGATTTTCGTCAAAAGCAAGCAAACGTAAAGCAAGAGATTGCAAGCGTCCCAGCTGGTTCCTCTGTCGTGCAATCATGTTCGCATGCACGTGAGGGCAACTTCGGCAGCTTGCAGTTGCACGCACTTCGTCGTGCGAGCGGAGACAACGGCTGTTTGATCGAAACCAAAACCATGCCACTCCGCTCCGTCACCAACTGGTTCCCAAAATTGCATGCAAAATGTAACGGTCCAGCATACGACAGAAAACAGTCCAGCGGTGCGTGCTTGAAAGGCCGGCATGCAAGGTACAAGCTAAACACACAGAAAAAAAAGAACCTGGGCGTTTCGATGCAAGACACTGTGAGTCAGGGTCAAAACGTTCTTGGAGCGCTTTGTGCAAGACTGAACTCGAGACAAACAAGCGCGTCGTGCGGGTTCAGCGTGCAGACATTGCCTTTTTCGCTTTAGCTCACTTCTCTTCACCAATTTTCTTTCGCGGCAAACTTTTCATGTACAAGGGTCCCTCTCAAAAGAAAGCCGAGAGAAACCTAGGTAATCACTACTTCGACACAGCACTCTGATTTAAAGAGGGATTTTCGTAGTAGCATTTAATTTAAACAAGAACAGGAATGTTGATGACCTTGCGGCAGTCCTTACGATTCAGTTTAGAAAGCGCCATATCTGCAGCGACGTGGGGATGGCAACACCCGAAGTCATGCAACCACGGTGACTGGTAGGCAGGGACCAAATATGTTTTTCTCACGGCCGTTGCTTTCAGGAGCGAGTGCTTCAGCTCACAAAGTAACTCCCGCCGCGCAAAAATGTGGTTTCATTTCACAAGACGACGGCATGGCTGGTACCCGGCACGCTAGCGTCTGAGCGTCCGCACATGCTTACGTCTATCGTTACAAAAATAAAAAAAGATGCTAGACGACACCCCCGAGATGACGAGAGTGTGAAACGAGAGACGGCGGGAAAGACCATGCAAGACCAAAGCCGTATATGTAGAGAGTTTGGCCATTCGTTGGGAAGTATAGGAGACAAATGAGGAGGCGCCATTGGCCGAACGCGGGCTGGGCGTGTTCCAGGGCGTCTTCAGAAATTCGAATATGACCAACCAGAAACCGGAAATAATACCCTGGCGGTGGTCGCGAGAAACAAACCTGATAACTGCATTGGAGTAACTCTCGATGACTGAAAATATCGTACACGTGATGTTTCAATCACGCTCATCCAAAATGATGGTGGAAGAGTGCGACTAGCGGAACGATCGACATGATCCGTACGCCAAGCGCCGAGGGCCGGGAATCTGCCGTCCGAGCGGTCACACTCTGTCCGAGCAAAACAGAGTTGAGCGGCGCATTCGTTTCTTACATCTTTCTGCATGATCATGATCAAAACAACACGTGCACCCTATTTTCAACCACGAAGAGTTACTACACTTCACTCTTACGTGCTTATTAAAACCATTTACGAACATAGACCTTTGATCAGAACTGTTTCTCGCTACCACCGCTAGGGGATTCTTTTTGGCTTCTGGTTGGTCAAGCGAGCATGCCAAGCCCTCTTTCCGAGCCTGGTGCACGCCCTGGCTCTGCCCGCGCCTCCCATTGACCAAACTCTCTACATAAACGGCTATGTGCAAGACCAGATGGACGATTGATGCAAGGTAGTTTGTGTCGGGCGGCTGCTTGCGCCACCTAGCTCACGGTACTCAGCTTAGTTTCGGTTTTGAAAAACGAGCAAAATTGGTCCTTTGGCTTGGCGCAGATTACCCATATTTCGGCAAAATGTAGCAGGATGTATCAGGGTTAGCCCCTTCGCGCAGTTTGGCGCAATTGGCGCAGCAATCACATCACTGAGTCTACCCACTGTTTTTTTTTCAATCAGCCAATAAGAGCTTGGCGTTCTGACGTCATCGCAACCCCTGTGCAAGAAGCAGACGAAGTTGCGTCCCGCAATGTCTGAGCTCGCCCTGTCGGCTGCTGCTTCGGTCACGGTGTAGCCGCCGACAAACGCGGATCGCGAGCAGGTGCTGAAACGCCGGTTGGGGGAAAACGGATGGCCGGCGTCCCCCGCGATACTCCATTAGTCGTCCTCCTGAGGGCTCCTCGGAGAAACGGCAGAACTACTCCCGGGTAGAGGAGGCGAAGAAGAGAGACAAAGCGCGAAGGAGGGGGGGTGCACATCCTCCGCTACCAAAGGGGAGCATCGGAAAACAGGGCTGCAGCCGTCCTACTGCACCACCCGGGGCCGGACCGGCGGCGACCGCTCTCGGGAGCACCCTGATTGATTGCCGAGAGCGCTGGCCTGCGTCGTTCCTCCCGCGCGGCGCCTCGCCTTCTTGGGTCGCGAGACTCGGCTCTCCCTCGGCGGCCGCTTCTTCTTTCGGTCTCGCGACGAGAAAACCTCTCCCGCGTTGACGCTTAACGGGGAACGGGCGGTTCACGGCGTCACTTTGGGTCCTCGCCTCTGAGCAAAATGTGTCTCGTCCGACGACGACCAGGAGACGGTAATGGAAGCCGAAGTCGAGGGGATCGATCCGTATACCGGTTTCGTTCAGGTATAGAGAGCGCCGATCCGTTCCCTCTGTCCTTTTCCTTTTCGCGCGAGCGGAATTTTTCCGCGGCGAGCACGCGGTGTGTCTCTCTATGCACCAACTCGACCCTCTGACGTCACGCCACCACGTGGCGCTGCTGTCGGCATTGCGCACGCGCAGAAGCTTCGCCTCGCGCAAATTGGTTTCTGCCGACGCAGATCGAGTAGCAGCGAAAGTCTATCGTCGCAGTGCCCGTCGACTCTGTCCCTTTGCTTTGCCGGCCATTTAAGAATCACACGCAGCGGAAGCGCCGTGATCCTGGGCTGTCTTCTGTGCATGATCGGTTAAGCCGGTGATAGCGAAAAAACGACGAGCTCCGCTTGCTGTCCCCATCGCTTCGTATATCCTCGGGCTGCCGCTCGGACATGCTGAGAAACGGAGCAGAAGTCGTCGCTGTTCTATTTCTAGCGACTACTTAATTTCATTTGTTTTGTTTCCAGTGCCACACAAAACAGCTATACGCCTTTTTAGTGGTGAACTACTTTCCATGTATATTATAGGTGCGCGGCAACGCGCGTCTCACTAGTATGGCTTTTCTACCACTGGGTCAGTGGTTCTCAGCTGTTGATGTTTTGCGGACCACTTGGGGATCGGCGGAGATGATGGAGGATCCCGTTCGTGGAGAGGGGAAGGGAAAAGTATAGCTTACTAAACGGATATAACTAAGGGCTGGTGTGAAGTATACTATGCTCATAGACGTACACACGAAAAGACTCACCCAAAAATCCTAAATCCTAACTTTTTTTTTTTTTGGTCTGAAAAAAAAAAATAATATGCATTGTTGTGTTTGACTGATGAGGCTGGGCCTCGCGGACCCCTATAGAATGCCGTCGCGGACCCTATACGGTACGCGGACCCCCACTTGAGAACCACCCCACTAGGCGAACAATCGATCGCGTGTTACAGTGATCGTAACGAATACTCGTCGCTCCAGGTAACGTAATGTTTCGGAGCCGCTAATGACTGATGAACACGAACTGATCTGTCAATAAAAGGTACTCTTTCTGGCGTTTTGGAGCGTTTTCTGTTTTGGTCGTGTCTCCGAGCGACTTCGGGCGAATGTTGCCCTAATTCACCGTACTATTACTGACTCGCGTAAGGGCCGATTAGCACGAACCAAAACGAGTGATCTTGCACTAGTCAGTTCCCACCGTTCTCACCAAAGTGTCGCACATGAGATCAGTGTGTAGGTTCTTTCCACGAAGTCGCCTGAGATTCGTAACAAATACCCCACAGCGATGTACGTTTTTTTTTTTGTTCTCTAGGAAACCCAGTGTTTGTTAAAAGCTGAGTATGAACACATTCACCCGAAGCACATGATATATCCTTACACACGCGCCAAATTTCAACCGCCATTGCTGAGCTTCTCTTGCTTTAGCGAGACACCGAGCCACTGAAACGGCCATTGACGAGCCTCCAGAAAGGCCAATACTGGAAAGGACACAGTAGAATCTAAGATGGCCATGACCCTTGCTACGGTAATGATGAAGTGATGCAGACGGAATGGGAGGAAACAAAAACTGAAGGTCGATTATAGCGGCACCCTTGCACATCGCTGCAAAGCGTCCATAAACACGAATAAGTAACTTTGCTATACCGATAAGTAGAAGTTGAACACGTTGGTTGCAATTAGGCGTTGCTGTCGGTAAAAACTCTATAGGACGGACAAAAGGACAAATCCTCGATAAAGCATGAAAGATGTGCCGTTTCGCATGTCCCGGTGTTTACAGTTTCATGAGAGTTTATATCGTTAAATTTCGTGTTTTCAAAGCCAGGTGTACCCACGTTTCACATCATTCACGCAGGCTTCAACGACGTAAAGAAAGGTTAGCCGCAGAATCGTGGTTTTCGCTTCTTTAGAAACACAGTCGCAGCTTGATTTCCACGGCGATCGATAGTAAACACGTGATAGTGGGGCACTTAGTATGCGGGCAGCACCGTGCGTGCCAATTTCCAAAGAGCCTTTTATCCCGGCCGCTCTTTTAACCGCTGAAGCACAATTCGACTCTTTAAATTCTGGCTATCGTTTCCTCCCATCGCACGGATGTACCAGATTTCGGCGTGCCGGGCTGATATAAGAGTGCCCCAGAGGAATCACAAGGTACTTGGTTGGAGCACCGTAACGAAGACTCAGAGGTGGAGAGAAAGAAAAGCGTCGCGGGTCATTATCGTGCCCGTTTCAAGCAATCGCTTCTGCATTCGCCGACACAATCTACGTAGTTAAGTAGCAATTAGCGATTGCAGGGGTCGATTTTTACCGGAGAAGCGTTACTCTGCACCCGTTTTGGCAGTCCTGTTTTACAAGTTCCTTTTATAGATTCTTCAGCTGCTTAAACACTCCGAGGAAAATAAGAATAAATAAATAAAAATAAGAGGCTTGGCACCCGGAATTTTGGCATAATATCTCATCTATACTGAAAAATGTATATATTACACAATAGCTATTCTTGTAATTTGGGGGTTTAGGATCAATAGTGTTCCAGAACAAGCGACATATACATTTATGCAGCTAAATGTGCAGGTATGCACAGACAGTTGACATGAGTACCTAAATACCCAAAAGACAAAAAAAAAAGAAGAAAGAAGAAAAGTAAACAATTTCTAGAACATGATTTTGTCTGCTTAGCTGATGTCACGAACACTTCGCTTCATAAAGTTTAGTCAACATTGTGAAAGTGCTTTCTCTACTTGCACGTGGAGGGGAAACTAGATTTATTTGGTCGGAATTTAATTTAGGGGAATTCGTGCAAATCGTAACTCGTCGTAGACTTTCTTTCTCTTTTTTTACTAGATTAGGGATTGACGAAACCCCCAGAGTCAGGAAAGTGTTCAGCTATAACCGTTTAAAAGATGGCGGTATAGGCATACGTCGCATGCGAAGAACTAGAAGCCTGACGGCAATAACTATATATAACTATACTGTATGCAAATTCTCTTTCAACACTCGCTCAATAGGGGGAATTAACTGGGTATTAACTGGCGGAAAGTAAATACACCAACACATCCCATGTGACCCGATTAAGTCCGATTCCGGCCGACCCTACTGTGATCCGATGTGGCCAATCAAGAAGCGGCAAAAGGGCATCCTCACGGCGCTCATCGCCTTTGTGCGTTTGCCGTAGCCGATCAAACCAATCAAACAAAATGAACGCGCCGCGACCCTTCCCTTTTTGCTGTGAGTGATTGGTTGATAGCAAACCCAGAAAGACAAGGAGCGACGTGACGATGCCCCTTTGGGCGTTCTTGCTCGGTTGCTTCTATCTCAGGTCACTTGGCTGTTTGCAGGCACGCAAATAAACCCTATATCTATCTATTATCGGATAGTGGGCTGCTGCCGGACTTAATGTAAAACAAAGTATAGCTATGCAATCATAAATATAGCTATGCAATCATAAAAACTATTTTTACTTAACAATACGAAAGAAATAATATATGCTGCTTGGGTTGTCGAGACCCAAAAACTGATGACATTTTTTTGAAACTCCTTGGTTCGCTGCGGCTCGAAGAACCTCCTCGCTCTCGGCAGATTCATGCGAGTCACGCGATGGCGCTTCAGGAGCACAATGAATGTCGAACCCTCTCCGATGAAACCAAAGTGGACTACGCGGCCACACCCGCGGCGTCGTCTCTGAGACCCGGCCCGACTGCGTATCGACCGTCGCGCAGCGGCGGGTGACAATTTTGGAGCCCGTCCAAAACAGCGAGTGGAGGAAGCGGCCGACTGAGGAGCATTAATTAGCCTCCCAGTCGAAGGGAGGAACCCCAGGACGCGCGAGTCCAAAGACGAATTTCCTCCCAGTCCTTTCTCTGGCTCGCCGACATTGATTCTGCGAGCCGCTGGTTCGCCCGAACCCCGCCTCAGACTGATAAGCCTCTTCCGCTTCTTTTAACATTGAATGTGTTAGAGGAGAGGTTCCGAGTTAAAATACCGACGCAGAAAAGCTACACGAAGACACTACGTGTGCGTGACGTAATCACCGGGTTGTTGGCCACGTGACCACCGTTTACTAGATATGGTCGGTGATATCTCGCCCGCCAAATTTAGCGGGTTTCATTTGCTCAGTACATAGGTAACTTAACTAATCTCTGTAATAGTGTAACCACCGAGGGCTGCCACTCGGGTAGTCCGGTAGTCCTTCACTCCCATTGGCTGGCGTGAACGACCCTGTGACCGTATACCTACAACCGATGGTGTTCTCTCCGGAAGCAGGGATATGAGCCTGGGCACATAAAACGATTATAATCGCTTTATGCTTCCAAACCACAATTTTATTATTGTTACATATTCTTGAACGGCATTTCAGCACAACCGCACCACGCTCTCAATCCTGAAGTTTGCAATAGTGCCTTGGTGATACCTGGCAAAGTTGTCATACCTAAAAACTTTTTTTTTTTTTTTTGGGGGGGGGGGGGGAGGGGGGGGGAGGGGGGATACCTGACAATTCTGCCAGGTATCACCAAGGTACTACAGCAAACTTTAGGATTGGGAGCACGGTGCGGATGTGCTAAAATGCCGTTCAAGAATATGTCACGATGATGAAATTGTGGTTTAGAAAGGGACTAGTGTATTGAAAGCTAAACAAAAAGGAAGACGAGGATAGACATGTACAGGCTTTCAATCACGTCTGTCCTCGTCCCTAGTTTCGCTTTCATTGTATTAATTTCTACATCAACACGCTCGTCCAACCCTCTAAATAGGGACATCGCTATAATTATCTAAGATAATTAACGGCGTATATACTGTGCTGCTACAAGTTTACTCGTATCGTTTATGTATTTCTCGTAGAGATGCAAATTACACTTTCGCACTTTCCGCTTGCTCTTACAATATTTCGACAATATTATCTCGCAGGGTTCAGTAGCATTAATTTTCCACCGCAAATCTTAAACGATGAACTTTGGAAGCGCCTTCTTATATTTTGTAACCCTATTGTAAGAAAGCCCCTGAATTCTTGCAGCACAAGGCGTGCAAGAATATCCCTCGCCAATTATTTACGATCTACTACCAGCCATCGAGTATACTGAACATTAAGGATTGAGCGTATGGTGTGCATTTGAAACCTACATACAAACCAAGACTGCCACTGAAAGTTTAAGAAAGGATCTATCAAAACCTGTTTTTCTCTCTCTGATGAGTACGGATGGTGTCGCTATGCCTGTAAAGATTTTATATTTACAATCGTAGGGACGCTCACCACTAAGGTTGTCATTTACAGTAGTACATGTCAATGGGGAAACGATTCGAATTGAAGCTTGATTTCACCGAACGAACGTGAGAGAGGCTCACTAAAGAGGCCTACAGCGCCCTCCATAGTTCCACAATGCAGCAGTGCTCAAAGGAACCAAGAAAAGAGTCATCTCCGATACACGCAGCCCATTTTCCCCCGACAAATATTCTCCCTTCAACTCTGCCGCCACTGTTGTTTCCCTTTCCAGACGTAACTTGGAGTTTGGGATACCCTCCTGAAGCCAATGAAAATAAAGACGAGCGAGAGGTTCGATACCCGTAAACGAACACAATGTAGTGACTCGAAAAAAAAAAAAAATAAGAGAGTGAGAGATGACGCCACGGGGCTTGCCAGCTTACACCATCAATACGCATCACTCCGGACTGGAATCAAACTGGAGCCAGAGAGAGTCAGGACGCAAGCCCGGAAAAAGATATTTGGAGCTGTTGCGGGGAAGGGGGAGGCGGCATCGTTGGGGTTACCCGAAAGAACGGCGACTTGTGCGGCAGGGGCGGGGGGGGGGGGGGGGGGGGGGGGGAGGAAGCCGGAGGGGAGGACGGAAAGTCTGGTGTTTTGCTGATGGTGTCATTGCAACTCCCACCCCCTCTCTCTTTTTTTTTTTCCCAAAATGACGACTTTTATTGTTGATTTCCTACCGCTTTGCGTCTTTTTTTTAAGTTTGTATTTTTGATCGAGAGCGCACAGGAAACGGGGAGGAAGGTTTACTGACGAAATGGAATTGCAACCCGCACTCTTATGGAAGTGTAAGCGCCCAACAGCGAGCCCGTAACAAGCGTTTTTTCAAACAAACACAGTGAGTGGATAAGTGGGGATTTATACTTATTTCGGCGATGTTCGGTGTGTTCCTTTGCCGATGTCCTTGTTTTCATGCTTTCTTTCTGTCCCTCTCTTTCCCTCGTCGTTTTAGAGTGGGAGGGGACGAGTTGTGGAGGAAGAAGCGGATGGCATCGGCGCTTGGCAACCCTGTAGAGGGCGGGGATGCCGGCAAAATCGGATTTAAAACGTGGGAAAGATGGAGAGGCAACAAGAACGCTTTCTACGGGCATGTGTGGTTCCCCCATCCTGCGAGCGCTGCCTGACATCGCTCGTCGTCAGCGTGCTGACGAGGCGGGAGGAAGCGGGGCGTGGAGGGGAAGTGCGCTACGAACGTCGCTTGCGTTTGTGGCGTTTGAGCGACCTTTTGCACGGGTACTGGAGGCTCAGAGGGAAAACTGCTGGGTTGCAGACGTCGCGTGCGGTTGAAAATTTCAGGAACGACCGATGCGAAAAAACTAAATACGCTTTTGCTCTTCTTAAATTACGCACGGCCATAAAATAGAGTATTTGGGGTGGTTACGGACGCGGTGCTCTCCTATGGAGTGCGTAATGTTTTTGTTGTGTTTAGAAGAAACGGTGCTGCTCCTCCTTGCACTTTTCTATATTCCCCGGATCTGACTGACTTGCCCCCTTTTGAAGGAACGGCTGCAATGTTGCGAGTTTTTGTGTTTTCCTTCTAAACACTTACCTGTACCACTACTAGAGTGCGTGTATAGTTCGTACGTTTAAACAAAAAATGAAGCGCGGGTGCTATTAAAAAGACGGCGTAGGTCGAAGATATCCATAGGCCACTGATCAGCACGAGAATACCTAACACGAAGAAATATCCAAGAGGGTGAGCCGGTTTCGCTTAAATATCCTAAATAAATTTGCAATATCTGAGAGAGGAGCTTCAGAATAACTATAGGCAACAATGATTTAATGATCATGATTAAATCTGACGCCCATAGATATATGTAACATTCAACAATTGTTTACGCTTTCGCACATTCAGATTAGTAAAGCACCTCCTTGCATACTTTAGGGACATTACAGTAATTAAGAGCTCTTAAAATAAGTATTTAATACAATTATTGGTAAGCATAATTATTAAGGCTGTACAAAAAAAAAAAAACTTTCACCTGCGGTTTTTTTTTTTTTTTTTTTTCAAATATATACATATTGCAGATTTAGTCAAAGCAGCAGATTTCGTTCCTGCTCGGCCAGATTATTCGAGTATTCAATGATGTCGTAGATATTGTTCTAATCTTGTCTATATCTCAAATGACACATAGAGAGGCCGACATCGCATTGCTCCAGGCAACATCATCAATGACGGGAGAGGTAGAATAAAAAGAAATACACAACCGGAGGTGAAAGACCTTCAGGCCACCGTGCTTCAGGTTTACAATTCAATTACCTGCCCCAATAAGCTTATTTGCGAACAAACCAAGAGGCTGAGATCTCATGCCTCTGTTCAAACAACGGTAAGTTGTTACGAGTAAAATATGAACTCAATGCGAACCAAACCAAGCCACACGGGAATCGACTCTGATTGAAACGCAAGAGAGAGAGAGAGAGAGAGAGAGAGAGAGAGAGAAAAGGAATTCAGAAGCGCCGGTAGCCGGGACATTAATTGGCAACACGATAGTATTCAGAAGAACAGTGCCTGTTCCAAAAGTGTGGCTGCTGCAATTCTCAGATAATGTTATCTCGTACACCTTCCGTTTCCATCGCTCGCACGCTCTGCCGCTCGCTGTGTGTCGTGGAGGCGGAAATCAATATGGATACTCTAGGAGCACGAACGCCAACCAGGGGGCGCTGGGTACCGTACTCGAAAAAGCCAAAGGTATACATCGTTCGTCGAATATAGTAAAGAATGTCCGGGCGTCTATTTTCCCTCACTGTACTCATACATAAAAAAATACTGCATTTACTGAGAAGCCCTGAAAATGACGAGGCTAAAGTATGTATATATATATAAAAGTAAAATTTGATATGTGACATTGAGCATGACGTATGCATGTCACACGTCATGTTCGGTTTCACATCGCAGACATTTTAAAAGGCACATTATATAATTCCTTTTGATATTTATTTATACGGCCATTCGACCTTTCTATGAGTACTTCTTTTTCTTATAAAAAAAATTAATACAGATACATGACGAAATTATGATGATAGGATCTAATACACTGGTGTAGATATTTTGAAGATGTAATTTGAATGTATGCTTCACTCAAATGGTCGGTTAATTGGTCATGGCATAAAAAATACAGAAACATTAGACGTAGACGGCAATTTAGAAATGTCAATGTTATGCCTCAGAAGCACCTGTCTACACCTCAGATTTGACGGTACTTCGAATTTGCTTTCAGCGTTTATATCGTTTTTTAGTTTTGCAGCGTATTCCTGAATTTAGTATGTAATAAAGCCGAACAAAAATGACATTCATGAAGATCAATGGTTGTACATGACAAAATAGCGAATTAATGTTTTCGAATTTGAGTAAGGTCTACTACAAAATACACCTTATGTTATATATTATTTTACACTATCAGTATGATGGAAGCAGAACACTTAATGACAACGAAAATTGTATACGCATTTGTTTTACTGGGTCAACCTGCACTTTGATTGCTTGTTGTTTACGTCCGTGCCAATCGAATGCCCTATGACTTGCCAAAGTATATTGGCTGGCGTTTCAAAAGCATTGCCAAACTTCTTACTCGGGCATAGGCAAATGCTACCCAACTTTAGTAAGCCATGCTCTTGACTGAGTTGTTTCAGCAGCCCGTGGCAGAAAAACGCTTTCCCAGGCAATAAATAAACCTTCGGAACTATATACCCCGCGAGCTCGCTTACAGTGTAAACAAGGCTGTAGGACTGTTACTGCAACAGCAAGCTTAACATGGCTGACAGCCTCATGTCAAGTAACGGTTTTTTGTGCTTTTACTGACCGCTTATATAGAAACGAAGGGCGAGCGAGTTACGGGCATGTATACCTACCACTCCGTAGCCAATGAGGTTACGTCATTAAGACCAGAACACCGAAGATAAACGAATCACAAAGCAGGAAGAGCAAACATAATCGTACACACCCTGCGTTTTTTGTTTTTTTGATTTTTTTACTGTCAGGCACTATAGGCAATCACACAAAGGTTTCGCTTGCGCCACATTAATAAGCAAGCATTGCGTATCGTGGAGGCTCCGCCGAATTATGTTCCTCGAGGCTGGAATGAGATGCCAAAAAATCTGCCCAAGGCGATTTTTTTTTTAAATCTTTGATAGAAAGCGATTTTTGGGAAGATTAAATGACAAGATTGCGTCCCTGCAGCTGGAAAAAAAGGCACTATTTGTCTGACTCAGTTGGATAGCACAGCCTCCCGTAGAAACTTTCTGAAGATCACACATACGATGGATTACGATAAACAAACATATGGGCTGAAACTGTCGCATCTTATTACAACCTCTAGCTATATAAAATGGGGCGGAGTCGGGGGCCTCAAAGGCCACATGGCTTATTGATCCAGCGCAAAAAACACGTTTTTATTGTTTAACACTTCGAAGTTATAGCCACTGAGAGCTTAAAAAACTAGGGTGTGAGGAAGTTCGATGCGATCGCTGGATTAGCCGATAAAAATATCGAAGAACAAATCATGGAGGCAAGATACGTGAACTGATTCAGCCACGCTTTGCATTTCTTCAGCTATCAGTAATTATGGTATAGACTTGTATTGCATATTCAGGCGAGTAAAACGGCTTAGAAGAAAGCTAAAGCAAAAATACTGGAAGATAATCCACAATGGTCGCGATGGAAGCAAAAACAAGAGTACAACTATATTGGCACGTTGTCTTCGTTGAACCAAGACGACTGCTTCGTTATGTTCCCTCAGATTTACACGGGGATATATTGGAGGTTGCATCAATTATGAAAATGTGTTCGTACCTGTGAACGTGTATCATCCCTTGAAAGAAGACTCGTGGATACAAGACAATGCGAATGAGAAAACAAAGTTTCTAGTATGTACCAACAAGAAAAATAAGTTGTGTATTAAAGCACGGCGAAAAGCACCCACGTTTCAAGGAACAGCGCAAACTCGAAAACAACTATTATACTTACTCTCGAAACACTTTTCATATGTTTAACCACCACGAGCTCACTTGCACAATTATATTCTGAAGCTGTAGCATGTGGTGTTACCGAACGTATGTGGCAGAGCACATTGATCGATCCAAAAACATCGATGAAACTCTCAAAAGTGACTTTCGCATTGCGTGAAGCCCCAATGATAAAAAAAGAAAGTTAATTCCATGCTGAATCAATGACTGCAACACACACAAAAAGTAAGAGTGATGGGATGACGTTTGAAATATTCAAAATTAGCATTTTGTTGGTTTCATTTTATACCGTTTGCCATATAGGGGAAATATACCGAAATGGAAAAAGAAATCGTGCTACTCACCGATGAATTATAGGTCCTGTGTTTTCTTACGGAGTTTACGTTTCCTCTACCAAATGTCTGAACTCTGAAGCCTTGAAATTCTCGCAAGACTTACCTAAACTAAGACTTTAAGTGTTCGCCATATTTGTATTTACAGATTTTCCCGCTCATAATAATCCAAGCGCCAGCTTTTTTTAATGCCAGTGTCCCTGAATCGAATTCAGGTGTACACCAATTTATTCCAAATGTCAATGAATATAATACAATTTGTCAACAATTTAATCCAAAGGCCATTTATTTTAATTCAAGAGTCACTCAATTTAATCCGTTCTTATCTGTGAATTAACTATGACTACCAACACATACATATGTTACAACCGTTTTAGAGTTCTAAGTTGCTTGCAAGTCATGAATGACCTTTCATTGTATATGCTAGTTGCGTGTCTGGTTCTCTCGTGAATATTGAGGGATTTCTGAGAGCATAATACGTAAACTCCAGACTGAAGGATGGGGTTGTTTTATCGGTTTTAGAACAGTAACGAAACATTTCAAGAGGCTTTACTGTGAAACCGTGTTTGAAAAATTTGTACTTCGATTAAGGTATCTGCATTCAATGACAAGAACATTTTAGTTGCATGTCAAGATGCTGATTTTCGATTCCGTGTATTCCACACTCGAATATGTGAGTTCATGCTCTCGGTTTTAAGGGTAGGCACAATGTACTGGAAAAGATTGCGTTCATAGGCAGCGCAATCAACACGTTGAATTTTCTGCATTGCGTCGGCGTTTGAGCATCTGCCATCGGTGTTCTTTAAGATGCTATAGCTTCAGGCCAGGCAAGTACGGCTGCGCTACGCCCACTGAGGTAAGATTTCACGCCGGACTTTAAGTTGGAAAACATATCTTCAATCGTGTTGAAGAACGGACTGTATTGCAGTAAGTATTTCAAAGAGTGCCCCTGGGACAAGGCTGCGTCTGCGTCTCGTCGGTGTGCGGGAGCATTATAAAATATAATGGCCGCATCCGTGCCAGGAGCGGTTGCCATGAAGAAGAGTCTCAAAGAAGACGTTCGACTCCGATGTTCTGGAGGATCTGGCAGCCATGGTGGATGAACACCCACCCCACACGCTGAAGCAACTCAAACAATAGCTTGAAGCAACTGGACCAGGTATCAAATTCAGCATATCTAAAATTGACAGACTTTTGGATGGACACGGTTACACAACAAAGCAAAAACAGCTTGATTTGCTTAGTTAATAAAAAAAAAGCTTTATTTGTTTTTCCTTCGTAATACGATTTTCTCGCAATAGGATATTACGTGTTTTTTGTTTTGGTTTGACGTTGTGACTTTCTTCCACAGGTCGTAGTGTAACTGACGAACGAACTAGAAAGAAAACTCGAGGCTCTAATTTGCAAGCACCGCTTTTTGTGCGTGTTCAGCTTGCTATAAATCTTTCTTGCTCGATGATGATATGATTTAAATACAAAACAAGTGCACGTAGAAAACACGAAATAACCGACAAACGTTGAATAAAATGAGATTTTGTAATTATTTTTCTGGGAAAGGTTTGATTTAAATCATCAGTGTAAAACTGATGCGGTTTAAATCCTGATTCAAATCCTCTTGATTTTTACGTTCCACCCTTTTGCAAAGTGCAATAACAGCTATACAGCCGTGAGCAAAAAACAAAACAAAAAAAAATTATTTTCTATTATCGGCATTGCACGCGATGCACTCGCCTGAATCAAAACATTCCACATTTTCACTGGCATGGAAAACCAAGGAGTGTCT
This sequence comes from Ixodes persulcatus, assembly GCA_013358835.2. NCBI lineage: Eukaryota > Metazoa > Arthropoda > Arachnida > Ixodida > Ixodidae > Ixodes > Ixodes persulcatus. The sequence continues at coordinate 2,068,779 of JABSTQ010011253.1, forward strand.
TCCTCGGAGAGCGACTATGTTTATCACTGGCTGGTCTGGCGTAACACCCCTAAGCAGTTGAGGACCTCGTATATTTCGGCTGACGTACCGTTTCGGTGTCAACAGGGCGGGACAAACCCGAAGACGATTAATCCTGGCACCATTTCAAGGTCCACGCAATGGCACCTTCTTGCGGGCAGGCTTTGAACTCGTGTATACGAATAAACTCGCAGAAAGTGAAACGCCCAGACATTTGTCATTGGCCTCCTCGGCTGTTCATGCTAATGGCGTGGGTCTCGAGTCAAGACACCAGTTGGGGTGATACATGGAGAATGAAAGAACGATGGAAGAACTTAACGCTTGTCTTTAGCCGATGTTGTGGTTAAAGTTGAAATGAACGCCCACTATATAGTCGCTGGCAAAACAGCAGGGAGGAGATTCAGTTGTCACCCTACCAGAGCGAGCTTACCACCTTCGATAGCGCTTCTGTGTCTGGTGAGCCGCGAGCGTGTACGCGCAGCCGAGCACGACGGAAGGCGAGGAGCACGTGCTTGGGAGGCCGGGCGTCGGAAATACACATCCCTGCCGTTCTCATCTTCTCAGTGACTACTATAACGTGTACTGCACAAGGTTTTACGGGGCAAGGGTTTTGCAATCAACTGTAAAGGACGCCCCCAAAATACGTATGGGCGAGGGGAATGGACGGGTGGATAGCCATTTTCTTGTTAAAAGAATCCTAATGGTCCTTAGTTTAGTGTAACGAGGAGTTCTTCTCTTTCTATAGGTGTATCTTTGGAAAATAGATATCTAACACTTCGCTTTCTTTTTACATTGATAAAACAAAAACAAAAAAACGTAGTGGTTTAGGGAGTCCTAGAATTAGATCGAGATTTCTAGAGAAAAACACATCAGGATCCTATGCGTATAATTATGCAGATGTACGCCGCGTCAATCGAAGACGTTGTTTACCCCGCGTTATTCTTACATTTTCAGTTGCGCAGAAATATATAACAAACCGTCGCCTTTAGAAGGATGCAAAAGCAACTAGAAGACATATCGTTCGATATGCCTGCTTCCATAACTCGAGAGATTTCTGGGGCTATAAACAGAAAACGGTACATCGGAACTCGAATTCCACGAAACACACCCAAATAAAGCCCCTGATGCACTTGTATCATGGTACCGGTCCCCAAAAAAGTGCCCTCCCTAACCAGATATACACCTTCGTGTTCCACGTGGTGCTCCAACACACACAAAACCACACAAGAGCTTCCGTTAGTTCCCCCGTGCCCATAAATATTCCCGGGGCGTTCCCAAAGAGCGGCACCCTACCCGACGCTAACCAACCACACACGGGTGGCCACCATTTCCGCGCGCTGCCTTTGATGCCGTCGCCTGATTCCGAGTAGACAAACTTTGACCGTGAATAAAAAAAAAAAAAAAAACGGCGTTCTTTGCGATGCGCCCAGTGTGTAAACAGAGAGCGTTTTCTTCCGCGAATCCGCACACCCGGCGGCAGATACCGAGCAGATACTTCTTGGGGCGCGTTCGTCTCCAGCTGCTGCTGGGGAGAAAACTGCTTATCGGGGACGCGCGAGGAGCCAGTGTTCCATTCATGCTGCCCTGGGACTCGTTATTAGAGAGCCATCAAGATACGTGGACGTCGTGTCCCATCGCTGCGCACCTCCTCGCCTTCCTCCGTTCTGCGAGACGCCAAGGGGCCCCCGCAGCAGAGTGACACACCGGCTGCATCGATCATTAGCCCGGGCGCATCATCAGTCAGCCGAAAAGGGGCCGCCATGTATGTATGGCCCCCGGCGGCCGAGGCACCAGTGGCACCGCTCTTTCTCTCTCTCTCTCTCTCTCTCTCTCTTCGAACCTAGCCCCGGGGTTTGGGCTCCGCTGCGTGGGCTCCGAGGCCCCCGCGGTCCGAAACTTCCTGCTGGCGAAAGGTGCCCTCTCCCTCTTCCCCACGGCTCGCATGAAGAAGACAAAAAAACATTGTATTACACTATCCGCGTATTATGGACGGATTCCGCCCAATTTCTTGGAGAAACATCGATTCGGCGTAATGTTCTTTTGCTTTTTTTTTTTCCTCTGCGCAGCGGTAATTTATGGTGCAGCGAGAGACCGCCTGGCCGTGGCGAGCCTCGCAGCTTGCAGCAAGCGCGCGCGGCCGCACAAAGGAGATCTCTCGCCGCTCGAAACTCCCAGGTCTCGCTCCGCTTCCATAATTCTTTCGTGTTAAGTGGAGAGGAGAAGATAAATCGAAAGGAAATATAATTAAAAGGAGAGATTAAAAAGGGGCAATGGGACGGAGCTAGGGAAGTTCTCCGGTAAATCGCGTGCGTTTAAGGACGGTTGGATGCGTTTACTGCAGCACTGATTTTGAGTACATTGTTCTGTGTGCGATTTTTAGTATTATTAGCTATATCCTCTGCCAGCTTAAGAAACATGGGCGTGGAAAGTACTGAGAATCGTATTGTCACTGCTCAGCAAATTCGATTACTTAATAACGTCGATGGACGACACCAAGTTAGAACATGAAACATGATAAGCCAAACCCTACGCTTCTCATGCTGTCAGTGATTATAGAAGGAGTAGCGAAGCGTCATTATTTTTATACCAATTATAAGACCGATATTTCGTTTAATCAATTTTAGATCTTGACGATGAACATGTCACGTTGACCTGACCGGTACAAGCACTTTTCAAGGGCAACAACATACAAACAAGATAATTAAATTCGTTGAAACTTAACACGACAGTGCTTGAAGACCTTTACCCGGCATCATCCTTGCATTTGCCGTTGCGCAGAAATATGTAAGACATAAGCACCTTAAGAAGGATGCAAAATCAACTGGAACACATGTCGCTCGATATGCCTGCTTCCTTAATTTGAGTGTTTTTTGAGGCTATAAAGGCAACATCGGAGCTTTAATTCCACAAAACACGCCTAAACAAAGCCCTTGACGCATTTCTGACAAATATTGGTACCATAGCAGAAAAAGAAAACAAAAATTGTACGAGTGGTGCGAATTGTATTTTTCGTATTTTTAATGTAATACGTTTAGTGCCATTTAAAAGAAAAATATTATTGGTGACGTATATGGGTATAAACAAATTCGCGGAGATCACGATTATGTTAGTACATAATAGAGCCGAGTCAAATAGTTTCTTAATTACACTTTTAAATAATATAGCTTTTTTCTCATTGCCTTTTGTTAAGTCATAATGGCATAGTATTGAGCCTGGTGAGGTGAACGACCTCTAGGGTTAACACCTCAAAAATAGAAAAATATACAGAAAAGTGTGCTCAGTTACACTGTTTCTTTCGACTGGAATCCCACCTCGTCTTGATGAGCATGACACGTGCGACCCAAAACAATAGGAAAAACTCGTGCACCATTCATCGATTGCTCCGCGGAGTCCTTCGGGGTCGACACGATTTTGTTTTTCTTTTCGCAAGTTTCTTTTCGTTGCTTTTGGCAGCCAGAGTTGCAGAACTTGCGCGTATATACATTGAACCCGAGTCAAAAGAGAGCCCGTGTTCCTAAGAAACCTCGGGGAGAAGGAGAGGGAATCGCGGAGAGCTTTTCGTGGCTCGAGACAAATCGATCATTTGGCTGCGAGCGCGGAGAGGTGTCTTCTTTGTATTTCTTCTCTTCTCTGCGGTGTGTGTGCAGAAAGGCTCGCGAAAAAAGAATGAATAGCGGCGCTCTCTTCCGCAACCATGTACCATCTCTTTCTTCGGTCCCGTGGGTGCACGTGTGGTGCGAGAGCGTTAACAGGGCAGTTCACTGTCACACGTGGCTGGGGCAATTGAACCCAATGAGTGTGGGCCGCTATGTGTGAGTAACGCTCTGCGCAGTTTCGACAAACCAGGTTGGTTGAGCTGCTTTCTTCACGCTCGAGACCTCGAAGAGAAAAAAAAAAAAAAAAAAAATGTGGATAATGTTTGACCTTTTAACCTTCTAGCAACACCTGCTACAAAGAGTGCCTTTGAGGCTGATAAATCAACTACAGCGTGACTCTATAGAGTCACGCGGACGCGGAACCGACAGGTACGACCCGAATTTTGCGTTGACCCGCGTTGAGACAGACTCGGTGTGTCATAAAAGTGACTGCCACATAGAGAAACATATTTTTGAACTTTTAAAAATGATCGCTTATTGTCATTGTGAGTATAAATGCTTGGAAAGTTGAGGGAAAATGTATGAATAGGAAATTAAACTGAATCTTCTCGTGACTATTCGCTGCGAGGATTTGGGTATCGCTGCCTGGTGGAATGTTTCGGTAACCCAGGGTGAGGACACTTCAACTTCCTCGTCTGCTGCAAGCACATGCAGTGCCAAGCTTCTATGCAATTTTAAAAATAAATCATAACCGCATGGGTAGCCCGTGCACAACCCAAAGTGAGGAAAACGAAAGCGGACAGCGAACCTCTCACCATGAATAGTTCGTCCTAACCCTACGTGGAATGTTGCAATAAAAACCAGAAGCACGAGCTGATAGTTTTAGCAAACGTGCATGCTCCATCCGCCACGCAAGCGTTTGTAATCAATGAGCGTTCAAAAGCGAGGAGCTTGATCTTGCAGCTTTCGCTGATTTGATGTTTATGCGATACGAAATCGATAATTTGTTAAGTGGAGCGTTGCCGACGCTGAGCAATGTGAGAAGCACGTGGGATGTTTCGCTGCGGAGTCGAGTTGTCAAAGAAACGCTCGCAGCTGTTCGCTCTAGTGTCGCAATGAAATAAACTTATTCAAAGGTAATATCATTGATGGAAAACTATGTGGAAACATGATATGACCGGATATTATAAACATTCGGAAACATTCGTAGACACTATCTCGATGCCTTCTTGATTTTGGAGACAGAGACTCGTGCACTTAAAACGTAACTTTTTCGGATCAACTGCACGTGTACACTGCCGTTTTATGACGAGAAATATATTCAGTGTACACGACACGAAGCATAGCCCGTAATCCTTTCAGTCGGACAGCGATTTTGTTTTTGGTAGAAACGGTTGTACGCCTATTTGCTCGATCGTGCCGTCATACAATTCAGCGTGTCCAGAATGTTAAATTCGACCCAGAACATTTCACAGGCCACGGGGTGCCGAAACCACGACAGAAATCACCAGCAGTAGCGAACGCGGCCCCACGTGAAAGAACACGTGGAAAGCTCTCCGTACGCGAAACGCCAAGCCTCGAGTCGCGAGGGAAGTGGGCGGAGCGGGGAACCAACAAAACACGACCCGCGTGCCCTGCGCCTGGATGCTCGTAAATTTCGGGCCGGCCGTTAAAAGTGCCAGAGGACGGGCCCCAATTGGGCCGACCGGGATCGTTCCAGACCTCCGCCACGCGAACCGGAGACGGCCGCCGGTCGTTCAGTTTTATGGGCCCGTCGAGAGGAGGCCACCGGAGCACGGGGAACACCGGCAGCGCGGACAGCTTTGCCGCTGACAGGATTACGACTCCGACCGGCCAACCCAGCTGCCGGCACGGCCGGTCGCGAGGGGTGGAGACGGCGGATATTTACGACATCGGCGATCCGCGCCAAAGGCCCGACGAGCCCAGGACCGCCTCCGGAGGCCGAACTGATCGGCGAGCACCTGCGCGCGCCTGTGTCGGCGGCGCGACCGCGTGCTCGGCGGCGTGTTTACGGCGCGCGCGGTTCGGCGTGACAGCGCAGGTGTCAGCGCGACCTCGTGCACGGTACTCACTCTGTCCGACGTGCACTTTGCGCATCCACGGGTAGATCTGCGGCGGCGTGGTCGGGTAGGCCGGCTTCTGCTGCGCTGACTGTCCCGACGGCGGCGTGGTTTGCGACGGCGCGGCCCGACTTGCCGCCTGCTGCTGGGGCTGCGGGCTGGGCTGGCCGCCCGCTGCCCCGGCAGCGCCCTGTGCAGGCTGCCCGGGGGACGGCGACGACCCGCGGGTCTCCGGGCTCGACGGCGACTGGGTGCTGGAGGCGCTCAGGTCCTGCGGGGACGCGGCCGTCGACTCCGGCGCGGCATACTTGCAGCTCGACACGGCCGTGGCAGACGGCGTGGGCGTGCGCGGACTCGGGTGTCCCCCCGGCAGTCGCTGGGCGCAACCGGCGAACGGGTGCTCGGCGCCGTTCTGCAGGTGCGCGGCGGGCTGGCTGTAGGGGCCCCCGTAGGGCTGCACGGGCGACGCCGGGCCGCTGTAGCAGCCGGCCGCCGCGTACGGCTGCACCTGCGGCGTGTAATAGTCCGAGTCCTGGCCGCGCTGTTGCTGGCCGTAGCAGGAGGCGAGCGAGTTGACGAACTGGTACGAACTCATGGGTCCCCCGGAGCGGTCCCGCGGCGACGCAGATCACGGGCCGTCCAGAGGTGGCGCCATGGGCGCAGACAGTTGTCGCGGCGGCGCACGAGAGAAAAAAAAAAGCAACACACCAAGCTGGCAGGAGCACACGATGCCGACCCAACTCCACCCAACGAAGCCTCGGGGCACGACTGTGCCCGGCCCGCGCGGGGCTTGCCTGTTATACGAAGGGGGGCCGAAGAGGGGCAGCCCTGGCCACAGCGCCCTCTGCACCTTCCCAGCGCCACTGCGGCCCGACTACTGAGCTCCGCTGCTGCCGAGCGCTGCCGCCGCCGCTGCGCTGAGGGGGAGAGCTCTGGAGCGCCGCTTGTCGCTCACTGCTACGTCGCTGCCGCGAGCTCCATGATCGATTCCTTTCTGGGCGAATGAGACGCCAAGAACATTTCCCTCGTAGCCCTGAGACCGCATTATAATTTCTTCCAGCTTCAATTAATATCTGCCAGCGCCAAGATTCCCCTCGCCCCCCTTCGGAACCCCCTCGCACTCCTCCCTAGAGGGCTCCTGCCGTCGAGAATAGCGAGCGTGGCGCTCGCAGCGCCGGCGCCCCCTCGCCCGCGGTGGCTGGGCCCTCTGGCGTGCTCTCCGCCGCAGCCTGCGCTGGCGCGATGGCCGACTGCGTGCGTCCGAGCCCCGAGCGACGCACGCACGGAGCTCCCCTCTCTGCATTTCGCCCCTCTCCACCTGAAAGGATATTCCACTCTCGTCCCCAGCCGTCTAGGCCACCCCTACTTTCGTGACGTCCCCGGTCACGTGGGGACCTCGCTCCTCCCCGTTGTTTCTGGGCATGCGCAATCGTGGCGTCCTTCGTGCGGCCCGCGCGCCTCGGATTATTTCGTGCGCGAACGCCGAGCGCAGATGAGATCGAATTGTGGCGCAACGTCGACTGGTGACACTTCCGGAGGTGGTGTCCCCGAGCCTCACATTGGCACCGAGTCTAAATAGCAGTCTGAATTAAAAAGAAAATAATAATAATAGTTAAGTAAAGAAGCGAGCAGATGAGGATCGCTCATCAGTGGATGCGGCCAAATCGTCAAAAAAGTTCTTATTCCTCGATAAAATGTTTTCTTTTTGGGGGGGAATTCACTTGACCGACCGGATTGACTTTCGTAGGATAGAGACCCCGAGGTAGGCAATCCTTCGTTTACTCCTGGCACCTCGCCTAACATTTCAACAACGCTCCTACTGCCTGCCACTAACCCATCGCCTGCAACCTCTCGCAACACCACCTTTCATAAATTTTAAAATCCACGTTTGCGATTTAATAAAGGTCAGCGTCCTTTGCGCCTGTCTGCCTGACCGTCATTCACTGCGCTTCTCATTTGGGCGGCTTATGACGGCAAATAAAGCCGCCATATAACATAGGGCATTTTCGTTGCTTCCGGTTTTTACCGCACTTTCCACATAAATATCGCAAAATTGTTTTCCAAGAACGAGAATAATGACAACAAAAGGCTGATTACTACACACTGACCCTCTTCAGATATGCTCTACTCAAACATAATCTGCGAGTCAGCCTACCGAGCACGCACTTCCGCGACTCCGGAGAGAGGGCCAGGCGCGACGCCACGCCGTCCCGCACGCCGACATAGAGAGGCCGCGGTTCAAAAGAGGGCGCCAAAACTCGACGCCGCGCCTCGAGCCGCCGGCCATAAATCTCGCGGCCGGGTTCGCCGTCCTCTTCGGCGGCACCGCCGGAGCAATACCGGTCCGCCGATCAACTCACCGGGCTCGCCCGATGAGCTAAAACCACCCGCTCGACCCGATGAATTCTTGCTGAACCCTGCCGGAACACGATTCAGGTAAATTAGCGCCACTCGGCAGCGTTTCCGGCCTCCTTTTGTGCCCCGCTCCGCGCGCCCGGCGGAGGCGGCCATTACGCCCGTGAAAGCTTGTGTAAACAAATATGGCGGCGCCTATGCTTCGTCGCCGGCTCGGCTCATCCGAGTTCGGCTCGTTCGTCTCGCCTTAATTGTTTCCATTCTCGTTCCACTATGTGAGTGTCGTTGGCGGAGTTTTAGGTTTATGAGGTGTATAAAGTAGGCGCGACGATTTTTTAGATTTTTTATTGAGATGGTCCTTGAGATGGTGGTTTTTGGTCGTTTGCTCCTTGCCGCCGAGAGCTAATTTCGCCTTATTCTCAAGAGTGAGGATATCGGTTATAAACAAGCCTTAACTTCTCTATTCTCTCTTTTTTGCTCGTTCTACTATTTTCGATAGTACGTTTATGCTTCTATGGCGTACTCCCCGCTCGACGGACATGTTGTTCCCGCGAAAGAAATAAAATAGCGCTCATAAATTTTGGGTGGATGTAAAAAATTGAAAAGCAAGTTAATGTATATCTTAAAACCGACATAACTTCAGGTTACAAGACTGTTGGTTATTGATACAAAGCACCAACGCGTTATTAGTTCGGTACATCTGAAACCGAACAGTTTGATTTAATAATAATAATAATAACTTTAGCTGTGTATATTTCATATTACTTTTTGGAGTAGTTCAGACTATAGTATATTCAGAATAACGGAGGAAATCTAAGGTATATCTAAATCAATATATATATATATATATACATAGTGCCTTTAAGTGAGGCCGTATTAGGAGAATAAATCAGAGTAGCACTTTATTGAGATACATCTTTGTCTAGCGGAAACTCTAAGGCCCGCTTCAGACGGGGCAATTTCGCCCAGCAACTTGACGTCGCAATACCAGCAACACGGGCCGCCCGCGTTCCCACGCAGCAACCGAATTGCTGCGACTTGCCATCATCATCATTCAATTTGATCTTTCTTGCACTATTTAGACGCACAGCTACACGCTAAAAACCTGTTTTTATATCTTTGAATGGCGTTGAGAATACTAACTCATCTTTCTGAAAAAAGAATTATTTCCAAAAACGATCGATTTCAAACCAGAACCAAGTCTTTAGCTGTCATCATCACCACCAGGGGGTGTCACGTGAAAATATTGCGTCCCTGATTGGCTGCTGCCACTTCAAACGGCTCCGAGTTGTTCGAGTTGCTCGTCCGTTTCGAGCCGGACCCGATCTCAGCAATTCGTGTCTATCTAGGAAAAGCTAGCGAACAACCCGCCAGCAACCTCAAAATTGCTGGAAAATTTGCCCCGTCTGAAGCGGGCCTAAGTGTTAGATTTATTTAATAATGCTAGGCCTCCTTTGGGTCATGTCACTAAACTAAAACTGTATCAAATATACCTAGACATCATTTAGAATGGTGCATCTTCATCCGAAATCATATATCAAGATTATAATATGGTCAGTTAGCTGTGCTTCCACGCGGTTAGCACTTTAATATTCATCCAATCCATCTACCCAATGGTATATGCTAGGTGGCACTAAATTGTTCAGAAGAAGTTCCGCGTATCTGTGCTTTATCTAGTTTAACAATAAATTTTTGTAGATAAAAACTTACAAATAGAACGCGGATATTTATTAAAGGAAGTTATTTTATTGTCTCGATGAAGAAATGACGAATTTTTCATATTGGCGTATTAAAGAATGTTAATTTTTCATATTAAGGACTTGACGTTATTCACGAAAGGCTTGAAAAAAGAAAGGGTCAGTTCATATCATTAAAGAAAAAAAGATCTCTTTAGCGTACGAATTTTATATCAGAAGGGAGTTGAAGTTATAACAAAGCGGCTTCTGGTTCTTCGTATTAAAACCTACTATTTTCATATTGCCAATCTCAAAAGCTTAAAAAAGCTTCCTTTTTTTTTCTCTCTCTCTCTCTCACGGGTATGCTGATTAAGCCGAACTTAGTCTTGCTTCCAACATTTGTTTTGATGGTATGCTGAAATCGGTAATCCTAACGTGCAAATTTAAAATAGAAAAGTTGTCAAGGTGTGCACATACACACCTCGTACTCTTGTGTCCACCTTTCATAGAAGATAAATATTTCTCTCCGTACTCGGCCGAAGTTACTACCTCGGAAAAAGTCTAGATATTTCAGATATGATTTATATATCAGAGTCAGCGTGCTCACTGCATGAAGTATCTTAAATTCTTGAAATAACGCAGGAACGGGCATCTGAAAATCGTCTGAAAATCGTCTGAGATCCAATGGATTCGAAATCGTCATCCTCCTCGCCAGAATGGCGGTATAACATGTCGGTTTTCAAGTGCTTTCGTTAGACATATGAAAACACAACGAAAACCACCACGACAAGACAAACATATCGTGGACCATTTAAATACAAAACCACGCGGAATACAAATATAGTATTATAGTATATAGTAACATTACTTGCAGCAACAAATACTGATAGTTGCCTCATGTCGCGGTATTGTTTTTCAATTTTGTATACATAACTGACTTTTATTTCCTTCTGCCTGAACTATCTGGTCCACAGTATAAAATATAATATATAAATAATTAATATGCGGGCGCGCGTAAGCTTGTTTGGTTTATAACTTGAAATTAATTTGAAGGTCTGCAAATTTCTAACTTATTTTCATCTGGAGGATTGTATATCCATCTTTTGTCGTCTGTTTTGGTACATACACTGTAAAAAATGGACCGTAAAATTTACGGTCAAATACCAGGCAGCTGATGCTGCCAAACTTGTACAGTAAAATTAACGGTGCACCGTAAATCTGGTTTACGATAAATTTAAACGGCGACCGTAGAAATCTACGGTCGCCGTTTAAACTTACGGTAAACCAGATTTACAGCGCACCGTTCTTTTTACGGTGCAATTTAAACGGCGACCGTAGATTTCTACGGTCACCGTTTAAATTTATCGTAAACCAGATTTACAGTGCACCGTTATTTTTACTGTATAATTTTGGCAGCATTAGCTGCCTGGTATTTGACCGTAAATTTTACGGTCCATTTTTATGCGACCATAATACGTTGGAAACTATCTTACTGGACCACACCATTATAGTCATTTGAACCGCGTAAACCATACAGCGTAAAAAAAAAAAAAAGCTCGGCGGAGTATTTTGGGGTTGTGTTGCACTATTCAACTGTCTTTAATTGCGCATATCTAGAGTGAATAAGCAGTCATGCACAGACAATTTTGTCTGCGGCGAGGTGGGCTGCTCTAGCAGCACTCGATGCATTAATATTTCTGACCCGTGCTGTCAAAGGAAAGTAAAAGATGTCATATTTATTCACATTTCCATTTATATTCCGACATGTCGTCGGTTCACTGAAGAACCTTCACGTTTACGTATGTTTTCTCGTTTTTTTTTATTTGGGTTCCTCGTTCAGGGTTGATCCCAACATCTGTAAGAACAGATTTACGAAGTAGTTTGTTTACTACCGCAGCTCATAATACGCCAGTTAAAAAATAATTAGACAATAAATACCTAAATTGGCCAGTGACTAAAGCTTTTGAAGCACTGATCTTTCGAATAAGCCCAAGTAGCCTAGCACCCAGTATTGTAGGTTAATAATACTCCCCCATATGAACTTCTAAATTCACATACACTTTTTTTACCAATCTCACACCAGGTTAAGGACCGATCAGCCATTCACCTAATTACATATTTTGATGAGTTTTAAAATGCAAATAAAGAACGAAAGGGAATATCTGCCAGTTCTCAACTCTCAACGCAACACATTATACATTATAATTTTGAACAGTAAAATAGATCATTAATATTTTTTTCTCGCTCTACACTAATAAATTGCTCTAAAATTAGTTGTCTTTATGTTAAGCAATTTCCACACCTTTGAATGGACACACTGCTAATATTATGTAACAAATATTTAATTGAACCACTTTTAGCAAGACCTCCACATCTTCGGGATATTGAAAATGTTAAAGTTCAGGAAATATATCCCTACTGGATCTAAAGCTGCAACAGCAGCCCTTGGAACTGATTTATCTTTTTGTTTCGTAAAAATTGAAAGTGGAAAGAAAAGCCTTGTTATTTTGAATACACATTTTAAGTCTTTTTGAACGAAGACTATAGTCGCCGGTGGCGTCGTGAGGCAGGTACCTAAGTTAAAAAGGAGTCAATGCTATGAAGAGCTAATTATATTTGAATTTTAAACGAAAAGTACCACACATTAAAAATATCGTTTGGTAGCGTGTATTCGTACACTATCAAATATATGTCAGTAAGCGAAGGACAGGGAACACGAAATAAAATGATCAGACTTGCTTTTTATTCTATACTATCTCACCCTAGCATGGCTCTAGCATTGACAATAACTTTCGCAGCACAAGTTTTGATGCAAGCAATGGACATTCTAAAACAAGGAGCTCACGTCTGGAACAATTGCTGAAATGTATGTTAGATGAGATGAAATATACAAACGAACAAAAACACACCAAATGATGCCAAGAAGCACAAATGAGCTCAATACCTTTGAATAAACTCCAAGGTGGTTCAATCTCTTGTGTGTACGCAATCTTGAAAACATAGTACGCGCTGAATAATACAGCCAGTGCGTGGTCGAACATGTGAATTCCGTCCATCACAGTTATTCCATCAATGAAGATTGAGTGCATGCTGGCTGAGCAGGTGCTTTCCCCTAGAAAAGAAAGTAATGATAAAACAAAAGGCGGGAAGGTAGATATAAGATGTAGTAAATTGCAGAACTATAACTGTAGTTCAAAATCATTATAAAATTATAGGCAATATTGATGACTTAGGGTTCGGAAAGTAATCAGTGAATGCTCACCATGAACTACAATGCTTGGGGAGATGGGTGGTGCATCTTGATTCATGTCAGTTACTGATTGGCCTTAGTGGCAGGCCCATCACAGAATTCCTCTAAAAGACCGGGTAAGTGGGATTCGTTTTGAGGCTCGGTAAATACCTGGCCCAGATTTGTTTGCTAGGGATTATTTTAGTGTCTCTTTAACGGGGACATGCGGCGCAAACCGGTCCTTTTGGCCACGACTACGTCCCATGTACATACTCACTGTTTCCGCATAAGTGCTTCCTCAAATATGCAGACCTCATCTGTTCTGGAAGAAAGACGGTAGCATTCAGGTACATCACGTTGTACTCAATGTCACGCATAACTGGGGTTGCCTCGACTGAACCAAGCACGTTTTGAAGGCTTTCAGCAAGTTTCCCGAACATGCGTTGTTTTACAAGAGATGCCGACGTTGAAATTCATAAATGGTTTTTTAAACGGTTGATACCGGCATAAGAAGCTTTCCGTTCAACTTCAAATAATAATAAAAAAAACAAGATTGTATTTTACGTTTTTTTCTTTTTTTCTTCCGCAGAGAGACATTCACACGTCGTAGTTATCATCAGGGGAATGCATCACGTTAACAGCACCGTCTTTATTAGAATCCGCACTAGTCGACCGAGTCGAAGGGTCGTCAACCTGAAGCGGGGCTGCAGGCGATGCGCCGTACCCAATAAACCCGTCCCTCGTAAATGCGCCCAGTTCAAATGTGCCGTGAACTATGATTTCACACCGAATACCTTCTGACAGTTGGAGCACGTACACGAACCCAAAATACCGTGAGTGATGTGGCCTTTTAGATGTTTTAGCAAAGCCTCCCTTGTGCGGCACTCCTCTAAACATGCTGACAAAGTGCACTGAAAGCTTTCCAAAATCCTCGAAGCAAACCGAACTTACCCTTAGGCGTTCGAATGCCTGTCTTCTCAGAATATGACACCTGAGAGCATCACACGTAACAAACTGGCGACAGCATCCTTCGTCCACACACGAAATATTTCGAGAACTGAAAACGTGCTCCTCGAATTGCGCAACCAGCAGCGTGCTTGAACAGAAACTACAAATTCTGCAAGTAAACATCTTATTAGGGTGTTGTATAGATGCCACCAACACACTATCCTTGCCAAGCAGGGAACAGATTGATAGTGAAATACCTGTCTCGAGTATCCAGTTGCCTTCCGCTCCAAATTTTCAGGTGCACAAAAAGCCGGGAATGCCACGAACGAACGAGGACAAAATGGCGCGTAAACGGGCGGGAAAATGAACCGAACGTCCGCTTCTTCCACTTCTTCCCGCGTTGTCCCAACCAAGGGCGCTTTCCTCCGCCAATCTCGCCCGTCGCATTGTTGCTCTATTGTTGGCTCTTAGCTGTTTTTTTTTTTCTTCTTTTTTTCTTGGCTGGCGCGGCGTCGCATGTTGAAAGGAAGAACAAAGAAAGGAGGTGAAGGGGTGAGAGGAGCCTCTCTGGGTTCCCGCAGCACCCGTCGCTGCTTCCGAAGGTCAAGCGTGGTGACCAATTAGCGATGCGCGTCTTTTCTTTCTGTTTTCTTGCTCCAAGGAGTTTTGCGTTTCCCTCTCGCTCTTTTTTGCTCGTTTACGGTGCATTTGAGGTAATTCCTTTTCACGGCGTACTCGCAGTTTTTATTAGCGTATACCGCCGTAAATTTAACGGTTATTTTTTACAGTGTATATATAGCTGATTTTCCTAGAAGATGAATGTCTGTCTTCTAAGAACGTTTCGGTCTCATCCTTCTATTTGCAAATTTCACTGTTGCAAATCGATTAAGAGTTCAACCAAATCAGTCGGTGATTTTAACGGAATAGCTAGTCGGTTAATCAGCCCAATGCTTAGGCTGAGAGGATCCATGAACTCTGCGAAATGTTAAATACGTAAAAGATTTAATTAGGAAACACAGTTACTGGTATTTGTATGGCCTCGGCCATTCAGGAAAACGTTGTTTTGAAGAAGCCAATTAATATTATTCTTTGTTTTTAAATATATATACAATGACATGAACTGATGGAAGAAGGAAGGACTCGGCAGGCATGAAGGACACGCATATTCTTACACAGGTCAAGTTGTCAGTTTGACACTTCTGAAATAATTGAAAATTAAGACGAATATGTAATTGCATAAGAAATATTCATTTAATTCAAAACTGAGCCAATGGACCTAAAACAAAACAGAGAGGTACCGGGCTTTATTGTTCCCTCATTTACCTTGCCATGGGCCGTAGCGACTTGGAAAACTAAGCACAACGATAAGAATTTATATTTTGCAGCAGGAAGTATAGTGAAAACTTCATACAGGTTTTAACTGTGAAGAAGTAGCGAAATCTTGCACTACTCTAATTAAAAATTCAAGAACATGACGGCGATTAATTAATAAACTCTTAATCTGTCCATTAATCGATTAATTCCACAGCCCTAATGAATTTCCCTCCCATGGCTTGTTTCACCAGGGTTTGTTTCTTTTTTCTTTCTTTACAAATTGGCTTTTCTAAGCAAATATATGCTATCGCCTTTTACATTGTTCATTTATTTTCAATTGGATAAGTCTGCACTACTAACGCGAGACCAGACTAAGGCACTTTGCTTTTTATCTTTTTACCTGCATCAACTCAGTTATGTATGCTATTCCCGTGCGTTTCTTGTATACTCAATAGCACTGGGCAATTGATCGATTAACCTACCGATTAATTGATTAATGCTTTAATCGCGATAACCAATTTTAGCCCGTTAAGTGGTAACATTTTGACGAACCCAAAGAATGTAAAAGTTCAACGCTTTCACCACGCAGATGTAGACGAGTACACCAGTATATGGTGGGCGAACTTTAGCTCAGATTTTAACCTAAAATAAACTGTAGGGGCGAGATATGTAACTCCTGGCCTTTTCAACGCCGTTCGAGTGTTCGTTTAGCGCAGCAGGGACCATTCTGAACAATAATAAAAGGTCGCTCATGCCGCAGAGTATCAACGAACCTTTTTGCCTCATACGGCCGAAGTAAAAATCTGTGATTCTGAGTGTCTTTCAAGTGTTCTCAACTACACGTCGAGGTTGGTTCATAATCAAAATCGTATATTGTGTCGTTTATCACATATTCAACGAAAGCAAGGCGATTGATTAATTTTGACTTTAAAAATATTATGGATGAAAATGAACGAGCCCGATTAATTGATTAATTAATCAATTACAAGGGATGCATTGCTTTTGGTTGAACGAGAGGTCTGACGGCTGAGTGGATCGTTTATGGTATGATTTGATTATTAATTCTATGAAATGCTTTTTAACAGAACTCCTTATCCCAAAGATCGTTTGTTCATTCGTCTATGCATTTCCTTTCTAGATTTAGGGGGAAAGTTACGTCCCATGACCTAACCCCCAATTGAGATTCCCTCGCTAAGCTTAACGAAAAAATTAACATTACGTGATCTGGCGTTATGTAACCTACGCACAAACTTAGTTTCCCCGCTAAAACTAGTGGGGAAATTAACTTTACGTGCCCTGATGTCACGTGAACTATGGAGAAATTCAGTTTCTCCGTTAAATTTAGCAGGGAAATTGACGCTACATGAACCACACTGAAATTTGTTTTTCCTGGTCAATTTAGTGAAGAAACTTGCATCACGACACCCATGCATCAATGTACTTTACACAGTAATAATGACGGGAAAAGTCATAGAAATATAGGTTCTTCTTAACACTTAGAACGACTGCTTAATGTCTTCTAGACACACTAAAACGTTCGCTCCTAAATAATGTGTTTCTTGCATTACTTTGGAGACCAAAGTCGCTGCCAAGTTTTAGGTTATCTTTATTATTTACCCTGTAGATTCGAGTTGGGAACGTAAAAAGTCATCATGACCTTTCTGTAACTACTGTCTACTCGCCACCCACACATTTGAGACTGGCAGAACATTAATATATCCCCATCAACATCAATAAAAAAGAAGCGATTCGTTTTTTTTTTTCGTATATTGACGGGGCGCGTTCCAGTCTACTAAAATAATTTGGGGTCGTATGAGAGGTGACTAACTAAATATTGTTTCACTTGTTGTTTCATGCATTGGGGAGCTATACCTTGACCATGATCATAGTTATAATCGGAGAGGAATGTATCTGACGCCGGGATCGTTCAAGCTCTTTAACTCAGCGTATCGTATCGAGGTGTTTGATCATGGCAAGATTACAACTGAAAGGTGAAATGGGACGTCCGGCTGTATTTAGATGTGTCCTCATAGAGGTGTTTTTTTAACCGTCATTAAAGTCATGATGAAGTTTTTTTTATGAATATTTTTTTATATCTAATACAGCTTCTAGTACGTATTTTGCGAAGGCCAAGTCTATGGATTTTATTCACGGAGTGTCATTGAGTCGCCTCGCTTTTTGTCAGCAGCTTCCCTCTTTTAATATTTCTAAGTCCTGTTGATAAACTCAAGATATACACTTTGTAGATATAGATTTGCTTTGTGATCTTAGAATGAGGAACGCGTCGAAGATACTATTTACCTGGTACTTCATGAAATAAAAAAAAACATTTTCTGACTTTCAAATTTTTTGTAGTTTATTGAAGTGTGAACTCATGCTACATGAAATTAATAAAGTCACACGATGTAAAATTGAATCGACATAATTTAGGCAAGTAAATCTTGGTTTGAACTTTCCCCATTTTAACCTATATCGTCTGAAAAAAATAGGGTTAAATAATCTTTTTTTTTTCTTGCTTTTGACAAGCGTTGAAATCATCGGTATAGTAAAATTAAGTGCACCTTCTGCAACAATTTTTTCTGCAGAGGGCCCGACTTTGCAAGTGCGGAGTTGTACCAAGTGGCAGCTTCTCTCGCATATTGTGTTCGGCAACGTCCAGAGTTTAGTTAAGGACTTTTAAATTTTCTAATCTTAAAACACGCCAGAATCGTTGCAAACTTGGGATTAACGGTTATGGAACCTGGTCTCACTGCAATGGAGCAAAAAATTGAAAGCGTGGAATAACAACAACCGTGATGCTTGGGACATCATGAATGCCCGGTATGCACAGATAATTTATGAGCTAAGCCAATTAAATCCTGAATATAATTAAGTTGACAATTGGCACACTAATGTTCTTATTTTCTTTGCGGTATTACTGTCATAAGCGATATATTTTTTTAAAATTAAACTTGATTCGCAATCAGGCCTTCTTAGTATACCATTATGTATTTGGTATTAGAAAGTAAAGAGTTGAATACCTTCAAGAACATCGTGTGCAACATTTTGCATGAGTGTGCCGCAGCTATGAAATAATTACATTCGATAGCTTGATGCTGAGATAGATAAATGTTTTGAATCGAGAATTAATGGTCACATTAGAAGGTAAATCGCACAATTATTCCAGTGTCAGAAGCGTGGACTTCCTCTTGCTTTTCTTTGCAGTTAGAAGGAATAGCTTATGGACATAGTACACATAGCTCTGTTCGACTGTCTGATCAAAACGCTATTATTCAAGTGATATATCATATAAACGATTTCATAAATATTTCTCAGAAACTGTGTTGAGCACCATACCTATGAGATACAAAAAAAAAAAAAAATGTATCGCAGTTCCTTTAGATTTTTATCCAGCAAATAGCTCACTAGTCAAAACATTTGCACCTTGGTGTTTTTTCGAGTGATCCAGCGTCTATTTGTATTGACCTAAAGACACTATAAAGGCTGCATAAATGAAACACAAATGAACGACTCTTTTTCTTAATCAAAGCTCTACCGACATGACTCCTTCCCTCAGGCATATGAAGAGGTCAGATGCTCATCACACTCTAAGATATGACCCACAAAATGCGCAGAAAGAGCCTTTGGATGCGTGACCACATGATGTGCCCAGAGGCGGATGAGGGGGATGATGCGGACCTACGTAACGAAGTATGGGAACCGCGTGTAGGCGGCACAAAAGGGATAATTGATTTTAAACTGCGCTGTCAGGAGGTGCAAGACAAAACTGAGACAAAAGAATAATGACACAAATAGGAGAAGCGCCAACTAATAACTGTTTATTTCCTTTCGTCCCAAAGGAGAAGAAAACACTTTCAAAAGATAAAATGTGAAAGTAGGAATTAAAAAAAAAACCGGGTTAAAATGAAAATATAAAAAAAAACCGGATAGATAAACGATTACTAACATGACTACGCTTGATTCCTCCTGGCCAGTGACATTTAAAACCAATTATGAACAACCAACTAGCCCCCACCAAGCTTTGTTGACGATAGGGATACTGAGACGAAATTTTACAACACGATTGTAAACCTGAGACAGGCGTAAGAAAACGAAAGCGCAAAGGAATACACACACACTCAAAAAAAAAAAGGACAGGCAACGTCTCTGAGATGCTGCTTGTTCTCTTTCTGTTTTCGTTTTCTTAACCCAGTCTCAGGTTTACAATCATGTTCAACTTACACCTGCTAGCCTGCACTCTGGATATTTGTTCGGTAATTTTACACTGGCCTTTTGCTGCGATAACCGTTATTTTAGGGGTTTCTGAGAAGACCCGGTCGGTGTAAGGTGTGCAGTGTGCTTTGTTAAATTGGCTTCAATTTCGGTGTTACGCGGCGCTGTGGCATAACACGAAGCATTTAGCTCTTAAGTATGGCCGCAACATTTTTCCACTAAATTTAGTGGAGGGATCTCCACGATATATATAGCCAAGAAATTGCGACGTCCCATGACGTCACGTGAAATTGCGACGCCACGTAAAGGTTTTTTTTCGCTAAATATAGCGGGAAACGTTTTCTACTAAATTTAGCTGGAAAATTGTGACGTCACGTGACACTATGCCGTTACAGTGTCTCGAGACGAGATGTCACGCGACAATGTAATGTTTGCACATTTATCATTATTTGAAAGGTGCACTCTAACTGGTGCACTCTCAATTTTACTGGTGCACAATGGTCTCTGTTATGTGTGCAGCAGAGTGGGCAGTGCCTCGGCCGTCCGATCAGCTCACTTGCAAGAACGACAAGTAATCGGCAATTTTTTTTTTTAAATCTAATATCAGCTATAGGCAACATGTTGAACAAGTGAGTAAACACAAATATTCTCGTTGAAAACATTCTCGAATGGTATTTTAAGGAGAAATAAACGATTCCTTGGTCGCAAAAACAGTAACCTCAGAATCTTGGCTGGAACGCTGTTATGTCATTTGTCTCCCCAGAGCAGTGCCAAGACACGGGAGCACTGTGTACCTGTACTTGCGGGAGTAATCAGACGCGATTGCCCACGCGAGAACGGAGTCGCCGTAATGGGTTCCAGTTCAATTGTTTAGCCAGATGAGCAAAGCAATCCCGCCGGTGACACGGTGACGGGGCCGTGTGTCGAAGATGTAACCAGGTCAGTAGTGGCCACCATTGACTACATGCTGAGGCATCCAAAATCTAAAGTTCTGTGATCACCCACAGCGAAAGGGAAGCTAACTCCCAGGCACGCTAGGGAAACGCCTAACTTGGCAAAAACGTGGCAATCCGATAGGGGCCTGACTTGGCCCAAATACTGTTTTGCTCCAAGGCGTTAGTTAATGCCCGAGTACTGACTCGCCACTTAATTGCCAAAGTGCCAGACTTGAGCCAAATATGGCATGTATAAACCGAAGAACCAGCAGTGACATGGGCGTATCCAAACAGGGGGGTGGGGGGCAAGGAAGGGGCTTGCCTCCCCAGTTCTCGAAGAGGGGGGGGGGGGGCTTGTGTTTTCTCTTCCCCCCCCCCCCCCCTTCCCGAAACAGTCGCCACTGGGCAGGGCAATCACTTGCCGGCTGCGCCGAAGGGATACTAAGGGCACCACCCCCCGGCCCGGGGGGGGGGGGAGGGGGGGGGGGGCCTGGTTTGCCCCCCCCCCCCCCCCCCCCATCAGAACACGTTGGTACGCCACTGAGCAATGAAGCCTAAATCTTGTACTTGTTTGGCAATTTAGGCCCAACGATCCCGGATGACAGCCAAACTACCAGCAACGTAGCCTAACTTTGGCACTTCTTTGGCGAACTAGGGCCAAGATACCCAGCCTCTGGCCGAAGAAGGTGAAGTTCGGTTCTACCTTGGCTTTTCGGACCTTCCAAAACCTACATTCCCCCCCAAAAAAAATTGGTTTAAAGAACTGTGCTACCCGAGAAAGTAATCTAGCCCGATTCAGTCTCATATCATACATACCTCAAGGTACATCGCACATTTTTGTGGCTATTTTTACAATGTTGACCTTTTTCAACGACAAATAGGGCACTCGAGAAATATAAACGTTAATAGTAGATTGTTCGCTCTCCCTACGCATCGACTGATTGTGCATGTTAGTCGAGGCTTAGGGAGTGCATGTCAGTCGACAGTGTATGCAAGGGTATTTCCGTCCCATACCAAGACCTTAGGTCAGAGTTTTAGAAAAACGCGGCGTTTCCTCCTTTATTCCATTATCAGTATAGCATAAAGACATACTAACCATAATCGGTTCCAGCGAGGCAGTTTATCAAAACCGTGGTAAAAACTGCATTTTGCTGTCCAAAAAAAAAAAAAAAATCAAAGCGAATCACACAAAAAATTTCGCACTTGCACGATTCCTCTTCAGACTTAAAAATACTTAATACACTCACCTTTAGTGGGTTCAGCCTACAAACGGGTGATACTCACGCTGATTTTTCGGCTGGAAATAATTACTAAATAGAAGCACATTGTCACTATTAATTGTTGCATGATAAGATATTTTCCCCTGAACCATGGCGAAGGATGGGCTTGTTTGCGCAATAGGATTGAAATAAAATTCTTCTCGATCATATACAACGACCGAGAACGACGCCGTAGCATAGTATATCTAAGGAAGGGTGCTTTCTTTCGCAAATTGCTGGATTTTTGTTTCCCTTATGTGACTTGTCGCTTTGTGAATTCAAAGATATATCGTCCGAAGAAAAGCTTCGGGGGCACCTGAGTTGTTGACACGGTCATAGGGAGAATTAAAATTTTCCTTAATCAGCGTATTACGTGGTGCATCTCTATGCTGGCAGAAACAGATGGAGAAGAGGAGAGAGAGCTCTGGTTGGATTGATTAGGGGGTAGGCCGAAAGCTAGCTGCCTCTTTCTTCAATGCGCTCGTCGAACCCTTTGGAATGCAAGAGCCAAGCACCGGACGCCGGCGTTCCGTGTTCTAATGCGTTTGACGAGTGCAGTGGAGACAAGTGCAACTATAGCTTTAGGTATACCCACTAATTCTTCCAATCAGACTCAGCATTATTACGTCCCCGCGCACTCTCGTTTCCACCTCTCCTTCAGTTCCCGGCCGCACATAGTCATTCATTTGTTGAGAATAATACATTTTATCACCAAACTTGGAATGCTAGGTCATCATTCAAATATTATACTTAAAGTCTTGAAAAACAAAAAAAAAACACCGCTATTGTAATCTGCAAATGTATAGCTTCTATATGTGTGATATAAGGAGATGAATTGAAAATACTGTTGGCATTTTATAATTCGCAACTTTCACGACCTATAGGGGCGCGCTGG
Organism: Ixodes persulcatus; assembly: GCA_013358835.2. NCBI lineage: Eukaryota > Metazoa > Arthropoda > Arachnida > Ixodida > Ixodidae > Ixodes > Ixodes persulcatus. The sequence continues at coordinate 2,091,297 of JABSTQ010011253.1, forward strand.
CGCCTACCAAAATGGCTGTCATCTGGGTGATCGTCTTAGAACAGCACTACGAGGCGGGGTCTGCGACGCTTAAGTAATTCTAGCTTTGCTTTATGCGAGCAGTATTGGATTTGGAGCCTTACTTTATTTCTTCACGCCAGTAAGGTGTAGGCAAGCACTTTTATTGTGAAGCCGATCATCCAGGAGCTAGGGAACGCGATTCTCACACCGCGGTACCACCATCGCTGAAAGTTGCTAATGTTATGCTAATGCATGACAGTGAAATATTTGTAAGAGAGCCGGTTTCATGGTTCGACTATGACTGCCTTGACAAATCTCCAATTTTATTTGTAATCTAGATCGAACCGCAGTCATTCTTTGTTATTAATTTTTTCTTCTTTTTTTTTTTTGGGGGGGGGGGGGGGGCACACGAGGTTTATTGTATAAGTATATTTTTTGCTGTCCTCTTCTCTAGCCCTACCTGCTGTGAATGACATTAAAAATATAAAAAAAACTATATAAAATATATTTTTTTAAAGCATGCACTTCGGGCATGGCTATGTCTTTTGAATCCCTGAACTTATGTTTCCAAATTAGAACCTTCTAATTTCACAGTACTTTAAGGTTTCTATCAGACTCCACATTACACAGAAAAACGAATTAATTATTCGATAGTATGTCACAGATTAGTCGAATAAATGTTCTCAATAAAACTGCACTGCCATAAAGAAGACGTATCTCTCAGCACATTTAGGCGAGATTCTCATGTCAGAGGCTATCGCGGACTAAATGCAAACATAGGGTTTGAGATAAACAGACCGGAGTTTATTGGTTATCTTCCATCAAATGAAACTTTGAGCAGTTCGGCAGCAACGGACCCTATGTGGCAGTGGCGTTTATACCTCTGCTGTCGTTCTTACGGACTTGCTGCCTGTGTTAATATTTGTCCTTTTCCCAAATCCAAAGCTGCAACAACTCATAAGAGTAACTCGGGATTGTTGGGTCAAGTCAAGAAACGAAAACGGAATAAGTGCCTTTTGATTTTTATGAACACGCTTCTTCGCAAGCGAGAGGTAGTCTGTACATTCAGGTGCGCGAAACATTCATAAATAGAGCGGAGCGGCGCATCGATTCCTTCGCGATACTGAACACCAAGCCACGGATACACTAGGAACAAACATTTGACTTTACACTCGCGTCCTCTTCACATTCTCAAAGTACTCTTGGCTAGGAACGATCAACGAAAATGTTTCATTCTCCGTCTCTCAACGGCGACTCTCTCACGAAACGCGAGGATAATGCGCCTTACCTTGAATACAAGTCTTGATGCCAGCTACCGTACGCAATTCCTTACACCGCCAACCGTGTACACGTTAGAGGAGATCCACACCAAGGCCAGATATAGCTCATACACATTCTCTACCTTCACTGCGCGGGAGCCTAACGGCCACGTTGCCCGGGCACACACTGACACTCACACTGAGCAAGAGCGCGGCACGTCAGCATGCAGTTTCCAGTTTGTGTCCGTAGGCGCCGGCACCGGCGTCGCCGAGGGCGCGGGGTCGAGGGTCCCTTTGTGACCTGTCTCCTTGAGCTTCCTCTTTCCGCAATTAGGCACGCAGCAACCCTTGGGTCTCTCCTTCTTGGTCGTCCCTAGGTGCTCGTCCTGGGAACTGGGGGGAGGGGGACTCCCAGGGGTTCCATTGAGAACCGCCTTTCGCTCCCAAATGGGTCGCTAAATGGCGGGACGAATGTGGGGGTCTTTGTTGCAGCCGGATCCAAGACACCGAGGGGCCCCTATCGTCTCGAGCGGCGCCCAGAGAGCATGTGGCGAGTCCCCTCTACGGTAATGGTTCCGACGACGAGCGTGGGTCGCAAGACAATGAGCGCGGGGCGTCATAAACCCATCAGGGAACACTGGAGACGACTGAGGAAGAAAAACGGCAACAGGAACTAGCACGGACGACCACCTGGCCTCTTCTTTTCCTCCTGTACGCAGCCCGTGTCATCCGCGCGTCTCCAGTGCCTTTTAGTCTTGTCGGTCCGGCGTTTGAAAAATAGTTTTTTGAACGAAGGGTGCCTGGATGTGGCTCGTGAAGGACGATCTGAGCGGGGAGATCTGTCGAGAAAGAAAGGGCTGGAAATGGCCAGCAAAACGTCTTCTGGGGTGTCGTGCAGGGGGCGCGTAGAGCAAGAATGTCGGCGCCGGCCGAGACTGCAGCAATCGTGTGGGGCCGTCACCCGTTCGCCTCAAAAGGCGGAAGGAGAGAGGTCCTGAGCCGGGATGTCGGAGCAATAAATTAGGAGCTGGACTGTCAGGTTGCGGTAGGGTTTGGAGCTACCTGAAGGGTGCGCTTGGCGGCAGATGCCTCGCTCGTGGGCACTCGCTTTGTGTTCGTGCGGCGTGACGGTGGCTTTTTAGCTCAGGACGTTTTGACGGCGTTCACCCTTTTCCTCACCCCATCGAACGTCTCTTACCATTGTAGACACCTCTTACCGCTCCCGAGTTCCCCGTATCTGTCGGCGTCTGTGAGTCTTCCTATCAAGGAAACACGAATCTTCCGGAGACCGTACAAGCGTGCATACCGATTCATACCCAAGCACACAACACTCCGCTCATCAGAATCATGGAAAATGTGATGATGAATGCGCCACTTGCCGAGAGGCAAGGTCGTCCCTGAAACGTTTTCACCCTGAAAGCTGTAGTCGGTGATGCGTGTCCTTTCAAAGTATCGTTTGTTTGTCTTTTGTACTTTGTTTCCGTAGGTGGCTAAACGGGTCACCGCTGTCTTTGGAGCCTGCAAGGACGCTATGTTGGTCTGGGAGTTTGTGTGTCAGTGTGTGAGAGGCGCGCGCATGTCAGTTCATGTTGACTTGGATGAGATGGCTTGAATGTACACTGTGATGGCGGTTTGACTGCTGCGACTTAGTGGTGCTCCTCAGCTATAAACGACGCCGTCTAACGTGGTAGCCCCGAGTCCCTTGGAGTCCTGGAGCACACCGCTGAGTTCGTCCACTGGCTTGGGCACTAGCAGTCCTCCCTGAAGTTTGTTCTCCTTCTTGGCCTTCATTCGCCGGTTCTGGAACCAAATTTTGATCTGGCGCTCCGTTAGCCCTAGGGCATGGGCGATCTCGATCCTTCGCCGTCGCGTCAGGTAGCGGTTGAAGTGGAATTCCTTCTCCAACTCCAAAGTTTGGTAGCGGGTGTAGGTCTGCCGCGTTCGTTTCGGCCCTTGGGCTGAATCTGCAAGGAAATGTAAATGTTTCGTCATATTACAGATGGTCACTTTCCAGCAGACTTGTGCGTAACGAGTTACATATTACTGTAACTTTTTAACACTTCAATTACTTTGTTCTGCACTAACATTCGCTGTTTTTCAATTACTATTTTTCTGCAATCAATTACGAGTAATCAGTTATATGTTTCCGAAATAAGTAAAATCATTGCGTGGAGGTTTTTACGTAACAAATCGCTCTGTCTCCCCGTGCGTCACTCGCTTTGGACACTTTTCTTTTTATCCCTAAACAAGTAAAAAAGATACCGACCCTCCCGAAAAAAAACAAAAAAAACTTTTCACAATATGGATTATGGAACTGGAAATCTAACTGGAATTGTTTCTGGAAACCTGAAATTCAGTTTGCAGACAAAGGAATAATTTCCGAAAACCTGAAATCCAGACAGAATTCAGGTAGATTTCCAGTTCCATAATCCAGATAGAGAAAAGTTGTACTGGTATTTTCAGTTGGGAAGATACCAGAAGGATTAGAATGTCTATTTCAATTACTGAAGGCAGCGACGAATTGACGATGGCTTATTTTGTTCTCAATGCTTCAGCGAAGATCGTCACGTGCTCTCTCTGGAGTTATACGATGGGCAATCTTCACTTGTCTTCGGTAGTTCCTAATCATTTGTTCAAATGTAACCACTTTGAACATACGTATGCATTTTTGATTTTGTAATGGAAAGTTGAAAACGTAACGTAAAAGTAGTAATTTACTTTCTGGTAATTTTTAATTACTTTTGTGATGCAGTAAGTGATTACTGTAATCAGTTACGTTTTAACTAAAGTAATTGTAATTGTAATGGTTTACCTTTTTTTTTCAGTAACGCGTACATGACTACTTTCCAGTTATTAACAAAGATTCGGATGCGCCGGCTAGTTTCCCCCGGAAAAGTATTCTGTGCTCCTGCACATGTCAGAGTACTATCCGCCCAAATGGCCACTGAAAAATCCGCCTTGTTTATCTTGTTTTTCGTTTGTAGGTGCGCGCCTGTGAACATGCTGCCGAGTTCGCCATGTTCTAGGTGAGGGGTTCATAATATTCGACCTAGTGATGCTTTAGACATATTGTTAAATGTAGTTTATATGAATATGTATCCAAGGTTATCAAAAATACCAATGACCCTTGCATAGGCCGGAAGTCGGGTGAAGACCAGCGACGACGGGGAATTATTTGTATGATACTGAATGAAATTAAAATTCATGGTCTGTTACAAAAAAAAAAGAAGTATAAAAAGTATTGATATACTTTTATTCTAGTGCTGGCAGAAATAGAATATGCCCAGTTCGTTATATAGATTTTTAAAGCGCGACGGTACAATTTAGGGCAATAAAGGTATTAAGAAATATTCACTTCCTGGCTGGGTCATTTTACATCATATCTTCAGAAGCAATTGGTATAGGGCCCGGGGGGAGTGTAGGGTGTAGGGTGGAATAATTGTTCTTGGTTAAACGGTGCATGGAGAATTTTTGTTTTTGAAGTAAAGCCCCGTGATTCGATGTTTTGTATATCAATCGTGGTTATTTGACGGAACAATATTTCAATGCAGCACAAATAAAGATTTATTGCTAACTATACAATAACGAAGCCTTCTTTGCCTACGTTTATTCACGTTAAGTATTTACGATCTCGCCTTTGCGCTCACCCTTCGCTTTATGACTGGTTTTGAGAGCACTATTTTCATTCAATTCATTCACTCATATGTTAATTCTCAATTTTTGAACTGAGGAATCATTTTATTACTATTGCACATTCCCGCCTCTTGGTCTCCAATTCCACAATTTCTCGTGGAGACGTCATGCTCATGCAACGTAAAAGTACACCAAGGAGTAAGTACAAGACCTATTTTTATTTTAAGAATAGCTCTAGATACTAATTAGCTGCTTGTATGTTCAAGTCTTCTTTTTCTGATATACCGACATGGCTTCATCCCAAGCTGTTTTTTTTTCTTCTTCTTCTGGGATGCTGATACAGTAGTAATCACCGGATTTTGATATTTCGTCTAATAATGAAAGTAGGGGAGTAAAATTATCCATCAGGATGAACATGTTTCCTTGTGTGGCTGTCGACGAAAGGTTATAACAACATAAAGATCTCTATAGGGCAGATTCTACAGAAATTAAACGAATAGACATTTTATCATTGATATTTATATGAAGGGTGTTTGAAGTCATCAGTCTCGGTCTAAAATGGGCCGTAAAAACCGGCGCCTGCATATAGCAATCTAACCTTTTCATCAAATGTGTATTTCGCTGGTCGTTTTTTTTATGTAAAATTACAAAGCGTGGCTCCTTTTGTGTAAAAAATAGGACCAAAAGATGGCCAGGGTCAACGGCGGGTGGCGACGCAGACGACCGAGTCGAGTTCCGGGACCCATTTGGCGCACGTATTGATAGATGGCACTACCTCCTTATCTAGACTGCTCGCGACGACCGTGGTTTACTAAAATTAACATATTTTTTTTTAATGCACCAAAACTTTAAAAAAAGAAGAAAAAACAATCGCTGTTGCATAAGACGGCACTTTAGCTGCCGACGGATTTCGTCTGCGTGTCATCTGCTTTCGTTCGCTGTCCGGCTACACCATCTGACGCTGCCCCCGACGCCATCTATCAATACATGAGCCAAACCCGCCCCGCGACTGGACTTGGTCGTCTGCGTCGCCGCCCGCCGTTGACCCTGGCAAGATTTTTGGCCCTATTTTTTACAGTAAGGGAGCTAAGCTTTGCATTTTACATGAAAAACCCGACCTGTAAAATACACACTTGACGAAACTTTTAGACTGCTACGTGCAGGCGTCAATTTTCACAGCCCATTTTTGATCGAGCCTGGTGCCTTCATACACCCTATATTTGTGTTATAAAAATAAAGTAAAACTGTAGAGCATTCATGCATCAACACTGATAATTGTAAGCAAAGTAAAAAATCAAACCCTTTTATTGTTACGCGCGACGTCCTAAATAAAATGTAAAAGCAGTACAAAAGAAATTGCATCGTTTTATTTCTTTAGCTTCATGTGCACTTTTCGAATAATCAGTTGAAAATTTGGTGCTTTCAGTTTACGCTTTATTATAAAAAATGTACCTATAATTATTTTTATTATCTTGATTTTTACCTATTATTATATTTTTATTAGCTCAAGGCTGAGATAGATTATTGGAATTAATGTATGATGAAGGATTGTTTTAGCTCGTGGTTCTGACCAGTGAAAATGCCTATCTGAGACGTCCTCTACTGTCCTTGCTCTGCTTTGATAACTAATATTAGTATCGAAATATGCAGAAATCAACGTCTTTATGTTGCACTCTCAGTTTACCCTTGAAAACAAAGGGAGTGGAGCAAGAAACTAAGAACTGATATAAGCGAAGGTCTCGGACATAGTTTGGGTTATTATTTCACAAGGGAAGAAATGCTTTGTTGCATTTCTGTCATTCGAACGTCGTAACAGTGCTACGTGAAAGAAGAATGCGCGTATTTAGATTGGCAAGCATCACTATTTATGCATTGTATTTGATTGGTATTTTATACCACCACTGCAATTTATCTAGGCAATCTTTACACCTACGTAAGGTCATGTTAAAATATGGCGTTCTTCTAGTATGCTTTCGTGTCCGTTTGATTTCAATAAAACAGTATATGTCTTTGTGCACTATTTTTTGGCGTGATTGAATTATACGCATCACCCCCGTGAGAATTACTCGTGATTCAATGAAAGTATTAAAAAAAAGATCTAAGTAATTTTGGGGATTTTTTTCCCGTTTGCTCCTGTGCTAATTTCTCAACATAGTCACCGGATAACTGAATACACTTCAGCCAGCGATGAAAAGGTTTTGTAAAGCTGCCATGGAAGAAGTTCACTTTCTGTTTCCGAAATCAGTTCTTGACAGCTATCACAACATCTTCAATGAATCGATAGTGATGTTCATGAAGGTCTACTGTCAGTTTTGTGGAACAAATGAGAGTCGCAGGGTACTAGGTCTGGGTCTGTATGATGAATGCCGTAGTGCTTCAGTATCTCAATTGATCTCAATGACACGTGAAGCGTGTGGCCTCGCATTGCCATGTTGCCTTCAATAAAACATCGCTGTGTTACCTCCCAATCCTCATTAGCTGCGGTTATAAGGATTGAGGCGTCAAAATGCAACACTCGAAAAAAGTAACATAGATAACAGTATCTGCATTATGTGCTCGGCTGAAGCCTGTGATTTGAAAATTTTTTAGAAGATTTTTCCAAGCGGTGTTCCCTCTCCGGTGAATTTCCTATGGAGTGATGATACCCTCTATTGTCAAGAACTCAATGACATCACGTTTCTTAAATTGTAACAAAAAAGGTTTCTGCAGATGCTTCTCTTTCATAAAGTATAAGCCAGCAAACCATCACTGTGACAACAAATGAGGCCATAAAAAAAATATATATATATATATATACACATTTTACTACTGTTTGCCGGTCACTGCTTCCATCTGTTTACTATTTACGAACATGAAAGCATTACTTTTTTCATTCACTCCTCGCAGTCGTGCTCCTTATTTTATTTAGTCGTTTAATTGATACATTTGTATTATAGCATGCCCTCTCGCTGCTTGAAAGTGAACGAAATAAATTCTTTGGCAGTAGAATGAGGGATATTATATAGTTTGAGGAATTTACCTATTTTACCATACAATCAATTTCGATAGACCAAGAAATAAGTCTTCTTAGGCCATTGGTGACCGATTTGATGCGTTTAAGGTAGGATCCTACTATGTTTAAAAATACAACACAAATATAATGCATGACGATATACAGTTTTCTTTATGTCATGCGCGCCATTATGCTACTACCTGTCCATGTAACATAGCTATCTTGTAACTCGTAGCTTTAACTACAACGATATAACGTGCTTCAGTACAGAATTATACAGCTGGAAGTATATGGGACGTGTACAGCGGTATAGCAATAGTTTTAGCGAAATAACATATCGGCGGTATTACGAGACACAATGCCACCCTTCCCGTCTCGTGAAAGCGACGAGCTACGCTCCTTTTCCCCTCGCGAGGAACTGCAGCGGACGAGCTACCGGCCACCGAAGCCAGTCCAGTGTAACGTGAGCGTAACGTGCGCTTTCTCAGAGACGCAACAATGTGCGAAGTGCGCACTCACGCCATACGTTCACAGTGCTGGAAGGGCTAGGATGAGCGTCCACTGAGGTCCGTAGTAAGGTGAAACGGAGTACAGGTTAATGCAACCCGCTACTCATATAAGGCAGATTGTTTCGTGTATTCTGAAAGCTTGGTACCTTGCGCTACCCATATATAAAATGGGACCTGAAATTTTCCTGGTTCTAAATATTATTTTGAGCAAATATTTATTGCGGGCCAACTTCGGGCAATAAATTTTATTATCGGGCACAATATCATGAACACGTAGCGTAGGCATAAGACAACAGGCGTACGTGGTCAAGTTAGACCGGAAGTGACAGTCTTATACAGAAATAAATATTGCGCGTCCTTGAAGCTAGGAACTTGCTTTCATCATCTAGGACTCGTTCTCGGAGCAAAAGCCTATGAATACCAACGTGTTTTCTCAGTAATTTGTTCATCCTTACGCTGTAGACCTTTAATTCGCGTGCCTCTCTCTCAGCATCAAGGACAAAAAAGAAAAAAAAAAGAAGTATGGTTTTGATTAATATTTTATTTTTATGCTTAGGAGATTACTTCGATTTAATCGTGGTGGCCTGAGGTTCTTAAAGTTATCGTATTTCAGGCAGGAAATATATCATAATCTAAACCATGAGACACGGCCGAAACAAAAATAACGGACAAAACGACACAAAATTTCAATATATCTATATATATCTATATTGTTTTCAACTTATCACGATGATTAACCACCTTTTATTCTTCAAAACGTTTTTGTATTTTGCATCGTGATTTTAATGATGTCCCTGTTCTGGGCAGCATACGGGATGGATATTGCACATTTATTGAAAACATTATATTTGTCTTCAGAACATAATTTTGCAGCAACTAAGTTCTCTTGAATCGATTTTACTTTTTACTCTCGTTTGCTGTAGATATTGTTGTCATATTGGCTTTCTTAGTCAAATTTACACAGCCAGAGAGGTTCAGCCACCAAAGGTTTGCAGAAAGGATAGTCTTTGGGAGAAGCTAATGCGTAAAAAAATCTTTCGAAACTAAAATGTATGCTACTCTATAATATGGACCAAGACTGCTGCGTTTAAAGCTCGGAGCTAAAAAAGATAAGAATCATTCGGGGACTGGATAATTTAGTTACACTTGACGTTATACCCGCATTTGCCTGAAATATCGCTGTCTCATTTGAAGTATGGACGGTAGCATTTCAGTGGGAATGACTTATCACGTTAGTCAAAATGCAAAAAAATAAATGAAAGATTCTAGTTCGTTGCAGCTCTTGGATCAGTTAAGACCCGTTGACAGTATTGCGTTCGAGTGCGGCTGCAACCACTTGCGTCTCGTTAAAGGGGTACTACAAGGACATTTCGGCGCTTATTTTATGGTCTATATGTGTTCAAAGGAGCAGTATCACGTCGGACACACCAATATCTTGTTAAAAAAGACACGAAAAGGAATTTTAAAACGAATTAAACGATTAGCAAAGAGCACCTGGTGGATGTCGCTAACGCCTCGTTTGTAATGCCCGTCTAGGAACCTTGAGAGGTAGTGACGGTTATTGTCTTGCCTCCGGCCACGACGAAAGAAGAGGGGAATAAGGAACTCCCATCTTCCCGAGAATTTCTTTTGTGCGTCCCAGAAGTCGCTATTGTCCCTCTACAAGATTATAGAAGATTAACCCGTCACTCGAAATTTTTTATAAAAGCAGCCGCTTCGGTGGCTGGAACGACTAGGCCATCCTCTCGACGTCAGCCTCGCGGTAGCTTTGCTCGTCCCGAGACGACCTACGTCACGATTGCGTCGGATGTCACGTGCTCTAAGCTGGGCCTTCTCCGAGCGCTTGCCAGAGTGGGCCGTTTATAACGAAAAATACAGCCACCAGGCTCAAAATACAAACGTGCGATTGTCATTTACGGATATTGTGGATCATATTCAACCTATTTTTGAACACGACGGATATATTTCAAATTTTGTTGAAGTATCCCTTTAAGACTGTTTTTGCTCCAGCTGTTGCTATGGCGACCCTTACGACAAGCCAATGGGGACGCTGTGCTGCACGATGCAACGCATCGCAACGCGGTCGACGCAACTGTGTGAACGAGACTTTGGGTTTCCAAGTTGGTGGGAAAAGTGGATTTGAGCTGAATCCACTTTTGGAACGACTCATTTGGCTGAAGTCTCCTACGAGATTTCATCGGTCGACGTATCGTGCCGAATACGATTAATACCCTTTCCCTAACTCGATATCCCCCATGAAATGTGATGCCTTTATCGGAGTTTGTGTTTTTCAACAACTGCATTAAGATATACTGGCGCATATGTGCCTCTCAACTAACGTTTACAATCGTAGAAATTGCAATGGATAATTATAGAAGCTGTTTCTTTTCGTTACACACTTTCTACACAACGAACTTCGAGACTCAATTTTTTCTGTTGATAAAATCAATGAGCAGTAGGGAACAAATTTGTAACACAGCTGCAGTATTATATTTGAGGTCTTGAGGCTAGCACAAATTAGTCATATTTCTAGAAGGCACATATGTGTTAGCGATTTCGTTTCTGCTAGAAACGAGGTGTAGGCGCGGGCCCGGGTATTTCGACAAGAGGGGTATAGGAGTCTCGTTCATCCTGCCAACAGCACTTCTAAGATATCGAAACAAATTCACCCAATTTTCTTTCTTCTTTTTTCTTTAGTTAGGCCTGGGAGGGAGGAAAGAGAAGAAGAGGAACAAATATATTTTGTACTTATCCAGCACATTTAGGGCTTGGACGAATGCGCGACTTAAAACAAACACAAATAATACTACAAACATTGCAGCCTTCTCCTGTGCTGAATTCGTTGGGAATATGTAGATAGCGCAAGCCAACACACACCCAAAATTCTCCCCTTGTTCAGAATTGCGAACATCCACCTTGGATATATTACCCAACGTTAATATGCATAATGCCAAGATCTCTATTTTTAACGAGGGTCTGTAATATTTTGGGACATGGGGCTAGAGTGTCACGGTTTCTGGTGCCTGAATGACTGAAACAGTGACAAGTTTGAGAGTTTTTCCTCTCGGCTGTCCTAGTTCAATAAACAACTTGAACAGGATTTTGGGCGTTTGGGTTAGGTTATGTTAGTTCAGGTTCAGTGTTGTTGCGGTCGATAATAATGCTTCTCAACAGCACTTAGTGGCTATATTTAAAACTACTCGTAAAAACGTAAGATTGAATGTTACCTATCAAGTCATATAAAAACTCATAACATATCATCAGCGTTCGCTATACTTTTCACATTTCACTCCAATTTCTCTTCTGTGCCTAGTCCGCTTAAACTAACCCACTACAAAACTCTTGTCCGATCTGAACTTGAGCACGCATGCGAAGTATGCGTACTTTAGTGTGAGAGAAATTATAATACTTTCACACTCGGAGCTATTCAGAATCGTGCGGCTCGTTTTATCAAATCACTCCCGATATGCTAGCATTACTGCTATGAAACAAACCCTTAATCTGCATGACCTTTTCTTGCGACACAAATGTTCCCGCATTCGTTCGTTTCATAAAATTAATTTTCATAATATTGTTTTTAATGAAGAGTTCATCACTCAGCTTACATCTCATCTCGCTCTTACCATACTCAAAAAGTCGGCATTGCATCGCGTTCTACTAGCATGTACAAAGATTCCTTCATTCCAAGAACCAGCCTTGACTGGAAACATCTTCCAACATCCGTCGTCGCCATGTCGGACGCTAAAAACTTTGAGGACGCCGTTAAAGCCATTTGGTAACATTATATTATAGTTCACTGCAAATGTAAAATCACTTCCCCTTTCTGTTATGCCCTTGGGCCCTGAAAGTATTTTAAATAATTAAATAAACACTAGTAAGCTCGTTTCTGGGTGACATGACCTTTGAAAAATAGAAAGAAAAAGTTATTTACTTTTTTTTTGCCCATCCACATTTGTTTGCTGAACGCTCGATCGGGCCTTTGCCTAATGAAACTCACACCTAGTTGACTCAAATGGAATTTATTGATATCTAGATTACTACTGTGTCTAATATATATTATTATTGAGAGCTAATATATTCTCATGGTTTGCTTATGACAACCAAACTTGAACATTTTGAGAATGTCTGTGGTCTTAAAAAAATATAGTGGCACAAATGGTTCGCTTATAAATCATTTATGAATAGAAGGTCTCGTGTAAATATCTTTAGCACGGGGAAGAAGAGGGTATACTAGCTTTCTATGTTATCGTGTTAATTTCTTATTTTGTCTGATGCAGATTGTGCCCAGGGTTGGCGCTAACGCGATACAAGTAAAGGCGTTACCGGTAACGCGTAACTTTTTTCGGTAACGTGTAACGTACTCGTTACTTTTCCAAAGCAGTGACGGGTAACGTAATTACGTTACTGATTTCGAGCAACTGGTAACGGAGTTACGTTACTCGTTACTTTTTCTTCCCAAGTCTTGAAAAGGTTACACTTCAATTTTTTTCGTGCTTGAGGCACCATCCTATGTGATTTTATGAGTTTTTTTTATTTGCGTTTTTTTGTGTTTGTTTCAGGTGAGTATTTTAGGTGAAACCATAAGAAAGTTAAAGTAATTATGTTCAGTTTCTGGATGGACATAATTCTTCTTGAAATATGCCGCTTATGCATACCTGTAACGTCAAAGGAGTAAACTGTGTTAATTCATAATTAAAAAAGTACCGCAAAAGTAACGTGCGCTAGTTTTTATCGGTAAAGGTTACGGTAAACTGTTCCTTTTATTTTGAAGTAACTTAGGAGGGTGATCAGGCACGTAGCCAGTATTTTGTTTCGGTGGGGGGGGGGGGGGGGGCGCACATGCGCACATGTTGTATGAAGGGGAGGGGGGAGAAAAGGCCCCATCAAAATGGAAGCTTTCGGGGGGGGGGGGGGCCGGGTTCCATGCCCCCCCCCCCCCCCCCCTCCGGCTACGTGCCTGAGGGTGATGCTGATGCGTTACTTTTATTTGCAAGTAACGCATTTTGTTACTTTTTTTAGGGGGTAACGCCTATAACACTGCATGCGCCTAATAAATAATAATCTTTTTCTCATTTCCTCTTTTACATCGTGAGTATGTGCACAGTTTATTAAGTTTTAAGTTTCGTTTAATGTACAGGGTGTCCCTCAAAAAAACTTTCTATGGTTTCTTTTTTTTACGCATAAAATAAACTATGCACCCCCAAGCGCTCATTCTCTGCCCAAATCTAGCGCTGGAGGTCCGAACCAGATGCCAAAGTTTCAGCATTAACCGTTATCTTATTAAAAAAAGCTATAAGCGATTTTCTGGAATTTTGAATGGGAAAATGGGGCCTTTTTTTTGCCCGTTTTCGGAAACTGGTGCCATAAAGCTCCGTGTATTATAAGAGGTCCATCGGCCGCCATTTTCCCATTGAAAATTATAGAAAATCGGTTATAACTTTTCAATGAGATAACTTTTGGTGTTGAAACTTTGGCATCTGGCTCGTACCTCTAGCACTACATTTGGGAAGAATGAGCGTTCGGTGATGTTCAGCTTATTTTTGCTGTGAAAAAAAAAGAAGAAAACCATGCATAGTTTTTGGGGGTACACACTGTATACCCCAATGGGACACCCTTGCTTGACATTCCTGAATATATATATATATTATATATATATATTATATATATATATATATATATATATATATATATATATATATATATATATATATATATATATATATTATATTTATATACAGGGCGTTTTTTTTTAAGCTTAACAGAATTTTTTTTTAAAAAAACCATGAAAGCTAGATTAATGCGGTCTGTGCAGGTGAGTTATACGGCCAGGGGGACATATTATAGGAGGCTAATCGTAACGATCAGTCGGCTAATCAGTTAAAAATCGTTAATGGACTTTTTAATTATGAAAATAGACATATAGTTCCAATTAGAAACTTGCTCAGCGTCATCGAAAACCACTAAATCAGTAATTTTCAGAAAGACTTTGAGCGCGTGAGAAGCGTAGTAGTGCACTAAATTTAGCACTCGTGGAGCACGTACAAAGCTAGCGGTTGCGATAAGGCGCCCGCGCAATTTTTCCGTCGCTTATCTAGCCCCAGCCTTGTACCTGCTCCACGAGCGGTAACGTTCGTGCACTACTACACTTCTCACACGTTCAAAGTCTTTCTGAAAATTACTGATTTAGTGGTTTTCGATGACGCTGAGCAAGTTTCTAATTGGAACTATATGTCTATTTTCATTAATTAAAAAGTTAATTAACGAATTTTAACTAATTAGCCGACTGATCGTTACGATTAGTCCCCTATATTATGTCCCCCTGGCCTTATAACTAACCTGCGCAGACCGCATTAACCTAGCTTTCATGGCTTGTTTTTAAAAATTCTGTTAAACTTAAAAAAAAACACCCTGTATATATATATATATATATATATATATATATATATATATATATATATATATATATATATATATATATATATATATATAATATATGTTCTTCTCAAGAAATAAAACCAAATGATTGTTCGGTCACGGTTATGATTGGGTCACAAACTGCATATAACCAAATTGTGAAGACAAATATAACCGCCAATACTGTTGTCTTCTCATTGAAAACATTCACGATGTGCGCTAACCATATTCGGGTCAAGCCCGATATGGCACGCCAGAGAAGCGCCTAACCTAGCACAAGCTTGGCAGTACTAGAGGCCTAACTTGGACCTAGTATATGGTCTTGTTCCAAGGCGTTAGTAAGAGCGAAAGTACTTCTTTGTTGTTGTTTTTATGGCTTTTCAACTTGGCACGCATGAACTAATGAGCCAACTGTGAAGCCAAAATCTGGCACTTGTGTGAAAATTTATTCTCAAGGTTGCCACATAAAAATTGAACAAACAGCAGTGAAGACTAACTTTAGCACTTGTTTGGCAAATTAGGGCAAAGATACGCAGATTGTGGTCAAGATATGCAAATTCTGGTCAAAAAAGGTCATGTTTGGCTTCACTTTGGCTTCTTCGGGCTTCTTAAAGCACTACATTTTCGGACAAAAGACAATTTTTGCTTCAAATATTTGTTTTGTTTGGATTGCTTTTTTATGCCCATTAAAAATTTCCGGGTTCCAAAGTTGACTGCAGAAATATCGAAGACAACTCAGAAAGGCAGTGCACAAATATGGAAAGTATTTTAAATACAAGCATTTTAAATACGTATTTTAGATACTTTGAGTATCTTGTATTTCGTATTTAATAACATATTGCGGAATGTATTTGTCAACTGTATTTCAGTACTTAATTTTAAGTATTTCAAATACATGTGTTTCAAAAGTAGCCCCAAATACAGTTTTAAGTGCTGTTTTTCGCAATCGAGTGTTACAGTGGGCAATCTTAGCAAGGGAGTCATGTACAAAGAGCATTAAACTTGCTGCGCTTTACGCAGAATGAAGACTGAAGAAAAGAGGAAGTGTAGAACTACGAATTACCGAGACGAGTGCAGTCCTTGTCTTTTGGCAGAGTGATTGAATTTTTAAAGACGTCGGGTTAACAACATCTTGTTTAAAAAGGCTTCCTTTATATTACTCTTACACTGAATACATTGCTTTTCCTTATGTTTTATCCACCTATGAAGGTATGACAAACAAAATATATCTTTAGAGCTACGGAAATATTTCTAAGCACTTGATTCTTTATAGACATAAACCTCTCTTTATTTGGGCATCGTTTTTCTTCCTGGGTAAAATTTAAGTATAAGAGGTCGGTTTTTGAGAACAATATGTATTTGAAAAGATATTTGAAGATAATGAATACACTCGTTCTAATTTGTATTTTCTATATAAATACTTTTTTTAAGAGTGTAATTAGATATGTAATTAAATACATTTTGTCGCAGTATTTTGTATTTGTGTTGAAATACATTTTCTACAGTATTTTGCCTATCCCTGGCATAACATTTCATTTTGCTTAGTGGTAGGCCTTCTCTGATTGTAGCGCTCCCACGATTCAGGATGCAGCATCTTTGAGAGATTATAGAGCCAATTGTTTATGAAAACGACAAAGAAAGTACAAGGTATCTAAAAAGGTATTTGCATCCTCCCAGTGCATCGTCCGTCTTGAATGATGGATCATCATAAAAGAAGTAGAAATATCACACAGACTGTTTTTCTTTTCGTTTTTGGTACGAACAATCGGGAATTTCAATGATACTGCCGGAAGAAGTTATTTCTGTTACCGATGGCGCTAGTTTTTGCAGTATATTACAGCGAAAAATTGTAGAGTTAAAATATTTTATTTGCTTGTTTATGTGCATCAATGTTTTACGTCAGCTCTCATGCACGCGACCAGAACACGTCAATATTTCACTCAGAAATAGAACGTGTTAATGCAAACGAGGTGACGTATAGTGAAGGTCGTGATATAAAAATTGAACCCCGAGTATGCGGATGACAGCTTGAAATAAGTTAAAAAGTACATGCACAGAGGAGCTGGAGCAAATTAAACACTATTACAAGGAACTCCGAAACTTGTTTAGAATAAGGGACAACACAGACACGAAGTCTCAAATTCATTTGATAAAACCAACAGAGAAGTAGTTATGACTGTCCAGCTCGCACGAAAATCTTTTTGTACTCGTCAGCTTCATTCAGCCTTAGCTATTTTTGAGTCTAAAGGCCCGTTCACACACTCGCGACCGAGAACGACCGACAGAGACAAGACCGGTTTTGAAGCCTCTTGCGACGGCTTACGACCGGATGCGCTGCTGCAGAGCCTGTCGTAAGTCATCATTAAAGGCTTAAAAACGGGTTTTTAGCCTCTCTGGTTGTATGCTGTCGCAAGAGTGTGACAGACCTTAAGCTTAAGATGCCCTTTAAATTTTAGCCGACTTTTAGCCTACTACGTATAGTATTAAAAAAATAATAACGCTCAGTGCGCTCTACACGAAGCCGTTGATACAAGAGAAATAATAATTATGCAAATAGAGAAAGTATGTAGCTAGTTGGATTAGTTGCTACACAAACCAAATCCCTAAAACCGAAAAAAAAAAGTTTTCCCAGACTCAGCTAAAAAAAACAACCACAGCCTGGAAAAAAAAAAAAATCGAGAGTCATACGGTAGAATTCACTCGCCTGAGTAGGACTTCATCCAGGGATAGAAGTTGTCCGCCTTGCTGGGCGAGTGGGCGCTTCCGGGCGAGCCCTGGTGGTCGACCGGGGCCCCCTGGTCCCCGCTACCCGCACTGCCCGCGTAGCTCTCGGGCGTACCGGGACCGTCGAACTGCGAACCGCCGCCGCCGTTGCTGCTCGGCGTCACAGCGGGGGTCGGCGGGCTCGTCGACGAAGCTTGCTGTCCCTGCCCGAAGTATCCGGAAGAGGGCTGCTGCTGCGTCTGTTGCTTGGCGGAGAACACAGCCGCCGCCGCCGCCCCCACGCCCTGAGCAGCACCCTGCTGCTTGACGTACTCTTTGGCGGTCACAACGCTGACGGCGGTCGACGTCGCCACGTGCACAGTTTCCGTAGGTGGCCTCGACGGCACTGCCGCCGAGTAGTACGGCGAAACACCCGCGTCGTAGCATGTCCCCTGCTGCAGCGCGTGGTGGTGCGGCGGAAGTCCGGGGTGCTGGTGCGGCACGTGGTGCTGTTGCGACTGCTGGTGGTGCAGGGCGGCGTCGTACGGAGACTTGGGCGCGCCCGACTCGAAGCGCGGGGCGTACGAGTAGCGTCCCTGCGCGAAGGGCGACGTCGGCGCGTACTGGGGACCGCCCGTCGGCTCGCAGTAACCCGCGACCCCGACGGCGGTTGCAGCGGCGTGGGCCGCGGCCGCCGCGTGCGCCGCGGCATACTTGGAGTTGTGGGTGGCGTAGAAGTGGGGGTCCTGACCGTTGGCCACCCAGCCCGCGGTTCCGGGGGACAGGTTGCCGAAATACGAGGTCATGGCTTCAGCGGGCCGCCAACCGCAGCAGTCATGGCGCACCGGGCAACTGGACTCCCTGCGGGGAAGGCGAGGGCGCCACCCGAGAGACGGGGGGCCCGCGGGACGCGGCTCAGAAACAATAGCAGCGGAAGCATCCGACGGGCAGAGGTGCCTTCTCGCCGCAAGCCCCGGTGAAATTAGCGGGTCGCGATAATAATAGGTGGGCCCGTCACGTGACGATCACAGACGGCCAATGAGCGAGCGGCAGCCCGTCTGTCTGTCAGCCGAACGACCTGGCAGCTGAAATGCTTATGATGAGATATGGATTATAAGTTACACTGGGCGAGGGGAGTCACTCACGCACGGTCCGGAGAGAAGAATACACCTTTGGCGCGGAGAGTGCCCCATGTCCGGCGCCGCGCACCAATCACGGCGTGGCGAGCGTGCCGGCGGGGCCGGCCCTCGCGCCGCGCGTACGGGGAAGCGGTTCGAAGCGCTGCCGAATTGTGGCGCACGACCACGTCACGGGCCGTGATTGCCCCTGCCAACGCCGTGACGCGAACACGCCAGTCGCCGCACGGACGCGACCCCGGCGTGGTCGCGTGCCTGCGACGTCGCTCTCCACACCCGCCGTTCAACCAAAAATATCGTCACGAAAAAAAGAAACAAAAAAGAGGAAACGTTCGCTACCACGAGAAGACTTCCGAACGTGATCCGAACTAAGGAACAAAATTTTAGGTTCCTAAACTTCATTCACATTTTTGTCTTTTATTTTCCCGTAGCGTGTGTATGTATCAACGATAGGTTCTCTAGGCATGGATCTACACACGGAAAAGAAGGATTGCTGAATCTGGGATAACGCAGCATCCTTTTTCAATCTATGCCTTATCCGCTCAAAAGAGCGAAAATGAAAAATATATTCCACAAGCAAGGCAATAATGCACGATTCCACTTAGAGATTTCCGTATCTTTGGTACCCACGTAGACTGGTATTCCTTTGTTGTTTCATAACAATTTTTTTTACGACGCATTTATTTTTGTTTTTTCTTCGCCTGCTTTTAGGCTATTTGAGACGTCTCGCTGTTCTGAGACGGCCGAAGCCAGGTACGATTTAAAAATAAAAAATTCGGGCTCTACACGCGCTCTGTTCGAGAAACCATGTTGCGGGGTGGCTTCGGAAAATGATGGGGAGGAGGGGTGGTCAGGGGAACGAGCGGCGAGGCAGCGCTCGTGTTTCCGAAGCCCTGGGCGAGGGTGTCCAGCCTTGACGGATTGGGTTACCTCGCCAAGCTCACGGGATAGTTCTGCGCTGGGAACACCTCTGCAGGCTATCCAGTTACAAATGGTTGCGTCTCTATAGACTAGTTCAGCGTCTAGTCAACGTGTAACTGGTTTTGCGGAACTGCTTGTTGCCCCTTTTCTTGTTGTTTTATTTCACTAATTGGGCTCACACCCGCAAATTTTAACCGATCTCGGGGATTGGTTAGTTTTCTCCTGACAGGCTCACTTCATTCACTGCTCGGGATAATTGAGAAGGAAGTGCCCAGTGCTGATACATTTTACTCCTTTTAAAGTTAAATCACGACGAGTTTGGTTTGTGTTTTAACTCTAAAGTCCTTCATTTAGCACCAGGAATGGCAGAAGACCGACCATTTGTCACGGGATCAAGAACATAGTTTACAGCTAAACAAAATGCATCAGAATTTTAGACTCATGTCAACCACACCAAAAATAAGTGTCAGCCAGGGTGGGAAAAAGCGACCACGGCAGTTTGGTACCGGTTCTCAACGCCAAGAGAAAAAGCGGTACTCACGGCCAAATCATCCATAGGTGCTTCGTCGCTGAGTCGTATCTCCATGGCCACGGAAAGAAAGAAAACAGCTGACGCTTCTCTTCGACCTGGCACGCTCCGAGCTCCGAGCCCCACTACCTGGCCGAGGGTTGTCGCGAGCCCGTCGGTGCAGCCCCCCGTCGCTGGCACTCGCAGCCACTGAATTCACCAGGAACACCACGACGCGTTTCCTAAATTTAGCGCCGTACGACGACAGATGTGCGGGTCGCTCCCACCGTGGCCTTTCTTCTTCATTCCAGGCCCGTTTCTCGCCGCCGATGTTTGTTGTTTGCGCACACAGCGATCACACTCGGCCCCGGACCGGACGTCACCCGCCTCACCTCCTCGCGCACACGAGGTCCGGGCACGGGCGGTGGAGGGGGGCCGCAGTCGCGAGCGGCCAATGGGAGCACCACGGGGCCACAATCGGTCAGCGGAAGAGGTGAGCGGTCACTGCGAACCCCCTCCGCGAAAGGAGAACAATTCACAGCGGGCCCCGACACGCACAATAATCACGCTCGACGAGCACACGTCCCGCAGCGGGGGGCACGACTCCTGGCGGAGCGGCCGGCCCAAGGGGGGGGGGGGGGGGGGGCAGGTACGGCCGATGGTCCCTTCAGTCCCTCCGGTCCCTCTCCTGCCTCCCTGTCCCGTTCAGGAACCCCCGGCGGGCGCGCCTCGCCCCGCGGGCAGGGCCTGCCTCCGACGTGGCGTCGGCCGTCCGATCCTGTCCGTCGGCGCGTCCGTCAAGCGGTCCTGAAGGTTGGGCAGCGCCGGCCGCAATCCGGGTTCCGAGAATGCAATCCGGGAGGTGATCGAGCGAAGAAGATGAAAAAGTCGGGAATCCCGTACGTCGGAGCGGAGAGTTCTGGCCGTTGGCGGCGGGCCGCTGTTTGACGGCGGCGAATCTGTGCCCGTAGCGCGCGGCGCATCCACGCTCGCTTGTCACCAGGCTGATTCCGTCGCCCGTCGCGGCAGCGCAATGTGGAGGTGTATGTTTTTTTCGAGAGACGCGTAATATCTGCAGCCCGTTGGGGGACGGGCGCCACCGCGGCCTGGGGGGGAAGGGGGGAGGGTTGCGAGGGGCACGGCGGGGGAGGGAAGCGTGCGACCCCCTTGCGCGATTCAACTCCGCCTCGCTCGCGCACATTTTGATGCAGGCCCCCTCACGCCGGCCAAGTGAGTGGAACAGGAAAGCAGCCTCCACGAAGGTCCCGCCGAGAGCTCTCATTGGTCGGACGCCTCTTTTCTTTATGTTTGTGGTCGTTGGCGCTTGTGTTTCGGCCGCCACGTCCTACCTGTGCGTGCCCGGCGAGTCTTCTTCCTGCCCCCGGCGCAGCGGCGGCGACGTGCGCGTTCGTGAGCGTGCCTGGAGGGGCCGACGAGCGTCGGTCGTGGGGGGCGTCCCGACCCCTGCGTGTCACTCTCGCACGAGGAAGGAGACGGCGACGGGAAGGCCGCTAACGTGCGTGGCGAATAGAGGAAGCGTTCGGCTTCATCTTGCCTTATCATGCGGCACGGGCGGTGGTTGCACCTTTGTGCAGGCGAGCATCATCAGGGGCAGCGCTGTCTATGTACGCAGACTCCCGCGACATATGTGATAAGTCCGCAGAACCTACTGGTCCTAACACTGTACGGAGGCCTTTTATCTCATCGGTGAGGTAGAGCTGTGGTGAAATTCTATAGCGGTTTGTGATGACTTCCCTCCGAGAGTTCCTTATTTCATGAAATCAGAAAACCTTTCTCCCGACTGACGCATATAGAAAACGGAATCCTCTGACAGTCCACCTCACGTCGAACTAAGTTCGTCCTTCTGCATTCTTTTTGGATAGAGGAAAAAAAATCCATTCTCTGATCTATAATGGAATGAACAGCTATGTCCGAACGGTCCTCACACCTAGAACACATTCTTACAAACGCGAATCGAGTGAGAAGAATTGAATTTGTAACGCCGTAGAGAAGGCCCTCACCTTTAAGACAAACTTCACGGTAAAAAACGATAAAAGAAATAGAAGAAATAATCTCAGATGCCTATTGATGTACGTCTTGATAAAATAAGCCTCAATATCTGTCGATATTTTGCAACAGGAGAGTATCTGCAGTCAACTCCCAAAACTGTCCTTGACCTTGATTTTTGACAACCCAAATACGGTCCAGTTAAAAATCGTCGCACATTTTTCTCCTCGCGCAGAAAGGCCCACCCCGCGCTCGTCCGTTCGTGCCAAAATAAAAACCTCCACATCAGGCATCGCGAAAAAAATAATAATAAAGAAAGAGCAAGATACAAGCGCACGCTCCATTGCTCCCTAAACGAACTCTCAAGAGGCACGCGACGCGTGCCCTTCAAAACCGCAAGTGCCCTCCCAGGGTTTTATGGCCTTATTGTAAGGAGAGAGAAAAGGCCCCGCCGACGTAACAACGTCGACTTAGTTTATGAGCTCTCTTAAAAGAAGATAAAGGGCCAAGAAATGTGTTCGGGAGCGCGCGTTTTCAAAAGCACCGAAACCGACACCAATCTGCCCCCCCCCCCCCCCCCCCCCCCCTCCCCCTTCTGTTTCCTCTTTCTACTTCCCTCCGCGTCCTCGCCAATGCGTCTCTCCCCTCCCCCCTTCGTCGCACTTCGGGTCCGGTGCTGTAATGTATGGTCGAACACTAAGCTCACTTTACCGTCAAACTAGGAATGGTTCGCCGCGGGCCCGCACAAACCAAACGCGGGACACAGCGCGACCATATAAAAAAATAGAAAAAGAGAGAGAGAAACGAAAGAAACAGCAAGGTGAAAAAAAAAAAGGTCAAGCGCGATAAGCTTTTGTGTCGCGGCTCGTATGTGCGTGTAACTGCGCAGCCAGTCTGGCACAAATGCGTGCTCGTAAACTGCTACAAATCGACGCCGCTGTGTGGTAAATAAATTTGGCCTCCTCCCGCGCTCGCGCGGCGCGAGAGTGTGAAGCGCCCTCGAGAGCGCGCGCGCCCTCTCGGTGCCCGGAATTTATGGGATGCAGTAAAATTCGGCTCCCCGCCGCGACTCGTCGACAGGTGGGTGGGAGGCCGACCGCTTCGTTATCTGCGCCCGAGAGTTTGCGTCGTTCTCCTGCGCGGCTGCCGGTCTTCCTTCTCGGCGTTCTCGCTCCGACCATCGGAGGTTTCACGGGCTGTGCTCTGTGTCTTAGCGGAGGGACACCGCGAAGAGCCATCGGCACTGATGGCGATGTTAACTGGCACCGATATAGGGAAGGGAGGAAGAACGAGTTGGTCGCTTATAGTGGCCCCACACCTTGGTTATTGGTTCGTGAGAGAAATAGTGAGAATGACGACTCCGTGTTAGAAAGAAAAAATAATAGCAGGTTTCTTTTTGGCCTTTAAAACAAACTATATAGTTAATCGACTATTCCAATATGAAGCGTTTTGAATGCCAGTGTTTCAATACGACGAAGGATTCAAATCACGCGAAAGAATTATGAAACTTGCAAAGTACTAAACAGTTAGCGGAAATTCACGATCTAAGGTGTGGAATCAATTTAATGTTCTGTTCCTTCTCGCATGTTAACGACATATCTGTAAAAATGCCTTGCGTACTTCTTTATATTCCAGCTTGCGATCGATTGCCTTCATCATAAAAAAAAAAAAAAAAAGGAGAGAACGATGCGTATTTTTGTTGGCATTTTATGAACAAGACACGAGATCAACTTTCGACTGATTAATCAGGGTTTTCTTAGCGTTTCTGTTCGATGTTTCTTGCATTGGAAACTTGCAATTAAGAGTTACTCCCCCTGTCCGTCCGCCCAGATATCATCCATTCTGCCAATTAGGTTTGGTAATCCCAACAAGGCATTACATAACTGTAAATGCGATAGCACAAGGGCGTCCCCAAACTTGTTTCACATTTCCTTCCCGCCTTTCGCGGATTCTTTCTACTCTCTCTCCTGTTTTTTTTTTTTTTCTTCTTTTTCTTGGTGCACTTTTGTTTTCCGCGTTTAATATACCCAGAGAGGCGACCTATACGAAATGGCGCTACAACCTCAAATTTATTGGACGACGAGAGCGGTCCAATGAGAGAGCCGCTTTTAGGCGGGTCGACGGGAACGCGAGCGAGAACAAAACAAAATAGCCACAAGACGAGCAAGCCGCACAACCGTCAAGATAAGAAAAAAAAGAAGTTTCAGCAACGGCTGATGTACCTGGTCTCCTTTCCTACATGGAAAGGGTGCTGCAGCAGCGCCAGCGTAACTCAGTGTTCGGCCGCTCGCATGGCTGACTCTCTGGGACTGACTAGTTTTTGCTTCTTTTTCTCTCGCTTCTCGTTCATTTTCCCCCTCGCTGCCATTACGCGCGATCTCGAGAGCTGGCGGCCTCTGCAGGTGGAATTTAGATGTACAAGCCGATTTTTTTTTTTTCTCGGAGGTTGCCACGTTGGGCCGGCGACTACGGAAGCTAACGTTGGCGCAGAATTCGTTGGTGTGGCGATCATTTTTAGGGCTCGTTCAACTTCTAAGCTTAAAGCACAAGTGTCGGTTGTATTTAGGCTATTCACACAAAAAAGAAGTTGTAACATGGACACGTTTTAAATGATCCTCCAAGGTTAGGAGGTTGTAGCCAGAATCTCTATTTATAATGGAAAAAAAAACATTACCTCTCTTTCTTTCTCTCTTTCTCGTTTACTCAGCGCAGCATGCACTTCCGTGGCTCCTGCAGCCCAGGGTCGTGGAACTGACAAACTAACTTTGCAGCTTTTATTTTGCCTTCTAATTTTAGATATATTAATCCGTAGAATTGCATCCCATTTTACATATCTGAGAAGTTCTGTTTTTCCGAAGTTTTTGCGATCCTCCATCAAGGTATTTGAAAATTCGTGAAAATCAGGTGTTAATCCAGATTAACTCTTCTGTGTTTTTCCTTGTTGTCTGAAGTCACGTTGCAACAAACTCACACATTATTTAATTTTTTTCCCGTGTTTCCGAAGGTAAAAGAAAGCCTAATTGCAAGCTATGACGACTTCATAAACAAGTTTGCTTTATTTTTGCATGATTCGTACACGACGAACCTTCGTACTCCAACTTCAATATCTATTTCATGCCTCTAATTATTTCAATTTTAGTTTGATTGCTCTTCCCTAAAGCCTTTTGTTGTAACAATGTACCACACCCCCAAAGTTTTGTATCGGGGATATGTAGCAATATAATCAACGATTATTTAAAATTGGCTGTTATATCTAGCTGATGTAGTTTAAAAAAAAATGCTTACAAAATATAGCGCTACATTAAGTTTGGTTACCCAGTCAAATTCTGTGCATAAATTTGTGAGAATATTACTTATACTCCTCGCGATGGAGCTTGATAAAGTATATATGCCTCATGGTTTCAAATGTCTGTATTTCAAAAAACACGTCCGACATCACACTTAAAAGTATAACTTATATTCTGTATATTTGTTTCTTCATATATATGCGCTTGTACTTTGAGAACTACACATGAATTCCTGCATTTATCGTTCACGTTTCTCTTTTTATTAAGATAAGTATTTAAAACCACAAATTAAAACAAAACAAGACACAGACCAACGCAGCTTTGACAAAGGAAGGTCGTTTTCTTTCAGAACAGAATAGATTGACAAAAATTAAGAAGAAAGAGAGAAAACCACACAGGACATTTTTACAGCGCAGTCACAGTCACAGTCAAAGTAACGGTGACCATGACTCTGGCTGTAACTTTGAGAAAACGACAGTCGTTAGTTAGCGACTCAGCGCTGTGTTTGTCTGTGTTTTATACTTGACCCTGTGTTCACTTTTGCGCTGTTTTTTGTTTTCTTCTCTGATCCTGCACCGAATTACCCATCTTCACACCTTACCGCACTCTTTACGGTTGTCCTTGCCTGTAGATGTTGGAAAATAGATCGACGTATTTGTTTTAATCGTGTACATTATTATTCAATTTACATTTGATCGGTCGAGCTTTTAGTATTATCGCCAGTCTTAAGAAGGTGACACAATTATTTTCATAGTACGCATACCCCCCCCCCCCCCCCCTTTCCCGCTTTGTAGGCGGTCGACTTCATGAACTAGTGAAAATAGTAAAGAATAGATGAAAAAAAAAAAAAACGAATTTGCATGATCTTGTTTTCAATGTTTTCGGGCATTCGTACTTACACTGAGCAAACAAAGTCGTGGGCAGGTCCATTGAAACAAGGAACTAGTGTGCTAAAGAGATTGAAGCGCTGCGCCTGCCTATGCAGGCCTCACGCAAGCATCCTGAGAAAGGGTGGCTTAATTTGTTCTAGGCATTGATCGTTTTAGGCTCGAGGCGACTCCAGTTAGACCTCTTTTGCTCTAGAACATGGCGTGCACCTGACGCACGGTTAATTGCTCTTGGACAAATGCTGCCTGAAAAACATATTGACCACGAGAGGAGTGTGTTAGTTGTCAAGCTTCTGTCGAAAAGATTTTCGATAGTCTTCGATGACTATAAATGTTTTGAATAGCGAAATACAATTCAAACGTAGAAGTGTTTTTGGTACCTTAACGTTTTCATTTCAAAGCCTACAAAAATATTTTTCTTTTACCGGTGGGCCGAAAAGCGTTGTCAAACTGTGTTCAAATGAAGGCAACCCTGAACGGCCAGAAACGTTGTCAGAGTTTTAACAATCGCACTCGCAGTATGAGGTAACACCTAAATGCTTTGTAGTTCTGAGATAATTCATCGCAATGCTATAAACTCATTAGTGTTTGTGAGCCCCTAATTTTCGCGAATTTTAAAAGAATGGGAAATGCTCGAAGTGCAAGGATACGCGAGGGTTTCTTGTGCGTGTTTATAGACTCGAATTCTAGGCTAAAAAATCCTCAAACTTCAACAATCGCAAATATGAAACCTAAAAAAAAAAGCAATATATTGTGTTTTGCCCGTACAAAGCTTTGCAGTATATTATTTTTAATGTTTATTAATTTTGAACATGTTGCAAGTTAGCTTTGACATTTTCAAGAGGAATATTTAAAAGTGACGCTAAACATTGCTGATACTTTCACTTATAAATAAGTACAAGGTGGGAACAGTCAAAATTTGTCAGAAATTTTTGCTAATCTGTAAGTAAAAAAATGATATTAAAACATGTTAAAGGCTAAACCAAACCTGCTTGTCGTGCTTTGAAGTTTAAAGTAAATAAAAATAATTCACAGAAAAAAGTATGACAATAATATTCTCACATGCATGCAATGTGGATATTTTGACGTGATTGTTACCACTCAGCTTCCGCTGACTGTGTGCGTCGTTCCACTATGTTTTAACTTTACTTTTTATCTTCACAAAATTGTTTTTCTGGAAGTATTAAACAAACATTGTTCAGTTTTTATGTATACCAGCACATAATTTGATATTTTGATGTTGTTTTTAAATATATTATCATCATCCCCAATATTCTTAACCATTCATCCTTCCCGTCCTTCCTTGGAATGCTTCAGCAAAAATCTGTAAAAAGTGATTTAAGCCGAACAATTGCATAGTCCGTAATGTTCCCGTAATTCTTATATACGAAAATATTACGAAGTTCTTTATTACGAAACTAATGACTGCCTAAAAAAACGCAGGTAGTAGCGGCTCCCGATAGTCTTATTAATACAATACGATACAATACAATACAATACAATACAACAAGCGTTTTTTTTCCAGAAGCACTGGATATTTTTCCAGAAGTACGAATCACGAATCAAGAAGCTTGAAGATGTTAAAACGCCTTGCATTTTTTAACCTGTCAATGACTTTATTCAGAAACTCAGATACGCATAAATTTTATTCCTAGTCTTGACATATTTGTTTCTACCTAGTCCTATAGACTACTTCTGAAAGAAAAAAATAAATCACATTTGCGCCCACTATAATAAGGAAACGTAATATCCCGAGGGTTGTAATAGCCTGAGACACGTAGCAGGACACGTATACCAATATTAAAATTTAAATATATTTTGAGCTACTTTTTACACCTCATGAACTTTTCGCATTGACCAGAGTATTAGCCCCTGTAGAGTTACCAGTTGTCTCCCTGCACGTGAATGCAGCTGAACCAAACAACCCTTACAAGTGCTCATGGTCATAGAATAGGTACTATGAGACGCTTATAACACACCGTTAACATTTAGACGGCGTGTGGGGCATTGACTAAACGCAAGATGGAATGTGTCGGAATGATGGCCATGTTGATTGAGAAAAGAGATATAATATATCCATCATATATGTTCTATAATCGGGTTGTGAATATTTCAAGTGAATGAAATTCTGCTATAAAATATAATGTGGCGGAACCTAGTTATTATGTTTTTTTTTTTTTTTTGTTTGGCAGTTTGCCTTTTTAATTTTATTGGAACTAGGGCTGGGAAGCCGATAGATTAACGTTCTTATTAATTAATTATTTCTTTAATCGCGATCTTTTTTTTAACTGGTAAATTGGTTTAGTTTTAAGTTAGAAATATCGGAGAGAAAATAAAAATGGTCGCTTTACTACTTGGTAAACATTCATGTACTTTATCAGACATCACTGTTGCATTCCACGGTAAAACACTTCAGCATAGACATCTGACTTTATGGTCGGTTTGCCTTGCTGCATACGGGCGGTACAGCGTCAGTTATCAAAGGAGGCTGCGCATTCCACTATTAATAACATAATAAGAAGCAGTAAGAAAAAAAAAAACCTGTAGCTTTGACACTTTTATATATTATGATTAGAGGTCAAAGCAACCAATTAAACGACGGAGAACTTGATTGAAAGGTAGCTATTAATCGGATTAAAATATTCAATTTACACCCTGCCCTAATTGGCACATTTACATTTTTGTGTATCTGAATTATTTTCCCTCAGAAACCTCAAATGACAATGAAAAATCACTCTTAAAATAAAATGTCCCGAGACAGTCCTATTTAAAATAACATCTTGGGCCATCTTTCGACCGGCTTTAACTTTACGATACTAAATCTTACAGCCGTAATAAGCCGCCAGAAGTTGTATCTGAACCGTTATTAGGCGGCTTGTAAGAACAAATGATGTATAGAATTTCGTTCTACTGCGTACACCTGGCACACTGAGTTCTTAGATGCGTTTAATCCGAAGGCTGCTAAGCACGAATCCCAAATTAGATCTTGAACTCCTTTTACAATCAGGGGGATATGCAATATACAGTGTCATGTGCACGATATTCGCTGCTGCCTGTCGTCTAGTAATTCATTTGCAATCCATGCCCGATAGTAGACTTGGGTATCTTTTTTCTGCGGGATGGCTAATCACTGCACACCACACTGCGAAGAAGCGGAAAATTTTAAGTGCGATGCTCGTTCACCATTCTAGATAAAATAACTACTTGTTTGGGTTTGCTCTGTCATCCGAAGGTTAGTACAAAGGGAAGTACATTTGGCCGTTTTTTAACCTTCAGTGAATCCATACTATTCGCAGCAAATTGTTGTTGCATGCCCACAATTATGGGTTAATCGTACAATTAATCCCTATATCGTGACACGTTTGGCGACTTTCGTATTGTTGCAGTACAGAATCCGAGCATCACTGCAGTAATATTAAGTCTAATGCAAACTGGAAGTTCACATATATAAACCTGGCTTTTTCTTGTGTGTAGCCATCGTCCCTGCAACGTGTATTCCACACGATGTGCGTCACTGATATGAATAGACACGTCCTTTGATCAATCACCGCTCTGCGCCAGTCAGCAAAGCCCCCGTCCCAAAAGTAAGGCCCCTGCAACTGGACGTTGGCGAGCATCAAGTGGTCCTCAAGAGGGGAAGGGAGGGTCTCCACGCCGCAGACCAGCGCGCGCCACGTCCGCGTGGCAGGACCACTGACGCCCCCGCGAGGTTTATATATATTTAAGAGGGGCACGGGCCTCCTTGTCTTGGACTCTTCGGGCCTCCCCGTGATTAATGACTCCCGCTGAGTCACCTACCAGAGGGATTTCGGGCACAACTCGCGGCGCTGCATGATAAAGAGTACTGACCGGGAGGCCCTCCTTTGTGCAGCGGCCAGGGACGCCGGTCCAGTGCCCGCGTCCTCGCGTGCGCCGTCCCCGGGGCTCGTTGTTTGTTTCCTGGTGGCCATAAATTGCACCTTTGTAATCGAGTCGTTTTGGGGACGCCTCACGCGGGCGATCGACGCCGGACAGTGTCGGAGGGCGACGCCAACTGGCCCAGGAAATGAGCGTCTGTAGACAGGCCCCATGGGCTCGCGCATGCGACAGGGAGCAACGGCCGGAACTCTTGATTGGTAAACAAGCAAACAGGCGTCCCCCCCGATGTCCGTCTGGTGCTGGACCGGCGAGCGGCGCCGTCTGTGCGGGGGTGACGCCGCCGTCCGCGGTGGCGGGACCCTCTCGGTGGTTGACTTGGGAGGACCCCGCGGCTATGAGGCGACGGGCGCAGGGGGCCGGGCACCAGATTTGATCTGCGGGTCAGTACCTTCGCCTGGGCTGATGGTGCGAAAACGAAGATTAACGCCCGTTATTCCGATTCTGGAGGGGAAAGAGGGGAAGGGATAATAACATGGTTACGTGCATTGATATAGGTTGCCGTTCATTTAGTGGTCATTTGTTTTTGTTTTGTGTTTTTTTTTTTGGGGGGGGGGGGCAGTTGTATTCAGCAATGATTCTCGCTTTCTTCTGTGTTGCATTTTGTTTTTCCAGAGGACGTATCAAAGTTGTAGATCGTCTCCTTTCCATGATTCAATGTTGAACGTGTTGACTTGGGGCGTACCACAAGGTTTTGTCTCTGCGAAGTGTGCAATATTCTCCATTGTACATATATCACACCGTGTTCTTTCTGCGTGCAGCGCACGACGGACTATGAGCGGGGATCTGACCCAGAACTGGCACTCAGATGGTCTTTAGCCTATAGGTGATATCATATATATCGTTTGGACTTGGTATTTAAAAGTTGTTAAACTCCATTCGAAAGTCAATGTTTTGTTATCCTGTTATATACTGGAAAGTCAGACAAAAGGCTACTAAAGATCACTGTGAAGATGTCTGAAATCCCGTCAATGCGCTTTTTATTAAGCTTAGGCAGACCAAAACCAGTGAATGTAAGCTTTTGAAATATCATCTCTACGTTAGAATGATCTCCTCACTTAAGCATCGGTCACGCACGCTGTCACCAGTTTAACAGGTACAACAATATGTGTTGTTATTAATTAAAAATTTAATTCAGCCTCAGCATTATAGCAGAGCCGGAGACCAAAACGAGGCACGTTTATCTAGACAGCATATATGTTTTCAAACGTACTTTGCATTTTTAAGCTACCATATCCTCTAGCATTACTCTAAACAAAGGTTGAATAGACTGTCTTCTTACCGCGAGAATAATATTGATGTGCTTAATAGAAAATGTTCATAAACGAGTAATAGTGAAAGGGGCAAGAATAATGAGTTTAGTAAGTTAAGAAAATCTCACGTTCAACAGATGGGTTGTTTTACCTCACATTAACCCAACGAAACCTGCGTTCGGGACGAATTGTAGCCTATGCCTCAATGAGACAAGTGAGGGTGACGCGGCGAATCCTATCTTGAGTGCTCTTTTGTGATTGGAAGGTCAAGCGAGACTGAATCAGTCACTATTTCTATGTTGCTATTTCTTTTTCATTAATCATTAATAAAATACGGGAACCCCTTCTTAATCTTCTAAGGCTTCCAGGCGATAAACCAGCAAAGAAGTATGTGTTTTTCATAAAGCTGCTGACATGTAGACATGTAGACACCAAGGCACACTGTTAGTGTGCTACACAAAAAAATGTGTCTACACCAAATGATTAACGACAAAAGCCGAAGTTCGCATTCATCTTGTTTGAAGTCGCATTGTTCCAATTGTCACGCTACACTAATGATTCATAACCATGCTCTCTAAAAATTCAGAGAGGAAGTTCTGACGCGCTAAGAGAGTGTCTTCTATTTTCCAGCACTCCTGAAAGAAATCATTGCAGCCTGTCGGAAGCAACATATTTTCTGGTTTTTTCCCCATATAAGTCACGCGTGAACTTATTTTCTACGCGATACCATCTACAATCTTCCATGCCAGATACACACCTATAATGGTCGTCCGGGCGTCTCTGGTTGTAAACAACAAGGTGACATCGTCCCTTTAAAGTTGCGAACTGACCCCGCGGTGGGTCAGCTCGCAGGTATAACACATGGTCGCCGAAGAGTCTCCCCTGCCGTTTATGTCACACAGCCGTTCAGCAGCGGAACGTCCTATTCGGCAGCTCGCTGGACGATCCTGCGCGCACTTAGTCGCTTATTGTCATCTTCACCTGGCGTCCGGACGATAAATATGGTTTCTGAAACGTCTTTGCCCGCTCCCTGTAGCCGAAGGAGTGGAGGGAGGGGAAAAAAGAACAGTAATGGAAAAGTTCCAGACAGGTTTTCCTACCAGCTAGAACGGCACAATCCAGACCATCCTTCTCTCAAACCGACCCCAACGTTCAAAAACCCGTGCGAACGTCATATTTTTTCTCGGCCTTACAAATAAATAGCCTATCCGCATGACCCCTACCGAGACCCGTTCCTTGCGAAGAGAGCCAGATATAACAACGGCAACAACAATAAGAAAAGAAGTTTCTTTTTAAAGATCTATAGGGGAGCACCTGAAAAGTAAAATATTCAGGCTTCGCGACCATTCCTGCTTCATGGCATACAATAGGAGTGGGGAGGTGAGCGAGTTTGCTGACCGCCTACGCACATATGCCCGCATCTGCGGAGGACACGGCGCTCTGGGGGGGTTTCGCGTGTTCCGCGGGTTGGTTGGTTGGCTTGCGCGGCGTCCGGAAATGCAGCGTGGACGCATGTCGAATTCGATGCGTCTCGCCGCGTCTCCGCTGGGCGTCCGTTCGCCGACGAGCTTGTCGTCTTCATCCAGAGTTCGGTGGCGGGACGCTGCCCCAGTGGCCTTCCGGTGACTCCTTTCCGGTCGTTAAAGACACCGCGCGGGAGCTTCCTTTGCGGATCCAGGTGGGTGAATGACTTTGAAACGTTTCAGTGATTTTTTCCCCCTTGTTTGTTTGTTTTTGTATATCCAGAACTACTCTACAAGGAGGTATTTTGTAAAGCCTATTTGGTATGGAGGTCTGATCTTACACCTGAGATGTGTATCGGTATGGTGATCAGAGTTTGTGCAGCATGCCGTACATTTAATTTCGCGGCGTCAAATTTCTTGATTTTATATCTTATCGAAAACAGACCATGGTGTATTTGTCCTAAGATGAGTGATCAAAATGTCCAGGGATTAACTTCAACAAAGCATGAGGTTGATAGTCCGGCAAAGTAAAATGCTCATGTAAGTTGAATTGACACCAAAGGTAAAAACAAAGTTCGCCAAGCGATACTCCTTCAAGTGCTTAAAATGGAGGTGCGATGGTGTTCGTCATAATGCCTGTTGCAATAAGTCAGAGGAACACAAAGGATGCGTTACTTAGTATTCATTTAACCCGATCGACGCAACAAAATATTTACAAAATTATTTACAGCGTATCACAGGAGATTCAAGTGGTTTCTGGAAGCCCCAATGCCTTTTCGCTCGCGGTTTGTCGAGGGGAAGAATGGGGAACATAGTTTCACTCTTGACTCCGGAACCTGTAGTGAAGTTCCATCCACGGGGAACACTACTCACCTGACCCCCCATCTCTTCCGGTCGTGGCAGCAGACGAGGTAGCCGGGAATCCTCCTTGGAGCTTTAGACTTAGTGTTAGTTAGTTCGCTTTCCGTATTCTATATTGCAAAGGCAATATTACATAAAAGACGAAACCTGCACCGCCCTCACCCCTCTCCCCCAAACGTTATCACTAGAGATGCCGCGAACGTTTTGCGAACTGAAGTTGGAAGATCGAACCAATGGGTTCAAAAGGTTCGCAAAGTTTCCAAGCGTCATACCTATTACACAAAAAATTCGACGATTTTCGAACTTCCTACTTTTTGGCGCTTGGAAGTTCGATTTTTCTCGAACTTCGGATTTTTCGCGCTACAAAATTCGATATTTCAGAACGTTCGAGCTTGCCACGCTAAGAAATTTACGATTTTCAAACTTTCGAACCCGTTAAGTTCAAAAGGTCGAAGGAACTTCGAGCTTATGAACAAAAGTTCGACGATGTTCGAACCAAGTTTACCCCCATAGCTTCGAGGCAACACATATAAATAACACAAGATGTCAATGTGTGGAGTGGAGTTGAAATTGCACTAGAGCTTTACTTAGCTGATTGTGCCACAAGCGACTCGCTCGTGAGGTGCTGAATGATCACTTTGGGCTGACCTCGACCTCACATCTTTTTCTTTCGACTTCCGCACAGAGCCCCTACGTAAAATGCCACGAGTTAACCTGTGGGTCAACAGATCCCTGATCTGCGGGCTTGAAATTCAACCGAGGCGCTTCGCAGGGAGCGTCCATCATTGCATTAATTGTTTTTAAACGCAAGTCCCCCGATTTCCTCGTGTCAAGGAAAGGTGCGCGCGGAGCGTGACACCGATGCGCTACAGCGAACGCTGACTCGGCGCTTACTTCAATTTGATTAGTAACCGGCTGCATTTTAGAGCGGCCAATAACTCCATTGAATGAAAAAGTTCCAGGCAGCGGAAATATGGTTAGCCCGATAGCAACGGGTCGTGACCTGATCAGCTGCTTTTTAGGGGGCCGGGTGGTCCCCTAGTTTAGTCTGGTTGCATTATCCTAAACCTTGACTTATGTCGAGTGCTGTTCCTGTGTTAGTATTTTCTCCATCCCACGGGTCATTTCATCCCGCCGAAAATAAACGGCCAGAGCGAATAAATTTTTGGGGGAAGCCTGGATGCCTTGATGTGCATGCGTTGTCTTATATAATGAGTTGTCTCATGCCAGCATTGCATTTAGGCGACGTTGGATGGGATTGCTACTAGTTCGCAAATAAGTAGGAAGTACATTCACCTGACCTTTTCAGGGTTTTTCATTGTACTGTTTAACCAGTTCAACGATGGTTTGAAAAAATACTTCAAATAACGAGTAGCACAGGTAGTACAGTCAGTACCACCGCACTGAGAAGGAAAGAGCATATTCACGGCGTAAGAGAGAAGGGCAACGTTTTCAGAAACATTTGCGTGGCATGTGGCGATGTTTTTAGATGAATTCCTGAAAACTTCGTTTGAAACTGCGGGATTCGATATCCGTCCTTGAAATTCAATGACTTCGAACTTAAAACCGAAACTTCCAAACTTTTCGAAACTTGTACCTAAAACAAAATCGAATTGTTCAAATTTCTTAGAACTTGAATCTTAAATAAATTCGAAAAAGTTAGAAGTTTTTGAAGGACCTGTAAAAGAAATTTGAAATGTTCGAGCTCGACCTTTCAGAAACCTTGGCATTTTTTATTTATTTGAACCTCAGCGACATTCCTGTAGTTATCATTAGCGGATCCACGCAGCGCTGCCTATGCGGAGAGCAAGTCGTCTGCTTTTTGTGCAGGAGTTGCGGTAACGTCCGACCGACGCCGAGCTGTGATTGTCTTTGATTGAAAGGATAGTGGTATAGACCTCAAGGCTAGATGCCCTGAGGGCTATCTATACCCACTATTTTTTTTTTCAATCAGCCAATAAAAGCTCGGCGTTCTGACAACATCGCGACCCCTGTGCAAGAAGCAGACGAACTTGCTCTTCGCATAGCTTGCGTCGTCATCACCGCCAACGCGTCTCGCAGGGTCTCGCAACGAGCGCGACGAAAGCACGCGGTGACGCCGAGGCGAACCCGTCTACCTCCTCGCGCCGTCTCTCATCGAGCTTCGGGGTGCTTCCCGCTTGTTGTGGGTCGGGGAACCACAAACGATGACGTCATGCGTCGGCCATGTCTTCTAGGGGGATCGTACTGGTGGTTCAGGAAACCTCCGGGACTTTGAACGGGGAACGTTCCCGAGCTATAGGCAGCCGATGTTATTCGCCGCCTGGCCTCCTCCGACAGTCTTGTCCGCCTCAGGCAGGTCGGCGCCCGGACCACGTGAAAAGGCTGCCAGAACTCTTGACGTCTACGGACACGCAGAGTTCCGGCCTGGCTGTCGCTA
This sequence comes from Ixodes persulcatus, assembly GCA_013358835.2. Taxonomy (NCBI): domain Eukaryota; kingdom Metazoa; phylum Arthropoda; class Arachnida; order Ixodida; family Ixodidae; genus Ixodes; species Ixodes persulcatus. The sequence goes on from JABSTQ010011253.1 coordinate 2,127,464, forward strand.
GCTCCGTCTCGCTCGAACTGTCTGAACCCTGGCTCGTTCCACCCGCACTCTCTCATTTATTTCTTCCTCATTCCTCTTTCTTTCTTTTTTTTTTATCCCGCAGTCGGATCAATTATTACACAAACCCTGCACCAAAGTGTTTTTTTATTATTATTAATTGAGAAGAAAAGTTACATTTCGCATGAGTGTGATCACAGTTCGCGTTGACGTTTCTAGTTGTAAGTTTGGTCGAACTGAACTGTATACATACCAATGACAACATCCTAAATATTACCAAGCTTACGCAAGAATACACACAACTTGTCTTCTGTACAGCGTCACTAAGGTGGCAGTTATTTGTTCATGGTCATCTGTGGTCAAGCGACCAAAGATTTTCCCCTCCATTGTGCAGTTTACTTATAAAGCCCGAACTCATTCTGATGATTGTAGCGACAGGCATAGAATAAAGGCTAATCAGGCCAATTCGTCGAAGGGAAACTGGTAGGAGGACAACTTGTGAAATTGGGTAATTCGCACTAGGCCGATTCACAGAACGAAGAACTGGGCGAGGATGGAAAGTGGTTGAACTAGGTCGAACATGTTTTAACAAAGTTCTTTTTTCTCGAGAGCATATCGGGGGTCAACAATAGGCCCCCTCATTCTGTGAACCATGGGACATTCTAGGTCCCATGGTTCACTAGGCTAGGCTAAGTAAAGTGGACTGTGAATGTTGAAAGATGTCTAATACACTGCTTAGAAACATCCGGTGGTGCACCGCGAAAGACCCACTCGTCCTTGGTAAGTAATAGAAATTAGGCCTTGCGTGAAGGAGTTCAGTCGGCTGAGCTAGGAAAGGCTGAACACGCGGCTCACCTTCGATTTTTAGATGCGGAGCATCTCTTGCTCGGGTCTATGTCCCGCGGCGTCGGCGTTGTAGTCGGCACTCGAACTACGCACGCGCAACTCTCCTCCTTCCCTCTCTCCAACAGCTGCGCGTTACTCTCTCCGCTCTTTCTCTCTACCAGCTGCGTGCACTGCGCGTGCGTTCACTTCTCCTCACACAGCGCGCGCACGCGCAACTCTCCTCCTCTAGTCTCCTCTCCTTCAAGTGTGAAAAAAAAATAAACGGCGAGCGGCGAGCGTTCTAAGTTTCTCTGCCGCGAGCCGCGACGAAGGCTCGCGTAGGGGGTAACGCTAGGGCAGTCGGTGGCGCCATCTCTCGACGTCAGCACGCAACTGACTCTTTCCTCGGAACCAACACGATGCTCCGCATCACCCCATGGTTCCCCTCGGGAAGATGTTTTTTTTTTGATGGTTGCGTGCACTCGTGTGATAAGTGTACAGTTGCCAGTGCCACTGCGTACGGAGTTGTCGGCAAGTTGCAGTCGCAAAGGCTTGGCTGACCACTAACCTCGAATTCGCGGATGTCGCAAGTATTCCAAGCAATCCTGTGGATGTTGAAATACAGCGACCGCAATAAGTTATGAAACAGGGATGTCAGTCGGTGAAATTTGCATTCGAGTGTGGGCAATATTTATTAAGCGTCTTTGATTAATATTGAAAAAAAGTATTACGTAAAAAACGTGGCTGATTTACACGGGAACGGTCTCCATCATGCATTTACCGGGCTTGGCGGACATTAGGAAGTTTTCGTAGACCGCGTTCCCCCTCCGCTAGGCCCTCGGCAACGAAGAAGCCGCTACCGCGCCTGCGCGCCGATGGCCTTGACTGTTGAGTTCCGGGTATTGTAGTGGGTTGTGGAGGGCGTTGAGGGACAGAGAAAACCATCTACGAAAACTCACTATTATCTAGAAAAAAAAACCGGCGCAATAAATTATCTAAATAAAAAAAAATGTTTTGTAATGCCGAATTAGATCGCAGTTCTTGAGGAGGAGGAGGGAAGGATACGGAGGGGAGGGAAAGGTACGGAGGGGAGGGAAGGGTACGGAGGGGAACCTACCGGGAATTCGTGGGACAATTTCCCCGGAAATTCCCCCGCTAAGTTTTGCAGGAAAATTTCCCCGCTAAATTTCGCGGAAACATTTCCCCACTAAATTCAGCAGAAAAAAAATTGCCGGAAAACTTTCCGCCTAAATCCAGCAAAAAAATTGCTCACTAAAGTTTGGCGGAAAAATTTGCTCGCTAATTTTAGCGAAAACTTTCCCCACCTAATTTCGCGGGAAAGTTTTCCGCTAAATTTAGCGGAAAAATTTCCCGCCAAACTTAGGCGCCGTGTGACGTCACACGTGATGTCACTTGTGACGTCGTTGGAAACGTCTCATAATGCAACTCGCGGTTACGCCGACGGCGACGGCGACGCCGCTGAAGCCGGAAATGGGCGTCTAAGAACTGCGCTCTAAAACAACTTCACTCGTCTTTCACACAAAGATGTGCAGATCGTTTTTCGTTTTTTTTTTCGTTTTTCTTCTCTGTTTTGTGTTTTTGCATGTGCCACCGTCAAAGTTAAGTAGTTTTTTTCTTCATTTAATAAGGCTAACTATGGTATGATTTTTTTTTTTTGGACTCGGTGTGTTCTACTGTTTACCACGTGCTCGTGTCTTTTCTCTCAATGTAAGGTGTTCTGTAATATCTTTTGCGTTGAGATACTATACCATCATTAGGTTTCTGTGCCGCCATTGAACGTCCAGAACGCATTTAAAGATCTGCCATGGTCACTAACAGAATTAGAACGGCAGGGCATATCTTTCGAACGGCCGGCCTCCAGCACGCCCCACATGCCTTCCGCTGTGCTTTGGCTGCGCGTGCGTGCTCGAGGTACACCACAGCCTCCTATATATACTGACAGAGCCTGACAGATCGCCACGAGAAGCTGCCGCCGAAACAGAAAAGGTAGAGCGGCAGAAAACGGATGAGAGAAGCACCACGTGACTGGCGCCCCGCTGCGGCGAGACGCCGAAACACACTTCTTCCGAGCGAACAAGTGTGTTTCGGGTCCTTGCCGCTGAAAAAGCTGTGCGCTGACGTCCAGGTTCCCCGAAAAACGGCTCTTTGATGCTCTGTGCTACCAGATCCTCGCTCTCCATATCTGCGACCGGACACTTTATGGCTCCGTCGTCGAACTGCCAGGCTTGTGAGTATGCATGGAGGCGATGGGTGCACCAAACGTCTAAGCCTCGCGGAAGGTAGTAAGCTCGCGCTGGAGGCTTGACAACTGAAGCTCCTCCCTGCCGTTCTCCCGTTGTAAGTGACTATCGAATCCTTCCAGCAGCACTTCTTCCTTCTGAACTTCCCTTAGGCCATAGGTGGGGAACGCGGGCGATTTTCCTGCCGTCTTAGTGGTCCGTGAATAAAGCGGCGCACAAATGGCACGCACAAATAACAGCGCCGAATAACAGCATCTTGGGGTTTAGTTAATTCAGAGCGCCTAACTGAGTATACATCTACTGGGGAATTATTCGCTTATTGGGTAGCGTAATATATATATTCTGGTACATTCACGTTTTACCCCGTGGAATCGAGTTAGGTGCGTCATAGTCTTCCAATGGTTTCCGATGTATGGAAGCAACTTTTCAAAATTACCATCTCAAATAGACAGCAGCCTATCGGTAGGCATGCTTTACTTCTCATCACCTAATATTCAGAAATATAAAAGTTTTTCTTATTGTTCTTAGTTATGTAAAGGCAGTGTGTTAATGTTAATTCAAAAGTCCACTGCCCTAACATCATATTCAGTTACAAATAATGTTTGTCAGCGCTCAAGGTAGGAATTGCTTCGCAAGGGCTACGACGTACGTTTCCAGTCATCTACCACCTGTGAAAGGACTTTATGCAATCATGACGTCGAAAATACCGATGAAGACAAAATGCATCACCACATCAAGTCGGGGTAAAATATTCAGTTTAGCGGGAAGGGTTTTAGGAAGAACGGCAAAAATTACGTCTCAATACATAGAATGCATTAAATGCCAAACAAGTATAACTGCGCAAAAAAAAAAAAAAACTTATTGGGAGTGAGGTGGAGCGTCGTGTGACAATCAAAGTCAGGATTTCATATAAACCTCTTAAAACACACATATGAGTTCTGGAGAAAAAGATATGTCTTTACGACCTCCAGACTGAAACCGGGACACTTATTATTGCCATATCTTGGTACTTCCATCAGAATAATTTGCATTGACATTAAATAGTCGCTTTATATTTTTCCCGGTAATATCACGATTTTAGAACGGGAATGTTCTTAAAAAATACACAGCTTATTTCCAAAACAATAAGTACATGGACTAAACATGCTTAAATAAATGTCTATGCTTTACTTTTTGTAGATTTTCAACAAGGAGAGATTAAACGAAGATTTTACTTGATTGTTCGATATCAATAGTCAAGCCCATTGCAACTTTCGGGGCAACGTGCTTTGCGGCTGGGCAATAGTACATTCAAAATATTGAAAAGCTTGGGATATCAAGGTCGGTTGAGATATGCTCGTTTTGGCTATGACTGACGGCGTTACAACTTATACCCACTTATGACTGCTTACCGTGAGCGTTACCATGGCAACCAAGGGCTGCCCATTGCGTCGCAATGGACGGCAGCGCAACACAATGCAGCGCAGTAAGGGCAAATGCCTTAACTAGGATTTTAAGTGATGATTTTGCCTCCGACGGGTGCCGCGCAAGAAAACAGCTGCCTTCAGCGAACAATGGGGATCAAGCTATATCTTGATTGCACAAACACGACTGCTTCCAGTTGTGGATCATTATTACAGGCAAATAAATGATCAGGGAATTTTCAGGAACCAAGATCTCGATACCTCTGAAATAAAAAAGTGTGTTTACACTCATCCTCGTTTCCCGTAAAACAATACAAATACTACTACTACTACTAATAATAATAATAAAAAAGTCATTAACCATATTTGAGACATTGCAATTTATTTTCGAATAATTTTATTACTCCTATGCTATTTGTCGGAACTAACGTAAAAACGTTTTAGCAGGAGTGAAACATGACGAAGTAAACCCCTGTGCAAACTTCCTAATTTTTTTTTTAGCAGAAATATATTTCTGCGGTTTTTCACCGGGTGTGGGTTAAGGTCCGGAATTGGGAAATGTGACAACTTAGTATGTGGGTATTTCTATACGCGCCTGGGCAGATCGAAAATAGGAGACCCTTTTTTTTTTCTGAAAATAACTTTTCGCTCCGTAAATTATACCTTCACTGTGCAGACAGTTTTTCATCAGTAGTGTTATTTTTGTTCATTTATTGACAGAGACTGACATGTCGAGATACCCAGCTAAAAATGCTTTATCTACTTTATTTGACATTCCGCGAAGTGACCTTAATTCTGCCTTTTAAGCTGGGCAAGGAGGTCTGCTATACCCCGCCCGACGTATCTAAACATCCAAGCAGACTGATATACCGATATGCACTACCAGCACTCAAAATATCATGAAAAAAAAATAAAAACCATAGACCTTCATATTGCGCGATGGCCTTCACGCTGGTATACTCCCGCCCTCCCTCCCTGTCAGTAGGCGCTCTCGGATTCGGTAGGTGGTGGCGCCATCTACTAACGACACCAAACACCAGTCTTCTTGCGCTTCTCATAATCCTTCTAAAGGAACAAAATGCAGACTAGCGATTGTTTGCCTGAAAGCCCTAAAGTTGAAAAGCTTTGCAGCTTAAAACATTCACGGTAACAGCAATTAATAAGTCGCTTATTACTGGGCAGCAAATAACCGTGGGTAGGTGAAGCAATGACACCATTGTTTCACTTGCCCACGGTACTTGGCTACCCAGTTATAGGTGATATATTTTTTAGCAGTAAATCCTCTACGCTTTCACTGAATATGCGGGAGAATTGGTGTCCCAGTGTGTCAACGCACCGCAGCTCGGAGCACGTGGGGCGAAAACTTTCGCAACAGAAGTCCATACGGGGGTAAATTACTTTCAAAATGTAATTTAATTACAATTTCAATTAACTTGCTTCAAATGTAGTTTAAGTACAATTACAATTACTACTACGTGAAAAGTAGTTAATTACAAGTACAAATTACTATTACAAAGTAATGCAATTACTTTACAATAACTTATTTCTGAGAGCGACCCGACATGGACCATATAACTTCGAACGAGTTGTATAGAATGCAACGTATTTGTTCATTCCTTGCCCCAATGTTTGAGGAGGTTTAAGCATCGCTGTATAAATGCCACGTATTGTACTTTCATTTTATGCATTTTGTTAAATTCAGGATTGAACTTGACAGTTTGAGGCAATGAAGTACTATTCGTTCTTATGTTTTTATAAATAATAATAAATTAGGTTATATGCTGAAACACGCCGGATCGCTAAAGACAAAATAAGGTTGACAGAGTTTTGTTATCCCGGCAAGTAAAAATGCGGCAATTAGTCATATATGAATATTTTACAAGCTTTAGTAGAAAACTAAAATCCGCACGTGCTAATACGACCGCATTCACATACAAACATCATGGTATTGTAAATTATTTACAATGAGTTGAAATTATAGTGGCTCAGAAATATATAAGAACCGAATCGGGGCTCGCGAATCATTGGTAACAATATTCGCAGGTGCGAGGTCAGTCTCCAAAATGCCTATGCAAAAGGTATACGAAGCAAAACCAAGAGAAAATAAACTTGAAAATAATACAAAGATACAAATATGCGACAGTAGTGAAAGAAAAACGTAAAAAAATGGCAAAAGAAAACTTTATAGACAATTGAAATTTCCTAGCTCAACTGAAAGCTGAAGCTCAATTTTTTTTTTCTCAATATTTTGCAGACATGTACAAATTACTCAAAAAAAGGTAGTTAAGTTAAGTTACTGAGTATCGACGCCAAAAGTAATTGGAGTAGAGTAGAAATTACACATTTATAATAGTAATTGAGTAAACTACTACCTACTGTAAAAAAGTAGCGAGTTACTTTGAAGTTACTTTCGAAGTTACTTTTTATATTTTTGTGGTAGCAAAATGAACAGCAGTTTTGATTCGTGAAAAATTTTGCGAGCCTGAAATAAATGCAGTCATTTTATGACTTGAGTTTTCACCAAAATAGTTTATTCGCTCGCAGAAGCAATTTACTTTCGAAGTTATTGATAGAAGAGTTTTCCAAGTTTCTCCTAAAGACGTCCCCAGCTAAGCTAAAACGACGTTCCACCGACGCGCTGGATGGAACGGCAGCGTTGAGTTTGAGAAACAGGCTGTGCAGGGTCGGGTAAGCGAGTGTTGGCATCTTAGGTGTCCATGACGAAACATGTGAGGTTTGCCTCGTTTGGGGGGTTGTATAACAAGCTCTCCTCCTTTTGTCTTTTTCTTCGGCAAGTTGAGATTGTTATGACTGGCCCCTCTTTATTCCCACGACGTTCGGAGAGTACGCTGAGCGAGTGCACCTGACCGTCAAGGGTTCAAGTCTCACGCCACGACGATGAGATCATCCGGACGACTGCGCGTCTCGTTGCAGTGCTAGCGCTACGCTACCGAAAAAAAAAGTTTTTTTTTATTTAGCAGAAGATGAAACGAAGTATACTTTGCCGCTGACGCCGGGTCCAATAAAAGTAACTACCAAGGGTGATTCGCAACCCTGGCCGGCAACTACGGTATCCTGACGCGCCTGACACGCCTGACAAGTAAATCGTTTTCAACAAAGAGGAGGTCTACCTGTCGTGGAAGGTCGGAAGGGCTCGAAGGATTACGTGAACAAGCATTGACGCTTGTACAGTTGCAGCTGTAAGCGGGAATGTGCTCCCATGAACAGATTATCCGTGTCTGCGTTTCTGTGCGGTGGAGCCCGGCTGTGCAAGCGAGCATTCGCTGACGACGAGGTGATGATGGGAACAGGCGCCCAGCTGCGAGGTCATGCCAGTGGCGCCTCCCGTAGAACCCCCAAACCGCTTGAGTCAGAACTCACAAAGGGCAGGCAACATGAAAACAACAACAACCTTCGGAGTGCCCCCGTCTTTGCTTGCACGGTTGCAGCTGAAGGCGCGGCGCCTGCGTGCATTACCGGATTAGGTTGTCGGCGGTGTGTTCGAAAGCACCGGAGAAGAAAAGGGACGTCCGGCGCAGAGCTTAGACAAAGGCATATATTCTCTTATTTCTCGCGGCTCCCGAGGCCACGCGGTAGCGTGAGCTGGCGCGCTCACTGCACCGTGCTCGGCGCAGTGGAGCCTGGGTTGTTTAGTCTGGAAGTACATTTCCTCGGGTGTTTTCTACAACCCGGGTGGTTGTGGCACCTGTCGGCTCTGCTACAGAATCCCCCCCCTAGTGTCGTGAAGCAACCCGTGTGGTTGTGGCCCACGTCACGGTCCTTTGGGGAGTCGGTGATTTGACGGAAGCTTTTACTTGAGAGGTGTGACGGCTGATGGATGGTGCAGGAGCACAGGGTCCGTCAGAGAAGAGTCCAAGAAGGCGGGTTTCACTCGATCGAGTGTGACAACGTCATGACGACCATTGATGTTGACCGTACAAGTTTTGTCGGTGCGTGAGATGACTTCGAATGGTCCGTCGTACGGGGGAATGAGAGGTGCGCGTACCGTATCTCGTCTCAAGAATACGTGAGTGCACGTATCCAGATCTTCACTTGTAAAAATTTGTCTTTGTGTTTGTTGTCTTGGTGGAACCGGCCGTAGAGAAGTGAAGAATTTTCTCATCTCTTCAAGGTATGAGGGCATGTCAGGCTGTGCGGATGGTGTGCACGTAAAGAAATCTCCTGGTAACCGAAGTGTAGTGCCGTAAACCAGTTCGGCTGAGGTGCAAGTTAAATCCGTCTTGAAGGTGCCGCGAATTCCAAGGAGAACAAGAGGAAGATGGTTGACCCAATGGTTTCGATCTTCTCTAGTCATGAGTGCCGTCTTCAGTTGGCGATGTAGGCGCTCAACCATACCATTTGCGGCAGGATGGTACGATGTCGTGTGTATGTGGCGCGCGCCCAAGATGTTGGTGAGGGCCTTGAAAAACGCGCATTCAAATTGTCGGCCACGGTCGGTCGTGATGATAGATGGGCAACCGAACCGTGAGATCCAGGTGGTTATGAAGGTGTGGACGACGGTCTCTACTGTGATGTCTGCGAGTGGAACAGCTTCAGGCCATCGCGTGAATCTGTCTACACATGTCAATATGTAGCGAAATCCGTTGGATGATGGTAGCGGGCCCACGATGTCTATATGTACATGATCGAATCTGGCATCCGGCGGTCGAAATGGGTGGAGCGGTGTCTTTGTGTGTCGAAACACCTTTGAGCGCTGGCAATTGCAGCAAGTCTTCGCCCATAGACGGATGTCTGCGTTGATCCGGGGCCAGATGTATCTTGATGTAACTAGGCGTTGTGTGGCCCGAATTCCCGGATGACTGAGGTCTTGCAGAGCGTGGAAAATGGCCTGACGAAATTTTGGAGGAATGTAGGGTCTGGGTGTGCCAGTTGACATATCGCAAATAATCTCACAAGTGGCGAGTGGCAATGTAATGGACTGCAGCTTGAGAGATATTGATGACGTGCGTAGCTTTTGCAGTTCGGCGTCTTCCTGTTGGGCCAAGGCCAATTCCGAAAAATTGACAACTGGAGACGGAGATACATTTCCAATGCGAGATAGTGCGTCTGCTGGCGTGTTGGCAATACCGGCGACATGGCGTAGATCTGTAGTATATTCTGCGATGTAAGCTAGGTGGCGAATTTCTCTCGCAGAATAGGAGTTGTGGTTTCCGGCGAATGAGTAGGTGAGAGGCTTGTGGTCAGTCATCACGTGAAACACTCGGCCTTCCAAGAAGTAGTGGAAGTGGCGAATTGTTGCGTAAACTGCAAATAGTTCGCGTCCGAACGTGCTATAGCGTGTCTCCGCCGGGGTGAGTTTCTGAGAGAAAAATGCCAGTGGGAGCCACTCGTTGTTGTTTTGTTGTTGCAACACTGCTCCTACTGCAACTTCCGAAACATCAACCATGATGCGCGTTGGAGCGTCATTTCGAGGGTGCACCAAAAGTGTGGCGTCGGCAAGGGCATTTTTTGCAGCGGTGAAAGCCTTTAGTGCGCTGTCTGACCATGGTATTTCCGTGGAGGATTTCTGTTGGCCACGTAGCAAGTCTGTCAGAGGTTTTATTGCTTGTGCGCAGTGTGGAATAAATCTTCGATGAAAGTTTATGAGTCCAAGAAACTCTCGCAGCTTCCTCAAAGATTTTGGTTGGGGGAAATCTCGGATCACTTGTACCTTGGACTGGAGAGGTTCGATGCCAGCAGGTGTGATGTGGTGTCCGAGAAATTCCAAAGCTGTTGCCCCAAAGGTACATTTTGCCACATTGATTGTGAGTCCGTATTGGCGGAGTCGCTCGAAGGTAAGGCGTAGATGTTCGTTGTGCTCTTCGGGTGATGCGCTCGCAATCAAGAGGTCATCCACGTAGGCGAAGATGAAAGGAAGTCCATGAAGGACTTCGTGGATGAACCTCTGAAAGGTTTGCGCGGAGTTGCGCAACCCGAAGGGCATACGGACATACTCAAAGAGGCCGAAGGGGGTGGTGATTGCCGTCTTCGGTATATCCGCAGGTTCAATTGGGATGTGGTGATACGCCTTCACCAAGTCTATCTTGCTGTAGATAGATGTGCCATCCAGGTGCTGTGTGAAGTCGTGGATATGAGGCAATGGGTACCGATCGGGCTGTGTTTGATTGTTCAGCGCTCGGTAGTCCCCACACGGCCTCCAGTCTCCCGGATCTTTCTTGGGGACCATGTGGAGGGGTGTGGCCCAGGAACTCTTTGATGGTCGGATGATGCCGAGCTCCTGCATATGCTCGAACTCTAGTCGGGCTACGCGGAGGCGTTCGCCCGATAGACGACGAGGGCGAGCAAAAGTGGGTGGGCCAGAAGTGACGATATGATGTGTCACTCCGTGTGGTGGCAGCTCTGACATGTTAGACGTCTTCGTGATCTCTGGAAATTCTTTTAGAATATCAGAAAAACTGGAAGCAGGCAGGATGTTTCGAATGCCAAATGAAGTTAAGTTGGTAAAGGCTCCATTGACCGCAAGGCGAGTTCTGTTGTCGGTCAGGCGACGGTGGTGCATACTGACATCCAAATCAAAGTGGGAAAGGAAGTCAGAACCCAAGAGTGGGTAGGTCACATCGGCTATGACAAAAATCCATCGGAAGACTCGGCGTAATCCCAAGTCTAGGGTCACCGAGCGCATTCCGTATGTTGGAATGTTGGATCCGTTTGCCGCAACGAGGTGTGATCCGGGCTGTGGGTGTCGTCTTTCCGCTAGTGTTGGAGGAAGGACGGACATTTCAGCTCCGGTGTCGACCAAGAAGCGGCGGCCTGAAGTACGTTCTGTGATGAAAAACAGACGGCTTGCTGTTGGGCCTTGGTCACTTGCCGCCTCTAGTGACGGGCCGGAGCGTTTTCCTGCCAGTTGCATGGCTGTTCGCACTTTCGTGCCCTGCTGCCGAATGCCTGATGGTACCAACAGGTATCGCCTTCTCGTCGTTGCGATGAACTGCGACGTCGAGATGATCTGCGTCTTCTTGGTTCACGCGGTCTGCTTCTCGTGCTAAGGGCCGCGACGCTTGCTGTTAAAGCGTCAATGCGGGCTTCGAGGGCTCGGGTGGAGGAGCACTGGTGTGAAGTGTCCGCGACGCTCGACAGGCTAGGTGTAGCGTATTCGGCGATGCGATCGGCCATCTCCGCGAGGCGGTCAAGACTTAAGTCTGCAGCTGGGGCGAGGGTCATGCGCATCCCTTGGGGCAAGCGATGGAGGAACAATTCCCGTAAAATGGGATTGCTTGCGTCAGACGCTTGCTCACTCAGCAGTTGCCGCATGCGGTGAAGCAGCTGGGATGGTCTACGGTCGCCCAGCTCTTCGGTGTTTAAAAGCTGCAGAAGCCGCGATGTCTCCGACTCCGTCTTCCTGGCGAGGATTGTGCGCTTGAGGTGGTCGAAAGCGTCGTCAGGAGGTGGCAGCGCCAGTATGTCGTCCAGCTCATCAGCCAGTTCTGGGGGGAGGGCCGACACGACATAATAGTAGCGTGATAATTGGGTGGTGATGTGCCGCAAGTGGAACTGTGCTTCCACTTGGGAAAACCAGGCCCGTGGATTTTTCGCCCAGAAGACTGGAAGGCGGAGCTGGACGGTGGTGGTCAAGCCTGCGTCGTCGGTGGAGTTGCCTGCGCTCTGGTTCATTGCAGTCGGACGTCCGGGTCACCAATTTGTCGGCGGTGTGTTCGAAAGCACCGGAGAAGAAAAGGGACGTCCGGCGCAGAGCTTAGACAAAGGCATATATTCTCTTATTTCTCGCGGCTCGTCTGGAAGTACATTTCCTCGGGTGTTTTCTACAACCCGGGTGGTTGTGGCACCTGTCGGCTCTGCTACAAGGTCAATACCCAACCAAGGCTTGTTAAGCTTCTCTTCCTGCGTTCGTGCGCGTCGGTGTTATGTTTTGGCTGCTCATCGCCACCTTGGCCCAAGGACGCCTGTGATGCATTTTCTACGGCTGCGAGGGGGCCCCTTGTTCGGGAAGGCCACTTCATCTGCCGACGATTTCAAAAGTAGTTAGTAATTTGAGTAGAAGTTACCTGAAAAAATGTAGTTAAATTAAACTACTAATTACCCAAATAAAGTTGTAATTGAAAGTTACCAAGTTACTCGGAAAAGTAGTTAAACTACAGTAGTTTGAGTAGAGTAGTTGAACTACGTCCAAGTCTGATATTTTGGCATGTTTGCGCTATTGTTTTCTGCTCGCACAGCAGACGGCGCAACACGGCGCCGTTGAGGTAGGCTCCAATGAGGATTGCCTCTCAGCCCGCATTATACGCAACAAAAAAACAAACAATGCGACGCTATTTATGTAGTGAGTGTGTGAGTGCGTGTCTTTGTGCGAGCGTTTCACCGAAAGCTAGGCCGCTTGTGCGAGCGCTGAGGCTTTCAGAGAGGTTCCGTCGGCGCCACAAAGTTTTGTGGCGACGCCGACGCTCTTCATTACCACAAACGACGAAGAGCAGTTACTGCTCTTCATCGTTTGCGCGAAAGCCGCCACCGAAGTTCGCAGCGTATTCCGACCTCCGGCTATGCGGGAGCAATCACTTCCAATGTGTTTTGTGTATTCTCTGTGTGCACGCCACCACTAAGGAATACAACAGTTCTCCTTCGAAAGCACTATCGCACAAGCTGTGCGCAGTGTTAAACGTACGGACGCGCGGGCGTAGCACCGTGCTTTGTTTGAAAAAAAACAAGCGGCAAAAGATTATCTTCTGAAGCTGCCTGGTCGAGTCCGGGCCTTTCGCATATGCTGCATACAACTGGAGTGTAAGCGCAGTTTCACGGCGTCGTACACGCAGATAAAACACTGCTCACAGTCAGATGTTACAATCGGCTTGCTTCTCTCAACGCTCAAATGCTTCCAGCCACGTTTGGCGATTGCATGAATCCCTCGACCCCTCTGCCTTTCCGCCTTCCTTGTGGACCGAAAATAAAAGGCTCGAGGTACACCTAAGCACTTCTTATTGCCGCGCGCGCAGCTAGCCAAGTAGGCAGCGCGGCCGTGTCCTAACGGCTATCGTGCCTGCCCCCCACGCGAAGTGCCAGGGTTCGATTCCTGGGAGCGAAGCGTCTTTTGTTTATCCTTGCAATTTAGTGTTCTAGTAAATTCGAGAATCCTGTTGCTTGTTCGAGGTGCGAATGTTCTTGTCGCCGAACCTTCTAGGCCGATTGTTCCAGAAGCCAACGAGTGTGCATACATAAGGAGTTCCGCATGGCGATCCTCAGTCAGTTTCGCCCCAGTGTTCGACTCTGCTGTCACGCCGCCATCGCCATCGCCCCATTAAACGTTTATTTATTCCTGTTTATTTGTTGTTCTATTGGTCACCACCCGTGACATTATGAGTTGTGAATGCGAAAGCAAGCACGCCGCTCTTCCGCTCCCAATTCTTTCGTCTGCGGCGTACTTGCGTCGACAGTCGAGCGCGCGCTGTCCTCGGCGCGCTGACCTAGGGCGTAAAGCGGTGAAGCCGCTGCCATACATACACGCAGCGCCATGGAGTGGCGGTCGTTGAAACTGACGTGCAGCGGCCAATGGGACCGAAGCCGAAATCCATCAGCTTTACTCGGCTCCTTTGGGATCGGGGAAACTAGGTGTCGTTTGGCTAGGCTTTTCGCGTGGTTTCATAGCTGGGAAATGGCTTCGCTTGGAAAAATGATTTAAGGTGCCGTTTGGTGCGGCTTCAAAGCTGATGACGTCGCCTCGCTCCATGGGACAGTTAATGCTCTTACATTAAAAACAGCGGAAACGCATCCAAACCAAAAAAAGGCGACACGTCACGTCCGGTCGCTCGCTGATTGGCTCAAGTGCGCGCGTCGAGGGAACAATTGGGTCCAGAAACGTCGTCTCCCTGCGTTGTCCTCCTCGGCGCGGCGTTTTTCTACAAAAAAAAAAAAAGCAAAAAACTCACCCCACGACGCGCGTTTTTCCGCAGTGTGAATGCGCCTTTAGGCGCCCATTTCCGGGTTTCGCGGAGTCGCCGTCGGCGTCGGCGTAACCGCGCGCGTTGCATTATGGGAATAATGCAAGCGGGTGTAACCGAGTGTTGCATAACGGAGAAAATTTCCCCTCTAAATGTCGCGGGGAAAATTCTAAATTTAGGGGAGAAATTTTCTCGCTAAGATTATGGGGAAATTCGTCAGCTAAATTTAGCGGGAAAATTTCTCCGCTAAATTTGGATATTTCCCCACTAAATATAGCGTGAAAATGTTCGCCAAATTGAGCGGGAAATTTAGCGAAAATTTCCCGCTAAATGGAAGCGGAGCAGGAGAGGAAGAGGGGAGGGGGAGGAGGGACATACCCTATCCTTTGTACTGTCCCCTCCTCCTGCTCCAGAGCTGCGCTCTAATTCGGCGTTACAGAAAATTATGAACGTCTTTCATTTTTTCTTTTTTTTCTTTTAAAAATTAATCAGAGTTTACATGAGGGCGATCAGTAGGTTCGTTTTATTAGTTGTGTTGAGCTCGATTGTTTAAAACGGACCAGAGGCGAGTATACTCAGGAACAAACTACTGCTATACTAAAACAACACCGCTATAGAGCTATAGGCGGGAAGGATATAGACATCAAGTAGATCTGGGAAAATTGATTGATTAACCTTTCGAATAATACTTTATTGATTTCATTTGGATCTGAAAAATTCCTGGTTTATTAGTTAGGGGTCATATTTTCGTTACAGGAAGCAGAAAAGTGTGTCTTCTTTGGCAAAGCATTCTACCATTCCTTATAAGTGTCATCCAGAGAGATTGTGAGGTTCAAATAATAATGTAAATCACATTTTTTTAAATATATGCCCGTGTTTTTTTGTTTTTTTTTTGTTTTTTTGATGGGCGTTAGGGCGTTGATTACAACACACATGGCATAGTAAAAATAGTCAAGAGAAAAATCTGTAGTCATGACACTTTTTCAGACACAATACTCAGAGGTCAACATAACTGGTACACGAATTAATTAATCGATTAAAGATCAGAAAGTAATGCGGTAAATCTTTTTTAATCGACGCCCTTACCTTATTTTAACGAATGTTTACGCAGCACTTTGCATTTTCGATTTGGACGTGTGCTTCTGAATCAGGACTCTTTTTTATATTCCAAGATTACTGTATATATTTAGTTATGCTTGCATCGTCTAAAGTGTTGTTGATAGAGCTACATCAGTTGTATTCGCGTGGCCATTTACACGCAAAATAATAAATCACCTCATTCAGAAGCCCACACCTGCTGGCACCCTATACGCCCTGTAAGTAGCACAATTGTCTTTCACAGTATAAAAACCACGATGCGGACACCAGATTTTCGGACGACCGTTTTCTAAACCTGTGAAAAAGGTTTTTGTTTTATTTGCTGAAAGTTTGTGGTATACTGGTGCCTGTATGCTCTCCCAAGAAGGAGTTGTCAAAAAAACGGACACGGTTCTTGGGACGGTGACAATTCCCGTGTCCACGAAATGTGGAGGATTTTATCTACGCTAACGCGTTTGAGTGGGAAAGGTGTAAAACTCCTCGAAACATCTTATGGAACCTAATGAACTAACAATGGCCAACATGTTTTCCCGTCCCGTCCCCTACATTCAATCCCTTACTAACACGTTTCAAAGGGTGGCCCCGCAAGTCTCTCTTTGTTACCAGACTTTCGTCACCTCCATTGTAGCTTCCCTCTCATGACTTTACTTTATTTTACCTCGTTACTTTTCACTACCCTGGTCCAACGAGCACTCTTTTTAAAAATTATTTTGCAGTATTTTTTTATCAAACGGCTCCCCATTTTACAGTGGGAACAAACACGTCTTGCTTCTCGTACATTCGATAGGATGATCTACCTTATGACTGGCTCACTCAAATCCTGCCGACTACGAGATCTCATAATGAGCTTGCAGTGAAGCACTCAAATTACGAATAAATATGAAATTAAAACTTAATGAGAACTTTACAGCCGGTTAAACGCTGTTGCGGGTCACTCTTCTATGCTGATACTATTCGTAACTTTTGAATAAAATCACGTCGTCGTTCTAATGCCGACGAAGTTTCTTCACGCTTTGGTTGCACGGCTTCCAGGGGCTGATCACGGCCTAGGTGCCCGGAATCTGACGGAGGGTTATTGCGGAGAAGACGCCGTGTAACCGAACTTTCTGTTGCACGAAAAAAGCAAAAAAAACAAACAAAAAAAACAGGTAGTCCAAATAAATCCGCAGTCCTCCGCTGGGCCGTGCTAGATGCCCTTGGTTTGGCACGTAAAACCCCCAAATTTGACTTTCGCTTTGTAGGAGCTCATATATATATATATATATATTGTTAGGGTGATGCTGTTGGCAGCTGAAAGGACAGGACAGTGCACGATGATAGAACGGACAAAGGATTTATGAAGGCCGAGCCGGCCCGTGGGGCCTGGCGCGAGATGGTCGTGCGCGCCAATGCCCCGTCGTCGTCTTCACCTTCCTAACAATATATATATATATATATATATATATCCCAGCTTTAAAAGGCCAAATCTTGGGCATGTTATCGCTCCAAAGACTACTCTAAATGGGGGGATATCACAATGCGTTTTTTTTCCTTAGTAGCATGATTTATTGACGTTTGTGTGTGTGCTTGTGCAGAGTGTATTTGTTAAAAAATGAAAATGTGCCTTGATACTTTGATTACTCTCCTCCGGTAATGACCTCCGGGTGAGGGGGGGGGGGGGGGGTATGATGCAGAGTAGATTAATACATAAATGGTCGGTGCTTGAGCGCTTTTAATCATCTTCATATTCTTCAGGGAAGCTCCTAAAACTGTAAATATTATTATTTGTCTGCAAGAGTAACTCGCAGAACTTGGTGCGTCTGACTATTCAATGATATGTCCTGAACTGACAATAAGACTGCGAATCTTCAGCTTTTTGCGTTATTTAAAATGGTACAACATTTGTAGGTATGTTCTTCTAAGACGCAATGCGGAATCCATTACCTTTTAAAATGTAGTTCTCATGTTTTATCTTGCGTAATGAGATATCAAAAATTGAGAAACTGCAAAGACGGCTATTGGTTCTAGAATATTATATAAAAAGAAACAGACCAGTATATAAAAATTTAAAAAAAGACGCGAAAAAAGAAAGACGAAGCCAACCTTGCTCATCAAAGTGGTTTGTCACTTCGTCTTACCGAAAGAGGAAGGGGAATCAAAAGAATGATACACAGACTAAATAGGTCTAAAGTCAGAGTAGACAAAAAGTAACTTTTTAACATAATGATTTAATCTAACACTTCCAATTCGCACTCGCATTCCTTTTTCAGATACATTTTCATTGCCTATAGTACGAAATAAAACGGTGGAGTAAGGACTCTTGCATGATTTATATTCTATTGTATTGTATTCTTATGTAGCTCCCGGGCCATAGGTTCCTACGTATCACATACCTTTAAATGGACATGCGTCTAGATATCTAATACTTGCCTGTCGTCAAAAACGTTTATAATTGAAGGGCCTAAGCTGAGGATTAACTGCTTTATAATACATATTTTGGTGAAACTTGACTGTCGTCTTAGTGGGAAGGTGGTTATAATACGACATATTGTTTTTACCTTTGAAAAGTTAATTATTGGGTCTTAGTGGGAAGGTGGTTATAATACGACATATTGTTTTTACCTTCGAAAAGTTAATTATTGGGTCTTTGTGGGAAGGTGGTTATAATACGACATATTGTTTTTACCTTCGAAAAGTTAATTATTGGGACTGTTTATTAGTCGCATAATTGTCTAGTTCTTTTTTTCAACATAGGCATGATCGGGGACATCTGGGTTGTTCTACTGAGGTTCTCATAGTTTAATTGGGAGTAGAACTGAAAAGGAAATTGTTAAAAGCGAGAAATGCAGCAGAATTTTACTTCAGAAATGTATGCACTGCCAGTATAAAAATCACAAGGGTAATTACGGCTGTTACAGCTCACACCCGATCTTGTTTTGAGCGCGTCAAAATATTTTTTTTTCTATATGAAGTAACTGTTTTTTCTTAGTAGTGACAGGAGTTCTTGTTTACCACGGGGAAGAACTTACCACAATTCTGTTTAGATACGAATTCATCAGAGCCCTTTGCTCCATGACGTTACTCTCAGACAAGGGGCACGCATTATACATTGGACGGTTGAATTAAAATTAATGCCTCCATAATTACAATGTAGCGCAAAGACAACACAGGAAGGAGACAGAGATAGGAAAGAACGCTACTCACAACTAGGTATTTACTGCATGTATCGTGAAGGAGGTAAACGAAGTGACAAGTGCGATGAAAATCTACACTAATGGTCGTGAAAGAGGCGAACGAAGTGACAAATGCGATGAAACTCAGAAAAAAGGAAGAAGACACTTCGATCTACACTGATGATCGACTTAAATTACCCCTCTAAAAAGAAAAAAAAAGAAGAAAAAATGATTAAATTTTTTTTTTTTTAGTTACCCGCCAGATTTAAGAAACATTGTCTAGATATTGCTGCTCTTTGTGAGACAGTGCAACAGAGGGCGCACTTATGCACTTGTTCCCGTTAGTCATGATAGTTTTAGCCTCATATATCTCTCTTCCCCTCTCGCTGGGATTGCGCTTGAGGACTCTAGTTCGACTAAACACAGGGGCGCAGGCACAGTCTCTGACATGGATGGCGAGATGCCCTGATGGAGATGATTGAAGAGTCAAGGCATGCTCTCGTAATCGCACGTTGACACAGCGGCCTGTTTGTCCGACGTACACACTTCCACAGGAGCACGGAATTTCATAGACCACATTGACGTCGCAATTCATGTACTTATGTTTATGATGGACTGTGCATAGAGAATGAGTTTGTTGAGGTCTGTTGATTTTCGGACAAAGCCTCTTAAGTTTATCCGGGGCTGAAAGTACCACTTGTATGTCATATCTTGAAGCTATTCGTTTCAAGTTATGCGATATTTTGTGGATGTAAGGAACCACTGCTGGCCGTGTTCTTCTCTCAGCACTTCTCGCTCTTCTTTCATTGGGAGTTGCCAAACTCTCTGCAACCTCAAACAACAAGGAATTGGGATATCCTGACTCTTGTAGTCTTAGAACCTGTGAATCAAAGCCCTTCTTGGCTGCATGTTTGCAGGACTTTTGTAAGGCGGCTTTTAGACAGCTCAGCAGAATTCCTCGTTTTATGATTTTTGAATGGGCCGAATCAAACTGAAGAAGTCGTTTCTTAGACCGTGGTGAGTAAGTCCGACACGTATGGTTCTCTCCAAAAAGAAGTTGGAGGTCCAGGAATTGAAGCTTACTGTCGGTTGGTAGTTCATATGTAAATTTCAGTCCCTTGGCATGTTTGCAGAAATTAGACTGGATGGTGTTGACTGTCACTGACTGAAGTTGGGCATGTTTTTCATGCAGGAGTACGAGGTAATCATCCACATATCTAAATACACGTGCCACCAGGTTGTTGGGAAGGTTCTGGGATATGTCATGGTCACATTGGGAAAGGAAAATGTCACACAGTATTGGGGCAACACAGGATCCTATGCAAATGCCTTGCTTTTGTATATAGGAATGGTCGTTGAACACGACAACGGTGGATGTAAGGTAAAATTTCAGGAGTTCCAGAAAGGACTCTACTGGTAACCCACATTGGTAACCCACATCGATCCGGTGTCTTTTTACATTAACTTAATCGCCAATTCGACATGCAAGGCACGGTTCTACTCGTTCGCCATCAAACACAGCGTCGTGCCACAAGAAGTCTGTGCTTTGTTCGGCTACACAAGTCCATCGATGCGACATGCAAAGAGGATCTGCAGGATTCTTCACTCTGAACTGTGCCACCGACAGGTCCGGTTCTATCGGTCCTGTCTCGGTGTCCTTGCCGGCTGTGACAACCCCCAACTTGGTCATAGCCCACGGTATAGGACATTCTTGGCCGCAGCAAGCCAGATGACGGAGTTTCTTTGTGGGACCTACGTTCCTCATCTGAAAAGTCTCCGCGCACCCATGGATGACACCGTGGAAAGGCGAGTCTGTCTCTCTACTAGGGGATGTAGCTCTCCCGCAAGGCATACGTTCAGATCTCGAGCACGGTCCGAAATTTTACACAGAACCAAAACAGCGAGGTGAAAACATGGTGGCAAACATCGAAGACATTGCTGCCAAGGCCCAAGAAGAAGACAGGTCTAGGTGCATTGAAGACTGTATGGACGTACTACTGAAAACAGGATCACCAAGCACTAGGAGCTTTAATGTTTCTCGCATTGTTAATTTTTTTCGTCAAAATGATTTATATCTACTCATTTCCGACAAGGAAGGAGGATTTGTCGCGTCATCTAAGGATGTGTACCTTGACAAAGCGCAAAAGGCTATTGATAAGAATTTCAACTGCTTGAAGGGATATAAGGCCAAAACGGTGACGGCAAAGGCACTACAGTTATGCCATAAGTAGGACTTAAAACAGTTGAGGAAGCAGATCACAGCTGCCGAAAATGACCAATTGCAAATGATTTTCACTGCTAAAACACACATGGAGGGTTGCCCTTTTCGCGTAATAGTTACTGAAAAGGGTTCGTGGCAGGGATCTATGTCTCGTTTTTTGTTACGTATCCTGAGCACCCTTAAATTGAATGACCCTTTCTTAATTACCAATTCAGAGGCAGTAATTCAATATCTAACACAAGATGCGATGAAAGTAAAGTTCGGACTTTTACTAGACGTGGAGAACCTATTCTACTCTGTACCACATAAGGGTATGTTTGAGGTGGTAGGCGCTTGGATCGAGGTTAATGGCAGCGTGGCCTTTCAAAACCAATGTGGGTTACCAGTAGAGTCCTTTCTGGAACTCCTGAAATTTTACCTTACATCCACCGTTGTCGTGTTCAACGACCATTCCTATATACAAAAGCAAGGCCTTTGCATAGGATCCTGTGTTGCCCCAGTACTGTGTGACATTTTTCTTTCCCAATGTGACCGTGACATATCCCAGAACCTTCCCAACAACCTGGTGGCACGTGTATTTAGATATGTGGATGATTACCTCGTACTCCTGCATGAAAAACATGCCCAACTTCAGTCAGTGACAGTCAACACCATCCAGTCTAATTTCTGCAAACATGCCAAGGGATTGAAATTTACATATGAACTACCAACCGACACTAAGCTTCAATTCCTGGACCTTCAACTTCTTTTTGGAGAGAACCATACGTGTTGGACTTACTCACCATGGTCTAAGAAACGACTTCTTCAGTTTGATTCGGCCCATTCAAAAATCATAAAACGAGGAATTGTGCAGAGCTGTCTAAAAGCCGCCTTACAAAAGTCCTGCAAACATGCAGCCAAGAAGGGCTTTGATTCACAGGTTCTAAGACTAAAAGAGTCAGGATATCCCGATTCCTTGTTGGTTGAGGTTGCAGAGAGTTTGGCAACTCCCAATGAAAGAAGAACGAGAAGTGTGGAGAGAAGAACATGGCCAGCAGTGGTTCCTTACATCCACAAAATAACGCATAACTTCAAACGAATAGCTTCAAGATATGACATACAAGTGGTACTTTCAGCCCCGGATAAACCTAAGAGGCTTTGTCCGAAAATCAACAGACCTCAACAAACTCATTCTCTATGCACAGTCCATCATAAACATAAGTACATGAATTGCGACGTCAATGTGGTCTATGAAATTCCGTGCTCCTGTGGAAGTGTGTACGTCGGACAAACAGGCCACTGTGTCAACGTGCGATTACGAGAGCATGCCTTGACTCTTCAATCATCTCCATCAGGGCATCTCGCCATCCATGTCAGAGACTGTGCCTGCACCCCTGTGTTTAGTCAAACTAGAGTCCTCAAGCGCAATCCCAGCAAGAGGGCAAGAGAGATATATGAGGCTAAAACTATCATGACTCACGGGAACAAGTGCATAAGTGCGCCCTCTGTCGCACTGTCTCACAAAGAGCAGCAATATCTAGTCAATTTTTCTTAAATCTAGCGGGTAACTCAAAAAAAATTTTTTAGTCATTTTTTTTTTCTTTTTAGAGAGGTAATTTAAGTCGATCATCAGTGTAGATCGAAGTGTCTTCTTCCTTTTTTCTGAGTTTCATCGCATTTGTCACTTCGTTCGCCTCTTTCATGACCGTTAGTGTAGATTGTCATCGCACTTGTCACTTCGTTTACCTCTTTCACGATACATGCAGTAAATACTTAGTTGTGAGTAGCGTTCTTTCCTATCTCTATCTCCTTCCTGTGTTGTCTTTGCGCTACATTGTAATTATGCAAAACCAACTAACCCAACAGCTCATTTTAATATAATTAATGCCTCCATGAGCATTACCCGGGACTGGACAGAAGTATTTCAAGAAACAAAAAAAAATAATTCTTAGCACTTTTCTTTTAATTCCTTTACACATTTTTAAACATGGTCACCATATAAAAGGAGACCCACCTGCCAACGATGAAGACATTTTGTAAAGCCGTCACGGAAGAAGTTTACTTTTTGTATCCGCAACCAGTCCTTGACAACCGTTACAACTTCATTGGCCGCATAGTGATGTGAATGGCCATGAGGGATTCGGGAAATTGTAGAAGTCGCGGGGCGCCATATACATTTGGATGGCGTAATGCGGAGAGACCCAGTCCCTCAACTGCTTCGTTGGTTGTGTGACCTGCAATTGCATGATGCAAGAAACCTTGTCTCTTTCTCCCCCAAATCCTTTTTAATCGTTGTCTGAACGTTTGTAGCGTGAAAACGTAAGGTTCACAGTTTATTGTTTTTTTTATTATAGAAACTCAGTGTTGAATAACACCATATGCGTCTCAAGAAACGATAGAGATATCGTTCTCAGCTGAGGATGTGATTTGAATATATTTGCCACGGGCGATCTCTACATATTTTACCCCATTGGTGCACAGTGCTCATACCGATACAGTCACCATAAATGGCTTGCATTCTTTTACGAATTTCAACTGGAGAGTAACCCGTTTTGTTGTCAAAAACTCGTTAATAGCAAGTTGCTTAAAGGGGCGGTGCAATGATTTTATGATTAAAAGAATTTGCATCTTGTCATTTTTAAGTTTTTTATCGTGTGCCGGAGGATAGAGAAGACACCTCCTTCATTAAAAATGTCGCGATTCCGCTGCACAATCGCAAAGCATAAGTAGAGCTTTTTCGCCCACCTGCAGTCCCAAGTGGCAGCCGAAGGAACTCGCTCGGCTCTAAGCTGCAGCATAACGCCCGCTAATATAAGCAGAGAGAGGGAGAGGAAGCGTCCTCCGAGATAGCACACGGGAACCTACACGGCACTCCGAATGACGTCACTGGGAGTGCGACCAGGTGTGACCCTGAAGACTGGGAGTGAGTTGAGGGGTGCCCGAAATGCCAATATTTATCTTTTTTTTACGCAACAACTAGGACACGCAGGCGAAATCGGTTTTCTGTTCTTTACTTCAGAAGTGTCAGAGGGCAACTTCCACAAATCTTTGACCGAAGTCCGGAAATCGTTGCACCCCCCCCCCCCCCTTTAAGTCGCAATGACGAGAGTCCATCAGAGGTCTACATTTTCCACAGCATATCTCCTCAACCATTCCTTGTAACAAGGTCACGTCAAGTGAGGTACTGGAAGAGAACCTACACATTTCTCTATACTTATCGTGGATGAGTGCTGCCATTTGTTCACGGCTTACGAAGGTGGCTGCGTTACATTGCAAGCAACCAGTGTACATCATCCTTTATAACATGATACTACTACGAGTACTAGTACTACTACTACTACTACAATCAATAATAATGATCACTATTTACTTTGATTCACAAACAAAAATGAACATAAGGCAAAAGGCGGTGAATTTGCAGCTTGTCGAAGCCCTAGTCCTTACGTAACAAATGGCTATAACATTTCCAAACTGAAAAATTAAAGAAAAAGTAAATGTCATTCCTTATTACAGGGTTCAATATAGAATGCTGAATCAAGATAATATGTTAGTCAATAATCCGACATGCAGAGAAAACAGCAAACAATAAAAAATATGGGCTTTCGCATTATGATACATCAATCTGTAACATTTTTAAAGCATTTTGCATTAGAAACACCACAAGCAGAGCCCTGGACTCTGCAATGCTTTCCTCTGTTACTTTATGCTCTTGCATGATACTTTATAGAAGAGCACAAGGCATGTAAAACAACGTGTAATGCCGCTGGTCAGCCCCTGAAATATGATAAATCCGCCGTAGCGACTTTTTATTATTCTTTGTCGAAGTATGTGAGTTGACCTTGGGATCCGCTTCTGGGCGCTTTTCCAGAGTATGAGAGGCGATTTGGTCTTAGCCTGGAAGCCTTTTCTCGGTGCCGGCGCGTACCCGGACCAAAGTCACGCGGTGATGAGGGCTGGCTCACTCGGCTGCCGCAAGGACGAAAAGGACGTGCAACGAAAACCATCATGAAGGTAAATGATTACTCCAAGCTGCGAGTCGCGCACGGTTCAAAAGGGAATGCAGGAATTTTGTCCCATTAGGTATCACGGACCGACCATTAGCTGTCTCGCTCCTTCTTCTTTGCCCCTCGACCACTTCCTTCTTTTGTGTACGCAGTGGCGTAGAACATTTGAAGCCGACATTTTTCTCTCCTTCTAGATTTCCTGTTGACTTTGTCTTGTTTCATATTTTTGCGGGGTGACAAGAATTCGCGTATTGTACTCGCACGAACACACCTCTCTTTCAATTGCTGGATTCGGATCTCAAGGTTTTCGTTCTTCGTGTGCGCACAGAGGCCTGCATGTTGCCACCCACTGAAATCTTTCGAGGTATTTGATAACAAAGTACCTAACACATTTTTTCTACCTTGCGTCTTCTGGAATTGTGTCGTTTGGAACTTACTTAAAGGTAAGGAACATCAACACTCTCTACAATATTGATACAATAGTTTGGAATAAATGACGCAGATACCTTTTAATTCTTCACAATCCAAGATGTTATAGCTTTTATTTCAAACCAGTCGACGATGTCCTGGAAGAAGGAAACATTTTAGGTGGTTTAGATAAAATTTCGACACACATCCCTGTACATCCGTGAAAATTAAGAAGCTATGCGTCGAACGATTAACTTCTTCTGGTACTCTATCACCACGAAGAGTGAAAGTACTGGTGTACATACAAGAGGAAACTAAACTAATTTTTCTAATGGTGACTGGTGGAAGGTTCGACGCAATTGTCACAGGAGTTTCCTTCTTATCTTCAGTGGCAAACTGCTGCGTCTCATCGATGTTTCATGTAATTAAATCGTCGTGGTCATAACCTATATGGCATGTTTTAGTAAGCTCGCGAATCATGTCATACACTGCCATAAAACTGCGATAGCGTTCTACAGATGGAGATTATCGTGCCTCATGATATGTCTCATTCGTCTCCTGTTGTCGAGGGAGAATTTCAATGCAATAGATGCTGAAAATAGAAACGTTCTTTAAAGTGGTGGTCAAGTTATCAATTATCTCACAATATAATCGCAATAAAGCACACTGACTGTGTGCTCCAGTGAAAATGTTAGACACATCTAGCACACGTTGACAGTTTACATCGTTGTTTTTTTCAGTTACAGCTAAAACGCAGTTTATTACATTTTAAAATCTAATGCACACATCATGCGTTCATATTAGTTTCTGGTTTATACAGCGACCTGGTAAAGCATAAGTCAACAACGGGAGACATGAAGTTTACGCAGGTATTCTCACCCAGCACAATACACCACATCACTTTGCATCGTGCCGGAGCACAGATTGGCTGCAGCTGCTGCGTCGTACTTTGCGAAATATTGCCGCTCTTTAGTCAGTGCGTCCCGTTGAGCAAAGTATGTTTATTTCATTTGGCGGACGTAAAAAAAAAAAAAACACATTTGAAACTACTTTTTTGGTGCAACAATATTATTAGTACATTTTGTCATCTGGCCAAGACGTAATGCCAGCACCTTACGCTGTCCAGAAACAGCTGACTTCTGAATCGTTAGTTTATTGTTAAGAACGAAAAATAATATAGTTGTGTAGTCTGTCTTCTAGGAGGGGTCATCTTCGTCATTCTGTTTTTGGGTATGGGAAGGGGGTAGAGCAGAGGAAATAAATATAGGTTGGAAGGGATTATTGTATAATTAAGTTTTGTGGACCAGCCAGGATACCCACCAAACTGAGTGCTATTCGGTATTTATTTCACGTCGCTCTCGTTAAGGGGCAGCATGATTGGGTTCCCTGTAACAAACAAAAAAACAATTAATTGATTATTCGAAACACCCGGTCGATTTGCCAATGGTACTAGTTGAAAACGTTTCTCCAAATGATTGGTCCCACTGAGCACTGATACGCGCGACTCTCAGTGACCAACTTGAATACATTCATCCCGTTAGAAACAGACTAAGTTTGCTGAGTACTATTAAATAAGCAACTACATGGTCCATTTGTTTAGTTTATCAAGGTCACAGATATAGTATCAAGCATATTTAAAGGAGTAAAGAATTGTTAAAATTTATAACGTTTCAATTGAAAGTATTATGTGTGTTTGATTCCATGGAAAATTATCCTTTGAAGAAATGAAGATCTTGTTTTAGAATCACCGAGAAAGCAATATAAGGTAAAATAGAGGAAAACACATGGACTGTCTCAGCATAAGTTCTGAAGTATAACTTTATTTTTTCAGTCCACCTTGAACGAAAAGAATGGGAATATAAAAATTAAAAGTATCTGACTTGCTCGTATTCAAAAGTGCCATACAGAACAGACTTCGTGTTTGCTTTGCAATCAAAAAATTAAAAAAAAAACGCTCTTGAAAAAAAAAAAAAAGACACGGAATAATTAGCCTTTACAGGCATGTTCGACGGTCTCGCTTTCAAAAATTGGAGCACTCAATGGAACATGGCAGAAGTTCTTCTGTGCGATCGACGTAGGGCAGGGGTCTCAAACACGCGGCCCGCGGGCCGCATGCGGCCCGCGCAGCGTTTTCTTGCGGCCCGCGCAGCCAGGCATAAATAAACAAAAAAATTTAAAATTTAATTTTGACTGTTTTAATGATGTTTTTACTTTCGCTCATCCCGAGTGTGTAAAAAGCTTGCTAAAAATAAAATCCAAGCTGTTCGGCTTTGACCATATGCCAGGATACATGACGCAAACGTGGAGCGTGGTGTCATGAAGTAGTGTCTGTGGAAGAGAGAGGGCCGCATTTGGCTAAAAATAGATAGTCGGACCGGACGGGGTAGCCGAGGCGTCGACAAAGGGCTTCCGAGAGTTCTTGGCCCAGGTAGGGTGCCTACATGTTTCCGCTCCGCTTTAGGGTGGCGCCAACTTTTTGTTACCCTTTCCCAGATCCTCTCCCACCGCCATTTTTCCCACTTCTTATTTCGCTAAACGTACACAACGTTGAGTTTCTGTAGCCTCGACAGACCGGCAACACTGTGAGGCCACTTCAGCTTCCGTTCATAAGAGGAATCGGAGGCTCAGCGGGATGGCGGTCGTCGTGGCTGTCGCTCTCCCATTCGGGTGTTTCATATTTTGAAGTTGCGAGCAGAAAGTGTGCGTTGCTTTTATCGAAACGCGAGTACCCGCGACAAAACGGAACGCAACAGACCGGCATTGAACGCCGAAACCTCGCCGTCGGAACGAGAGCGGTGAGCGCTCCCTAGCCCTAACGAGGATTAGCGGCGTAGTCCGAGCGCACGACCGGCGAGTGTGACAAAATGATCGACGAAAACAGCGGAGGTTGCCATGGTAACGAGGTAGGCAACACTGGTTTGTCGGCAGCAGGTATCGCAAACGTTGTCGCCACCCTAAACAGCGGAGCGGCGGAAACATGTAGGCACCCTAGGCCCAGGCGTCGAAGCATAGCCTCCTATAATCCTGGTCCGCACCTTCAGACATGCGGATGGCGTATCCGGGGCGACTAATCTCCCCCTCCATTCCACCCCACCTTCTTTCTATGCTCCGTTCACCCCTAAGCTGACAGTGCGGTGGAAGCTGCACGCTCGCTGGACCACTCAACTGTCGGCCTTGAACCATGTGACCACTCCCCCCTCCGCGCGCTCCTGCGCGTTGAGCGAGGTCGAGCGATAAGGTTGGTCCGGCGAACATGTAGCCTCCGGCGCACTGTCAGCTTAGGGGTGAAGTATAACCTTGTCAAAGCGTTTGCTTCTCCCAACCTCCCTTTTGTGTTCATTGTCACTTCACTTATCCTTTGCACCCAAGTTTATTTCAGTCGAAACTCGTGGATTCCATCGTTGTATGCTTCCCTTCTAGTTCTTGGAAAAGCATTTTACCCTGAAT
Organism: Ixodes persulcatus; assembly: GCA_013358835.2. Taxonomy (NCBI): domain Eukaryota; kingdom Metazoa; phylum Arthropoda; class Arachnida; order Ixodida; family Ixodidae; genus Ixodes; species Ixodes persulcatus. The sequence continues at coordinate 2,156,167 of JABSTQ010011253.1, forward strand.
GCGGTCACCCGCTCTCCACGCCCAGAGTGATCCTCGGTTGACGGTGGTGTTGTGCACCCGAGATTTGCATTGATTAGCACAGGTTGTTGCGTTCTGTTTCAACGATTCAGTCGTGCGACGTCAACTCTCAAGCAGACATCTCGATGTCGTTGTCCAAGGCGTCTGTAAAACGCAAAGTTGAAGACGAGAAGCGGCTCTTTCAAGAGCGATGGGAACTATTCTATTTCTTCACGGAATCGCGAGACAAGGTGCTGTGCTTAATTTTTTATCAGACTGTAGCTGTGCCAAAGGAATATAATGCGCGACGTCACTTCATGTCATGCCATCAAGAGAAGTATGAAGCCCTCACCGGAAAGATCCGCGAGAACACGGTGTCCAAACTTAAGGCGTCGCTGGGAAAACAGCAAGACCTTTTCCAAAAGGCGGTCAATACAAGCGACGAAACGGTGAGAGCTAGCTTTATTGTTTCCGAGCTTATCGCCAAATCGTCAAAGCCATTTACTGATGGCCTGTTCGTAAAAAAGTGCCTACTTGAGGTTGCAGACGCTGTCTGTCCCAGCATAAAGAAGACATTTGAGAAGATAAGCCTTTCCCCAAACACAGTGGCAGAAAGAATTAATGAGCTCAGTGAAAACGTCGAGAAAGAATTATTCACCCGATGCAACGGCTTCAACGTATTCTCAATCGCCGACGACGAGAGCACAGATATTACTGACAACGCTCAGTGCGCCATTTTTGTAAGGGGCGTAAACAAAGATTTGGATGTCACAGAAGAACTCTTGAACCTAGTGCCAATGAAAGGAACAACCACCGGTGCTGATATTGTTTCCGCCCTCGAAAGAGTGGTTGATCGTGCCGGGCTGCCATGGGAGAAATTGGTGTGCCTCGCAACCGACGGCGCACCGTCAATGGTGGGAAAGAAAAGCGGCCTTGTCGGACGATTGAGGACGAAACTGATTGGACTGGATATCAGCAAGCGATTTGCAGCAGTCCACTGCATTTTACACCAAGAGGCACTCTGCAGCAAGTCACTGCAGATGAAAGGAGTCATGGACATTGTGGTTGGTGCAGTGAACTTTATTCGCTCCAGAGCGTTAAACCATCGACAGTTTGTATCTCTGTTGGAGATGGTTGGCAGCGAGCATAGCGAAAGTTTGTACCACACTGAGGTACGGTGGCTGAGTCGCGGGAAAGTTCTGAAGAGGTTTTTTGATCTTCGACAGGAGATTGATACCTTTTTGAAAAGAACAAGGCCATCTCTGAACTGTCCGACTCCAGCTGGCTTTGCTCCCTCGCATTCCTCACGGATATCATCGAGTACCTGAACCATCTAAATGGGAAACTTCAGGGGAAGGACAAACTTATTACGACAATGTATGATGACATCCAGGCGTTTCAATCGAACTTACAGCTGTGGGAGCGCCAAATGAGGCTGCTCAAACTCGACCATTTTCCGACGCTCCAGTCACTAGGGCACGCGAGCCAAGAATCGTGCGACACCTTTTCGGACCTCCTGCGTGATCTCCAAAAAGAGTTCCAATAACGGTTCCAGGATGTGAGCAACCTGTCAAGCGAATTTAAACTTTTTTCCTTGCCCTTCTCGGTGCGAGTGGACGACGTTGCACCTGAACTACAGATGGAACTGCTTGAACTGCAAGCGAACACTGTACTCAAGCAGAAGTTTGAGGACGTCGGAGTCCCGAAGTTCTACAAGTTCCTCGACGAGGCAAGCTTCCCCTTGCTGCGCCAACAAGCAGTGAAAATAATCGCCATGTTCGGGAGCACGTACCTGTGCGGGCAACTGTTTTCCTTGCTAAAGGTAAACAAGTCGACACTTCGGTGAAGGATGACCGACAAACATATGCGATCGATCATGAGGGTCGTCTCGGCACAAGGGTTAATGGCGGACATTGATTTTCTCGTCGCTGTTAAGCGTTGTCAGGTGTCAAGCCAGCGCTCATAGAATTTTAGCTGCCACATTTGTGGTTCACATGAATAAATATATCTTGGCTTTCATAGATTGTTTTGGAGATTATCTTTGTAATGCTGCGAATTGCAACATAATTTACGCAGGTAAACTTTGCGGCAATGAGTTGTAGCATGGTTGGCGCAGATTTCGACTGTTGACAAAAGCGGTGATGGTATCTGGCATGAACCCCGTGTTGGTCAAAATCAGGAACTGGACGCCACACACTCCCGAATGGCGACAATGGCAAATCCAACTCCCCTCCCCCCCCCCCCCCCTCCCCTCTCCCCCCCCCCCCCCCCCCCCCCACTCCCGACGTGCCGGCCCTTGCGAACCTAGGATTTCTCAATGCGGCCCGGCTCCTAACATGAGTTTGAGACCCCTGTCGTAGGGCATACGCGTGATGCCTGCCCGTGCTGTTTTATGTTTGGTAAGGTAAGCACTTATAACAGGTCGGCAAGAAGGCTGTTTGTTTAAGTGATTTGAAACAATCCTCGGCAGTCTAGATCTCTCCTGTGATGACAGATTACTAATAATTGGGGTGCAGGGACCAGTTGTTTATAACATACGTAGTATATATGAAGCCTATTACTTTTTTTCCTGGGGATGTGAGAAAATGTTGAAGGTGCAGATTCTGTCTCTAACAGGCACGTAGCCAGGGCGGCGGCCAATGCCCCCCCCCCCCCCCCCCCCCCCGAAATCTTCCATTTTGCTGGTTAAACGGTTAAAAGGCGCGAACAAACAGGACGAAGAAAGACACACGTACGACACGGACAGGCGCCAACTTCCAACTGATTTATTGAAACACGAATCATCGTCAAACTCAATCCCAATCGCCTAAACACATGCAACTGATAAAAATTCTTATGGATCATTACACACATCCTTTAAGAAACACAATTTCTTTTGTTAACAGATAAAGAGATCGCATGCTTACGCATCTGTCGGCCGCTTTGTGTATTCAGCAAGCTTCGATTAGTTCTCTTTCCCTTTTTTCATTCCCTTTCTTGATAAACCTTGTGCGCTCAAACAAACATTCGCACCCACATCGTTTGCAGTACTCTGCAAGATGCCCACCCGAATTATTGCGTACTGCAAGCTTGTGTTCGCGCGCTCTCTCATTAAAGCATCGGCCGGTCTGACCGATGTAAACTTGGCCGCAACTAAAAGAAATCTCATAAACCACCTTAGTCACGCATTTGGTGTATCTTGTTACATGTTTTTTTGAGCACACCACAAACTTTCGTTTTCTCATCGCGAAGCATATCTTTGAAAGTTTGCACGGGGCTGAGAAGACTACGTTAACCCTGTGTCTAACAGCCATCTTTTTTAAATTGTGGGACACTTTGTGCAAATATGGTATCACCTGCACTGGCATCTTGTTTGTCTTTTCGCGACTTTTGTCAACACTCTCCCGTTTAATCTTCTGTAGGAGCCTTTCACACACACTTGTCACTAAGCTCTTCGGGTAACCGGCCCTCGTCAAGCGTGCAACCTGCTGATCAAAGCTGACCGGCAGTCTATGCTGGCAGCTTTTTGTAATGGCTGCGTGAAGGCAGGTGGATGCAATCCCCCGTTTTACGAGCTTTGAGAGGGCACTGCTAAAACAAAGGAGGCCTTTCTTAGGTCGTGGATTATAACTCCAGCACAAATGATCCTTAGTAAAAAAGAGCTGTAAATCTAGAAGCTGAATACTGCCATCATTAGGCATTTCCCAAGTGAAGTTCAGTCCGCCGGACAGAGATCTAAACAGATTAACAATTTTTGCCACGTCATTTTTCATAAAATTCGCTGTACATTTCCCTAAAATAACCAAAAAATCATCTACATAGCGGAAGATCTTGACCACATTCATCCCGTCAAGAGCCCCCGATATGCTCTTGACGGGATGAATGTGGTCAAGATCCTAGATTTGGTTATTTTAATCCAAGATCCAAGATCCAAGATTTGGTTATTTTGGGGAAACGTACAGCGAATTGTATAGAAAATGACGTGGAAAACATTGTTAATCTGTTTAGGTCTCTGTCCGGCAGACTGAACTTCACTTGGGAAATGCCTAATGATGGCAGTATTCAGCTTCTAGATTTACAGCTCATTTTTACTAAGGATCATTTGTGCTGGAGTTATAATCCACGAACTAAGAAAGGCCTTCTTTGTTTTAGCAGTGCCCTCTCAAAGCTCGTAAAACGGGGGATTGCATCCACCTGCCTTCACGCAGCCATTACAAAAAGCTGCCAGCATAGACTGCCGGTCAGCTTTGATCACCAGGTTGCACGCTTGACGAGGGCCGGTTACCCGAAGAGCTTAGTGACAAGTGTGTGTGAAAGGCTCCTACAGAAGATTAAACGGGAGAGTGTTGACAAAAGTCGTGAAAAGACAGACAAGATGCCAGTGCAGGTGATACCATATTTGCGCAAAGTGTCCCACAATTTAAAAAAAGATGGTTGTTAGACACAGGGTTAACGTAGTCTTCTCAGCCCGTGCAAACTTTCAAAGATATGCTCCGCAATGACAAAACAAAAGTTTGTAGTGTGCTCAAAAAAACATGTAACAAGATACACCGAATGCGTGAGTATGGTGGTTTATGAGATTCATTTTAGTTGCGGCCAAGTTTACATCGGTCAGACCGGCCGATGCTTTAATGAAAGACCGCGCGAACACAAGCTTGCCGTACGCAATAATTCGGGTGGGCATCGTGCGGAGCACTGCAAACGATGTGGGTGTGAATCTTTGTTTGAGCGCACAAGGTTTATCATGAAAGAGAATGAAAAAGGGAAAGAGAACTAATCGAAGCTTTCTGTATACACAAAGCGGCCGACAGATGCGCAAGCATGCCATCTCTTTATCTCTTAACCAAAGAAATTGTGTTTCTTGAAGGATGTGTGTGATGAGCAATAAGAACTTTTATCAGTTGCATGTGTTTAGGCGATTGGGATCGAATTTGACGATGATTCGTGTTTCAATAAATCGGTTGGAAGTTGGCGCCTGTCCGTGTCGTATGTGTGTCTTTTTTCGTCCTGTTTGTTCGCGCCTTTTAACCTTTTAATCAATATGAACCAACTAGCCCCAACCAAAGTTTTATTGCATTTTGCTGGGGCCTCCTCTCCCCCCTCCCCCTCATACAGCATTTTGTCATGGGCGGGCCCTCCCCCCCCCCCCCCCTGGGCGGGCCCTCCCCCCCTTCCTCCCCCCCCACCCCGAAACAAAATCCTGGCTACGTGCCTGGTCTCTAATATGGTAATATATCTGTACATCGTTACTTTGTAATCCTCTTACGTTTTGATAACTTGTAATCTGTATAATAACTTGCAAAAACATGTCCATACAGACAACATCAAAGTGTGAGGCGGCATAGGATGAAGTGTCATACTTCAAATGATTAAGCAAAAGCAAGCAAAAGGAGTTCAGACCGCCTTTCATTTCATAGACCGAAAAAGTAACCCGACATAACTGTACACTCTTTACGCATCACAACAGAAGCTACACTGAAGGCGAGTATTATTGATGTTCAATTATTTTAAATATTGCAGATTCTAATCCAATGTTAAAACGAAAAATAAAGAAGAACACAGGCCGAGTTTCGTGTGCCCATTTCGAACGGCAAAATCTGCCTTTCGCATTTCCGATGGATCAGGCACGCGAGTGGTCCGGCAGCTGCGTACACGGAAACTGTCTGGACCGATGCAGGCTCACGCTTTGTTAGCCACAGACAAAGCGCTCGACTGGATTCGCAATTGCGTGCTCTCCGAAGGTCTCTGCCGGGGCGTTCATTGTGAATCGCAGTCCACATCTGCGTCCAAGGCAGGGTTGGCGAGGCGCGGTGGGAGGAGACCAGCGTCCGGTCGGAGCCCGGTCAGCGAACGGACGGCACTCGCATTTGTCACAACGTCTGAGCCGATAGCCATCGCCGCCGGACCACGGGGCTGTTCCGAATTCGCAGAACGGCCCCACGCGCGGCCCGAGTTGGAGGTGGTGTGGCCGGCAAATGTGAGCTGTCCATCCGTGGGCCGGCCCAGATCCGACTACTTTTTTTTTTCTCTCTCTCTCTCTCTTCCGACATGACTGACCGTTACCTCGGAGCTTAGCTGGCCCTTATCTGGATGTCCTATCTCGCTACAGAACGAAATTGCGCTGATCTCGATAACCTCGAAGTACGTGGGATGCCTGTCGCACCGACCGCTGTGTATCACCAGTTTTAATGCTCGCAAACCTTTTGATATGACAGTGCTATATCGACCTAAAATTATAAAAAAAGCAAAAAAAAATATTTTGATTGTAATAAAACGAACAAGAATTATGACCAACTGGCTCGAAATGACTGGCAGCAGGATGATCATCATTCTGAGTTGCGGGACATTTGCTCGCAATTATAACGGCGCAATTTTTAGAACATATTTCACAATGACTCACCCATGTGATATACTAATCCCCTGCTGTACCTTTTGACCGAAGTCCATAAATTTTGATAGCACATATTTTCATCGCTGATATCCTCAGAAGGTTCGGCAAGTGCTAAAAATTAATAGCTTGTCTAAAACCGGCCATCCGACTTCTTTTCTTTTTTCAAAGATTGATTTTTTATTTATAATAATGCGTTTTCACGTGTTTCCTCCGGGGTCAACATTCGCAAATTATTTTGTTTCGACTACGTTATTATTTTGAAATTATCGCAGCAAGAGAAAACCGAGTAATCTGGTACAAGTTTCCGCCAAAGTAACTAACCGCGTAAAATAAGATAACGTCATCAAGAGTTAAGGATGGCAAAGAGCGAATCACGAAGGAAGCAAACCTGCGTTTCTTAAATGCGAAATTTTGCTGATTTAGCTCAAAGTTTGTTCAACACATTAATAGAGACATTTGAACAGTAACAAAAATTACAAGTCACAATATGTCTATATATATATTTCTTTTTTTTTCCGAAGCAACTGAAGTTTAAGATTTGATCTGAGATGCTAAGAATCTCTATTGTAAACATTAAAAACTTGACGTCAGATGATGCATTACAGCTTTGTCCCGACGGGTTACAGGAATCAGAAAAAAAAAAAGAAAAGAAAAAGAACAGGCGCGAAATAATGTGTTTATTAGAGTGCCTGCTTCACTTGCACGTTGGCCAACATTTGACGCCAGTCCGCTGGAAAGCGGGGGACAATTTGAATGTTTGTTTTGGCAGCATCCTCATTTGCCGGTTTCTCAATATCGATTTTCAAATTAGAAATAATAGTATACTGGAAGGAGTGAAGCCTGGGAAGTCCGAGAATAAAGCCCGGTTCACACAGTTGCGTTTGACTGCGTTTGACTGCGTTGCGGCAGCGAGACACCAGGACATCCCTGCTGCTTATATCGCGTGCCAAGAAGATTCCTTGAATTGGATTCCACGCTTCATACGAAGCACAGATGTGCCGGTGACTCGCTTTCGGTTCTCGCCGCAACGCAGTCAAACGCAAGTGTCTGAACCGGCCTTTAGTTTAGTTTGGGTAGGTCGGAAAACCGCATGGAGCTCCTTCAAGCTTTAAGTGTCTTTAATCTTTTGATCTATCAACCATGAGAGTGTTCTAGAGCGGTCGATTCTCCTGGAATTTGAGCATTTCGACGGGTGTGATGACAGTGCCGTTATACGCGGCGTGCATCCTATCCCTTTGGCGCATCCTTGGCGAGCGGGGGCGGAAGGCAGGCGAGCGTCGGACGACAACGGCGTCGTCTTATTCCCTTTGGCGCCCTTTCCTCGGGAGTCATCGGTCTTTTATTGATCAGGCCGGGCCGACTAATCGCTAATGCATTACGGAATTGCTCTTAAGCTGTTCCCCATCGGAGGCGAGAATCGCTCCCCTGAAAGGTAGCGGGAAGATGGATGACCGAGTGCGCGCCGGGAAAGCCAGCTTCCAAGGCGGAGGGATCGACTCGATTGCCGCGCCTCTAGAGGCCCAAGCTGGCACTAGTGGCCCCACGCGGCAGTTTCCTTGTTCGCCGGCTGGCTGCTACGGCCCGTCCGTGAGTCTCCGCGCACGGCTGCGGAGAGGCTAGGGAAGCTCGTGGAATTGACGTTGGGGACAATGCGAGGCTCTGCTGGTCTTGCTGATCGCCGGATGTGCGACAGTCACATTCTGAGAAGACACATGCAGTGCCACCCCCCCCCCCCCCCCCATTTTTTTTTTCGGCAAAAGTTAACAACGCTTCTGCGTGCGCTTATTTTATGCAGAAATGCAACTCTAGCGGTTCGAACCCGATGCCAAAGTTTCACAACGAAATGTTATGTTATTCAAAATTTATATACTTGATTTTATAAAACTTTGAAGGGGAAAATGGCGGCACAAGACGTCCTCGGATAAAATGGAGCTGTATGACGCCGGTTACCCAGAATGGGCCCCATTTTCAGATAGACATTTTAATGAAAGTACTCAAAACTTTTGAATAACATAATGGTTTGTTGTGAAATTTTGGCACCTTTTTGAAACCGCTAGCTCTATTGGGTCAGTGAATGGATAGTTTTAGTAAATAGCTCCGATGACTCTGATAACGATATCTGATACTCCGCCGCTGCCTTTGCGTATGCACCGTGTCGTTATCGGGTATGGTTATCGGGGATCGTAGGTATCGGAATGAGCTTTCGACGATTCGTAGTTGATTTTTGCGGTTAAAAATATGTGTTCTTTGTAGAGTTGCATCGGTGATGAACTTACGCATTCCTTGAACTGGAAACAAAACCATACCGGAACAAGAAAAGGATGGCTAACTGTGATCTATACCCTTGTCGACGACTGATATGCAACACTGAACAGGCCCGCGGTGCAATGTTATATAAAAATCATAAAAAAACACTATCACTTTTGTAACCGATAGCGTTCCAGCTATCTACAGTGAGGTTTCCAATGCAGTGATGCGGAGATCTTGCAATGGACGACAGATGGATGGGTTGGGCAGATACCGTATGACCCCTTAAAGTCTCGCATATGAATCACCATCTCCTTAGTGAAACTGTATATATATATATATATATATATACACACACAAACACACACACACACACATATATATATAATATATATATATATATATATATATTTATGTAATCTAATAGAATACATTCAATAATCAATCCCTCCACTCTTCGTTTACACTATATTTTACTACGGCTGAACTTGTCAACTTTCTCTCACTCGATACAAATATATATATATTATTTTTAATCTATAGTTGCAAAAAGAAATTAAAAAAGTATATGCTTTAGATTTATTTCTCGTGCTTAAATAAAAAGGGCTTCATAAAAAAGAGGCATAAAAGATTTTATTAGGTTTCGAGTGAATTCCTGAGTAATGCGGAGCCCTAGACCTATGAAACATTTTAATCAATATCTCACTATATCCTTAAACATCTTACTGAATTAAAATATATATATATATATATATAATGCAGTAATCTTATTTTCTGTGAGACCCGAGACAGTTTCCCAGCGTCAAGGGGAAAAGTACAGACCTTTGAAGCTTGACGGACAGATCTGCCATCGGGTGTCGGCAACTCTTTCCCCTGGGGGATTTGACGAGGAGCGACATGTAATGTCTGCGCATCCAGATTTCATTTTACCTTGTGCCTTGTTGTATGGCCAACTCAAATTTTGTTTTCACCTTTGTTCGCACCCGAGCAAACAAAGTTAGATACACACTTTGTTTACGTCCCTTTCATCTCCCGAAACTTTTGAAACGTTCGCGCCTCGGAATTCAGCCACAATACCGCGAATGCTTTGTCACGCTGACAACAGAAAGAACAAAAAAAAAAAGGAACAGCCAGAAATGTTAGATGCAGCAGAAGCAGCAGAGCAGCAGCAGCAGCAGCAGCAGCAACGGCGGCGGCGGTTCCGAAGCGAGCTGCGGCGACATAGGAAAAAAAAAAAATAAATAAATACAGATCCCAGCTGCATGCTGGCTTCCCGACTCTCTCCCTATTCTCTTCTTCATCTCGGAGCACACAGTGCACATCCCATGGAGCGGCTCGCACATACAAACGTATCTGCACGCCGACGTAAAGTAATAGTGCACAGACGCTCCACTCGGCACACTCGGAGAGTCGCGCAACGGACGCGCGGAGGAGAACGGTGGGCGGCGCGCGCGCACACGAACACACACACACACACACACACAGAGCCCAAGTCGGGAGAACGTCGGTGGCGGCACTGGCATTCCATCCCGAGCCGGACCCATTCGTTTTCCGGCGCTGTTGCCGTCGCCCGGCGCACTTCTCGGCGCTGCAAACATTCGAGGTATGTATATGCCGTATCGATTTGTTGATATCCGAACCGCTCCCGGGGAGAAAAAACAAAACGAAAAACAACGTCGTTTGTTCTCTGCGTTTCATTAAAATAACTTCCTCCTGTCGCAGCCAATTTCGGAATGTCCCCCCTTCCCCCGTCTTCCCCACATCATCCAGTCTACCCTATCCTCCCTCTCCCGCCGCGCGGTCACGGAAGGAAAGGTATCCGTCGGTGGTGCGCACTCGTCTTCTTCGCGTGCTTCTTTGTTCCTCACATTTTTTTAGATTCCCGCTGTCGGCTTCTCCTTACTTTTTTTTTTGTTTTTTTCCGTTATTTGTATCATTTTACTTCGTGGGTCTTCTTTTAGTTACGTTCCTCCTACTTTTCGGTTGCTCCCCACTTTCCCTTTCTCGTTTAATTTGCAATCTCCCGTTTTGCCCTCCCTCCTTTTGCTGCGTGGGAGATCCTTCTAATCGTGTTTGTGATGTAGTGTATACCTTCTGATTTTGTTTCTCTCGAGTTGGTGGAGTGCCCGAGTTTGTTTTCGAGAATAACTCGGTGCTGGCGGCGAGGTTTGAAGGAAGAGACGGAAACAATGGTAATAAAAAAAAAAAAAAAAGCATAAAAAGTGGGAGAAGAAAGACTGCGCGGTTTCTGAGATTGCGCAATTCATACGGGAACGACCCAGTGTTCTTGACAGATGAAACGTTGAGCTCTCTGCATTATGCTTTTCTCCTGTATGCCGCGTGCGCGTGCGTCTTGTTGTTCTTCCGGGAGCTGTTTCCGTTTAAGAGTTGCAGAACATGCTTGTTTTCTTGCGTGCGTACGTTTGACACGGAAAAATAGATCTCTTCCTTTGTGGGTGCCATTTTTTTAAAGCTTTCTTTTTCTTTTTTTTTCAGCAAAAATTTGTAAAACCGTTTTTTTTTTGTTTTTTTTCGGGTTCCACTTAGACGAAGTTCCTTCTTTGTGGCTCAGTTCTCTGGGGAAGGACCATAATGTTTAGACGAAAGGTTTTCACCAGTTGTTTGTTGTTATTGCGTTTTGTTTGAATTGTGAACTAATATTTAACGTAGATAATCAACCATAGGCTGCCACCACATCCTTGTTTTATAGCGTGTTCGCAATGCCAACCATGTTTCCAGTGGACCTTTGTTCATATCGGCTTTCCCCTTGCTGTTCGCTCTTATTATGTAGCGCCCTTCGGAGCGAAACATTATCGATATGAATTTGTGTATTGGCTTAGAGACAAGCCTATCGGGTGCTATCAAAAATATTTTACATTTTTCATTTTTTTTTAGTAGAGTTCGAATTCAACACTTCCTTATTTGTCTTTAAAAACCATTCAGTGTTTGCGGTTTTGTTTTACGTATTCCAACGGGGCACTTTTGTCGAACACGGATAATGGCCACTGAAATATGCAAACTGCTGAAATATACAAATTACTGAAATATAGAAACTGCACTTAGTGTCGTTTCTAGTTTCTCTTTTTTTTTCCCTCTTTTTGCAGGTTTGCATTTTTTTGTTTGTTTGTTTTTGTACCCACTACTTGACAATATGACGGACCGAATAAAAGGCTCGCGTTAAGCCGGTGAGACAAGTTAGAGGACGCTAATCTCATCTATCCGTGAATTTACGTTCTGTGAGAGAAAGGCTTTGGGGAATGTGGTTAACCTCATTTTGTCTCTTTAGTTTTACTAGGGTACTCTTTCCATTAATTGAGCATATTCAATACGTATGTGTTGGTTAAGTACAGTTTACTAAAAATAATTTATTTTCCCATAACTCGAAAATTACCTTTCGTGGCAGCTTCGAGAATATGGGGCATACGGTTGGATTGATTTCTCATTAAAGAAAATTATTCAGACGTTATCGAAACTGCAACGTTTGTACATATATGAGTGCACTTGTTGATTGAGTTCATCGTCTTATTGACGCTGCGAAATTTCTACTAGGTATCTTCTGTTAGATATTGATGGGACACCCCTACCGAGAAACGAAGTATAAGTTTTCACCATCTGGATTATTGAACTGGAAATCTAAGTGGATTTCTTTCTGGAAACTTGAAATCCAGATTGCAGCAAGAGGTTAATTTCTGAAAACCTGAAATCCAGTTAGAATGGAGATAGATTTCCAGTTCCATAATCCAGATAGCGAAAAGTCATACCGGGTTTTTCGGTAGGGATAGGAAACGATAATGAAACTAAATATGAGGGTTTGAATATCTGTAACTGAGGGCTTGAATATCTGTAACTCTATTACACTAAAAATATTTGTTAATATTCGCCTCCAGACCGAATCGCGTCGCAACCGTGCGGCCAAAATTTTAAACATCCTCAAATGTTGATACCGCGGCCAACGTTACTAAATCGACTCAGTTGACATTCTCCGCATTAGCCGTGCTTCAGAAAGGCGGCCCCTTCGTTCGGGTGAGCGTGGTGGCGCTTCCGTCGCAGCTTGCCCGGTCCGCAGGGTCGGGCAAGCTCTGGGCAAGCTCGGGCTGCTGGCTTTTCATTGCGAAATCAGGCGGTCGGCGGCACGTCCGCGGCGGCCCTTGCGCCGCACTCCTTTTTAATAAATTGACTCTGCAGGTAGATGGTGCTGCAGAAAGATGATTGTAAATATGCACGCTTACGAGTTTTTCGATTTTTTTTTTAGACGGTATAATGCAACAGGTAAGAGCATAGGCGCCTAGCTTTGGGTCAAGATTCCGAGCGCGATTTTCTCTTCATGTAACTATTAAAATAACGGGATTTATCTCATAGCTGATGTATCTCATATTCGTCTATGACCAGTATCCACAATCAGAAGCTCGCATGCGCTGTCAGCTTGGAAATGCGTGGAAATTCAGTAAATGGAGAAATAATAAGTCGGATGCTCCCATAACCTTAGAATTGTGGTTTGTAGAAATGCGGGTCCCACATATTTTTGCTATCTCGCACAAGCCAGGGCTTTCATAAAAAATAAATGTTAACTGGAGCTCGCAGCTGATTCAAAAATTTACCTAACTGATCGCCACCCTAGTCAATCGATAAAACTTTTCGTTAATGTTTTTCCAGGCATATTTAATAAAAGACGATAACACTACCGATTTTTTTTACTATGTTTACTATGTAACTTCAAAGTGGACTTTGTGACACAGAAATACAAACACCGGAAGCCTTTTTAAACGTGAAGTGATTTCTAGGTTTTTATTTAAACAGCAAAATAACCCTCGATGACAATCACAATAATCCTGAAGTGGTTTACCGTGGGAGCCTGGGTCCTAAAAGAAATAAAGGCGCCAAAAATAATAAAGCAGCCATTTGTTTTTTTTTGTGTTTTTAAATTTCATTCGCCCAACTTTTTTCAACCAAAGACGGCAATTAGACGGCTAAAACATGTGATCGCAATTAAGCATCACCCGATTAATCTGAAGGCTAGTCGATGAACTGCCCAGCCCTGATGTGCACGAAGTTAGGGCAGGGGGTTATCGGAAAGTCTGGTGAGAGTCGCTAGCCCTCGTTAGCAAAGGAGTGCCGCAAAGAGTATATTATGTTTCAAAAGTATTTAGCCAGACATTCAGAATATTCTTCTTGCCATCCGCGGCCCTCCCCTCAAAAATCAATGCGGTTGAACCCGCACTACCGGGAAGAGCATCTAATAACACGTACCCTGCCGCGATGCCTCCATTCTACTCGATTATTCCACTCGCGTCAGATTTATTAAAACATTTTGGTTCACTTTCCTTGGTTGTCGTGCCAACGAAACGTTTGCGGATCGTAAGTAGAAGAGAGACTCTTTTCTCATCGCAATATAGTAGAATTGTTACGACTCCGAAAAACCGACCCACACCTTGACACAGTAAAAGGAAGCATAGGCTGCAGGGACAATAATGACCTTACTCCTAGAGGCTAGCAAAAACACGTGAATTGTAATACATCACTAACTTCTCTCGATGGGCAATATTTATATTTAAGCAGTGTTGGACAAAATACTCGATAAAAGTATTTAAGTTAAGTTACTAAATACTTGCTTCATAAAGTATTTAAAATACTACTCAAGTTACTTTCACTGTAAAGTATCTTGAGTAGAATACAAATACTTAGAAATGTATTTCAGTTACTTTTGAAGATACTTCCGCATTGCTTAATTTGTATCGACGTCAGTGACAACGAAAATTATGCAGCTCCGCAAATCTGGGTTACCAGAATGGTTTATTAGCACGCAACAACACAAAATGGAAAAAAAAAGTATCGTAGGGCTATTTTATGCAGTCCGCTATAAAGAGCAAAAGATTGTCACGAATGATAAAAGATGAGGCAGCGAATAACTGAAGAAACTAAACGTTTAATGGGACGAACTTCTTCCCAAAACAAAATAGAGAAAGGCTAGCGTTGCAGGCGTCGATGTCGGCGAAACAGCAAGATCGACCGCTGGGGCGAGACTGACTCCGGACCGCCACTCGGAGCACCTTTTGTACCCGCGAGGGTTTCTGGAACATTCGGCGTAGAAAGTTCGGCACGTAGAACATTCGTAACTCGATCAGATGACAAAATTCTCTAACTTACCAGAATGTCAAGTTGAAGGAATAAATAAAAGAGAAGACCGCTTTCTGGTATCGCACCCGGAGCCTCCGCGCGAGTGCCTCCGCGCGAAAGCCAAGCGCGGTAACCATTCGGCCACGCGCTCGCTGGGCAGCGAGCGTGGCAATATCACTGATGATGTTACAAAACATTTCTGGGACAACAAGAGGTCGCTTTAGCTATTGGGGGGGAGATCAGACCGTGGCGCCCCAAGCGGTTAATTTTAGAACTAGATAGATGGGGACAACAAATATAATGGCTCAGCGCTCGGCTGACTTAACCGAACGCGGCGTCAGTGTTCGGCTGGAGTTCGTGTTCTCCGGTGAGGGGGAGTGGGGACTCTTTTGTTACCACTCAGGCCTGCTTGAACAATGCAGCATGCACTGTGCCCAGCTCAGCACAAAAGCCCAAGTGGGTCAAGTTCGCATCCTCTGACGACTGCTTTCGGGGGAGATCCGGCACTTAACGTCACTTCACTAATTGTTGGTATTTTTTCATTACACTGTGCTCTGCGCTCTATTAAACAAGATGACACGAACATGCCCACAAGGTCTGTGGGCATGTGCACAGGCCTTGTGTTGGGTAAACACCGAGGTGTGGGGGTGACAAACGGGTCAGAGCGCTTCGCCAATAGTGACATCGCTGAATATCACATCCTGCGGCGCACCTTAGACGCATCGTTAAACTACAATCCATATTCCCTATACGGGGATTTCACTATAAATGAACTTGGGACACGGATATGAGTGAATGGATAACAAAGAGAACCCACATAATAGCCACGGCAGTGGTCGCACCTTCTTCAAGTAGGTTGCGTTCAGAAAAGCACTCAACATCGGGGGACACTTTGTTGGCATTTTCAGAGGCCATCCAGCTCCTAGTTCGTTTCCTGTACTGTTCTCTGCTTATCAATGTTCGCGAGAGCAATAAGTGCCGGACTGACAACACAAAGACACGAAAAAAAAAAAAACCAAAAAACCTCGACGTGTTGCCTTAGCAGGATCAAATATACAAAAAGCGAAACAAAAATGTCTACTTTTTTGTGTGTGTCCACTTCTCATTTTCTTCTATTTGTTATTTTCTTGATAATTAAGTCTACATTGTTCTCGTAGGTCGTTCCCCGGTCTGCTTGCGCCTCAGGGTGGCATCTTTACTTCCGTAAAACCACACCTTTTGTTTGAGGATTTTGTGGAAGAATCTCGATAGAAACAAAAGGCGCCTTTGGGAAGCCGAGGGGAGAACCTTCATTGTACGAACTTTGGGCTGAAATATGAGTCACAGTCGGCAAAACAGCGATATTTTCACGAGCTCAGTTAAAGTCACCGTAGCTGATCGGAGCTAGAAACAGGATTCGGTTGCTCGAAAGAATGTTCACGTTTGCTCGTGCCACGCCCACGCCACTTCATACCGAAAAACTCAGAAAATGGCGGAATGTCAAAAATGTATTTAAGATAATGAGTAAAAGATACTCGAAATTGTAATTAAAATAGAGTATTAAATACTCTTCATCAAAGGTATTTGTAAGATACCAAGATACTCCAAAAAGTATTTAAGATACAGTATCTTGAGTAGAGTATTTGAGATAGGCACAAGTCTGTATTTAAGCAATAGCTATGGGTTTGCGCGTAAAACGAATGCATAGAACATGAGATTCGACAACCCACACTAGCAATAGTATGTAAGTATCCGGCTGGTATCTTTTTTTTTTTCGTTTCAGCGTTAGTTAATTTATAAATCTCATTGAAAATAAACAAGTTTTTCACACAAATAATGCACCAGACCCGGAAACAGTCATTCATCGGGGGGATCCAGGCTTCTCATCGTGTATTTAGACGACGCATCCACACAAGCAATTGTTTGAATTTCGGGCGTATACGTTCGTAACACGATTCGGGTTGCACTGACGCACCGAACAGTACCGCGCGCTATTTTTTGCTACAATTGTTTCTTCGGTGATTTTATTTGACAAATGTAAAAATCTACAGCGTCTCAAGCGCGAACATGAAGAGCCTATGGGGCGGCCACACTTCTTATTGACACTACGATGATTATGATAGCGTGACATTAGCGCAACCTCTAGAGGCCAGTATCAGATAAACAAAAATTGTTCAAATTTCACAACATTTGGGACACCTTATAGAAATGTAAAATAGAAAACAGATTTAGAGAAACTACGCGTATTAGGTACGCACTTGAAGATATTTAAGTTCTGTATCTTGCATGTTTTCACGATTGACTGTAACAAAGTCTCAGTCTCCAAGGATCGTTACATTGCGGACCGCATGGCGGGGGGCGAGGCCTAGTAGGTGCACGGCCTGAACTAAGCACAGTTTCATACCATTGAAGGAGATTAAAACTTGATAACACAGCCAAACTCAATCATGCGCATGCCTATACTTTCAGAACGAAATGCCCAAATCACAGGCAGCACCTCCGTGTGCTGCCTCTACCGGCTTCGAGTGTATTTTTAATGCCGCTAGAAACGTGCACATGCACTCTAAAGAAAAGAAAATAAAAGCACCAGTGCGTTTACACTCCCCGTGAAGCCTATGTAGATCTAATCACCCTGATCTACGGTAGAGCTCGGAAAATTACAACATCGAAAAAAAAAAAAGGCGAATGAGGTCTTCTATTAACACACAACACATGCTTTTGCTTTTTTTATGGTGTGGTAGAGCTAATTTTGATAACCCCGCGTCAGGCACGCAGCTCTGTTTTGGTTTTTTATCTAGAAAAGAACAATGCAATAATGATTGCCGATTGACGTGCCGTGGAAATGCAAATGCACAAATTCCAAATCAACCTGCACTCTTCGTCTTAGTAGTGAAGCAGAGTAAGTACTGGAGTTATTGCCTAGTGGGTTTCAGTAGAAGCTCCAAATCGTGAACACTCCTACTGTTTTCATTGTTTGCCAGTACGCAGGAGGCATTTATACCCACAAAAAAGTAAAGTAAATGTACAAAGAAGTACAAAACGTTCGCGATTCGAGCTTGCTTCTAAACAGTCATACCACCAAAACAAACAAAAAATAAATAAATGAAAAGTAAAAAAGAAGTACCGTCTATCAAATAAATGACACTAGAAAGAAACTTCCGTTTTAAAAACTCGCGTAACAAGATGTGACCAAACAAGAAAGCTGTCGACACAGATTCGCACGAGAATGCCTAGTAGAACACACACAAACGGGGAGGCGCCGAAGCCTTCACATCCAGATTCAATGCGCCCATGCATGTGCGTTTTCGAGACCGATTCCAGCTTCTCGGTCCCTGTGCGAACGACGGACCGTCAATTCGTCCCCGTCTTCTCCCCGCGCATTCCCCTCCGCTTTGCGGCAGCCAGTGGCGGGCATGAAACGTTCGTGATGAATGGCCATTCGAAGCGTTCTCCGACCCCGCGGCTTCAAACCACCCTCCTAACATTTTTGACGAGGCACGCAAGCAAAACCAAAATGCGTATGCAAGAAATAATAGAAAAAGGAAACGAATACGCACCACAAAGCAACGGAGGGGAGGACTCCCCTCGAGTAACATGCCCCACACTGCCTCGCCCCCCTTGTGAACCCCTCCTTCGATCACCTGGTGTCGAGAGTTTGACGAACGTTGGAGCAGTCCTACTCTCGCACCAGTGGTTACTCGTACTCTTCTCTAATCCCTCCTCCAAACAAGATGCGCGCGCCAATGCCAATATTTAAAAAAAAAAAAAGAGAAAGCAGCAGAAGTATAGTTGTGCCGAGTCGTCGAGCGCTGCGAAAGCTCAGCTTTGCCTTTCATTTTTCTTCTCCTTCGTACATGCTGTCTTTCGAATGTGGCGCGGGGGACGTTATCAAAAAAACCGCGAGGGAGGATTATGCTAAGTCACTTTTGTTGCGCCGCCGCGTGTGGCACGGACGGACTTTGCTCTCGACCGCTGGACCCCGTCCTGTGGTGTAGGGACTTGCGCAAACATGGCGGTCGTCGCTCGCTCGCGCGAAAGCGCTCTCTGATTGATCGGAGAGGAAGGCCCACGCTGACGGGCCGCCCTTTGTACGTCTGTTTGCCTCGTGGCCGTAGGTACTTTGCGTGCGTGCTTTACCTTGCCCGCTCGTGGAAACGGCCACACGCGCGTGCGCAAATAGTGCTGCAACGCAAGGTCAAGGCCCCCTCCCCTCTCCTCTGTTCGGTCGCGAAAATCCCACATAGCCGAAAAGAGCGGAGGCTCTGCTTTTCTGGCGTGAGCGTGAGAGAGCTCCTGGAGGACGAGCGGAGGCATTAGACGGTCGTTGTCGCCCCCTGAGCTGCGTGATCGGAGCTTCCCCACCGCCGGCGGATATCTGGACCGTTAACAAACAAACAAATAATGGAAGGCGGTGCTCCTGCGGGACCCAGTAATGACTCCCGCTTGTGAACTGGGAGCACGTTCTGGGCTGGAAGGTCGAAAAGAAAATAACGGAGAAAACCAGAATGTCAGCAAAAGGTACCAAAGGCAACAAAAACGACGGATGTTTCAAAGAAACAAAGTAGCTAGGAATGAGTTTACAGGCTCGAAGTCCGCAAAAATTCAGCCGGAAACCTTTGTTGGCTAGTGATGCAGATCTACGTCAGGCTTTTGGATCCCTTCCTCTTGTCACGACAGGCTAGCTTCTAAAGCCAGTCTATAAAACGTGGCGTGCATCCTAGTTTTTCTACCCATTACAAAAATAATAAAGCAGAAATCTGAGGCTTTATGACGAGTGGGTGAAAAAGTTTTTTTTTTATCAGCATAGCAGAGCTTGTCGCTGTCTCACGTTTGGGAGGCACGGATGCTAGCAAAATTACCATGAGCACTTGTGTGGATCTTGGTGCCCAGCACGCAGCCATGGTCGGCCTGCGTCGCGAGCTGCGGTGATGAAGGGATACTACAAAATTAAGGCACCAAAGGACTCAACAACTTTGACAGTTTTAATTTGTGCGAAGTCGGAACGCTGAGACTATGATTGGAAGCTGTGCAAACCGAAACACTCAAATAGCTTCTGAGGTGCTGTTTACGTAACTGGCACGTGTTCCTAACTGACAACCCAGCGGTATCTTAGGCTCTATGCGCAGATGATAAATCTAACATGCAAAATCGATGACGCTTCATGTGTGCCAAACTTTATCATTTTGGCAAAGTCAGCTCAACTTCACTCAAAAACAGAACTATTTTCATGTTCAAGAGCAAGACTATACTCCGTTTCACCTTATGTTGTACCGCAGCGAAGGCTAGAAGCGCGAGCCCATGGCGTTAGAAGCTGCCCTTAATGCACGAGAGCTTGTGCCGCCGAGGTCTGCCCCAGACCAAGGAGCTCGCGCTTGTAGCCTTTCCTGCGGTACGTCATAAGGTGGAATAGAGTATAGTGGTTGGTATCCTCACATATTGGCGTCATGGGACGCAGTTCCTGGACGCGCTCAGAATCAATACTTCACTGAGTTACACAAATTAAAACATGAAAAATAAAATAAAAACTTTGCAGAAGCTATATATCAGTATTTGGAGACAACGCAGAAGTTACCGTATATACAACTGTGGTAGCAGAAACACACACAAACAACACCAAAGCATGTCGGTTTTTTTGTGTTTTTTTTTTTTTTACCGTTTTTGGTGTAAAGTTAAACTAGCAGCGAGGAACCTGGAAGCGGAAGAAAAGAGGGACGGCTGGGACACGGGAAAGAGACGAGAAAGAAAAATGAAAGGGCTCTCCCTAACTTGTTCCCCCTTTTCTGTCTGCCGGCCTGTTTTCTCTCGCCGACCAACGGATGTGGATCTGGCTGGATGAAGAGCGGAGGAGGGAGAGAGAAAGAGGGAGAAAGGGCAAACGGGCTCAGCCTGCGAGAAAGAAGGGGAAGGGGGTAGGGGAGTAAGGAAGCGGGAAGAATGAGCGCGGGGTTGTCGGCCCCCCTTTCTTCGGCGCCACGGTGCCCCGAGAGCTGCGGCGCTGCGGTGCCTAGAGGTGGGTGTAGGGGTGGCAGCACGGCGGTTCTACCCACCTTCCTTCCCTCGGCGTGCAGGGAGACGGCATCCGTCCATTGGCCCATTCATCATCGGGCGACGCAGCGAGGGGCAATTCATCGTGCGGCGTCGGGGCGCGCAGCTGATGGGCCTCCTGCGAGAGCGTGCGGGGAGACGCGACCGCGGCCCTGCCATGCTCTGCGTGCCGGCTTGCTCGCTCGCTCGCCTGCCTGCCTGCGTCGGGGATTATCATAATTATCGGTGCCTCTCCTCACAAGCTCTGCGAGGCACCACGAAGGACGACGCCGAATTTGTGCTTGGAAATGTTCTGCATGCGG
This sequence comes from Ixodes persulcatus, assembly GCA_013358835.2. Taxonomy (NCBI): domain Eukaryota; kingdom Metazoa; phylum Arthropoda; class Arachnida; order Ixodida; family Ixodidae; genus Ixodes; species Ixodes persulcatus. The sequence goes on from JABSTQ010011253.1 coordinate 2,177,221, forward strand.
GATGAGTTCGGTAATGATGGGCCTTCTTCTTTTGTTTACCGCGGAGGGCTTCGTTCCAAGGAACGAGTGTGTGGCAGGGTATTGTTTTGTTTTGTTTTTATGGGGCTTTACTGGTTTTGAAGGTGGAGAGACCTTTCTCAGTTTAGAAGAGCAGGTGATGGGAGGAGATAGCCCCATGCTGGTTATGGTTAAGCGGACGGACGAAAAGCGAGCGAGCCCGAGGTTAAAATTCCGGGGAGGTGAAGGCTCCGGACCGCGTTTTCTTACGCACGCCAAACATTACGTCTTGCTTTCTTTTTCTAATGTTTATAGATAGAGTGGATGATAAATTACGTGCTCCCTCGTATAATGCGCTAGTGTTGAAAGCCGAAATTCTCAGAAACTAGGCAGATTTTTATCTTCTTTTACATGCCTCATTAAAAAAGCTGTAAGCAAGCGTTGCTTTGCTAGAAAAACGAACAAAAAAGTGTGCTTGTCTAGGATAATAATAATAATATTAATAATAACAATAAATTTTATTTTCACAACAATTCGCAGACATGTAACGGGTTAGTCTAGGACTCTAGGCCAATGTAGGCTTGCACAACTGAACCCGGCGAGTGGGAGAGGAGAAAAACCTAACAACGTTTTGCAGAACAAAAATGCAGAAAACAAAGCAAATAAGTAATGAAAAGGGCTTGTAGTTTGCTCTAAGGCAAACTAAAAACAAACAAGATAACAACAATCAACACGAACATGAAAAGATCTTTCAAGTTAGAACATTTGAATTCTTTAAAACACACACACCCATCAATTGTTTTTTATTTAGCTTTGCCTGTGATATTAATAGTTCCACAGGCAGAGCATTAAAGACATTTGGAACATAAAGGTGACGTATTTTCTTCCCATGTCTAGTGACATAATATGCAACATCTCACCGAGTAGTTACACGGGGCAGGCAGGTAGGCTTATGGGCATTTTTAAAGTTGTCGATGAAAAAGGGACGAAGCACTTCGGTTTCAGTAAATAAACTATGCAAAGATAGCATAAACAAATCTCGGGAAAAAATCTTCACTAGATGAAAACTTAGAATTAATGCGACGTCACCCAAGATTAATTTCCAAATCTAATCTACTTTAGTCTCCAAAGAAGCTGTGCAACGAATGTGAATCATTACATATCGCTGAACGCTGTAATCAAGAGCAGGAACAATATATATTGTTTGTTTTTTTTTTTTTTTTTTTTTTTACACTGAAGGCCGCAAACAGTTTTAAAGGGCAACTCCGCTTCATTTTTGATATTTAGAAAATTATGCAGCCCTTTTCAGTATCATATAGAAAGGCTCTATGTCAAATATTACGATAGAATTCCGTCTATATGTTTAATAAACTGGCCAGCAAACTTTCAATTGAGCCAAGTCGCCGAAATCTGCCAACTCTAGCCTGCGACGTGAGGCGAAATCGTCAGCGCAGTCAATGCGACGGAGTTGGAGCGGCCAACCTTGAGCCACTACGTCAGAGGCATGTCTACGTCATTCTCACGTTTTGTTTGTTTTTACTTCTCAGGGCGAAATTGAACGATGACGTCATGAGTTTCTCCTCTAGGTGTTGGCTCAACGGCGTCCACGTGATCACCGTAACGCGGATGCGCTAGTTTGCGCTGCCCTGCGCGCTTATCGGTCTGTTTCTTCGGTCCCCCTCTCCTCTTTCGTCTTCTCCCCTTCCCCCTCTCCCCCGGGCCATCACCGTCCACGCCATGCGAAGCGACCTGCCCGCGTCGCGTGTCCTTACCTCGCCCCCACGAACGTCACAAGACCACGTGGTTCGACGTGACGTGGCCATGACTCTGACGACACGAGACCAATGTTGCCTGACGCAACCAAATTTTCGGTTTCGGTATCAGGTGATGTTTAAGTTAAGATTACACAAATATTATGCCACATTTCGCAAATCCGAAGACGCAGAGCTGTTCAGTAGTGCTTTGTGAAATGGAATCACATGTAAGCCTAAAGTTTTCGGAATTGAAAGGAGTTGCCCTTTAAGCTATACATCTTACATTGTATTACATTTTCTGAGCAAGAGCTGACATGAATAAAAATGAAATTTGCCTCTCTACCTGTACCACCAAACGGTGGTGCAGGCCACTTTTCGTAAAATGCTACACACATGAGCGATGCGTTTATTCCTATACATGTCGTATGTAAAAATAAAGCCCATATATTCAGCCGAGTCCACCCAGGGCACTGACGAACAAAAACAAAATTTGCAAACAAAGCTGTCCAAGGACAAAAGAAACGGGACATTTCAAAAATCCGTTTTTAATGGATTTCTGAAGCAGTTAAGCTTAGACTTTGACCGGTGCACTTTTACGCGATTCGAAGAGTACCAATCCATTCACTTATTGTCAGTTACAGGTTGAGAAAATGTTTCGAGGGAAAGGAGGACTGGGGAAGAGAAGCAAACAGAATGCTGGAGATGAGAGGAGGAAACCTCCTCCTCCTCTCTCCTTCGTTCCGTCTGCTTCCACCTCCCCAGTTTTCCTTTCCCCCGAAAACTTTTCTTAACCTGTAACTGACTATAGTACCATTCGCCTGTAAAAGGTTCACCGCCTCAAAAATGTTGACATGTCGTAAAACAAGGAGAGTGTTGTCTGCGTATTAAAATATACTACATTCCGAAACAACACATTTTTTATCATTAAAATAAATATTAAAAAGAAAAGGGGATAACACCGATCCTTGAGGAACACTTATTTTGAGAAACTGAACGGTTCTATTGATCTTATTTACAGTGAAAACCTGTGCTCTCCCCTCCAACAGATTAGCTAACGGAGAGTGAAAGGAACGGCGAAAACCAAACTTCCCCCAGCTTCTTTAGTAAAATTTCGTGGTTTACTGTATCAAAGGCTTTGTTGATATCTAAGAAGACCGCGCACAGGAAAATATATAATGGCACTGATGCAAATATAAGGTTATTTGCAGATGACTGCATTATTTATCGCGATATCTCATGCCAAGATGATCAAGCAATATTAAACAGATCTCTGAAGAAGGTAGCAGACTGGTGCAGTGAATGGCAGATGGTTCTAAACACTGAAAAGACGGTTTGTATGTGCTTGACTAATAAGAAAAAAATGTTCTTGAATTTCCTTACAGCCTAGACGGTAAAAGTTTGCGCAGAGTAACTGAATTCAAATACCTAGGTGTCGTGTTAACGTCTAATTTAAACTAGAATGCGCATGTCAAGTACGTATCTAGTAAAGTGCTCGTCAAATTATTTTTTTCTCAAAAGAACGTTAAAACACTCTAGTCGTGAAACCAACTTGTTCGCATACACCACACTCGTTCGCCCGGTATTAGAATATGCACTCATTGCCTGGTTCCCGCGTACACAAACCAATGTCAACATCCTCGAAAGTGTTCAGAGGAAAGCGTTAAGATTTGTTCACCACAAGTATGGTCGCTTTGATTCCCCTACAGAATTGCTGAAAAGATCCAGCCTACTGACCATTGCTGATCACGCAAAATTAGGAAGACTCAAATTTTTGTATCTCCTTTTAAATGACGCCTTTAAAATAGACAAGAACAAGTACGTAAATGTTTCCCAGGCAAGAACAACAAGTCATAAACACTGCAATACATTAGCCAAATACTCTTTCAATAATAATACTTTTAGGTACTCTTTCTTTCCTTCAGCTGTAAGAGATTGGAACAGACTTGATCCGCTATTTTTTAACTACACACATGTGGATGCGTTTATTCAAGCTCTTGAACAAGACCTTCTTAGCAAGTTCGTGAATTAGTTCTTTCTGTTATGTTCTGTTTTGTTGTTGCAATATGAAAAAAAATGACGATTTCTAAAAATTACTGTTTTTCGCGCGCCTCAAAAGTTTTGTGCGTTGTTTTTATTTGTACCATACCTGCAATAATCCCCCAATGGGGATTGGCAGTATCTTGAAAATAAAATGAATTAATAAATAAATCAAAGGCCTAGTGCACCTCATCTGCCACATCATCTAGAACTAATTGCGTGCCACTTCCAGAAACAAAACCATACTGTCTGCTAGACAACTGCAATCTCTTATCTAGAAAATTATTCATAATATTATAAATGTGCTTTGCAAAACTGTGACCAAGCACCGGAAGAATCCAGATTGGCCGGTAATTCTCTCCTTTTAGAATCACCGCCCTTTCAAATTGGCCTTACTATTGCGGCCTTTAACTGTCCAGGAATCACACCCAACTCTGTAAAACTGTTCATCATGAAAATAAGAACATCTTTAATGTACTCAAAATTTCTTTGAAGACAACCAACCGTTATACCATCGAAACCACGCGACCTGGTAGGTTTAGTACTGAAAGGCATGGAGTGCAAATCATCTTGGTTCATAACAAGCAGGAAAGCAGCTAGTAGTCTCATTATTTTCCATTACAGTCCGCGGTTCCAGCATACCTATGGGACACTGAGAAAGGGGGGGGGGGGGGGAGAGAGTTGCAAAGAAAGAGTTAAAACGCCTAGTGATCTCTGTCAAATTGTGGCCGAGACTACGCATTACTACGTCTTCCACACTCCGCTTACGGTTATAATCAGGTAAAATATTAACAAGCGACCATGTGTCTGCAGTGCTGCCGCGCGCCTTCGCAAACTTGCCCTCAAAATACTGTAGCTTCATCCAGTGTATACCATGGCGTTAGAACATCATGCGTCAACCATGAATGAACGGGTCTGCGTTTTTTAACAAGTCACTGTTTGTTTTGACTATTCTTTGAAGGACTTGATAAGCTGTGTGAAATTCGCGTAAATATCAAACAGAGATACCGCTTCACGAAATGATCCCCAGTCAAAAAAACGAAATGGGCTGGCCGAATATCTTGTTATTCATGATTTCTATTTTTCGCCTTTTATCTTCTTTTGACCCTTTTTGGCTCATAATCTCTTGTTGGCATGCTATGAAGTAATGATCTGCCAGGTCTTTAGTGATAACCGACGAAAGACCCCCGTGTTTTGTAAAGGCCCGTTCACACTCTTGCGACCGAGTTCGACCGAGAGAGACCAGACCGGTTTTTAAGCCTCTTGCGATCTCTTAGGACCAGTTCCGCACCAGCTCCGCTGCAGCGGAGCTGGTCCTAAGAAATCGCAAGAGGCTTAAAAACCGGTCAGGTCTCTCTTGGTCGAACTCGGTCGCAAGAGTGTGAACGGGCCTTAACAGGGTAGCAAAAACACAAATAAAGATGTTCGACGTTAAGAACGATAGTTTCAGCACAAGAAAAGTGTAATTCCTGGGTAGATACAACCCAAGTGTCTTTAACGAAACCCACAATTCTTCCACCCCCCATATTTGTTCGCGAGAGCCAGGAGTGGTAACCCAGCAAATTGAATTGACTCCGACAGTCCTGAGATATATTAGTCTCGGTTAGCACAAAAACATCGTGTTTCCTACCACATCATTATTCAGAACGCTAAAAGGATCCAATATTTTCTTATAATTTTTACGTTAACATGTATTACAAAAAAAAAAAAAAACTGTCCTTCAACGTTAAGCCGCCTTTAAAAGACCCCAAAGTCCTCGCATTGTTGAAACAAAACCGCCATTTTTCTACCGTGTGTTCTTAATGTCGTCTACTGCGTCTACTCCAACGAGTGGTGATCCTGCCTCCTTTTTTGCAAAGATCTTTCCGCCCTTGACCCAGACGCCTTTCAATTTTTGTTTTCGTTGCGCCTTCATTCTAGCCTCCCGGAAGAGTTTTGGGCTCATTCGTGGAAGGTTTTCATTTAAATAAATTTCGGCAGGTCACCAGATCGGATTAGCTGACTTAGTTGATCCCGGAAATATCCCTGACCTCAAAGAGTTATTAAATGTAGCGCACAAAATGGGCGTGAATCTTTCATGATAAGATTGAAGTGTTGCTGAGGGTATTATGTAATTACCCGCAGATAATGCTGCTCTTATTTACTTAATTCATAAACCCAACAAGTTCTTCATCGACATAAATGCTATTGAGTAGATCGCCGAACGAAGCCAAGTGAGGCAACGTATAGGAGACGCGCAGTCGGAGCCGTATTTATAGACTGAACTAATGTGAGCTTCAAACAACTCAGGTACACTCCCCTCATCGCCTCCATGAAAATCCAGAGCTATGTCCGATCTTACGTTCTTCCCAATGCGAGATCTAGCGTACCTCCAGAATTTCTTTGCATCTTTCACAAGATCTGATTCTAGACTCGCGGTCAAGTTGTGGATGACGGTTAATTAAATGCTTGCATTGTTTTCTACAGCTCTTGAGGTCTGCTTCCCAATTTGGGAGACCGGTTTTCTTACAATTCTGTGCAAGAAGTCTTTTCTGATTAAGAGAGTTTTAGTTCTGAGGAAAACCACTTAGGAGAGTAAGAATTCTTTGATGTTCTTAAGTGAATGTATATGTCCATAACTGCCAAAACAATTCTCGTGAGGCGAGTGACTTGCTCATTTACATCGGTGGGCTCCAGAACTGATTTCCAGTTGACGTTCGTAAAATAATGGCACATTTCAATGAAGTCGCCTGCCGAGAAATTATACGAGGTGTGAGGAAGACATCTTCTAGAAGAGAAGGCGCAAACTGTAGTTTGCGCCCCTCCTTGGGATATGAGAGAACACTAGATCAAGTGCTGAGAGATATATAACTCCAGGGACCAATGGGGATCGACTCCGAACGCTGGAAACGGGTTTTGGATTAGAAAAACGCGATAAACGTTGTCAGTTTGAACGTTTAAATTTGTCCAGTTAGTACCCAAAGTGTTAAAGTCCCTCATTAAAAAAAACAAAAACAATTAATTGCACCTATGCAATTTATACACCGTATTCTCAATGTCAACAAGACACCTGTTAAAATCGTCAGGTGTTGTTTCAGGAGGAAGATAAAATACTCCGATTATTACATGCTCTCACTTTGTCCACTAGGTCTCAACCAATACACACTAAGGGATTCCTCTAAATCCTCGCGTCTTTTTGGGTTGTACCGCCTGTCAACCGCAATCATCACACCGCCTCCTGTGCTACCTCGCGGAGAAAAGTCACGATCGCAATGAAAAACTTCAAAATAGGGCGGAAAAGTGATCTTCAGAGCTAATGTTGGGACACAAACATGTTTGCCTTCGTAGATCGCTCTCGCCGTCCCGCAACGCCCTCCATAATCCACTACGGTACCTGGAAAACTACAGTCAAGGCCATCGGCGCGAATTGGGAATTTTCATAGACTGCGTTTCCCCCTCCGCTAAGCCCTCCGTAACGAAAAAGCCGCGACTGCGCGCTGATGGTCTTGACTCTTGACTGTGGAGTTTCGGGTATCGTAGCGGGTTGCGGAGAGCGTTGCGGGACAGCAAAACGCATCCACGAAAACTCCCAAATAAAGCAGTTAAATACGGTAACGCGAGAAAAAAAAAAAAAAAAACCAGTCGGCCTTTGTCCGAAGATTGTAAACGTTTTAATAAAACAGCCTAGTCTTACTCATCAGTGTTCTTCATTATGGCGTTGGCCACTTCCTGAGACATGTGGAGTAAATCATCCCGAAGAATACCTCTGAAGGTCTTGAAGAGGCACGACTTCGGCTAGAGAGCAGGATCTGATAGTTTACCGAAGTCCACAACAGCTACACTCACATAAAATGACGAGTAGGTGTCATAGCAGGATTTCAGTCGCCGGCACTCCAGCTTCTCGACTCCGACGTAAGACAGATGATTGAGGATATCTTCGCAGGTGGTGTCCGGCGCTAACTTGGCTATAATAATAATAATAATAATAATAATAATAAATGATAGTTAATAATAATATACTAATAATATTTACTTTTTTTTTTTAAAGAATGGTGGAGTGGCAGGGTAAAAGCTTAAATAAAAAGGTTAATGAGACCTGAGCCCCATCGGCAGTGGAATTAATCAATTTGTGCAGGCAAAACACAATGCACACAACCACCCCCCCCCCCCTTCCAGAAGAAAATTATTACAGCATTAAAGCCAACAACAACAATTAAGTACGAAATCCAGAATATATGTTCAAACATTCAAGAAAAAATAGCGTATCTGTTTAACCGAAAGTAATTCAAGGTTTATATTTCTCTCTATACAGCTGTTGACAAAACATAGGAACTATATACCTAACCATTTGTTGTCCATAATTTGATGTGCATTTAAGAACCTTCAAATATTAATTGGAGTAACGTCAATTATAATATATTGTTCTAACAGTTCTGTTATATTTAAAGTTCCGTTTCATTTCTTTTTCTCGTTTTTTTATAGTAATGCATAGTCTATAATCATATAAGTTATGCATTTTCATTATATTTGCAAATGATTGAACATAGCCTCGGTGTGAGAATTATAATGCGCATTGTTGATAACTCTCTGCAATAACTTAAGGGGGGGGGGGGGGTAATCATTATAAATAATAATTTTAACAGCAATTGAAATAGTTCAGCTATGTCGGTAAGTCAAACCGAAAACACGTGACAATTTTGAAATCAAATATTTATTACTGTCCCATAACATACTGAAATTTAAAAAAAAAAACTAAAAATTTCCAATTTTAAATGGACTTGAATTAAATAAGATTGGTTTTGTCGTTTAAACTTGTTTAGTTAAGGACAAAAGACATGACAGCCTTTGTTACTTCAGTGTTAATAATTAGTTTATTATCCCGTGCCCACTCCCTAACCTCAATAAAGTAAAATTCACATCATTTACAAGTTAACTGCATTTACAATACTGGAATGATGTGACTAATGTTTTCTTTTTCTTCACTTTACAACCTGTGTACAAGGACACCAGTGGAAAAGCCACAAAATAACAAGGAGGTGGTTGTCTATCATGAGACAACACTGTCTTTTGTAATGACGACTACACGCCGAATTGCAGTCAAGTGATTTTCTACTTAAACAATTATCTTCTTAGCCAAACGACAATGCGCTCAAAATCCTCTGTGCTCCTATACCCCAAGGTGGATTGGAATTTGGAAGATGCTGATATGATCGCGTGTTAAATGCCCCATGGCTCGTCGGTGAACGTTGGTGCTGAACAGTAAATAAGTTAATGCTTTAACCGCAATTTTTTATAGTTGGAAAGTTTTAGGAGGTTGTAAAATTGCTCGCTTTATTAATAGGTGCGCGTTTATTTATTTTAGGTTGCGGCAATGTTGAATCGCGCAGTATAAATCACTTCAACATTTTCTATGATTGCCACCAGAGCAATACTAAATAATAAATAAGACTGCAAACATATTTCTGGTTTAAAAGTGCTTTTGTGTTTTCTTTTTTTCTGGGAAAGGGGGGGGGGGGTCAACATCAAATTTCAAAGACTCTACATTGCACCGCTGATGTCCACAAATGGAAATGAAATGATTCAAACGAAATCTGCAAATCTGCACTTTCTGGCGCTTTCTTAACATGTGATTTTTTAAGATATGGAGAGGAAACGAACGCAAGTGTACATAAATATATTTCTTCTATCGGATCACCCTTTCAACATAGTGAAAAACAGCGCAAAAAAGACGGGACACGAAGTAAACCTTCGGTTGACTAACAACCGAAGGTTTCCTGAAACTTCCACGCGCGCACAGTGGCACCCGCCTTTATCTCTGTCGGAAGAAAAAGAAGGGCAAGTATTCTTGCGCGTGCCACTGTGCGCGCGTGGAAGTTCCAGTAAACCTTTGGTTGTTAGTCAGCCTATGTCCTGTGTCCGTCTCCTAATTTGTGTCCCGTCATTTTTGCGCTGTTTTTCACAATGTAGTTCAACCAATTAGCCTAGCAAGCTATCCTGTTACACCGTTTCAATCTGCCATGAAATGGTTTATCTCTGCAATTTCAACTTTATTGTTGTCCATGACGCGTGTTCACACTAGTTCATAAAAAAACTTTACTAAGAATATTTTTTTTCTAATTCTTGTAGGTTTATGTGTCCACACTAGATTATAAAAAAAATTTAACAAGATTTTTTATGTATATTTTGCATGTAGTGTTTTTTGTGTGATTATATCCGCCTCCGTAAAGTATTCGTAGAGAACGATATTCGGCTCATTTCTTCGGTTTCACGAAGTTCTTTGCTTTCTCGACGATATAGCAAAGTTCCTGTTTTATGCGTCACTTGAGGCACGTGCTCTGAAACACTGCTCAGAGGCGGTTCAGTGTGGTTCAAGAAGCGCGGTGGTTTCCCGTTGGGAGGAACGAACTTAGTGCGCTGACCGGGCCGCTCTTTAGAGAGGCGCACTGTCGAAGGTGTCTGGGGCTGCTCAGACAAAGGCGGCCTTCCTCAAGTTAGCGCCGGGGTACCCTCGTGGAACCTTGGGGAAGCCTTGGGGAGAAAGCGGCGTCACGGCGCCGTGCGGGGGCTGCTGCAGCCGGAGCCGTGCCCCAAAGAAGCGTCGGCGACATCGAAGGAAAACATCCGTTGCTATGACAACCTCGAAGACTAATCGATTTCGAGGTGGGGCGGGGAAAATTATTATGATTGTGTTGAAGGATTTCTCTCTCCCTCTCACTCTTTCTTTTTCCTCCTCTTTTCCAACTGGGGTAAAGTGCTGCGTGCGCTTGGAAAAAAACAATAATGAAAGTAATAAAAGAACGACAGGACAAGAAAAATAAAGGAAACAGAGGTTGGCACGCCAGCTACGCGCTCTTTTCTTCACTCGTTCCTCCTTCCCCTCCTCCTTCCCCACACCCACCGCCACCCGCGCGCCAGTGTCACACAAAAGCAAAACTCGGACGAGTGTCTCTCTCAAATAAAGTTTTCTTTTGATCGGGCTTTTATCGCTGCTTATGAGTTTTATAGCTTGTATTTCGGCGGAAAAAATGCTTTTGTATGGGTGTGAGGACTTTTGTTTTGTTTTTTTCCTCCTCATTTTTGGTTGGTTTACTTTTCTTTGCCTTCCTGCCGTTGTGGTTGTTGTCGGCACTTCGCGTTTTGTAGCGGCTCGCAGTTTTCACGGCGCAGTTTGCCTTTGTTCTTGCGTTGTCCGAGTGATTGTTGTTTAACTTCTCGTAATGAAGGCGAAGAAGTTTCGCGCCTGCGATTAGTGTCGCGTTAATGGAAAGTTGTTCTTTTTCGGTCGCTCGAGTTTGTTTCGGGCTGTCTGAAAGGATATCGATTGAATTTCCTGAAGCACTAAACTCCCTTTAGCTTTTCTTTCTTTCCTTTTTTTTTTTTTGGTTTCAACAGAAACATGGGCGCTTCTTTGACAAAGATTGAAAAGTTTCGCCGGCACTTCCGGTTATTTACGTTTTTCATGCTCGACCTGATGTCCTCTAAGTTTTGTCCTTTCGGTCCTGCAAGATGCTTGTGCGCACCGCTTTGTGATGGTCAGGCGCGTATCCTAAACACTTTGCGGTGACCGGTATGCTTTTATGATCATTCTATTTGAGAAATAAAATTGAATACTTCACCTACAAGAAAAAAAAAAGAAAAAAATATATGCGATTTATTTTTACTTAAGCCCACACGAGTTACGAAGGACATTTCCTGCTTCGCTCCGTACTCTTTCTCCAGCCTCTCTTTCAAGTTTATGTTGCAACGGGATATTCTGCCGTCTCGTGTTTGTCTATTTGGTTGTCAGATATGTTTATGAGCAAGTGACACGAATACGCTTTTCCTGAAGATATTTCATCTGTCGTAATTCGTTGCATGTTTCAAGTGTCAATACAGAACAAAAATTCCAGGATTTTCAGTGAAATAAGTGCAATATTCCTTGGAGGTTGCTATATAGGTTCGCTACTCAGCGCTATTCTTATACCCCTCCTCCTCACAAAGAAAAACAGAATCAACATTTAATTTGCTATGCTTTATCAAGAACATAAAATTTTGCGATTGTGGGCGCAATATGCTATCTAGAACGGCACTCTTCGAAACGTCAGTGTGCGCCCTGTTTGTCGACGTACTGAATCATAGAGGAAAAACACTTATATTACATTAACCCATTCGACTATTCGTATCAGGAGAAAAGAAAAAAAGAAGAACGTTTACAGAGTTCTGTAATGCGAAACTAGAGCGTAGTCCTTGAGGTATTTTGATTTTGCGATATATCGAGCTAAACAATTTGAGAGAAATATAAATACATATGTAGAAATATAGATCACTCTCCTCACATACTGGTTCTCCTCCCTTCTCCTGTCCCGTGTCCTCTTCCTCCTTTGTACCCCCTCCTCCTTCGTACCCTTCCCACCTTCTCCTCCATACTCTCCCCTCCTCCCACGGCTTCCCCGCTAAATTTAGCTGGAAAATTGACACCACGTGACCTCAACACGAATTAAATTTGCCCGCTAAATTTAGCGAGGAAAATGACGTCATATGACGTCGTGTCACGTCACTTATAAACAAATTTAGTTTCTCTACTAGAATTAGCGGTAACATTGACGCCACGTGACCTCAACACCAATTCGATTCTCCGCTAAATTTAGCGGGGAAACTGAATTGGTGTGTAGGTCTATGACGTCTCATAATGCAACACGCGCAGTTACGCGGACGGCGACGGCGACGCCGACGCCGCTCAACGCGGAAACGGGTTCCTAAGAGCTACGCTCTAAAAGAGGCAAGCGATTAATACAATCGGGACGTATTGCCACACTCTCAAAAAAGTCCGTGCGTCTACTTTCCCGCACAACACTCAAAGAGCCAATCATCGCAACTTACGGAGGCAGCTCAGCGAATGACACTGCCAAAACATATGTTTAGACCAAAAACCGCAGTCTGAGTTGGGACATTAAGCAATGCAAAACGTCACGCTTGCATTGCGTATTGTCACGACTCAGACTGCGTTTTTTAGTCTAAACATATGTTTCGGCATCGTTATTCGCTGAGCTGCCTCCGTAAGTTGCGGTAATTGACTCTTCGAGTGCGAAGAAATAGACCCACGGGCTTTTTTTTTTTTTTTTTAGAGCATTCTTTTACAAGTGCTGACTTTCTCAGTACCGTGGCAGTATTTTAATAATCGGTTAATCTATTCTTACAGCATTCGAACTGATGCTTGATTAGTATACTACGATCGAAAAGATAGTACACAACATAATCCATGGGAGCAATATGCCTCCAGTCCACAGCCTGAATCGTAGATGCAGTCAACTACGATTCAGACTCATGGAATTATGCGTGGCAGACGTCAAAGAGCGCTAAGCACATTCCTCCGAGCAGTACGGGGGGATCCCAGTGCTAGCATTGGCTGGGCAGATTCACCATGACTAATGCTTTGAAGGCACCCACGGGGTCTCCCACCGCTGTTTGGGTGCGCTCGGCTCATCGCGCGCATGTCCCTAGACCCCCCTCTCTTCGAAAGCAAGGCTGACCAATCGCTCTTCGGTTTTCGACCATTAGTCAGCTTACCTGTCTTTTGTCGACGGCAGCAACTTCTTATACTATGCTTATGACCTTGAAAATTCTTAAAAAATGCGGTTTGGCCGAAGAGTTTCCCTATCGACATGTCGTCTTAGAAACGGGTATAGTATAATAGATATCAGTGTCAAAAACATTAGATTCAGCAGCTTCATGTTTTCACGAATTTATTTTGAAGAAGACTTTTGCGTTCGTTGTGCCCCGATGTGCGGTTGTTGCGACTTGCTGAAAGAAGGGTGCGATAATACGACAATACGCTTACTGTGTGTGTGCGTGTGTGCGTGCGTTGGCGTGTGTTTGTGTGTGTGTGCGCGTGCGTGTGAGTGAGTGTGTGTGTGTGAGTGTCATAAGGGCTAATACCTTATGAAATTCTGTGCTGAACAAAGTACATTCACAATTACGTTTAAAATTTATTTATTATTGATGTTCGTAAGTACATTCCTTTAATTTAAAGGAGCGATTTGAAATGTGTTTGTCCACGTTGCGCGTTTCAAGCACGTTTTGTAAAATTGTGCTGGCCCATTCGGGTAACCCTCGCTTAATTTCTCTGAAAATGAAGTCGTACAGGGAAGATCCTTTACACGTCGCACGAGAGCTGCTAATACGAGGAAGCCTAAAAACGTTTCAAACTGCTGACTCCCCTGATATTGAAACCAGAACTTTCAGAGTATACAGGCGAAGGATTCGCCACCGCAATATACATCCACGCGTCACGATACCCCAGTATCCATTCCGTACCCTTCATCATTGCTTACGCACCTTTCGAGGAGACAAGAATTCTCCATCCAGTGTATACCAACGACTCCAAACTCTCGACACAGGGCTTCGGTCCGGAATCCCGGAGAAAAGCTCACCGGAGAAAAGCTCACCGAAGAAAAGCTCACCGGAGAAAAGCTCACCGGAGATAAGCTCACCGAAGAAAAGCTCACCGCAAAACCGGCGGATCCGGAGAAAAGCTCACCGAGTTTTTTCTTCTTTTTATATGGAGGCTGTTGGATCTTGCGTAACATATATCAATTTATTATCATTAAAATTTGTCAGCTTTGTAAAAAAAATAAAATGACCTTTTTTGTATTATTTCTTAAGCTTATTGGGTATATTGCTCCCAAATTAATAATTGCGGGCAAGTGTTTTCTGTGGTTTACTCTGTAGGCAACGAAAGCCCAACTCAAAACTTTATGAACTTGAAGAACAGGAAAAAGTTCGAAAACTTAGTAATGTCTGCCTAAAACCTAAAAATCAAAACTGTAAATGCCGAAAATTCGAAAGTGCATGCGCAACAACGTGGTGCCTGAAACTTCTTTGAAGCTTTCGTTAACCTTTGAAAATAGTATAAAACAGTCAGTAGAATATCGAGGCTTTTTTCTTCCACGGAGAGGCACGTTTTCCAGCCGTTCGTGCTGGTGTTTCCACACGTTGCCTTTGTGTGATAGTGCCCTTCTACGGCGAGCCACCCATGACCTTCACAGCTGCACACTGTCAGCGTTGTTACTCGTGACCTATATAAGTAGTCTTCTGTAAGATAGCGAATAGGGCGAGTTTGGTAAACGCTATACATGATGAAAACCGCTCAAACAACGATGACGGAGTGAAGACAACAAACACGACAGGACGAATCTGTTCTCGCTACTAAAGTTTTGTTAGTGAAATTAACAGAAAGAAAACAGCGTAGCCGACACTGATTACATCGACAAACACCTACTTATCTATGAGGCACTACACAATATTTGGAGTAGAAACGGTTCACACACCGCTATTTATATTACCTCGCAAAGAACAAACCTCTTTATTTGACAGAGCTACCGACGGCACACTGCCAGTTGTCAATAAATTGTTGTCTTTTTTACCGGTGTACGATGTTCTTATTTTATACTTGCGGCTTCATTAACATACAGAATGGGTGATTAATAATTTCTGAGGAATTAGTAAATATGCCCAATGAACTTCAAGAATATTACAATAAAGTTGACATATTTTTAATGAAGTGACGAATGCGGATTATGTTAAATTGCAACGTTTGACGCAGAATCCGCTAAGTTAAAAGAAATCAGTGAGCTTTTCTCCCCATCCGCTCAAAGGCCGGTGAGCTTTTCCCCGCATCTGCCGGTTTTGCGGTGAGCTTATCTCCGGTGAGCTTTTCTCCGGTGAGCTTTTCTCCGCCGCCCTCGGTCCGACCGGACAGCACGAACTCCCGTCTCCCCAAGCGCGCCTTTCCGCTTCGGCGGTAGTCACAGGCGCAGCACACAGGATTGCCGGGGAGGATTCGGAAGCGATCACAGCGGGAAAGAGAGAAGGACAGGCCCTTCCGTGGACCAGGCGTTCGAAAGGGACCATTGATCGGCGCCTGAATAGCGTCTAAGGTGCCTTCATTAAGGGAATCCCTCGGACCGAGGTTAGCGCACAGCTCAATCCGTCTCTCCCCATCTGAATCTGTCACGCAGAGGATAAAGCAGCCGCCTTGTCTCTCTCGCCTCCCCCTCCCCCTTTCGCGTGGACCGCCACGCAGGGCACTTCCATTACCAGCCGTCCCCAAATTAATGCCGCGTCCCGCCGAGCGCTACCTTTCTCTGAGAGCGTCCGCGATAGGCTTCGGGGTCTCCCGACTCGAGCCCTGGCTCCTGCGAAGCGTTCGTACGGTTTGCCGGTGGGGCCTGCAAGGTGCCTGCGTGGCCACCGGCTGCATAGTGTTCCAGACACCTCTATGGATTCAGTTTGCGGATGAATGCGGTATATGTCTTCGGAATGGAGCCGCTTTGGCGGACCGCGGGCAGTAGGGAGCTGCCGTCCATCATGCTCGGATCCCTTTCGGGGCCCGAGTCGAACCGCCGATTCGGTTGTCCCCATCGATCCTCTTACTGAGGTTTTAGTGACGCTGGGATTGCGTCCGAACAATGCGCGCTCCCAAAATACTTTTTTGTTCGTTAGGGATGATGCAGTTTGGGTGCACAATCATTTCATTTTCAAGGACATCGACGTTCCTCGTTAATTTTCTGGTGTGTTTAATGTTTTTATTTTCTTTTACTTCGAGAACTTCTTAACGGGAACTTCGTAACAGAATGTAGAACAACTCAACATACAAAAAAATACACAGCGGTGCGCATTGCGCTTGATGACACATCTGGAAATGCAGCGGTAAAAGACAAACAGCACGCCACGAGTGTGATTCCCACACAACCGCATTCCAGCTCCTCCCGGCATCATCCTCCAGGCACACCCACCATTTTCGTTTCCTGTTCATTTTCACACCTGTTCTTGAAAGGTCTCAAAAGGATCATTGCCTTTGCTTATGTGATTCAAGGCGCTGAATGCCATGCACCACAGTTCGCACATCCATGATTACCCCTTGCATCCACATCTTCAAAATCGTCACTCCAGTCGTGGAAACCATGCGAGACGCAAGGATGTCATCTAAGTCCAAGGGATAAGCAAAATAACTTTGATACATATGTAGTTGTAGAATCAGAGGGAGGGGAGAGGAACTTGGGATATAAGTGCGAATTTTCTAAAGAGGGAATCGTCATTTGAACACGGCACATCTTTCCAGCATATATAAAACACTAATCTCGAGGCAGATATCGCAGAAAACCACAATTATCCTTTTTATTTTTTGACAAAACAAAGCAGAAAAAGAAAAGCGGGCAACAAAGGCGGTTCTATATATCTGGCCATTCCTCTTCCTTTTCTGCCGTTGATCGGAAAATAGATATGAGGCTTTCTACACGCCGCGTCTTCGGTCTTTGGCGGCGACGCCTTTTCTATGGATCGCTACTGTCTCTGTTTCCCAGCGCTTTTATTTCGTTGGAGGCCATTGTTTGCCTGCGGGGCGAATCTTTTGTCTGTGTACAGCGGCGAAAGAAACACTGGCGGCGATTGTGCCTCAGCCAAGTTTTTGATACAGGGAACCACGACACGGAGCTCAGGGTCGCTGGCTCTATGTTTACTTATTCCTGGAAGGAAAAAAGTACCGAACTAAATAAATATGTAAATAAATATATAACCTATAAAGAAATACAAGAAAAAAAATTAGGCTACCAGTCAAACCGGGCTTGAGACGTCAGACATCGTATAGGAGTATTGCAGACATCTTAGCTTGGCGCATACGGTTAGAGGAGTTGACCGACCCCCAAACCATATTCCTTTCGAGCGTCATTAAATCCGCTCAAATATATTTTTATTCTGTTTGATGAGGCAGAGGTAGACAAAATAAATATTCATGCGTATCATCATGCAGCTATTTCAATATTACTATGGCAAACTAGAATGTGCCGTTTGTTTCTTTCGAAAAGGCTGGAAAACAAAAATGAGACCAGTATGCTAGCGGATTTATTAATGCATGAACTGTCCCATGGAGCGAAGTCGGCGTTGTCTGTAACCGTCTGTAGCAGAGAAACAGCACCTAAATTCCCATTCCCAATGAAACACAGAGGAAAACACAGCAACGCAGATGCCTCGTCGCGGAAGCCGGCGTGAAGCCATCAGGGTTCTCCGCGCCTGCGCAGGGGGGGAGCGGGATGTCACCGCCGGAGGGAGCTCCGTGTTTGAAAGGAAATGTGGCGCGCTGCTTCTAGGAATGCGCTGCGTGTAGGAATGCTTTCGCATTTCTACATTTAAGCAATCTAAAGTGCCTCTGCCAATTTTTTTTTTTTTTTTGCGTCTCAAATTATTAAAGCCATCTTTTTTGTCTTCCTCAATGGGTCAATGGCTCTTATATTGCTCACATCACACATTTATAAAAGGAGTACGGGGCAGCTAAAGTCAACGTTTCATTAAGACGTTCGTTCTTATTGACACTAGGTTGCATAATAGAGAGTCCGACGAAAGACTTTTTTTTTTAAATTCTATTCTTCACGATTGCTTCGAGTTTCACTTTGTATATTTTCAATCGGTATAACGTTATTTTTGCGACCTCTACGTTGTACATCTTCATGCCATTTTTAGCGCAAATTCCTTCAAAGAATTGCGTAGCAAGCACCGCAGCCGTTTTCTTCAAGCTTCCCGAGAGCACCGCTTTTCAGTGCGGAGATCAAGTCTCTAGACTTAGTTTCTTTAATTTAACAAAAATTAAAAAAAAAAACCTTGTTTCAGTTAAAAAAAAAAGCTTTGCAATTGTGGCATTTTATAACGTATTTGACGTTGATAGTAGTTAAATGCAAGTATTGTAAACAATTCGACAGCGTTTATCTCTTTGATATGAAAGGCGAAGAAATCTGGTCATGCAACTGAGATCAACCCGTTACGGATTTATTTGGGAAATGCAGTTGTTGTCAGCAACTGATACGCACTTTCTTCAACTTCGTATCTCAATAACTTCGTGTTATTTTGCCGCATCGTGTTTTTTTTTTCTTTTTTTTAGTTAATTTGATGATCTTTCTCGGAACTTAGCCGAACATTCTGAACTCCAGAGGTTTCGCAATATTATTTCCGATTCCGCGGGCGGGAAACGTCCCGACGACGCACCGGCCAAAAAACAAAAGGTTATTTTCCGGCGAAGAGCGGAAGGAAGTCCATCTCCGCAGTCGCATTCTCTGTTCCCGCACGCGCGAACCTTGGCAGCACAGGCAGCAGGCGTGCGTCTGTGAGACGACCGAGCAGCTCCGCTCTCCATGCCTCATATCGAGGAATTATTGATTTCCGATGGGGCGCTCGACTCGGTTGTTCCCTGGGCTCTCCCCCTCTCCTGCAGGCGAAGGCCCCGAAGGCCAGGTCATTCAAGGGGAATTAACGCACGTCCAACGGACGCGCGGCTCGAACCTCGGGCAGGGGAGCGTGCGCGAGGGTGGGCGGAAAGGTTTTTCGAAAGACAAAGAGTCGGTCGGTCGGCCGGCCGGCCGAGAGCCGCGGATATTGGTTTATGATATGATTCGGCCTCCTCCCCATCCCCAGGTTGCTCTCATCCGTCGCGGTATTCGACTATTCTGGTCTATCGTCGAGAAAGAGAGTGGCCAGCCTTCCGAGCTGTGGGCCTTTGAGCGTTTTATTTCCAGGAGCGTAGAGGGTCGGGTGAGGCATTCGGTGGCATTCCGAAGACCCATGAGCCGTCCGGAATGGGATCCGTCTGCTCACCCCTTCGATGTAGCCGGACCCCACTTCCCGATTATGGGTCTGCCGCTTGTGGCACTATAATGGAGCCTGTATGACGACTGTACAGCATCTAGAATCAGGGAATAGGAGAAGTAATAAGTGCGCTGCCGGGGGCGAGACTGACAGGGGTGCTAACGCTTCGTGCGCAGAGTAGCTGACTCATTAGCACGCTCTGTCTGCGAGAGTGAAGTCGAGAGCAGGAAGCACTGACTCAACTCGCCGGCAGCGGGAGCGCTGGAAAAGCGATTCCTGCTCCATGCACCGCCCACCGATTGACCCCAAGTTTGTGTCCCCCTGGTCAGATTCTCCCCAGCAGCTTAGGAGGACAACAGCAGCCTACCACGTTTGTTCAGCTTGTTGGGTTGGCAAAGGGTCGCAACCTGTTTCAGTGTTTCAATGTTCGGCAGACGCGTCCCAGAAACTTAATTGTACGGCCTTCGTTTCACTCGGCTCGCGCTGTGCTTTTTGACTTATTTTCTTATGACTTACCACAGTGGTTCTCAAAGGGGGGTCCGCGGACCCTTTGGGGTCCTCGAAGGCATTCTAGGGGTCCGCGAAGCCCTGCCTCATCAGTCAAGCTCGGAAATAAAAGTCAAAGTTCTTTTCAGATTCAGAAGAAACATTCCAATTTTCGGGTGAGGTTTCTCGTGTGTATGTCAATGAGAGTATAGTCTACTTCACAGTAGCGCTTAGTTATATTCATTTATGAAATAATTATCAAAATCAACCTATACCTTTCCCTTCCTCTCATCATACACCGGGTCGCCCATCATCTCCGGCGATTCACAAAGGGTCCGCGAAACATCAGTGGTTGAGGACCTCTGACTTACCATAATACCCATATATCGTGTTAATGACGACGTTCTGTTTTCTCGCGCCATGTGAGCCTGCATTCTTCTCTCTAAAACTTTTCGACGTCTTTGACGAGTCAGGGTTAACGGATGCGGTAAGTCTACGAGAGCTGATGTCTTTGGATTCCTTGGTTTAATCTTTCTGACGCGTTTTTATTTGCCGGATTCTGTCAGAGGCACTATAAACAGCGTAGGCTATAGACACAGTGACAAAGGTTAGCTTGCGGTAGAAAAAGTCTGCGAGAGGTTCGCCGAATACAGGTTGTTAACTATGGTGTTGGTATTAAGGTTGGTGTTTATGAACCACCTTTTGTTCTTTTAGTATCCCTCGGGTAAATTAGCAGACACGCCAAGACTTCCCTGAAACATATATGTTTCAGGGAAGTCTTGGCGTGTCTGCTAATTTACCCGAGGGATACTAAAAGAACAAAAGGTGGTTCATAAACACCAACCTCAATACCAACACCATAGTTAACAACCTGTATTCGGCGAACCTCTCGCAGACTTTTATATGTTTCAGGGAAGTCTTGGCGTGTCTGCTAATTTACCCGAGGGATACTAAAAGAACAAAAGGTGGTTCATAAACACCAACCTCAATACCAACACCATAGTTAACAACCTGTATTCGGCGAACCTCTCGCAGACTTTTTCTACCGCAAGCTAACCTTTGTCACTGTGTCTATAGCCTACGCTGTTTATAGTGCCTCTGACAGAACCCGGCAAATAGTCGTCGTGCATGCCCATATCATTAACTTAAAATGCGTCTAGGTACGAAGATTCAGATAACAATAAGAAAGAGAACCATTGTTTTAATAGCAGCGTTTGTGTAGGGTTACATTCGTTTCCTGCCTTGTGAAACTCAAGGCTCGTTCTGAACAGATTAAACCGCACGCGCATGTGCACTTCTTGCATCAGCGTAGTAGTTTCCTGATACTACGCCCCTTCTCAAAGGATAAACACTGTTGTGGTTTTAAACAGTTGCTTGTTCGTTATGAAGACAAAAGAAGTTCTCGAAGTCCCTCGTTCCTGAAGCCAGCTTTCCTTTCGACTGCATCAGGTTTTCCTTGCTGTGAAAAGCTATAATTTTCTCTCACGCGCAGACAGCCGAGGAAAACGAACCCGCATTGTTTTCTGACAACTTCCCTTGTTTACAAGAAGATGCTACAACAAATTACCCACTCCGCTAAACAGGACGACGTTTCGTAGGTGCCTTATTATATATGTAATTCGTTAGTTTTCATGTTTCTAGTTTGCTTGTTTCTGTATATTAGTTTCTCTATGCTTTAGAGCGATATACAAAACTCCATAGTTTATCCTGACCGTGTTTACCAAGGCAAAATAGAAACGGAATTTCATGAGGTACTTAAGAGGATGACAGTCATGCTGTAAACAAACATTTTTTTCTCAAGATATTGGAAATAAAATAAACGCATATGCTTCTGAATTAGCGACCGTACCCACCGCACCCTGTTGTCGCAGCAATTTGGTCTGCCTAAGTTAAGAGAGCAGTGTGTTGTCTTCCTAGCTGCCAAATCAAATCGCTCGGAGAGCGACTTTCCAAATTACAGCTATTCTGTATAGTAGGAATATTTCCGCGAGGGCAGCTGACCAAGAAAGCAGCGCGCTCGTGGCCTAACGGTTATCGCGCGTGCGTTCCACGGAGAAAGCCAGGGTTCGATTCCTGGCCGCAGAGGCGCATTTTTGCTGACTGTACCGTAATGTTCAGGTAGATTCGAGAACCGTGTTGCTTGTTCGAGGTCAGAATGTTCTAAGCGCCGAACCTTCTACGCCGATTATTCCAGAAGCCCACACGTGTACATAAGGCGCTCCGCGTGGCAATCTGCGGTCAGTGTCGCCCTAGCGTTCGACTCTGCTGTTACGCCGACTTCGACGCTCGCGACGCTCTGCTTTGTTTTGTTTCCTTTTTCTTTTATTTTTGGGCGCAAGTTCGCCCCATTAAACGTTTCGGTTTCTTCAGTTATCATCGCCTCATCCATTGTCATTCGTGACACTATTAATAAGTGATATATTCGCTGAAAACTAAAGAAACGCGGGGCGTGGCATGTCCTGCGCATCTCATTATCGCTTCAAAGCCAATCAGGTTGCAGCACCAGCCAGTACGCGCGTCGAAGGACAGATCACGAAGCTTGAACTGTATAAGGCGCACCCTGCAGGCGTTTCGTAAATTGTCTGTGACTATATATATCTCCTGAAGGACGTCACTCTGGGTACTTGGGAAAGTGTACGCTACTTTCTCGGAGATAGTGTTACATTACGTTACATTGTACCAGAGGTTAATCAGTTTGACGTAAAAATATTTTAATCGATTCAGCAAATCTGCGGGATTCAAGCAACGTTCCCCTTCAAGCTCATACGTTTTTTTTTTGTTGTTTTTTTTTCCTCTCATGCAACTGGCAATTTTAGCAATTTCTTCGTAGTTCGAGGTAGAGCCCGATGTGATATACATATACGATTGCCATACGCCAAATACAAATCGCAGTCTTGTCGAAATGACTTGTTTACGAGTCATATGCTCCGTGTCTGCAGCAGTACTGCCATCCCTATCATCAATGTGTTCACGAGAAAGTCACCATTGACGATGTCGAATAATATTCAAACATATATTACTCCCAAAGGCACTGTTCATCGCGTTACTCAAAGACATTTCTTTAAACGTGCCGTGGTTGGTTACATTAAAGCTAGAAATCATTGCTGACCGAATGGGCCCTTACGGCATATTTTAACTTGATCTAAAAACAAGGAGCTAAGAATAAAACGAGAGCGTCAATATTCTTTTAAAATAAAGATAAGTAATGAGCGAATTTTATCTTTGAGTGTCTACCAATGAAACATCCGTCTGCTTGGCGAAGAACACGGCTCAATCGGGACTTTGAGCGGCGACGGGCATAAATTATGAGCAACTATTGGAGCATTACTATCAAAATGAAGAAAAGCAGGAACAAGAAAATAACAAAAAAAAAAATTCCACGCACGTCTCGTAAAGCTAAGGGAACAGTAAGCCCCCTGTCTTCTCAACAACAGCGCGCGTGAGGCTGTTAATATCGGCGGAACGCTGCAGCCTGATTTGCATAATAATTACGCACAAGTGCGAAGTGTAATGAATCGCTGTCGTGCAGTGCGCGTGTGTACGCGTGCCATTAAATGCCGCGGTAGCTGCTTCTGTTCCGTTAGACGCTTTTTTGTTTCGTTCGCCCGTCGACAAGTCCGAAATCTCTCCCCCCCCCCCCCCCCCCCCCCGCATTAAACTAGCGCAAAAGGGGACAGAAGACGTACTAATGCTTCCTCTCCTCCAGTGTCTTATATTTATTTTAGCGTTTAATCGCGTTTAGTTAGACATTTTTTTTTTCTTGCAGCCCGTTTGCGTCTTTGAGAAAAGTCACGCCTATAACAAATGTATTTTTAATCAAACAGAGGCGTCCGGGTGCCTGATACCACCTCCACGGGGCTTGCCTTTGCCTTTCTTTCTTTACTTGTTAACGGCGGTTTTATTTAGTTTGTTGTTTCGTTCCTTTCTGAACTCTTTAGTTTCTTGCTTCTCGGAGCTAAAATAAGGAACTAATGAGTTGTGTCACGCGAGAGAAAATGTTAATAAGAAGCCAAAGACGAACTGGAAAGTGAACGCGATGCGGGCAAGCGGCGAATGCGGTCGAAGCACTATAGCACGCGCTCGCGGGCGCTCGCGTCTTGTCGAGTCAAGGTCGCTGGAGCACGTAATTCTTAATGAAAATAAACTGCGCCGAACGCGCCTATGGTTTTGTGGGTGTTGTTGTTAAGCAGCGCGTAAATGAGTGCAAGCAGCGTGTGCACGGCGTCCAAGTATGAGCGGAAAAAAATACTACTAAGGAAAAAGCGCTTAACGGCAGATAGGCAACGCAGTCGGAGTAATCGGTAGGAAAATTTATGGCATACTGTATGAGTGGCTTGCGGAGGGATCTCGCAGAGCGCGCTGCTGTCGAACAAGAGGAAACTTAAACGCACGATGCCTCTGTGCTTTTTTTGTGTGTGTGTTTGTGTGTGTGTGTGTGGGGGGGGGGGGGGGTATTTTCGCACGTGGGCCCTTTGATCATAGTGTTTCGTGCCTTCTCGAGCTTTCTTTTGATAACGGCGGTTCTAACTCGAATCGCGACAGTATTTGCATAGAAGCGGTATTGCACAAGCCACTAGGAGACTAAGGATATGCAGACTTTATCTCCTGCTTGAAATCGTACTTGCTTCGGGGAAAGGGAGAGGGGAAGGGGTGCGCAAGTGACAAGGTCGAGAGAGTTCTCCTCGTATACACGTGCAGGATGCAGACAATCTACATATTTGTCAAGAATGAAAAGATAATATGCATTGAGAACTGAAAATACTAAACGTTTAATGAGGCGAACTTGTGCTCATAGATTTAACAAAAAAGTGGTACCAGACGTACATTTTGAGGGAAGGGAGACTGTTCTCGATCCTTGCTTTGCGATTAGTAATTCTTCGGCCTTCAAATCGACTAACTCTAGATTATCACTGACTTTGGAGCGATAATGAAATGCTGAGTACATAAACAACGCCTGAAAGGAAGAAAAAAAACTTTTTTTTAAACCGTTCAAATAAGTCTTGTCTGTCAAAAATATTATTCTTAAGCGATTTTTTTTATAACAATATAGACCTTTTTTTGAAAGACTGCCACCTCTCGGCAGCTGTGAATTCTCTGCACAATGGTGGAGTAAAACAGCAACGTCACGGCACACTTCATGCGTTTGGTTGGAGTAGAAGGCAGAAGCACACACACAGAAAAAGGTGATGAGCGCAGTGACGTTGCACTTTCGACGCTGTTTGATTGACTCATTGGTTCCTATCGTTGACCTCGCTGCGACATTCGCTATCTTATAGAATGACTTGCACGTTCCACGATGTCAGTAATTCCGCCTATGTGCAGTGGTTCCGACCTTCGAATAATCGACAGGTGACGTTCGAAAGGGGTCTATGACCCCTTTCCACTTGTTTTCTCTCTCGGCATTTCGGGCGCGTGGAGGAGTGGTGTATGGGGTTGGCCATCACGTTGAGGTGGAAAGAGCGTATGACCATTCCGTGACGTCAAGGACCTTGCGCGTCAAATTTAAAGTTAATCTCACGCCGTCAATATTTCTTAAACATTTTTATTCGCGTAAAATTAATTTCTCGACAGCGTGTCCCAACCAGACTGCTAAAAAAAAACTTTTGCTCGCGGTTGGAAGCCGAGCACCGAACACCCCAGTCCCTTCTTGGAAACCACGCCGCAAGAGTATCAAAGGACACACCTTTCAATTTGCTCTGGAGAAAAGTGTTACGCGTCCCAATTTGTTAAAGACCCGTAAAGGTTCTACCGTATGTATAAGAGCACCCTACCGATGTGGCGGGAGCCGAGCATTGTGCGAAAGTCAAATAAAAAACAGAGCAACTACAAAAAAAGAGGAGATTGAGAGAGAGCAAATAAGCCTCTTCTAAATTTAGCCGCACTTTACAACCTTGGGATTACGACGTCAGGTGTCCGCATCCATCGCCCCGAAGCGCGATACACATACTCGTATACAAGCCCACGATGCTTTGTCCTCGAGGGCTGAGTAACAGGCGCAGGGCTACTCCGGGAGTATTCACTCGGCTAAGTTTTTTCCCTGCTTTTACTCCCGGGACAAAGAAAACCGGCAAAATAGGCGTGCGGACAAATGTCGTTATTTCATACCAAGCCCGTCTCTCCTCTCAGAAACGCGAGTTATAGCTGCTCGCCTCTCATGCGCACGCGATAAAACCTACCGAACATAATCCATTTTCTCCGCTAACGTTGTGTTGGTGTTGGATGTACCCTTTGTACGCCACCAGAAAATGGTAGCGAAACTCCTTCAGGCCCGCGTGCGCGTGTGCGAATAAAGGCTGATCGACCTTGTCTCAGAGGGGGACTTTCGTAGCGTCTTACACTTGTAACGCGAGCCTTATTTTCAAGCCCGACTGGTGCTTTTCAACGTGGCAACTGTGCTGGCTTGCAGCGGGTGTGTGCATGCCAGCCTTCACCCGAGCCTCCTGAGCTGATTTTTATCGTTCTCCTCTTCTTCCATACCACAAGAACTTTTAAAGAAATCGTTTTTGCGCGTTTAAAACTGCTTTACTTGTTTTGCTCTCGGAGATGCAGAGGGAAGGCTGTAGGAGAGTTTGAACCTTCGTGTGAAATGTCTGTATATTTATTTGCTTTCTTGTATGGAGGTGCCAGGCGAATGTTGTAGCAGGTATTCATAAATGGTGCGCCCGTCGGAACAAGCTGCGGATAAACCTGGGATGTCTTTCATATGGCCAGGCCCTCCTTCCTTTTTTCTCCCCCCCCCCCCCCTCTCTCTCTCTCTCCTGAAGTTCCGTGGGGATTTTCTCTACGTGTTGGAGCTGGCCGAGCGTGAAAATGAAGGAATAAAACAGTAAATGAAGCTTAATAAAAAAGAAATATCGCGCGAACTCCACGGTGATACGCAGGGCGGCAGGTATGAGGCAGGAGGGCCGGAGGGTGGGCATATTCAGAAGTTCCCGCAACATCCGTCATAGGAGCGACACAATCGGCCTTGTCCCGCGTTCGTGTCCCGCTCGATCTCTGTGGGTCACGTCGCGTTCTCTGTAACTCTGTGCAGAGGGCCGCAGGAGGAGTGGGGCACCGCGTCGGCGCTGCATATGAAGGGCGGACGCGTATTCTTGTCATAAACTTGCTGAAGTGTCGCGCCGTTGGGGGAAGCTTAAGGGGGAAGGGGACGGGGGGGGGGGGACTGTAAACTAAATGGTGTCTGGTTTCGGGAGTCTCATTCTCAGGCGACACCGGATACTCGCTTTGGATGCATTTTGGACGACTCGAATTTCGAGTTGCCGCCGTGGAAGCGTACGCCACTGTATCTCTTGGCTACGAGTGAGGGAGGGACGATAGAAATATCTCATTTTATTTTTACGTTTAACCTGGGTCACAGTACTTAATTTTCGTTGTTTCGGTGGCCACATAAAGTGCAGAAGGTAAATGAAGAGAAAACAACAACAACAACAAGGGAATGTAGTAGATGGAGAAAACGTAAGGGAGAAGATCATTGAGGATGTCATGAGGTGTGAGCCCGAGATCAAAGTCATTAATTTGACCCACACCAAAATCGTTCTCTACCTGTAGGCATTCTACCTTTCGTATCGCATATGTTTCAAATTAGTGTCGAAATGGTATATGCTTGCCAAACAGTTTGGAAAATCTTAGATTTATCGAAACATTAAAACATTAAAATATCGAAACATTGAAGCATTGAAGCGCTGAAGCATTCAGGGATGGGCGTAAATTTGAGAAGAAAAAAAAAATATTTGAAATACGTATTTAAAATAATTTGAATATTTTGTGTTTCATACTTAATTACATATTGACCAATGTACTTCTCAGTTGTATTTAAATACTGAAACTAGAGTATTTCAAATACAGTACAAATACAATTTTGGGCACTAAATTTTTGCAATCAAATGCGATATTATGAACTCTTCGTGATAAGAGTCACATGCAAGAGTTCAAAACTTGCTGCGATTCGCTCATAAGAATCATGGAAGAATAAAAAAAGCATAACAATGGATCAATGGGGTGCGTACAATTATTAACTTCTTGGTTGACCGATTTCTATTATTAGACGTCGCATTAAGGACATGTTGTTTCAAAACGCTTTTAGTGTTTTCAACGGAGCCTTCGAAATAGAGCTTATACTGAATACATTTTCATTCCGGTGTCATATGACAACAAAACATTATTTTTTGGACTGCAATTTGTTTTAGGTGCTTGATTTTTGATATAGACTCCGCTCTATATTTGGGCACGATCCTTTTTCTTTTTTTAAAAGTTATATTTAAGTCTTAGTTGTCAGACTATGGGGAAAAAAAGTGTGTGGAAAAGTATTTGAAAATGAATAAACACTATCGTGGTATTTGCTTCCTGTAAATACTTTTTCAAAAAGTGTAATCGGATTTGTAGTTCAATGCATTCTAGCCGAAGTATTTTGTATTTGTATTTTGTTATATTTTAGAAGTATTTTGCACATCCCTGGAAGCATCGAAACATTGTATATTGTCATTACACATTGTATAAACATTGCTTAACATTGTTCAGCATTGTATTAACACTCTTTAGCATAAACACTGCTCATTTCCATCATGCGCGGTAAGGGGTAACGAGGAAAAAAAGCTGCTTTTATACTGTTTGACGAGCCCTTGCTACCCCTACAAATCAAACAGCAACACGCGATTAAAAAAAAAGAATCATTAAAAACACCATAAGTATACCGACGATGTACGCGTTTAGTGAAGTGACATCAATCTTCTTCACTGACGATATAATATAGAATTAATCGAAAGACTGATGTCGCACCCTCGGCTATGTACTGTCCAATCTAACGGTTGTTCAAAGGCTCATGGCAAAACTTTTTATCTCACTTTTAACTTCCATTTAATTATTCACGGAGTATTTGTTTCTATTCAAAGCTATCTCCCGAGGTATCGTCAACTCTCAGCAATGCGACACGTTCGTTTGTTTTCGTTTTTCTCTTAGTGAATTCGCACACTCTCAACCGCCCATATACGTCTACGCTCCAACAGAAGAGGTAAACATTCTCCCAAATCCTCCAGCACAAGAAAGAACGAGTGACGGACGCCACCAGTGCGAACCAGAAAAGTAGAAAAGCGACGCAAAAATAACACACAAATAGGCGAGGGCGAAATACAAGAAACCCTCCGAGTCGGAGTGTGTATATAAAAGCGCTCGAGGCCGCGCGGCAAATCCCAGATAGGTTCTTCGCCGTTTTGGAAGTGATTATCCTCTCAGCATTTTCGGTTCTCGATGCTTCTTCGCCTTGTTTCAAATCCCCATCCTCGCTTCTTTCTTACTGCTGTTCACTCGATGTCTCTCTTTTCGTGTTTTTTTTTTATTTTTTTATTCGTCGGTTTTCTGGCGTGCACTTGTTTCGCTCCCGAGCCCGGAGGCGCGAGAGTGGGGGCCCACCCCCAGCTGCAGCCCGGGGCGACGCTCGGTGACTCCGGAGTTCTGCCCGAGTGAGAGCGGCCTTTTATAAAGCCATTTGGGATCGCACACCCTGAGTACTTTTTAATGAGAAGCCTCCTGCCACGCGCCCCTCTCGTCCCACTTTCTTCTTCGCCTCGGCGGCGCAGTCCTCGATCCCTGTTAAACAAAAGACGCGTCCCAACAGACTCGACTGCACGGCCCGGGTTTGCGCATGCAGCGGAGGGACGGAGGATGGCAGGAGAACTCAGGCTTGAGGGTCTTAGCCAGAGAGAGAAAAGAAAAGGACGTGGCACACATAAGATCTTCGCTAATATAAACACACTTTTAAATGCCATTGGCGACGGTTATTTTTTTCTTCTGTTTCTTTTCTGAGTTATATTTGTTTATTACTGAACGAATAAATACGACGTCGATTATCCCAAGTACGGCAAAGTTTCCAACCATCTTCCCACATTTATATATGTTATAATATCTAAGAATGGTGTAGCCAGAAAATATTTTCGGGGGGTGTTTCAAGGTGCTAATGCAATCACACACACACACACTCCCACACACACACACACACACACACACACACAAATAGATAGATATATATATACATATATATAATAAATGTAAATTTTGGGGGGTGTTCTGACACCTCAACACCAGCCTGGCTACGCGCCTGATATCTAATACTTGAAGTTATAAATAATGGCTCTCCAATACTACTTTATTTTTATGTTACGAATCTCAACGATCTCTTGGAATCATGTCATTGCGACTGTGTTTCAAACAGAATAAAATCAAAGCGAAACTGATAAAATAAAATAATACCACGAGCAGATGACCGAAACTGCTCATTGTCGTCTACGAATCACGCGACTGGGGCATTTTACTGTAGCGGAGCGTCAGTTCGTAGTGATTGTTGAGAGGGAGAGAGAGAGAGACAATAAGCATTTATTTGAAAAACAACGATATCCACCAGCGCTTAGTGTCGGCCTTTTACGCTGTAAAAAGAAAAACAAAATTATAGGATAGAATTGCATAGACGTACAAATTGTTGCTTTGCCTCTACCCTATTGAAAAGGGGAAAAAATCACAATTATCTTTTATCTTCAGAAGCAAATCATACCTTACATCAATTATGGCGTATGCACCGTATTTTCCGGACCATAGTCCGCGGACTATACATCTTTAGAGATTTAATTTTACCTGGAGTACTACAGGTGTGGACTATACAAGGATTTGGTTTCTAGATCTTTCACTGTGACAAGACGTGAAGGATTTCATGAATAACAGTATATATTAATGGTGATAGTACGATACAAACTTCTTTGTGAGCTAATACAGTCGGCATATTTCAAGGTATGCTGTGTATGATAACTTTTACGTTCGAATTAGGCACCAAGAACGGTCTATGCACCGGGTGCGGACTCTAGTCAGGTAAATACGACAAGGTCTTCTATGACTGTATATGTCCTCCTATGTTTATTGGACAAATTAATATAGCCTTTATCAACGGGGCTCCAAATCTTGGGCACTTGGTTATGCTGAGAAACAACGGAGGGAAGAGGGACGCGGCATTCATGCAGCCTGGTCGTCAACTACACCAAGTCGAGCGCGTGGGATAAATTATAGTTCTCGCAGAACGACTCAAACACTGAAATGAGCGTAGGGCAGACACTCGCAGTTCTTTCAACGAGCACTGACACAAGCAACGACACAATGTGACGCTGCCTCTTTTAAAGAACTGTCTGTCATTCGTCCATTTCAGTCTTTGTATTCTTTCTGAGTGACCTATTGTCTTCAACGTTGTATTCGCCGTCTATATTAGTCCTTCCGACGACATCCAATAGACCTCCTTCCGACGTACGCCGGACCGTCTTTTTTTTTTTTTTCTGGGAATTCAGCCTGATTGTGCTGAACACTTGTCGAAATTGTAACAAAGGGTTAACTAAATAGTCGGCACGTAGAAGGAAACTTCGTCCCGGCAAACCGGCAAACGGATCAACGGTGAGCATTATCGCAGGCAAGGTGGGTTTTGTGTTCTTACAATGACAACACAAATAAGTGTCGCCTTTGCCATAGGTACTTTAGGACTCGACTCTTGTCATTAGACATGGTCCCCATCCGAATCTTGTTATGCATCTTGACATGTCCTGTTTCCATCCGCAGCCCTCGACATGCTTTTTTTTTTTTTGCCTTGTTAGATTTTTTGACAAGAAACACACACTTGAATGAGGCCATTGCATATTCCTGGTTGTTTTAGGTTTATAGTAAAGAAAACAGATATGATATTTTATTTTTTAAACATTATGAAGATCTTAACATGAAAAATTAACGGCGTGATCGTATTCGTAGGAAAAGTTAGAAAATTGCTCATCGACAAAATAATGCTTGTTTTTTCTTCTTTTTTTTTTCGGAACTGGCAGTGCTGCAAAGAATCCGAAACTGACAACTGTTCTATTCAATAAATTAGTATAAATTCCAGAAATGTGAGCAATTCACATGTATGATTAACATCACAA
The DNA here is from genome assembly GCA_013358835.2 of Ixodes persulcatus. Lineage (NCBI taxonomy): Eukaryota > Metazoa > Arthropoda > Arachnida > Ixodida > Ixodidae > Ixodes > Ixodes persulcatus. Next base: position 2,209,022 of record JABSTQ010011253.1, read on the forward strand.
AAAGATGCCTTGAAGCAAAAGTACAGCGCGTGCATCAAGTGACATATATACTATACGGAGAAAAACTGAGGGAGAGGAAGAGATAAGAGCGTGCGGGGATGTCAGAGCACCGAGCTCTTATTGGATGGAGAAGTGGATAGATGAAAAGGCTAGCAGCCTTTTGCTCTACCCACCGTCTTCCTCCAATCAGAGCGAACAAGAACGCCGTCTGCTCCTCGCGCAGTGTCTCGCGTTCAAAAGCCGGACGCCGGCGTTCGACGTTCGAACGCGTTCGAACAGTGAGTAAAGACAAAGGCAGCTAGCCTCTGCGTCTCTCCAATATCTTTCAAATCAGAGCTCCGCGCTCTGACCTCAAAGCGCTCTGTCACCTCCTCCTCTCCATCGGTTTATTTCTCTATAAAAACCTATCGCAGAAAATACCTGGACTAATCCGGTGAGAATTTGACTGCACAGGTCTCCCTTCTTTTGACTATAGTTACATTTGTATAATGATAATATTAGTGGAAAAAAGTGTTGTTAAACACCTTGAGATTGAAGAGGGCAGGCACTTCGACAAAGGGGTAAGTTTTATGTGTTTGCTGCAAATTCCACATGAAAGTTGTTTCGGTACGAGAGGTGACGAACAGGTTCAACCATCCGAAGACTGCGCCGCGTATACAACTCGTATGGGTTTCGGTCATTAGAGACTCCAACGTTTCTAAATATGAACTTACGAAAAATCGACGCGTTAAGTTCGGCCAAATAAAAAAAAAAAAAAAAACATCGACGAGTCTCAAATGTGGTTTGGAAAACGGGTTTTGCAAGATGGCCACCAAGGTTCAATAGCAGATACAATTGTGAGTCACGAAGGTATACGGAGGCTATAGCGATATTGCTAACGACATAGCTCAAGAAAAAAAAAAAAAAGTAAAATAGCAACAGCGGCAATGCTGCCTAAATTTCCGAGAACGTAAAAGTGTGGTTATACATAAGATCCGGAATACGGGCAACAAACCCTCAATAAGATTTTCGGTTTGTTCATTGGATCCACGCATTCTGAGCACCTATAGCCAGAAGATGGTTACTGCGAGTCATGCAGTTTCAGGCGGCTGTTATGCCGTAATGGTGAAGGTATCTTCATTTTGTCTCCATTGTTTCTACTGAAAAAAAAATAACAATATTTCAATTTTTTGTTGTTTTTGGTTTGAGAGATTCGCATATGGCACCGAGGTGCAAGCATCTGAACATATAGTTATCAAGCTGGAACTACGCTTTCGCGAACGTTAGCGTTCCGCTGACATACGCGTGTCTAACCACACCATCAGTATAGCGAAGCTCAAAACAACCAATGGCAAACTTTTTCCGCGTTTTTTACACAAATGTTCTACGCACGCTTTTCGGAGATACCGGCCGATCCGCCTCAGCCACACCGTGGCCTCGACTCACGATATCCTGATGCAGACAGGTTCGGTTCGGCGCTCGGCGCCTTGCCCGGGTTCCGCCATGTGCCGTGGCCGTGTGTCCTGCGATCCGAATCGTTTGAACGTCTCTGGTTCCTTTTGTTGCCAGAGGCAGCACCAATCGTGACAGATCGATTAGGGGTCGATAGCCCGCACCTTTGCGAGCATTGGCCAGCCCAAGGCCGCGCCCAACTCGGAACCTCAGAGGATTAAAACACAAAGAGGGTCGACTGTCTTCGCAAAAATGTATGTATGAAACACTCGCAGTATCCCGGGCCTCCACCCTCGAATTTCTTACGTTTTGCTTGAAGGTACACATCCCTTTTGGTGGACTTAATAACAAAACTCAAAGTATTCAAAACCATAGTGAAGCTATATGTTTTAGAAACTCCTTTAAGCGATTGAGGGAAAGTGTACAGGTAAACAGACGAACACGAAGAAAGAAACACTGATTTGTTTGTTCCTTTCCCTGTAACCTTCTTCGTGTTTGTCTCCGTTTGCGCATCTAAGTTTCCTTAGCATCACGCGCCAACTAGCCCTACAAGTCTAGTTAAACAATGCTCTAAATAAAAAATCTGTAACACGGTCTGTTCAGACGGAGCCCTCTTTATTCAACGGAATTTTTCGTGTAGATGAACGTGCACTATATAGCGTATGGATGATGAATCCCCTCTTCTCTTATTTTTTATTTTTACGTTGGATTGTGCGACGTGACAGTTATCTTGCGTTTTCGTCATGACTATTCTCCTCCATTACAAAAATTTCTTACTGTATTTATAATTTACTCACATACCAGTGGCTCTGTAATAAAAAATCCTTCCAATATATCGCGTCCAGAATTAAAAAAAAAAAACGAATGTTCAAAAATATTTTAGCTAAGGTTTAACAGGTTTCCATAACGCCACCTACTGAAATTGTTTCCATTTTAAAGTTAATTTTATTTATTTGATCATAAGCATCACGAATACTGCGACGTCAAGATAACTGAGTTCGCACGAATGTATCGATAAAAAGTGGGTACATCTTTAACGTCTACTGCTCGTCGAATCCACCCTAGGCTTTCCCGGCCTTCCTACGAGTGCTAATAACAAAGCAGCAATTTGCTAATTCCCTCTCACGTTTCCGGCAACAGGTATAATGTTCGTAGGCCAAAACAGCGTCGTTCCAAAGATAACGGTGTGAAACGCCTAAACGCATGCGAACCATTTCCTCGGTGTGTGCAGTGAGGTTGCGTGTGGCTCCAGCGTTCTCCAACAACTCCATTAGCGGACTGGGCTGACGGTTTGGCTGATGGAGACGTCGTCAGGACAGGAATGCTAAATGCCTTCATCTGGCTGCCGATAGAAAGAACAGAGACACGGGGGGAGGGGCGACGCTCGTCTTGTTTTTCAGGCGCTCTCTAAAATAATGATATAGCAGCCCGCTTGTCTGAAACGAGATGGATAAATGGGCTTGTTGTACATCGTTGAGGGATAAAAAAAGAAGAAAGTTGCCCAAAATTAACGGGGAACAATAGACAGATTTCGGCTCAACATCCTGCCAATGTGTGTGGTGTAGTCGTCGTCCTTTCTCACGAGACACCGTACAATCATTTCATTTAATTTAATTTCATTTTATTTGTTTATTTTTCGTGGTTATGAACGGCGAGTAGCCTAAGTGATGATGCGCAGAGTCAAAAGGAGCACACACGAGAAATCTAAAGCAAGTGCAACAGCTAATATCTATTATGGGGAAGCAGGAAATAAGTAGCAGTTAAATATCAGCCATTGAACACCTAAACGCTCCAGCACTTGAGTTGAAAAAGTCGATGCTGGTTGTACTGAACGTGTTATAAAAATGTTGGATGCGGTACATGGGAACTGGAAAGGTTGCTTTTTTTAACTGAGAAAGTGAGATTTACCCTCCAAAGCACTCGTGGTACATATATATCAATAGCTGATGTGAGGGTTGAACAATCAATGCGACGATGAACGCATTTATACAAAAATATTAGATCGCGCTCAAGTCTTCTCGAGCTTAGTGTAATACAACCACATCGTCGTAAAAGCTTCTTATACTCATAATAAACATTGCGGCCAATGCAGCGGTCATAAATAATAGATCGCAGTAGTCTTGAGTATTGTTTAATGGATTGTTGTGCCTATAAACTCACCAATGCAGCAAACGGTAAATTTTGTCGGCGACACGATAAAGGTAGCTTTTTGCGAAGCGAGCAATTAATAGCCGTACCGCATCTGCACAAGCATGTTCTTATATGGCTTGCCAGTGGTTGTTACCAGCTATAAATGTTGAGCTCACTGCGCATTGAGCACACTTCACATGTTGACATTTTGTATGCGTGTTTGTTGTTTGTTTATTTACTCGCACTGAAGGCGAGCCCGTAATGCTGCCTGAGATGGCAGTTTCCGGTAAGTGAAATAATGTTTCCTTTCGCACAAAACAAAAGTATCTTTGCCTCTAAAAATCGTCTTATACATCCGCACCTCAGGGAGAATTTAGTGAGTGCTGTCTGCTAAACCGGGGTGTCTAACGTTAATCACAGAGCGGTGATTATCCGAACGCTACCCGGTATAACGTTCGGCAATGTCAAAACAATGAGCACTCGGCTTTGACCGTTGAGCTTATGATTTGAAATCAACATAGCCGGCTTCATGTTTGCTCTCTAATGTCGTATACTTCGTCGGCTGATGATAGCGACAGAGCCGAGACGACATGATGGTACTTGTTTTCCTAGCTCGTCAGACCGCTGAGATGAAATGGGGACTCAGCCTGCAGGAACCAGACACTCGGGTTTCTGTCCCAGTACGGCGGAAGTCGGACTGCAACCGACGAGATGGGAGCGGGGCATCCAGCTGCTGTTCCTTGGGATTCGCCGTTGTCCATGGTCCTCGATCGGGTCACCAAATATGTGGGTGACCGCGAGGTCCTACCAGGCACGTATCCAGGGGGGGGGGGGGGGCCCATGGGGCCCCCCCCCCCCCTCTTAGGATCGTGCGTGTACCGCGCCTCAAGCCATCTCTTTCATTTTGATGTGAAAGATATATATATATATATATATATATATATATATATATATATATATATACGAGGGGCGTTCATAAAGTTTGTATCATTATCACGAAGGAATAGAGATTCAGCAATCCAACTCGAGTAGGAGTTGAGACTTTCTCTATATGTTCGCCACCAAAAGTTACCCACTTTTTCCAGCGATGCACCACATGCCGGAGGCCATTGTTATAGAACTCCTCGTCTTGAGTGTTCAGGAATCGCTCCACTTCAGCAATCACTTGGTCGCCGTCATTGAACTGCTTTCCTCTTATTTGGCCATACTAGAAGCGTCTGTGCCATTTAACCAAAAGTGTCGTACACTGGGGCGTTATCCTCGAATAACGCTCCCAGTTTGGAATGAATATCCTTGGCATCTAGAGGGACGCCCGCTCATGTTGATGCCTGTTTTGTTCTGTTTTCTTTAATTTTTTTTCCGATAATACGAACTTTATGAACGCCCCTCCTGTATATATATATATATATATATATATATATATATATATATATATATATATATATATATATATATATCTTTTTTTAATTGTGGGAAGTGATAAATAAACCAGCGTCCCTGGAGGGGGCACGGGCACGTGGCATAACGTCCGTCAGGGACGAACCTGGCGGGCATTCATATGCATTTTTGAGGCGGCGCGCAGCCACCTAATGCGAGTCGCCTTAATTATTAAGTGCGATTCGTTAGTGGACACGACGGAAATCAGGTTTTCCCGCGGGTTTCTCTCGAGGACATTCGTCACCAAGGGACGCCAAGGAAATCTAACGCAATTATACGCGCGGACGAAACACGAAATGCCGCCGACCACGGATACGCCACAGGCCGTTTGTCCATTAGGTTAGCGGAGGGGGAAAGCCAAGAGAGCAGCGTTGGGAGTCGACCGTACACGGGACTTGCATAACAGCGTCCGTCACGCGCCATGAGCGACAGGTATACAAAACTTTCTGCCTAAGTTCGCTCTCAATAACCGTGTTACGCTTGTATCCAGCGTTACAAGCAAGCAGTTCTCGACGTAATACAAGTTTCTGGGCGGTCACCACTTCTAGTGGAACACATGTGTACCGCCAGCCTCCTTGCCTAAGGGAAGTCGTCCCTCAGGAGGTTGCTTCCAACAGTGTGCGTGTACCACCAGATCTGCAGCGGCTGACCGCTATCGTCACGCGTGGCGAATTATGGGAGTCGTTTCAGGAGCCCGCTCAGTTGCCTTTCCGAGTTTATCGGAGTCACAAAGTGCGTAATAAGTTGACCACGAGCTTGGGGCGCCTGCATCGTTCCGTTCGACGCTCGACCGCCTTGCGCAGTACGGGGGCAGACACTCGATTAAGAGTCATTACTAAGGCAGGCGTGAACTCGACGGTGAAGGGAAGCGACGGCTAACGTACGACCGCCAGCCGCAGCATAGAGCATAACGCAAGCAACCGCCGCATGTCCCTCCTCTTCTTCATAGGTACACCGGCCGCCGGCTTTTATTTATCGTCGGTCGACACGAAATCATACCCGCATTCTCGTCTCCGCGAAGCGATTTGCCGGAGCCAATTACCCCGCGTGCAGCTTGGGCGGTTGTTGCGCACGAGCGCGTGCATGAGGCTCGAGAAGAGAGGAAAAAGTCAAGGCTGTGTGAGCGGCGGACGTTGATGTGCTCGGCGGACAGTGGTGCGCCCGACTCCTGTCGAGATCCGTGCGTGCGGTGCGTGCGTGCGTGGCCCCTGCCGAATATCGAGTGCCTCCTCTCGACAGGTGGAGAGCAATGCGAGAAGGCGAGCTGCGGCGGGAAGGACAGGGAAAAAGGAGTCGTCCAGGGGAGGCCGGTCGTGTCTTGTTCCTGTGTCATTACACTAATAAAGCGAGACGGAGGCAGGGCCATTAGGACGGCCCACCGCACGATGATTATTTCTGCCGCCCCAAACGCTTTTGCTCGTGCCCCAAGCCGGAAGCTGGGCTTTGGTTTCCTCGATAGGACTCGCCGAGAAATCGTGGTGAAAAGAGATGGGGGAAAAAAAAAAGTGAGTACGTAGCTCTATGGACGGATGACACGCTCGCGGCTACCTGTTAATGACGGTTCGGTCATTTTCATGGCAAAAAAAGAAAGACAAAGACAATTATTTCCCCTAGTACTCAAACGCTTTGAAAGAAATGTGATATCGCACGTTGTCATGGTGGTGTAGTCTTACTTTATGAACTTCATTGTCAGCGCCACCTTAATTGATTTTGAGATCATTAAATAGAATTGGGCAAGCTATTTGATCTACTATTATCCGTCTTTAAAACAACATTTGTAATATTCGTTAGTTACAAGAGAAAGTGGTACCCATATGAATACCCTGTAAAAAATGTTCGAAACAATGTTTAAGTCTCACTTGCGGCACCCGGAAAATTGAGGTCGTTCCGAAATATTGGCATTTCCTTTAAAATGGCACAGATTTATGGACACGTTTACTCTGCCTACGAGCCCTGTGAAATGCGCGGCAACAACACATCTCCCGCCAAACAGTGTGCCAAAAGCAAGTTTTATTGCCCACTATCAAGCCCTCTCTATTTGACCGGTAATTTTTTTTTATTGAATTCCAACGCACATTTTTAACCTTTCTCCAGACATCTGGAAATCGTCACCTAGACTCGACAGACCGCAATGCGAGGATTGTATTCTGCACACAACGAAAAGAGCTGCCTACGAGGCGAGCATAATTTTCGTCGCGTTAGCGAACCCTGCAATCACCACGGGACGTGCGGATCGCTACTCCCTTGATTATCTCCTCCGCACGAACACGCGCTGGCTCTTGCGCGTCATGAGTCGCAAACATCCATGTTACTGAGTGTGGGGCTTTGCCCTGCGAGCAAAATCGCATGTTTCTCGCGGCAAAAGGGCGTTCTCCACCAAAAAACACGAGTAAAGAAAAAGCCGCAGCATTTGGGCGTCCTGTAGAGGATCGAGCTTTGCACCGGAGATCTCTGTGGTAATCTTTCTGATGCTTCTCGGGACCAATTCCACGTCTTGGCTTCTCGTGCCTCCCCAGGAGTTCGGGGTGTCGGTCTCGCTACCTGGTATAGCCTTTGAAAAAAAAGTCGGCGGCTGCTGACTATTTTCGGTCTGTTTCTCTATGTATACTTTAGATCACCTTGCCGGGACTCTTGTTTTCGAATTTGGAGGGAAAAAAACAACAGAAAAACAGGGTGCCGCCCAGAGCTGATGATTCGGCGTCGTGTCCAAGGGTTTCCGTCGTCGTCAGACTCACCTGCGCCTATCATCAGCAGCCGCTCTCCGGCTTTCCCTCTGCGTGCGCGTTCGAGGGCCAAGGGAAATAACAGGGTAGGACGTAAAAATTTCCTAATGCGACGCGAATATTTTTCTTTAAACATTCATACTTCCTTGCTGCGCGCGGTGCATCTCTTCGTTGTTTGGCTGTGTATAATCACCTGCGTCGTATACAGATGTCCGGCCACACCTCGCACAAGGACAACAAGCGAAGTTCTGTCCAACTCGTTTGTCAGAAATTAAACTTTCTCAGAATTTTCTCTTTTTTTCTTTGTATTCTCGAAACAGGTTTTTCGGTTTGTGGTTTGATCTTCTGGGTATTCGTAAGGCTATCATTATGAGCGACCAATCAAATCGACAGCTGTAACCGAAGCCGGCACGTCTCACGTGACAGGACATGGACGGGCACTTACCACACAAGCGCTGAAGATTGAGGCGCCGGGGGGAGGGGGGGGGGGGGGAAGTAGTGGGGTTGTTTATTGGCATCTCGTTCGTCATCCGCCAGGTAGTATGATATTCATTACTTCCCGTGCAGGGACTCCAAATGTGAATTGAACCATTGTCGCGGTGTTCTGTTCCGAGCTGCTCTCATGAAATATTCATCGCGCGCAGTTTCGACAACTGTAATTGTCTTTTATGCGGCTTTTTTACTTTGGCTAATGTTTTTATTGCTTTAGACTCATTGCAAGCGATTCAAGCGATGCATCTTGGGCCGCAAAAAGCTTTTTCTTGGAGCAGTGTTAAAACTAAAAATAATTTCCAATATCCCAGGTGATGTTGCTGGGCCTAATTAATAATAATAATAATAATAATAATAATAATAATAATAGTAATATTAATAGTAATAATCTTTATTTGCTCAGGAGCACCGTGGCACTGCTGAGGAGCAACAGCCCGTACCATGGAGGCCCGCGGGGATGATGTAATATACGATATGAAATTGATTGTGATTATAATATGATATGCGCAAGTGCGTTAGGCCTAGCAGCGGTCTTCGTGGGGGTGGTCTTCATAGGGCTGCCATGGGCTGCTGACCACTAGCAGGCTTTCAATAGAGAATCATATGCGCTATAACGACAGTTGTTTTTCTTTAAATACTTGTTTTTTTTTGTTTTTGTTTTTCTCCCCCTGGGATGCCGAAAAACAGGAATGCGCTTTGCTTCTATACCTAAAAACAAAATTAAAGTATACTCCCCTGATTCGGAAGTGAAAGGCCGATCAGATGGTTTCAGGTGGTTTTAATGGCAACCACGGCGAGCAGGATTCTTTCTTTCTTTCTTTGCTTTTTCATAAAAGGTTGAACAAAAAGAATTTTAATAAAAAAATAAAGTTTCCCTTGAGCTGAGCTAATGCGGTCGTTTAGCAAACCGTTACCGTGTTCCGCGTACGCACTACCGGAACCTTTAAAGCATGCTTTTAAGCCTGCACCCCGCGGTCACAGTATACCACTCGGGCGCGGGCTTAAAAGGACACTGAAAGCCCTGGTATTTATGCTCGCCGAGGTTTTTAGTCGTACATGACATATGACAGCCCAACTACCCAGAACAGACTTTGCGGCTGGAAATTCGGTTTCTTTCCGCCCAAAACCGCCGATCGAGTAGTGGCCGGTTTGAGTCGCGCTCACTCTCTTCTCCGTGATCACGGACCGTTTTCTAAGGTTTAGACAAAACCACCAAATTTAATCAAAGTCGTGGGTCATTGAAGGCACACACTCAATATTAAAAATAGAAAAAAAACTATGAAACCCATTCTTTGTGGCTTCTAAAAACCCGCAAATACGTTGATTGAAAAAAAAACAACAAAAACGTTGCACAGACAACCGGAACCATTTTGTGCGGTCACTGCGTAATTCTCAACATGGCGTCGTATAGCGCATCGTGGGACTTGCGGGCTGAACGGCGATGGCAGCGGACGACGTGCGTGAGACCTCTACTTCAGAACTGTCATTCGCGGTACAGGCGAATCTGTCTTCCTTCGAAAGAGAAATTTTGGACCGATCAAAACAATTAAGATTCATTCCGTACGACACGCCCGACCACCAAGCCGATTTTAACGAAAACGTCGCAGAGTCGTCGCCAGGTTGTCGCCCCATCTCGAGGCTGAAGACATCGCTCGTCTTACGAACACGAATTGGTAAGAGCTTGAAAAACGCGCAAACGTCAAGCACGAAGTGCGTACTTCGAGTTGAATATGCATGCTTAAAATTTTTTTACTAGGTGCGAATGTGCCCAATCCGTGGTGCTGCCCGAGTTCAAGCCTGGAGAGTGCTTTTGGTGCAGGGAAATTGGCAGCAAACTTTCTGACCTACAGTCGACCGGCTGTAGGTCAGACGAGGAGTTTCCCCTCGTCTGCCTGAACATTACGTTATTAAAACTATCGCACTTAGAGCTTTACGATAGAAAGCAGGCTATGCCCAAGAACTTTCACAAGGCTATGTTGGGAGGAAAAGCGATTATTTTATGAAGAGTTGCTCAGTGGAAAGGTGTCCGCTTCACACACACCGTACCCAGGTTCGATCCCGACTGTAGGCATACATTTTTTTTTGTCCAACATTTTGCGATATATGCACATTTCCGTTTGTGAGTGTACTGTGAATGAAATACAATGTGAGAGTACAGTACAGGCTCATTTTCCAGATGAGTAGGTTATTTTTCTTTGGTAATACTACCAGTTCCGTTCGGAACTTAGTAGGGTGGTTGCATAAGTTTGAAGATCAGTCGTTAGTTGGCAGTGCAGTTTAGGCACAAAAAGTTAGGGGGAGCAGTTCACGCAAATAACAGAGGGAACATAATGCGACTGCACAGATGCATGTACATACATGAACCATAATTCAACGTAATGCACAATATATAAATTTAAAAAGAAACAATAAACAAGCACGAAATACAAAATACGCCCGGCAAAAATTAAAGTGATATTATTAGTAAAACAATACACAGGTCGTGTAAAACAATGGTCTAAGGCATATGTGAATGAATCTCCAGACGTGGAATGAACAGTGGTTTCAGGAAAGTGACTCCATTCGGACACTAACCGCGGAACAAATGAGTATTTAAAAAAAAAAGTGTTACTACTTCGATATTATGTTAGTACGGTCTATACCGTGGTTACTTCTTGTGGCCCTGGAAGGGTGCTGGTTGAGATAGCTTTACCTATGAGGGTTTTGTCATTGATAATTCTAGTAAACATGCCAGTTTCGCAATCCTATATCTTTTAACAAGTGATTATAGATCAGCTAACTTACATAATTTTGACAGAGAGTCCGTACAGCGAAATTTACTAAAAGTGAATCCTGTCGCCAGACGTCGCACTTTTCCTATTTTAGCGATATGTGTTTTGTAATGGGGAAACCAGATTACGTTAGCGTACTCGACTATGGGACGAACCAATGTTCTATAATCTAGTAGCTTTGTGTCACTAGATGCCGATTTTAATACTCTTCTCAGGTATCGCACTGCAGTTTGTTAGTTGCTTGAGTAGTAATGAGAGCAATGTGGTTTTTCCATCTTAGATTATGGTGAAGGTGAAAGCCAAGATATTTGTATTGTTCTACTTTTTTGAAGGGAAGTACTATTGATAGTGTAAAAAAGTGTAGAGAGGATGGTTCTTGTTAATGATAATCACGATAACCGTTGGAAAAGTTGGAAAATTAGTCAGTGATGACTCGCCACGCCTTGTTTAGTTGGTACTGATCATTTTACGTTTTAATTTCGGAGTACAATATACAGTCGTCTGCGAACAGCCGAATATTAACGTCAACGTAAGTTTCAATGACTAATATAAAGTGAGAAGAGATGTGGTACCAGTACCGACCCCTGTGTGACTCCAGAAGCAATCCTCGTTATTGGTGACCGAAGGCCGTTTATATTTGCGAATTGTTTTCTATAGGTAAGGCACTGTTTAATACAACTGTCGATATTCCCTGAAGTAAGCGAGGTTTCTTGTTTTAGTAGCAATATTGTATGTGATACTCTATCAAATGCTTTGGAAACGTCAAGGACAATGGCATCAATCTGGATATTGTTGTTAATTGCTGAGGAGATATCACACACGCATTCTGTAAGTTGCCTAATAGTTGACAATCCGAATCGAAAACCGTGTTGGCGACTTGTTAGCACGTTATTTGTTTCTATAAATGTTGTTATATATTTTTGAACTACATGCTCTAGGATTTTAGAACAGCTTGATGTGAGTGAAATGGACCTTTAGTTTGAATGGTCAGTTTTGTCTCCAGATTTATGTATAGATATTACTTCCGCAAGTTTCCAGTAAGAAGGAATTTGAGTTGTTTCGAGAGATTCAGTAAATATGATGACGAGAAACTTAAGATACCACTCAGCGTAACGTTTAAAAAGTATATTCTGAATGTTGCCTGAACCACAGCTCTTTTCTGTGGCGAGGTTTAGTAAAATGGATAGGATGTCGGATTCCTTTATAGGGATGATATTAATGGGTGGTATCATATGGTTGCAAACGAAGAATGGAGCGTGCCCATTATCTGTAGTGTATACTGATGCAAAATTGTCATTAAAGTCGACGAAATGTATGAAAAGTCCAGAGAAAGAAAATAAAGTGCACTATTTTGGTGTTGGTTTCAGAGACTTCTAAAATTTTTAGGGCATAATTTAAAAAGGGATGGAAGTGTTCAGTCGAAGTACAGCTGTTTAGCTGATTTTATTTTTTTTTACTTTAGGTCTTTGTTTAGTACCGTAAATTTGTTGCTATTCAGGGGTACCCCTTGTTTCTTCGAGTTTTTCCTTGGCCGGCTAAGCTTACGTTTAATATGAATGATGTCTCGAGTTATCGATGGGTTAGACTTCTTTGTTCTTTTATTTTTATTTGGGATTCACTTAGGTATGCACGTATTCACTGTCTCTTTAAAGACTTTCCATTGTTAATCTACAGAAGAGTGATCGTCGAATGAAAGTTCTAAGAAATGGTCGTACTCTCTGTAAAAGTGGTAGAGAATGCTAGCGTCATCCGCACTGTGTGAGAGGGGGGCCGGGGACTCGTCAAGCTGCATGATGCAGCTTTTTTCCTCGGTCTCCCTCCATCATTTGTTTGATGGAAAAATAAACAAACATTATTATTATTATTATTATAATCTGGCACTATAAAACTTTTATTTGAGTTATTAGCTGGTAACTGTATTTTAGAAGACACCAGGTCAAAAAGGTCGTCGAGAACACCTACCCTGCTACCGAGGGATTTGAAATATTCGCTAAAAAGTCTAGATCAAGTAATGCTTGGCATGAACCATGACAAAGCGTAGGCTCTATGACTACCTGATCATGGTTATGACAAAAACACAATTCAAGTAATGCTTCTGTATTAACGAGTGTCTCACATCAGTGGTGTTCCCAATAAATTCCTGGAACATTGAAGTCCCCAGCCATAATGACTCTACTATCAGTGTTTACATTTTTGAATACCTATCTGAACGTGTCAAATTAGCTATGTAGAGCGCTTGTTCATTGACGCACAACTCCAACAAAACATGCATACTTATGAAAAAAAAATATTGCACCACATAAATCTGATTCCAGGAAATTCAGGCATTTCAGAAAATTTATAGCACTTCGTGATAGCAATCACCACCCCGCAGCCACATGCACCTCTGTTATTACGTATTATCTAGTAGTTTCGCGGGACTATACCTCGCTATCAAGAACGTTGTACGATAGCCACGTTTCAGTGATTATGACGACATCATGCTGGATACTCTGAAAACATGCCTCAAGTTATTCTACGTTATTTACGTTCTTGCATTAATATTTATGATTCTAATTTCGAACTGGGGATGGTTGTTCTCCTCCTGGTGTCAACGTGAGCTGGGTAAAACATTCTCGCAAACTCGTGTCTTGTCACCTTCGATTTCGTCCCAGGCGTAAAACGTACCATTTATTCTTACTTTGTCAAAGACGAGTGTTACCTTGTCCCCTGCTCTTTTAGCTTCCCTTGCGCTTTCCAGACGTTCCTTTCGGATGTCCTGAACCCATTTTGAAAAGTCTACGTTCACACAATTACGAGCGCCACATAATTTAGAATATTTGTTTTAGAACTGCTAGTTAGCCTCTGAAGTCCAGAGGCTTTAGAATTTCCGGGCGAGTATTGCCAGAAGTTGGACGGCCCAATTTGTGGATCCTCTCGAGAAACGTGCAGCATATCTTCGAATGTGGTTTTAGACACTCGTACCTCTAAGCTGTTACTGTCTTCGCTTTCGGTTTCGTCTGGTTCAAATATTATAAAGTCATTTCTCTGACTGCGGTTTTCCAAGTCGTCCATTTTATTTTCAAGAGCACGGACAGTGTTCTCAAGTTTTTCGATTTTACTAAACTTTGCTCTTTCGAAACGACTTTAACGTTGGGACTTTCTTCAATATAAGCTTATATGGCATCCAATCTACTACAGGTTGCTTTCTGCTCCGATTTAGTTTGCTATATGTCGCTAACGATAGCATCGAGTTTGTCTTCTTTCATTAGGGTTTCCATGCTGACAGGAATTGGGTTAAGTTCGATGTCTCGACAGAACAAGAGCAAACTTTTCAGCATCAGCTAGATATTCCAAGAAGCGAATGTAAAATACCGTGGGCACGGTAGCATCAGCAAACAAACGTTATTACTAAGAACAGAAATGGCGTTTCCTCACCTGCACGAAGAACACAAATTTATTATTGACCGTCATGTTGACGAAGCCACCGTGGCCATGACGGAAGACGCGGGCAGGCTGTTGCATGCCTTTTATATCCGTCGGGGAAGCCGCCCATGCTAGTGCCGTTGACATTGCTGTTGACGAAGTGTGATGCGCGTCGATGAACTCCAAACTGTTATAAGCTTCTTGATAAAGGCTACTGACGTATCCGCAAATGGCTACGGGATTGCTCCCATCTCTGCTTTGTAGCCGACAGGAAATAGCAGGAGGCTGGCGATTATTTGCACCGGGAACACAAATAGTCTATTGGCCGTCATGTCAACTAAGCCAACATGACGGCCAATAACGTCCTTATATTATATGCCAAAAAAAAAAACAACACATAATCTTGCCAGCTCTTCGCCTCACAACCTCACTTTGTTTCTACTTGGTTTCTACCGCCTCATACTAAACAGCGGGCAGTTAGTGGCGACATTTTGTGCGCCGGCTCGACAAAAGATTTTGACGCCCTCTTTGTCTTACTTCCTGCAATGACAAATGATTCGTACTCGCGCATTAGCAAAAACAGGAACTTGATGACAAAAATTTGTGTTCTTCATTCTTAGCTTTTGTTTTGTTTGTCCCGGCTGCTAATACCCAAAAATTGCCCCATTAAGACGATGCGTTATTTTCGTGTCACAAACGATACGCCCTAAGCCTTTGTTGCATGCCTTTTCAAGTTAACCCCGTACAGCACGGCGGTGTACGCTTCCCGCGGGTTGAGCTGTAGACCAAGTTAGGACCTAACAGAAACCATTCTGCCCGAAGAGAAAAATCGGCCGCAGACAAATTGGCTCTCCGGTCGCAAACAAAACACCGGAAAGCGACGAGTGGCAAACACCGAGCCGCTTGATTTACGGCGTCGCCAGGGCCCGCGCGACCCGCCAAAAAGGAAATTAATAAATCAAGGTTTCTTCGGCAGGTATTAGCATGTCTATGGAGCGACCCGCAAACAATCAAGACCGACTCTCTCTGGCCGTCTTTTAAATGCTCCGGGAGACGCTGACTGTTTTGGGCAGCGCGTGTGCCGTAGACGCACTCGAGAGACCTCTGACTTGCGTGAGAACCTATGGAGACACTCCTTTCTTGGGCCGTTCTCCGCGAGCGGGGTCCTCCGTCATCTGGAGTGGCGCTTTCACCATTGTCGTGGTCTCTCTTTCACTCGTTCTTTCTTTCTCTCGAGTGTTCCTGTAGACAGTCTCAGAGAGGCTGCGTATGGTCGTGGCATGTCCCGGAAGCAAGGCTAGGAGAGCGTTTGGTGTTCGTCCGGCAATCCCGCACTCTAGGTTTTTTTTTCCTTGTGTGTTTTTTCTGATCTTACTTGGCGGCGGAGGTCAGGCCACCCGCTGCGTTTTCTGAGTTGGATGGAACGACGCAGTGCCATGGCGATGCTCGCCCTGCCTGCATGATTCCAACGGCCTCATTTTCTCGTTTCATCTCTCTCACTCGCTCTTTCTTTACTTCTCTTTCTCTATTTTTTTTGTTTTTAGCGCAAAAGAAAACACGTTTATAATGAGATTTCCTTTGCCAGTAATTCGCACCTTACCTGACTTTTATCCCGTTCGTATCTGTGCTATTTCGATTACAGATGCTGAACTGGATATCTTCTCTTCCCGTATGTTCGTTTTTGAGGAAATAGTACAATAAAGAACTGCTAGAATCCGTATCGGAAGCACGGGATGGTGTATAAATATATATATATATATATATATATATATATATATATATATATATATATATATATATATATATATATATAAACATTCTTGAATACTTAAATAAATAAATAAAAACGACAAAAACACACATAAACTTAGATAGGTATCGACTAAAACGGTAATTGAAGCCTACACCATGACAGTCCTAAAAACAAGAGAGCACAATTTGCCAGAGATTAAATTTTTATGTTTTATTGCTTAAACCATTACTTTGACTTTGATTTAGCAATAAAACATAAAAATTTAATCTCTGGCAAATTGTGCTCTCTTGTTTTTAGGACTGTCATGGTGTAGGCTTCAATTACCGTTTTAGTCGATACCTATCTAAGTTTATGTGTGTTTTTGTCGTTTTTAATTATTTATTTAAGTATTCAAGAATGTTTGAAATTTTCGATGTTTTCTGAGTGGAGGCGAGCACGCGTACACAAAAGGACGCTTTGTGCTTGGATATTTCATCGAACGTGTCATACCAACAACATTTTTTCATGGCTTCTACACCATAAAAAAAATTATGGTCGTAAAAGAACTCTGAAGGGTTCTTCGGCTTGTCCATATTGTGCACCCTAACAAGTTCGTTTGGGTGGTTCCCGTTTCGACCCATTCCCAATACAACCTTATCGTTTGTACCTTCCCGTTTCGACCCGGCTCAAAACGACCTTCTCGTTTCATTCTTTCACATTTCGCCCTATCCCGAAACAACCTTCCCGCTTCGGCCATCGTTCGTTATAAGTTGGGAGCGCCGCGAACTATCACAGTTGGATTGTCGCCTTTCTGATGGATCGATTTTCCCGCTCGACTTCCTCAACCAAGGCGACAGCATTTTGTGGTTTATGATTTTTTGCCTGTGTAAGCGACGGTTCTGTGTTTGAACTCGTAAGAAAATGAAGTCGCGATCATATGCCCGTCAGCCTGTCTGATTTATCACTTTTCAAAATATTCCGTTCACTATAAGGAAGTTTTCGAATAACGTACGCAAGCGCTTAGGGTAACCTAAAAATAGCATCGCGATATAAAAACTTAGGCAACGCCACTTTTTGCTTACTCAAAGTGCTTGCCTGCGTTATTCTAATTAGGGAGTTTTTGTAGACCGAGTTTCCCCTTTCGCTAAGCCCTCCGCAACGGAGAAGCCGCTACTGTGCCTGCGCGCCCAAGGCCTTGACTGTAGAGTTCCGGGTATCGTAGCGGGTTTCGGAGAGCATTGCGGGACGGCGAAAACGGTCTACGAAAGCTTCCTGTTATTGTAGAGAGCGAGAAACCGTTAGCGCGAACAAGCGATTGTTGGTTTTAGGTGTTTGACTAAAAAAAAAATCAAAAGACTGCCATCAATATTATTAGTGTGTTTGAAAGTGCTCATCTGGGCCACTAACCTAAGCGGTAAAATTTGGTACCTTCTAATACCATTCCGAAGTAAAATTCGAAAAATCGCCAACATCGTGCTCGTGGTAACGTTGTCGCGGCCTCATTCTCTCGTTTCATCTCTCTCACTCGCTCTTTCTTTACTTCTCTTTCTCTCTTTTTTTGTTTTTAACGCAAAAGAAAACACGTTTATAACGAGATTTCGTTGGCCAGTAATTCGCACCTTACCTGACTTTTATCCCGTTCGTATCTGTGCTATTTCGATTATATAGATATATATATATATATATATATATATATATATATAAGTATAAGTAATATACTTATATATATATATAAGTATACATAGTCAAAGTAATGGTTTAAGCAATATAACATAAAAATTTAATCTGTGGCAAATAATGCTCTCTTGTTTTTAGGACTGTCATGGTGTAGGCTTCAATTACCGTTTTAGTCGATACATATCTAAGTTTATGTGTGTTTTTGTCGTTTTTATTTATTTATTTAAGTATTCAAGATTGTTTGAAATTTTCTATGTTTTCTGAGTGGAGAAGAGCACGCGTACACAAAAGGACGCTTTTTGCTTGGATATTTCATCGAATGTGTCATACCAACAACATTTTTTCATGGCTTCCTACAGCCTAAAAAAAATATGGTCGTAAAAGAACTCCGAAGGGCTCTTCGGCTTGTCCATATTGTGCACCCTAACAAGTTCTTTTAAGTACCCCCTAAAAGGTCTCTTCATGAAAAAGCTATCAGGGGTTCTTTGTAGCTCCTTTTCTGACGCGAGAGACTACTTCATCGCCCTGATTCCTTTCTAGTACGCCAGGGGGTGATAGTGCTTGAGGCGAAGCCGTTCTTCACGTATTGAAAGAGGTCCTGGGAAGTTAAGAAAACCTTTCAAGAACTTTTTTTTTAGTGTGTACTTGGATTGAAGTGTCTCGCCGATATTACGCCACCAACAAAGCCGCCTTCCCCAGGCAAGGTGCAATCGCCCTCTCCTTCTTTAGACAAATAAAAAATATTTATACAAACATTGCGGGGGAGCGGGCGGAAAGTCGCCCTCAACCCCCCCGCCTCCTTCCCTCTCACGAATAGTTCCGAAGCTTCTGGCCTGCATGTACGTGCGCGAGCTTTTTTGCTGGATGTGTGAAAAGAGCCTACAAAAAAGTAACTTCACTCGAAAGCAAGTTCATTGAGATTGTACCCACGATTCAATCATAATTCCTCAAAAATAAAAGCACCTTGTTGTCTGCAATAAACACGCAGAAAGTACCTCGTTGCGGTTCCCTGGTGTTTTGTATACTTTACCAATCCTGCGATCAAGGTGGGTCAAGCAAGCTATTTCGGTTAAATTCAATCATTCAATCATTTTTTGACCCTTAAAGGCCCCATTGGGGCATTACATAAGGGGCGGGGAGGAGGGGGGACAGTGCCGGGGGGCATACATGTAGAAATTTTATACATTTAAAAGAAGAAAACAGGAATAAGATGTCGCCTAACAGTGGCCGCAAATATCCGAGCAGAAGTTACCGATTAGAACGAAGTATCGAGATTGTAACAATCTGTTATATCCGCTAGCACATCACGTTCTGAACTAGGAACCATGTTGGAACAGCAGATGGACTCTCTGGTATTCTACCGTTTAGACGGTCGGATAGGGAACATCATAATCTTGAGAACATTTTTGGAAGGAACGGCACGTGCGCGCACCCCGTCCTCTGGACGTCCTACAGTGGAGGTCCGGGCTGGTCAAGAGGTCATCCATCAGCGAAGATGCAGCTCCCCGAATAATTAAGACTCGCTCCGGCGGCATCGCAGCGAGTCATCCGTCAAACAGCGTGAAAGCGTCCACTTTGCTAAACCGTCTCTTCCAAAAGCTGCGAAAGATCTCACTCCCCCGACGGTCTTAGGACGGCGCTCTGTCCGAGGGGTATACGACGCGGCGGACAGGCAGACACAATCCCGAAGACAGATCACGCGCGAAAGAGGTAGCCGCTTCGGCAGTGTCACGGCGGCGGCGGCGACGGAGCGCGAGCGCGAACAAAGCGGGATGCCTTGTTGTCTTTCCGGAAAAACGGCGAGAAATATCTTTTTAAACGATCCCGAGCCGGGGGTCCCGCGGGGACAGGGGGCGACGCGGAGTGTCGCCGTTTTGCGAGTCGCGCGACGGCGGTCGAGAAAATTTACGATCCTAGAATGGCTCTGGCAAAAGTGCCCGGGAGAGAGAGAGAGAGTGAGAGAAAATATCTGCGTTGTACTGGCGGCGGCAGCGGAAGCCGCAGCAGCAGCACGAGCGGGCTTGTTGTGAGCGTAGGAGAAGGGCGCTTAGCGGGTGGCAAAAGTGCCTTCCTGAACAAGCGCATGTCCCCCGAGGCTGGTTTGTACGCCGCTGACCGCTGTCCACTCTAGGGAAAGGAAGACATTGCCCTTTCGACGCGAGGTTGTGGCAGGGAACAACCTGAGGACTGCGAGCGTCTCCCTCTTTTCTGCGCCTAACTTCTTTCTGTGGACTATGTTCTTTTTGTTAAGGTCTATTCTACGTCTTCTTCTGAATAGGCCTCGCGTGCTGTCGGGATGATTTAACTTGACTTGGCCTTAAGTAACCGCTGGTTGGGTGAGCATCAGGGGCCGCGTATCTTGTGTTGCGTTTAATTTTTCCTTTTGCTTTAGATTATGAGATTTTTAATGCGTGTCAGTATTGAAGAACTGCAAACTGTATGTGGTTGGTTTCTAGTTTATCGCCATTTGTGTAACCAAGTTCTCCGTGGTTCATGATGGGGGTTCATCGGCCGCCTCGTTGGCTCGGAGGCAAAGTGCCTGCCAACGAGTCCCCAGTTGGCGGTTTCGAATCCCTTCCGAGGTGCCCACAATCTGAGGAAGGCTTATTGCGGAGAAGGCGCCATGTAACCGAGCTTTCTGCTGCATATGAGATGATTTCATGGTAGACGGAATTATTTCCCAGTCCTCGCTGGGGAGCGCCAGATGTACTTTGTTGGTCTGGTATGTGAAACCTTAAATTTGATTTAAGTGGTTCATCAAACAATGAAGGACAAGACATCTATCAGGATGCAGAAAGGGCTTTCATCTTACTATATGGTCGTTATATTTTATGTTACAAACTCACCAACCACTTCGGAACAGCGCCAATAGAACGACGAAGTCGTGGGAGCTATTCGTGTTTTCCGCCAGGCTAAAAAGCATCGCCTTTGGAAATATCCAAGGAACCGCAATATTAATGAAAAAAAAAAAAGAAACTCATACAACGGTTCAGCTGGTAAGAATTCATTTTTAGAAAAACTCGAGACTGGAAATAAACTGAAGAAAATGGAACACCACACAAAAAAAGCACCGCGTCCCTTTTCTTTCTCTTTTTTTTTTTTGGTCTCGAGGTTTTTCAGAGATAAAACCACAACATGGTAAGTTTGACTGTAACTTGACCAACAAACCGAATACTGTAAATTACTTCCGTTGTTTGTTTTGGATAGGCTATGAACCGAAATTGTAGGTCTAGCTTTGAAGCAAAAATGCTTAGCAACCTTCATAGATGCCATAAAAAAATCAGTGGAAATATTTTTGAATCGAACTTCGACGCGCATTAATTTTAAGAATAACTGTCTCAAAGGACCTGTGAAAAGGGGAAAACAAAGTATACCGCAGACAAAAGAACACACCGAATGAAAGCAAAACAACACATTCAATCAAAATAATTTGTTGGCCTAGTTGGTTAAACATCACAAAAATAGAAAGCGCGAAAGACAATGACAAGTGGACGACTACACATGCAGGACAAGCGCTTACTCTCAACTAACGTTTTCATTCGGGAGGATTTCTTATTAATTTTTGTCGCCTTTACCGTTAGGGTTTTTTATGTCTTCGTCTTTGTCCTCTCCCGAATTAAAACGCCAGTTGAGAGTAAGCGCTTCTCCTGTGTAGTCTTCCACTTGTCTTCGTCTTTCGCGCTTTCTATTTTTGTGACACATTCAAGACCTACAGGAAAAATGTGCGGATGGCACTGACCGCAAAAACTGCAGCAATGTAATAAACGTGGCGCCCATGCCGATACAACACGCCTGTTCATTATATCAACACGAAATTTGTGTTGTGTCGTGGTTCTCCAGCGCTTCTTCTCAAGAACGACTGCAGTTGCGCGACCTCAAGCAGCGCTTTTCGGGCACACGAGAGGCGAGCATGTATTTGCGAGTGGCGGTATACTGCCAATAATTAACGGAGTCATTCGTCTTCATTACAACCCCTCGGCTCTTTATTCTGCCGACGTGATTAAAGGTAAAGGCTCTCCCAAACTACGTGCCGAGTCGCCAGCTCCTAATTCCGCCGCACTTAAATCGTGAAAGGGTAGAGTGCTGCCCGTAATGTGTGCCCCTGATCTTCGCTTCGCTCGCTCTTCGATCACACGCGGTAGTATCGTCTCACTGTGCAGCGCCGCCGCTTCTATTTGCGGAGTAGAGTCGCGGCTCTCGAATGCTGCCAGAACGTGCGTTTATAGAACTGCGTGCTGGGGATGGTCACGCTACGCGCGTCGTGCTCTTGGAAAATAGAACGCCTTTGGATGCAAGATCGGATGACCCGAATCGTGACCGTTTCTCTAAATTCTGTAGCGATAAAGTTAAAAAAGAAAAACAAAAAAAAACGAGCGCCCTGAGTATTGTTTGTTTGTTTTCTCACTCATCCGTTCATTTTCCTCACTTCTCAAAATGCACTACCAATCTCCGAGTTGCCTGACGTGGTGAGCGAAAGGGGCGATGAAAATAGTGAACACAGCCCGAAGAGACGATTCGGATGTACACTGCTCACCAAACGTAAACGAAACACGCGAACTGTCTTTTCTCACGAGAGTGCTATCTTGGCGGCAGCGGCAGCCGACCAACGGTTTTTGTGATGTAGCACCCTGGAAACAACACCGAAGTGCTACGTCAAGGAGCCGTTGTTCAGCTTCGTCCAGGATAGCGCTGCATGAGAAAACACGCAGTTGCCGTCTTCCATATAAGTTCGATGAGCACTGTATGCACTGGATGAGAATGTCGATCCTGTATCTTAAATTGGAGGGCCCGTTGGTTGAATGCGATTCATCGGTGTGGGCTGGTCTTGATCCTGGTGTATGAATTGCTTATTAGAGCTCTCGTTTTGTGGGGACTTAACAGCCCTCTTTGGGACATGCAGAAGTTATTGCTTGGAGAAGCGTCAATTGCTGGCACAATAATTTATTTTATGATAAATCATCTAGAAGATGGACCTCCATGGACCAGTATAGTTCAAAGAGCATTTTTCTGGAGCGGTTGCTATCGACTCATTAACGCTCCACAGGATTCGGGCATCAGACAATAGGAACGCCGAATAAAGAATTCTGAGGCAGGAAGAGTTTACAGCTAATAAGCCACGCGTCTTGAAGTCATGAGAACAGAAACCCGGTAGCGGCTAATAACGAGAAAACAACGGTGGCATGGAGACCCCGACTGCTTCGCAGGATTACTAAGTTTGTGAAAATCGTTTTGGAGGGCCTCCCGAGCTCCCGACGTCACTTTGTGCAAAAGCACGCTCTAGAAGTAGTATTTGCAAAAGAAATGTATTTATCGATGGCATCTAAGTACAAGTCGACGAATGCTCCCTTTGATTAAATACACGCGAAACACAAAGCGCGTAAAAAAAAAAAAAAAAAAAAAAAACAGCGAAACATACGATTCGCTCGACATTCGATCAACGGACGAACGAACACCGTGACGCTCTCCGACAGAATAGGCAGAGACCTTAGCGGGGCGTCTGTCAATGGGATCACCAGTCCCTATTTCGGATTCTTGCCGTTACGTTGCCACGCGCTCCGTTGCTATACGCCATGTCTCCCCCGAACGTGGGCAGGTCCCGGACAACTTCGCACGAGGTTACTGGTCGATGGAAAAGCGCTCTAATGGACGCTTTGATTCATCGTTGCGCACGGAGTGACTGATGGATGGCGCTCGTGGTGAACGATGCCCCGCGATGATGGCAAGGTTTCGAGGAGCATCTCGGCGCGCCGGTCCCGGCGTGCGCCTCTCGTAATCTGGGCATCGGCCAGTGCGGAAAGAAAAGCGAGACTTCGAGGAGATGGAAAATGATCTCCGGGTCGTTTGCCTCTGACGGCGGGCGACTCGGTTATTTTGCCGGGGCTTCTTTGTGCGCAGAAACGTTCCAAGTGTAATCGGTTTTGCTTGCATCGACGTGTCAGCCTTTTTTGTTGTTTTATTTTATACAGTCACGCCGAAGAACGTGCCCTGATGAGTGGGGACAACAACCGACGTTGATGTGGTTCCGGTCGGCCGGACAAACTTGCAGAATGAACTTGCGAACGTCCCAGAGGCAAAAAATAGCCCAGTTTTGGATCAGTTTCTCTCATGATCGATACGAAGGCACTGCAATCTTTCTTTTGTTGGTGTTTTCTTCCCTGTTTTTTTTTTTCCTATTTAAATGTTATGGTATTTTTTGGCTAGAAATGATTAAATACCGTATTTAAAGGTATTTGTCTCTCGTTGGGCGGACGTTTTAGATCCAATTTTGTTTTTATTACGATTGAAATTAGTTGTGATGCCATATAGGCAGGCGAGATGCTTCGGTAAAAAAGAACATGGGTAAACATCTTGCTACATTTTCTTTTTTTCACGTAGACTACGATTTTGGTGAGAGTAATTAGGTGAAAACGTTGGACCTAGAAACTAGACAGGAAAACGTCACGACCGAGCTTACCGACCCAAAAATGTATAACAATCTTATCAGGTATAACCAAAGTAGTACTCTTTCCTTCCCTTTCCTCGTCGTCAGGTTTTAGAATGAGATTTTAATCCTTATCTTCGTTTTGTCCAAAACATGCGAATATCAACGACAGAAATCGCAATAATATACCCTCGATTGACGTTCAAACACTCAAGACATGCTACTAATTTTGGAACATTTCATTCGTCAACTTGCACTTGTTGCGCGATAAAAGACGGGTAAGAAAATTATAGGCACAAAACACTGTTTGCTTCGGAGTCCGGGAGCCCAGCTCCCGGACTCCGAAGCAATAGCCCAGCTCTGAATACTCTTGTTCCGCCAATTGCCGAATTACGGTTGCGGATCGGACATAATTGGTTTTTGGCAAACTCATAGAGGATGTAAATGACCTGGTATTTGACACGACACTGTCCTAGAAGTAGGGAGAGACTCAATGTCTATATACCATACCGTGATAAACATAGTTGCGTGACGAGGGATCTCCGCTTGCGTCGAGAAGTTGGTACTGCGTGGTGCACGTCTAATATCAGTGCGTAGCAATCACGTCATGCTGGGCTGGAATATTTTTTTTTCTTTTAATGCACATATTGCGGGCCAATTAGAAATATTAAAATTCAAATCATAGATAAGCGCGCTAAATTTGAGGAAATTAGATTCCTTTTCTCCGCCCAGTATGAGGCACTATAATAGGTATTCGGTTCTTACGACGCGTCACGGGTGTTCTTGTCCTACAGGATTTCCGTAGCCGCGAGTTTATCATGATGTCCGCGAGTAAACCGGATGCAACGTATATGTCTTGTCGTTCTTCTGCGACGCACATCAAGTTGCTTACTTCTACCATAACAGCTTCAGCGGTTGTTACAGTTCTACCCCTGGGCTAAGGGGGCGCGAAGCGCACAGCACTCGCTTATCCCCCCTTTTTTTTTTTCGCAGCTTGCGCATGCGCATTTTCGACGCAGCCCGGTCGCACGACACGGCACTGAGGAAGGGAGGGGCACCGCGGCAGCAACCGAACCAACGGGCCGATCGTGCATACAGTCACAAAAGAAACGCGGTGCAGCGGAGACGAACGCCGACAAAAAGAAAACCAAAGCAAACGGAAAAGAGGAACTTTTGCAGCCGAGTTTCTTTCATTAATAACATTTTTTTCAATAAGTTTGACGTTCATTAATCATTCGGGCGATAGGGTCGGCGATGAGGGGGGGAAGGGGGGGGGGGGGGGGGGGGTTGGCGTTTGCTCGTCCGCACGCAAGGCAGCACCACTCCCCACTCCAGAGTGCTTCCTCCTTCTCGCTCGGCGAATCCCCGCCGCAAGGGGACAGAGATGAGAAAAAAAAGGACTTCAAAACCAGATTCCCACAAGGAAAGCACGCGGAGGAGCTTGCATAGCTGCTTCTCTCTTCGTCCGCACTGAGACACGAGAAGGACCCGCTTAGTGTCTCGTATCGAAAGGGCATATAGTTTATAGGCGGTTTGCGCTTTCCACACATTTCAAGGCGGCAATGCCCTCTTATTTTTTGTGCCTTTTTGTCAATGATTTATGTTGGCGGTTGTTTGGTTCTAGTTTCTTTCATATTTTTTTATGTACCTTGGTTTGTGTACAAACAACATGTGCACTGGAACCATGGTTTGAATGGCAAGAAGAAAACAGGAGGTGGGGTAATTAAAGGGACCATGAAACGATTTTGAAATTGAATTTCATCCACCGCACGTCGTAAAAGGTGTGAAAAGAAAACCAAAACACAAAAAATAGAGAGCAGAAAAATATATTTTTTTTTCGCTATAGAATGTTTAAAAGGAAAGCTGCCTCTTTAACGCCTTCTTCCCTTCGAAAGCTCTCTGCCTTTTCACTGCGATGCATCCGCGGTGCCACGGCACGTCAGCCAAATCCACATCGCCTATTGGATCAGAGCGTATACCTGACCAGCACCGCGATCATAAATAATAGATTGCCGGTGAACGTTTCTTAAAGGTTTTGTTAAAGAATATTCTGATCCACATTTTGTTGAATAAGCGATGTGGCCGAAATTGCTTAATTTTATAATTCTCGAGCTATGCGCCATCTATCGTGTGGTAAACGAAGCAAGAGAAAGATCAGACTGCGCGTGCGCATAGCCGCGTCTTGAAAAACATGGCGGCGGTGGTGATGATCCGACGGGGTTGGAGTGGTGGAAGCTCATCGTTCCGCGTAGAGCGCTACCCTTGACTGAATTCTATTTGCGTGTCGCGATGATAACCCAGCACGTCCTAGAAGGGAAGATCCATGTACTCGTGCGGTGATGTTGTGGCGGCACCCTCAAGAGAGCAGAAACGCTCGTGCCGTCGTCTTCGTTTATTTCGACTATACAGTGGTGCTTTCTTAGCAATAGTCTTCTCGAACATCGCCCGTATTTCTTATTTTGCGCATTCCATGCGTGTGATCAAGCTCAAAATATTTCTGGTGCGTACTGTATTTCAAAGAGTGTATGAATGATGCGAATTTTGACGCGTTTTCATCAGCCGAGAAAAGTGATTAGTGGTAGGATTCCTTGAACGATCGCAACATCTATGGGATCACGAAATCATATTTCTACGTTGCTATATCTCTGCTAAGATTACATTGTATTTTGCAATTGTAGAAGAGTCGTGTGGCGAGATTTGTGCTATCAGTAAAGTCGTGTTTTAAAGTCGTGGTCGTCCAAGACGGCGAATGGCATCTTTTTCTTTTCTTTTTTTTCATCCAATCTGCCCTGCGAGCCTATCCTGACAATATAAAAGTTAATAAAGCTTGAGCCCATAGAAAACTTTGTGCATTTTCTTTTATGCCAGTGAGTGACAGCGCGTCCCCTTCTTTTTAGAGATACCGCGGAAACGGCTGACGGCGGCGGAGAAGCGGCTGTCGTGCTGACGACCTGCTTCGCTTCGTACCGGCTTATGGGATCAGTCACATGATGTCGCAGTAGCGCAACATATCTAACTGAATTCTGCTCAGCTGCGATGTGTCCATGGCTATCGCGGTGATGAGAGGCGCCGATTCAGAAAATATGTCGGCGGCATCGGCGCCATCAGCGCAGTAAAACCCTGTGGTAAAACCTACCGGCACACCGTCAGCTCGCCGCCAACGCTCCCATTCTCCTACTACCAAGAGAACTTCCGGTTCGGGTAACAGAGCACGTCACGACCGTCAAAATTACGCCGCAACTTGTCTGGCGGTGAGCTCGGGAGGAAGAAAAACTTGATATTTCAATAATTCGTGTAGAAGTTAATAAACCGAAACGAAAACGGATGCCTGTTGGGCGTTCAGCGAACATTGAAGGGTCAATGAAAACGTTATTTGGCAAAAACAAAAAGGTCATTTTATGGTCCCCGTTAAGGTAACTTAAAAGATCAGGTCGATAATTACCCCTCATTCTCGAAATAATAGTACCGTGTGTGCGAGTGGTTCATAATTAGAAGACATGATATGAACCACCTGCATGCATACGTGAACAACATTTCTCACTATTCACTAAAACGTTATATCCCAAGTTTTTGTCATACATATACTTCTAACTCTATTTTTTTTATTAATCTGTGTGTACAATTATTTAGTGGGGCTTTCAAGCAGTATGCCTAAAATGCAGTTCCAAGAAGCCCTCGACGAAACTTGGGATGAACTGCATGGAAGGGAAACTTGTATACCTCCGGGCTATCACATCGCTTGGGCATATATATTTTTTTTCTGTGTGTGTTTGGGGGGGGGGGGGTAATATTTAATGAATGGCCAAAAACAATTACGCTAAGCAACCATTTTTCCCATATATAAATGAATAAAAATTAAAAAAAAAAAATGATGTGCTACATCGTAATTGGGGAGGAAAAAGGTAGAATCAAGATATTAATGGCATAGATAGCCGATAAGAAGAGAGCGAAGACATATTTTATGTTTTCTAGTGCTCGTATTCTCAAAGATAGTGGTTTCCAAACTCTGCTATCCCGCGACCAATGAAGAATACAAAATATTTCGTTGCACCCCCCCCCCCCCCCCCTCCCCGGCTCGGCTTTTCGCGATGCTAGAATATTTGACGCTGGAATTGTATGACAGTTAACATTTTCAGCGTAAAGTTTCTGGGTTGGAAATCATCAGAAAAAAATATGCCAGCAGAAATAGATTTTTCGAATGACTAAAATGAGCCTGTTTGTTACAACACAGATTCTTAAAACGAGAGTAGAGTTATGACTCCGCATGTTCTCAGTTCCGGCTCGATGTTGAAATGCGACCTGGACTTTGTTTTCATCGACGCCACCGCAGAAAAGTCAAGTTCGCCTTTTTTCAAGTTCCCGAGCCGTTTCGCGACCCTCCGCTGAATCTATCGCGACCCCCCACAGTTTGGCAAACACTGATCTAAGATATTCTAGCTGCTAACGTCCTTACTTAGTTCACATGACTTCAGGAAACGACGTGATGCTCTTCCTCTTGTCGGACAAGGGCAGACGAGAATAAGAAGGCATCAGACTATAAGCTGCGCATTAAAAGAGTAGCAAGCATTAGGGATCTTTACTGTTGGGTATCACGAAAGCCGGGGAACGCTGGACCACAAGCACTTCCTATGACTCGACCTCACTCAAGCTTTCCGCAAAGCGGCAGCCGCTGTCGTTCATTAAGTCGTCTTGATCGTCCCATTTCCGGCACTGCTCTCCCATTCACTTGGCATGGATCGATAATACCATAGTTACGATGAGTTTTCCGGAAAGCGTTACATTTAAGTTTAGTATTATATAATTCGGGATTTCGTGATTTTTTTTTTTTGTTATTTAAAACAAAAATAAAATGCTCTGAACGGCTAACGGCGATTTATCACAAGTCTCCTTGTGAACAATGCATTTAGTTTGGAAAATATATTTCCCAGAAGCAATGGAATTGCGGAATTTCGTGCGAGAGTTATTATTGAAAAAATTAATACTTTAAATATTAAAAAATTAACTTTAATGTGATGGGTTATCAATTATAAATTATAATTGATGGGGGCAGCAATGAAGCTGCAGTTTCCAATACAAAAACAACGTATATATATATAAATCACGTAGCCTCAGTTAGTTTTCCATAAAAGCCTGTCAATTTGTCAAATGAAGAACTGGGTGTAAGAAAGGAAGCGTGTCTCGCCAAAGTGCCAAAGTTTTGCATGAATATGAGGCCTTCCAGAGTTGACATAGTCTCGAATGTGCTTCCCATTTCGAGAAAGACTCTTGACCAAAAAGCAACGAAGTTCATTCATGCCTCTTCGCAGAGAGTTTCTAGGCTGGTGGATCCTTCGTCTCTTACAAACAAAATAAGATGCAAAAATCCAAAGATACGAAAAAGAGCTCCAAACGAAGGATTTTACCTTGCTTCAAACTGACGAATTGGGGCAGTTCGCCGTCCTATCGAACGAGCTATTCAAGAAGAAAGCTGATATAGCGATCACTTAACTGTTTAAGCATTTTGACGGTGATTTAAAAAGAGGTAAGAGAAGGCTATGCTCAGCGTTGGATGAATCAGACATCCCAATTGTGCTGCAAAGGTTGGGAAAGGTGGCGCATTTAGCTCTAAGGTAGAAGTTCTTGCTTAAGGACCACAAGCGAAGGCCCGATTTTCTTTTAAGGTCTGTTGTAGCAACTGATATTCGCATATTTGCAGACATAAAACAGACATATGACAATTCAAAACTGTTCCAAAGTCTAAGAAGGTTAAGATGAAGAATTTGAGTATACTTATTTTAGTTTAGATCAAACAGCATCCGACATTACAAGAAGATGGGACCATTAAATAGGCCAAGTCCGCAACGATTTGACGTTTTTCATCCGTTGCGTGTTCTAACATCGATCAAATCGATCGAGTACTGTAAATATCCCGGGACTTGCGCGTTTAGTATGTGTGTCCGTATTTGTTTGTGTTAGATCATTCAAATGCTCAGAGACATATGATAAACCTGGTCAAAAACAGTTAGTGCATTATGCACCATCCCGCGTAACGTGGAGTGCGCCATTAACGTTGGCAATAAAAAAAAAAAATTCTACACAGTCGTATTTGTACTTTAGTATATATAAACGACGTCAATATATATAGACGTACCAAATAAATAAAGGAAAGAAAGAAGCTAAGAAAATAGCCCACGACGGCTAATTTCGCGAATACGTCTGTACACCAATGCTTGTAACGTTTTACAAACAATATTCACGCCGAATTATGCTTACATCTCTACACACTAGGCTGAAGCCATGCAGCATATGAAATACATAAATGAAACCTATCTAAAAATGATATCATAACCTATAGTAAATTTTAGAGATAAGTAGTTTCTACTAAGGTACAATAGGTATCAAACGATTTGTTTGTTTGAAGCACAATAGATATCAACTCAAACAAAACTAAAAAAAGGGCGCCCGTCAAGCAACCACTCAACATAAATCACTAACCGCATCAATGCAATAGCGGTAGCGAGCCATTCTTAGTACACTATTTATCCAATTAATGTTTTACAAGTCAAACTATTCTAGATTAGGTGAGCTTGAGGGTTGTTTTAAGGAACGCAATAGTTCTCAGTCCTTCTTCCGTAATTAGTAGATGTTCTCGAAGCGAGCACTGGTTCCGCATGTTCAATCTCTTCTTTTTATATTTATTTAGTCTATTAGCTTCAAACTCAAAGTTCTACTGAAAATTAGGTACACTTGAAATTGTTCTTCTTTATTTCGTGTACGATAAAAAAAAATCCAAGCCTTTTTTTCAGAAACTCACTATTTCTTGTGTTTTACATATTAGTTATAATATTTGCAAATTTTAATGCCTCTTTTTTTATAGATACAGCATAATTCGTCAGATGAAATTTTCTACAGCAGTCGCAACTCTGGTATGTCCATGCAAATTGGTCGTCGTATTTTGATGGTTTCTCCACTTCTTATTTTATATATAGTCATGCTGAAACCACACACACACACACAAACCTTTGACCAGGGGATATTATATGTAAAATCCATCAGAGAGTATTCTTCAAATTGTACCAATATATTTTGTCCCGGCAAAGTTATGTAACACTTGCCAATTACACTGAAATCAGTCACATGAATGCAGGTAAATTACATCGACAAGGTTATTTAACACCTGCAAAAGCCTTCCCGTAAAAGCGCGAAGGCTTTTTGCGGGTTCTGAAAAAATATCAAATTTGTTGTTTCTAGTGTTAACAATAGTACGAAAAATCTGTCTACTATATTCAATGTCTTCTTGGAATTTTGTTGCAGCTATTTCTGAATTTTTTTTTGGGAATATCGGTGCCGCGTTCTGCCATATTATAAACTAAAGGCAACAGACCAAATCATTGGCGTAAATATTAAAATAAACATTATTCCTAAAATGGACCCTGATGGCACCCGGCAGTGAGCTGTATTGCGTAGTTGACATTGGTACAAATCTTACCTCGTTGTGTTCGATATCGTAAATAATCTTTAAGCAACTTCTGTATTGCCCACTGAAGCAAATGCTTTTCAGGAATTCTTTTTTAAGAATGCCTGATCTTTCTTATCAAATGAATTTGAAAGGTTTGTAAACAGCGATCGTACAAATTAGTTAACTAACATTTTATGAATGACGTTTATAAAGTTTCTAAAAGTAAGAATTAACTTTACCGACAAAGAATGTCTGCATATGTTTAGAGTAAACTTCGCCATCAGATTGAAAAGTTGTAGAAATAACACAGTTGGATTATATTTAATACCGGTGTTTTTTATAATCTAGCACATTCCCTCATGCTTTTAAGCAAATATGATTAAGGCCGTTCTAATTGTTACACGAGTATCACTCAATTATACGTTTAATCCTCTTTAGTGCATAAAGGGGATTATAGATTTCTCTTAGTATAATTTGGTCGTATTCCCCTGATTTTATTGGTGGTATACATTCTAATTATGCTCGATGTTCTATGTGCGGTAAATATGCCGTGTTCTGAGAGTCGCCTGCTACATTTACATCACCCCTGTAATTTGTTTCCTGTGTTCTAAGATTGCAAACTTGTTTAAAACAGATAGTCTGATAAAACTCATTGTTTAAATAACCAAAATTGGAACGAATGTTTTTTGTTTTTTTTTGTAGTCAAATGGTTACACTTCTTTTGCCCAGACTTTTAGTTGTTTTATTTAGAATAAAGGATGTTTTCTTCAGATATTTTTTTTTTTGTTTTTGCGCAAACTTTTATAGTGATGGCTATTTATTACCACATTAGAAACTCGCAGTCAATGTCTCTTAATTGACTAAATACCAAATTCTTTCGTAAAGTCCGATTGTTTTGGTTAGGTTTACATCTTTTCTGCCTACTATAAGATTATAAGCGTTACTTTTTACATGTTAAACAGTCAAGGTCATCCTTCCTATCACAAAAATATTTAAGAAATGTGAGAGAGTGAGTTTATGCGTTTGAGAGTCAATGTGTTCGCTGAGTGGCCATCGTCCACTTATTTTAGTGACAAACGATCGAACGATTTACGGTGGCAAATATGACCTTAACGACGCAAAGTATTTTATAAATTCATGCCTACAAGTTTTCTATCTAAAAAAATAGCAGAGAGTCAATATTGATATAATTTCTAGATATCAATTACATGGAAGTTATTGAACAATCGAGCTGTAAAGAAGTAATCAATTGCATACTATTAATGTCTCTCAATAATTTGTTTTAACAGGAAGTTTTTCGTGCACAGAACTAGTAATCAAAATCCTGAGAATGAAGACACAAAACGGTTTGACTTTGGAACGAAGGGGAATATGTTCCCTCGCATACCCGCTCCCCCTGTTTTGGTGCGTTGGTGTTGGTGTGAGAGCCTCTCCACTCTTGATTAATTTTAGTTCTTATGCTAATGCTTAGCACCCTATGCTTTAGAGTGTTTGATAGTCATGATCACTGCGTAGAACTTCCATAACATTTATACAATTCACTTACAATTCTGTGTTTTTGGTCGTGTATCTAAAGATGAGCCACAGAAAACGGTGTTGAGGTCATTGTTCTCTATAAGGCATGAGTTGTACGACAAGCCAACACTTGGCTGGATAATGAGGGTCGACACTGGACTGCCGCCTACTTATTGAGAAAGTCTCCGATTAGGATGGACAGTGTTCATTCCTAGTGAGTAGAAACTTACTGATGGTGCATTAACCATCCCCCTGGTTTTAATGAGGTGGAAAGAGGAAAGGCTGTGGCCAACCAGAGGATGTAGGGAGAGCCTGAAAAAGTAAAAAAAGCTCTGATTCTCAGCAGTTTTTGACAAGGGGCGTCCGAGTTGCTATTCATTGATCTGAAAGGTGTCCGAATAACTTCGAGCATTTTCGGGACTCATTCACTTACTTAGCATCCCAAGACCTTTCTCGAAACCTTCCCCCTTTACATGGTGCTAGTTTAACTAAATGTCATCGGGATCTGGCTAACACACCATTAACTAAAAAAAAAAAAGAAGTAAGTGAGAAACAGGTATTGTCGTAACTCAATGAATTGATATGTCGCAGATGTTTTCCCATAATCTCGTTCGATCACTTTTGAGGAGCCATGTTTGAGCAGGATATGCCCGATGGGTGACTCCGAAATCCATTTGACTGAAGCGGAAAAGAGGAAGAAATGGGGTTGGGCAAAGCAGTAATGAAGTCTGCCCCTCTGTCTATGTTCCTGTGTGCTGTGATCGAGAGGAGAGACGAAGTGGCAGGCGGGAAATGAACCGTGTGGAATGAATCGAAGCGCGTCAGGAGCACGACTGAGAAACGCCATCACGGATGAAGCGGGTCAGGAGTGCTCATAGGACCGAAACTCCAAGTGAAGAAACGTGTCGCGTGTCGCCAGGCGACCTCAGCCGTGTTATCAATCTGAGTCCCCGCTTCAGGCGAAGTAGGCAAGAAGCTTGTTGAGGTGTATAGTTTGCCCTTCGTACCTAGAGAGGTAAACACGATATTTCACTCGTAAGATGATGTACTCAACAAGCCGTCACGTGGTCTTCACGATATACGTTATACCGTGTTCGTCACTGAAAAATTTATGGAACACCAACTGCGTTCAACTCTTACGTCACGTAAAAAGCCGGAATGATTTTTTATCTAAGTTTTGGTGGATAAATAATGCGCCCTAGATTCGAGCACGTGCACATCAGAAGTTTCAGATAAGAAATTAGCATGCCTGTAGGCTCTGCATGATACCATACGGTATGTTGACCACAACTGAGTGTTATCACTTCACTGCTACTTTTTATATAAACAATTCGCTACATAGTATGAACCGGGTTCGCAATCTTTAAATTGTTTCGGAATTATTTTCAGCTAATATCATTTACCAAGGATGTCAATGTCTTGGACTGTGAATTAAAAAAAGCACCGTCTGGACGATTATCCTGCCAAAATCAATTCAACACTTGATTAAAATATCTATTTAATAGTCCAGGCTTTTGCAATGCAGTGTGCAATGGTAGCTCATCTTCAACTCATAGAGAACTTTGAGAGGTGTGAACATGTTACCCAGAGTCCAATGTAAGGGCTTATTATTAAAATAATAGTTATCCCGCAGGCAAGCTGATAATGCATAGTTACTAAACAAAAACCTGAATACACAAAGGGAAATAGGACTATAACGGTGTTGCCCCCTCCCCCTTTTTGTTTTCCTTTTTCTTTTTTTTTTTGCTGCTCAGCGGGGTTGTTTTTTTGTTTTTTTTTCTTATGTTTGTTATTGTATTGATCACACGACTGCTTTGAGTTGAAGCCAGAAGCGAACACCCGCTAGTGCCTTTTATTCCTGAGCTCGCGCACCAGCCTGGCTGGAGCGCAAGCACTTCGGTAACACCGATACACGATACATCCTCGGGTCTTTAGAGAACGAAACAAAACTGAAGGAACATTGTAACCGTATAACAAAAGATAAACGCATATACACACTAAGATAAACAAAAAACAAAAAAAAAACTAGAAACAAATTATGGGAGTTGTTCAAATGTTTCATCATAAGTTAGTCGGCGGGGTGGTAGTCTACTTCTTGGTGATCCTCTAACCATTGTTCTAACCGATGAGGGCTCTGGAGCTGCAGCTTCACTTTGCTCTGGCGATGAATCTGGAGAAGTTGGTTGGCTTTGGTTCCGGTGATTAGACGCAGGTGGCCCTTCCTGCACACTTGTAGGTTGCTGTGGTGAGACGATATCATCCTCAAGGCTGCTGAATGTCTCAGGCGTCCGGTAGGTCCTGTTATTCTCTGTCTTTACGTTGTAGGAGCGTGGTCCAACACAGCCGGTGACCTTCGCTTTATCAGCCCAAGAGTTGTTTCGTCGTAGTCGTACAATATCACCCCTCTTGAAGTCCTTCAGCGACGCTCCGGTGTTCTTGTACTGCCTCTTCTTGGGCACAGGGCTATTGGGGTCTGATGAGAAGTGTGGAAGCTGTGTACGCAGTTTTTTCCCACTCAGTAATTCTCCCGGAGACCGTCCACCTAACAAAGGAGAAGATCGATAATTCAAAAGACCCAGATAAGAATCCTCCCCCGCGTCGTCGCATTTTTTCAAAATCCTCTTTGCAATTTGTACTCCTTTCTCCGCAAGACCGTTGGATTGCTGGAAGTGAGGACTTGATGTCACGTGATTAAAATCATACACTTTCAAGAAACACCTAAACTCGTACGACGAAAATTGTGGACCGTTGTCTGTGCAAACCTCTGCTGGTATGCCGTGTCTTGCAAACCCCGATGACAACGTTCGGATGACTGTTTTAGAAGAGGTGTCTTGAAGCTTCCCCACTTCTGGATAATTGGAGTAGGCGTCAAATGCCACTAAGTAAGAGTTTCCACCGTAATCGAACAAATCAACGCCAACGCGATACCACGGGTAAGGAGGAACTTCGCGCATAATTAGTGGCTCTTGGGGTTGCTGATAGGCAAATTTTTTGCATGTGGTGCATCCGGCCACAAACGATTCAATGTCTCTCTCCATTTTTGGCCAATACATGAGCTGCTGCGTTCCTTCTTTGCATTTGTTAATGCCCAAATGTCCTTGATGTACCCGAGCTAGCATAACTCTCCGAAGGGCAGGAGGTATTACTACCCTTGTTGATTTAAAAAGTATTCCGTCAATTACTGATTGCTCGGAATCCAGCGAACTGAAGTCGCCTTGTAGTGTGACCCTATTTTGTAGACATCGTAGGACATGTTGCAACTTGGGATCTTTTTTTGTTTCGGTTCTGAGCAGGTTCTGGGTCACCTCACTCACGAGTGCACCAAGCATTCCCACGGCATGCACTTCAACATCTAGAGAGTATTGTTTTTCTTGTGAACCTGGCTGTACTGCTCTTGACAAAGCGTCAGCAAGCACGAGCTTTTTTCCTGGCAGAAACTGAAGGGTGAAATCATATTTAATCAGTCTCAAAAAGAAACGTTGTAGTCGAGGCGGCACATCACCGAGGCTCTTTTTAGACAGTGCCACCAATGAACTGTGATCAGTTTCTAGAATAATGTGCCTACCGTATGTTAGGTGGTGGAACCTCTCACACCCGAATACCAGTCCGAGTGCCTCTTTTCTATTTGAGAGTATCGTGACTCGCAGTCCGATAACGACCTGGAAGCATACGCTACAGGACGCCATGATCAGTCAGGATAGCTGCAGTAAGGCTACTCCGATTCCGTCCTTCGAAGCATCAGCCGACAGTTTTGTCGTCCTGTCTGGGTCAAAAAGAGCAAGAACTGGAGCACTCCTGAGCATCAGTTTCAGCTGCTTCCATTCGTGATTATGCGCCTGGGTTCACTCAAAAAGTACACCTTCGTGAAGGAGTCTTCGAAGGTTGGCTGTATGTTCAGACAAATGGGGAATGTATTTTCCGAAGTAGTTTATGACGCCGATCATGCGCTGAATAGCCTTCTTGTTTGTTGGCACTTTGAGGTTCAAGATGGTATCGAGAAGGCTTGGGTCAGGTTTGATACCTTCTTTACTCACTACATCGCCAAGAAAAACAACCTCCTGAATTCCAAATTGACATTTTTCTGAATTTAGCGTCAATCCTGCCTTGTGTGCAGCCTGCGTAGCTAATCTCAGTCGCTCATCATGCTCCTCGCGGGTAGCTCCCCAAACAAGTACGTCATCGATATACCCCCGTACTCCCTTCAGACCCTCAAAAACCTCAGACATTGCACGCTGAAACACTTCGGGTGCAGAAGCCAATCCAAAAGGCAACCTCAAAAATAGGTACCGCCCGAAGGTCGTGCCAAATGTACAAATTCGCGATGTTTCATCCGTCAGCGGGATCTGATGGAAGCATGACCTTGCATCAAGTTTTGAAAACACAGTGGCATTGGCAAGTTCAGCTTCTATGTCTTCTCTCCTTGGCATTTGAACGTGCTCACGTCTCAAAGACTCATTTATTCTTCTAGGATCCATACATACTCTCAAACTGCCGGGTTTTTTTTTTTTTTTTTTGACTATGACAAGTGGGCTTACCCAATTCGAGGGATCCTTCACTCTTGTGATGATACCCGCCTCCTCCATCCGATTGAGTTCCTGCTTGAGTGGCTCCATGAGCGCCTGAGGCACACGACGAGTGGGCTGAATCACGGGCACAGCAGCTTCTTTGAAGGCGATGCTGTATGAACGTTGCAATTTTCCGATGCCTTGAAACAGTGATGGAAATTCTCGTTGCATTTGGGTTCCAGTATCCATGGAGGTGGCAATTTAATGCACGAGATTCACCAAGCCCAACGCTTCGCAGGTCTGCAGTCCCAGCAGCGCTCGCTTGCCTTTCTTGCCGACAAAAAGCTCAGCCGCAACGGCTCTATCTTCTAGTTGGAGCACAAACCTAGCTTTCCCCAGGTGGCCGATAGCCCTACCGTTGTAGCTTCGCAACACTGCCGTACTTCGCAGCAGCTGTTGCCCTGTGCTCGCGCTCCGAAAGAGAGACAAAGGTAAGAGGTTCACTTGAGAGCCGGTGTCGACCTTGAACTCGACACGCGCTTTCCGAATTATTGCCTTCACAAGCGAGTCCTTCTCTGCGCTTGTCCCGGACTCTCCCAACTGAAGAATATCGAAGTCATCTTCTGCCTGCTTCTGAACTTCCTCCATCTGTGGTCGGCGTTCCTCAATGTGGGGAACGCCGACCAAAAGCTGGACATCGGCGTGGTTGGTGAAATCTGTTGCACTTTCGACATCTCATTTGCGGTGTGTTCTTGTTTGTCTTGTGCGTAGCATCTACCTGCTCTTGCGGAGTGGGGTGCTGACTCAGCCACATCTTGGCTTGTTCTGAAGACTTCTCTGCGGCTTTGCAGATTCTAGCTGATCCTTCCAGGTTCAAGTCGTCCTCTCTTAGGAGGCGTTCACGAAGTTTATTATCTCTGATGCCATCGACAATCTGATCCCTCACCAAGGAATCCGTCACGACGCCGAAATTGCACGAGTGCACCTTGAGCTTCAGTTCTCTCAAAAATTGTTCAAACGACTGACCTTCTGCTTGGTGGGTCTTCCGGAAAACATGGGGCTTGGAGGTATCGTTGGCTTTCGGTGCACAGTATTGCTGAAACTTGCGGATCACCTCGGCGTAGTTCTCCTTCTGGTCTTCCGTGAGTGCGAAGGTATTAAAAACGTCCACAGCTTCAGGACCCGCCACATGCAGCAAGAGAGCCACCTTTTGCTTATCTGTTCGAACCGTCGTGCCAGTCGCCGTCGCTTCGAAGTACAGCTCAACGCGTTGAATGAAGCGCTCCCAGTTGTCTGCCACGTTGCCGGACAACGATAGACCCTCGGGCGGCTTAAGCCACTCCATGTTTTACTCAAAGGCTTGCCTGGCTAGAAAAACCATCGGGTTTCGGCACCATGTATTGATCACACGACTGCTTTGAGTTGAAGCCAAAAGCGAACACCCGCTCGTGCCTTTTATTCCTGAATTCCCGCACCAGCCTGGATGGAGCGCAAGCCCGTCGGCAACACCGATATATATATATACACGAAACAGTTATGGTATATACAATTATGCTTAATTTAGCGACAGCAAGACTCAATACTAATAAGAACTGTAACACGAATTGTACAAATTCAGATTTTATAAAGCAAACTGGTAGTAAGTATGCATAAACCTAAGTTTGACCTAAAATGATAACAGAGTTCAATAATATGCCGTTATACAACTAGGGACGGCACGACATCTCTGGGTAAAGCTACAGTTTGAAATGCGCAGTATGCCATTTTGATTTATTTTAAGCCATGCGTCTTGGTAAGGCTAATTTACGCACGAAAGAATAAAGACATAGAATGGAGCACAAAACAAGACATCTTTCAACTAGCAACGAAAAAGAATTAAAAAGAACCGCCTCCCAAGGAGTCAACAAATCTTGGAAGGAGAAAGATAAAAATTGTTGAAGGAAAGGAAAATGTAAGAATGGGAAAGATATGAAAATAGAATACATGAATTCTGTGTTTGGAAAATGAGATTAAAAGCTGAAAAACATTACCATGACGTCAATGTGCGAAGCAGTCTGGTAAGTTCAGGTTTGATGAATTATTCTCCTTCGGAGATATTTTTACGCCTTTGGGGGCGGTTCTTTCTTACTCTTGTTTGTTACGTTGAAATATGTCGTGTTCTGTGCTCCGTTCTATGTTAAGTACAATCTTTCGTGCGTCAATTCTATTATGCGTGCCATAATCTTCATTTTACATATGTTTGGTGAATTCGGGCATTCATTCACATACTCTACAAAGAAATAATAATAAAAAACCTGCACTATTCTGTAGCAGCTCTTCCAACTGTCTAAGTCAGCTTTATCTTACACTCTTAGAAAAGAGGGTATCGATAGTCCTCCCTAAGGGGAGGAACGGTCTTGTAACCTACGTTCCTTTGGAAAGGGAGAAACTGTCGTCCCTGAAGCAGGGGAGCAAACAGTTCCTCCGTCGCCTGCATCTCATTATGGCGGCCCTGAATCGAGCAAATCGAGCTCAATAAGGCTTAAGGAGGACGCTACGTCTCTTGTACGGGACGAGAGGAGCAGCAAATAAAAGCGTAACACGAGCTTTCCGCGAACTGTGTTTATTTCTGAAGCCAGATTCCCCCCGCAGGTACAGAAACTTGCGTTTTGAAAGCAGTTACTCAGTCTTTTCGTCGTCAGCACTGCGATGTTAAACGGAGACAACCGATACCCAGTTACTTCGCGCACTTTACGTCTCACCTTTGCTGTTCCTCGAGTCACACTTCTTCCGTCAACCGCACATTACGGAAGAATGGCAAACCAATCGGTGACACCAAAAGCCGCTCTCAAAAGAACAAACTCGAAGCCGCTGTTTATCGCGTAGCGTGAAAGAAGGTTAAATCCCTTGCCACCAGATGGCAGGGTCAAGCAGAGTAGTTCCAAGTAGCTAGGCTAGGTGGCGCTAGGTACCGCCCAATTCATGGTCTACAAAAAATATTTTTATTGCCTCAGACCACCATTGCTCTTCGGGAACCTCTACTATACACACACACACATGTAGACACATTACGCCTACTACAAGAATCAGGTGAACATACATTGCATACACATACGTACATGACACACACAAATATCAATACAACGGCACACTAACCCGAACACTACAACCGAGCTCTGCGTTTCCGTCGTTTATACTGGTCGTTTTGAACGTACGGAATTTGTCGGTGACTGCCTAAGCAATAAAAAATATTCCCAGCATGTTGATTGTTTTCCAGCAATGTCATACCTCTGAGAGTATTTCGAATGGCTCAGGGGATGAATCTCTTATTAAAAAGTAAACGCTCGATCATGCCGTAATTATCTGAAAGCCAATAAATCAAGCCGCTCTAATGCGGCTCGAAGCCATGAGTTTGTTTCCCCGCACGGCACGTCGTAGCCTGTATTTCTGTTTGTAGTGTTTGTTTTTCCATTTGTACTCTTCGCGCACGGCTGCAATTGCCGCCTTGAATTAATCTCTGTAGAGCGGAAATTCACTCAGCTGGAAGTGATGCTTCACAGGCTGAGATATCGCTTTTCGATCAACTTGAATGCAGTCAAAGCCGCGACTTGCGGCAGGTGTTAAGTGTACGGAGCTACGCCGTGG
Source organism: Ixodes persulcatus (assembly GCA_013358835.2). Classification (NCBI taxonomy): domain Eukaryota; kingdom Metazoa; phylum Arthropoda; class Arachnida; order Ixodida; family Ixodidae; genus Ixodes; species Ixodes persulcatus. Next base: position 2,250,323 of record JABSTQ010011253.1, read on the forward strand.
CGAGCTTGAAAACTTCTAGCGCTCATCCCAGCGCGCCACTTGGAGGGCAGTTTCTCCAGGAACCGTAGTATATTTTAACAGCAAAATAAAGGGTAGCTTTTTTTTTCGATTTTACCTACTATTCCTTTTTAATGCTAAAATTCCACACTGTAAATATGCGTACCTTCCGTCATAAATTCGTACTGTTCAGTCCTTTCCCCAGAGCGCAATCGCTCTTGGGGAGGAGACAACCGACAGTCACATTGGCCACTGATAGGAGCTTACTGTTCAGACCAGCGTTCCAACATGACTATCCGTACGTCGATCGATCGCACCTAATCCCTCAAGTGGTCTTAAACTTTTTAATGTAAAGCGGAATGTCAACCTGCGACACCCCGCCCCCTCCGATCACGGCCCGACCAGAGGCATCAATGCCCGACAGTTTACGTCATCTCATCTTGTTGTTACACCACTGATACGCGAACACACGGTCACATTGGCAATAATTCCAGCCTTCTGTTCACAACGCACAACACTGCCATCACGATGTTGCTGCTATGTTGCAGACACGCAGAAATACAGAACCACGTTGAACGCCGGTTGGCACTCGGCATCGGAAAACAGAACCGAACTCAGCACGGAAGGCACCCAGGCAGCCGGCAGCGAAACCTGCCTGTCTTGAACGCAGTTCCTGCGATTTCCATAACGTTGAAAACGTCGACACAGTTTCGCGTGGTTCCGCTATTGTAGTGCCGCGTGGGTCCCGCAATCGCCACAGTCCGGAGACGGCCATCTTACCCAGTGTACGTAGCGCTGCTGGCACTGCACCGGAACTTTGCTGTTTCTAGCGGCTTCGTTTGCTCGTTTGATTAAATTAGTAATAAAAACGTCAATGCAACCGAAATGTTCTGCACGTTTGGACTAGAAGACGTAATTACAGGCGGCCTTCGCTGCCGCTGAAGCTCAATCAACTCAACAACATTTATTAAACAACGTGCGCGACGTGCTCGAAAAACGAAACCGAAAGAAGATGAATCGGGAGGGCGAAAGCTTTCTCCCGTCTGCCTGGAGAAGGAGAAAAACGTTTCGTTCCTCCCTTTTTGTCGTGTCCGCTTAGGGCGCTTCAGTAGAAGGGAGGAAGACGCGCCGTTGCTACCTTTTTCCTCCATTTTTTCTTAGAGTGTAGTTTTAAAGGCAAACTCTAAGCACCTATCTGAGTGGTGCGATAGCCCTCAGCTTGAATTTTCTTTCAACTATAGTGTCGGAAGACAATTTCCGGCTCGGATTCGTTCATGCACTAAGTGTGGTAAGCGATCACTAAAACATGACTGAGTGTCATTTGTTAGGGGTCAAATGTCAAACATGGAAGGGTGAGCTTCACGTTTAAAGACGTCGTTAATCTACTAGCTTGTATTTACAATAATGACGCCGATGGGGCCCCAATTTTTTTTCTTTCCGAATCTTCTCTATTGTTGATCGCTTGGTAGGTCTTAATATTTCAGCAAGCGCATTTGCGTTGCTAGCTTACGCCATCATATACCGTATCGTTAGCACTGGAGGGAACCGATAGGCTCTCTATTACTCTTGAAAAAAATGTTGTTTTTTTTTTGGAACGTCCAGCCAACCGGTAACGCCGATGCTTCGGAAAAGACTCTTACAAAGTACCGACTGACAGCTGCCTGTTATTAATGGTCTTGCTGGTTAGGCCAACACGGGGAGGCCGAAACCACGTGGCCTTGGAAAGTTACAATCTTGACGGTGAACCAGTCCTCTGGCGCTTCTTTTTGCGTGATTCGTTTCGGTTGGTCTGGTTGTACAGGAGTTTATACTCCGCATGGTCAGGCGGAAAACCACGAATGGTAATGGGCTCGTACCTTGCTGGGCTGGCAAGGTTGCTTGGCAGAGATTGAACGATTTTCTAATAGAAATGCTTGGATTTTTGTTATTGGGGTGCTCATGCAGAGACACGAATGAGTTACTCTTAAAACATATTAAACACTGCTTTTTAAAGTTCCTTTCGATTATTTAATCTTAAATATTATTACTGTACAACACTCCTCTAAAATTCATTATGCGTATATATTATTGCCATGCATTACATGCAGGTGCTGCTGTAATCTTAGGCACTATACGTCGGAAATTCGGCTATACCGGTTTTACTTTTTGATGATATTACAAACCACCCTAGTAGACGTTATCCTGTTTAATTTGGTAGCAGCAATATATCTACGATCGTTTGACAAGGGGTGAAATCAGTTCCAGCCAATGATAGTATCAGAAGTGTTCTATCTTGTGTGAGGCCGTCCTAGCACTCGCTCTTTTAATTGACTTTCGCGACTTCTTCCTGCTTTTTGGTAAAGGAATTGAACTAACATCAATTAATTCATTATTCTTAACTATTCACATGTTATCTTCATACAAATGAACTGTCGCAGACACATCTCGCTGCGAAAAGTTCAAGGGACACTAATTGATTTACATTGTATACATTAAATGCGTAAATTGTGAACCAAAAGCAGAAGTCTCATGAAACTGTCACTGACACGATCATATCAGATCAGATCAGATTTTATTTCATCAAAGGTATCCCAATTGGGGTACATTACATGAGGGGGGGGGGGAATGAATACCATAGTTTATGCACAAAAATTAAAGATAAACAGAAAACTTCGAAAAAACATACGCTGATCACACTTTGCAAATGGGAATCAGAAATGTTGCAAAATTTATTGGTGTCAATTTCATGGACGATGTGAGCGGGTAATAAATTCCAGTCGGCAATAGCTAGTAAAAGGGGGAATTTTTTAAATTTGTTAGTTCTGGAGACGAGAGGCTGAATTTTGAGTGGATGAACTGTCACTTTCGAGAATAACAAAAGCAGAGGGAAAGCCACGTCTGGTGCGAGAATGAACGGGATTCTTCTAGAAGACCGTGACCAAGCGTTGCTTTCTCGGCTTTGCGGGCGGCATTATCCCCCCTTTTAAAAGTGCATCGCCCCGATGCAAAGCGAAAGGAAAACGGAAATGGCTAAAACATTTACGGTGAAACAAAATAAACATGCAGTGTCACAATCCTAACTCGCGTAGAACGGCTTGAGTCGAACTACGTGGACGACTTCGGGTCGTGGCTGGCGGCGTCCTGATGGTCGGGTTCCGTCGGGGAGCACCTCGTAGTTAAAGTCCAAAAGGCGACGGATGACCTTGTAGGGTCCGAAGTAGCGTTTTAACAGTTTCTCGCTGAGGCCGCGGCGGCGAATGGGCGTCCACACCCATACCCTGTCTCCGGGCTGGAACTCCACGTCGCGGCGACGAAGGTTGTTCCGGCCAGCGTCCACACGGTGCTGGTCCCTTATTCGAAGACGGGCTAGCTGGCGTACTTGTTCTGCTCGTTGGGTGACCAGCTGGGTGTCGTCGGTGCCGTCGTCCATCGGGTCGTGGGGCAGCATGGCGTCGAGCATCGTCGTCACCTTTCTGCCGTGCACCAGCTGAAAGGGTGTAATTCCGGTAGTTTCTTGAATCGCCGTGTTGTACGCAAACGTGACGTAGGGCAACACTTCATCCCACGTCTTGTGTTCCACGTCCACGTACATCGAAATCATGTCGGCGATGGTCTTGTTTAGTCGCTCCGTAAGCCCGTTGGTCTGTGGGGGGTATGCCGTGGTCCGGCGGTGGTCGGTGTGGCTCAGGCGGAGTATCTCTTGTGTCAGTTGCGCCATGAACGAGGATCCTCGGTCCGTAATCAGGACTTGGGGAGCGCCGTGTCGGAGGACGATAGACTCCACGAAGAACTTGGCTACTTCCACGGTGGTCCCCGACGGAAGTGCTTTTGTCTCGGCGTACCTGGTGAGATAATCAGTTGCCACGATTACCTTGAATAGCCTCTCGTTCCTTTGGGGAGACCCGGTACGGCGGCCGATGCACAGGGAGCGCTTCCTCGTTGGTAACGATGCGGTGTTTCGCAACTGTTGTCTGGCGCACCCTCGACGTCGTAGCAAAGCAGTCGGCGAACTCGGCGAGGAGGTCTCCGAGCTGTCGTCGTTCCGTGGCACTGAGCTTGGGGTTAACGTCGAGCTGTGGCGGCGGTGTACTGTACGGCTGACATGGCGAGGGCTCGTCGGAGATCGCGGCGATTTCGGCGTCGGCCCAGAGTTCCTCGACGTGTCCTACAGCAACACCTTTCGTGAGGTGCTGCGCCTCCGGTCGAAAGTTCGTCACGAGGACCACAGAACGTCCATCCTGCACCTCCGCTACGCCCCTTGCGACGCCTATACCTCTTCCGAGAAGCATTTGGACGTTGCCTTCCAGAAGGACGTTCCCGCTGGCAACTGCATCGGTCACAACGGGCACAAGAACACTCGACCGTGGCGGCAGGTTCACGTGGTCCGCAATGACTCGGACGGCGGCTGGCGACGTTTTGGATCCTTCCGGAGGTAGAGCGGGCTTTCGCAGCGTCAACCTGTTTGCTCCAAGGTCGATCACCGCACCGTACTCACAGAGGAAGTCCATGCCAAGGATGACGTCTCTCGAACAGTCTTTGAGGACGACGAATTTCACGGGACAGGTCTCTCCGTGGATGTACACGCGCGCTGTACACCTTCCCACTGGTGTGATGAGATGTCCGCCGGCGGTTCGTATTTTCGGGCCATCCCACGGCGTCATCACTTTCCGAAGGCGGCGAGAGAGCTTCCCACTTAAAACGGAATAGTCTGCTCCGGTGTCGACGAGTGCCTTCGCGTCGTGGCCGTCAATGTTAACGTCGAGGTTATTCGACACCGTCGCAGAACCGTCGTTCCTATCCGTCTCGTCGCTAGTGTGGGAGCCCTCCGACGTTTGTGGAGGATATTGGCGTCGTTCGTCATCGGCAATACCACCTCCCGGTATTGCCGCACTCAGTTTTCCCGGCGAGGCAGGGGGGACAGGCTTTCTCGGCGGGACCTACGATGAGGCGATGCAGGGCGTTGTGGTGACGGCGATCGGAAACCGCGGCGGGGAGACGGTCCCGGGGATGGCGAACGGCGGAGGTATTCATTGATGTCCCGAGGTCGCTCGCCGTAGCGTGGTCGCGGGTCGTCGGGGTGGAAGCCGCGTAGCCCCAGTTGTCGGTATGGGCAACGGCGGTAGACATGGTCGGCTTCCCCGCAATGGAAACAAAGCGGGCGTCGGTCGGCCGTTCGCCACACATCGGTTTTCCTGGGTGCTGGTATTTCCGGGCGCACGTACTGCCGTTCTTCGCTACGTTGGAAGTACTGTGGCGCTGGAGGTACACGTCCTGGGGGCACCGTAGCTTGGCGGGAAGCTTGAGGCGGTCGTCTCGCCATGGCGGAGTAGGTCAGCCTCGGTTCCTCGGGGGCTTGCACGTTGACGGGAGTTTCAGGCTGCAAGGCCCGCTGTACCTCGTCGCGCACGATCTCGGCGACTGACAGCGACGCCGGGCGCTCAGCAGCGGGGAGAAGCTTTCGGAGCTCCTCTCGGACGACGTCCCGGATAACGTCGCGGATGTCCCGGGTACGGGCGCCGATGTCGTCGTCAAGCAGCGGGGAGGCAACGACGCCGGGATGTCGTTGGTAGTAGGAGGCGCGTGCTTGGAGGGCGCGCTCCATGTTCGTTGCCTCCGTGACAAACGCTTCGACGGTGGTTGGCGGGTTGCGGACGAGGCCCCCAAAGATGTCGTCCCTCACCCCGCGCATGAGGACACGCAGCTTCTTGTCATCGGTGGCTTGTGGGTCGGCACGCGCGCTCAAACGCAGGACGTCTTGAACGAAGCTGGTGACGCTTTCGTTGGGGCCTTGCGTCCTCGTCCGAAGGAGGTCTTCGGCTCTCTCCCTTCGGTGCTGACTGGCGAACGTCCCTCGGAGCTCTCCTTTCAGCTGGTCCCATGATGTAATCGAGGTTTCACGATTCTCGAACCAGTTTCGCGCCGTGCCCTCGAGCGAAAAATAGACGTTTTGTAGACGCTGTTCCGGAGTCCATTGGTTGTACAGCGCCACCCGTTCGTATTGCTGCAACCAATCTTCGACGTCTTCGTAGATCTCGCCGTGGAAGGACGTCGGTGTACGAGGGGCGACGGGCAGGTAGACGACGGGGGCGGCGGTCGGGGTCTGCAACGACTGGGGGTTCATTGTCGGCTTCGTCGACTGGTTGGTCTTCTTCGGAAGAAGATCGAATTCTGGGGGCAACCCTTGATCACGGCGGCTTCCTCGGGTCTCGGTCGTCTCCACGTACGATCTTCTTAAGCCGGGGACTCGACGTGTGCTGCGAAGCTTCAGAGGGGTACGCTTTATGGGGTGGGGTACCCCGCACCTCCACCAGAAATGTCACGAATTAAGGTGACAAGAAGGCGAAGAGTGAACTGAATACAAAGGTTTAATGGGCGAACTTGTGCCAACCAAAAATAAGTAACGAAAGAGCGTCGAGGCAGCAGAAAAACAGGCGACGATTCGGCGGCGAAACAGAGCGCGGGCGAGACTGACTCGACAAGGTCGCGGGTAGCTGCTTATCTACCGTGCGCCACCATCTCGAAAGTTCGGCAAAGAAGGCTCGAGCGTCGCGCGCTCGGGGCGAGGATGAACTGTCACTTTCGAGAATAACAAAAAGCAGAGGGAAAGCCACGTCTGGTGCGAGAATGAACGGGATTCTTCTAGAAGACCGTGACCAAGCGTTGCTTTCTCGGCTTTGCGGGCGGCAATATCAGATCAGATCAGATTTTATTTCATCAAAGGTATCCCAATTGGGGTACATTACATGAGGGGGGGGGGGGAATGAATACCATATTTTATGCACAAAAATTAAAGATAAACAGAAAACTTCGAAAAAACATACGCTGATCACACTTTGCAAATGGGAATCAGAAATGTTGCAAAATTTATTGGTGTCAATTTCATGGACGATGTGAGCGGGTAATAAATTCCAGTCGGCAATAGCTAGTAAAAGGGGGAATTTTTCAAATTTGTTAGTTCTGGAGACGAGAGGCTGAATTTTGAGTGGATGATCGCGGCGCTTTGAAATGTAAGATGGATCTTGGAGATGGAGGCCACGAAATTCCGATGATGAGTAGTAGAAGCCATGAAAAAAACAAGACGGCCTAGTTTGGTTCCAACGGCTAGAGGTTTCAGCTCCAGGCTGGTTTTAATAATTGTGACACTCGAGGTTCATGAATAGTCATGCATGATGTAGCGTGATGCCTTATTTTGAACGGATTCGAGCTTGTTAAGAAGGTATGCTTGATGAGGCCACCCGATGATGTTGGCGTATCCAAGTTTCGAACGCACAAATGATTTGTAGGCGGTTAGTTTGTCTGAGATGAGCGGAAAAGGTTGCGTTTGATGTATCCGAGCAATTTACATGCACTTGAAACGGTGTTATTCATATGATCGTTCCAGGCGACATCCTCTGAAAAAATTACTCCTAAGTACATGCTATGATCGAACTTCCTCTATGGCTTCGTGGTTAATGAAATATTTCCTTGGTGTGGAAGAAGGCTGACTGGCAAATGTTATAAATTTTGTTTTGTTTGTTTCAGTCTCAGTTTCCATGTACTGCACCAAAGTGAAATCATGTTGAGGTCTTGCTGTAGCTGTGCTTCATCATCTGGGTTGGTGATGCGCCGGTAGATAACACAGTCATGTGCAAAAAAATCTTATGGAGGATGTTCAGCTAAGAGGCAGGTCGTTTGTGTGATTGAGAGATAGAAGCGTACCAATTTACGCTGCCCTGAGGAAGTCCGGACTTTCCTGATAATCTAGAAGACTTACTGTCTCCGATATATGTAGCCTTTTTACGATTTTTAAGAAATGTGGTAATCCATTGTATGATAACAGGATGAATGTTGAGTTGAGGCATCTTTTACAACAAGCGTTGGTGAGGTACGGAGTCGAAGGCTTTGGCAAAATTAATAAATAGGGCATCAGTAGGTTTGGTGGAGTGAATGTTTTCCTGCAAATTTGTAACAAATTCTAAAAGTTGCGTTTCACAGGAAAACATCTTTTCTTAATCCATGTTGGTTAGTACAAATAAAGTGATGGCAGATAAGTAGCTAATGACATGGGAATATATGACATGCTCCATAGTTTTACATAGTACACTTGTTAATGAAATTGGTCTATAATTAGAGACGTGTGTCCTGTCCCCATTCTTTCCGTTCGTCTCCGGTCTTAACAATAGCAACCTAAACCAGCTCGCCTGCTTACTAGCCTTATCATCAAACGTTTTTATCATTAGATTAAAAATTGGTAGCACTTTCCCAAATCTCCAATTTGCCAGAAGGTATATTAGCTCTACAGATTGCTTGATGACGATGCACTCTGTTTCTAGTGTCATATAAGCCTGTGCTGCATTTAAATTTTAAATAATAAAAACGCATAACTTTTTTTTGCTGTTTGTTTTGTTTATTCTACAGAGGGTGCGGAGATAGAACTACTTCAGAACACATTGTGTTCTGTCACAAGAACAAGCGTAAAGTTTTAAGCTACCGCGAAATGAGGAATACGAGACTGTCACTAGAAATTAAGACCAGTATATTTTTCAAGAGGATGTAACGGACAAAATCCCGGCATAGGGAAAGAAATACGGTACAGAGGAGTATTTAATATTTGATATTTTTGTTTGTTAATTGTTTGCTCATACTATAACACCCATTACTCTCCTGCTCTCGTTACTTTTTCTCACTTCTCACTTTTTCTCTAGCACCAAGACCAGTTTTTCGTCAAATCACGGTAAGGATAGATCCCGGTCTCTACTACAGAAAAACATATTTTTGAAATTTTTATGAAAAGTGACGCCTTCCCTGCATGTTCTGTAGAGAATCGAAGCTTCCGTATAAATTTCTTATTCCATCTTTATGGCTGCAGTGAAGAGTCCCCCTACAAGAGTCCCCCTATATTGAAGGTCCAAGCGCATAGTAGTTGAATCGGTGGGAAGAAAAAACCTATTGGGACAAAACATTCCCAGAGCTGTATATAAAAAAGAACCGCTTTGGTAGGCTTTTCTTTCCGTATCTGTGTCAAGCATAGGACCGATCACATTTGGCTGATCTATGACTTATGTACAGTTAACACATCTATCTCAAATTGGCAGCTCCCTTTATCTCCAAGGTCGTATACGGCATGAAATGCATCATTTAAATACTTTAAATTTGTTTTGAAGACATTAAACAGTCATTTCAGGGTACAACCTATATATTTATGAATTTAGCGGGGTTACTGACTTGGTACGTACGTCACGGGACATCAATTTTCTTATCAAATAAAGCGGAGAATTTGAATTGATGTATAGGTCACATGACGTCAGTTTTCTCGCTAAAGTTTGCGGGAAAATTGAATTGAAATATTTCACTGTCAAATGTCAAATTTAGTGGGCAAGCAAAACTAGTGTATAGATCACGTCACGTCACGTCATGTCACGTGACATCAATTCCCCCTCCAAATATAGATGGGAAACTGAATTGGTGCATAAGTGTAACCTACGTCAGGTCTCGTGATGCACGGACGGAGGGAAGGACGGACAAAATTTGGGAATTTGAGAGTGGCGGGGTTGGGGTTTGATAAAAAGCATTTTATGCTTTAATAAATGAACGAGCGGTAACATACATCATGGAGAGACCATTTTATTTTAATATCGTTTTCTCTTATATTCATTTTTTATTTGTTCTGCTACCATTGACTATAACTAACTCAGAAAGAAATACGTATTTGTTTGTTAAATACCACAGAGCACGCAACAGATCAGTTCTGAAACATTTTATCTTCCCACAGATGCGGCACTAAAGGTACGAAAACTTAATAACATTCATCTTCCAGCCTGTATGCTTGCACCCTGGTACACTTTAGATGAATTACATTATCCCTTCCCTAAATGCAAACCGCATATATTCTCCGTTTTAATGTGACACATCTTTATTGTTTCTATATTCTACATATTGTTGAATCAGCCGGAGTCATAACGCATGAGGGCTAACCGCCCACGAGAGGGGTGACGTCCATTGACTGAGAGACGCCCTCGGAGTTTGGCCAAGGCGCATCGGGTCGGGGTCCATCCCTCAGTGTCACCAACCTGCTCTCCGCAGCACTTCTCCGTTCGCTGCTAGTAAGTCACTGTCGTCCTGGGACGCCGGTAAGAAAAAAGGAAACAAAAATATCGCTCTTGTAATTTTTCTTTGGAACACGCAGTCTAGAAGCACAGTAAAATACATAGACTATGTGTGATAGGCTGCTGTCGCCACATTTAAAGGGTTATCGATTGAAATTTCGAAAGTTTGCTGCTGCTGCTGCAACGGCAGCAGCAACACGCGGTTCAACTCATAAGATGAACCGCGTGTTTTATTTTAATATTTATTTTGCCATTTCTTTCAGAAAGGGGAACTTTAGAGTGAATAGACGAATAGTCTGTACAGCGAGTTCGTGTTATTTTTTTATTTTTTTAGCTTTAGTTTCTGTTTAAAATCAAGAAAAAAACAAAGTTGCACAATAGAGCTTCATAATGTCGTGTGACCTCCGCCCTTCTGGGCATCGAACATTTATGCAGCCATAGAATTCGTATTGGAATCTTTCACAAAGAATAATTTCGTAACAGGTGCGTCGAAAATGATAAAATATTGAGTAACGTATATATTTTGAGATACTTATATTTGCGTGACAACTGCTGCAACAATTTTATAAACGTCGTTCCGGATAAAACAAAAAGTTTATTTAGATTCTTAGTTGTCATCAGTGATCCTTCAAACCTCAACAAATTACATCGGTCGATAGGCTTGTATATATCATTCCTGTCTAAAATATAGCCTTGAAGCTTCCCCCGACTACCAAATGTGTTCTAGACGTCGTTTTTCGTGACTTTGTATCAATCTTTTGTAATTTTTTAGTTTATGCGAGCACAATAGAGCAATGTTCTAGTGTGCTCTAGTGAACAATATCCTTAAACTACGTTCGGGCAGAAAATATTTCCTAAAATTATCAAATGCGTTCATTTAACTGCAGGAGTTCCCCAAGGGTCAGTATTGAGCTCAACGTTGTTCCTGGTATTTACAAATTATGTTTGCTAGGGTGTTCTTATTTGCCGATGACATAAAGTTATTCGCACACGTTTGTTTTTTAATAAACTGTGAAGCGCTGCAGTATGATCTTTTGAATATTTCAAAATCATGCTCATCAAACCGTTTTCCTTTAAACACCTAAAAGCAAGGGTTATATCGCTTTCAAGGCGTAACGATTTCTTCAAGTTAAAGTACAAATTGAACAACTGTACAATTACTCGAACTGATGGGATCAAATACCTTGATGTGTTAATCGATCGCACGTTCAAATCTCACGTGACTACCATTTGTGGTACCTGTTTCAGATTGCTCGGTATGATCTCACATTCGACTCGGCACTTTCACGCCCTGATTATATCTTGCGTTTATTTTCTGGTCCGGTTAGGCCCCAACTCGAATTTGTTTCTACCGTGTGGAACCATTCATTGGAAAGCAAATGTAAACATATTGAAGCGCTACAAAGGCATTTGGTTCGCATAGTCCATGATAGACATTTTAACATCGAACTTTATTTTGAATATTGTTTTCTTGGTAAGGCTTTAAATCTCACACCTTTATGTGGTCGTATAGACATTACCGAAATGTAGTGTTTCTACAGAAGCACATCGAAGTTCATATTGATGTACTTGATCTCTTGTGCAGCATAAAGTTATGTGTCCCTGCGAAATTCACGCGATGCTGTGATAAGTTCTATCACTACAAGCAAACTGAAGAATCACCAATACATCGAATTCAGATTTTGTTTTTGCAATAGTTTTGTTTAGCACGATTTTTTTTTTCACGCCTTCTTTTACATTCAAATAATAAGATGTATCTGAGGTACGATTTATTATAACTTAGGCTCTCCGATGTGCTACGTATATGTTTCGTGTCTTTGCATGTTGGACTGTTTTCTTTTTTATCTTGTGGAAATAATTTCTGGTGCAACAAACGTCAACGTCAAAACTTTAAAGTGAAAGTCAATTTGCAAATCGAGTGGCTTGGAACAGCGGGACAGGAAATACGGACCAAATAAATTACAGCTCGCAGTAGCTGAGCCCAAAAAAAGGCATGGCGAGTCCGAGGGTGCATCATAGATATGAACCAATGAACACTTCTATTACGAAACTTTTTATGGCAGGAGAAGTGGAGCCTATTGTCCATTGAGACGCAATGCAAAATAGAAAGTGGCTTAAGTTCAGATGCGCTACCCATTCGAAAAAAAGTATGTGGGAGGAAACCCTTATCCTCTTCACCTTTCGCTTATCCAGTTTCGTTACATTTAACTAATAATTGCTCATGACACTACCGTTGGCACACTTAATGTAATGCAGATGATATCAATAACCACGAGGCACTACCCAGCTTTCATAATGAAATGAGAACTTTATACTGACCATCCTGAACCTACAAACTCTGAAAACCGATGTTGCAAGCGATAAACTTTTCACGCTAATAAAAATAATATTTAAACTGCCGTCTTAAGGTTATTTCGATATAGTTAGGTATGTTCCTCTGTTTAGATTGTAACAAAAAATATACTTCTTTTTAAGACCACAATTCTTAAAATAACTGGGCAGCTCACCACCGCCGTTTATACCGTAGGTCGATTTCTGACCTAGGTACGCTTTCTCCGTGTCGCCGCACTCCTGGAACTAATAAATACGCTGCCCCCTATTTTTGGGACTGCCGAATAAAAAAAAGCGCTACTACTTATATTTATTAAAAGATCAACCAAAACATGAACCCACCATCTCGACAAATTGACATGGAATTCAGCCTTAACGAGTATCAACAGTGTGCATTTCACTCATAAAGAAATCTCACGGAATCATAGAAAAATTGTTTAATACTTGCAATTACACAACCCAAACTGTTTGCACATGGTTCAGATTTTACATAAAATGGATTATTATGCTGCGTAAGGTAAGGGTTCCCGTGCGCGCCCTTATTTCACTGGACACATTCGATTTCGACCAAATGAACTGTACAATTACCAGGTTCCTTGTCGTCTATTTATTGGTGATTGTTTTTAGCATGTGTTACGTTTCTACAGTCTTAGCAGGCGTACTTTTCTTGCGGGTAACCCCTTTGAGCCGTCGGACAGAGGCACACTCAGGGAGGTCGTGTCCGTGAAGGTATTAAAATTGTATTCCTTTATTTTCTCAATCCAAGGGGAATATTCCCTTGAGATGAACCAAAACTAGACTTACAACTTTCTTTTCATTTTATTTTTTGCTTTTTTTTTTGTTTCAGGGGCGGTGGAGGTGTTCGTTGAGGAGCGCGTGGAAGAGCCAGACGGATCCTGTGACGGCGGCGACGCTCCCTTGGGCTTCCAGGACACGGCGCATTTGCATGGCGGACTTGATGAACTCCCGGTCCGAGAGCCGCGAGGGAGGCCCCGGGTGACGGATTACCTTTGATCCCGAGGAATGAAAATTCTGGCCTAACCCCACGAGGCATGCCTCGGACCCGCTACGCTCCCCCGTGGCTTCTTTTTGCCGCAGCGTTGGACGGCGGAAACTATGCCGCCAGACTTTGCTTGCTCGGAGACCATGAATGATTTATGGTCTCGTTTCTCGGCGAAGTCTCAGGCTTTTTGTTTTTATGTTTTTTTTTTTTTCTGTAATTTATCATTATTGGATAGTTTCTTCGCCTCCGCGGTAGAATTGCAGCAACAAAAGGATATGAAAGGACAGCGGCACTACGCTTATCTACATGTATATTTTTAAATACTATCTCAGTACCCCTTCCAGAATGGCCTGTATTTTTTTTTTTAAGTCAAGCAGTCCTACTTGCCCTGTGCGTGGTAAACCTGCTGATGTAGTACGAGTTAGAATATATAACACTGATTCCGATCATAGAAAAGATAAAAAATACTCTCTCATAGCACACAATTTCTTTCCATAATGGGATTTCCGCACGAAGAAAGCCACAATAACGTAACGCAAGTGAGCTGGTGGAAGTCTACCATGATGAATTTAACCCGAGACGGCGCACGGATTAAAAAATGTGTTATGCAAACGCAAAATAACGCAATAAATTGTCATTCTGCGTTTATTCAAAAGGTAAGGTATACTTTCGAAATATATTTCGTCAGTTTTTATTCGAAAGACCGCAAAACTATCTAAATGTATGGCCAAAAACAATCCTAATCATGTAATCTCATTCCTCTCTTTCACTTTCTAAATCTCGACCAGCCGTATTAGCTAGTCGTCATGCGCTGTTTAGAAGTTGAAGCCATATTGCCAGCGACATAAGCCTATATGGAAGCGCTCGTAAATGCCGGCTTTCTTGTGCCGGGATCTCAGAACACCGAGCTCAGGGCCTCTAAACTCGTCCAACACAAAGTTGGGGCCGAAGTTGACGAAGCGTACCAATTGGCCTATCACGACGATGACGTTGCGCTTTCTTCGCCGACGTCCAATCGGTGCGCTCCGCGAACTTTCGGCTCTAACTTTGTGTTTGACGAGTTTAGGGCCCCTGGTTGGAATGATTCGTGGATAAACCTAGCTGTCTTTGTTACCACTGAAGTTGTCGAACGCGTTCGAATGCGAGAGCCAAACGCCTGACGCCGGCGTTGCGAGTTCGAACGCGTTCGACGAATGCAGAGGAGACAAAGGCAGCTATCTTTAGGTACACCCACTAATCGTTCCAACCAGAGCTCGGCGTTCTGACGTCCACTTGCGCTCTAGTCTCCACCTGTTCCACTTTTTCCAGCGCGTTGCTGAGATCGCTTTAGTGGTATCCATGACCTCTGAACATGTCGATTCCCAGAATATTTGCTGCTCAGATCATTTTAAGATGTTTCCCCAAGCTTTCCAAGACAGTTGTTGCTTCGTTAGTGCTGGCGGTCAGCGGTGATAGGAGTCAGCCATGCCGCGAAGCGGCTAGTCACCCGCCAAACACTGGCTAAACTAGCCGTAACCCCCTAAGATTTTCAGTCGCCTTCTATAAGTTTCTCGGGGCGACTATAAACCCTAAACATGGTCGGTGAATACCAAGTGCATACTTTAGCCGTGATTACCACCGGCCACGTGATAATTTTAATCGACGACGTAGATAGTCAGCGGTTGAACATGACGCAAGTCACGTTTGGTGAATTAGGCTTGGACTTGATTTATTGGACCCGATGCATCACTGTTCAAGAACTGCGTGCACCTTCGCCTCTTTGTATTTTGTTTTTCCTAAACACAGAGGGCGATCTCGAGCGAAACAGAAGACTCCAAACAGGTAAGCAACCCGCAAGAAGAGAGAGGGTATAGCAGGCACGTAGCCAGGGGGGGGGGGGGGGGGGGCATGGGGACCATGCCTTCCCGAAATCTTCCATTTTGCTGGGGCCTCCTCTCGCTCCCCCCCCCCCCCCCCCCCCCCCACAAAATCCTGGCTACGTACCTGGGGTATATCTGAGCTGATTAGGGAACATCATAAGCGTCCCTGACATTTTAAGAAACTGCAGGGCTATGGCGGCGAGTCGGGTAGCCAAAAAGATCGCGGCATTAGCCGATGAGCATGGCGGAGGACCAATCAGGATGTAAGGATTAGTGCGGACATAAGTCTAAAAAATCTGGACCCTTTACTTTTTCGAAAAGGACTCGGGAACGCCTTAGTCGCTGCAATCCAGGAAAAGTGGTCGACGAATAAATTGAAGATAAGTTTAGGCTTAAAAAAACAGTCTGCGGCGGTGGTACTGAGCATGAATACCTCCGTAGATTTCAGCCCTCGGCTTTCCCAAGCCGATACTGGGAAAGTATAGAGACCCTCCAGATTGCTTAGAGTGATGCGATACATTCTTCGTTTCTTGTGAACGTTACTACTTGAAGTTCTTGTTATAGGTTAACCTTAGTTAACTAAGAACCCCCTCTTAGCTTTAATCTCAAATAATAAGTATCGCGTCTTTGTCCACCTTTTGTTTTCCCGCTTCCTGCGCGGTTTATTACCTTACACCGATAAGCAGTGTTGCCGTCAAGGTGGCCGTTTCCTCCGAAGGGAACGCCTAACTGCACGCATCAGCACCGGCGGACTCGCTCTTGTACCGATCACGTGACGGCATTAATTTCGCGTTATATCCGTCACACCTTGCGCCTGTCCAAGCGTTGATTGCCGTTTAATGCCGCCTTGGAGTCACGTCCAGATCGTGAGGTTGCGGCGCGAGGAGGCTCTTCCACTGCAAAGGAGATACGTCGGAGACACGAGTGAGGCCTCGTTCATCCCGTACCCTGCAGACGGTGGCCGTTTTTGCTCTCTGAGATCTAACGAGGCTTGTCGGTTCAAGTTCAGTTTCCCAAAGTTACCCGTTGTGTGTTTAAATTTTATTATGCATCTTCGAGAAAACAAGGCACAATACAAGTACAAGCGATCAGACAATCTAACGAATACTCACGTATACGATTTGTTCAGTCACTAAGTTAGTTTGAATGAGCCTTGTAACTTTTCATTTAAAAAAAAATATATATAAATCAATTTATCCCGGTGTTATTTTTCTTTTTGGAAGGTATATTTGTAATAATTAATCCTTTGTACTAAAAATAAAATGTGCCCTCTTTAGTTAAGGCGGAGATAGAATTAAAAAAAAAAAAAAACGGTGTTTATTTCTTTTGCAGGAATCGAAGTTATGAATTCTTGGTGTATTTTGGAAGATTTGAACTTGTTGACTTGGTTGAACTCAGCTTAAATCACAATTTCCTTTAATTTTGATTTATAAATCTGTCTGACAAGGGCGCTTTAAAGCGTCATGGGATTATTATTTAATAATAAAAAAATTGTTTCAAGGGACGTTTCTTCCTGACCCCTCCAACGCCACATGACTTTCTAATAAAACATTAGTTAATGCTTACGACCCACGGGCATTAAAAACGAGAAAACTTTATTCTGTCCATTAATGTCATATTAGGGTTGGTCAATAAATCGATTAACGTATCAATTCATCGATTGATGCTTTAATCGCGATTAATTTTTTTAACCGATTAATCGGTAAAATTTTGATGAACCAAAAGAAAGTAAAAGTTGCACGCTTTCACCACGCAGCCGTGGACGAGCACACCTGGATGAAAAGCAAACTTTAGGTCAAACTTTAGCCAAAAGCAAACTGTAGGGGCAAGATTTGTAACTTCTGAGAAGTGCAAAAGGTTACACGCGTCTCTGCCACTTCAACGCCGTTTGAGTATGATCCGTTCAGCGCAGCACAGACTATTGTGAACAATCAAAACTGGAGGTCGGTCTTGCCGGAAAATATCAACGAACCTCTTTGCCTTATGTAGCAGAATTAAATAATATGTGAGTGTAAGCGTATTTAAACTATTCAACATCACACATCGAGATTGATTCATCGTCAAAATGGTATATTGCGTCGTTTATCACATATTCAGCAAAGGAAAAAAAAAATCTTGTTTGAATATTATGCATGGCAATGATCCGCTTAATCGATTAATTCATCGAATAAATGGTGGTAATTAATCGGGTTAAAACTTGTAGTCAACGCCCAGTCCTATCTTTTTTTGCATACGATTTGTTCCTGAGACGGTCTTACACTCCCTCGACTGTCGAGCATATAAGAGAAATATATTTCCTGAAGCAAATATTTTTCGTGTCACTTGCCCTGGGTTCTAAATTTCAAACACATAGTCAACTAACTGTTCTGCAAAAAAGAAAAAGAAGATATATTTCAAAATAATACATGGGGCTTTCAAGACAATACAATATTACATATTAGAGCTTTGGTTCGTTACTGAATGCGTCACATAACCGCTTGTGACCGGTAAGAAAGAATCGTCACGCAACTCTATGGAGTGTTTAGGTCAGGGCGTTTCACTGTAAAGATAAAGCATACTGGAAAAAACATATAAACGCAAAAGCACATTGTAGCCTGCTTCATAATTAAAGGGAGTCATTCCACACCAATGAAACGAAGTGTTTATTACAGGCGTCGGAAACCAAACAAGCCCCCGGTCTCGAAAACGACTCCTTCGATCGGCACAGGATCAAGGAAAGCCTGGAAAACAACAAAGAATTCAAAAAGGGTGTTCAAAAGAGTATATAAAATTTTCCATATTGTCACATGAGGTATTTTATATCGTAGTTAAATAAAATTTTGAGGAGTCGTTTAAATTCATTGCCAATCTCAAAAATCGCTTGATGTTACTTTTATATATATACTTAGATGTTTTGTTATATCCAAAAAAGATAAAACTAGGCGAAAGAATCGAAAACTTCAACAACCTGTTCATTAAGCTGGACGTGAGCGTGTATTGACACTTTCATTTCGGGGTTCATGCCGGATTGCTGTGATGCAGCATAAAGCTAGAAACTTTGACGAGAGCATATTCAAACAAGCAACATGAAAATATATGCAGCCTGAAGTCGAATGTTCCGTTTTCTAGCAAATTCGCTCGTACGCCGCCCAAATGACACGTGCAATTCTACCATCTACAACTATCATTCCTTAGGTCGGTTCTTAGGGAGTGCGAGCACAAATTTCTACGGTATCCTCAGATTTCGGGAATTCAACCTTCACGCTCTCAGACGATCGGTAATTCGAAACATTTGGGCTCGTCTTTTGGTGCCTTGACGCCTGCTGCCTTCCCCGGAAAAGGGACGGCCAGACCGCAACGAGCCATATGGAGAAAAGCACAAAAGAGAAAGCTTTTAACCCGTTGGCTTCAGGACCGGCTTTCCCGGACTCTTACCACAACTTTCGGGGGAACAGTTCCCCTCCTCCGATACTCCCGGTGCATTTCAGTGAAAAGAGGCTTGCACTCCCACATCCTTCCTCCTTTCCGCTACATGTCTTGGTTCCCTGCTCTCTCTCTCTCTCTCTTTTTTTTATACACGCAGGAGAGGAAGGCCTTTTGCAGACCCAGCATCTGGGCCGGTCACCTGACGGAAACCTCCCTGACCGCTTCCTGTTTGTGCCTGCCTCGCTCGCCGACGACAACACAGGGAGCCGCTCGGAGACGAGCCAAGCGGGGGGCTAAACGTTCTAGGCTCCCACGGTCCATAAGTCTTGGACACTGCATTAAACAAAAAGCTTTGCCGTTTGGAAACGTACTACACAAAAACGGCCATCGTACAGCGAAGGTCGTTTGAAGGACCTGAGTGCAGCGGCGACCACACTTCTTCTGGGAGCCCGCGCGCTCATGGGCCAATTATGAGCGCGCTACAGGACCGGTGACGGCTGGAGATATGGATGCTGCTGATTTTTGACATGGTTGTTAAGGGCGGAGGAGTCGTCATAATCTATGTCTTCCTTTCGGGAAAACATTTTTCACCTTTTGAGTTCTTGCTCGCATCGCTTCGCTGCTAGGGAGCTGTGCGTTATTTTTTCTTCTTGGGGCCGGTCTGGAAGGTGAGCAGACCTCGGTTCCTCCATTGAAACGCCAGGACGTTCCATGCGAGCCTGCTTTACTTCTTAGGTGTGGTAGTAGCCCAGGTGAAACTCAGCACGTTTCCAGGCCTGCGAAAACATCGGGAAGCAAGGTAAGTTCAGTCTTGAGATTTCATATTGCCGGTTACATGGATTTTATTGCGCCACTCTTCGGGCATTTGATACGCATCATTCGTTGTTATAGCACTTAATTTACAATTCGTACAGTCACTCTACGATATCTACGTGTCCGTGTAATAAATTATGATGGACTTGGGAGTTGTTTCTATAGACCAGTGTCCGAAATCCTTACCCCCCGGGAATAAAAATTGGAAATTATAATCTCATTTGAAGGCTCTAGTTAAGAGAGGGGCTGCGCTCAAAACGTGACTTTGGCCTTTTTTCAGCACGTTTGGCATTGATGTTGTTCTTGGAGCTTCGTGACTATGCATTTCTGACGTTCTTGAGCTACGTACGATATGAGCGAAGGTTTCTAAAAAAAACGGAGTCCCGCAAAAAGCGCAGCCCTCCCCCCCTCCATTCTACCGTGTCATGGCGTCAGTATAAACAATGATGGCGGCGCCCATGGAACAAAGCAGACACTGCATGGTCTATAGACCAACACGCGGCCCTGACGTCACGCAGCTGCGGTGGCGCCGTCGACGGCACTGCGCATGCGCAGACGCTTCACTTCACGCGAATTCGGTTTCTGCGCACGCGCAGTGCCCACACCTGGTGTGGGCAATCGCGGGCTTGTTTGTAAACAGCGTGTCGGTCTATAGTGGCGTGTGTCATAAAACGGTGTCAACCTCCTTCTATAGACACACACGTTGTTTACAAACAAGTCCGCTTTTGACCGCACTAGGATGTGGGCATTGCGCGTGCGTTGAAAACAGATTGGCATGAACTGAAGCGTCTGTGCATGCACCGCACCGACACCAGCGCCACCGTGGAGTGGCATGATGTCAGAGACGCTCCTTGGGGCATTTGGCGTTCGCTGTACATCGCTTGCGCAAGCTTTGGAACACGAAATTATTGAGAAAAAAAAAAAACAACCTTATACTCTCTACCATAACTTAACGAGCAATTCTTAGCGTGATCTGAGACCGCCACCTGCACGTTTTATTAATAAATGCTCCAGATCCGGAATGAACGTTTTTTACATGTCCTTCGGGGAGTTCGGAACAAAAAATTGCCAGACCCGGGGTGACTGGTCAATAACGTTAAAAAGTTAATGTCCTTCGACGATCGATTAATGAAACATCCAATTCCCTTGTATCCAATTTGATTCGTGCACGAAGTTATCCTTTTTGTGCATTTAGCGCCCAGAACTCGTTTAGTCGTCATTTTAGTCTATCCAAAGGGTTCATTTGTTTACATTCATTCATTTAATACTAAAAATACGTTAGCGATTAAACGTTTTAGCTATCTACCTATATTAAAGGAGTTCCCACCAATACCTTGCTTCAGACATTTTGTCAAGTCGTGAAATTTAAGCCGAAACTTTGAAGCTCTAAGGTAGCAAGTAGTCTAACTTTCCTTAAAAGCGTGTAATGGTGTGTGCATGTGGAGAAAGTTTAGGGATCATAACGTTAAAACCCTTCATTTCTTTTTTATGACAATTTGCATTTCAGAAAGTAATAGCTGTTGTCAATGGGGACAAAGGAAGAACGAAGACTTTGAACTTTGACTATATGAAAGTCATAACCTAAATAAAGATTTAAAAAAAAAAGCTATTTAGTTGCAAGCGGGTATTTACGTTTTAAACTGTTGACAACAAAGCAGATAAAGCATATTTAATCTTTTTGTATAAACGTCGTTTTTTTTAAGTTTTTTTTTTAAATGTCTGCCGCTATGTTGTATTAAACATATGTTTCTTTCATATTATGATTCTTTAGAAAGCCAGGAAAAACTTGTCACGCTATTTATGTTACTTCCTGTCAAAAGTCAACGCGCCCAAGAAAATGTATTCCTCAATTTGTTTCTTCATACCACTGTTTAAGCACAATTTGTAGCTCAGGCGTCGGAGCGATTTAATTACTGCGTGCTATGCAGGCGCTATTAGCTACACGGACGTGAGCACTTTGTGTTTCTTTTTCTATTGTCCGGTCTGGCGCTTCTCTCTACTTAGCAGGCGGGTTTGCCAGTATATCCACCTTTAAAAGTTGCGCGATCGAAATAGCACGAAAAAAAAAATATTATGTTGATTTCAAGGCAATTGGATATTCCACGATCCCTGACATCTTCAGAAATGCAGAACGTGGCTCATTCTGTTCATGCGTTTTGCTTCGTCATTCGTTCCTTTGAGTCCTTGGTGGCGTGTGCCTCAAACTCGTTGGCTACGGAACTATAATAAGATGTCTGAGATTTATCACGTTCCGCTTTTGTTTATAAAATGTTTGTAATTGGTTTGACAGTAGACATGGCGAGGATCTTCTCACCCCGTTAGGGCGCTCATACTTGCAATAATTTTGCATTTTTACTGTTTTAACATTATTATGAACACCAGATATCAAGATTTCGGCAACGAATTACTTTTTACGGCTCTTTCTATTGGATAAAAAAAAAACTGAGAAAACGGGTATGCATAAAGAAAAAAGAAAGAAGAAAAACACTTCGTATATGATACCTAAGAAATGTCCAAATATTATAAGGTAAAACAAGTCCCCAATAGTGGAATTGCAAAGTTATGTCACAAGTAGCTGCCGACGAAATGCAAAGAAAAATGGCTCTAAATTTCAAGGCAAAAAAGAAAAACAGTGAGTTACTACGATGTTGCGCCAGTCAATTTGTCATCTTAACCAAAACAGAAAGATAGGCTTTCCATTTCGCCTGCTGCACATGAGAACACCGAAACAATCACGTAGAACGTAAAATGGCGTTTAGGGCGTGCAATAAATACGGCGAAATTAGATTTCCTCAGTCAATGCTCTGACCACTGGATTATTGTATTTTCAATACCTTTCCCGTTCCAACCTTGTGGGACACAACAGAGTTTTTACTACCAGTTTGTGTCTGATTTATAAAGCAGCTTCCGATCAAAAAGTTAGTGCGACTTAAAATATAATGGTCGTGCATATTAGTAAATGCGGAAGCACACTACACGATACGCTTAATTTGAGCATAACTTGGGAGTTCTTAAAAATTTTATTCATACAAGCTTCTTCCGAACACCCAACTGTATCACATAGTTGGTGCGCGTGCCGGTACACAAGTAGTTTTGGTGACAGCATTTTAGCCATAGTTTTACGTAACATGTGACTTGTAATTCGTTACACTTTTGGGCCCAGGAAGTGTAATATATTTTATTTTATTTCAACCAAGTTGCGCATTGCGCGAACTTTGTTCTCATATGAACTCGTGCTTGACGGCCCAATGTCGCCAGAGCTAGACCCATAAAGGGGTGTCATGTGTCTAGAAATCGCACGCTTGCTCCCCGAGAAAAAAATGTCTCGTTCGCTGAAGCCTTTATGTCATGAGAAATATAGTCAGCGTTATATCCATGCTTAACCCGACTGTGAGGGGAATTTGAACCGCTTTACAGCATCCGGGCCGCAAGGAAGGTTGTTGCCGTATAAATTCTAAAAATAAATTTCCACATCCTCGGTCAACCGTTGATGCAGATACGCGTAAATACTCGGAAGGCAACACGCACTATGAACAGATTTCACACACACAGAAAGAACGAGAGACGCCATGAAACATGTGTAAACCTCCGATCAGAAACGTGTCGACCGCTTCAACGTGCTATAATAGTCGAAAATATGCAGATGTGTGAGCGGTTCTGATCGAATGGAATAATCGTTGCAAAGCCGCCAGAGGCCATGTATTGCGACAGATTCGGGACAATTATTCCATTCGATCAGTATACGGTTCTTTCATCTATACATGTTTGATTATCTTCTTTTGGAATCTGTGTTAGAATATGAAAATTTCCCGTGTTTTATTGCATATATACCCTACATTAAAGGTACCCTGAAGAGGTTTCTGAGATCGCCCAAGTATGGCGATAACTCGTTCTGCTGGCTCTAAGCATCCTAGAAATTCCTCAATCATGACGATACGCGGCCGATTTCCCTATTAAAAAGTAATAAAAAATTGCGACACACCGATTTCATCTCCGTCGATGGGCGGAGCATGCTCCGAATCCAGGACCACTGTCAGTCAATAGCAAGCGAAGGACAGCTCGCACCTCCGACCGGTGGAACCGCGGAGTGATATCTCGAATGAGCGAGGCTCGTTGCCCATAGAGCCCGGTCTACGATTCAAGCCAGCGAGCGCGCGGAGCGCTCGAGCTGACTATCGGACTGCACTCCCGCGGAAGAAAAACAACAAAAAAACCATAGTTTGTTGTTTTTGAGACGCTTATTGCAGTATTATGTTCTCTTTCCGCGAAAAAATAACGTTTTTTGACAGCTTGCTTCTATCATCCACAAAAAAAAATTGGAATAGCAGCGTTCGCAATCTCAACGAAATGCCACGTTTTCATTGGTCACATGCCGTCCCGGCTGCCGGCACAATGATTCTCGCATCGCCGGAGATCATTTCAATCTCTAATTGCTTTTTAAATAGGGAAATCGGCTGCGCATCGCTAGGATGTATGGATTTTTAGCATGCTTAGAGCCCACAGAGTGAGTTATCGCGATATTTAGGGGTCTCAGAAATCTCCTCGGGGTACCGTTAAAGGTAATCGCTTTACCGATTCCCAACTCCGCGAATAATCTTGTTTCAAGAATGCTTCTTTTTTCAGGTCGATATTTCACATGAAACATGTATCCTCGAGACTCATGGACTCTATCGGCCAATAAAGAGCTTTGGTACAAGCGAAAATCATTCGACGCTGTCGCTAAAACTTACACCCAAAGCGCTTCTATGCGGGTATACAAACCAAATTGAGAACAGTATCAAATTAAATCCAAAACCGCATCATGAGGAATACAGCATAATACAAACACACGTAAATATTTCAGGGTTATAATAAGTTAGTTTTGAAAATGGAAACACCCACCATGCTGCAATATGGGCGTTTGAAGGATAATTTGTCTGCATCACTATGCCGTCAAAGGTGTGCATTAGATTAGTGTGCATATAGCCTCACTTACCACTGCATGTCGCCATACATCTTATGGTTTTAATAATTTTTCCTCGAAAGCGTTAAAATATACAAGCTCAACTAGGTTTACTCGATTGGCCTTTAAGCAATTCGTCCTGTTTTTGGTAAGAACATCGGTCAGGCACGTAGCCAGGATTTCGTTTCGGGGCGAGGGGGGGGGGGGGGGGGGGGGGCGCCCATGACAAAATGTTGTATGAGGGGGAGGGGGGCAGAGGAGGCTCCAGCAAAATGGAAAAGGGGGGGGGGCGGGCCCCATGCCCCCCCCCCCCTTTCACTGGCTACGTGCCTGACATCGGTGCTTTCCATCTTCACATTGACCTCTGCTTACCCAACTCGAAAATCAACGTAACCCTTTTGAGCTCCGCAAGGCGTAGCTCACTTAGGTAAATTTTTAAATCGTAACGCACAGTGCTTTGTTGCTTTTTAGTCGCATGTTCATGTCTGCCTTAAGCGCACAAAAAAGTACGAAAAGTATAGATTAATTGCTAATGTTAACATCACCGCGCTATGTGTGTGGACGACTAATACCCTTGTTACACGGGCACACTTAACTGCAGTTACGCTAAGCCACAGTTAGCGCACAATACTTACCGACAACATTTCTGCGACTCTGCAGTCAAAGCTATGGGCGAACGTGCGCTAGCTTGAGCATCTTGAGCACCCATCAAAGCAGTGCACGCGCTCTTTTCACTCCTTATGGAATAGCTGTCCGAGAGTATAGTGCGGTATCTGTGGTGCCGTGTAACAGCAGTTAAGCTGAGTTAACCGCGGTTAAGTGTGCCCGTGTAACAGAGGTATTAGACAGGCTTCACCCTGCATAGTGACTGAGCTCAAGTCGGGTAAAACTTATAAGCGCGGATACTAAGGCATATAGTCTGCTGTTCATATTCATGCATCTATACTGCTGAAGTTCAAAGAAGAAACAACGTACTAGGCAACTCGCTATCTCCCTGGAAAGCGTGACGTTACTTGCAATTTCCGAAAGAAGAAAAAAAGAAAGAAAAGTATATATATATTTTTTTTTCTTCCCAGTTATACTCACGCCTTCAGCCTCCCGCCACCATGCCCGTTGTATGTATATATATATAAATGCATTTTTTTATTTTTGTTTTTCCCGCTTTTTTTAAGTCTCTTCAGATTATTTATTGTGACATCTGTTTCTCCCCACTCAAAAGGCATCACAATTGTACTCCACAGGCCAATCGAAAACATATTAAAAAGATCCCCAACTATTTGACACGTCGCGCCATCTATCAGAGGCACCGGTAAACGCCCACCGAGGTCAGTTTTGGGGGTTCCCAGTTTGGGTCACGCATTTGTGAGTTCTCAAAGATTCTATCGTTTCTACTAACTGTGTTAAATTTTGGTTGTAGGGTTAATACTTTGGATTAAAATATAATTGAAGCGCTTTGTAATCTTTTATATCGTTGAACTTGCAAAGTTAAGCGAAATACTTAGAACTAATTTCCTTTATAAAAAGAAAAACCAATTGCGTAAAGGACGTTCATATGACCACCCAAAATAGATGATTCTTAGTATTATAAATATCAGCTTTATTGCCCCGTTAAGTCCTAAACAAATATACATTTTGAGGAACAAGAACTGATTTCATCAAAGATAGTTTTCCTAGTAGTTTTTATGGTAACACTCTAAAGCTTAACAAGATACCGGTGATCATAACCGAGGGGCACCAACCAAGAAAATCTCTACTGCTTGCAGAAACAGAACTTTTGGGGGATCACACACTGAAACGGCTTGGTCCCTGAATGAAGCTGAATTTTCTCGAGGCTTATTTATAGTTCACCATGGCGTTCGTTAACGTTATAAAATATGACCGATCATATAATTTATTAAAAATGACGTGATGTTTAATGCCACCGATCTGACTTGGCCAGGATGTCTGTTCGCGTCAGTGTGCCACCAGGGCTCACTTAAAACCTACATGATGTTATGCAATCTTCAGAACAACATCAAGAACGCTTATTTGTAACGGAAATGTTTTTGGGCAACCTAAGAACGCTTTTAGAGAAAGAATATTGTCGGACACAAAGATCCTGTCGAACTCATTTCAAGTCAGAAATCGGCATTCATGGAGTTGAATATATGTTTATAACGACTGAGCCGCAACAACTATGACGCTGGATAACGAGTATTTCTAACTAACAAATGTTACCCGCAGTCCCTTGTTGACAATGATCGTATCCTTACAAAATTGATGAGCATACGCAATAATAAAATGCACATAAAATGCCTAGGCTCCCTTCAAACATTTGTCAACAGAGAATCGGACCGGAAAAACACTTGTCTCGCTGGTATTCAGTACGCTCGGGACGGGTGTCAAGTTGACACCGATGACAACCCGAGTTGTGAGAAAAGATCAAAGGTAAACAAGAAGTCAAGAGCGATTTTCATAGCCATAGCTAAAAAATTAATTCCCCCGTTAAAAAATAAAACACATTAAGCTGGTTATTCCCCGAATGTGCTTTTCAGGGTACGGGGACAGCGTGCTTTATCTTGATCACCCTGGATTTACTTTCCGGGAGCGTGATTCGGACTTCCACTGGACGGTTATATCTAACCAGGGTTCCTTCTTCGGTCGCGGTCCAATACTTTTTTTCTTCTTCTCACATGTTTATTTAATTTGAGTTGCAATGATAGCTTGTGGATGGGTGATGGTATACCATGGGGGCAGCGGCATGCTCAAGACAATCAGAGTCACTTCACTGCGAACGAGAATTTTTGAGTGGCTAGCTTGCACATTTTGTTTACATCAGAATTTACTGAAGAGTACGAACCGCTTAACATATCGAGCGAAAGCCTTGCGCCACACAACCCAGCTGTTTCTACCTAAACGGGCACGATGGAGCCTGGTTGCTATAGGCGCAACGTCGGCGGTTCCTTAAACCAGCAAGCACGTGGCTTCTAATTTCCTCAAATGGGGAATGAGCAAAGTGTGATGGCCTTATAGAAAGATGAACAGTCTACTAAATGTATTAAAAAAGAAGAAAAAAAAAAGGTAAACTACATCGTCTTTGCTACCCCAGCGCAATAAACTGTCTTGCTTTTCACAAATGTGTATCAATTTATATTAAATTTCTCCTCTATGCTATAAGAGTAGGGATTTCAGGAAAGAAGACCAAACCGGTAGACAAAGGTGAGCAAACTATAACGGTCGTAATTGGTACACTTTCAGGTTATCGCACGCAAGTTCTTGCCCTATGAAAGCTTCCCACCAATCATGACAAAAACGCGTGGGAGAAACCCGGGCAAACAAGACTGCAATCGTGTTTCCTTCGAAAGGCATTACAACCGGCACAACGTTGAGGGCCTCCCTACGTTACCTTCGTAAACGACAGGCTTCAATTCTACGACAACACCTGATTTCGAAATAATTTCTGACCGAACTAGCTGGCAATCTTCTTTAGGAGGGAAATCAATTACCCTAAAAATAGGGAAAATGCTAAGTTTTTGAAACACCGGGACGCTAAATATGTATTTCACGAACGGAATAATTGAAGAAATGACTGTTACTGCTGCCGTGTATACAAGTAAATATTCAATTTTTTTCAGCTCGTAATTGAATTACAGCAGCAAGTATTTAATTTTGATAACAAAATCCAAATGAATCCCCGTAATATGTTAAAAATAGATTTTTTAAATAATTTAGTTTATCTTGAGTTATTATTTCTTTAACAGTATGGGCTTTGGGCAGGAATTCGTCGAGTTTTGGTTAACTCGGCAAATCATAATGGTCGAGGAATTAAAAAGTCCGTCTATCACAGGTACCTATCAGCGCGTTGTAAACACATAACACAGGGGTATACATATATATATATATATATATATATATATATATATATATATGATTTAATTGTACCTTAAATTTCATCAATTAAAAACTCTGACGACGGGCATGAGCTTCTTAGATAGCAATTTCCACCACAAGTAAGTCGTGGATATTTACAAACTGAGGAACACATTCGTGACCAAAACTAGTGCAAAAGCAACTGCGTCATTTGAGTCTTTGTGAAAGTGGCATCACCCAGATACACTTCCACATTACGGTAGGGAGGAAAACAGAAGACAGTTGTCCTTCCTTCTATGGGGCAATGGAGCAACTAGTGCCATCTGTCGTGAAATTGCATAACCGTGAAACGACGCGACGCTTTAATCATCAAACGCGGCACCGGAGCACGTTGGCTCTTTTACCACGCAAGAAGTCTAATAAGTTATTTTCTGTGGAAGCATTGCAAAAATTGCCACTTACAAGCTCACGATTTCTCTTATTCAAAAGCCGACAAATATGTCTGTATCGTTCGCAGTGGAGAGGAACGTCGCTCGCTCTGAGATCGTGCGAAACTTTTGGTCGTGGCTTGGGGTGACATCTGTTGACGGGCGCGCGAGGCAGAGCGACGTTTCGAGAAACGCTCCTCCGAGCTGTTTCCAAATTTGGCCAGCTTGGGCGACGGAGGTCTGGCAACATTTTCGATGAGAGGCCTGAATAGCGTCGGTGTGTGCTCCTTTGCGGATGGCGAAATAGTTGAGTCGATTATTAGAAGTTGTCAGTTGAACGGTGTAACGTTTTGTGAGCGGTCATCAGGCAATTTTGAAATATTAGAAAACTCTATGCGTTTATAAACGTAAAAGAAACGATACAGACAAACACGTGTATGTTTTACTTATTTTTTATCGATGCTCTATTTTTGTATCTGTGTTTGTATTGCCGCAATGGAAGTGATTGCACTTGCGATTAGAAGCCGGGTAGAAGAAGATTATTTTCGTTTACAAAATATATGCAGCTAGGATTGACTTATGTTTTATTTTACATGAACCAGATAAAGCTCAGCAAGATAAATAACTTTCCGCTTGTACAGTCTCACATTTGGAGGTGTACTAAAAGGCGCACTAAAGGTTGCTCATATAGAATGATCGCCTCCAATTAAATTATTTTCTTCTGGTGAGGCTTGTACGCAAGTACAGCAGTGTATTTGTATTACGGCTGCCAGTCCACATGCGGGTCTGACGCTTTGAAAGTAACTGTTTTGTATATGCATGTAGTTCTAAACTGCTGCATAGTTTCTGGTCGCTGTTCATTGGTATGTCCGGGTCGGTAAATAAACATAGGGCTTCGTTTTGTGTCTCACTGTCGACTGCTCCAATACTGCCATAAAACAGATAACAGATGATCTCAAATCCACATTTTCATAAATACAAACAGAGAGTTGGAGGGAGCAAACAAGCATGAAAATGAACCTACCATTAGTGAAGGGAGAAGATGTTTGAGGTTAATATTTTTAGATAACGTATCTAACAATAAGCTATTAATAGGGATACGCTTTTACGCGAACTATTTTATATTTCGGGAAGATCGAACCCCTCAAACAAAATCCAACCCTACTCATTTTACACTGATATTTTCGTTGTTTGTTGTTGTTTTTTCCGGAGAAATAGGTTGCCAAAGCATATATTGCTCACAAATTTTCAATATTGTGCTTGGTATAGATTTGTGTGTTTTAACTCGTGTCTGGTGAATAGTGCTTTTCAGTGTTCCAGTCATATTGTAAAGAAAATGTTTCGTGTTCCAGCTATTTTATAGATAACACCTTTTTGTACACGAACTGCGTTTTATATGTAAATTTTTCGTTGTATTTCGGTTTTGTCTGATACACACTTTTTTTCTGAAACGCCATCCCCTGCGATAATGTCCCTATAAATAAAATGAACAAATAAATAGATATTGAAAGCCTCAGCGGATATCAACGTGACTATTCTTGCCACGTGTCGACACGCTATTACTTAAACAAATACACATTCACTGGTTATTTTTAATTTGCTTCCAAGACATCCATTCGACCGTTTTGCCTAAACTCATTCCGTAAGTCAATCAGTGTGCTGCATACCATTCAGGCACTACTACACAATAATTCAAAGTTAATTGCTTATCACACAATTCGGAGCGCGCGAACGGCGCCGTCGCGTCTATAAATCCGGAAAAAAATGTTCACCCCGTACAGTTCTCGCGTCACATCCGTGCCGAGGCCGCATCGTCAAAAGAAAGTATCTTGTGGCACCGGTTTTCCTCCGAACACGACTTGCGTGAATGTGTTACATCGCTGAAGCCTGCTTCCTCCTAGCGTGACGTTCACGAAGAGACGTCTTTGAAGCGTATTTATTATTATTTTTTTACTCCGCTTCACCGAGTGTTTTTTTTTTTTTCTTTGTTTTTGAGCGTCTAATGCTTCAGTCACGACACTAGGTGTGTCTTTCATCCGCCCTGGCCTGGGCTACCGCAGCCGTCACCATTCGATACATTTCGCGTCCTGGTGGTCACGCCGTGCTGGATTGCTTTTTCTTGTTCGCGTTTTTTGTGCGCACAAATGGATTTTTGTTATGGTTCGTTTGAACCTGTTGCAGCGGTAATCGAACGGCTGAAGAAATGAATGCAGAGTTCTTCTTTCCTTCTTTTCAATTATTAAAAAAAAAAAAGTGATGATCTACTTTTGTTCACCGCATAATTATTTTGTATTTATCGTTCCGCGTGGCGTGACCTCTTGACGTTACTGTAATTTACTTGTAAAATACAGTTTTTTTTAAAGTCGTCGTTTTCAGAATTTTCGGAAATGTATAGACCCTTTGAAGAGTCCTCACAATATTTTTTTTGTATCTTCTCAATGTCTGCTTTAGAAACACTGGTAATACATAAATTATGATGAGGATGATTGAAATCAAGTGAATCATTATAAAGTGGAGAATATGATTATATGACTATTAGTTTCACGCGGAAGAAGGCTAGGTAAAGCTAGGCAGTAAAATGATGGCCTTAATTATCCCGTCTAAAAGTGTCGAACGTTCAGCGATTATGTCATTGATTTTGCTGGGGTTACTGCTGCTGGTCATCCCCTTACTGTTGTCCACTTTACGTTCATACGAACGTCACACGGGACAAAACTGCGAGAGGTTCGACATAAACAAGAACAAACTAGGTTCAAGAGAAACAACAATTTTCATTACGCTTTACAAAAAAATATCCGTCACCCATTGGTAAAAGGGTAAAAGCACAGGGGACCTGGTGAAGAACTTCCATAGACTTGTTGTTTTTGTCCGTTTTGTTTTATTGTTCCGTGTCTCCGGTTACTATAGGAACCCATTGGTGAGAGTACCCTAAAATTTCAGAGTAAAAGTGGAATTTAACTGACGCTATTTTAGAGCGGCTATTTGTTGCCTTGCAGGCACGTAGCCAGGGGGGGGGGGCGCCATGGGGCCCGCCCCCCCCCCCCCCGAAATCGTAAATTTTGCTGAGGCCTCCTCCCCCCCCCCTCCCTCTCATACAGCATTTTGTCATGGGCGGCCCCCCCCCCCCCCCCCCCCCACCGAAACAAAATCCTGGCTACGTGCCTGCTGCCTTGCAAAAAGGACGCGCTGAAAATTAAAAAAATATATATATATATATATATATATATATATATATATACATATTGCTTTCATATTATATCACCAAACAAGGTTTAGCATTCACAGCACGGTACACGATCTGAGGGCTCTTGCAATTGCGAAACGCTGTTTCCTGATTTCAACAATCCACATTTGGTTGCCGGATCTGAACGGTATACACTAGCAATGCGAATAACACGACGTTGGTTTTCCTGCGTACAATGCGAGCATGAGTTCTTAAACTTCTCAAACATAAACCAAGGCAGCGCAAGATCGGCAGAAACGCTAGTCGACGTGGTAACCAACGTCTAGTAAAGTGAGCGAAATTGCGATTGATTTTTTTTTTTTTTTTCTGTAACACCAACAGTAGCTCGCAGAAAAAAATCTAGGAATGTAATAATGTGACGATACACAGTATTTCCCCACATAATTATTTTATATTTTGCGTTCCGCGTGGCGTTATCCCTTGAAGTTGTTGTAATTTACCTGTAAAATATAGTTTTGTTTATGTCGTCGTTTTCAAGATTTTCGGAAATGTATGAACCCTTTAAAGAGTCCTCACAATAATTTCTGTGTCTTGTAAACGTCTGTTTTTGAAACACTGGCAATACACAAATTAGGATGATGATTCTTGAAATAAAGTTAATCATTATAAAGTGAAGAATATCCCGTCTATGCACACTGCCTTACAGGGAGTCTTAAATTTATGACGTGGCTAGCCTATGCCACATAAATAAATCATTTTAAAAAACACACGGTACAAAAGTGACCTCTTTATTTGCATCAGATCAGCATTTAAGAAAGTGCATAACAGAAGATTTGGTAAGGTTATAAATACTTAATCCTTTTCTGCATCAAGGGGGTACTACTACTTCTGATCGCTAATAAAATTGGGCATGTTTAAAATTAATGAGAGCTCCAGCCTTTTTTGTTCGGCCATTATTCGAGATGGTCGGCTCGCTCAAGACCGGTTTTTCGGCCATCCCTCGCGCTATGAAAAGCGCCTTGGGCTGGAAGCATGAAGGCTCTTTGTACTACAATGCTGCCAGGCGTCAACATTAATATACTCTTACAAATGAGTTCATCCTCGCGGCCGAGCTAGTTACGTCGTCGAGCTGTTTTTGTTTCATGGTAGAGGATAGCGATTAAGAATGACGTATATTTTCAGCCGAGTATGCGTACGAGTGAAGTTTAAAAATGAACCTCACTTCTAGCAAACTCCTCTCGAAATTACGTTGTCATGAAAACGTGACTGCCCCACGGCATTGCAGCTCAATCAAACTCCGAGTTTGGTGCAACTAACGTCCGCGTGAAGCCCCCCCCCCCCCCCCCCCCCCCCCGTTCAAAAAAAAAAAAGAAGATATATATATATATAAACGAGAAAAAAAAACAACGAAGAGAAACCGAGACAGGGGCTACAAGTATTTTTCGCCCGTTTCGCATTTTAATATTTGTTCGTAACTACGGTGGTAGCGCCTGAATACGCCCACGAAGAAAGAAATAAAATCTTGCGCCGGATCTGAAGATATCCAACATTCAGTTTCTCTCCACTATTTCAGCAAATGTGTCATTCAGTTGCTCATTACTTCGGTACGTGGCACATGAAACATGCAGCGGTCAAACCACGTCAGTCGCAAGTATTAAATAGGCTACTATACTGCCTTTCACGATAAGCCCCACCGCAGCTGTCGCGATCTGATAGAACTAATCGTGTAGCACCAAAAGTACATCGTCACGGCGCGCATCGCCAGTGCACGTGCGCTGTCAGCGACTAAACTAATCACGCACAGTAAATGCAACGCGATCCCGCTTTCTTCTCTTTTTTTTTGTATTTTCCCGCGCGTGATTAAACTATTTGGTGATAGCGAAAACACAAAGAGCACGAGTGCAGTGACGCACTTTTGGCGCTGCATGGTCAGCCATATCGGATGGGGGCGTGGGCTGAGATCGGACCCAAAGTGAAACGAAGCTAGCTTCTGAGCATAAAGCCATGGAAAGATGCATGCTCTAGCAAGTTCGACTGCTTCTTGCGAAGGGGTGTCGGTGACTTCAGAACACCGGGCCCTGATTAGAAGGATAGTGGGTAGACCTCAAAGCAGCTAGCATCGATGTCTACCCAATGTCCTTCCAACCAGAGCCAATGAAAGCTCGGAATTCTGACGTCACTGCAACCCCTGCGCAAAAAGCAGCCGAACTTGCACTCCGCATATTCTCAACCCGATGCCGGTGAAACTCAAATTCCCCCAAGCACCCGCCACATCTTGCGGTAAAATAGTTGTTGTCGAGGCGTTGATAAATCCCATTTATATTTTAAAGAGTTGCGAAACAATACATTTCGGAGGGGCTTACAACATTGACAGCCATGGCACAGCAAATTACCGCAAGATTGAACGCTGATACGGGTTTCTACACGAGTTTCGGCGTAAGTTTCTTCGTTACTATGAATTGAAAAATTAATCGCGGCGTTAACGAAGTTCCCACGTTCGGTCACGTTTTGAAGGCGAGGCGATGAAATAACTCGTCGTGAAAGGTTGCTGGGGGCACTCGCACTTTCTTCGTATGCTCTCGATGGAGCCGGCTCGCTTTGTTGGGATCCTTAGCAGTCAATCCGACGTCTGTTGCTCTGGAACTGGATTCCCAGCTGTGCGCTGGTGGCTTTCCCAGCCGAACGCGTTCGGTTCACGTACCTTTTTTTCCACGAACAATTAAACTGCGGTGATGAAGACGTTTACATTGAAAGAACGTGTCTGTTCTCATCGTTGAGGTAGATAATCTAAAGTAATAGATAATCCTATCCTAAATAACTTAATTTTAGATGCACCATTTAATCCATTTATGTTGTCCTTAGCCCCGTGTTTTGTAAAATCCGTCCGATCTATCGCTTTTAATACATTGCCTTATAAAATAGCCATGAATGTTAAACTCCTTCGATGATACTGCTTTTCGGGCCTCTGAGCATCGCTGCAGTTTCCTAGTATTTCAATACCTTTCAATACTGTTAAAATCTCAGTCCAGAAAAATAACGCTTTATATTTTGACCGCACTCATGAATTTATGACGAATGCCTTAGTTAATTGTTTTGCCGACTTTTATTAATTGTTTTCTTCCTTGGCGAATTTAAAGTGTATGTGACAAATTTTGTTGCATTTCTAGAACTTCTTAGATTCACAAAGACTAGCAAAGCTCTATAAGAGGTTACAGGCTTTAGTTGAGCTAGTTGGTAGATATTGGTGATGAGTCAGCTTGAACATACAGAAATTGACGCAGAAAGAGCGGAAAAAGACAAAGCAGCTGACAAACTTCTTTGCTTTACTACAATTCTTCGTAGGTGTAAGCGTCTTCTTCAGAGGCTGTTCACATATACACAAAATAACTATTCGTTTGAAATATTATGTTCACAAGGAAATTATTAAATTTATCGTTGCCCGCTCCTTCTACGAGTTATCTGGAAACCGCAAATACTGTTATTTTTTCGTGTGGATAGCGATGGACGAGGTCCTAACACATTCCTCTCCGTGTTCTTCGATGGACAGTGCCTCGAGCATCTCACCTGTAAAAGGGTTCTAGTTGTTGCAAGAAGGGTGCTGTTGCTGAATGCTGCACTGCATTAGCATGTCTCACAACTAGGTGGTAAATGATCTGTTGCTTTGCCCTTCGCCGATGCTGCATGTTCCCTAATTCTGCCGTTTATGCATCGGCCTGCCTGGCCTATGCAACACTTACTACACGAAAGGGGAATGTGATAAAGAGCTCCTGTTTGGCACTAGGCATATCTTGTTCTGTGAGAAGTGTCGCTATTTTTATTTGGTTTGTAGGCAGGTTATTTTCCATTTGTATGCTTTGTTTGGTGCTGAGGGAACGACTTTAACCTTCTGCCTTCCTGCGACCTTTTTTTTTCTTCTTTCTAGTGGGTAATCGTGTGAATGCATGGTATATATGGCTGGGCGTCAAACAAAGCAACTAAACAAGCAGCTATGAAGATACTCGAGAAAAACAAGCTAAACAAGCTTTAAACAACAATCAAGAAAAAGAAGGAAGAACACCTGGAACTCTTATAATTGGCGAAAACCCCAAAACAAGACGTACCTTTTCGGGCAATTGTGTCGGAAAGGGGAACATGCCATGTACATCTGTCAACTTTCCTGACGAACAACCTGTCCCTCATAAAGTATAACGATCCTTACAGGATCAAAATTCCTGAAGATCTTATCACATATCTTGAGGAAAACGGAACAGATGCCACCTTAAGATTCTCCATCGATACCGAAGACATGTGTTACTGCACACCCTACGTAACGCCTACGAAACTTTTCCGAGACACTATATCGAGGCGCAAGGCGACGTTTATTTTCAAACTGCCATTTGCAGTGAATTTGGACACCTTTTCTAGAGCTGTTAGGTGTATATTTATCAGCGACAGTGGTGGCATGTGAAGATCAAAGGTATGTACAAAAAAGTGCGGTAAGTATCGGATCTCCGGCGGCGCCTTAAATATTAGTGAAAAGACTGTAAGTGTGCAGGCGAGCTGGTGGTAGCTAATCATGTCGTTTAACAACAGAGACTGTGGTGCAGAAAAGGAAAAAAAAAAAAAACTTATACTCGAAGGAACATGAAAGAAAGTTGGACCGTTTGGACTCTTGTGTATGTGTACGACTATGTTCTTTGTATTTAAAAACGCTTTCAACACAGGAGATATCTGCAGAGAAGGTGGTTGAGAGTGGCTGTATGGGTATATATAGGATGCTTGTGAAATAAAGCAGTTAGCTGAGTTTGAGACTTTCCCTTTTGTGTGTGTTCTTTCAACTAAAGTTTTTTTTTAGCCTTAAATATGTCCTTTATCCTGACATCATGCGACAGGATCATTCAAATAACCCAAATGACACAGCAATTAACGGTATCTTTAAGTACGTGGATGATTTCTTAATACTCTATGCCGCAGAGATAGGTGACCAGGAAGAAGTATACTGAGAGAAGACTATGCGAATAATGAGATGTTTTCAAGAGAGTTATCCAGATCTGGTCTTCACACATAAATTAAACGTAAACAATTCATAAAATTCCTAGTTCTCGCGATGACATTTACGAGGGGCATTCATAAAGTTCGTATTATTGTCACGAAGAAATAGAGATTCGGCAATCAAACTCGAGTAGGAGTTGAGACATTCTCTACATGTTCGCCACCAAAAGTTACCCACTTTTTCCAGTGATGCACCACATGCCGGAGGCCATTGTTATAGAACTCCTCGTTTTGAGTGTTCAGAAATCGCTCCACTTCAGCAGTCACTTGGTCGCCGTTCTTGAAATGCTTTCCTCTTATTTGGCCACACTGGAAGCGCCTGCGCCATTTAACCAAAGTGTCATAAACTGGGCGTTGTCCCCGAACAACGCTCCCAGATTGGAATGAATATCCTTGGCATTGCTTCCCTTCAAAAGTAAAAAAAAAAAACGGATCAGTGCATGTGCATGGCACCGACGGGCAATGCCATTTTTGTTTCGACTCCCTAGCGGCGTTCCGGGCTATTATCATGCGATGTTTATACTGTGCGGAAACTAGAGGGACGCGCGCTATGTTGATGCCTGTTTTGTTCCGTTTTTCTTTTTAATTTTTTGTGCCAATAATACGAACTTTATGAACACCCCTCGTAAACAAGGACACATTTGCTGGAGATATGAACCCCGGTCGAGAAAGGGGTTTCTTTCATTTGCTTCCGGACAGTCAAGAACTATCAAAAGTAGTGCTGCCAGCACAGCGCTTGTCTTTGCCCACGACAAAGCTTGTGAATATCAACGTATTCCAGGCTTGGAAAAACAAATTTCCAGACTACGCGATGCAGGATACCCGACAACACTCATATCTGTGAAAACATTTGCAAGAAATTAAAACGCACAACGGCTCCAAATAAAAAGGAGATACTCGAAGGATAATCGCCGTTATGCCATACATTCACGGGAGTACCCACAAGTTAAAAATGAACGCCGGAATACAGTACATTCACGTCGTTTGCTCAGCGCCAAACAAAACATACTCTATGCCGAGAGGAGTTAGCCAGTCAACACACCAAATGAAAACATGCGGCACTTCCCACAGAACAAGATACGTCCAATGCCAAACATGAGTGGTTTGTTGTTTTTTATCCATTTCTTTTGCGTGTGGTAAGTATTACATTGGTCAAACAGACCGATGCATAAACGACAGAATTAAGAAACATGCAGCACCAGTGAGGGGCGCATCAGCAGGCCATTTATCAGCGCAATGTAAGACGTGAAAATGCAGCATTCAACAACATCACCAATCTTGCAACAAACAAGTATCTTTTTGCACGTGAGGTGCTCGAGGAACCGGCAGATCGAAGAATACGCGGAGGAATGTTAGCACGTCGTCAAAGAAAAACAGTATTTGCGATGTGCCATGCCCAGCTAACTCGCAGGAGGAGTGGACAACAGTAGATTTAATAATTTCCTTGTGTAATTATTATTTCAAACTAATAGTTATTTTGCTCATAAAAGCTTTTGGAGAATACGATTACAAATACGAAACAGCGTATTAAAGAAAAGTTTTTAGATAGTTGTTAGTCAGCTGTTTTGTCTCGTCCCGTCCTTTTTACGTCTATTTCTGTAATTTGAAACTGGCCCATTAACGTATAAGAGGTCTGCATCAAGCAATAAATAGTATGGAACTGCGATGGTAAAAGGAACAGAATTCATCCCGGTCTTGCGTGTTTGTGTGCATTCGTGTGTGTGTGGGTGTGTGCTTGCGTACGTACATATCACTATTTCATTTTAATGTCAATATTAGAAACATATTCACATATATATTTTGATTATACATTTCTTAAGCAATGCGCTTTATATGTGAAGATGTGGTTTCATTTATTCCTGATTCCAATCACTCAGTCTTATTGTTTGTCGGATACCTTAAAAGCATTGCTAAATAAGTTAAACCTTGCTTCTTACACGGGTCTTCATTTGCTGATGTTTAGTAGAAAATGCGCGCCCGTCTATGAACTCATCCAAAGAACAAGTCCTGGAAAACGATTCATATCTTATATTCTTAATAATGATGCTGCAGGCAACAACTGACACATACCTGTTTCACGATACACAGGTCGTTTAAATTAATTACGCGAACCGTTGAATCGATGAACATGATACGGCGAGGTAGTACACAAAAACCCCATCTTCGGAGCTAGCCGTCGCTTATAGAGCTCCTCGAATACAAACACAACGCGATTTAGGAAACCGTTTTGAAAGTGACAATAGATTTGGGACAAATGACAGCCCATTTCGGCGAGAATAGGCGAAAATAAACGCGGACTCATCTCGTCTCTCCATGGCCCGAACGGCCGATCGAAACAAGCCCGGTCGCGTTCCCTCTCTCCCCCATTTGATTGGTTCGACCAATGAGGGCCGGCGTAAATATTTAAACTGCGTTCGTGAATCGATATTTGGAAGTTCCTCCCCTTCCGCTTCCTCTTGCGAAGCCGAGCGAGCAGCCGGGTTTGGCCTCCTGAACCTGAAAAAATCCCCACTATTGGGGTCAAGTTGCGTCAGTACGTAATTTTAGAGGCACCCGGATCACTTGCTGACGCAAGGTGGTTCACGGAGCGCGGCCTTCATAATCAACATTGCTTAATGGAGGAAGCGCTCAGCGTGAGCTAACGAGTCTGCGTTACAACTCACTTTTCCTGCAAAACACATTTCTTCACCGACCAGGCAGAGATGTTGCAAAGGAGTACGTTGCTGGGCTCATCTCGTGCCCATTATTTCTTATTATTATTAGGCAATACACCCGTTCAAAATACTGGTTTCTTGACGAAGACAATACAGGACACGTCTTTGATATACATGGCCGACACATGTATAGGGGCCACTCGCTTCGCATGTGTAGTTGCTTTATCTGGCGTCTACCCGTGTTATTTGGCCGGTTCACTGCTGCAAGTAGCGATTGCTGCAGTAGCAGAATGTATATGGACCCGGTTACTAACTTCGTAAACTGCCCTCGTGGTATAGAGCTGGTTTTACGACCAGGTATAACTGTTGTGTTTAATTGCTCAGCATGCAACGACGTCGTAATTCGCTTTCAACGCCCCGTATGTTCTAGTCGCGGATGAGTTTCACACCTGTGCGAACGTCATATCTGAAAGCAAATCAATCGACGTAACAGAAAGTGGAAAAACAAATTCTTCCAAAGCACGTTCGTTCTTTTGAAGAGTTTCGAAAAGCAGAAGGTCTGTCCGAGCCATGTCGTTTAGCTCCAGCTACAAATACCACGCGGAAAGCAGAAGCCATTCTTTCTTGCGTTTTTATTTTGCTACCAAAGTTGCGATTCTAGTTGATTTACAACTTGAATCACAGCAACCGTTGTGGTTCTCAAAAAACCTTAACGAGTGCAGTTGTGCGTGCCACAGCATTGTCGGCCAAAGCAGCTCTCGGCAATTATGTTTTCGGTACCTTAAATTGATTAATAACCGGACTACATCGGTCGGGAATTTCATTTGAATCCGACCTTATGAAGCCATGTTCTTTTGTATACCGAGCAATTCAGTTCACGACTACCGGGTTATGAGCCCTTCAACAAACTCCCGTCCTTGAATCGCATTAAAATTGAAATGAATCAAGGTCCAAGCCGACGGGGTGCTAACGCGCTCACTCTTCTCGGCGTGCCTCGATCGTCGCAGCGCGCATCTCCACTCCATGCATTCGGCGAGAACACGCCGTCCCTGCGCAACGCACGCGGCGGGCGCATGCTGGCCGGGGCAGCCATTTTTCCTCGGCCTTTCGACGTGGCGCTCAGCCTCGTTCATCACTGCCAATGGCGGCCTTAAAAATCCATTGTCGTCCACTGCGCATGCGCGCCCTCCTGAACTTCCCCGCTTCCGTCTTTCTTCCTCCCCCGTACCTCCTCGCCATCAGTTCTTACGATACACTCGCCCTCTTGGCTGCGACCAGGTTTGTTGTGGCATTTTTTATCGATGAGTAAGCGCTGCCTGAACGTCGTCCTTCGCCACCATGCAGCCTCGCGCGTACGCGTTTGACCATGTAGCCGGCGAAGATAGGGGCAGAGGCACCACGGGATGGTACTCGTGCAGGAAAGGAGGCAAACGGCAAGAGGCGAGAGATACAGAACGCTTCTCCGGGGTCCCCCTCTCCTCTTCTGCTTCAGAACGCGCTCCCTTTCTTTTGCGCCCTCTCTCTCTCATTCCCAGCTACCCCTAAATTATCTCCGAGACGTGGCAGAACGGGAATGATTGATTATCAGTCGGCACACCGGTGCTGCTGGCACTGCCTCTGGCTGCTGCTGCTGCTGCCGCTGCTTAATTATAATTTTTCTTTCCCCTTCTGTTTTCGGGGACCTCAGACTTTCTGATCACTTGTTGATGCTCCTCGCGGACGATTTGCTCTTTCTGCTTTTTCGGTTATGCAGTCGTCGTGCCTGCTTTCTTTTTTCCGTTTTTGTTTTCCTTTTTTTTCCACATTTCGTCCCCAAGTTGTGTCGTCACGTCATGGTATATACAAGTATTTCATTTGGCGGAACTTTTTTTTTTCTTCCCATCTTTGGAAATTAAGCCACCCGCGAAAGAGGCGGCTAATTTTTCTTTTTCTCGCCGCTGAAATTGTTTTCTTCATAAAACAATTATTTTTATCTTCTCCGGCTTCATAATTGCGTGTCATCGCGGCAACTAATTATTAGAGGAAGAGGAACGACCGCAGCACTGCACTTGCATCGGCGGTTGAGCGTTCCATCCAAATATGAAGCAGCTGGAGACTCCGACAAAAACACCTGCTCTTGGAGACATAGCGATGCCAGATTACCGTCCTCTAAAAAACCTACTTAAACAAACAAAATAAGAAATACCTTCAGAACTTTTTTTTTTAAAAACCGATATGAGTACCTACCTACATTTTTTTTTTCAATTTTTTTCCTGCCGCGTGTTTTTACTAAAAAATCCACTTAAAAAAATTACAGCGTACTTGAGTTAAGTCAACTTTATCCTGGTTTCATGAAATCATTGGGAGGTACAGCAAACATTATTCGATTGTAACACGAACTACAACCATTAGAAATAATATGGTCCTTGTGGTTAATTTTAAATACCGCCAGTATATTGCCTCACGAGCACTTGAAGAGCCAATCACTGCAATCGGCGGTAAGGACATGAAACATGGGGATGATATAAATGGATTTATTTTTAACTGTGACGTATAAATAGCACATCATATTGCGCATTCTCGCAATGACGACTGTGACATCGCAGACCTCTTTTTTTCGTTTCCCGGCTTCGTTATTTGTATAACAAGAAAGAGCTGTACTCCAGCCAAATGTATTACCCAACAGGCTTGTTGATTCTAGCGAGTCTTGTCCTTCAGCTTCCCTTGCAGGCGCACCTGCGTGGACAAGAACATGAAATCAAATTACATTTGCACAATAAACAATTCAGCGAATGAAACTACTTGCATACTTACAACCATATTTAGTAGGGCATATCGATCACATGTCCCCAGATCCCGCTTACTGTCAAACTGGACCCATAGTGAGGGCACTGAGGGGACATACTCAATTTTGGCGGTCATTTGTGGGTGTGGCAAGCGGTGCTTTGCTCCTAATTACCGTTCCATTATGAAAAGGGTTCCGTGTTTTCGGAGTTTATTTTTCGTCCGATTCGGAGGGTGTTTTTGGGAGTTTATTCTTTGCGAAAAATTCGGAGTTTATCGAAGTTCATTTTTGTTTGATTCCCAATTCTTTGGAATTCTGAGTTTAATTTTGCAGTGCTTCTTATT
The DNA here is from genome assembly GCA_013358835.2 of Ixodes persulcatus. Classification (NCBI taxonomy): domain Eukaryota; kingdom Metazoa; phylum Arthropoda; class Arachnida; order Ixodida; family Ixodidae; genus Ixodes; species Ixodes persulcatus. The sequence continues at coordinate 2,292,991 of JABSTQ010011253.1, forward strand.
AAAAATAAATAAATAATATCCGAGTGTAAACGTATACTGGACAAAAAAAAAAACACAAGACACGCGATTGTATTAATTAATATAATCTTCAGTTGTATTTGGCGTTGGTGCCATTACTGCTGGCATTACTAATTTGTTCTACAACAATTGTTGCAGACAAGTGTTGCTTCGATAAATGGCAACACCTTAAAATCAACGAACTCCTGGGACGCTTGTATTCATTCCATACTTTTTCATCAACCTACCGCGCGGCCGGGCGAGGTATGGTGATAAAGGATGTAATAGAGAAGTTCCAATTGTCCCTCTTCCCCACTTTATGCAATCTCTATGGTCCATAGCTTTCACTGTTACAAAAATACAACCTCTCCTTCCTCTAAAGCACAGATTCTATGACCCAAACTGGAAACATAAACAGTGACTTTTGTCGAGACCCGAAAGTACAACGACCCGTTGTCCTGACCGAAATTTGAAACAAAAGTGTGGTGGCATGTTCCCAGGACCATTGACTCTACGCGCTGATCAAACCATTAATTGTAAAATACTTTTGTGTGTATGTGTGTGTGTGTGTGTATGGGGGGCAGGGCGGGTATTGGCACGTCGAAATTCGGAGTTTATCGGATAAATCCGAATTGACCAAAAAAATACCGGCGGGTGTTTTTCGGAGTTTTTCGTGTTTATCGGAAAACACGGGACCCTAATTATAAGCTTTACCCTGTCCATGGATATCAGGACTTTATATGGCGTGTCTTCGACATACTCTGTCTGCACCTTTTCCACCCACGAAAATGCACCATCCCTTCTTGACGATGCAAAATTTTTCAACACAGTCAACTTTCAGGCAACCAATTTTGCTCTAGAACGACTTGAACAATGAACCGACGACATGGCGACCCCGTCTTTAGTTCTTTGTTTCAAATCCGCAAGGCAGTATCGGAACGATCAATCTGAGTTGCATATAAGAGTAGATAACCCGAAGAAAGAAAATATATATGGCGCAGCTCGCAGTAAATAATTTTATCGCGCACTAAGTGATACAGGAGGCTCCATTGTATGAACGAAGAATCAGTATGTATCAGAGTCCTCGAGTCTAGGAGGTCTCGTATACTGCATAATTCAATTCCGCAACCTAAAAAAAAAAAAAAAAAACGACGCAGTAGTATTGATTATTTATTGTACATATTGTTTCGAGGTTGAGAAGATATTAAAGTTGGAAATAGCTTCGCTAACCGTGATCGAAGGTTTATACAACTATGCCTCGTATTATTTTTTTATGATTATTGACATAAATACGAATAGTGCATATTTATGAAATGAAAGGCCACTTTTATTTCTGCTCGCTCAGCCTTGTTTTTATAACTCGAAGGTTCCATCTCGCCTATAAAAGAATTTGGTCACTGGATTGGAGACACAAAAGACACAACCCTTAAATGAACGCAAAGAAGCACTATAGGGTTCGGCACTGCACAGTGGAGCCTAATCCCAGCCCCTGTTTGGACGGAAAGCGACAGCCTATTCGTCTCGCTTCACAGACCGGTACCGTAGTGTTCTAACACAAACGACAGAAAAGCTTCAACGTTCGTACAAAGTACATGGAGTTCCAGTCGCGGCCTATTTTGACGTAAGCGCCACTTTCCGTAACCACCCGACGCGCACCCCCCCCCCCCCCCCCAACGCACACACACACACACACACGCTTACACATATACTTTCCAGCAACGCTTTTGTTTCAACAGACTATACGTGCATGGGTACAGGCGCGGGTACATAGAACTATATATATCCCTACAATCTTGGCGGGGCCGCAGGACCTCACGTGCAAGCGCGTCATTATATACATACTGCATGTTCCCAAGTTTCTCTGGGCCTCAAGCAGCGCCCTCCCTCTCTCTCCCCCTTCATTTTGTCCCTCGCTCTTTCCACGCGCCCTCCTCGCCCTCTGACCAAACTGCAGCAGCGAGTGCGTGCGTGTGCGTACCCCGTGCCGACCACGGTCGTTGATCGATGATGTGAAAACGTTGCGCCGGACTCCCCAACAACGTATTCGCTTCTCCCTTCCTCTCTCTCTTCGGCCGACTCAGGTGAGTGGTTTCTCGGCCTCTCCTCCTTCCTAAATTTTTGTTGTTGTTATTTTTCTTCCCTTTCCGAACATTCGCGTCTCACGGCTTGCCACAGCCCTAGGTTGCTGGTCGCCCCTGCATGCAGGCCGAGTCGACATCCCTTGAATGGAATTTCTCGACTTGTATATACATTCGGCGCCATCTATTTGCCAAGTTTCGCGTTAGCGAGTGCTGATGCAGCCTCGAAGACGGCGATACCCTTCGATAGGTGGAGGCGAGAACAGATTGGCAGCGTGTGTTGAGAGGGATGCGGAAACGTGGCGCGTATATGAAACCATTCTCGAGGCTCTTATATTTGTGTATCGCACTCTGCTTCCCGCAATTTCATCTGAACGAGGCTTATCCTTATGCAGAATGCAGCACGATCTCTTTCGCTCAGCTATATCTCCTTGTATTATCCCCGTGGTCACCACTACGCTCTTTTGAGGCGGGAAGTGCCTACCATTAGCGCCAATACAGGATGAACTTGACTCTCAGTTGACGTGGTCTCAAGCATGGTTACGTGTACGAGATTACGTACATTTTCTAGTATTGTTGCGAACCCTTCTGGTTTATTTTGTATTCAAATTCCCTGTACAAAGGCTAGGCATATTAAAAATATGCGCATATATATTACGAAACACAAAGGCAATGACCCATTAACGCATACACCCGTCCAAGTCAAGCACGAAGTCGGCAAACTTTGATACAAAGAACTCCAAAGAAAGAATCAGAAAACCTGAAACCTTGGAGTGCCCTTAACCACCTGAAAGATTCAAGGACCTGACTCACTAAAACAAGTCGCACGAAAAACACATTTCAAATAGAATACGACGCAAAATTATGATTGCCTGTTCTTCGAGAACAGAAAACCGTCAGTTTCACAGATGCGTAACTGAAAACTCACCTTTAGAAAGAATCGCTTCGTTAAAATATAATCATACGCCTGCCGTTTGAACACGAAGATAAACTGAATTAGAAAAGGAGAAGAGAGCGTGCAGTGACGTCAGAGTGCCCAGCTCTAACTGGATGAAATAGTGGGTCGACGCATAGGCTAACTGAGTTTGTCTCTTTGTCTTCCTCCAATAGACCTATTGCTATATTACCCAAGCATCAAGGAGAACGCAGGGATTGGTGTTCCACGTGCCGCACGTACTGGCCTTAGCAGTAGTAGATTTTCTAAAGCAAAACCTTAAAACAAATTGTATCTTGCACGCGCGTTCGTCAACGCTTTATTTTGGTTGTTTGCTTCAAATATTTTATACGAGGAAGGCGTGCGTGTGAGGCGCGTGGAACACCAATCCCTACATTCTCCTTGATGCTTGGGTAATATAGCAAATGGTGTATTAGAAAGGACGGGAACGCCGTCCGCTTTTCTCGTCTGGCAGGGTTTGGCGTTCGAATGGCAAACGTCGAGTGCCGGCGTTCAGACGCCAGACGCTGCGTGAGGAACAGACGACATGTTCTCGTTCTCTCATATAACTGAAGCGACACAGTGAGACAAAGTCAGTTAGCCTTTACGTTTACCACTAATCCTTCGAATAGAAATTGCAGTGACGTCAGCGCACTCTATCACTTTCTCTTTTTTTAGCTTCTCTCCGTACAGGCGCGCGCGACGGCTGGCGGATATATTACGGAACTACAAACAGCATTACAGAACTATAGGGAGGACATATATGAATATATATATATATATAAGTTTCACCTAAAACATAACATATTAAAAAAAAAAGTATTACAGAATTGCGCTTGAAATATTTTGAAGTAGAACCTTGCATTCAAAATTTAATAGTACATATACTTTGTATTACATCCCAGCCCCGATGCACATAAACTATGCGACGCTTACACGAAAGGTGCGACAGACGTTGCGGAAAGCGCGTCGAATCTCATGTAAACACATCCGTTCCGAGGTTCACTCGCCCGTTTACGCGGAACACGGCATGCAGATTTTTTGTTTTTCTCGCCCCGTACGAGGCACGATACTCGTATATACGGCGAGCGTAATCGGCGTATCTCCTCCCACTGTCCCCTCGTTTCACGCCGGCGCGAATCGGACGACACGAAGAAAAGACGAGCCGAAAAAGAGGAGGAAGTCACTATGCACCACGACGGCAACTCGCTCAGCTTGCAGTTGGCGGGGACTCATTTTAAGATCCCCTCTCCGCGAACTATGCATATTTTGGTGGCATTCGAAGATCGGAACCGGCTACTTGGAGGGTCGCCGGACAGCCCGCCCCGTCCTGTACGTCCCGCTGGGCTTGAAAAGCCACACTGGTCAGCGGGCGAACGCGCACACTGGTCAAGCGTGCGTTCCCTCCCTACAGCATGGGAAGGGTCGACCGCACTGGTCAGCTTTGTTGTCGCGAGGACTAGTCGGGTGCCTCGAACATCGATGGTCTTTGGGACCCTGGACTCAGGGCATCGATGAATGGACCGCTGCGTTTTGGCGAACAGCCGACCTAGAGGGACCATGAAACAGAACCTATGGTGGTGGTGAACCGAAATCATTCCTTTATTCCTCGTGAGATTACGTAATTGTGATATTATCGAGACCTTCATATCGGGTCTGAACGAAATGCGGATAAACGTCAGCACCAGTTTTGGAGATAAACAAATAGTAAAGCAGACAGGAAAAGAAAAAACGGGAAATGTTCTTGAAGAATCGAACGTTGGGTTTTCTGGTTTTCTTCCGGATCCAAAACGTTTAGTTAAACATAGATCTTGATAACTTGTTTGCTCGTCGGACTTTTTAATTTCTTTATTTACTTATTTGCACTAACTTTAAGTTGTCATCTGAGGAACAAAACAAATTATTAAGAAGGGGCGACGAACGAGTAAGCTTTCTTTATTGGGTGGAAGCAATAATGTTGTTCAACTTCTCTATTTTAATACTCTCTTTTCTAAAAAGTATATCGTACCTGCTTAATAGACCGATCTCACCAGTCACCACTGCGGGGTCAAATGATATATCTCGGATCCCAAATACAACAGCGTCGGTCTGCTTGGGCCATGCCTTTCGATTGACCCCTGGTGATTGCTTCACCTATGTGACGAGAAAGTGAGAGAGAGGGGAGAAGACGAGAGGTTGAGGCGACGTCACAGCGCCGATCTCTGGTTGGAAGGAATAGGGGATGGACCTAAACCTAGCAGCCTTTGTCTTCACTGCACTTTTCGAACGCGTTCGAATCCGAGAACCATAATGAAATACAGCGCGACCAGGACAAAGAGACAAGAAAGCACAAGACAGGTCATGTAGCGCTTGTCTTGTGTTTTCTCCTCTCTTTGTCCTCGTCCTATGTCGCGCTGTATTTCATTATGAACTCACACTAACTCGCCCAATTGTGCATCTTGCGAAAACCAAACGCCGGACGCCGGCGTTCCCCGTTCTAGCGCGTTCCACGAGGGCAGCGGAGACAAATGCTGCTAGCTTCATCTCTACCCACTAGTCATTCCGACCAGAGCTCGGCACATAGTGAGCAACGATACCAACCTTCGTTATATGCACGACAGCGATATATTGAATTAATAACCCACTGTGTGCAATGAATATTGTAATACCGAAAAGGTCGAGCACGCAATATCACCAGAGGCTGGCGTAAATTACTATTATGCGCTATCAAAAATCTATGCGGAGAGCAATTCGTCTGCTTCTTGCGCAGGAGTTGTGGTGACGTCATAACGACGCCGAGCTCTGATTGGCTCAGATTGAAGTATAGTGGGTAGACCTCATAACGAGCTGCCTTGAAGTCTACCCATTGTCCTTCAATCAGAGCCAATCAGAGCTCAGCGTTCTGACGTCACCACAACCGCTGCAAAAGAAGCAGACGAACCTGTGCTCCGCATAGTCAACGACACCTGAAGAACCGCAAGGCGTAGCCAGTCCCGAACGCTCTATTATCGTTCCGCAGGCAAAACGATCGCGGCATTTGCTGATAAGAAGGCCAAAAAACAAATCACAAAGCAAAGTGCGTGGTCATAATAGTCACAACCCTTCGTATGTCGCTGTCATCGAGAGGCCCTGCCAGAAAGGCAGAATCATGACGGACTACGGAGACCGACTTTTCGAAATAGATTATTATTAGTGAGGCGATATCGCGCACCATCTCCACATATATTATGATCAGATCAGAACCACGCACCAGACGGGGTGGATTAATTGATTTTATTAAGTCAAAGTTGCGACTACTATACTCTAAAAAATGCCTGCGCGTCCACTTACCCGCAAAACACTCAAAGAGCCAATCTCTGTGATCTACGAAATCAGCTCAGCGAATGATGAGACGGAACATTCGTTTAGACCTAAAAATGAAGTTTGCGCTGTAGCACTACGCAATGCAAAACGTCATGCTTGCATTGCGTAATGCCACAGCGCAGACGTAATTTTGAGGTCTAAACAGATGTTCCGCCTCTGCATTCGCTGAGCTGATTTCATATATCGCAGAGATTGGCTCTTTGAGTGTTTTGCGGGTAAGCGGACGCGCAGGCATTTTTAAGAGTGTAGCATGTCAGGTCTGCACCGCAACTGTTCACTACCTATAGTCGAATGCCATTAACCTATATGTCTTCCCGTATATTCACACACCTGACTCGAGGCTGCTGGATCACACACTTGCGATGTGCTGTAGCCCAAGCAAAACCAGCGAATATGTCCGTAAAAGTCAACAGAAAAAATCGCATAATAGTAATATAGTCTCGTTCGTAATTTGCCACTACTTTGATCTATATAGTTGATGACAGCTCAAAAAACACAGGGCGTGACCTATTATGTTAATTTATGCTTCTTGTTTCTTGATTGGTTCTTGGGGTTTCTTGTCGGCTCATGCCGGATTCTTATTGGCCGCGGAGAGTTAATAAGATGCTCGGTGTACTCGCCGCAGAAATGACGACATAATTACCTGTTGACGCGCCTCAATCATGTTCGAACGAGCCTGCAGGCAGTTTTTATATGACCCATGTGACCATCATCCAAGGAAGAAAGTCCCTGCAGAGTGTCTTTTGTATGATGTGTTAGCACCGCGACTGCTCGAGCATGATGTGCTTTTGGATCGCTCAAGATCCACCGAGACATTCCATGTCAGATATAAAAATAGTTGACTCCATCAACAAACCACAAAAAATAATACCTTGTCTAATTTTGGTCAGTCCAGATTCTTTGCTCTCGCTCTCGCGTGACTAATCTTTTTTTATCGGCTAAACAAAACCTGCCGGTTCCGCCGTGCGCAAGGGGCGAAGACCCCAGCTGTTCCTCGGTTCGCAGATATAGATAGCGGTATTCTGGCGCGGCTCTGCCTCGCTGCCGACTGTATCGGATGTTCGCGGCGGCTGCACGAGGTCCACGGGGCCGCGGTTCGCGCATCGTGCCGAGGCCTCAGCGAACGCGGGCTCCACCCCCGCCCGGAGGATTGCGCACAAGTGCCGCAGGGACGGCCCGTGGTGGTGGTGGGCGCCCGCGTCCGTGGTTCCGCTGTTTCGCCCGGAGGAAAAAGCCGCCGGGATATCAGGCAGTCATAACTTATTCACGTGCAGAACCTGGTTCCAGAAGCCATTAATTTGAATTTAATTAAGGTTGATTGCGCAGGCGGCTTCCTTCAGTGGGTGGCGAAGCGATAAGGTCGAACCGGAGCGAGCCCTGCATGCCGCATGGAGGATCTCGGTGTGCGCGAGAGCGCGCGTACGTGTCTGTATGCGCCGCTGACTTTGTCTGGGCATCTGTATATATGTGTATGCGCGCACGTGATTTTTCCTTCTTTTTTTTTAATGTTTTGTTGCACCGCCTTTTTCGGGTGCCGCCGCTTCTCAAGCTGAGGGGCGCAAACGGAAGTGACGCAATACCTGGCATATGTCTGCCTGTCCCCGACTAAACATAAGTCGTTTTTTTTTTTGTTTTGATGCAGATACGAGTTTATGTATTTTTACTGTGTTGCCATCAAAGACGGAGTTCCAGGCGAATCAAGCAAGGCGGGCTGACAAACGCAAAAGTCTGCTTCAAACCCAGTCTATGTGCTTATACGGTATTATGCGTACACGGTTTTCATCACTATTTATTTTTATTTTTTATAACAGTACGTCGAAGTCTGCGCCCACTGGTGAGTTTTTCGTGGTTCTTATTGCATTGCGGGTCCCGAAAAGGCTGAAGTCTTTCCAATCAATAATTGCTCTAGCTTATATTTGAAACATTCATATAGGAAGTTGGCGGCTAGGTGTCATGCTTGGAGGTTAGTCAGAGAGCGGGAAGCAAAACTGATTGATGATATTCGAAGAGAGAAATACACATGGTGAGATATTGAAGGAAAGGTATCATGGCAACGTAAAACAAGAAACCACTAAAAAGAAGCCGTGTTTCGAGTTAATTTTGCTCCCTCTAAAAAGATTGGGCTTGCACCGGAAATTCAGTGTCGGCCCTTCTGTATAGCTCTTTTAGTTGGAAGCGTATTGCATAAACTCATGACATTCAAAAAAAGAAAAAAAAGAAAACAGATGTCTCGATGTTTGGATGACTTTCGTGCACTGTGCATTCTTTTTTCTTTGGTCTCGTGAACCAGTGGTCTCGGTAAGTCTTCCCGGGCCCGGGCTGCATTTAGTTTTCCAATTTGGCAACACGATCATGTATAGCGATGGGGCGTACGAGGCCTCCTCCGAAACTCTGCTCGTTTTCGCGTGAATATGCGGAATTCCAGTCCCGAGAATTCAACACACTGTTGATAACGTCTTCAACCATCTTCTCGGGCCCCCGCATTTTTGACAAAATGTTCTTAAAACAGCGTGGAAAACACTTGCCTCTAATTATTAAAAAAAAAAAGGAAAAATATTCTAAATTAACGTTTGGCCATTCCATAGACGCTAAAGTTTGGGAAATCAACGTTAACATTCCCCACATTCTCTCAGGCATCAACACGCATACCCCTGATATGAAAGTCATCAGAGCGGAGGACATTTCGCGATGCTGACAATCCACACTCGCACCGGTGGATGCAGGGAGGAGACGATTTTTGCAGCACGTCAGAGAAAACTGTTGCTGGCGTTTATTTTTTTTGTTTTTCTGCTTTTTGCCACCACGCTATATTTTTTGGCACCCATCGCCTTTTTCGTCCTCCGAGTGACTGAAAACTCCATTGAGCACGCAGAGCAAGAACCTGGACTAGTTTTGTGTGTCTTTTTAGTCAATATGTCTTTTAATTCTTCGAAGTTTTTTTGTTTTTTTTTTCCGCGAGGAAAACCGGCGCATGGAACCCCGTCGTCGACTGGAAGACGGCGTTGGTGGAGGTTCTCTCCCCTCTTCCTTCCTGCAGCCCTCGCTTCGGAAGCGCGCTGGTTGGCCGCGCACGCCAACCCGGCATTTAAAGCCATGCTACACGCAGCAAAAAAAGAAAGGAAGCGGGGATAACATCAAAATACGCAGAAATAAGCAAGCACAAGTCGGGGACACAGATAAGTAATATAAAAAAAAAGACACAAAACTATCTTCTTCTCTTTTTTTTTTTTTTTTTCTTATGGCGTTAGCTTTGTGAGCGTTCGCTGTTGTTGTCTTCAAGTCGCTCGCTGGCTTCCTCGGGAAGACCAGGTTTTCTGTCTTGCTTGGCTCGGATGTACCATTAGGAGATTCCTGCTTTTTTATTTATTTATTTTTTTCTGCGTCGCTGCTGCTCCTGCGACTGGCAACTTCCTCTCGCTCGTCGCCGGCTGCCGCTTTGTTTGTCCGCGCTTTCTCCACTCCACTGCTATTCTTTTGTTTTCGACTCGTCAGAGTCGCCATGTTCTACGGTCGCTCGCTCGTCGCTCACTCGCTGTAGGTTCACGCCAACTTTCCTTCCGAAAATGGGTTTTTGAACTCTTGGGAGGATACTGAAGACGTGCGGCAAAAAAAAAATAAAATAAAATAAAAGAAAGACAATTAGGAGGCCCGGCCAAACCCCGCCGAGAGACAAACACTCGTAGCAGCGACAAGTGCCGCGCTAATAGGAGTTTAGAGGAAAGGTGGAGGAGGAGGAGATTGGATGAGATTCGGTTATTTGCGGCATGTGTATCTCGCCGCTCCGGCGTTTGGCGGTCATATAGAGTTACTTTGTGTAACTGCGTGCTCACGAGTGAGAAAAGAGGGACGAGAGGCATAATTAAATGTAAAGAACGCATTGCTGGTTTTGCCTTCGTTACGCTGAATCCCTTGCTGCGCATTAAAGAGCGGAACTTTATTTAACGACTGAAAGCCTGTGGAAAACTAGCAAGTTTCTTCACGTCCCCTATTTTCCCTTCTTTGTTTATTGTTCTTCTCAATCCTCACTAAACCGTTATTTTTTAAAAAAAAGTGTCTAATTATACTGACTGCTAATTAACACAATAGCCCGTTATAGCTTCTCCCCTTCTTCTACATAATGTGTTTTTTTTTTTTTTTTACATTAATAACTTAGGAGGGAAAGCTTTTAATGCATACGTTGGTTGGAATGGTCCTTCCTTCGTGAGGCGCCGCGGAGTCCCGATGGCTCCGATGATGATGAGGGCGAGTCGGTTGTTGGTGGGGAGTAAATAACTTTATGTAAGTGAACGGAAATCTACAGCAAGTTTTCGGGATCAAGAGGGGAAGACTCTGTACGCCATGCGGACCCTCTTCGCGGCTATACTCGTGCTGAGGCCTGCCCGCCTATACTCCAGACAAGAACGCTGGCGCAGGGCAACACAATTCTTAAAGGGGCCATGAAACGAATTTTGGGCTGGGATAAATGATTTTAAATTTGGACTTTACTATTCGCATATCGTTTAGTTGGCCAAAAGAATGAGGGTACAACGTCAAAAGCTAGCTTTTCGGCACGAACATTTGAAAATAGTAGCGGACAATTTTGTACTTTCTTTCCTTCGAAAGCTCTCCGCCTTTTCACTATGATACATCCGCGGTTCCCAAAGCGCGTCAGTGGTGCCAAACTGACGTCAGCCGAGCGCAGCTCACGCATTGGACACGAGAACTGCGTCACTCGGACGTATGCGCTCGTCAACAATCAATCCGTCGACGAATATTTGGATTCGCGTTCGTGGCCAATGAGTGCCCTGACGGAACTTATCGTCACTGGGGAATGACAAGTTCTATGGTGTGCATAAAAAGCACGGTGGAAGCTAGGAGTCATCGCATCGGTGCCGAAGAATGTCATGACGACATGATTTCACAATTCGCATTTGAGTTGAGGATTAAAGCTAAGGAGGAAGAAGTAGGAAAATCGTTTCATGACCCCTTTAAATAGCCCGTCATTCGCGCAGCTCTCTCTCTCTCTCTCTCTCTCTCTTTAGAAAATAAAACACATAGAAAACAATTGAGCTTGACGCTCGCATCATTTTCCTTTAACGCAATTTGTCACATCTGACATCACTTCGCTTTGCCATTCTCATTCGCTGACTCTGACCTCTGGTCTCAAGTTCCGGTTTCTTGCCACACGAATCTATAGCTCCGTGAGCGAGCATAAACACGACACTCCCGCTAGCACGGCGGTGGTACGGCGGGCACGTGCGGAAGAGCAACATGATGTACATGATTCTATCCGGTGCTGGCGTTTCCCACAGCTTCGCGGAGGCATACTTGACCTCCGAACGAGAAGAAACGAAAAGCGGTCGCGCCGAACATTACAGTATAGTGCCTAAAAGAAGATAGAGGCTTCTTTTACCATAATGCATTGAGCACTCTGCATCTCGTGCCTTTTGTATGTGGAGAACTATAACGGTTTTGGCTACGGCAAATAAGTAGTTTAATGTTCATCGTATACCACACAAAAAAAGTTTACTTTAGCTGTTTTATATCGTTGAAGCAGTAACCAAATTGCATCGTCATTCATGTTACAACTCTTTATGCTACGAGTCATTGACGTGTCAAGCGCGGGAACATATAGATAGACGTCTTATTTTGGACATTAAATTTGCCTCTACTTCGCGTGAGCTATTTCTTATTTCTTTGTTTTCCGTGCGCAGAAAAAGCCGTAACGTCAATACTTGTTCACACAAGCACACGAACTCAACCGTTTACGCGTACGTGCAGCCAAGCAATATCGTCCGTTCGAACATGCCTTACAGCTGTAACCCTTAGAACGTAACCTAAGGTATTAGATTAAATCAGAATAGAGCCGACTGGTCGAATATATTTTCCTTTCCTCTTCCCCAGCGCCATCTGGATGAAGACAAGGTACAACTCCGCTCGCGAGGCTAAGCGCGGAACACACCTTGCACGAACGCACTTCCCAGAACCCTGCACGCGTGCATACAAATTATCGCATTCGAATTTCAATACGGCGGGGGTCGTATGCAGTGCCCTGAAACGCTCCCGCAGTCATGTTGCATCGTGCAAGATCGGCCGCCGCCGCTATACGTGAATGGGTAGAGGGAACTTTTTGAGAAATCGATTTCCACCTGCCGAGTTCCAATGTTGCCACCACTCCCCCTCGGCTGCCATTTGTAACCCGGCTGGCAGGAAGTAAGCGTTGCCCCCATGGGCCCGCCGCGGCGACGGCTACGTGTGGCGATTGCGGGCGCGCATGCAGCGTACATGGCAAGAAAAAAGAAACTAAAACATTTATCATTACATTTTTTTTTTTGTCGCATGGACGATCGCGAAAACTTGAGTGCGAAGAGGGATAGACCGAGTGCGAGGACTCGTAACGGTTAGCGTGCACGTGTGAGACTCCGCGGGGGTGGCTACACCGGTTTTGCTCAGAGCGATGCACGCGATAAAACAAAACATTCCGGTGGTTGCGAAACATCCGGCGGTCGTGCGACGCCCCCCCCCCCCCCCCCCCTCGCCCCCATTTTGAAACTGTGCAGAGACCGCAACTAAATATAAAGGTACGACTAATTAAAGAAATGAAGAGGGCGCACGGGGGTGAAAGTGAGCGAAGTGATAGCATAAACTTAATTTTCTCGCTACCTTTTGGATGTAATTTTTCTCGATATTCTATTTATAGCCCATAGGACTTGTTTTCGCCTTTGGAGCTTTATGGTTTTCACGAGAGAGCGCCAAACGAATAAACTGCCCGACATAGCGAGAAACTTCAAGAACGTTTCCACCGCGAAATGTAGTGGGAAAATGCCACGCGTTATACCGTCCGCATATATGAGTGGGGCATAGCTGCGAAGAAACCTAAAACAAAATTGAACAAGTTCACACCCGTTTTACAGCCTCGAGCAATAAGACTGTTTCATGCAACTGCACCTTAATGTGCGACTGAAAGGGTGCATAACTCTGAATAAAAATACTGAAAGGGTGTAGTCATGGGTGTAAAGGACTATAGAACACGTTTTTCACACCCTCGAGGGTGTAAAACTTCCCTGTGTGCGATGGCTGTGGACGAGGAAGTAAACTGGAAAAGGTTTACCGAAATGTTATCTCGGGAATTATCACTCGGAGACATATCGGCTACGCGGAACCAGGTATAGGCAAACATACTATCCACCTTTAAAGGCCGACGACCAGACTCGAGATTCTGCAAGGCAGAAGATCCTCCTCACCAGGGGGGAGGAGGAAACAGGCAACGGTGGATAGGGTAGAAGGGGAGAGGAGGAAGCGGGGGAAAGTGGAAAGCGCGAACTGGTCGTCAATCTCTAACGTGGCTAAAATTGCGTAACGTGGATTTCCATTGTCACTTCTTATTGTCGTTTGCTGTGGAATACCTCGGCGAAAAAGCCTCACACTTGTCCCCTGAGCGGAACCATGGACAGCAATCAAAGGAACGAGAAGGAAAGAGGCGTGCCGCGCGAAGGCCGAAACATACCAACGGTGTACCACAAAGCCCGACGAGCAAAGAAGAACGAACGGTTGACAGGGCGCAACTCCTGCAGCAGCGCAGAATCAGACAGACGCACACATGAGAGCGAAAGTTAATTTCGTGCTTCATTTAAAATTCTCTCCTCCGTCCCGCGCTCAGCGCCGCTCAGCAACCACCGCGTGTCTCTCTCTCTCTAGGGTTGGCTTCGATGCACAAATACCGAGGACTCAAGCGGAAAATCAATTTCCTTTGTTTCAACCGTGTATCCTTCCCCCAACACACGCACACAGAGCCTCACGTCGTGCCATTGCTCTCGTTCTCTTCACCGCGGCCGCACGCACGGCCGCAGCTTTGCGTTCGGACTGCAGCAAGTTTCGATTCGGGCACAGCGGAACGTACCGTATCGATTGCACACAGTAGCAAAGCAGTTGGACTACCGGGACACGAGGACGTCACGAAGAGTGCACCCGTTCATGGTGGACCGCACCGACCGTCCAAATACCTTTCCCTGCAGCTCCCGAGTCTGAACCATGCACGCGAGGGCGTGAGTTTGCTTTGTTTCTTTATTTTCTTTCTTCTTCATTTCCACTATCCTTTCGGAACCTCGCTTGGCCTAAACTTAACCCAGGCGTCTCTCTTTCTGTTACCTTTTTGCGCTCCACCGTCCCGCTCATTCTTTTTGTTCTGCTTCGACGTGGCCTGCACGCAACGGGAGCGCCTGATAATGTTTCCACCGGGGTAATTGATCGGCGCGGAGCGGGAGAAGAGATGCAGCGAAATCCAATTTTAAAGGCCTAGTTCCCCACCCCCGCAGCACCACTCCTCTATCTGCCTAAGGTTTCTTTTTTTTTTTTTACGTGCTTTTAGGTTTTCTTTGTTGGATCGTAGCCTTGCTCACTTCTCTGGGCGTGGCTGTACACGGTTCTCGATCCACAGGCCTGTAATATCAGGCGTCGAAGAATCCATATACGAGTAGTCTTTCTGGAATTCTCGTCAACTTTGCAAAAAAAAGTACACACATATATATATATATATATGATTAGGAAGTGCTAGAGAATAGTTTTTGCAACTCCGATCGAACTCTCCGTCCGACACGAGCCGAAAATTACGTGTCGCGCGTGCATCAGTTTTATCAGTTCAACTTCGATTTAAAAAATCACCTCCGCTCGCAAAAGGTGACCGAAGACGTGTAAATATACAGCCCAGGAAACACACCGTATTGCGCCGATATTGGATCGAATCGAAACGATTGTGCCCACACCATTTTGGTTTAGCCAATACTTAACAAATGGGATGAGTCGCGCCGACGCCATCCTGACATAACGTACGCGACGCCGTTTTTGGTTAAGTGTTGAGAGATATCCTGCGTGAATCGGCTATGCCGGAGAGGTATTTCTATTTCTTGACCGCCTAAAATACGACGTTAAAAAAAAATTAAGCAAAACGGAATCTGCTTGCTTTTAGCCCGAGAAGTCTTTCTCGGGCTAACAGCAAGCAAATACCGTTTTGCTTAACCTTTTTTTTTTTTTTAACTGCGTTCTTTTTTTTTTTTTACGTGCTTTTAGGTTTTCTTTGTTGGATCGTAGCCTTGCTCACTTCTCTGGGCGTGGCTGTACACGGTTCTCGATCCACAGGCCTGTAATATCAGGCGTCGAAGAATCCATATACGAGTAGTCTTTCTGGAATTCTCGTCAACTTTGCAAAAAAAGTACACACATATATATATATATATATATATATCTTCGAACACATGCGTTTGCTCATGTTCCTTTCGTTCTTGCATCCCAGGATGCAAAGAGCGTATTGTGACACGGCCTTTTAGTTCGTGCGTCTTTTTGACTGCACATGCCTTTAATTTTAGAATATAATAGCTTTGCTTCAAGCTTTTCAAAGGTCTGGGGGTCTCTTGGTAAACTATAGCGTAAACGAAATTACGGTCATTGCGCAGGCGAGCTGGTGGTAGTTTACCATGATTATTTTAATCCAAGACGGGCTGAAGGTGGACATACTTTTGCAGTTGAAGAGAAAGTAACAGGGACAGACAGCGTCTGTAATTCAAAACTTCCTCCTTCTGCCCCAGTTAACGGGTTACAATAATCATGGTATAGCGTAAAGCCGTAATGATGAGAATTTCGCGTAGCGTAGTCGTCATTAGTTGATTCAGAGATGAAGCAGCGTAATCACTTCTGTAGTGATCCAAGAGGATGCACAGCACGTATAGCGAACAGGGTCATCGGAACCTGAAGGTCAGTGACGCTTATGAACTCACAACATTTACTTGCGTGCAAGGAAGCAGTTTCATGCCGCGGCTATTGACCACGCCGAAAAACAGAGAAAAAAAAGAAAGATCAAACAAAAATGGAGGGAGTGAGAGGAAAACTAGGCAGAGGCAGAAATCACAACAATGTAGTGCAAGCGTCCATTTAAGTAAACCTCGTTAATGTCATAAAACTCCGCCTAAGTTCAAAGTCAAGCGCGAGCGATGTTGTTCGCTGCGGATTAAAAAGGAAACAGATAGAAAAATAAATGTTTCGCTTCGCCGTTCCCCCTTTTTTTTCCCCACAGGATCCTAAAGCGTCCGTATTATGTTGTTAACATAATCACCCTCCTTCCGCATGGGCGTGCGTGATAGCAGCTCTCGAGCGACGGCACTTACAGGTGTCATATACCTAGAGGCAATTTTACAAATTTCTATATTAACTGCAACATACTGCTAAGCCTACTCGAGTTCATGCCCGTGAGCGTGAGTGCCCTTTTCTTCTGCATGCTTGCAATACGTGCTGAACGGATACTTCGCGGCAGGCTACTGTAATTTTCGTTTTCACTTTCATTTCTTTTTTTTTTTTTTTGCCGACGCAAGCAAGATTTTTTAACAGGAACGTTCTAAGAATAAAAAAAAAAAATCATATTATTCAGAACACTAGGCCTATACTTTGCACAGCCTGAACGAAACGAATGCTGAGGGCACACATATTATACGCTATTGAATGTTTTTTGTTCTTATGCTTTCGCACGCACTAGACATTCATTATGACCACCATCTTCTAAGTGTCAATTAAAATTTAATCTTGAAATTCATATAATTTTTGCTTCAAACAAAGGGAGTTTCCGATGATTCAACGGACTTAAAACTTATAATGTACATATGTGTGAACAATCAAACGTCGTATTCCTCATCGCTATGTCGTAAAGCTCTATTTATATGCCTGCTTCAGGAGGTGTCATGTTTCCTATGGCCGGTTTCTCCTACACCCGTAATCTAATTTCACTCAGGGTCCAGTTATAGGGCGGGGGGGAGGGGGGGGGGGGAAGCGTTGCCCATATTGATTTTGTTGACACCTAAAACTTGCCATTACACAAAAAACAAACAAAAAAAAAACAGACATTTCTACCTAAAAAAGACTCTCCTGGTGTACGACGTGTTTTCCACCAAGAAGGTGCACATAAAAGGCCTGGGGCGGGAGGGGGGTGCCCTCCTTCCTCTCCCACTCTTTTTTTTTAAATCCGTCATTGGTTCAGGTCATAACCTAAACTTTCTGGCAAAAAAGTTCCGGTTAACCAGAATGAACCGTGCTCCATATATTTCGAAGCCTATGGAGAGCAGCGTGTTTTAAGTAACTAAATATTTCGTAGATTATACAAACTAGTGTTTCAGATAATTGGTCATCATAAACAATAAATATAAGAAAAATCTACTCTCTGAAAGTAAACTGGAGCAGCCTGGCGCTGAAGTGGAACAGCCTAATTGAAACACCATGTAAGCGTAATGACAATCTACGTATCATCCACGTGTTCCAGATAAAAGAAAATAAAAAATGAAACGAAGAGAACCGGCGTTCCACGTATAATCTCTGATCCACCTATAAATTTGACTTGTTCCAGAAGGAATATGGGAAACGTTAATCTAACTGGAACCTACATAGAACCAAATTAAGACTGTATCGCTTTAACCTTCGAGGTCCACCAAAGCCGTAATACTGAGGACACCCGCGGTACCTGTCAAAAGCATACCAGGTGGAAAAAACTTTGAAAGATTTCTATTCTTCCTTTAATCTGAATTGCAGTTGTTCAAGGTCACGCAGTTTTCGGTCAAAGTTGCAATGCGCAGAGAAATTGAGGGAGAGGAGGAGACAAGACCGCGCGGTGACATCAGAACGCCAAGCTCTGGTTGGACTGATTAGGGGGTAGACCTAGTGCTAGCTGCTTTTGTCTCTACTGCACTCGTCCAAAGCGCTAAAACGAGGCCCGCCGGCGTCAAGCGTTTGGCACCCCCCCTCCGAACGCGTTCACCGAGTGCAGTTCCTTAAAAAAAAAATATTTCCGGCAGTCTATAAAACTTTTATTCCCATTTTAAGGAGTCTTTCAACTTCCTATCTATAGTCAAGTCGTATCGACAATTTCCAATCGTCTTTCTACAAATTTTCTTTCCATCGAAGTCATTGCAGTTTACACACAATGGGATGCTATATAAGTTCTATCACCATGTCTTAACAGACTTTCTGTCGCCGTATAAACTAGATTCGATAGAATAATAGGGTGGAGTGCGGAGAAGCGAAATCACACGCAGTTGGAGCCTCCCTGCGGAATCTGTTTTTTTTTTCTGACCGTGTCAAATAATAAGCGCCTCTTGCAATTCGTTATACAAGGAAAAAAAGGATAACACGGTGTATGCGTTCCTTCTTACGCTAGCAAACCAAAGGCATGCATAATACCGGGTACCAATTTACGACCCACACGCCTCATGTCCGAAATAATACCGTAAAAATTGTCCTGAGAGAAAAGTAAAATATTCTGTTTTTGAACAAAGAGAGTGGCTAGGCATTTGAGAAATAGGCGTAAATGTTCCTCCGTATAATACTAAATAAACAAAAATTAAAAAAATACCATCATTAACCCGTATTTTTCTGCCAGATTATTTAGTGTGGCTTCTTTTCATTTGACTTAGTACCCACAGTTTAACTCCACAAAGATGATATTTTAATCGTAACTGGTCGATTTTAGATTGAGTTCCTGCATAATGTCCATGTCACTCCTAAAGAAGACAACGAACAATTTTGAAAATATAAAAGACACACTCGAAGGATGTGCCGAGGTGTCGAGAGTGTGTGTTATAATGTTGTTATAAACTGTATACCCGAAGGCCTTCATCTGAATTTCATGTACAAATGCTGCATCGGTGCATATTGTCTTTTTATTCATCTAATACATTGTTCATCTTCCAGAATTTATAACGTAATATTAGTTGTGTTCTCTTCGGGATTTTCCAGCGATACGTATACGAGGTGCGGGCAATTTGTTACAACGACCACGATTGCGAATGCAAACGCACACGAAGAACGGTTGTATTACACACATTACCGTAATTGTAATCGATCGAGTCTGGCGTTCGACCAGCCCTTCTTTGAGCCAGTCCTCTTTGCGACCTCTCCGGAATATAATTACGCTTTTACTTCAGCAGTTCATCATGGCACGGAACAGAACTGATTCTGTATGCATATCAGGTATAAGAGTCGGGTAAGAAATACGAAATAATTTCACCATCATTTATCTGCACATATATAACTTCGCGGAAAGGCGCACAAATTATGCTGATGTACAAATCAGCAATCCGTCTGTTTGGATTCAATGGTTTTTCGACGATTCGGTAAGTGTTCATACGTTGTCGTTCAAAATGTTAGTGCTTCTTTTAAATTTATTATTATTATCTCAGGAACAGGTTTGCAGGTTAGTACCACTGTCGGTCCCTATAGCTAAGTATTCTCGCGCAGCAGAGGTTAAAGGATTTCTGCAGTTACGCATAGTGTAAATGGTAGACCACTGTCACTGAGAGCTTTGTTCATGCTGTAAACACTGTAAACTAAATAGCTCACGAAAGAAACTTCGAACACAAAGCTTTTGAAAATGCATAAATGCACTTTCAACTATCCCCAACTACACCCAACTAATCTCAACTAATCAAGCAGGGTATCCCTGTCACACGAAAGGATAGCTCGACAAACTTTGAATGGCTGCCCGCGCTCCAAAGTATGTTCAAACACCGTTTCATTACCGTGCAGGTTCCGGCCGGTGACATCTTCAGTGTTCGTGCGAATACGCACATAGTTAGTGAGGGTGACGCGTCGTTATCTCAAAGTAAATTGCAACCACAAAAGGAGCACCACCTATATATGCGAGAATGACGGGACGAAGCACACTTATGGTATACTTTTCGCGGCCATTAGGTCAAACACGCTAACATTTGATGACGCGAGCACGTATAGTCTTAGGTATACCGATTCGTTAGCACAAGCCCTCATTGATATAAAATTAGGCGTACAGCACTTATTCTGTCTTCCACCCACGTATGTATAACTATGATGCTGCGTATATGGGTGGCAAGGCAGAATACCAATAGTCTCATTAGTATATGCAAACGACGCGTAAAATATCCTAAACTCGGTCGGCGATGACAAAACCAACAAAACGCATTCCTGTCTTGCGGGCGTGCGTTCGCATGCAGATGTGTGTGTCTAATTCGTCCTTTATTGCGTGAAACAAGGGGGACAACAAACTGTACCATAAATTGAAAAAACGGCCTGCAGCGCCATACATTTCGGCAGCTTGCTGCGCATGCGCGACCTGCAGCGACATGACGTCTGAGCATTCCAGTGGTGCTCCAACATAAACCTGACACGTAAAAAAAAAAAAAAAAAAAGTGTGTATGTGTGTGTGTGTGGGGGGGGGGGGGGGACTGTTGCAAATATACTTACGGTGTTGTAAACAGATCCCGGAGCGAGTCTCAGTTGCAGCGGAGAAAAAGAATGAGGTCCTTTGTTTTACCTTCGCAGCCGGCGTTTGAGCGGCGGCGGCGTCATTTAAAATTAAAATTAACTTTCGAGTGAATTTAAGACGCCATATGTATGCAGGATGTCTTATGGGAGGGTTCGCCAGCTCGGTCCCTCTATTGCCAAGAGCTCAGAGGCGGATAGTTCCCGCTGTCCGCTGCCGGTTTAGGGTACGAGTTATGCTCGACGACTCGCGCAGTGAGTAACGTGTCGGATAGACCACGCTTTCCAGTATATATTCATAAGGTGTCTGCGGGCGCCGAAATCTTAGCAGACAGCAACGTTATTGTGGTCGACCATATTCTTTACAGAAAACAAAACAAAACTTGTTTTGGTTGTTTTTACCACACCATGTGATATTTCAAAACATGGACAGCGTAAGAAAGACGGTAGAGTCTTCAGGCTTCAGGTTAGCACGTGAATGAGGAGGTAAAGGCAAAACGACGATTGGTGCAAAACGACGATTTATGTTGACGACAAGAATGTTTATTAAAATTGATTTTCCGAATATGCAGTTTTTTATATTTTTATGTGACCTGCAATTTTGACGCAATACACTACTGGTGTTCTTTTTAATGCTTATACAGGTGATGAACCACTTGCATTTTATTCATTTTCTATATCATGTTATCAGCTCAAATCTAGGATATCAGCGGACCATATATTTTAATCGATTGCATTACGACGCAATCCCCCCAATATCTAGAAAAGTAAAACTTCGAAAGCATATTCCACCGACTATCAGCAAGTCATAGACATTTGTACCATGCATTAGATATTCCGCTAGACTCTGGAGCAGGTTACATGAGACAAACTGCAGTAAATTCCATTGAGGGAGAATGACCGAAAATATCTAGTGTCCCCTCGTAATAACACGGAATCAGTTATTGAGAAGGTCAACACATTTTCAGATTGCGCTGATCCAGACTTTGCTACCCACTGATGCATGTACGCTATTTGTGAGCTTTGTATACGCGCATAACAACACTCACCTGCCGCGATATTCATTTTCGTCGTTGTCGACGCAAGTCCAAGGATATTAGAAACGCATTCATTCGACCAGAAGCGATTGCAATTACGCGACTGCGCCTTTTTGTTTTCGCAGGAACAGAACATAAAAACGAACGGACAGTGTATGTTAAACCTATAGGTTTTTGCCGTAAATACATGAATCGCATAATTTCCACCCGCTCATCCCGACACTTCTGATCACTCGGGCTTCGGAAAGTAATCATAGGTACGTCGGTTGCAAAAAAAAAAAAAAAAAGAAAAAAACTCTTTTTATGACTAATGCATCTCAAACTTTGCTTATGCTTCTTATTTTTTTTTTCTGAAACTGCGTAGAGTTTGTAGGCACTATTTTGTACGCTAAAACCCCACTCGTACCGCCCGTACATCATACAAAAAACAAACAGTCAAGGTGTTTATTGCAAACTTGATGACAGAATTTTCTGCGAACGGGCCTCATTACACGGGGCTTGGTGAGAATGAAGGTGGCTGCTCGAGGTTACGTTTGGTGACAAGAAAGACGTCGAAGCCAAGGCAAGGGCGAGCAGCATTTGCCAAGGGCACCAACGAGCACCACCCGAGGCACCGCGTGTCCGGAACAGCAATTACCGTGGGATACATTACAAATCCACTTTGCTGGTCCCGTTGAAGCAAAAAAGTATTGCTGGTAGAGTGGTTGACCGCCTTTAGTGAATGGCTGGAAGTTCGTCAAACGAAAAGCATCAGCTCCACCTCACTGATTCAGGAACTTTGTAACTTGTTTGGAACATTCCGAGTACAACGCGAGGTTGTCAGCGACAATGGCATATGTATCATTTATGTCAGACGAAACCAAACAGTTCCTTAAGAATAACGGTATGCGTCATGTTACACACGTGCCCCGCACCATCCGGCGATCAATGGTACAAGCGGAACGTATGGTGTACGATACCAAGCAGATACTTTTTAAGGACAAGACACGGAGCTTATCGGGCCGACTTGCTTTATTTCTTCTCAAACAGCACACCACGATCAGTGTTACGACGGGGAAGGCTCCGGTCGTGCTGTTTGGTCGTGAGTTGACAACCCCAATCGCTCGACTACATCCGCAAGAGATGCTTGTGTGTTTGTTTGTTTATAGCTTTATTTAAGACATAACAGTACATGGATGTCTCAGGGGACGTGGCTAAAGGCATAAATGCCTGACGGGGCTATGCCACCTTTTAGGAAGGGATGAGGAGACATCAGAGACAACTTCGTCTCCAAAAATATTTTGGCGAACCGGGAAGTGTTTGTCAACCAGTTTGCAGGAAAGCCATCGTTGATCCGTGGAATAGTAATAATAATAAAAAAAAAGACTGGGATTCCGTTCTTGGATCATCAAGACGGTATGACGACATGAAGACCACTCAAGGAACACCATCACAGAATCTTCGCAACAATTGTTCACGGGAACCTCTGAAACTCGAGACACAAATAATGACCTATACAAAGTTTGCCAGCACAGTAGACCATTCTGATGACTGGGCAACCGACATCGACGGAAGAGCAAGATGCCCCAGACGCTCAACCGGACATCCATCCGGATACAGAAGCGCTAATTTACCGAGGGTTTCGCCTAGACTTCAACGTCACATGGCGGACGGTCTCCTCAAAGATACGGCGACGGCATCTACGAGGGGAAGGAGTGTGACTTTTTGCGCGGCGCCACTTGCTTATCAAAAGACAAAGATCGGGCTTGCCTCCCCGAGCTCGTGGTCTGAAAGCGAGGACTGTACAGGACAGGAAGCCCGCAAGCCAATCGCTGATGTTCCAGGAAATGCACCGACGTGTTTTCGGGCTGTAGTGCCTTCTTTCGTTACGTGGATACGACAATGTGTATGCTCCAAAACATGTCTGCGGGCAGTTTTTGTATGAGCTATGTGACCTTACCATACGAGGAAGAAACACGACTCAGTGACTGAAGACTTTTGTATGATCTATTATCAGTGTGAACGCGGCACACAGTCCTTTGCAAACCCATTGAACGTGCACAAATATACAACGTCGCAAGAAAAAACAACACGTGGCGGTGAAGCGGCAGTCAAGGCTCTCGCTACGAGGTCGGCGCGGGCTGTTCAGTTCCCAACACACGATTGTTCACACTCGGACGGTGGAGCCAACGCGCTGATCAATTTGCGGGCACCCAGCTGCGCCACAGCGGCCCAGCGGTCGGTCGAAAGACGGCCGCGAAGCGCGCGCGCGCGGACACCTCGCCGGACGAGTTGTTCGGCGGGGCACAATACGAGATTCCAGACCCACATGTGGGGGTTTTCGCAGTGGCCTTTACCGCCACCGCGCACGTGACCTCTCGCGGCCAATGGACGGCCGACCCAGGGCAGTGCGCGGCCGCGCCGTGGCCCGCAAATGGAAGGGACAGGCGTGAATGACGGATGTGGTGCAACGGACTGGCCGCCTCTGCCGAGTCGTGCCTGCAGGCCGCCCGGAATGCGCCCCAGAGAAAATGAATGGGGCCGCCTGCACGGCTTCGCCGACATGCTCCGCTTGAATATGATGCATCGTGCTGAAGGCTGGTCAAGTCTCGCCCGTCTACAAGCCTTCTCTCGCGCGTTTTCTTGCGTGTTAGGTTTTAATTTTGCTTTGTCTACATGAACAAAATTGATGCCTTCCCATATCCTCCCAAAAGGAGCCAATCAGAGCTCGGCGTCGTTCTGACGTCACCGCAACTCCTGCGCAAGAAAACAGACGACTTGCTCTCCACATACTCACGCAACTTGAGAAACGAAGGGCGTGGCGAGTCTCCAGCACCTCATGATCTCTCCTCAGCCAATCAGATTGCAGCATCAGCCGATAAGAGTGCCAATGAACCAATCACGAAGCAAAAAACATAAGAAGCCACGCTCCGGGTTTCTTAAGATCTCGGGGACTATAGTAACTTTACCAAGCCGACGAAAAACGTGTCGGAGCCAAACCTCTCAATCTGAAGTTCGCCAATCATCGTACGGTTGACTTGATTCCTTCGTCCGTCCCATGAAGGGGAAACCCAAAGAACAGCAACTTGTGTGAGAACGGTCCTCGCTAATCTTCTCAGTGTAGTGTCGAGAAATAAACGCGTTTGCAACGTTTCCCCTTCTCCTGTCCCAAGACCCATGGACGGCGCGTTTTGGCACGCCACTGCGAAGACCAGCGGCCTAATGACGGCGAATAAATCACGATCAGTCAGCGTCCTTCCATGCCCAGACAGGCCACCGCTCGGTTCAGTCTGCTCATCTTCCCTTCACCACTGGCGAAAGACAAAAACGAAAAATAAAGAAAGAAAGCGAACAAGGATGAGTGGCAGTGACTCACGAACGTCTGCGGTGAGCTCCGCCAACCAATCGAAGCGTTTTCTCTCCTGGAGCCGACGTTTCGTGAACCTCCTCCCTCGGAACTCTGACGTCTTGAGCCGCTCCTTTCCTCGGAGGAGGAGGCCGGAGGAGCATCCTGACATGCAGCCTTTGTTTTCAGCAGGTGTCCGTCTCGTCTCGCTCCGCTTTTCCATCATCAGGGTCGTATAATTGCGGCGCTCTTTCTGTTTCCAGACTATCATTACAGGGTCCCCCTCGCGAGGCCGCCGTGCCCGGACGGAGCCCGACAGCACGCACGCCCGGTTGGTCGTTCGGTTCACCCGCCCTTGGCGTCCTTCGACGAGCCGTGTTTCTTCTTCGCATACAGGAACAACGGGCGTCGTCGGCTAGGCCTATATTTCGGCGGCAATTACGTCCCATTAGCGACGTTGGGATCTCTAATTTCTCGCTGAGGTTACACGACCAGGGAGAGACCGCGCTGCCGAGAATCGGACTTGCGGCACGCTTGGCTTGTATTCCTCTTGTAGCTCCGATTAGGTCGTGCGGGCCGTGCGCGCGTCTGTGTCTTTCTTTTTTTTCGGAGGAAGGGTTCATGAATATGCGAGTTGCCCGACGCTGTCCGAGATTGATTTATGCGCATGCGGGATGCAGGCGATCCGTCATGGTGGCGCTGCTGGACATGGTCGTGAGTGGGTTCACTTTATTGTATTTCAGCCATTGTTCAAAGAGGTAACTCGAGCGTCCGAAACTGTATTTGGGGGGGGGGGGGGGGGGGGGGGATCTGACGGCCGCGCAAAAATATTTTGACAGGTGAGGCAAGGACACCCAGTTATAGTTTCACCTTATATTCGTGACTCCGGCCGGACAATCGTGCTTGGAGCAAGAATGCAAGTGAGCTGGTTTATTCAGAGCTTTTATCCCAGGAGAGCCGGCTATGAAGGAGTTAAAGGGGTACTCCGGCGATTTTTTCATGGTCCCAGATTTGCTTGAAATTTTGCTAAACTCGCCAAACAACATCGCTAAAATAGTATCCCAAATATTAGGTTAAAATAATTTTTTTTTTTCACGAAGTTATTGAATTTTCAATCTTGGTCCTCACCGTGTTTTTCAAACTGAAAGTCTCTACTGGCAACAACGAAAAAGTGACGTCAGTGGAAGGCAGGGGTTCACTCTTTGGACTGTAGAATTTGTCCCCAACTGATTCGAAGCAGTTTCATGGTGTCAAATGAATGCTTTGGAAGCTCGCTCCAGGATCCACGCTCCAGCACCGAACAAATGATTGGCATATTCTATTTTTTAGACTGCTCGCTCGACTGGCAAGCCTGCCCGCCACTGACGTCACGGCACTGAAAAGTGCGGGTAAATTTGAATATTGGTTTTTGCATCATTTTCATTTGCCGATTTCGCAATAACTATTATGAATTTCGCGATACTAAATAGCATACCGGAAAGGGTAAAGGCCGGGGAGTCAGAAAATATAGTTAGTCGAGGTAGCTCAAAAATCGCCGGAGTACCCCTTTAAGACAACACGAATCATCGAAGATAGCTTCGTCGGGTTATGTTGTGTTCCATTGTTTTCTTTTTTTCTTTTAGCGCAAGAAAATGTAAACACCCTGGGAGAATAATTTCTGGACTGTCGGCGCTGATAGACCCACAGAGGCAGCTAACTTTTCAGGCGGTCAGTGTACTATATGCGCCAATTTTTCGTGTTTGTTACTTTCTGCTTCACTCTCCGTGAAATGCTAGCTCGAATTATATAATTTACTTGCAGCTAAAGCCGTGAAAATCTTGAAGAAGCTTATGTAATTGGACGATGAAAACACTAAAAGAGGATTTGCTTTACATATTTACTGACCTAGGAGTTTAATGATAATGCTGAATTATCCGCACGATACCAGCGCCAGTGCAACACCTCCTAGAAGACAAGGCCGTAGCGCTCTTCTCGTGACGTCGCGAAGGAAGGCCATCGGGGTAGCGCGTCGAAGCGAAGGCAACGCGCGTGGATCGACCGTTGTAACGCGCTTTTTAGTCACATTCGCGTGTCTTATTAGCTAAAATGAAAGCTGCACATATATCAAAGGGTCTCGAAAATATTTTATTACACGGGCAAAATATTACACCGCTAAATAATCGGTATGAAATGGTACGAGGTAGGCGTATAAGAGAAACCATTGAGTCACGCAATTATTGATGTAGGAATGCATATTTTACAAAGAAATACTTCGACAAAATGGCGAGACACGCAGTGATTGGACACAGCAAAACAGATCACAGTTAAAAATCAGGTAGACGTCAACGCGGACACGGCTAGACAAATGTCACTTACGATCATGTAAGCGATGTTATCGCGTGCAGTCACTGAATTCTTGCATCATACCCCGGCCAGATGGCAAAAGTAATGTAATTTCGATCGAATTACATTATCGGGTCGACAAATCAGCTTGCGACGATCGTATAATCACTCAACACCGCGAGCTGATTGAGTCCCATATCATTTAATGAAAATATATTAACTGTTCCGTGTGGCAGGGGTACTAAACATACTATTTACAGTCAACTAATTTACTTTTCTCCCTATAGGCTCGAGCTGCCTTAGTACAAGATATCTTATTTTGTATACAATAATACTATTACCTTAATACAGTTAAAATTCTAGTATAAAAGCGGTAAAGGCAATAAAATAACATTAGTATAAATAAACACATAAGCACAAACAACGCACTTTTTATAATCACACAAACTTGTTATTCACCTTCCAGTGAAAACTAGAATATCACCACACAGATTTACAAATGTCGACGCAACCGCACACGGATAACGATCAAACAAGATGCCATTCTATCACGAAAAACAACAACAAAAAAAAAAACCGACTGCAGCACTTTACTCGCGTCCCACATGACCAA
This sequence comes from Ixodes persulcatus, assembly GCA_013358835.2. NCBI lineage: Eukaryota > Metazoa > Arthropoda > Arachnida > Ixodida > Ixodidae > Ixodes > Ixodes persulcatus. The sequence goes on from JABSTQ010011253.1 coordinate 2,320,886, forward strand.
GAAAGCCCGTAAATAAGTTGTTTCTCACCTGTCGATCGTATCCATACGTCCCACAATATCCGTGACGAAAACATTTGAACACGAACTTTAAGTCTCTCTCTGTCGAAAGAGAGGTCTATCGATAATCGACCAGAGACATCGTTGGCTAGTTGTCACACATGTCACTCAAACCGTAGCAGGACTTGTTCCGCGAATCCACGTAAATGCCGTAGTATCAAGCGAACACAAAACAACTACCCGAGACTGCGGTGACGACCAAGAAACGACGGGCAGGATCAAAAGAACCACACACGCACACACGAGAGCAGTGGCCGCAGTGTGGGAGGCTTAACGTCGTCGACCCATCTCTTGCTCGCGTGCGCTCCCTGCGACGATTACTGGATTTTTTTTTCGGTTCCCTTTTCTTCTGAAAGTCTCAGCGTTCCTTTTTAGACTGTCAGCAGCTCACACACAACGTAAATTTACCAGAATCGGAGCCCTGTACGAGGGAAGAAAACGTCCCAGCGGACCGGGTCATTCGAAAAGTGTGGTGATCTGCGGGATTGCGCGTAGTCCCGCGGTTACGGGGATAATCATAAATATAAAAAATTGGTACTTTCAACATTGGTAGCGCGTTGTATATTATGTTTATATTATATATGTAATAAATTGTACAATACTGCGCTTTTAAAACATATATTAATGTCGGATAAACACTCACGAACACCCCGCGCCGCTCGACAAGAAACGTTTTTTTCACGTCGATGCCTAGAAAGTTTTTTCACGTAGTTGCGCGATGGACTTCCTTCACCGACATTGTGACGTAACGACTCGGAGCGCTCTGGCCTTCTCTTCTAGGTGTTGGCCAGTGGCGTACACAGGGGGAAGGGGGCCGAGGGGGAGGGGAGAAGGAATGTGCCCCCCTCCCCCTATTTGCAGGCTATGGAGAGGGCGGGGGGGGGGGGGTGGTTGGAAGAGGTAAATTCTTAGACGAGCCAATTCAAACAAAAGCACGACGAAAGGACCAGCAGACGCTCAGTCCTATCCTTGGTACTAAAAGAAAGTAATTCAACCTTTATCAGATTTTTTTTTTCCTTCTGACGTTTCTATATATGTTTATTACCGCAGAGCTTCGTCCCTTTGTCGTCTAAACTGTTAAAAACTAGGAAAGTTTCACTATTTTAAAAAAAGAAAAAAAAGCAGAATAAACAATTGACACAAAATAATGTTCTTATCGAAAGCAAGCACCTTCCTCTCATTCTCCTTTCTTATTTCTCTTTCAACATTCTGCGACACCGCCTTCAAGTTATCTCAATGGTTCATTCGATTTCAGTGCTCAGTTCACGCGGCTGTCTTCCTTCTTCGTTTCTCTTTAATTTGTTTTTCAATATTCCACAGCTACTTAAAGAACACCGAATGGCGTCGCGGCGTCGCCGTTGTCACGTTCGATCGCAGTCCCGTTTCGCCTTCGTTATGCAACTCTAGGTGGTCACTTGTGGCGCCTCTCTTCTGCGTGGGGCTGTGAGTGCGATACGCTGCTTTGCTTGTCGCCTGTGTGTCCGTCCTGCCGGTGCCGGGATAGACATGCGTCCACTTTTTGACATAGTGCACTTTTGCCTTCGTTCACGTAATCTTATACTGGACCGCGGTCATGATCAATAAAGAGGTCACGGCGCAAATTACGTCTTTGAAACAAGCGAAAAACGCTTATAGTCCTGTCAATGGTGCGTGTTCTCTTTTTGTTTTGTGAATGGACTTAATGTTTTTGAGAAGGAACATTTCTGCTTTCTTTGTACTCTATGGGCAGGGTTACTGCGTTCGCTTGCATAGTATCGGCGCCCCTCTAGTCCGTCTTCGATATTTGCCTCCTCCCGAATTCTGCTGCCCACTTCAGTCCGTGAGTACGCCACTGAAACTTCAGCTGCGAACCGTCACTGCGAAGTGGGCAGACGGCTCGAATATCTCATCACGGAAGATGTGTATCCCTGTCTCTACTTATCTCTCTGTTGTTTGTTTTTTCGTTTCAGGGAGGGGGGGGGGGGGGGGGGGAGGGGAGACGGCTATTTTACACAAATATGCATGCTACAAACATGTCCACAGACGGTTTTTGCATGACCAATGCGACGGGGTCGTCGTACCAGGAAGAAACATGCCTGAGACAGTGTCCGCAGTTCGCCTTTTGTATGACGTAGTACCAATGGGAATCGCGGCTCTAAGTACGTTTTCTAACCGCGTGAACCGCACGAATCCTATATGAATACTGAAGCCCTCCTTTGCGTAATACCGTGGCTCGAGCGCGGGCCGCCAGTGTCACATAAGTGGAAACAACTTTTCGGCTGGTTTGAAATAAAAAAAAGGGATAATAAATAAGTAAAAGAAAGGGGAGAAAGAGAGAGAGGGAGCGTGTGAGAGAGAGAAGGGGGCGTTGAGGAAAGGGGAGTAGAAAATCGTAAATACTTCTATAATGACGACACTTTCCTAGCATTTTTGTTGTTGCTTTTGCGCGCGCTTACGACGGTAGAGACTGCGAACGAAAGAGAGGAGGAAAGGGAGAGGGGGCAGCGGCAAATTCCTCTCGCGTCTGTATACCCAGAGTCAGACCTCAGTGACAATAACGAATGGCCCGCTGATTTATAACCGGTTTTCCTTCTCGGGAAATATGTGTTGCTCCGCCTCAGACGACGCTGCAGCGTTTTTGCTTATAGAAGCGCTCTCCCGACTGTCGCTCCCAAGTTATTATTATTTTACCGGGATCCGCACGGGAAAAAAGTATAAAAAAGAAAAAAAAGTATTCTGCGACCGCTCTCGCGGTACAAAGACTAACGGATAATCACATTAATGATACAAAGGAAGACGGGATTTTTGGTTAGAATATATATCCGCTGTCTGAAATTATATGATTTCTCCAACGTCATCTGACTCATCGATGATGGGCAGGTGGCGTCGAATCACACGCGAGGGTGTATCAGAGCTGTTATTTCGTTTCTTTATTCTGACAGGAGCTATATATCGGATGTTATTGAACAGCTCGAACCGGATGCTGGTTACTTGGATCAGATGCTGAATATAAAAATTTATTAAGCCTTAAAGGGCAACTCCGCTCAATTCCGAACAAATTAGGCTTACATGTGATTCTGTTTCACAAAGCATTACTAAACAGCTCTACGTCTTCGGATTCGAGAAATGTGGAATATTATTTGTGTAATCTTAATTTAAACATCAGCTGATACTGAAACCGAAACTTCGGTTGCGTCAGGCAACATTGGTCTCGTGTCGTCAGAGGCATGGCCACGTCACGTCGAACCACGTGGTCTTATGACGTTCGTGGGGGCGAGGTACAGGACACGCGACGCGGGCAGGTCGCTTCGCATGGCGCGGACGGTGATGACCCGGGGGAGAGGAGGAAGGGGCGAAGAGGAGAGGGGGAGCGGAGAAAACAGACCGATAAGCGCGCAGTGCAGCGCAAACTAGCGCATCCGCGTTACGGTGATCACGTGGACGCCGTTGAGCCAACACCGGGAGGAGAAACTCATAACGTCATCGTTCAATTTCGCTCTGAGAAGTAAAAACAAACAAAACGTGAGAATGACGTAGACATGCCTCTGACGTAGTGGCTCAACGTTGGCCGCTCCAACTCCGTCGCATTGACCGCGCTGACGATTGCTCCTCGCGTCGCACGCTAGAGTTGGCAGATTTCGGCGACTTGGCTCATTTGAAAGTTTGCTGGCCAGTTTATTAAATATATAGACGGAATTAGATAGTAATATTTGACATGGGGTCTTCCTATATGATACTGAAGAGGGCTGCATAGTTTTCTAAATATCAAAAATGAAGCGGAGTTGCCCTTTAAAGGGACCATGAAATTATTTTTCAACTTCTTCCTCCTTAGTTTTCCTCCCCAACTCAAAAGCGAAACGAGTAATCACGTGGTTCGTTAGGTGCTTGGGCACCTGTGCGACGACTCCAAGCATCTATCATGTTTTCTAAGCACTCGATGGAACTTTGCTCGCGAGTGATGATAAGCGCCGTCACGGCACTCATGGGCCGGGAAACGCGAGTTCAAATATTCGTCGACGAATTGATCGGTGACGAGCTCATACGTCCGTGTGACGCGGTGCTCCTGTCCAATGCGGCTCCGTTGCGACTGGGGGAACTTCCGTTTCCGGTAGAGAAGGCATACTTTACGTCACGACCACATGATTTCACATGTTGGTGGTCGGGTCCGGTCGACTTGAGGAGGAAAGCAGACTTGAGCTTTCATTTTTCTTTTTGTGCCTAATCGGAGGCAATAAAACGAAAACGCATTCCTGCTCCGGGGTTTCATAAACATTGACGGTTATATGAGTCATCTTTTGAAGAAAAAAATACTGTAAAATAATTTTATGGTTTCTTTAACAGCTGGGTGAACTTTGGCTGTCGTTCTCAATTGTACACAGTCGCACGAAATAAAGTACATAAAAATTGACGTTGAATACTATATATGGAACAATCAAACTGAGATTTTAATTATATTAAGGTTTATTGCTACGCTAAGAAAGTAAAAAAAAAAAGTGTATTTTGTATGTGGGTTATAGTTCTAGATATATGGTTCCAAAACGATGCGATGAATAAATGGGGTATTGAACAGATTATGTTACGCTTTCTTAGGTATTATTGAACTTGATTGTTTACACAAACCACCATCCTAACGTGTTCCTAATGAGCTAGGCAAGCTTCTGGCGTAGGCTGGCCTAGCTCAACTCCGATTAAATTTAATTGCGTGTCTATCTGTGTGTTTTTTTTTGTTTTTTTTTTGTGGATACGTCCGCCACCGTGATTACGACGGTGCGGAAATAACTGCGCATTTAAAGTTAGTTGAGCAGATCCTGTCCCCTTCTGCCCTTTCTCGTTGCCAAAGAAAGGAGGTACGAGCGTGAAATATACAGTGAACTTGAAATTCCCACGTGGTGCGTCGGCAATATTTCTCGTTTCAGCATTAATATCGTGACGCAATAACGTTCGCCTTTAATTTTCAACAAACATTAAACACGTATTGATTTGAATTCGATATTTATATAGCAACGCTCGGAGCTCGTGGTTGCGAAATACAATAAGGCATTCGTCATCGCAACACGAGATAAACAAAGAAACGAAGAACTTCAGGGAGTGTATGAATTCCGATCCACGAGCTTCGACGTAATCGATTAAGCCCCGGAAAAAAAACGAACGAGGCCAGCATAAAAAAACAATAGAAAAAAGAAAAGTAAAAAGAAAAGGAACCCAAGAACTTCGTACCATTAATCAACGCGCCCACTTTCATCATTCTCAACCGCGGCGAGCTCTCGAATGTACGTGGTAGTGTCTCTCCTCTGGCCGCTTGCGCAACGCCCAGAGAAATATTTCCGACGCTTTATTCGCGCTTTGTTGCACCCCCCTTTTTTTTATCTTCCCGCTCAAACTCTTCGCCGCCGTCCACAGGTTTTCTCGTCTTCACCGCAGGAGAGCAGGGGAGGAGGACGAGGAGGACCAAGGAGGGAGAAAACCCAATCAGAAAGGAGAAGCCCACTTTTTCTTCCTCCCATTGGGAAGTTTCTCCAAAGTCATCCATCATGAGGCAGCGGCGAGCCGGCGGAACGAACCGCAGCAGGACAGGCCCCAAGCAGCCGCTCGGCCGGCGTCTGAGGGCAGCAGCGCACGAGCCGAGCGTCGGGACTTTCTTTGGAAGGCGCCGGCGGCCCCGACCACCCCGGCCGGGCACCCACGGAGTCGGTACGCCGCGCCTGCCGAGGGCGTACACCTCGGCCGAGTCGCCCGGCGGTCGACGTCTTGGGTGCAAGGTCCTGCCGCCACGACATGACAAATTCCGGTCCCAACCCGGCACCCTCGCGTCATCCCTCATCCTTTCGCCTCGCGTCAAGCCTCCCCCCTACGCCCAACAAATAACAAACTTCCAATAAAGTAAAATAAAAAAAAGGCGAGAAAGACTGGCGCAAAGACACAGACCGAGGAAAAAAACATTTTTTTTTTCTTTTAAGCTTTGCATTATATTTTTTATTTTATTTTATTTTTTATTTTTATTTTCGGTATGACACCTAGGTTTTCGTTATGAACCAGCTCGCGAGCTGCGAGCACACCAAAAAACGTTTTTTTTTTTTTGTTTGAAAGTGAAGATTTGAAGTTTAGGTAGCTCGTCTGCACTTGAGTTTTCTGGGGAGATGTTGTATTTCCAGCGTGCAAATATTTTCGGTCTACGTTCCTCTTGGTCTCATTAGAACCTTGAAAGCAAAATGCGAGAAGAACAGTGACTCTGGCAGCTTTTCACGGTGAGCCATACAGGTTATGACAAGCATGCCATGACTCGTTTCTTCTCTCGCGCTTTCCCTTACAATCCTGACAAATGTAACCTTTTTTTTTAATTTTTTTGCAGTGCGATTTTTTTTTTTTTTTTTTTTTGCAGTTCCGTTAAAAAAACACATTTGAAAGCTGCCACGCCATTGATTTATTTCCAGGGTCAGTCGCCAAATATGCTACGTCTCGCACTGGAACCCCCTTGAAAAGAAGTGTCTTCGGTGGGGGACAGACTTTATGTTTGCCTGAAATGCGAAGAAAGATAAGAAAGGAATATATTTTCCTTTTACCCTTTTCCCTTACAATAGGAAGCTCCCCCGACATTCATCTTCGAAGATTCTTTCCCCCACCAGTCTTCGGGAGACGCCTGAACCAACTCCAACAGGACGCCCTTTGAGTTGAACCGTAGCGTGCATTGTAAGCTTTTTTTTTTTTTGCTTTTTTTTACAACTTTAAAAAACGACTTTTTGAACGAAAAAAATCAAGCTTGTTTTCAAGTTCCTCCCCCTCCTTTTTTGTGGTTCTTATTCTCGCTTTCCAGTGTCGCAAAAAAAAGGTAGGTGTCGTTTGATTTTTTTAAAGCCAGTTGAGTTCTAGGCATGCGCGTGGGCATGTTCATGTCCGCGAGTCCCTACATGACGGTGAGCCGCCGCCGACGAGCAACGTCTTCCGCTTCTCCAGGTAAGTACGAAGACACGAGTCTTCGTTTACAATGTCTCATCTATTAGGATTGCGCGTGGCCGACGGAAAAAAAAGTTGCGTCTCACGCGAGGTCGCTTTTTTTTTCTTCTCCCCCTTAATGCAAGTTTCGCTTTTGCCAAATCTTCACGGTCATCATACGTCGGATTACTTTCATGAAGCGATGTGGTGGGCTTCGTTTCAGGTTATATTTTCCTCTTCTGATATCAGCTCGGCTTACATCGACTTCTGCTAGTCTCCGCCTGGTCGGTTCTTTGTGCCAACGCTTCTACTCGTATATATATTTTAATGCTGGCAGAGATTTATCTACTGAAGAGGTGCCGCCATTTTCTTCGGGTCGCTTTCATCATTGAAATGAAGATAAGTAAAATGCTTTCGTTTGGCTGTATAAAGTACGCCGTGTTTTGAAGGGCTCGAAACGTTGGGATAAAAGTAAAAAGGCAGGACGTGCCTTTCGTAACATGCAAGCAGTTTTCATTCCTCAGAACTCCGAGCTTACTTCCGCCTTTGAGGCATGTTATACCTGGACAGTCCAAGGCAAGGCAAAAAACAAAAGGTGTGATCTTTTCCCCCTTGTCTCGCGTAATACAACACAATATTCAGTTCGACATACAGCGCATTGACGTCGAAGCGACGGTATTCACGAGCGACTTGATAGCCGAGTGGTACAACTTATTAAAATAGCTAAAGCACGTTACGAACCAAAAAGAAAAAAATTAATAATCAGTGCTTTCTTGGATGTACTGCAAAACCCCAGTGTTTTTTTTTTATTATATTTTCATATAGCCTTTGAAACGTACTTTAGCTGTTTAATAAGTTATATCGCACTGTTATCAAACCCTTCGTAAAAACTGGGGCCGCCAATTCGACGTCAGTGCCTTGAGTGTCGAACTGAATATTTTAGGTTTATTATATGGGAGAAAGGGTGTAAATCTACACGCGTTTTCTCTGAGAGTGTATACATATCATCGTGTGGGTAACTATCCTGAGTTTAATTCCTGCCCTTGCCAGTATCGTTTTAAATGAGCATCGTACCGTTGTGCGGTCGTGTATCACTACCGCGTGGTGCACGTTAAAAGACCCCAGGCTAGCAGTTGTACTGCACTGGCTAAAGTTTTGCATCTACAGTTGGGACACCAGGCGCTTACTAAGGCCGACTAACTACCGGTTGTATGGATGTACATACAGCACAATTATTATTAATATTATTTATCGGTACATAAAAGTTGGTCTGTCAAGAACGCCAGATAACAATGTTAATCTCAAAAACCGTTCAGAAACCAAACAACATTTGAATGTTTGACCCGGGTTCATATCATCCTAAAGAAGGACGTTTATTCTACAACATTATAGCGAAGGCGTTGACAACTTGAGAAACTCGGAGTATGGCCAATTATGTTTCAAGCTTCCTGCTTTGCGATTCATCTTTCGACGTTCTGATCGGCCAATACCGCCACCTCATTGACGGGAGCGATAAAATAGTATTTGTCCGCAAAAAGGGTATAGTGTCCATTCGTGAAAAAGGTAGTTTCATCGAACGCATTAGATTTTGCCCACACCTCTTGAAACCGAATTCGAAAAGCCTAAACAACCATCGGCTCCGCCAGAAAAGGAGGGCGCTCTCTTGTTTCGCTGGTGCTCGACGCCCGGCCTGACATGATTGCAAAAATACAACAATAATATAATCGCTACGATCGAACGTATACATCCATGCCGTGACACCACTTCTTTCAACCCCCCCCCCCCCCTTTCCCCCTTAAGGTACCGCACACGGGCACCGTTTCCTTTAATCTACACCGTCATTCGATAAAACGTTTATTTTACGGGACGTCATGGGCGCTGCCCAACTGGGCAGACGATTCCTTTAGTTGACCCCTCGGGCACAAAGATGAGTGCCAGCCGACAAACCTTGATGTATAATCGAGGCAGCGGACAGCGCCGATTAGGTCGATTAATCCTGATTTCACACGTGGGTACACTAACAATACGCTTCTAGAAATAAAATTCTGGCCACTACTGTGGACTACCCACGAGACCAACGATAAAACCTATCGTCATTATGTTGAGACGTCCTCGCTGAACGCGGAAAAGTGTGCTCTATTCCGAATGATCGAAAAGAGGTACGTGTTAACGACTACACCGCGACAAATAAAAGCGAAGACAGTTCCTATAAATTTCATTACGAGCCTTGCTCCCTGCAAGAATATAAAAACGGATCCAAAACAGACCACGAGATACAAACACAGACAGCGCATGTACGAAGATCCACACAGAAAAACACGCGTAAATACACGCACACAGAAGCACGCCTCTTTTTCCCGTGTATTTTATAAAAGCGTTCTCCTCCTCCGTTCCACGCGAGCGCTCTCGAGCGATCGATGGCTTTCAGCACCGACGCCGTGTACGCCGTTCTTATTTCTCTTCTTGCCGTCTCTCTCTTTTTTCCTCTCTCTCTCTCTCTCTCTCTCTCCCGACTTTCCCGAATAGTCTTCTGCCGGGCAGACTCCGAAAAAAAAAGAAAAAAAAAGCGGTTGCGTGCTTGTTCCAAGGCAACACAAAGGCACGCCATATTCAAATCAGACCTCGAAACGACTCAGACTCCGTCCAGTGAAAAATGAGCAAGCTTCGGGTCCGTCTTCCGCTCTCTTCTTCCCAGGCGCCATCTAGAGCGCAAAGCTTTCGCCAGATTTTTTTTTTTTTTTCGCTTTTTGCGTATTTTCGACGAAAAGTTCTGGACTCCCCTACCCCACTGGTCCATGTTCCACTTTCCTTATTTACGCGCGAGCAGCGTGGATTCATGCCTACGGGCAATCATGCGTGCACGTAGTATGCGATGTGCAGTAAACACGCCGTCGGAGGAAAAGTATCCGAGCGTATTTAAGTCCGACGCGACATATACAAGTTACGCAGGACCGACGACTCGGCGCGAGCAACTCCAGCGATAGCCAGAGAAGGAAAGGTGGGGTTGATATGGAAGGAACGGACTTAGCGAGGAACTCAGAAAACGAACTCAGACGACGGCGACGCCACCATCACCACCACTGAAAACCTGAAAACACACACACACACAAACACACGCACGCACAGAGGCAAAAACGCATACCGACGCCAGAGATCCTCCACCGATGATAAATGATTCATGGAGTTACCATAATTGTGTTCGTCCAGTTTCATCATTGGCGGCGGGCATGGCAAAGCCGGTTGGCGCGCATGCTTTTACTTGCCTCTTCCTTTCCTTTTCATTTTTTTCTTGCTTTAGGCGTTGTTTCGCCCCAGCATTTCCCTTCTGTCCCTTCTCCGCGGCGTCTTCTCTCGATAATTACATTTTGCTGAAGCCAGCTCCCACCCTGTTCTCTTTCTCGGGCGCTTATCTCCGGAACGAGGGAGAGAGAAAGAGAGAGATCTTCCCGCGCTACCGCTGCATAAGGACAGCGGAGGGTCTCCCCTAGCCGTGTCTGAGACGGACCTTCTTTTCGCTGGAGGCAACGTGCGAGGAGCGAGCCCAAGCAAAGTGCAACAGATGCACGCGAGCCCAGCAAGACGTGTAATCGGCCGTCCCCTCGCGCATCGCCCCCAGCGTGTCGACTGGCCATCCGAGCTCTCCCCTACAAGCCGACCGCCTTTCATGCAATGTCCAACGTTGTGCGTTTTTTTTTTTTTTTTTTTCTGCGTGCTGCCGTTGTTTCGACGTCTCTTGCGTGCTGTCCGCTCTCGGAATGCATCAACGCATGCACAGAGAACCTCCAGCACCGCTGTCAGTATTCGTCCAAAAAGAGGCATCATAAAGAGGCACCCTGCGTCACTGCCTGGCTTCTGATTGTGTTCCGCCTGTTGCCTCGATAAGCGATTGTTAGTCTTTTTCAGTCGTTGCTTTGTCTTTACTCTTTTCTTCTACTTGGCTACTTCATTATAGTTAACACAGACCGTCGGCTGCGTGGGTACGTGCTAAGGCCGGAGCGTGCACACCTGCAGTTGCACTCAACGGACCTCTGTTTGCTTTACAACAGTTGAGTATGCACGAAATGTCGTCCTCATTCTCACAATGACTATCAATACACTCGTATATGTAGCCTCCCAAACAGTGTAATGGCTACTTCCCGCTTGCACGAGTGGCGTGTTTCACGAGCGGGCAGCACAGGTGTACACAGTGTGCTCTGCTGCCGTTCGCGTGTTCGTTCCACTTCATATTACGGACGCTATGTGTACTTCTCGCCCTCTGCCAGTAGAACAGATTGATGACATTGTTTCGACACTCGTTCACTTAGTTCTGCGAGGAATGTCACGTGCAGATCGATATTTCAGGTCTGCCCTTCCGCACCACGTTTTAACAACTGCTTCCATTCCGAGGGAGTTTCAACACGCCCTGTCCTTCTCGAGGGCGTTTTCCTCAATGTTTTTACAGCAAGAGCCATCATAGGTTCTGACGCGCTTCAAATTAGCTATAGTAGATTTTGTATATTAGTCATATTTAAAAATGCAGTGCCCTTTATAATGACACAAATAATTTAAGTGTAGATTTTGCACCCTCAGTTGCGATAATACAAATGTAGTATGTATTCCATAGGGCATACCGCCATTTTTTTACGTCAACGGCAGATGAGAATCTGTCCTTCACCATACAGTTTTTTTCTGGGTTCATTTCAATTTTCATGGCAAAAACGACAGAACCGGTCGCCGAACTGACCTAAATGCATAAACTTCCTGAGCGTAGGGCGTTTGGCGCTGTATGAACCCCGCCAAATGCCAGCCCGTAGTTTATCAGGGCGATTCCCAATTGTGGTTAATTCGGCTATGTACGCGCACCACCGAATTTTGTTTCACCTTCCATGCTTGGCCAAAATTACGAGACATTTAGTTTTCGTTTCATCGCGCCCCACGTGGTGTCAAAACGCTAGTGGGGTTACAAACGTCTCAAAACCACTCATCCCATGACCTCGAGCATTTGTAAAGGCTGCTTGGCCTCAATGCATTGGTGTACACGAGAATGGTAACTTTACAGGGGCTAATACCGTAGCCAGGGCAAAAACGTTCCTGGGGAATAAAGAGTATTTGTGGAACTACCGAAACTTTAGTTTTGTGTAGTAATATTAGTTTCACGCCATTCTTAATCTTTGGCTATATAACGTTTCTTCAATATGGTAGGAAGAAAAAAAAATATTTTCAAAAGTGCGTCGTTTACCCCAATGGAAAAAAAAAATAGGTCGGGTCTGGGAATAGAAATACTACGTCTATAAATCTGTGATTAGTATTAGTTACTAAAAAGGCTGAGCGATTGATCGTTTATCCTTCCGATTAATCGATGAATGCTTTAATCGCGGTAAATGTTTTTAACGTTTAATTGGTTGAATTGTGACGAATCAAAACAAAGCAAAAAATAAACATTATACGCTTTCCTTATATGACAAACTTGGATTTGAAAAAATAAATAAAAGAACGCACATTTTACCCTAGTCCTGGCAAAGTCAAGTGATTTTGGTGATGGATTTTTTTTTTCTTGTATCTAAAGTCACCAAGTGTGTTACCAGCGGCGTTCTCGTTCCTCCCAAAGTCGACGGGCGAGCCGCGCGTCGCGTCGCTCAGTGGCGGCGGTCCGACAGAAAAGCCCGGCGGCTTAGCTGCACAATTGACTGCATATTCACGGGGCCAATTTCGGACATTCCGTCGACTGGGTTTCACTTCAAACTACCGACAACACAAAGGTGGAGGGACGAAGTCTACATGGTTAGCGGGTTGTCGCCAGCCACTGGGGCCCGGCGTGGCGTTTCCTCGGCTAACACTAAATGCCATCCATTTTCTCGAAGGAAATCGCCCGGCACTCTTCGAAACCTGCGGAGCCCAGACTAGTCGAAACTGCGCGCAGCAATGGCGGAGAATTAGTCCGAAAAAATCAAAAACACAAAATACTTTTTTTTTTAATTTGTTTTATACTGTTTAGGAATTCGGGGTAAACAATTAGTCCCTCCTTCTACCTACCTTTAGCGAGTGTCCTCATCTGCAGTTCGTTGGGTCGAGGACACATGAGCGAGGCTCAATTTTAACCGATAATTTCCTTTAGAGAGAAGAGGCGCGGCGTTTCCTTCGCCACTTTTACTTGCTTCGGTATTAGACACTCCACAGACGTAGAGGAGTACTCCAATATGAAGAGTAAACTTTAGGTGGAATTTAATTTTAATGTAAGCTGCAGGGGCGACGTGTGGAACCCACATCAAGGCGAGAAGATCATATATCACACGGTCACTTCAACGCCAGGTGAGTGTCTGTTTAGCGCAGTCGCGACTATCGTGAACAAGCGAATGAGCCTCGTTCCTGCCGGAGGATATCATCAACGTCTCTGCATCCACGAGTGGAAAAATAAGCTCTCTCTTTGAAGTGTACTCAAAAAAGCTCTCTCTTTGAAGTGTACTCAAAAACACATCAAAGTTGAAATTTCAAATATATACATTGCGTAGTTTATCAATCACATTGTAAAAAACTCAGCAAAGGCAAAAAGAGACATTTGCCCCTGTTAATATATTATGCAGGAAAGTCAGCGAAACTGATGAATCGAATAATGAACCAATTAAAGGGGGCCGATAAATCGGCTTAAAATTTTTAATCGACGCCTCGCTTTTTAATGCATTATTGGCGTTTATACCTCCTCTGTGGTATATTAAGATATATGCCGCTGGTCGGTTAAAATTTAATCGTTAATGCTTTGCTGCAAACTTCAAGGGGAGTGCGGAAAGGGCGAATGTTCCCAAAATGTTGGCGATGCCCCTCGGATATTTTATTTATAAATGTATGATCTAACGACACACCGCACCATTAAAATAAAGCGAGTATGCAGATTGTACTCTGTCCACCGCTAAGCTGCGCTATTAGGGATTTGTAGTAGACCGTTTCCGCAGCCCGCTAAGCCCCCGGATAGCGCTCCGTAATCCGCTACAAGACCTTGAACTATGCAGACAAGGCTGGCGGCGCGCATGCGCAGGTGCGGCGTTTTCTTCGGGGATACCGTAGCGGAGGAGAAAAACGATCTACTACAACTCCCTATTGATGGAAAGTGTACATCCTCGCCGAAAAAATCGCTCCCCTGTCTTTTGTCCCCACTCTCGGCGCATGAGTATCCACACGAGCATGCCCAGAAAAACCTAATCACGTGGCGAAAAACAAATGGTTGACTGATATAATGAGCACGTAGCATGCACCGCCCTGTCAGCTTAGCGATGAACGGAGTGTACTGTGGGGGCTGCAGGTATAGCAAATTTGTAATTTTTTCGCTGCTAGCCACTAACACCGCGGAGAGGCAGTCACCATCTGCCACTATAACAAATGTCCTTAAAAACTACAAAAAAAAACAACAACAACAACAACCAAAAAACTTCCGGGGCGCCGACAGCAAACGCGACGTTCCGTCAACCCTTCCTCCAGTCTCGACTGGGTCGTGTTCCCGACCGCATGATTTGTAGTTAGTCCTCCCGAGATCCCCAGAGGACCTCGTTCGCAGTCGAGTGAGGCGTGCTTCTCGCACGCACGCACTCGCTGCTGCCCCGACGAGGGGAGGGACTCTCCGGCGTGCAGGCACCATCTCCGGCGTTGTCGCCGGCGGTGGCGAGACGCCTGCGCGATACCACTCGTCATTGAGGCGAGGCCAGCGGCACGACGGCGGACGACCATCACGACAGAGCACACGGGCACCCGGAATCCGTCTCGAGCGCGCACGCATGCATGCGGCGCAGCAGCAGGCGAGGCCCCCGCCAGTGCAGCGGCGCCGGCGACTGTGTCCCCTCCTCGCAGGTGGAAGAAGACTGTAATTACGATCGGAGCTTCCAGCGGGCCCGCCGACGCTGGCGCAAATGGTTCAAAGGCAAGGAAGGCGCCCTCCTCCTCGTCGGTCGAGGAGGACAGCCCAAGAAGGAGGAGGCAAACAAAAATTCAAAAGACATTAGGGCGGCTGTGGCGGGCGGGCGGCTCAGGTGAGCTGGCGCGGCCCCACGCACGGCGCACCATTGCAGCGTGCCGTCGGGCCGAGCCTTCGAAAGCGGCAAGGCGAGGGAAAAAGGCTCGGCTTGCGACACGCATCAAACTTCATTTGCAACGCGGACTGTGTCGCCGACCCGAGCTGGCCCTAATCGACTTTTAATGTGGGGGCAAACCTTGACTTTCCGAGCGCTGCATGCTGCCGGTTCCCAATGACAAGCGGCTGGAATTCACGCGCGGTCCGAGTTTGGCAGGTCCGACGAAGGATGCAGTGCGCGTCTCTCCTCTCTCTGTCCGTGTGCGTGCGTGTGTACCTGTCGGCGCGGCGCGACCCTGAGCTTCGCGAAGGACCCGGTCAAGCACTGCGCGCTAGCCTCCTCTGTTCGTGCACGGCGAGTCCGTGCAAGCGGGCATGCAGGACGACGATGATGAGCGCCGAGAAGGAACGCCTGTGTCCCGTCTTCACGCAAAGGTCACGGGAGCGCCGCCGCATGAAGGGATCTCCTTGTCCCGCGGGGAAAACAAAAAAAAAAAAAAAAGAAAAGGAGAACGATTAAAAAAAGAAAGAGATCAACTGCACGAAACCTCCGCGAAAGATCCCACACGTGTTGCCCGCTGCATTCACTGAGTGGCAGGGGCTCACTTAGGGACCTCCAACTGGCAGGATCCCCTGGGCTCTGAGGAGAAAATGTCTCCGACAAGGTCGTCTCGTCCACGATTCTGGCGTATACTTTCGGGGACTACGGGATACCTGGAAGCAGATTTACAGCGTTCATTTGAACGGCGAATGATCCATAATGTACGTCGCATTTAGGGATACCCAAATCATGGTGCAGGTCGCTTTCCATTGCTACAGGACGTTTCGTAGTTTTTTTTTGTTTTTTTTTACGCGGATTCAGTAGCACTCAACGTGACGGCACGAGCTTCCGCTTACCAATGCAAAAGCTCTTGCGTAAAATCTACCAACTTTTCTTCTCGTCTTGACGCTTTTCTTTTCTTTCGGACAAACAAGGGAGGGTAATGACCTGAGGAAATAATTATTTCATATTGCAAGCATCAACTTTGGAAACTGAGTTACCGTCTTGAGCTGAGCCATAGTTGGTCCATAACTGATTTACGTTCGTTTTTTACGTTTTTCGTCTCCCAAGTTCAAGCAGGCCCCATCCTTGTTCTAATCAAGTTTGGACTCGTCCTCCAATTTTGCTCAAGCGTTCGTTGGCTCGGCACACGCCTCGAGATCGCGAGATTCATGCACTGCTGGGAATAATTCGCAGGCTCTCCCACCTTCGCGTACTGCACGCGACAAGGATGGCAATAAGAAACATTCACCGATGCCAGCGTGCCGTGCCCATGCGGTCTCTTCGATCAAAACGCCCGACTGGCGCAAGATAAGCCCAGCTCGTTGACGCGGAGACGTCCTGTAATGAATGGGAGACCCTGTTGCCGCTCGCGATAAGGGACGGATTTTTCTCTGCCTCCTTTTTCCGGTTGGGATTTAGATTCGCGCACGACGCCGAAACGCGCCGTGTGGTCCGTCGTATCGGCGGACCCCCGACCACTTCGCCCGTAGACTTACAAGAGACGACTAGACTGCTATCGCTCTTGACGCGGAATCTCTTTCTATGGGCACGCGCGAAAATAGGACGAACAAAGTTCGAGGTTGACTGGTGGGAACGGCACGCCAGCCGGCCGGGAGATATTAATAAATCTGGTATAAAATGAGATTATTCGAGCTGCTGCCAAGAAGACAGCATACGGCTATCAATATTAAAAAAGCAAGCCTGTTTTTCCTGTTTTCGTTTTTGTCTGTTATTGTGAGGTTGTTGAGTTGTAACGAGAATGCTGGGTAGTATTCATCACGGAAAGCGAATCAACTTCGGTTAGAGCTTCAGCACGTTGAATATTCTCGATTAACTAAAGTAAAACTTAAGACATAATTTTTAAGGTTGATCTGGACATTCTTCATGTGTCCCTTGAACTAGCCAGTGAAAATGTAAAAGAAAGTAAAATAAGGCGCTGTAACGAGCATAAAATACTCGTACTGTAAGCAAGCACACACATATTTAAAAAAATGACACGACATCTGCACCGAAACCTTTAATAGTTTCATTTATTCTCATTCCATGTTTGAGCAACTACTTGGTTTCATCTATTTAGAAGAGTCCGGGAGTTCGGGAATAGAAATACAGCGACGTCTCTGAGCCTTGTTGTAGAGTTGATACCGTATTTGCACCCAACATTAGACTTGTAGTTCGTATAATTGTAGCCTTCAAATGTAAGGGTGCTTTGGCACAGCTCCCACAAGTCCCGGTATTTCTTATTTGATTTTAGTTCGACCCATACCGCACGAGAAGACACCATAAGAACAAATCGAAACAAAACTTTGAAACGTTTCGAAATGTAGTCAATATGAACGCCTAAAAAAAAAATCGTTAGAGGGGCAAATGCAGCTCCTATCACTTTATGTTCCCAATAATAAACATACTAGCAAAAAACCATTATGTTACTTCAGGTTTCCTCATCACCAAAAAAACAACAACCTAGATCCTCACAAAAAAAAAAAAGAACACAGCTATTTGAGATCTTACTTTGTTCAGCGTACAACATAAAGGAAAAGAAGAAATCATGCTCTTTTTTTTTTTAGTTAGACAGGGAAAACGATATAGTGATCAACTAGACCATCGAAGCAAGGTACATCATACGCGAAAAGTAAGATTGCTGAAGGACCCCAACGCCCGCCCGACCGTCATCATAAGCCTCACTCATCACAGAACGACAAGAAGTGATGGTGCTGTAAGCGAGGAATCCGGCACACACGGGACGCGAACGCGCCCATTTTCAAGACCGAGGGCGAGAGGGCTCCACTCATGAATAATTTTAGGAGTGGCCCAGCAAACCTCCTGCTGCATGCTGGGCGGAACAACCCCAGAGGCCACTTGACGCGTGGGCTGTGAGAATCCAGCCCAGAGGGGACGAGCGCATTTCTCACAGCAGTATATACAGCGCGCGTAATCCGAGCTGAAAAATTGGACATCGCACGTCGAATAGAGCCGCCCATTTTCGATGCGGAGGCCTTCCTTCGTGGCTGCCAATGCGCCCAAAGGAACTCGCACCCGAGAACCTAAACAGGAGCAGCGTGAGCGATCAACACAGGAAAAGAGAGGGTGATCTGGTGGAAATCATCAAGGCTGACGACATGTAACAGTAAATAAATGTTTAGCTAAAGTTCAGCGCTTGTCGACTGCCTATCTGTGTGTCTTTTTTTGCGCGCTCAGTTACATATATAGTCTTCACCCGGATCGCCTGAGTGCCTTATTGAAGGAAATCGCACTGGAGTCTAGATAGCGCTATTCCACGGACGCCGCGTCGTTACAGCCTGCACGCATACAGAATACATTAGCTTTGCTATATGTCAGCATTATTTGAGCATAAAATATAGTGAATGTGCCATATTAAAGTAAGGGCCACCTTTCGGTATTTACACAAGCTCGAAAATTTCTGCCCCCGTGGTGCTCACAGGAGGATATTATCGCGGCACCGTCAACTTCGTAAATCCAAGTTGAAGGTACATTTATAATGAGAATGACAGGTGTTTACACGCGTTCGGTTTTGGTGTGGAGAAGCTCTGGCTTGCCGTCCTCGGAGCGCCGGGTTCGGCCCTGAACAGCTTAGATAAGTATGATTTTGGAAAAGGGACTATACTATTCGTCATACCATCAGACTTATGAGTAACTGCTGCGTCCCTTTGTAGAAAGAAGCAGTTGCATTGATTCTTGTTTTCAATATATATGCTTTTTACGTGCTCCATTCTAGTTCGGCATGCAGTGTCGAGTTACTTGGCCAATCAGACTGCATATTCAGTACTCTTAAAAGCAGGGTACGGTCGCAAAATTCAGCGCGACCGCATTAGAAAAAGCCGTAGATAACCAATTTGGCTAGTTCAATATGGCTGCTAATCTGGAGTCTTTAAGGTCCATCACACGTCAATGCAGTGCTCATCAATGAGGCGTAAAGCCGGCAGGGGCGCAAATCAAACTCTATAATATTTGCCGCATAAACTAAAAACACTATCCCACACGCACTCGTAAATAGACGAGCATCTCCCCAAGGTGAACGTGTGCGACGCGACAAAACAAAATATAACCACGGAACGCGGTCACAGTCACAGTCAGAGCAGACACATCTTGAAGCGAGTCGCACGATATGGTCTACGTATGACAGGCACGCCTATGGGGCAGGTGAACGCCTTTAGATGAACTACAGCAAAGAAAGTACATCCCTATATAGGCTTTCCTTCAGGACTAATAGTCAGGGTCCGAGGGCGAATCATCCAGCGGTAAAACGGCATGTAAATTAAGAAGAAAACAAAAATTCGCGAATTAGTGTTGCCTCGACAGAGCCGAGCTTGCAGTGCGGCTGCAATTAGAAAGGACTGATTACCTGGTACCTCCAGCAGGACCTCCCCACAGTCGGACGCGTGTCTGGACTACACAAACGATCTGACTACGGAGCGCGACGCCTTTCTGTTTTTCGAGCGTGTCCGGTCGCTTCGCATGTACGCGGAAACTCGGATAAACAGGGACGATTAGGTTAGAGACACTCGGTGTACTCACTCAGCAGTTGTTATTTCGCGCTTCTTTTGAAGCCCGAATGCTGTTCGTGTACGAGTGACTAACGAAGTATCACAATCTCGCTTTATCAGGAATAAAATACCATGTTCTACGTTCGTGACATTTCTACGAGGATAAACTGAAATAGTGTAACGAATAAAGCACGAGTTCGGCTGCGGCAGGATTAGCTGCCATAGGGATAAAAAAATAGCGCGTGTTCGGCTTCACTTACTCTGTTTAAAACGCAACAAATATTGACTTAAGATTGAACGCTGCCGTTCGTGCAATGTTGATTTTAATATATCTTTTTGCGGAACTATACAAGTATTAAACACAGCGTTTTTCTGGAAGCAAATAAGATTATGGTCCTGATTTTTTATTTCTTTTGTAGTTTTTGTGTTACGACTTTTAATTAGATCAATTATTTCCAAAAGGAAAGGAAAAAAAAAAACCGCTGGTTACAACAAATAAAGACAGATTTCTGTTCAGTTTTCCTTTTGTATACTAATCATTTTCTTTTAAATCATCTCGGCGACGTGCCTGGGAGACGGGGATTTGCGTCCATCTTCATACTCGAATAACCAACGTTCGTTGCATTCTCGAACACGCACTTTTAAACACGCGCGCGGATAAAAAAAAAGCAAAAACAAAAAAAAAAAAAAACCCTGCGTTAAAAACGTTTTGGTCGCGCAAATACATCTTCCCTCGCCTGTACTCTCGAGTTGTCCTAAATGTAAGGATTCTGAACTCGATACGCCGATTGACGTGCGTCGCAGATAGACGTCAGTCAAGGAATAATATAGTGAACACGAAATCGGAAAAAGATATATGATTGTGCGACACTAAAAAGGACGCGGTCAGGAACAGAACATTTGAGGCGGACGTCCATTCGTCTTACCTGTTCAAAATGCGCCGCTCCAGGTGGCGCCATCTATCGGGAACTCCGTGAACTTCCTGCGAAAAAGGCGAAACCGGCTTTGACGGAGAGCATAATTTATTCGGGCAAGCACGCGGCTCTTTTGTCCTGCTTATCTCCGTGCGCTCTTTCATTTACACGCAATATCAATTAAGAAAGAAGCCTTTCATAATACAGAAGCTGTGGCATCGTCACTAAAAAAGCGAGTTATTTATAATTTATATAAGTATTTATTTATTTAGCAATACTGCGGCTCACGACTGCCAAGTTACAGCAGGAGTTAGCACAATGATAAAAATACAAAACAACAACAACAACACATGAACGCACAAGAAGCGGCATATGAAAGCATGTTGTTAAGGGCATCAGTAAAATTGTAAATTGATGAAAACGCAACTGCATAATTTTTAATTGAATTCCAGTCATGTTTTGCCCGAGTGGGATATTAATGTTAGAAAACATTGCGTTGAAATCTGTATTGCTTGATCAATCTGGAGTGATTGATCCTGGTCGATCTGGTGAATGAAAAGGCGACCCATTTTACAACACTTACATTATATGTATCACGAAAGAAGGAATACAAATATTTTATTATATTTATCGTTGCCCGGGCTTCTAACGCCTGAGTGTTGACAACTTGACACATCTAACGTCTTCGTTTAACGTGTTGCCTGATTTATACAAATACCATATATTCCGTAATTAAAGAATAAACGAAGAGTATCCGATAGAGCCAACATTGCGCATGAAAGAAAATGTGTGTACAGTAAAGGGTATGTACATACTACATGCAAAATACCAGAAATAATTGGTACCCGCCGTCTTTCACAGTTTGTCGAAAGATACATAAAATTATACGATAGAATATATCCTTTATTGTGGCATATTCTTGCATTCTTGTTTGTAAGGTATAAAGAGCTGGGTCGAGTACGGTTTAAGAATCTTTGAACCAATTCCCATTGTCTTTCGTAGGGCCAATGGTTTCATTTTCTTGAAAGGACAGTCGAGATGCCGTTTTAAGAATGCATTTCAGCTGACTGTAATCATTATATACATTGACTTCGGCACTTGGAGCAACAGAAAATTGCACTCGTGTGTTTAATAGCGTCAGCCATATTTCACATCAGTGACAATTCAAAAATACTCTATATTGCTTTTTGTTTCCACGATGTGCCATTTTCGCACTAGATCCCCTCACAGTAATCTATACTCCGTCTCATTAAAACAGTGCAGCCAAAGCCACAGAGAAGAGAGCGTGTCCCAACCTTTTCAAGAGGAGGGAAAGGAGGAAGAGGAGAAAGAGGCGGGGATTCCGAGCCTTTCTCTCCTGTTCCTCCTTTCCCTCCTCTTGATTAGGTTGTAAACACTCTCTCTCCTATGGCTTTGGCTGTACTGCACGGTTTTAGTGAAACGCACTATTGAGACAGGAGCTCGGATACCGGCGACGACACATTTGGTTATCGACAGTTCTCTTTTTTCACCACATACCTCAAAAATATCCACTATACAGCTACCATTTAGTTTCACAATGCGTTGTTTATAGGACTGGGCGTTCATTGAAAATTTTGCCTGATTACTGGATGGGCTGCAGAAATCTCTTACATTATTATCATGCTGATATTAAGCTAGAAACGTTAAAAATGCTATAAACAGCCCCGCGGACTCCGAGCTAAATCCTGGTTTTTGCTTTTGTGAATTATCGGCTTTTTAAGCAATTCCTGCTCAAACAATAATCGCGAGAATGATAATATTCTAAGAGATTTCTGCAGCTCAGCCAGGTTGAAAGGTAGATCGCATGCGCAGTATAAAAAATGCTGACGTTGACGAGCAATTTTAAAAGTTATATGACTGGTCCTTGGGGTTATCAGGCGCTTGTTTAGGGTGACCTCGAATTACGCTAAAAAGATGTGTAACCATGGAGTTGGTCGAAAATTAGTGATCACTAGGGAGATGAAGGAACACCGTTCCCATGATTCCTTGAGTGCGGGCCGGGGCGCTTGGGAATACTGCAAATGGTCTATTGCCACCATTTAATTGATTAATCGGTTTTGTTCATTCCCAGGCAAAAAGTTACAAATAAAGCTAATATATATATATATATATATATATACTTTTTTTATTTTTTATTTTTATTTTTTTTTTTTGGGGGGGGGGGGGGGGAGTTTTCTGGATATGCGATAAACGGCGCAATGTACAACTTCGAATTTTAAATCAACACTGATGTATATTCGAGAACGGTCGAAATACACCTACACCAACAAATTATTACATCAACCGCCGAAGCAGAGAGGGATTTTGTTCCAATATTTTTTTAGTTAAGGTTCATTGGTGATTTTTGATAATATCGAATTCCTTTGATTATTCACAATAGTCTCTGCTGCGCTAAACGGACAACTCACGGCGTTGAAGTGGCTGGAACACGTAGAACATTCTCCACTTGTTTGGCATTACAAATCTCGCTCCTACAGTTTATTTTAGGTAAACATTTCACCTAATGTTTGCCTTCATACAGGTGTACTTGTCCGCGTCTGCGCAGTAAAGGCTCTAACTTTTCACTTTTTTTTGTTTTTGTTTTGCAAGATTTAATCGATTAACCGGTTAAAAAGTTAATTGAGATTAAATTATTAATCTATTATTCGGTAGGTTAATCGATCCCCCCCTCCCTCCCATTCACTCAGAGTCGCCCAGCCCTATTTATATATTTATTTAATTATAGAGCAGAAGGTTGTGGTCCTTTGATTGTCAAGGCACGGTGACTGCATATACCAACAAACTATCATCGTGTTCTTTGGCAGCAAACCTGCGGAGAACCAAAACGGTCAATCTAAGAAAGGAGACTAGAGTCGCAAAGCTTAAAAACTGTTTATCGTAGCAAGGACAGACGCGCTGTGCTGACATGTCACATAACATACCATGTCACTGGGCCGAAGTGCTTCTTGTTATTCGACGAATTATCCACAGTTTTCCACCTTCTACGAGGCAAATAGACGAGTATTTCGTGAAGCCCATTCCATACTATAGAAGTTCCGGACTGACTAGCGCTGATTTTTATCGATTAACCTTTTACATTACGACACAAGCGTATCACCTTTTTTCCCCACTTGGTTGGCTGTACACGAATTGCAAAGTGTCGTATATGCGTGGGACTGCATAAAAGAGGAAAGTAGAGGGAGAGATGAGGGCGATGTAAACCGTATTGGGGTTTAAATGCAGCCTGCGATGTCCTCCCTTTCTGGCGTCGAAGTGCAGTGAGCACTACCGCGGGGCAAAAACAATCATTCAGAAACCTAATCTGGCGCTCCAAAGCAGCCACCGATAGAAGACAGTCGACTGAGACGCCAAAACCGCACGGTCTCCAAGCAGCACGCGCGTCATCCTCACCCTCCCTCCGCACCCCCCCCCCCCCCCAAAAAAAAAAAAAAAAAAAAAAAGTAGGAAGGCACCGGGCGCAAGTTTTCTACGCAGCGACCACCGACTTTTCCAAACTGATCAATAAACTCTCATTAAGCCTAACGAGGACCCTTTTTTGAAGGAGAACCCCCCAACAATGGGCAAGAGGAAAGAAAGACGGGCCGCGAGAGGGAGAGGAAGTCCCCGCAGGACTCCCGGAAGAAAGGCGGCAGCGGGCGGGCCGGTCCAGGCGCCCAGCCGTGCATGCGTGGGCCAGACAGCGGGACAGCAAGCACCATCCGTCTTCCGCGCTCGGATAAAAGGGGAAGAGGTGTTACTGAGGTACTGCTGGGAAAGGGGCCAAGAAAAAAAAGATCGCTGGAAGGAAGCCCCCTTCTTCCAGCAGCGGTCCGCGCCCGAGCACTGCCGAAGGTGCGACGCGGAGAAATAGGGTTGCGACGGCGAACCCTCGGGAATCCTTTCAGGGCCCTTGCGAGAAAGGAAGGGGGGGCACGCCTGCTCATGGCAGCTCCCGGGATCCCCCTCTATGCCCCCGCTTCGATAGCGCCCCCCTCCCCCTTTCCGACTTCGCAGCGACCCATCGTTTTGTTTTGCTCCGTTCCTTCTTTCGCGATTCCCCAAACTCTCCTTCCAACTTGCAAACTCTTTCGTCTTCTTCGGCGCTGTCGGATAGGTTCTCGAAACAACGCGCGTCCGTTGAGACAAAGGGCGTCGGATGGAAGAGAGGGAAAGAACGCAGACTTGGAGTGATGACCCCCGCTGTTGGAGTACGATGAACGAATAAGAAGGATTGGTGGGAGGGATGCGGCGGGGTCGGGGACTGATCCCCGTCGGGTTTCACCCTGGCAGACTTCGAGCACACGACGAGCCGCCGGACAGCCGCTGCCGCATTGGACAGACTCGAAGAAAACTTTTGGAGAGAAAACTTGGCCCATGTATGACGGATGGGTTCTGACGGCGGGGAGTCGTAGAAGGAAGGGGCCGATGAACTGAGCCGGCCTATAGCGGACGCGCGGGCCAGACGGACGGACGAGTAACCTGCGTGCCAGGCAGGGAGCCCGACCCTCCCGTCATATTTTTACGAGCGGGGAGGATGCCGCGGTTATGACTGGTTTTCGCCGTCGGCCAACAACGCGGTTCGTCGGAGGCTGGGTGCGGTGATTGGCAACGGGTCGCCGCGAATTGCGGCGGCGCGCAAGAAATCGTGCCAGGTATTCCCGACCGAGCCGACCGAGTATGCATGTGCCCAAAAGGGCGTTTTACTGCACGAAGAGCATCGAAGTTGAGAATTTTTGCGGTGGTACGTGAAGTTGCCGAAGGACAAATAGGAAGACAGACCGTTCGCGACGTCGGTATGTTGTAAAGCCATATAGTTTTAGCTTCTTAGCTTCTGTAGTGCTTATTTCCTCATGCAACAAACGTCGCACGCCATGGACAGTTAAAAAAAAAAAAAAGCGTCTCACTGCGTCTTCGCGATTCGGCCTCTGACGTTATCATTGGCTAATGACGCAACCTCCTTGGTCGGGACTCACCACACTTTGTATTTCTTAAACTAACACTGAATATTAAAACAAAATAAAAAGTCTGATATGCTGAGAGTTTTTGATTTGCCTTCTCCGCATTTTGCATTAGCATGGTGGCAAAGCCAAGCATGAAACCGCGTTTATGGGAAAGTATGGTGCGGCAGGGCGTCTGCTATTTTCGCACGTCGTGCTTAATATCCCTCATATTATTAACTCGCCTTCCCTTGTTTGCTTTTCTCTTCAGCCAATGACGGTGCTTGTTTGGTTACCCATTGCCGTACCTGGTGTACGGCAATGGGACCGATCCTTCTCGAGAGCTTGTGCTAAAGTTTTCATGCGGAGAAGAGTACATTTTGGTATACGACCGGAGCGTATAGCATTTTTAATTTGTGTACTTCGTCATGTGCTTGTAGAGATAAGAAATGACACTCGCACAGGTGAATCTTTGGTTAAGTTGTATTCGTACCAGAAACTATATTGACAAGGATGAATGTCCCTCTCTGAAAGAAAGGCTCGCAATGTCTCCTTTCTTTCTATTCAAATTCACATACGATAGTAGACTATATCAATCATGTTAACTGCATGCTTTGTTCTTTTTTTTTAATTTGGTAATAATATATACCAACCGCCGAAACTCACCAAAGCTGGAACGATTTAAGAATATGATCACCCAAGATGCCGACAGCTTGTAGCGTGTAGAGAGCTTGTAGAAATAATCATAATGTAGAAACAACGACAAAAACAGCAACCACGGACTGAGCAGAAGAAACACGGAAACAGAACGAACGCTGTTTTATTATACTTGAAACAAAATGGACGAAAGACGGCGTTCGTTCTGTTTGCGTGTTTCTTCCGCTGCGTCCATGTTTTTTTCTTCTTTTCTTTTTTTTTTGCTGTTTTTATTTTATGAATAACGCATACCAACTAGCCGAACTCTCGACATTACTCTTGTTCAAATGAATATTTTAGTCATCATTCGCAAGTTTAAGTTTCACTGGAGATGGAATTTCACTAACTCCTTACCCAATGACGAAGACGAGTGACGTTAGAAAGCATTTCATAAGAAAAAAAGAAAACGAAAGTTCCATCAGTTAAGATAAGCCCTAAATAGCAACAAAAAAAAAAAAGAAAGCATTTTGAGGAAGAACCGTAAAGGAAATTATGAAAGTGACTCTGAGTTTCACTCGCGATCTTTATCTCTTACCTCCAATCGGGCGATAGATGAAGACGAAACGCAGCTGGTCGAGCGAGCGCGGTGGCGGCGTCGGCTCACGAGGAGTCGCAGGAAAGCGCCATTCGTTTCCTGGGCCTCGATCTGATTGTTTTTATCGAGCCCCGAACGGAGAGACGGTGCCACGGCGAGGAGCGAGAAGCTTCGCCGTCCGATGGCATCCGTCACGCTCAACGCGGGCAGCCTGTTAGCACTCTGTCAAGATAACCTATCTCTGCCCGGATGTCTGTCATGAGGACGGATGGCCACTCGCGGAGTCCCGCTTTTCGAGTTCCCGCTGCCGGCCCTCAAACCATCGTGGTAAAATTTCGTTTTTGTGCTCCCCCCCCCCCCCCCTCCTTTCCAATCTCTCTCGGCTATATTATAAACCTATCATCAAAAACCGAAATGCCCCATGAAAAAGTCTCGATTTTGTTTCCTCGTATCAAGATATATCTTCTCATGATTCGGGTACCCGATTCTCAGTGACAAAAAACAATTCACATTTCTAAAAAAAAAAAAAAAAAAAAAAAAAAATGGTGCGTTTCTAAAGTCAAATCGACCTTTGCTGGTAATTGGTAACAAATGCTAATGTTTAAATTTCCCGTAGCTGACCAACGAAAATGAGACCAATATATGTAAAAAATATATTTAAAAGACAAAAAAAAAAAATCGGCTGCATTCTTATGTGCGTTATAAATTCCGAACACTTTGATAAATGAGTGTATAATACACTCATTCCTTCCATCTAGACCGATAGAGTCAGCCCGACCAAGGCAACAATAAAGCTAATGCGATTTCAGAATCTGATATGTAGGGTCTATCATTTAATATTTGGAGTGCGTTTGTTCGATAAACTATGCTCTACGTTGCGTAGACCTGCAGATCGGTGACGTGAGATACTCCGAGTATGTGGTGACGTCCACGTGGGGTCTAATTAAAGAGCATCCAAAACGCGATTGAAATTCCATGGCGCCAAACAACGGCACACCAAAGCGAATCCCAGCTACAGGAAGCCACGAACATCTTTCTGCCGGCGATCTCGTCGCCAATCCCTCCCATCTATCAGAGACGGAGCCTGAAATACGGACAGGAGCACGTTAATTCACCCCCCGGAAGCTCCTCCAATGTGCGTATACGCGTTCGGGGCCACTCGATAAATGTACCGGGCCACTGACCAGCGCCATATGCGCAATACGTCATCGGTTCTCCGGAAAACAAGACAGCGCAAAAATTACAAGAATGATACCAATCTTAACAAAACACAGAAGGCAAAAACGTGACTAAAATTGACGCTCTGGATGACCAACCCAGTTCCCTTCGCAAGGTCCGAAAAAAAAAAAGTATCTAAGATGAAGTGAAAAAAAAAAAGATAAACGAAAGGCAGGACAGCTTTATATATACATAAAAGATCGAACTAATGAAAAAGTCTGTGATGTGACGTAAACGTGTGCAAGAAGAAAGTTTGAGAGAAATCATACACACGTACAAAAAACCAAAGTGCGAAGAAAAGAACAAAGAAAGAGTCAAGTAAAGCGCCACGGGAACGGAGGTTTGCATTTAAATTCGATCGGTGAGATTAATCTTGCATTCCCGTGGGGCTTTGTGAAGGATGGCCCGTATGGGAAAGGAGGACGAAACAGAACCCCGGGGGACAAAGTATAAGTAAAAAGCGTAAAATTAGGAAAACAAAATAAACGGTATACGTTGGGGCACACAGTTCCCGAGAACGTGGAAGACTTTAATATAAATGTCCGAGAGGAGAAAAGGGAGGGGGGGGGGGGATTTCTTGGCTGCAATATATCGGAATGGATCACCGAGCTGCTCAAATGAACGATGTGCATTAAAACAACGTGATAAAGGAAGGGAAAGCTTAGTCTATACTTCTTCTCTCGCTCTCTTTTCGGACTTAGTACCCAAACCTTCTTTATTTTACACGAGGACGAAAGTACACCCCTCATGTGCACGAGTAAGCCCGCTCAATATGCTTACGAAATCCTACACTCTCTACCCAGTAACCTCTCTTTCGGGTAGTTTTGGGAAGGTAATGCAAATCTCAAAAAAGAACAAAAAGTAAACAAAAGAAGAAAAGAAAGCTTTAGTTGTGCAGTTACATCAAGAATCGCAAGGTATTATTCGCCCGTGTGGAGTGGATGAATGTATTCCGCGATGCAGTGTTAGTATAAATTCATCAGACTGAAAAAAGAAATAGACGATATTATGCCTACAGAGACATAAATATTTAAAGCATATCAAATCAAAGTAGTGCAGTGATACATGCATGCGCAATAGATTTCTTTTTTTAATGACTGATGTTTTGATTTATGCAGCAACCTAGCGATTGCGAGCTTGACTGGCCGATGCGCTCTGGCCTTTCTTTGAACTTTAGAGAATTCAAGCCGATAGTTAACAACGAAAGGGTTGATGTGCTAATATGCTGGCCACGTGCATGCTTCAACATAAAAATCCCTAAAAATTACAAGAAAAATATAACGGCATAATTTACCGACAAAAAATCCGTTTCAACGATTAGGCTGAAATGCATTTTTGGCCGGATCCCATCCATTTTTCAGTCCTATACCCCTCAGACATCCCGAGGCCCTACGCTTTTCAGAGAGGCATTTCGAGTTTAACAACGAATAAGATAGAACCATTTGCAGGCTGGCAATTCAAACCCCTTTACGATGGAAAGAAAAAAAAAAAAAAAGGCGTTTCTTTCCCTGCTTTGCCCGTTTTTCGCTCCGTTCCCGCGTATAACTCTTTTTCTGCCCAAAACGTCTTCCTTAGCCTGATTGGAAACTAATTTCGGATTCCCGAAAACGTTCCGAACCGAGCCCCAATTCGAGTAGGAAGATCGTGGAGCGCCACCCAGCCAACGCGTGTCCCGCAGTGCACGTGCGCCCGTGGGGAAAGCCCGTCCTACGGGAGCCGCAAATGCGTCTGCCGCAGCGGCGCCATTACAACCTCATCAACGAAGCCCTGCCGCCCATCCTCCCGCAGTGGGGAGCCGCACGTCTCACGAATAAATGTATTTTGTGGGGATGATGTATCTGACTCGCGCGGAGCCAAAGGGTTTCCGTCCGATCTCGCTTTCTGTCAGTGCGATGCTCGCCCGCCTTCTGGCTTATTTTGTTTGACTCCCAGCTTCCATTTATATTGCCATCTGCGGTGTCGTACAGGGAAGCGACGTATCTAATCCCGGATTTGGTCCTGGTGAGTGTTTCTGTTCTTCGAGCGAGATATGTCATGCCGGACGTGTCCGCGACTGCCGCAGAAATGATGGTTGTTATCCGAAACCGGGATAATACAAAACGTTTAGGGCTAGAATATATTAGAAATTTCCCCATCCTTCCCTCTACCAAGAATACCTTCTTTCACCTTCTCTTTGTGTTTGTTCTGTGTTTTGTTATGTCATTTCTCGGAGTCTTCGCCTCGAGTATTTATTTATGCTATTTCGCAATTTTCGTCCCGAACCAATAAACGAAAACAAAGCATTAGCCGACGTGACAGTTAAGCAAGGCCGGCTCAGCATGAAGACCAGTTTGATATTCACTCGCATATTTCAAATAAAAACTGGGCGCCGTCAGTGCGCGATCATATCTATACAAAAATAACTTGTCTCCAACGGGAAGTCACTAATTGCTGTTTGTGTACTAAAAAAAAAAAATGTTGCAAATGGCTACACCAGTAATGATCGGAAGAATAAAGGACGCAATCTGAATTGGGAAACGACATGATCTCGCTTTCACAGATTCACGCTCAGAATAATTACGTTGAAACTAAATTTCAGCCCAAGCGTACTCTTTCTTGGTCGTTCACCGTGTTCGTGCAACGTAAGACAAGGATTAGCTACTCGAGTGGGCGGCAGAGAAGAACGCATACGCTTGAGCCCTGTTCGTAAAAAAATGTGACCTGAGCGTCCACTTTCCGGCAGAGCATGCCAAGATCCAATCGCTGCAATCTACACGGGTCATTTAACGAATAACCAGGAGTGCCCCATAAATGTTGTCTACGCACTGACGCCGAGCATGTGAAACGTCGTGCTCAGAATCCTAGGATGGACTGCTTTTTAGGTTTGTCAACGAGACCCATCACTCTCTGTTCCATGTACACTGGCTGCCGATTATTGCCTTTGCGCGTGTTCTGGCGGATGGGGAACACGTGAGCGAGTGTGGTTCCGTATATCGAAATAACTGTCTTTCAAGCTAAAAACAGCGGGATTCATTAGACTAATGACGGCTTCCAGCATTTGCACGCAACGACCGCTGCAGCGACATCTTCCAAAGTTATAAGCAGTAGGTTTCATTCTCATCATCATTCAACTGCAATTCTTTCGCACACATTGGGCGAAAGTATTTGCAGTAAGGGAGCCTTTTGAACTTTTGAACACTTGAACTTGTGAAATCCAACTGCCTCCCTTGAAACCAAACATTTTCTGAAGGGATAAGGACAGCAGGGATCTCCCTTCGTTTCTCCTGCGTGCCTCCATGCGCCAGCTTCCTAACGCCTACGCCAAACCTTTGGCGTCTCGCGTAGTTCGAACGTATGGGCGCACCAAAGCACAACAGTGCACTAAAAACGAACACCACCATTGTCCCCACTATAGCCACCACAGAGTGTGAAAATATCACGTCCCTCAATGGTTGCTGGATTATCGAACGCATCAGAGTTACAGCTGCAGAGTCGTCAGTTTGCGAATGGCATAAATACTGGAATTCGAGAAAAAAAAATGAAATATATTTGATACTAATTAAAAACAATATAAAAGAGCGCTTCCGTAGTAGTTGGCGTTGCAAATATTTGGGGGACGACGGGTTTATATGCCAGGATGGCGCCATTATCGCCGTGGCAAGAGCGCCGTGACTCTCGTAAAGTTTGTCTGAAAATACACAAATATGAAATTGTAACTGACCATGAACAATACCGCAACTGCCATTGGTTGTTTAGATGAAGGAGGAGCTTTTCACTACGTTCTAATGAGCAAGATCCACCCTATTTCCTAACAACGCTAACGACAACGCGCAAGATCCACTGAAGCGGGGATAATTGTTGAAATCAAACTTCGATAGTTGATATGGGACAAGCAGTGTGTATAGGGAATGATAGAGTATGTTTAGGAACACGCATTTCGTACGGTTGCGAGACCTGCTGTTACTACGAGGTTCTAAGTTTCGAATGTATTATGAACACGAAGCGCTGATCCGCCATTGGCCGCTGAAAGTCTGCAAATGGAAACTCGGTAGGATGAAACCGTCAAACCCCTGAATGCTTTGTGCTATTATGCTCGGGGGCTACGTTCTGTGGCAATGCGATCAAAATTACGCGAATTAACGCGTTTCTTCGTGCGCCTTAAGGACCGATTAAAGCTGCGCAAGCGCTCTCTTCCACTCCCCGGAAATTTCAGAGAAAGTTGCCCCCGAGAATAGTTTGTACACACAGTGTGGCGAGCAACAAATGTTAATTTGAAGACTGGGACTTCTGAATTTCTCGAGGGAGCCAACCCTAAAGTTTACTTCTGTAGTACAGAAATAATATTATCAAACAATAATTGGAAGAGAAAGAGAGAGAGAGAGAGAGAGAGAGAGAGAGAGAGAGAGTTAGAAAAAGAGTGCGAGAGAGAAAAGACAGGGACAGCGCTGACCAGTGAGAAAATATTCTTGGAACTCGCACTGTAGATTGCGTTCAACTTCCTCAGCTTTCCACAACACCGAAACATTTAAAAATCAGGATTTCCAGATTACGTGAAAGAACAATAGCAATCTTGCTTTATTAAAAATAACTTTACCGTTCATGCCATTCATTCAGGCCGGCGTTTCATTTCACTTGCGTACACCTTATCTACCCGTTCAGCCTCATGCGCGAACGCAGAGGGACTAAATCCCTCGACACCGGGGAAGACGCTAACACCCTCCAAGGCAGACAAAGTTTTCTTTTCTGCGCTTTTTTTTTAAACTTAGCTCGAATTACAGGCGCTCGTTTAACCCCCAGGGTAGGTGCCTATACCGAGAGAAAAAAAAGATTGCTCATGGTGCTATTTGTTTTGTGACTTCCTGCTTATACGCGTGCAAGCTGGTATATATATATAAATATATGACTGAACACGTGGAGTGGGAGGGGCGCACTGAAAAGTCAGCCGGAGGAAAAACCAAAATTGTTATCTCTCCTAAACAACCGTACTCCAACGAATCCAAATCTCCCCCGAGCCAGACACGAGGTAAAGGAACATAAAAGGTTCGCAAAAGAGCAAAAGTAAAATAGTGCCACTAAAAAAAAAAAATAATTGAAGACAGTGCTTTGCTTTGCTGCTCATCGTATCATGTTCCCTTGTTAGACTGAACAGCAATGGAAATTATTTTCATTCCTCTATAAATGAATAAATATTTCTCAAAACACCTCATTCCGGACGGTAACGTTTAGATACTAATTTTGTGTATTTCCGTTTCTCCATCTCACTCTCTCTATCTCTCTCTCGCTCTCTCTTGATCTTTCCCGAAATAAAGAGGTACCGGTAGATGCATGCTGTCATTTTAACATTACCTAAAATGTTTCCGTCGGGAACAAATATTTTCAATAGTGATGAGTTACTTGGCGGACAAGTGCTTCGTCATCTCTCACTCTTTTGTAATGTTGCACCGAACGCGACGACAAGGGGGGGGGGGGGGGGGGGACTTTAACGCTACTTGGAAAGCGCTGTCGTGGCTACTTGGCGCATCAATCTGAAATATAATTTGGATATTCTTAATCCTAAAGGTTAAATACAGAAAATCTAATTGTTTTTTTTTTTTAAATTACAGACTTGATTTAGTTTTTGTTTAACTATCTACTTTTGAGATTTGCCCTTTCGCTTCTTGTCGTTTAAGGTGGAAAGAAAAGATAATATAAAATACTCGAATAGCGCGGTGAAATATAGAATATGGTAAAAAAAAAAGCACTTGATGGTGTGTATTCAGTTTCCTTTCTTAAATGCAATCGCACTAAAAGCTCCCTCCTAGCCAAAAAGCAAAGAATAAAAGCGCACAGATGCGTCACAAGATGCAACATCCACTTCCACAAGGATGGCTCGAAAACTTGATGACGAGCATGCACGACGTCGTCTGTGTAAAAGGAACAATAAAAAGGCTAACATACAAGCGCCCATTTGACCGCACTTGGCATTTCGAGCATCTTGGATGAAAACTCAAGAAGACCAAAAAAGGTCTATAGCTTCGGATGACGCAATCCTCCGAGGAACGCGACATATAGCAAGAGATGCTCCCACGACACCGCGAGATCTTGCCTGCGATCAATCATCAAATGCGACGCTCGCACCATGCACTCCCGGAGAAAGCCTAAGCAATTGAAGGAAATCGAGAACGGTCGTGCAACAAAGTCATGTCTTGATTACTTGTCGTTTTATTCCATTTTTGTATAAGGCGGTTGATGCTGGTAATTGAATGTCCTATAATGAGAATCTGTGTAGACATGCACGTTACTGAAGTAAAAACATAACAGCAAAAACGAGGCTCGTTTATAATATATCCGTTTGACCGAATGAATGACGTAAATAATTAAACGACACTCTAAAACCGGTTTCTCATAAAAAAAAAAGAACACTGTCCCTGTTATTTTAGAGGGGACAACGCTGCTTTCAGGGGGACAGTTCTTTTTAAGGGGAAAACTGAAAAATTAAAATTGCAACACCTAGAGGGACACCAACATATTAAGAGTGACCAAAGAAACCGTGTCCTTGGTACCTCTTAGTCGGAAAGACCGACAGAAAAATCTATGCGTGTCCCTTTATTTTAAGAGGGGACTGGTCCCTCCTAACTGGACCTATTTTGTTCGGTCAAGAGGAGATCGCGCAGGCACACTAATGCACGGCGGGGTTTTTGTTTCATCATGTATCTGAAACAGCCCCGAGACATAATCAATCATTTTCTACACTTAGATGCTAAACTCCGTTTAAAGCTTTCGAAAAAAAAAAAAGCCATGTTTTAATCTTTTTATTTTGTTACGAAAAAAAAATTCGTTTTACAAATTGCATCTTCATAAAAAAAATTAAAAAAACTGCTGTTTATGTGTTTCTATGAGAGGAATGCGATTTTTTTTTTTTTTTTTGCTTTTGCTGGCGACTGTCGGGTACAGTTCACAACTTACATATGTATCTCAGACTCGGGCTCACCCGTACGTTATTCGTATTTATACTCGAAAACAAAGGTATTGTTAAAATTAGTAATAAAAATATCTATATAATTATGACATAAAGACGAAGTTTGTAAAACGTCAAACTATTTGTGTTCTGTTTCTTTTTTTTTTTCACGAGTTGATCTATATTGTAAAACCCGAGACTTAGGACAAAAAAATGCTGATGAACTTCATGCTGGGGCCTTTCACATGTACTATCGCGGACAATATGAGCTGAAACAGCGCTCCGGCCGGCGGAGGGTACTACCTGCGCCGCCTGTCGCCTTGCTCGGCACACACGGCACACCCTGAGGTCGAGATAAATTATCACTTGCGCTCACTGCGCCACTGCGCTCTTCCGACCGTCTGTTAGCTAGA
This sequence comes from Ixodes persulcatus, assembly GCA_013358835.2. Taxonomy (NCBI): domain Eukaryota; kingdom Metazoa; phylum Arthropoda; class Arachnida; order Ixodida; family Ixodidae; genus Ixodes; species Ixodes persulcatus. Next base: position 2,356,061 of record JABSTQ010011253.1, read on the forward strand.
CGGCGGGTGCAACAGCGGGCGTGTGTCTGGTAGATCGGCAAGGGGGGGGGGGGGGGGGGGGGAAGGGGAAGGGGGCGAAAGATTACACTTCTCGTCCCTCTTTTGGAACTGATTTACTTTACTCTATCGCGTAGAATCACGTAGACAAAACGCTGACTGGTGAAGAAAAATATTTCAGCATCGTAAATTGCAGCTGCATAATCGTTTTTGAAAATCACAGCAGAATACGTTGCAGGTTGTTTTTGTTTGATTAAGAGCATGCAAAAAGTAGGACATCGTAAAATGTAGGCCAAAATTTGTATACCGGAGTTAGTCCAGCTCCAAAATATTTACTTTTTTACGCCGTGACATAGCTACTTTGATGCGCCTCCAAACATGTTCGATGATATTCAGATCGGCTCCCTTTGGGGGCCAAGGCAGCTTCGTCAGGCAGCGTTCCTCGAGGAGATACGAGCGTGACAACGCATTTTTTCCTTCGGCGCTTTCTTGAGATGCACTGAAATGCATGTTAGCTGAAAACGTGAACATTGGGCTACACGGTCCACGCACCGTGATGGTGGTTCCGTCGGACAATATTTTCGCTAGCAGACGGCCGGAAGAGCGCAGCGGCGCAGTGAGCGGAAGTGAGAATTTATCTCGGCCTCAGGGTGCACCGTGTTTACGGAGCGATGCGACAGGCGGCGCGGGTGGTACCGTGAACAGGCCGGAGCGCTGTTTCAGCTCATATTGTCCGCGATAGTACATCAACCTGCATACTGCACTACCAAGCCTACCGTGTGCGTACCGGCTCTGAAGATGTTATAAACATCGTTGCTTATCCCGGGGCACGCAAAGATCCGGCTTTGTAAATCCTGAAATGAGCATCACTAAGCCGAGTGATACTATATACTGGGTATCAAAATGCGTATTGATGATCAAAGACAAATATTTGTTTGCTACAGCACTTCTGAAAATTTTCTCGGCTGCCTCCACACGAACCACGAATGATGTCGGCCACACTGAATTCTCGCGTTCGTATCTGAATTTCAAGTTTAAAAATATTCGTGTTGTGCGACCACTTTTCTCCCATGAAAAGAAGTGGAGACGAGAGACAACCTAAAAGAAATGGGGGCAACATTGCCACTCCAGAAACCTCTTAGCTCCTCTTCAGCATCACTCATCAAACCGGCAAATTTCAGAAAAGCGAACGGAACTCGGAAGGCGCAGACTCATACGAAGGCAGGCAAAGGTTGCAGCGTGAGAGAGACTCACAGACCAAAAGAACGATCGCTGGGAGGGAAAGACCGACGAGACAGAAGGGGGGACCCGAAGAGCGCCCCGCCGACCAATCAGAAAACCGGTATCGACGCCTCGGTTGGGAGAGGAGGGTGCGGAGGCGAGCGGGACGAGGAAGGAAACCAAAATGGCGGGGCGCGCTTTCGCCAGCCAACCCTCCCCGATTCCTCCCGTCGTCCGACTCACGGAGTGAATGGTGGTGATCGCCCGGAGGAGAAAACGGCGGCGGCGGCGGCGGTTCACGGCACTTTCGTAGCTGCGGGCACCGGCCTGAGAGGGGATTCACACACACACACACATCCACACTCCCTTCTCCACGACGGTGTTTATGGCCAGAGGGGAGAGAGCGGCTGCGCGCTGTAAATCTGGGATCAGACAGTTTACGCGTGGAAGTGAGTCACTTACCACTCCATAAAACCGTTCTGGAAACGTTCCTTTTCGGTCTCCTGCTGCCCTTGAACGCCACTCGACCGCAGAGCGCTGCTGCAGGCCTGATCTCGAAAAGGAGGGAACGAAAACAACGAAAAACAAGGGGAAAAAAATTGACGACCGCGGTTTTGGGTTGGGGTGGAGAGTGTGAGACGACAAAGGCAAATAGCAGGAAGTTATGGCTCGGCCGGGAAGGATGCAGCGGCGCTGATGAGAGGGCAAGTGTTGGCCGCTCGACAGGGGAAATGGGGAAGGAGGAGTGCTGTGTAAACATCGTTTGTAAAACAGGGTCGCCCTAAATCGGAGCGGGCCTTTGTTTCTCGTTTTAATGGAATCCCATTTTGAAGGTCGGCCCGGTTTCGTAACGCTCATCTTTTTCATCGGAGTTTGGAAGCGAGTCAAGCGACGACGACGATAATGATGATAATGATATCTCGGGATTTTTTTTTGTTGTCATTCGGTCCCTCTGCGTTGAGTAATTATTTTCACGTTCTTTCGTTCTCCTTTTCGGTGTAACTTTCATGAACAATAATTAAAAGCCATCTCATGAATGTGCGTAAATCCACAACTACGCAATAGACCCCTTTCGAAATACTGCCCTCTGTTGGCAGCTGTGGAATCTCTGCACAATGGCGGACTAAAACCGCAACGTCACGGCACACTTTATGCGTTTGTTTGGAGTAGAAGAAAAAAACACACCCACAGAAAAGGTGATGAGCGCAGTGACGTTGCGCTTTCCCCGCTGTTCGATTGGCTCGTCTGCTCCGTTGGCCACCGCGCTCCGAACGTTCGCTATCTCATGGAATGACTTGCACGTTCCACGACGCCAGTTTTTCCACCATTGTGCAGTGGTTCCGACCTCCTAATAATCGGCACGCGAATTTCGAAAGGGGTCTATAGGTTTAAAACTTGCGAGCAGCGTCTCTAGGTTTTTTTTTTTTTCTCTCTCTTTGATGTTTTGGTATGACTTATTGAAAAACTTGTTTTGTAGATTGTCGCAGTGAGCCAAAGACATAATGAAACGAGAAATAAAAGACGAAAATGGAAGGGCCGAAGGCCGAACTTCCGACTATCGTTGAATGAAACATGAAAATGATCTGAAAGTCGATAAGCTCGGCGGCCACGCTCGCGCTCCGAATCGTGTCATTGCGTCGTTTCCTTCGTGGGCCATCAATATTGAAACTCATAAATACGATGAATCTAGCAGCACCCCACTGCAGGGAGTGAGAGAAAACAAACAAACAAACAAACCAAAACACGCACGTTTAAAAACAAAAAAATCCGGCCCTATTTGTGATTTTTCTCTTTCCGCGTTCAGATCTAGCAGGCGTCAGCGGTTCTCGTTAATCACCACTCGTATTCCGCATGCCAAAAACGTGTCCCTGTATCGGCAGGATTGATATTCGCAGCACCAGGCATTGTTTATGCATGCTAACCTAAAAAACCAGCGTAAAAAAAACAAAACAAATCAACAACAAGAAAATGATTGGCCGTTGTGTAACACGGAGGAGACCTGTCAGCAGCCGATGTTTTTATGACGCAGTTTATTGATGAAAAGGGAGAGTCAATGCTCGTGCGAATGCACATACATTTTCGTCAATATATGCTAATCTAATATATTTGTCGGGCAACTTCGCAAAATCATTTGCTGCAGCACCCACATTTTAAACGAAAAAGGCGTGCTCATATCGAAAAAAAAAAAGTGCAGCTTGTTTTGTACGATGGCGTTTGAATTTTCTTGGTACGTCGTTTGCCTTGGTGACTGTAGATATTCCACGTAATAGGCGGGGAATGTTTTTTTTTTTTTCATTTCTACTTTAAACGAAACAAAAAACAAATAGATTTTGAAAACGTCAGTGCTCTCTTTGCAACTTTCCTGGCCTTTAAGCGGTCACTACGGGCAAGTGCTCTTTTTGCACCTTCCATAGCCTATTGAGGTCGCTGCGGGCAACGTGGAACAAGCTTTGCACGTCGTTCATACTTTGTGAACAAGTCCTTTTAATAATGTAAATCATGAGCAATATTATAGTGTAATGTTTTGAATAAACTCCAACTTTCGTAATCATCAATATTTATCGTGGAGGTGTTCAAGCTCTCAGCAGAGAATGCGACTATTCCGAAAATGAACATAGATTTAGGATTTCCAAAGAAAAAAATATCGAATTATACGGCAATTTTTGTTTTTGTTCGTTGCCTATTATAGGCATCACAGTCATCTCAAGATGACTGTGACAAGATGACTGCACTTCCCAAATCGCAGCATCTCAGCAGCGCACGCCCAACGCGAAAGGTTTTCCGAGGAATGGTGCACAGCGTCGAAGTATTGCCACGTAACAAGATTTCCGTAAGAGCCATACAGAACAAGCTAAATGAAAGTCGTATATGGTGTTATAAGTTTTCGCGTACTTTTTCTTTCTCCTAGCTGATTTTCAGTGCCTCGGTATATTACGTCCCCTGATATTTTATCCTGACAAGTCCGCGCCAGACGCTACCTTATATACTTTCACAAACTCCGTGCCAGCACTTAATTAAACTTGAACGAAGGAAGACAACGTAAATATAACAATAATAAAAAAAATCTGCCGCGAAGTCTGGAAAGAAATTAAGAACCACTTTCGCTTGGTCCACTTTGCCGGAACAAAATTCCGTAGGAAATAAAAGAAAAGTAAAAAAAAAAAGAAACTATAATTTCCGGTATTTTAGTTTCTTTCTCAAAAAGCCAGTAATAGAAACTGACGACAAGAACGTTTTTCCTTTTACAAATTAAGATATTTTCCAGCGGGAGACTCAGGTACTTGTATGTGTTCCGCCGATAACCTGTGCCCCCGGCCAATTTTCTCCGCCGTGCTGCAGACGCGAGAGCTTCGCCAGCATGCATCTCTGCCCGCTGGCGCTCCATTTTTCTCTTCCGCGTTATTATACAAATAATCAGCCGTCGGAAATAAAAAATAAAAAAAAGAACTCGTTTTCGAAAATGGCGTTCAATTTCGAAGTCTCCTCGAGAAACAAGAAGGACGAACATAATAATACGTTTAAATTAAAGGGACAGAAAAAAAAAAGTAATATTAGCCGAGGTATATATATGAAGCCAGCGGGTATATATATACGGATATATCGTTCACGCGATCTCTCGCTTCGGCTGCGCATGTCCGAGACTGCAGTGCCCCTGAAGCTCACGTAGCATGTCTTGATTTATAGCCGTGTATACATTACTGCTCGCACAAGGAGAGTGCCAGAGACCTGTATTTCATCTCTCTCTCTCTCTATATATATATATATATATATATATATATATATATATATATATATATATATATATATATAAGATGCATGATCGCGCAGCGTATAACGTCAGAAGCCGTACGAATTAATGAATACGGAACAAAGCCTGACTGAGCAGCAAGAGACAATTTTAGCCGCTCTATTTGCCTTTTGTTCGTCGACGTCGGTCATGGCGATAAAAAAATGACGGGGATAAATAAAAACTAAGGCTAAAACACACGCGCAAACATATACAAAGAATGAAAGTTTGAGACGAAGTCTTTCGGTAACATAAGCAGAGACAAAAGGCTTCCGAATGAAAGATGCATCAGGCAGAGCGAAAACAGAGATAGGAAACTTATTCGTGCACAAATAAAAAAAAAAGGGACCGGAACAAATCTTATTAATAACGAACGGGCTGAAAGCCTGCAGTCACTTTCGAGCGCAAATAAGTAAATGCACAGTTATCGAGCTTTGGTCGCTGGAACAAACGCAAAGGGGGAAGTGCTGCAACCTTTGTGAAACCGTCGACAGCGAAGATGGGTGCGGTAAACTACAACGAAGCACATATAAAAATAGAAAAAAAAATGGCTCTCGGAGGCGGAACCGGAGGAAGTTAATAAATTGAAAGTGGATGCGACATTACTTTTGACTGATGCTATTTGAGAGCCCGCGAGCAAGGATACGGGGCGCGTCTAAGTTCTGAACGTTTTTATTTTTTTTATATAATTTTTTATAGCGCCGTTTCAATTTTGCGTCTTCTGCGAGTGGTGAGATTAACGCGACACCATTCTTCTTGGCCCCATCTCCAGTCGATTGAGGCAGCGCAACTATTTTGCCGCGCAATGAATTACCTCGCTCGACGTGTTTGTGTTGCGTACAAGTTCATCTTTTTTTTTGTTTTCTTTCTACGCATAACGGCGTATATATTTAATGGGATCCTGTCACTCCTGGTCTTGGTGTCTTTGTGATTTCGTAAATGAACTTTGGTTAATCACTGCAGCGCTGTCGGTGCAACATATGCCAATACCCCAAGCGAACACTTCTTTTCTTTTTTTTTATAGTAAAACAGGTTTACACTTTTTGCTGTGACAAGAACATTGTGGTTGACAGAGTGTTAGGGACTTTTAGGTAGAAGGTACAACGTTTTCAAGCAATAACACGCTTTACACTGAAATGCGTCAATGGGTAACGTTGTGCATACGCTTCTAACGCAGATTGTATTTCTGGATCAAAGGAATCTCCCGAATGTAGATCACAGACGTTGGCTCTCTCTCTGACACTTATGGAGGCGGATACAGCTACATGTTTTACGAAGCAGAGAATATTTGGACCCAGAATACCGACGTCTGCCAGCATTGTGTGCATGACGATGAAATACGTAGAGCTCACAGTCACGGTAAAAATTGTTATATCTGAATCATACGTGGTTTCCGAGTTACTACTCGACATATTTACCTATGTGCGTCGACTTGATTGGCCCTCCGCGATTCGTGCTAGACACTCGTAGACGCCCCTACGTGGTTGAAGAACGCCTATAGCTCTATTCGAGCGAGTAAGCTAAGACCGGGCATACGTCATAATAAACTTTCAAAATGAGCATGGCAAGCACATTCTAAAATCTGAGGTAGAATGAGACTCCTTATTTAATTGACGCGTACCTTTCGTTTTATGGCGAACCCACAACTTCGTGGCTCGAACATAATTTAGTCTCGGCGTGGGACGCGGCCAGATTTCTACACTTGCGCAGAGCCCGAGGTCTTTATCGCAATCCAACCAGCGAATCGAAGGCCTTGCAGGATAGCCGTGCATATTTTAAATTATCAGGTAAACTAACTCAGCCTCGTTCGATCAAACCTTTGACATCTTAGAATGTCGACTTAATTATCAGATCATTTATGTTCAGAAGAGCGCATAAAAACTAAAAACACAAACGTTTCTCGCTCAAAGACGGAAGACCAATCTACGCGCTGTTGTCAAACATTAGCCAATAGCGTGGAGCTGGCTTAAAAACATGCGCGCTCCGCCTTGATATCGAACACCCGCTCAGTGGATCCGTTAAATTCAAGTGCTTGTAGCGCGAAGAATCCCATTGGCTGACTTATTCGAATCTGGATTATAAAAGTAACTATAATAAACTGGAGGACAGCATGCCCAAAGGCCGTGTTTTACTTGCAAGAAACCATTGTGTACTGAAAAAACAACAGGAAAAAAAAAGGAAAAAACACAGCATATTGTAAGAAGTGTCCCAAAGTGTACCTTCTCTGTGACCTTGTATACTTTGAGTACATTCACAACAGCTTAAAATAAACGCTCGCGGATGAAAGCTCTAGAGGCACGTCTCCTTCGGAAGAGCGTCAAAAATACTGCGAAAGTCTCGTGATTATGATATATGAGCTCTCGCAAACTTTAATGTTAAAGAACCGAGTTTGGTGAGCAGACCAGTGCCCCTTGCACGGGAGTGATCTTGGAACTTTCACCATTCCTTCGCCGTCTTCTGAAAACAGATATGATTGTGAGCTTGTCTGCGACTGTTTCATGTTTAATACTAAAGGCCCTGTCACATTGAGGAAACACGGGGGCGACAGTGGCAACACAACATGTTCATCAACAGTTGAATCAACTTTGATGTCTGTCCCTCTGTCCCCCGACAACCCTGCCACAGCGCGGGGGGCATCAGCAGAACACAGGCGACAACAACAATGTTACCTGAGTGTGACAGCTTTCGGCGACATAAACAGCAGCAACTTGTTGTATGACGCGTGTTGCCCAGATCGGGGGATTAGAAAAGTTTGTTCCGTCAGCACGACAACGCAGATAGCTTCGATGTCAGAGATCCCTATTAATAACGTCTTTTTCTAAGAGCCTTCTCAAATAAAGGCTTGGAAAACGCTATTTAACTATAATTGAGGCTAGCGCGCAGCTAAAATAATTTGATGAATGTTTTCAGTGCGTAATTACGGAAAGCGATTATCGAAATTGTCACAGCTCGTGAACGTTTAGACAGTTGTTGAAATTAGAACTGCCTGGAGACCAGCTCACATTACTGCTAGTGAAATAAAATGGCATGAATACTAATCCGTTGATAACATTTATTAAAAAAAATCCACGAAAGCAAGCCATTCCAAAACTGAAGCACGAAAACGACCGATCTAATCATGATTATTGATGCTTGAAACGTAACAACAGTTCCTGACAGACACCTGTAACAATTTAAAAAAATTCCTTTACGATCGCCAAGGGGCACCGGCTGTACGCCAAGGGGCCCCTTGGCGTACTGCCGGTGCCAAGTCAATTTTATACTAGAAATAGGGATTGCATGAAATACAAAACAGAGCAGAAACACTTCATACGTTGGCGCAAAGCACGAACATAGCAGCGATCTCATCTTCCTCGATTAGTGCTAGCTTCTTTATCAGCGAATGAAGAACATTTTGACAAAATAAAAGTTGGAAAATAATCCCCGCGTCAAGTTTTCTAATCACAGTCACTGGTTGATGTCGTGCCGTGGTAATTTCCGGCCATTAGAATGCACTAGCACTTTGTAGAATCACATTTCCAGCGATGCGCCGCACCGCACACGAACGAAGGTTAACAATCAAGATTGCGGAGTGTTGGTCCCGCCGTCAGCTTGGTGTGACAGGGCAGCAAATCGGCGAACACGGTTGCCGGGCGGCAAAAACATGTTTCTCGACAGTTGCTTTTCCTTCGATGTGACAGGGATCGCCGAAAACATGTTTCCCTATTGTTGATGGACAGAGTTGTTCAAGGGTTTCCTCAATGTGACATCAGCTTAAATGAATTCCATAAACCTCCGCACTCAAAGCAAGGGCTTCTCGCTGTGGGCTAAATGAGTAAGCATCGTTGGCACCCAACAGCATGTAGGAATTCACCAACACAGAATCTAAAAGATGTTAGAGAATCACAGAACGGCGGCGTAGCGCCGCTAACATGCACTCCAGTAACTAAGCAATGAATGATATTATTCCCTTTTCTCCCTCACCCAAATGACTGCTGCATGAATGAAAGAGCGATTATGTTGCTTTTCGGTTCTTTACCATAAAGTCACTGGATCCTGGGAAAGTAGCGCCAAGCTCTCCGTATGGTCGCCATTTTGGCTTGTGAAATGAGCAATTTCTCCTTGCCCCTCCGTTCTTGCGTGAGCCGATCTAAAGTCGCTGGTGACGGGTAGCTTTATGGAGACGTGTCTTGTACACAGATATATTGCTATCCACACACCGGCGAAACACGCGTACATCTTGGTACCACCATTACATGCTGTGTCGGTGCTTGGAGGCATTAATAAATAAGTTTACTGTTTTAAAATACGCAAGAAAAATAATTGTATGAGATCCGTGGAGATGTGCATGAATGATAAGTTGATTGCATACACGTTGCCAAGGACGCTTATATTGGCGAGGAACGCTCCTCCCGGTACGATGATGTTCCATGGTGATCTTGGCGCGACTTGTTTAGATACTATAGAAAGACCCTCTGGAAGCTTAGAAGATTTGAATGGACCGAAAGCGCGATTTCCATGGCAACATAAACAGATTAACCAATCACCTTGCGAGGTTTTGGTCGTCTGTATGTTAGTATCTGCTTGTGTCCGGCTAGCAGGTAGGGAAGTCAATGGCGCTACTTTCCCAGGATCCAGTGACTTCATTTTGTCCCAGCCGACATTGACTCCTTAAAGGGATTGACCGGTCGAAACCGGAAGTACTTAAGTTTTTGCGCTCGTTACGTCACGGGAGCCTTCATGTAGACAAACGACATTTTTATTTTGATATATGATCTCCCGTTATTAATTAAACCTTTGATGAGCGTATGTACGAAACTGCACCTTAAATTTCGCCAGTGTCTGTCAATGGCTGACATCCGTAGCTGCTGTGTGACGTCACAAAACGCAAAGGTTTGTCGGATGGTCGTGATAACAAGCGTTGGTCGATGGATGTCTTGTATCTTGTTTTGAATTATATAGTCCCCTAGGCTGTACCCTACTGAAATACGGTTCTCGGTTCTTTTAATGCAGTTCTCAAGCGTGTGCAAAAAAAAAAAAAAAAAAAAAGTCACGACTTTTAGCAGGGTATTACTCGAACACAGCCATAAGCTTCGAGCAAACGTATGCCGTTTCGCGCAACCACAACTGCGACGGCCACCGATCGAATTAGGGGCGCTTGCAAAGCAAAGGATGCAGATTTCGCCTCTGAAGCGGAAACTAGGTACACGAAGCGGCATCTGGGTACACATTTCGGTGGATCCACTGGATCGGTGATGAGGCTGCGGGTCTTTCCCTCAGAGGCGATGACCGCGGCTCGAAGGCAACCGGCGAATCGTTCAAATGCATGTCGTCACTTGACATGGACGAGCTTGATGAATCGTAGCCACGCTCTATTTTCACATGCGGGTCAAACAGAATTTGACTGCACGCGTGCTAAATAAACCTTCGGGTATCGTTTCCAGATGGTCTAGCTGTTGGTTTCGGTTTCGCTGCATAATCAAATTGATTGCTCCGGTTTGTGCGAGGAGTGGATGGACGTAGGTTAATATTGTTGGCACAACATCACACCTCAGCTTACGAGCCTTCTGTCGGCTTAGAGCTCAGCTTGTAGCTCTCTTCTGTGAATGATTGCTGCATAAGCGGGATCTCGATCTTGACGGGAACCCAGTACGTACGCACGGCGACGATCCATTTTGCTCGTCACTGCACGTCTCGCGGAAAAGTGTGGAACGTCATGTCTTGGCTCGCATGTGCTGCCCGGTGGTTGTGGCACTCAACCGCGCAACACAAATCTCACCCAACCACGCAACAACTTGAGCACAACAACAAAAACGAAGCACGCTGAGACGTTCACTCGCAGGTAAACGACGAGACAGAAATGCTCGCTTTGTGTTGTGTGATGTCAGAGCTCCAATGTTGCCACCGAAAACAGCGTTTACGCTAGAGTGCGATTGGAGCAGTATAAATTCAATTACTCATGCAGAGGGGCATATAAAATTCAGATATTGCACGTACGATGCGTCTCGAGGCAATAACAATGATATTCAAATGTTTTCTCGAATACAAAATTTGACCGGACAATCCCTTTAAGTGCACGTTTCAGCGGTTGCAATGGAATGACCTATATGATTAAGTAAAAATAAAATAAAAAATAGTACCCTGATAGGAATTAAATTGAGCTTCAAATTGGAAACTAGTGCACTTGAAAATTATATATTACAGATAAAGTTCCAATTGGACATCTAAAAATGCAACACAACCGAATGTCTACGCGGTCACAGCGAATCAACAGCTGTTTCTTAAAGGGCCCATGAAACGACTTTAACATCGAAAGAACGTGCACTTTATTACCCTTTTTTTGTTTAATTTAGCACAAGGACCATAAACACAACCACTTCTCTCGAAATGACGCGAATGCGATGCGTAACCGCAAAAAGAAAAAGGAACTATTTCTTGACTTGACTTCACGTACGGCAGCCATAGGAACTAACTTTGTGACGTCACGGCAGGTGCGGTTATTGAGATCGCTTTTGAACAAGTATATTCTCAGTTTAATGGTAACGTTTAGAAATGATTTCGTTCCAACATAAACAAATGAATTGAAAGTTTTATATTCCTGTTCAGTACACGAAGTTTTCGCAGCGCCATCCATCCGGAGTAAGTCAAAGCATCCCCTCCCCGCTGCTCCGCTGTAGCAACGTTGGCTGGCTGCTATCGGACGAGCGGTGTGATCAACGCGATAAAAAAATCACGTTTCGGCAGCTGCGTGGTTTGTTTTCTTTCTCGTGCGCCTTGTTCGCCTGCCTGCAACTATACTCCGTTTCACCTTATGTTGTACCGCAGCGAAGGCTAGAAGCGCGAGCTCATAGCGTTGGCAGCTGCCCTTGGTGCACGAGAGCTTGTGCCGTCGAGGTGTGCCATAGAGCAAGGAGCTCGCGATTGGCCTTTCCTGCGGTACAACACAAGGTTAAACAGAGTATTAGCCCCGTGCGCGACCGAAAGCGTCGCTGCGGTCGGCCTTCCACGATTGGCCGAACGCTGACTATGACGTCGGAAAGGGGATTTATCATCGACGGAAATAAGAGGAATGAAAGAACTTTAATTTTGACGGTGTTGGCAGTGTTCCTTTGAGAGCGCAATGATTTCAAGCTTCCACCATGCTAATAACAAACACCATCGAACTTGTTGTTTGCAAGGTAATGACGTCACAAGGGGGAACCACAGGAGGGCGCCACCAAAACATCTCGCCGCTAATAGGAAGTATTCACTGGCGGCCATAGCTGTGTGCGCGACTGCTGAGCGCGTGCTGATGGGTAGCTTTCAGGGTTCTTTTGCAACGTGCATTACACACCGTCAAAATGGCCGGTCTTAGCAGCCTTTTAATGGGAAAAAGGGGAGAGTCTGCTTTCGCTGTAGCAACGTCCACAGTGCTAAGGAAAGGACAAGACCGGAAGCCGCGTACCCCGCGGCGCGTCATGCGCACGTGACCCAGGAAGCATTGTATGAGTTGAGGGGCATCCCCAAACGCCATCTTATTTGGCCGGAAGTCCAAAAATCGTTTCATGGGTCCTTTAAAATATACCGTCCACGTTAACACGACGGACTATATAAGCAGCGGTGTTTTCATAAACTTCTCCCTGCTGATATCTGGTTTCCAATAACTTACGGTGCCCACAGACGCGTCAGATGATATGCTAGCATACCCCTCACAAAAAAAGATTTCGAGTAATATCAGCAGCACGAGTACAAACAAAACGTTGCTTCTAAACAAGATCATCACGCACACACAGAACCATTCTGTGAACTTCGTTCCGAACACCCGGTATCCAATTCAACTCTCGAGCTTCTGTGACCACTGCTGCGCAGTCTGAGAGTCGAAGCTTGCCAAGGATCCAGTCGGGCATATGCAAATTAAATTGAGAGTCACCGGCGCTCGAAGAAAGAACTGTCGGGTAAAAGAAAGCCAAAGTGAGCGCGGGCAGGGAAGCGACGAAAGAAAAACACAGTGCGCTCGCTCGGCAGTGCGGCAACAGCCCAAGTCTCGGGGAGTCATACCCCCTTTACCCCCAAGCTAACAGTGCGGGGGGAGCAACACGCTGGCCGGTCCAATCATCCGCCTCCCTTTCATCACCTGACTCCACCTTCTGCTCGTGGGTATAGGCAAGAGCGCGGTCCCGTGACAAAAGAGGGACATACGATTGGTCTAACGAGCGCGTAGCTTCCACCATACTGTCGGCTTAGCGGTGAACGGACTATAGTGAAAACGGGGAGAAGTCGTTTATAAATCTGACAAATCCAGAACCACGCGCGCCCCTTTTCCTTGCCAGAATCACTTCCCTTTCTTTTCTATTTCTTTTCTTCTTTGTCCAGTTCGCTGCCCTGCTCCCTGACTGTGAGTTTCGGAACTCCGAGTCGAGCAGCAGGCGTGCGAGGCGGCGCGTGGGCCAGTCGGTGTTGTAAATTACGAGCGAGCTCTCCTTTTCCCGCAGTATTCCCCGCAGCACGAGCGTGTTGCTTCGCCCGAGTTACTGCAGTAGAGACTGCGGTCTCCCCGTCGCACGCGTGAGTCGGCACGTGCGGCACTCTGTTTTCAAAGGATTCTGCCGGAATGGGCAATTCATCACCACCATTGTGCTTTCTGCGGGAAGAAGGCACGAGGAACTCCACTCTTTTTTTTTCCCTATACCATACCATTTGGTGGTTTTTCGTTCCTTCAGCCTTGCTCACTGCATTCTACGCAAGAAGGAGGGCGGTCTTCTTTCGAGTGAACCTAGTCTTAACATTTAAGGCGAGTGTTCCTTCCCACTTACTTTCAGACATGTCAAACCTCGAACCCAGCAGCTTGAAAATTGCTAATGTAAGGACTGCCAACCGCAAAGACATTAATCGGTAATTTAAAAAAAAAGATCAGGTAAAAAAATGAAAGCCGTTTACAACTCCCTGTAACGCCGAATTAGAGCGCAGCTCTTGAGGAGGGGGGGGAAGGCGCGGAGGGGGGGGGGGGGTCACGTGACCTCGGGGGGGGGGGGGGAGGGTCACGTGACCAGGGGGGCCACGTGACCTCGGGGGGGGGGGGGGGGGGTCACGTGACCTGGGGGGTCACGGGACCTTGGAGGGTCACGTGACCTTGGGGAGGGTCACGTGACCTTGGGGAGGGTCACGTGACCTTGCGGTTACGCCGAAGCCGACGCCGACGCCGACGCCGACGCCGCTCAAGCCGGAAACGGGCGCCTAAGAGCTGCGCTCTAAAATTATTTCCCGCGTCGTCTTACTTTTTTTTAAAGATTGGTTTCTTTGTTTGCACTTCTTTTTCGGCAAGACCGTTGAAACGGGGAAGTGTGTGCTTGACGTCACGTGATTAAAGTCATAAACTTTTCAAAAACACTTAAACTCGCACGATGAAAATTGTGGACCATTATCAGTGCAAACTATACTACCGGTATACCATGTCTTGCAAACCAGGATGATAATGCCCAAAAGACTGTTTGTAAACAAGTGTCTTGGAGCCTCTCAACGTTTGGGTAGTTTGAGTAAGCATAAAATGAGTTTGCCCCGAAGGCAAACAAGTCGTCTCCATCCCGACACCACGGGTAACGGGGGACATCGCGCATCATTAGAGGCTCAGGAGGCTGCTGATACGCAAACATTTTACATGTTTTGCACCACGGCACAAACGCGTCAATATTTCCCACCATCTTGGGTCAGAACACTATAGTTGGCGGGCCCTTTCTTCACATTTGCTCATGCTCACCATGATGAACACGAGCTAGGATAACCTGCCGAAGTAATTGCGGATCACCACACTGGTTCCCTTAAAATGATTCTATTGACTGACAATTCAGGATCGAGTGAGCTAAAATTATACTATGCAGTGAGATCTCATTTTGCAGACACTGTAAGACATGTTGTAATTCGGGCTCATTTTGTGTTTCGGTTTTGGGCCCGCCTTGTGTCGCTTCACTCACAAGTGCGGCCAGTACTCCGACAGCATGAACTTCAACATCTTGTGAGCATGCACTTTGAGAAAGAAGGGTGCACTATTACACCCCTTGTCCCATATTATAAACACAAAAACTTCAGCTCGACGTTTCATGCACTGACGTCGAACCGACGGTACCAACTTCACGAGCGTCTTGATAGCCGAGTGGGACAACTTATTGAAATAGCTAACGTTCGAGTTACAAATTAAAAAAAAAAATTTGTTTTATTGCAAGAATTCAGTGGGTTTGTTTCGCACCTTTATCAAGCCCCTCGTAAAATTTGGGGGCGTCAGCTCGACGTCAGTGCGCTGTACATCGATGATCGAACTAAAGTTTTGGGGTGTATTGTATGGGACAAAGGGTGTATGACTACACCATTTTGTTTTCAGAGTGTTGGTTGTCTCGAGAATCTGGTGGCACCACTCTTGAAAAAAAAAAAAAAAAGCCAACGTGAGCTTTTTTTTCAACTAGAAACTGAAGAGTAAATTAATACTCCATCAGTCTCAAGAAGACCCAGGAAGTGTTTTTTTGTTGATAGAGCAACCAATGGATTGTTGCAGGTTTCTAAAAAGATGTGCTTACCATGTGTGAGGTGATGAAACGAATAGCAACCAAATAAGAGTCCGAAAGCCCCTTTCTTGATTTGAGAATAGCGAGATTTGCTGTCCGACAATGAGCTTAAAGCAGCAACAGGACGCCACAATCGATCGTGCAGCTGCAGTAAAGCTAATCGGATTCCGTCTTTTGAATGATCAGCTGACACTTTTTGTGGTTCTGCTAAACGATCGAAAATTGCGAAGAATCGAGCACTGGGAAGCATAAGTTTTAACCGTTCCCACTCGTAGCCATGCACCAGAGTCCATTAAGAAAGTTTGTCTTCGTGAAGAAGCCTTCTAAGGTTTGCTGTGCGTTCAGACAATCCTGACTGGTATTTTCCGAAATAGTATAGCACCCATCATGCAATGAAGAGGGTTTTTGTTCGTGGGTATACGTACTTTGAGGTTCAAGACGGTTTCAAGAAAACTCGGGTCAGGCTTGACACCTTCGTATAACATCTCCTAGAAGAAACATGCACTTCCGAAATTTCAAATTTACATTTTTCGACGTTCCGAGTGAAACCTGCCCTGTGTGCAGCCTGTAGAGCCAATCTCAACCGCCCATCATACTCCTGTCGTGTCAAGCAAGCACGTCGTCTATGTACGTATACGTGTACTCCCTTCAGTCCATTGAAAACTTCTGTGATTGTATTAGGACTGCGAGTTGGGCTAGTTGGTTCTGATGCATGATGGGAAATACGCCAAAGGGACAAGGACAGAGAAGTGAGGCCCACAGGACAGGGCGTAACTTGCAACTGAAGTTTAATGGAACACATACGTAAAAGAGTAAAAGCGCACATGCGCATAAAGTACATTTAGATTAAAAACCCCAAAGAAGCCGGACGACACTAGTGATTAATTGAAGCTTGGCTGATAAAGGCGTGCTCCTTATCAGAGAGGGCGATAAGGAGCGCTGACACAAACATTCGAGCCACGGACCCTTATCAAGAAGGCCTCATGTATTTCACGCTCCAGCTGTGTTTTAAATCTTCCCGCAACTTTAGTTCTTTGGAACTCCGGTTGGCATGCACATCTATCGCAGTGTACAGCCAAATGGCCAGACGGGGATTGCCTGGTGGCAGCTGAGTGCTCTCTAATTCTGTCATTGATGCACCTCCCCGTCTGGCCCACGTAAACCCTACCACAAGACAGGGGAATTTCATAGGTGACTCCAATGGCGCACTCACGAAACTTAGTGGCACGACGTTTGTTGCACACTCCTTCCGCCTCTCCTGACTCTTATTTTTTATTTATTGTTTTACATAGCGCAGAAAGTTTGTTTGGCGCGGAAAAAACCACCGGAATGCGAAACCTATTCGCCACCTTTTATGAGGTTGTGGGAAACCTTATGTACATAAGGCATGACAACAGGTCTGGTCTCGCGCCTCGCCCCCTCAGCTTGCTCTTCTCTGCCAAGCCTTTTCAGCTTTTTTACCAAACCTTCCGCAACATCACATAAAACCCGGAGTGGGAAACCGACATCCTGCAATCTAACTAACTGTGACTGGAAACTAGAATCCATCTTGTGAGGGCAGGATTTCTTCAAAGAGGCAGCTATGCAGCTGGAGGCAATTCCCCTCTTTACAAGCTTCAAATGAGCGGAGTCATATGGAAGCAACTTTTTCTTAGAACGGGGCTCATACGCCCAGCACACATGGTCTCCCTCAAAGAAAAGGCCCAAGTCCAAAAATTGTAAGCGCCCAGAGCTCGCGGTTTCATGGGTAAAACTTAAGCCCGCCGCACAGCTCTTAAATACCTCGAGCACTCCAGAAATCATTTTGTCTTCGTTGAGATCTACAGGATCGCTGTTCAAAACAAAAAAAATCATCAACATATCTGAAAATTCTAAGCCTGTGGTTCTGTTCCAACACTTTTTCAATTGCCCTATCACACGAAGCAAGAAATATATCGCAGAGTACCGGCGCCACCTTCGATCCGATGCAAATGCCACTTTTCTGCACAAACAGCTCCCCTTCGAAAGAAGGGGAGCTGTAGCGGAGGTAGTGAGTCAGCAACTCCAAAAAACCCTCTACGGTGATGCCCGTGGAACTGCGGAATTGCACCTCCCCGTTGTCTTCAATACATGTTTGCACAGCCATCAGCATTTGGTCATGTGGCACGGAGTAAAATAAATCCTCAACATTTATCGAAAAGCCTTTCGTCCCACGCTGAACACTTTGGGAGCGAATGCCAATCCAAAAGGTATACGCTCAAAAATCGGTATCGGCCATAAGGGAGGGGCAAATGTGCGAATTCGCGGGATTTGGTGAAAACCTGCTCGTTGGTCAAGCTCTGAAAAAACTGTGGCGTTGGCAAGTTCAGCCTCTTTATCTTCTCTTCTCGGCATTTCGGAGTGCTCACGTTTCAAACTCCTGTTGATTCTGCGTGGATTCATCCACACCCTTTAACTGCATGCCGTTTTTTTTTTTAATCTAATATTAGTGGGCTAACCGTACTGGAAGGTTCCGCTATTCGTGTGTTGATCCCCGCCTCAACCTTGCGGTTGAGGTCCTGCTTGAGGGGTTCCAATAGTGCTTGAGGTACACGACGTGTGGGCTGAACCACGGGCATCGCATCGTCGTTGAAAGAGATGCTGTATAGACGTTGCACCGTTCCGATGCCTTCGAACTGCGATGGCAATTTCAGATGTACTTGGCTTTCCCGGAGGAGATATCATGCACGCGATTGACCAATTTCAATGCTTCGCAAGTGTGCAGTCCAAACATCCCGGGCCTGCCCTTCATCAGCCAGTTCTTTTGCGGCACTTGTTAGAGATTCGCCTACTTGAAGGATGTCGAAGTAATCTTCTTCAGCCTGTCTCTGTATACTTCCAGTTCCTGAGCTTGTGGACGGCGTTGAAAAACATGCGGCTTTGCGTCACAACAAATGGCGAAGTGATGTTTTCTTTTGTATGAATGCATGTCTTATCAAAATCTATAGACATCGGCGTGGTTGGTGAAACCGATGGCACTTCTGATGCCTCAGCTGCAGGGTGCTCTTCGATCTTTCCGTGGCGTCTACTTGATCTTCTGACGTTCACTAGCTGTTTACTCAACACCGCGTCTTCGCGGTTCCCGAAGATTGTTCAGCGGCATTGGGGCTTCAAGTTGCTTCCTCGAGTGTCATGTCAGTCTCTCTCAAGGTACGTTCACGTAGTTTCTTGTCTCTGACGCCATCAACAATTTAGGCAGGCTTTCCAAAAGCAGCGTCTCATCTAAGACAGAGTGTAAGAAAGTACTGCCAAAGCTATCGCACAAGCGGAGTGGCGTCTCAAGTCGTGCCTCAAGCGCTGGCGCCGCAGGCTTGGCAGGCTTTTTTCCACCCAGTGTCAGATAAGACGCTGCTTCTAGCAAGCCGGCCCTGGTCTCTTAAGGTTCTGTTATACTCCGACGTTCAGTGTAGTAAACGCAGCGTAGCGCAGAATGCGCGCATATCATTGGCCGGCGAGCAGGAACTCGATATCTGCGACCAATCAGCATCTCTATGAACTGCGCTACGCCGCGTTTGCTATACGCTCGACGGCACCCACGATTGCCTCTGTTTCCTCTTTCTACATCGCCAAAACACACACACAGATATACGCTATCCGTCAAAGGATATATCCATTTGAGTGGAATTCGTCAGCTCGCCGAAATGGCACAAGCGCACCTTGAGTTTAAGTTCCCTCAAGAAGTGTTCAAATGACTGACCTTCGAAAGCCAACGAGACCTTCGAATGCCTCACTTGTCGCAGACACGCCGTCAGCGAAAGGTGTGGCGTTGGAAGGTCTCGTTGGCTTTCGGTGCACAGTACTCTTGAAATTTCGGGACCACCTCGCGGTAGCTTTTTCTTTAATCATCCGTGAGGGTGAAGATGTTGAAGACGTCCAGCCTCAGTTGCCGCCACATGCAGCGAGATCTGGTCACTTTCTGCTTCTCTGTTCGGGTCGTGGCAGACGCTGTCGCTTCGAAGAACAACTCGACGCGTTGAATGAAACGCGACCAGTGGTCTGCCATGTTGCCCGACATCGAGAATCCCTCTGGAGGCCTGAGCTGCTGCCCATTGTCTTTGTCTAGTTCAAACATCCGCCAGGTTTCGGTACGTATCAAGCGTTTACCGTCTGCATTACGTGGAAGTCAGAAAAGAACTAGGTCGTGCCTATATAAAAGCCAAAATAACACAATTTTTGCTTCTATAAATTCATCAAAGAATCGTCAGCACTAATTTGCTTCTGACTGGGTTAACGTGGTATAGCCCACGTAATCGATTCTCGAAAGGTTTTAGATTTTCAATATCTTATACGCGCATCACACGGCGAGTCTACGAACAAAATCAGGTTCAGCGATACGAATAATGTCAAACTATGTATAACCGTACTGATACACGCAATTAGGAAGGAGCGTCATATTATTGTCGTTATATTCCACTAACCGCTGACAGCGATGTTAGACATTAATGATACTACCTTATTCATGCTGCCCAAAAGCAAGCGGTCTGCAATAAAACAAAATCACGAATACGTTTTTGACTGGTGGCATTCGCAGTGGGTTTGGTGCGATCTTCGCTTCCATTCCTAAAGATGAGCCACGGGAGGATTGAATTCTATTGAGGTAACGAGAGGAACATGTTTCGCTTTGTTATTATGACACTTGGGAAGAGAATTGTGGCATTCTTCCAACTCGTGAACAAGTCCGCTCGCCCAGTCGACTTTGTTCAAGGGGTGCAGTTCTTCGTTTTCTCAAGTGAAAGGCTGCATTCACAGTGGTGTCCGATTATCAAGCAAGCAAGCAGGATTAGCCGCATGCCACTGTAACAGATTTCCAGGCGTGAAACGCGCACCGCGTGAGTCGTACACGTGAACATGTCCCAACTCCACAGCCATCGCACGACGCATTTCGCGAAGGCGACAAGAGCAAGCATGGCGGCCGCCAGCCCAGCACCGTCGGTGGCAATCCATTAACCCATTAACAATTCCGGGCTGCCAGCTATCGGGCTTCGCTTCCGCGGCCCGTCCGACAGGACGCCATTCATTGCGGGGTGTCTGGGCCGGATTTACAAGTGCCTAGGGCCGGATTAGAGGCGCGCCCGGGTCCGTTTCCCCCTCCCCCGACGGGCCCCTGTATTCTTCATAGGGCCGCCTTGTAATCAATTGCGCGCCTAAATCCGTCCGGATAGGCGCCTCGCGAAAAAAAGAAAAATATATTTAAAAAAAAAGGAGGGGAATCCAATTCCTACAGCTTCCATCTCTACCGCTGTTGCAACTTATTTGCTCTTTCGGCCGATGGAAAGGAGAGAAACGAAAGCGGCCAAAGATGAGTTAAACAAAAAGACACGGAGGAAAGGGAATGGAACACGCTGAGGTGCTGGATTGGGACGCGGCCTTCCCTTTCCTCCTGTGTTTTTTTCGTTTCCCGAGCGCGCGACGGGCGCAAGTTTGGAAACAAAAGAGCCGATCGCTCGCCTTAGTTCGCGCAGAGGAAACTGCGGGGATTATGCCGTGGATTTCCGGGGCTCGCCGGCTGAGCGCGCGCGCTCTTGTATACATGGACGAGCGCGCCTGATTGCGAGGTGCTCCGAGGGTGTAGCTGCGGACATAGATCTCGTGAAAGGGGAGGATTACTAGGAGCTCTTCGTGCAAAACTGCATCGCTATTTTTGTTTCGACACCCGCAACCAGCTCGGGCGAGAATCATGCCGTTTCGTTGCGTGGGCACCAGATACGTAAAGGTTGTCGCGAGTGAGGTCTGGGTATAGACGCGGGGTACACGAGAGAGTTAAAGAAACAAGCAAGGATTCGCAGAAGTAAGATTGTCAGAAGGAAGAAAATGCGGATGAGCTGGTTAGAAAATGGCGTACTTGTGAATTCGAAAACTGGGAGTATAGGAAAAAAAAAAAAAAACGGACAAAACAACAGTCTCCTCCTCTACGTTCGATGGGAATCGCAGTTTTGCTCTAAAATATTTAGGCGATGAGTTCAAATCTCTAACATCTTTTCTGGGCGGATATTACACAGTTTTTCCGCGGAAGTAAATTAAGAGCGCAGTTGGCGTTTTGTTTCAGAGCACGCCCGTTTTCTCTTTTTTTAATTTTTTTAATGGTAGACAAGTTCAGGACAGCAACGCGTCGTACATTAACATTTATTTAGATGCATTTCATAGATGTGCCTATATTCGCCTAATGCCCACGTGCCTCTGCATGACACACGATTTCGAGATGAGGTAAACACAACTTAATTATGTCATTTTAAAAATGCCCTTCAATTTACGCAAAAATCAAAGACTTGACTTAAAGGTTATTGGCGTACAAGACGACAATAATGTAGCTACCATAAAATTCCGTAAGGACGCCTTGCTCCGAGAGGTCGCCCATCCCGTTTTTCTGGCTAAATATCTGTAACCTAAAATTTTCGAAACATCGCCCACCTTCCGATTCCCGTCGGACGTCACGCGATGTCCGACGGGAATCGCATCAACCGCACGATTTGCGGTAACCAGTACGTCTGACAAGTGAGTTCATAGCGTTCTCGCGCGTTTTTGTCTGCGACCTGCGAACGCAATATCGGCCCCCGTAACACTCGAGTTGTTTCCGTGTGTATGTTGCATCGTGAAATGCGAATTTGCTGCATCCGCGATCTGTGGTATCCATTCTCGGGACATGCGAGTTTGTAGCGGATTCTCTCGTTTTTGCCCGCGATGTGGGCGCGCGGTATCAGTTCCCGTGACAGGCAAGTTTGTAGCGGGTTCCCGCGTGTTTATGGCACCATAAAACTTAAATCTGCTGCATCCGCGATCTGCGGTTTCCGTTCCCGTGAAATGCGAGCTCTCGGCGGGTTTCCGCGGGCACTTCAGATCTTGAAACGCGAATCTGCTGCGCAACCTGCTTTATTCCTTCCTGACACGGGCGTTCATAACAAATTCTCGCGTGTTTATCGCATCGTAGAAGGCGCATTCGCAGTGTCCACGATCTGCGTTATCAGTTCCTGTGTCACGTGGTTTGTAGCTGGTGTCCCCGTGTTTAATATTAATATTTGATGAATTTTTTCTGTGGGATCCCCGAAGATCGCCAACCTCATGTTTTTTCACAATTTATCTTTTTATTTTGGTGGGCGTTCTCGCGCAAGTTTGCGGTAGTTGTTTCATCGTTTCTCAACGTGCTTTGATGCTGTAGGGGTTTTTGCACAACCTATAAGTAATATCGTCCTGCTAGCTTTAACAAAAAGAAGTTCTGCTTGAAATAAATTGAATCAAGGGCGCCCGGTATACCTGGAATTTATCTATCCACGGACCTACTCGACGTGTACAAATATGAATTAATACAAAAATTTGTGTATCAAATACGGTGTACTGCGATCGCAAGTTGAATGCGGTGAGAATTCAATGAATACAGGCGAATTCCTTAAAGATACCAAACTGAAAATCGCATTCATGTCGCCATTCTATAGTTGCAAACCTACTTCATAACGACGTTGGAACTTTCCAATAAACCATTTTTCTTTCCCTTTGCCCCGCGATACCCCGCATGCCTCACTGTACGAG
The DNA here is from genome assembly GCA_013358835.2 of Ixodes persulcatus. Lineage (NCBI taxonomy): Eukaryota > Metazoa > Arthropoda > Arachnida > Ixodida > Ixodidae > Ixodes > Ixodes persulcatus. Next base: position 2,379,116 of record JABSTQ010011253.1, read on the forward strand.
TGTCCAAAAGATAGTGTATGATGATGTTCTGAGATACGCGCTGCACCTTCAAAAGTAAAGTAACTAGGAAGCACCTTTCGTGATATACAAGTAGTAACAAGCCTTTTTTTTTTTTTCATACAGAAATGCATTACTTTTAGCAGTAATACCCTAGAAAACGTTCCTCACCTTTCAATCAAATCGATACTACAGATTGAGATAAGGAAAGACAGAAAATCTCGTTTCTGCGCCTGCATGGTATGCATAGGCAACGGCCTCGAAGGTCTTTTCGCCTCCCTCCAAGCGCGCCGCGGGGCATTCAACCTGGTCGCAGCAGGGCCTCCCGCCCAGCGACCGATCTGGCAGCGCACCCCCGCGCGGGCGTAGGTGGCGCTTAATTCGAAGCTGAAATTAAACGGGACCCTCCCCACGCCCGCTCGGAAAACCGAGCAGTGTGCAGCGAGGCTGTGTATGGATCGTCCCGCCGAGGCCAATCAGTCAGCTCCTGTTTTAATGACGCGGGATCTGGTGGCTGCGGTGCGCTTGCTGCGCGCGGCCCCCTGCACAACCATACGTGGTCCCAGGCTCCATTGTTCGCTGGCGGCCAATATATTCCGACGTTCCGGCGGCGGCTTGGCGAACCCGGAAAGTCTTTTAATAATGCGACTTGCACTCACGAAGCCAGCCCCAGATCTTTCTTTTTATTCTTTTTTTTATTGCCAGAATTGAGCAAAAAAAAAAAAGTATAAATAAACGGCAGAAATCGAAAGAAAGATTAAAAATGACAAGGACAAAGCACCTGTCTGCGAAGTCGGGCGACTTTATTGAAACCGGCCTGATCTCATTTCGCTAAAATGTCTCCAATTCATTGACAGCTTGCGCGTGGTTCATGTTCCCCCTCCTTTCAACTTGAGGGCGATCCACAATCACTTCCCTGCTCCAGTTGTTTTGCTGTCTCTTGTCCTCGCATACTTATATTTTCTTCTTTTTAAACCTAAGAGCGTAAGGATGGAGAGTATTGTACTAAGAAGACCCAAAGCAAAAGAAGAAAAAACAAAACAAAAAACAGCATAAAGCGTGGGCGAGCGACAGTGATTGAAAACACATTCCGGCAATCTAGATCCAATACTTCTCTCACGCCCACGCTGGGGGACTTTAAACATACCAATGCGCAGCCCGATCTATACAAACACAGCGGACCTCGCAGTGTTGCGCTAGCGACACCCGAAATCCTGTAGCTTCAGGAACAAAGAGGGTGGGAGGTTTTGGCCGGTCTGTAGAAAACGGGGACAGAGGGCGTGAAAAAAATGAGAACAAAGACCCCCCCCCCCTCCCCCCCCTCCCCCCCTTCGAAAATCTTAGAAAAAGAAATAAAAGGAACGATCTGGAGGAATTTCGGGGCAGCGTTTTTGCGAGGCGTTCGTGGCCAATGCTCCAGCGATGCGACGATTCGATATTCCCCCTATAGGCGTTTAAAACCGCTTCGATCTGAGGAGCGTCGAATGCGAGTGGATGGGTCCTGAGATGGGACTGCGCTCTGCCAGAGCCCCAGGATCATTCGTCTTCCCCTGTCACTTCCCGCGAAGCTGGCATTATTCTGGTTTATTTCTTCCCAGGAATGTCCGATGGGATTCCATGCGGTATTGACTCGGCTAGAAATCGAGGAGGCGAGCGGTAAGAACTACAAAATGAAAACATAAATTCGCCCTGTACACTTTTCTATAGACCCACCAACGGGGAAGTCAGAAAAGCACAGGCAATTGAGCACTGGGACTGATACTAAACAAAACGTCTCGTAGCGAATTTGGCATAAAATCATTTCGCGCGAAGCAACGGCTAAACAAATATAAAAACGGCAAGCAAATATATATATATATATATATATATATATATATATATATATATATATATATATATATATATATATATATATATATATATATGGGCTGGGCAATTGATCGATTAACCTACCGATTAATCGATTAATGCTTTAATCGCGATTAATTTGTTTAACCGGTTAATCGGTAAAATTTTGACGAACCAAAATTAAATAAAAATGAAATGATTTCAATATGCAGACATGGACGCGAGCACACGTGTATGGAGTGAAACATTTAGGTGAAGTATTAACTTAAGGTAAACTGTAAGGGGGAGATTTGTAACTTCAGACATGTGCAGAAGGTTACACGTGTCCGAGCGACTTCAACGCCGTGCGAGTGTCCGTTTAGCGCAGCGGAGACTATTGTGAGCAATCAAAGGAGGTCGCCCTTCTCGGAGAATATCAACGAACATTTTTGCCTCATGAAGCTGAAGTAATAATGCGGGAGTGTGAGTGTTTTAACTGTTCCCAACTGTATATCGAAGCTGATTCATAATTAAAATTATTGCGTCGTTTAACACATATTCAGCAAAAAAAATATAGATGCAATTTTTATCTTTAATCAATATTATTATGCATAGAAATGAACGAGGCCGATTAATCGATTAATTAATCGATTAAAGGGTGGCGATTAATCGGGTTAAAATTTTTAATCGACGCCCAGCATATATATATATATATATATATATATATATATATATATATATATATATATATATATATATATATATATATATATATATATATATATATATATATATATATATATATATACATTGTTTATTCGTCCACTTCAATACCACAGTGCACCTGAAATGTGGAAGAAAACCGCGCGCTGTAGACTATATGGGATCTGTTCCGCAGCTCGAGCTTCCAACGGAAGGAGACCGTTTCCATCTGGATGATCATTGCACTGTTATGCGTTCGTGTATCACTGCAGAGGGGCGCTCACGAAGATACCCAAGCTAGAAGTCGTACTTTGTACTGATTAAATTTTTCATCTACATCGTAAACCAGTGACGATATACCTCAAGACTCGACAAACCGACCTTGTGCTGGATGACCACGAAAGTCTAAATTGGGCTTCTTTTACCACTATCTTAATTACACAGAGCGAATAAACCACAGCGGCGGTAGAAATGCAAGACATAATAGACCCCTCTTGTGTAAAGGCCGGTTCAGACACTTGCGTTTGAGTGCGTTTGACTGCGTTGCGTCGAGAACCGAAAGCGAGTCACCGACACATATGTGCTTCGTACGAAGCGTGGAATCCAATTCAAGGAATCATCTTGACACGCGATATAAGCAGGTGGGATGTCCCGGTTTCTCGTAGCCGCAACGCAGTCAAACGCAGTCACACGCAACTGTCTGAACCAGGCTTAAGGCGTGAGATTATGCACGAATCTCCTCTTCGCGTTTCACATCTTTTACTATTAGCGGCGAGATGTTTCGGTGGCGTCCTCGTTCGGTTACCTTTCGTGACGTCATTGCCTTGTGAACAGCAAGTTCGATGGTGTTTGTAATGGGCATGGTGGAAGCCTCAAATCATAGCGCTCTCAAAGCAACACTGCCAACACCGCCAAAATTGAAGTTCTTACATCGCTCTTATTTCCGTCGATGAGACATCCTTTGCTGACGTCATAGTCAGCATTCGGCCAATTGTGGTGGGCCGACCACAGTGACGCTTTCGATCGCTCACGTCGCCAATAGCATGAGTGTACCAATAAACGTGCACTTCAGACTTTTTTTTTTCATTTGGCATTCGCTATTTAAGGTCGCAAGAAGAAACGGCTAATATATAGGTAAAAAAAAAAAAAAGACCCACATTATTCAGCTTCCCCTCAAAGACACCCGTCGCAGACGCGGACAGTTGGGCGGCGCAGTAGATAGAGAATGGGAGAGACCGTAGTCGGCGAAGCAAGAGGGAGGGATATGACAAATCTTCGCGAGCACCTCTGAGCGCGCCAAATCCCTCCAGACACAACTCCCCCGGGACTCGACGCGACACGCAAGCGACCGCATCTCCAATGCACGCGAGCCGGAGCGCGCGCACCATCGAAAGCAGCCCCGAGCAGCGAGAGAAGCGAAGGGAGGACGGCGAATAAATATTCAAATAACCTGGCGGCTCAACCTGCCCAGCAACTCGGAACGCTGCTTCCCCTCAAAGCCCAGCGCAGCATCGCGGCGCCCTGTGTCTCCTCGCTCCTGTCTCGCGCCGGCGAGCCGCGGCCGGAATCGGCCTAATGCCGCGCCTGACGTCAGACTCCCCCCCAATGATGGAACACCGGTCCCGAGCGTGATGCATGGCCTCCCAGCCTGCCTCGACACCGCGGTCCCCTTACGCCAGTCCCCGCGCTCTCTTCCCGCTGCCCCGACCGACTGCCCGCCCGTGCAACAAGCGGGCGCATCTGCAGGCAGCCGCGTCACTCACCCCGCCCCGGATAATCCGCGAACGCTCAGCCGGCTCTCGCGCGTGGAATGAGATCTTTCTCCCCCTGCTCCTTTTGCTGCCAGCGCCGTGTGTTTGTCTTGAGGGAAACTCGAGGCCACTTTGCGCCGCTCTCTGCCCGTTGGGCGATGCATGCCGCGGTAACGAACCTCGAATTCGAGCGTGTGGGGACATGAATAATATTTCCGAAGCGCTGAGAGCGCTCGCACATGTGTTGATATGTTGGGGGCACACATGCACACACTTGTTGTCGTCCCTTTTGTTGTTCTTGCGCACATATGCGCGACTTTCCTATCCATCGTGGTGCTCACGGGCTTCTTGGTATATATACATATATGTGGTATATGACGCATGTTAGGAAAGTGGGCTTTTCCGATATTGTGAGGCACATGCTGCTGCCTCTGGAAGCATGGTCCGACAGGTGTAGCGGTAGAAATGGTACAATGGAAAGTATTGTGCGGGAAGGGCGGGGAGGAGGAACGAAGTTTCCCTCGTTTTGACAACAGAACAACACAACGCAATATTGATGCAATATACGTTGTTTTGCCCTCTCATGGTCTTTCCTTTTGGAAAGGCGGGGGGGGGGGGGGGGGGGGGGGACTGGCTGTTTCTCATTGGACAGGTGAACGCTTGTTTATTTGCTCCTGCAGGAAAACGGGAGCCGGTGTTCCGTGTCCCACGCCGCGCGCCTCTGCGTGGGAGGGAGGCCAGCTCGGCGTGTTTCCATTTCAGCGCCATATACGTCGCGGACGAATAATAATATCGGACGAAGAATGACACTCAGCACATAACCCTCCCCCCTCCTCCCAGTCTGCACTCCCGGTGTTAGCGTAGCCGCCCCTCCTTCCCCTCTCCCCTTATTCCTCTGCACCCTCACCCTTCGGGACTATACCTAAATCCAGCGCGTCGATGTATCCATACATCTTCCTTCGGACGCGCGCCGAGATCCCCTCCCGTTACTCTTTCTCTTTCTGGTTCTTGTCCCGCGTATGTGCGCCGTATATCATACACAGCGCGTGCCTTCCAAAGTAATACCTATATCCATTCCTGCCCAGTGCAACGGAACGGGGGCATTTCTCATTAGCCGCCGCCATTCGTCACAGGGCCGTGGAAATAAGATGCGTCTCCCTGCAACCCGGGGATCGAGCTTATTTCGTTGCCACCCACGCTTTTATTTTTTTTTCTGTCTCGTCCAGCCCTTGTTTTTGTTGTCACGACAGTTTGTCTGTTAGTTACGTGATTCTTCACGTGTGTATGTGGAGTTAACGCGAACAGGATATTACCGGACCGTTGCGGAAGAATCGAAGGGATAGAATTAAAAAAACAAACAAAAAAAAACTGTAAGATCCTGAACCAGTGTTTGCACACGAAGGCAGTTTTGCGGGTTGTAGTGGTGATTTCAATCACGCCTTACGTTCTCACAAAATTTCTATTATCCCCGTGAAAAAAGAAAAAAAAAGAAAAAAAAAGTGTTTATTGGACAAGTCAGGCACCGTGTCTGTGAAACTACAGAGGTCACTCCAAAGCATGGCCGGGCATGCGGGACGCGTCGTCGAAAAAAGATGATTCGCGACGAGTTCTTTGCGCGGGATAAAAACCAAAATTTGGAGAACAATATTTGTACTCACCGAGAACTTAGAGAACGCGGAGTGTGAACTTACTATGCATCCACGCTCTTTACATCCTGATTGGTGCTTAGGCGCGCCCTTGTCGGCAAATGTCGTCGTCTCATTGGTTGCTGAGCGATAATCCGATGCTCTGAACACTAGTCGCGCCCCGTGTTTTTTAGACTGTCAATAACGTTAAAAAGAGAAAAAAAAAAGTATTCTCCCTTTCTCTTTTCTTTCTCCGTCGTCTTTTCTTTTTTTACTTTTCATTTTAGACGTTCTCGTCATCTGTCGACGCGGCTACTTCGATACATCCCAATGCCTCCCCGTCTGCGTATTATACGTCCGAACGTCAATACCGAAACGGATGTTTTCGATCCGGAGTCATCCATCTCGCCGCGTAAACGCCTTCTTTGCTGTCCTTGTTTCCCCTTTTTCCCCCGCCGAGTGGCGCTTCTCTCTCCCACGCACCGCCGCCCCTCCGCGTTATTCCGTTTGGCCAGCAGCTTTGTATGACCAACGCAAACAGTGATATAGGACTGGTCATTTGTCTGCCGCTTCATATTGGGGAAGCAAGAGGAGAGCCGCCGACTGACGCCGCGCTGCCGAAAGCGTGCGCTCTAGACCGTGCTCTGGTATATACACGGCATCGGCACGGATCGATCGGGGTTTCGGATTGTTTACATCTAGACGAGTCCCGCGCTAAGATATCCTCAGAGCGCGAAAAAAGAAAAGAAAAAAAAAAAAAATGTTGGGGAGAATTTTGCCGCAGGAAAGGGTTCAACGTACAATTTTTCACTCTGCGCGCCGAGTATGAACTGAGTCGGAAACGTGTTTCTCTTGTGTTCGCCGTCTTGAGAAATTGCGCCGAACCGGCAACTTCTTTGTTCCGTGTTTTTTTTTTAATAATGAGTCAAAGTTAACTCGGAATACGGGCGGCATGATCTATTTTACTGAGGATGGTGATATATACTGTATATACTATGCAGATCTGTTTCTTTTTTCCTGCTATTGAGTATGGAATTTCTCACATCTTTAGTGCATAATGTAATGTGCTTTATAGCAGTCACATCATTAAAACAATATATGACAGAAAGGACTGAGAAGCAGTTCAGCATAAAATTCGACAGTCGTTATCACTCATCGTAACGTGGCAAATATATGTGCATGCGCACGCAAATAGAGAAACATTCAGAAACTCTGCGAGGGTATAGAAACTTTATGACATCCCCCCACCCCCCCAGGGGCGGGGGGCGGTGCCCTTGGTTTTCCTTGGGCGCCGCCGGACAGTGTTCGCCCTGCCCAGTGGCGGCTGTTTCAGAAGGGGCAAAATACATGCCTTGCCCCCCCCCCCCCTCCCACTTTGAGAACTGGGGGGGGGGGGGGGGGGGGGGGGGGGGGGTGAGCGCCCCTTTTGCCCCCCGGTTTCATGCATGAAAAGATGCATAAATCGCAGTTGTTTAACAATAATTAAAAAAAAGTGCAAGTGACTCTAAGGACTTTAAAAATATTACAGGGTAGACGAATCCATCTTTACAATGTACGTGAAAAAACAACAACAACAAACAAAGAAACGAGCATTTGCAAGTCTCGGTTCTACAGGGTCCGATCGAGAAATGTAAACCGTACTTTTCGGCCCGCGTAAAAAACTACGCATCGCAGAACGCTCAAACTCCGCCAGAATATAACCCTAGCGGTCCAAGCAAGATGCCAAAGTTTCAGCGCGATTCGATAACTTAATCAAAAGTTATAAGTGATTTTCTGAAAATTTCAATGGGAAAATGGAGCCCATTTTTGCCCGTTTTCGGTTTCTGGTGCCATAGAGCCCCATGTACGTTCGAAAACTCCGTCGGCCGCCATTTTCCCATTGAAATTTTCAGAAAATCAGTTATAACTTTTGATTAAGTTATCCGATCGCGCTGAAACTTTGGCATCTTGCTTGGACCGCTAGGGTTACATTCTGGCGGAGTTTGAGCGTTCTGCGATGCATAGTGTTTTTACACGGGCCGAAAAGTAGGGTTTACTTTTCTCGATCGGACCCTGTAGATTTCAATTTTCTAAATTTTGAAACATGATCGAATCTTGTGAACTAAGCACGGCAGATACAGAAACCTATATTTGAGAATGCTCCTATTGGTCGCTAATATATTATGCATTAACTTTAATTGCACACATTCTGGTCGTTTATTGTTTCTCGCACATACTATGCTTAGATTGAAGTCTATTTTTTCTCATTCTTTGTTTTGCTCTATTTGAATGTGATCCATAAGCCCGTGATAAAAAAATAACCCAGAATTTCAGAGACATAAGCGAAAATTGGTCGGGCAGAGCTGAGAAGCTCTTAAAGCTTCTTAGAGGTCCTCAATTCTAATTAGCTTTTTTATGTAATGGTTCACCCTGGGCTTTCCGTTTCCACAGAAAAATTCCCAAGACAAGGCACTTGGGGTACTAATGCTTTTCATTCAGTGTTGTCTTTGAAACAATCAGATCCGCTTAAGGGGGCAGCAAAGTGGTTTTTGATATCCACTTTTTTTATATAGCGAACTCAACCTACATTACCTAAGCATCGCAAAAAACTAAAGATTAGGAGCGTGTATGCCTTTTTTTCTTCATAAGACGCAACCAAATATCGCATCACTCCCACTTTTCTATCTAGCTAAAAAAAAAGGGGTCTACATTGACGTTTGGACGCATCTCTAATCGAAAAGAAAAGACCACGGATGATTGTAATATTTGTTTCTTTGAAGCTTAGGGAGTGCAGGTAGAGTAAGTGGCACTGTGCACTAAAAAAACGATCTAAATGTTCACTTTAGTACCGGTAAGACGTTTTATCGAGCATGTGCATTTCATAAAACCTCACCTTGTCTCATTAAAAAAAACAGCAATAACAAAAAATAAAAAAAAATTGAAAACCTGTTTTTGAGAGTAAACAACATCTCTAATTCAGATCTGCATATACATTGACGACTATGACCAGCCATGATACACGCTGCAACGTATTCCCCCCCCCCCCCCCCCCCCAAATGGTAACTTACAGCTTGACAACCACTAAGTAAAACGTGGTGATTGCAATTAACTTTTATTTTAATATTCAAAACAAAAACCTAAGAGAGCATCCCAAACTATCTGGGAAATTAGCCCCGTGTGCCCTCTATCGGCTGATCCCAGCAAGGCGCTGTAAAATGCTGGTATCAGCCGAATTGCAAGAACATTGTTATATTGCCCGGAACAATTATAAATTGCAATAACATACTATTAAATTATATTAACTGGAACCTCAGGAACGGATTCCTTTTACTCCTACAGGCCCGTCGTATGTTTATGCTTTGGTTACTTCGGGACCACCCTTGCAGTATCTTGAATTTCTGCCCACCATAATGAATGAGATCCACACTCCTGGCATGCAATTTAATTAAAATTTAATTGTTTCCATGAAACCAATGAAATGAAATGAAAATAACAAAAATGCCCCAGAAAAAAGATATTAATAAAGATAAGTGTTCCGCAATGTTCCCCATTAGTTGACATATCATACCATTATTACAAGCGAGTCCCGTAATCTGCGTGTGACAGGGAAAAGACTACTCATGACTAAGATCTTAGTTTTCTCTATCCCCGCAATAGAAATAATGATTGTCCATCTAACCAGTTTTAAAACTGGAATAAAGAAAATCTTCGAGACAAAAAAAAAGCAGTTTGTACAACTGTATTTTTTTTTTTTCAAAAGGCTTCAAGAATGTATCGACGCGCATCGAACGGAGACCGTGCAATACCTATATCGAGCCCAAGAAGACGACGTGCTTCGCGCGTGTACATGGCATGCCGAGGCAGTGCACCACTGCAAAACAAACCAATTCCACATGCAGTCACGTCTCAGGGTTCTCTTTGTGCAGGCCTCCCCCTGCTTCCCATAGGAGCCCCCTGTTCGGCAGAGATACAGCCCATGGCTCGGGAGAATACGCGCACGACGCTATACCTTTTTTATCCAGGCTTTTTTTTTTCTCCTACAAAAGCGCATCAGCCAAACCGAACGGGACTCATTTCTCTCTGTCCTTCAAGAGCCCAATCCCTCTTCGTTGCAAATACACACACAGAACAAAACGGTAACAAACACGGATTGTGCAGGAGGCTGCGTGAAAGAGCCACAATTTCTAGGAGAAACGGAAAGATTGCTTTGGATGCGGTTATATACAAAAGAGAAAAAGAAGATGTATCAGAGTAGGGAAACAAACCCTGAGATGCTGGAAACGATCAAGCACACCGAGGTATATAAATATATATATATATATATATGCGCGAGAGAAAGAAAGAATCACAAGCTGAGTCCATCTAATCTTCCGGTCTCGAATTGGATTTAGATTGAATGTCATAAGGAATGCAGGAAGTGCAGAGGGTGACTCGCGAGACCCGTCTGCTAAACGTGAAGGACTGTTGCATCACGTATGCATTTGCACGCTGGATCAAATGCCGGTTTCCGACAATGTTTTCGTTTGTTTGTAAACGAGACACGAAGGGGACTCGGAGACGTCTTGAGCACGTCGTAACGTCAATAATAGAGGACCCGTAAACTGAGCTGGAGCTGAGCTTCGTGCACGAAATGCGCCTTTTGTATACACATCAAGGTAACAGATCGTGATGAAGTTAGCGTCCTGAAAAGAAAGCCTGGATATTTTCGTTTCGTGAAGGCGCGCGCAATTTGACATGCATACATAGTTTTATGAACCCCATGACGGCCCTGTACCGCACAACCAGTTTTACACCTAACGATAATATATATATATATATATATATATATATATATATATATAAATATGCGGGTGACTGCCTTCAATCAAATATAAGAGAGCATGCACTGATTATAATGCAATTAAATGCAAAGGTGCAAGCGGGCTGGTCAAGAATGACGAAAATAATGCATTGTGAAAGGAAACAAGGGGGACAAAGGACAAACAGACAACTCCAAACACTGCTTGGCGACTGGTGCGCGACAGAAAAAATCCGCCTGGTCCTGGTATCGAACCAGGAATGTAACCTGGTTCGCTCAATTGGTAGAGCGCTCCACTGGATATGGAGAGGTCCCTGGTTCGATACCAGGATCAGACGAATTTTTTCGGTCGCGCACTATATTCACCTAGCTGTGTTTGGAAAATTTGTGTTTGTCCTTTGTCCCCCTTGTTCCCCTTCTCCAGAGCATGCACTGCCTTGTTATTTAGGTTTTTTAATTGTAAACTTTCAAACAATTATGTACGTTCCCTTTTCTGCAAAACACGTAAGCACAGTCAATCCCTAGAAACGATGTAAACATCATAGCGAAGGGCCAAGTTCAGAATTGTACAATCAGGAACTGAAACGTAATGCTTACTGTCCCAGCACTCATCTTAATTTTTTAAGTCTAATCACATTTACGGATTCGTCATTCACCAAGATCTCTTTGCGATGCAAGTTGTAATTAATTAAATAAACAAACTAAAAAAAAATAAGGCGCGCAGGTTTTTTTCTTTTTTTTTTTTTAGAGCGATAGGTGTAATTTATTGCAATATAATAGGAAGCGGAATGAAAATGTCTGACGGCAGAAGAATCGCTGGGGCGTGACCGATCCCAGGCATCTTGTTACAGCTCCGCAGCCAATGAAATTGCCGCAGAAGCATTAACATATTAAGTCACGGCCTGTGTTTCTGAAGCTGTCACTGAACCTGACAGGCCGCCACAACAATAATGATACTCCAAAACAGCATTACCGAACTTCGAGACGCCTTGATCATTTCACGGGCAACGCAACATGCATATGTTTATCGGGCACAATATTTTGTTCATGTTTGGTTCTGAGCTTTATCATGCAAAGCGTGGCACTCACCGAAGACATGTTCCTGTAACCAGCAGGTCCCTTCATCCGGTCCGAAACCGCAGACCTGGCATGAAATTAGTATTAATAACACGGCGTTAGAGAAAGCTTCCGCTTCATTAGTGTTATTAATAATATTATTATTATTACTTTGCTCGGCCCAGCTACATCTTCCTTTTTTTTCCATTTTTGTTTTCTGCGAGACAGGAAGACGCAGGCCTGCACATGCTCGCATATTTCTCCATATTTACGACCTGCCGACACTCCTGCGTGGTGGGTGTACACCATGATAAATGCTGCGCACGCAGGTGATAGTTAGCAAGAAATCGTCGCACAAAAACCCTGTCGAACAAATTCCCTAAGCGCCAGGAAAGCGGAAGAGAAGAAAAAAAAAAGATAAAGCTGCTAAACTAAGATGAGCCAACACGACAACAAAAACAACGACACAAAAAAAAAAAAAGAAGCTTTTGGGAGCTCGTTAGCCTAATTAAGATTAATTTTGGATGCCAGAAACCCCGGCTGCAAACGCTTCTTTTTTCTCCGTAGAGCGGCCAAGTGAACCGGACGGTATTGCTTTTGGCGCGTCTATGCGTTTTCGCGCTCCCCTTTTTATTTGCTCGCCTAACCTGAAGCTGCGCCAGAGTCTCATTATAGCAAGTTTTTGTGCACGCCTACGAGAAATATGTTCCGGTCCGAAAGAAGCAAGCTCAGCGAGTGCCATACGCCTACATATCGCTGCGTCAGCCCGAACCTTCTTTTTTTTATTTTATTTTTGATCGCGGTAAGTGGACTACTTTTTTAAGGGAGAGGAAAAAAATATATTGGCTACGGTACGGTACCGTGAGAAACAAAAAAACCACCAACTAAAAAGCAGTCGTGAAAAAAAAAAGAAAAATCGTTGACAGCAGGCAGTTTTATGTAGAGTAAACTCTAATCGAAAAAACGATTAAAATATATATATAGTATTATTACTGTAAAGTATGCACTGACCAAAATGTTTTTTTTTTCTAAGGAAGAATGAAATTTTTAATTTTAATGTAGCTTTACCTCAAGCGTGCGGAAATAAATGTGTCAGTATTGCTCCTACTAACATAAAATGTATACATCATGACTGCTTGTTTGGCTTACAAGAAATATTAAATTGTACGCATTTCAATATGGTATACTTATCTGTATGGTTCGGCGATATAGTAAAACGGTGAGCAACTCAGTGATCAAATGTATATTCTCTGAATGTTGACAATTTTTCCATGGGTACGAGCATAGTACAAGGTGCCCCAAAGAAACGTTTACAAGGTTATTCTCACGGCAAAAATTAACTGTGCGTCACCGAACGCTCATCCTCCGCCCGAAATGTAGCGCTAGCGGTCCAAATCGGATGCCGAAGTTTCAGCACTTACCATAATATTAATTAAAAGTTTTAAGTGATTTTCTGAACATTTCAATGGTAAAACGGTCGCTCACGGACTTTTCGAGTACACAGAGCTCTATGGCGCCGTTACAGAAGACAGGGGAAAATGGACCCCATCTTTCCATTGAGACTTTCAGAAATTCACTCATAGCTTTTGGTTTGGTTAGTGCTGAGCATTTAGCAACTGGTTCGAGCTGCTAGCGCTACATTTGGGTGGAGATTGAGGTCTTTGGCTTGCAAGTTCATATTTTCTGTTGAAAAAAAAAAAGCTGTAATTTTTTTTTATAACATTTTTCCTTTATTTGGGTGGAGGGGTGGGGGGGAGACAGGCTGTACATATTCAATGTTGCGGCTATTTAAGAGGAGCGACCTGTGGTCAGTGTTTTTGCATAAATATTAATATTGTATACTTAACTCATAAAATTATACGAGAAACACCAATATATTTTCCAGTTCAGCCCTAAATCTCTGAGAGGATTGCTTGCGGAAGCTACGGGGCTGACGTCATGCTCTCTCCTAGTACAAGCGGCGCCAAATTCAGAAGAGGGACTTCTGAATTTGGCTCATATTCCCTGAAAATAACTACCCTGTGGCCACTTGACTTTATCACATATTCGCTGCTGTTCTTAAAAATAGGTCATGCACCCCTGATTACCCGTGGACAATGCATACCAGTTAAAAATCACTGTATAAGGGAATTAAAGGACGTCATGAAAGATTGTGTTTAAAATACTTGTACTTTACTTTGAAAGTACATTGTATTTATAGTACTTTACTTCAAGTACATTGCACCCATTGTACTTGCTACTTTACTTAAAGTACATCACGTCTCATTTACTTTGTACTTTACTTGAAGTACCTTTTAGATGTACTTTACCCAACACTGCCTAAATCAAAGCAGTGTTTTTCAAGTTATCAAGCGACGGCTGCTGCGATTACACATGACTTTAGTGGTTAGGCGCCTTCTACTCTTACATTTTCATAATATATGTCCTCGTAGAGTTCTGAATTTATAATTATCTTTCCTTCGCAGGAACGGGAAGGAATTTTAAATATTTTGTATGCAAAATGCTGAAGTGTCCAGTGTAAAGGAATTTGAAATTCCAGAATGAAAGTGAGAATTTCAGGCTTAACATAAATCCACAAATAAGGACCATGGTTTCAGGTTCTTCAACAATTCGAGTTCTGACTTTTATAGGCCATTTGAGATAGCTCTGGAATTTAAATAGTAAGTTAGAGCAATATTCTATAATGTCAGGAAATAATATTTTATTATCCGTCAGTAGCACAGAAATCATCAGGGAAAGTTGTTGAAACGAGGAGGAAACGAAAGGTGGTTCAAAATCTGTCTATGTTTTGGTCACATGTCAGGTGAGAGACGCATCTCTTTCGACTGTCTACTTCAGACGTGCTCGGAGCTTTTCAAAAAAGTAAATTTGTACCTGGAGTTTTTCAAAGATGTACACGAGCTAAACATCTCACGAATATGAAGTTGTAGTGTCACCCATTCAAATCTATACAGACACCCGACTGAAGTAACATCGCAAGTAATTCTACACCCCAGATCGTGAGCTTGACTAGCCCTGAAAGCTGATATGAAGGTGTCATGTGTCTTTAACATTTTGCACGTGACAAATCCCATGCGATTTTTACAAAAAGCAGACGCAGTGCATGATAGTCCAGCATCTGTGCTGGTGCTCAACCATCCGCACTTCGGAAGGAAAACGGAGAGTTGACGTAATGTTCCAGACGTGTTATTGCTTGAATACTGACGCTGTTAATCTATGCATGGGCTACTCATATTCACGATCTTAATTACTGCTAACAGTTTCTTTATAGCAAATTTATTTAAACCTCATTGAACGGATAAATGTCTATACAACACTTTTCATTAGACATTTCATTAATTGTGAGCTACACTCGCCGATACTCGTATCGTGGCGTTCTATGAGCATGGTATTAATTAACACACTTAACTGTAGGGAGAGAGAGTTGTTTCTTCAACTGCTCGCGCATTTATAATATTCAGCTCGAGGTCGTCAACAATTTTAGACACAAGTAAAAGCATCAAGCGCGTGCGAAACTGCTAGTCTTGCTACTTCACATCAGAAGGGACCACTATAGTTGTGAACTGCCTCGTCCTCTCGCTATGTCATATACCAAGAAAGTTCTAATTCATTGATTTTTCTCGGGTGAGCTGATCTATAGTATATGTTGTCTAATACCTACCAGAACAACGTGCAAACTCACAAACAGAAAAAGTAATTGTACAATGCTAATAAAAAAAACTATTCCGAGGACACCTAAGCACTTCTAATGAGTTGTTAATTCGAAAGCACGGATGCCGTTCTTCCGCTCCCTATAGTTCATCTGCGGTGTACAGGCGTGGACGGTCACGGTTCGCTACTGCCGAGGTTGCGGACGGCAGCCGAGCGCGCGCTCTCGTCAAGCGGCCGCCAATAGCTATCAGCCGTTTTGCTCAGCCAATGAGAAAATAAGCATTTCTTTCGCGTTTTTTTTTTGCGCTTACAGACGTCGCCGGCTTTGCTCCATAGAATAATTAATGCTGTCGAATTAAAAGGAGTATTCGGAACCCGTATATGCAGAGGTTCGTCCTTTCTATCGTCTTATTTTATGGCTCTTCGGGCATTCCGCGTTTCCAGGAGGTTATTTTGGGGTAACAACCCCGCGTTCTGATTTTATATTTGCATTGGTACACCTCAGCTTCTTTTGATAAAAGGGTACCCTTTGAAGTGCCGCAACCATTGCCTGGCCATACATTTTGTGAGATGGATCAACATTCAGAACACACTTCAGATGTGATTCGCAAATAGGCACTTACACACACTGCACGACACAAAACGAACCCGATTTCTACACCTCTTATAATTTTATTCATCAAATCTTGCTCCTTGGGCTGTCTCCCTGATTGCGTACATTATATGACGCTGCTAATTTATTTTAATGACAGCATATCAATGCAAAAACAAGTAGAATAAAAACCGTTGACCGCCTCTTCGTGCTAACAGCGTCGCGGAGCGTACCACAAGTGAGGACGTAATCTGTCCCTTGCTCATATTAGCTGCCGCTTCCTGATTACAATACCCATTGGGAAAGTAAGTCGTAACTTTTGGTTGTAGTAATCATCACATTAAAGACCCTAACAATCCACTTTAAGTTTTGTACTTACTCAATCATGTAAAAAGTATACTACAGGTGCGGAACAATCCAAGACACAGCAACATTGCACGTGTCGTCGACAAAGCTCCACTTCTCAGCCAAAAGCGAAGCGGGATTGGAAAGAGTTGACCATTTGTCTTTCCCTTTCCACGTTGAATACCTAGTGCATACGTCTTCGAAGTCCTTTTTCTCTTGCCAACAGGCACAATCGATGTGCCTTTTAAACAAGGACTAATACCTCCTAGCTGTACGTAGCGTGATTAATGCCTCGTGTCACCAGACCTGTGCCCCTTCCTTTCATGCGTGTTCATTTCCTGTTCCCTCGAGGAAAGGTTCTGTGCATGCGAGGCGGCATTCCCTCTTCGCCTTTGTTTCGTATGGGTTTAATTTTCATCTTATTCACGACGTCGAATCCCTAGCCGAATTTTTCTAGCTCTCCTTTCGCGACTCTTAGTCAATGCCCAGGACAGAGAAGAATACTCGAACTAAGATTTAAAGCCTCCTATCTGAATCTCCCTCTCTCTCTCTCGCGGCCACAGGGGTTCGAGAGCTGCGCATTAACATGCGATTTTTCTCTCGCGTGTCCCTACGTCGGTCGCCCTTCGGCAGGTTGTACATGAGTTTAACTGTCAGCCTCGACGGTTTAGTCTAACAAACCCAAGCAGTGACAAGGGACGGTGTTTTCAAATGACACTATTCCGATATTCCTAACGAGCGTGGTGGTAAAGTACACTAGATAACAGAAAGAATAAAACATAGAGAGGTCGGAACACAGACGAGTACATTCTGTCAACTCATAACAAAGTTTATTCCATGGACTTTGTTGCGAGTTGACAGAATGTACTGTCTGTGTTCCGTCTGATCTCTTATGTTTGATTATTTCTGTTATTTAGCACACTATTCCATTGGTAGGTGTTTCTCTAAAAATGATTTATTATTGCAAGAAAATCAATAACTCTATACTCGTTCTCGCCTCAAAAACCGTACCAAAAAGAAGTCCGGCTCCTCTAGGAGTATTACTCATATTCTCCTTTATGTGTAGGATTAAGATATATGTAGATTTAATTTAGATTAGATATATGCTATCTTATCAAGATGTACACGTTTTGAACGCCATAAGCATCGCTTCTTCTTCCGACAATTAAAACAAACCAATGCGGCTTATGGAGAATGCGCAAAACTTGATATTTTTTCTTTAGGTGACACCGAGTATATCTGAGAATTTCGTTTTGATACTTTCTTCTGAGCTGGGGTGATCAATGGTGATTACACCAACTTACGATGTCACTCATGCCACACTGGTATGCCCATTTCGATTCTCTAGGTTTACGGAATCGCCAGCACTAATTACTTACAAAACGGTACGAACATTTTTACGGATAAATGTAAATTAATTCAGGGGCACAAACGTTCGCGCTATTATGTATACTAGCGAATGCGTGAATACGCTTCATTTGAAATCCGAAAAGTGCTCACGGGTCTATTTATAGCTTGCTGGTAGTGTCACTAAAGAACAGCCGTGTGTTTATAAAATGAAATTTGACTGCCTTTTTTTTTAGTGCCGCTGCTGCTCTAAGAAAAGAAATCCGAGAATGAATTGCGCGTCTACGTGGTACCATTAATTCCGAATCCCGCAAACGTTCTACGTTTTCACAACAACAACATAAGCAATACGAATAAAGAAAATATTGACGTTTTTCGTAATGTCTTTCGGCAACAAAAATGATGCCCGGAGAGAAAAAAAAAATTAAATACAAACGCACAAACAAATCTTATCAAGTATAAATGAAGCAATTTTGTAATGTCCTCGAATAATCCCTTTCAATCCCAACACTCGTGAAGATAATTGGCTGCCCATGAGAAATGCTGCTTAACGAATGTGGAAAAAGTGTTTACAAAGTGCGAAATCAGAAGTAAGCTAACATCTATATTTTAACCATGCATAGTTTCAGTCTGAAGCATCGCCGAAGACGGTGGCGCAAGTAGCGTCGGACGAGTCTCTCCTGACGCGCGCACCCTGAAGCGCCGGCGCGGAGTAAAAAAAGAGAAATTCCAGGGACGCCATGTCTTCAACACAGTGACGCTCCGTGCGGACGCGAAGCGAGCCATCGGGCGCTCGAAACCCGGTCGACCCCGACCTAGAGCGGACGGCAAACCACGGCTTCGATACAATACGGCGCAGTGCACGCGAGAAAGTGACACAATTTACCTGATCTTTGAACAGTCGTCGAAATCTCTCGATATCGCGCAGGGAGGCCCAATTCCAAGATGGCGGTCTCGGCGAGCCGGGGCAGAGGAGGAAGGCGAGAGCGAGGAGGAAAATGGCGGCAGCCACCGCCGCCGACAGCAGACGACGCTCGCCGGTGGTTTTTTTCTCACGCCGCGTTTGGACGGGTATGTTTCGACGGCTGTGGCTCTCTCGACGTCGGGTTGAACCGCACAAAGGTGTCGCGCTGCTTGCAGGTGTTTCCTGCGGGTGAAACCTGAGCGGAATGGGGTCAGACTGCTGGTTTTTCGGGCGGTAACGTTGGGATCCGAAGAGGGGAAAAAAATGGAAGGAGAAGGAAGATCGCCCAAGAAGAGCGGCTCCTCTGAAGGAGAGACGCTGGCTGGTTGGTTCACGGGGGAGGGCAGGTCTTTTGGTCGGGTATTGATAGTTTAGCTCTGTGAGTGCGCGTTTGTGCAAACTGCAGTTCTTCCCTCCGTCTCCTTTTCTAGGGGCCGACTCCGGAGGCGGGCGCCTAGACTGGGCGCGGAAAAGAAGAGCAAAGTGTCTGGGGCTCTATAGTCACTCGCGGTGCCGCTGGTTTGACGGTTTTTGACGGCCGGAAGTGGACTGTTTGACGCGGAAATAAAGTGTGGGCCTTTGTATACTACGCCGTGCTTGCGGGCATTCTTTCAAACGGACAAATCAGCTTTGAGTGTGTCCATGTACCGTTGATCCGGGTTGTGTTGATTTGGAGGGAAGAATGCTCCAGTTGAAACTGTTTTCGTGTCGTGTGTTTACAGGAAGCAAGCGAAAACTGATTTCGACACCGCACCCGGAATGTTGGGAAAGACGCTCCAGCAGCTGGCAGAGTTTCAAACCGAGCTGGAGTATCTCGCGCCATGTCGCTGTCTCTGCCGTCGCCTGCTTATTAAAATACTTGATTGTTCTCGCTGTTTAGATAGCAGACAGAGTTAGGTAGCGTTCAAGCGGTAATAAAATATGAGTGTCGCTTTTTTTAGGGTTATGAGGCAGCAACTGTGGTTCGATAAAAAACAACAACAACAACAACAACAGACTTTCGTATCAAGCTGCAAGGGGTCTGATGAAATGAAAGAGGGTGAAAATACAAAAATAATATGATGGGCACGGTCCGAGACAATCCGATGCTGTGCCGGGTTGAGTGGATCGTTCCAGAAGCTCCGAAAACAAAATCAGGTACCGTTATCGGAATGATCTATTTAAATTCTCTATTGCTCTGGCCTCAAACGGGATGCGTATGCAGTCACGTCTCGTTAATGGGGACACCTCCGTTCCCCTCAAAAATCGTCTATAATGCGAGTCGTCCATAATAAAGAGAGGAAAATGTATTTATTTGCCCAGTTTGTTCCCGAAAAGCTTGCTTATATATCGAGGTGACCACGGTTTCATAATAGCGAAGCAAGACTGTGTCCCACTTCTTTTAGACAAAGCTCAGGTGTTGAGATTGAGTGATCCCCCAAAAACCAGGAACCCCGGTGGAGCGTTCAAATTCGTGTCACTAGAAATGAAGATGAAAAAGTACGAGCAACCCTTAGGTGCTCTGGAGACAATGGTCCCGCCTCGGTGGAGGCGTGACCGAAATCGACGGTCATCACAAGGTTCACGCAGCGTGTATACGAGTGGCGATGCGGGCAAGCGTCGGCGGCTGGATGAAGGGAGGACGCAAGCGTGCAACACTTGGCGGGCCTAACCATTAGGTCTTCGCTCGTGCGAGGGGAGCCACCACGAAGCTATCATGATGTGGGAAAGTTCTTTCCCCGAGACTGTCAAGGCGTTCTCGCTGTCCGGGGTGCCTCGCGAGGATGGCGGTGTAGGGTGGACGACCCTGCCTTTCTTCGCTTTGCGGCTTCAAGTTACCTCTCCCCTCACCGGGGTCTCCTCCTCCTTCTCGTCACCTTCGCTTCCAGTCGTTCTCAAGTGGCGTCATCGGTCTTCTTTCTCTCCTGACGCGGAGAGCCCGCTCAAATTGCGGGACACCGACCATGGTGGTGCGTCACCGGTTTCAAGTAAACAAAGAAAGCCGGTGCTGCTTTGTCTTTGGCTGCTCTCGGATTCTAGACACGCACAGAGGTGAAGGCACTACCCACACGAAAAAAACCCCAAAAACTGTAAGCGTGGTTTGCGTTTGTGTGTGTGTGCGGGCGGATTCATCCGCGTCAACAGGGCACCGATACGTTTTGAGGATATAGGCATTGTTCTTCATGAAATGCGGAATTCTGAAACACACGCACTGTTTTCAGATTTTCATGCTTAAGATTACTTTTTAAAGACCAAGTTTTTCTAAAACTTCGTGAAGCGCGGCTTATATGCATTTCTCACGAACTTAAGTACAGTGCGAGCACCTCGTGAGTGTGATCAACTGAACGAGTCCTCCCAGGCTCGCAGTAGCGTCGGAACAGGGGGGGGGGGGGGGGGGGGGGGATTGCTTTCTCTCTTTCAGGCATTTAAGGCGCTTAATGCAAACGATGAGGGGGACCAAACAAAATATAGCTGCCCTCCTCCCCCCCTTCCCCTCTCGAATAGTTACGACGCCTTTGCCGGTTCGCATGCGGAAAATCTGTGTTATTCGTGATTCACACGGTGCGTTGTTGCTTGCAATTTTGCAGTTGCGTCGTTGCTAGTGCAGAAAAACAAGAAAAAAAAAAGAAAAACAAAGCATCGTGGAGTCTTCGGTGCTAAATGCCGCAGCTACGAAATCTCAAGCAAATTCGCACCCTGTGAATCCTGCTTTAGGCCTGATTCACATGGTGCGATTTTAATACGATTTCGCGACGTCGGGCACTAGTTTCCCTCCACCATGCTTTATTTGCCGCGCAAGCGACGGCGCAAGTGCAAAATCGCTAATAATATCACAATGCGTGAAACAGGGTTTAGCCATCCAACAAACACGCGGCTCGTCCACCGCACTCAAAGGGTACAGTATACAAATTATTTTAGTGTTTGCGTTCATCACGGCCGCACGCATTTCGCGAGTTTTCTTTGCTCGATGTCCGACCGCTAGTATAATACGGCGGCGTCGTGAAAGGAAAACACGAACTTACACCGTGACCCACGATGGCAGAACGGAAGGGAAAAGTGCAGCCACTGGCGTCAAGAAGGCGAGAACCGAGAAGAAAAAGGTCGGGGGCCGAAAGACGCAAGAAGCAGCACGGCTGCAAGGAACGCAAACAAACTTCGAAGCAAACAGCGGCCAGATGAAGGAAGAAAAGGAGAAGGCGCCACGAAGGGCTGGCCAGACGGCCGGCCCCTCCCGGATTTGATGCATGGACCCGTTCCGGGCGCCATCCGTCATCGGCCGCGTTCGTCCGCTTGATAATCTTGAACGTGGAGATTTGATTCCTCTCCCCCTTCACCCCTCTCCCCCCAAGGAGCCAGCCTTCTATCCTCCTCCTCCCCCTCAGCAGCCTCCCAGCGAGTTCCCGACAAAGACGAACGACCCGCCGCCCTTTCTTTATACTCTTTCAGACGCACCTCTCTCCCTCTCGTACCCCGTCCGCCGGCTGCCTGCTTGCTTCGGCCCGTCGGTAGAGGGTGAGGTGAGTCTTTAAAAATAGGAAAGGCCGGTTCGGATCTCCGCCGTCCCGTCCGCTTCTCTCGCAGACTCGCTGGATTATAATTCGGCGCAAGGGAAATTACCGACGCGCGGAAGAAGACCAAGAGGGGGTAAGGCTGCCGAAAGAGAAAGGACGGAGTGCTCCCCCCCCCCCCCCCTTCATTTTCTCTCTCGTTCCTCCTCACTTTCGTGCCTTTGGCCCCGGGCCAAGTTTGGTGTGTGCCCCGTAGTAACATCGCGCACCATCCAGCAGCGCGCAATACGCCCCGCTGCTCTGCGGCATCCTGAAAAAAGCCCTGTATGTGCTCGCATGCGAGCCCCGGGGTTGCGGCACTCTTTGGTACCGCGGCGGAAAAATGTTCGCGCTTGATCCGACGGGTACGCGCTTGAGTGTTTGCGGTGGCAGTGCAGTGCGTGTTTCAGCGGACGACGAGGGGCGCTGCAAAGTAGGTGAAATAGTTGATGCATTTGCCGGATGCACTCACACCGTACACTCACTCCTTACACACAAAAAAGAAAGGAACAATTCAAACAAGGCCGAGGTCACACTGATAGTACATTATTCAAAAGGCATTCTTTAGAGGCCCTGTCTGAGGCGTGTTTCTTGCGTGACGCCACTCTGGTCATACAGCAACTGCCTGGGGGCATGTTCGGAGCAGACGTATGCATGTATACGAAGCTGGCATATGCTGCCAACATGTTTGTGGCCTGCCCGCAGATCATTCTGCCATCATGTCTGTTGTGGACACCGCGTATGTATTTAGATGTATCAACAGTGAGACAGCTGCATAAAAAATAAAATAAAAAAGAGTCTTAATTTTAGCCTTGCATCCTGAACGTTCTCAGATATTTATCTTCTCTTTGCGCTCGTTCTCGAAAGCACTCCTCTAAGCCATGTAAATTATTTATTTCATTCCGGCAACCGAATATAAAAAAAAAAAATATTCCCGAAATAGACGAAAATGGTATAAACTCTATTTATTAGTAATAATAATAATAAAAGAAAAGCTCAGGAACGTATACTAATATATTCCTCTAGGCCCGACGTATTTGTTTGCAATGATGGAGCACTTTTGAAAGATCAGGAACTTCTGTCCATTATATTGAAGAGACGTAATATTCCCGAAAATCGTAATGGCGTGAGAGTCCCCTCCCATAACGAAATGTAAATTTTACTATTTCCTTAAAGCCCAACGACCGGACTCGAGATTCTGCAAGGCAGAAGATCCTCCTCATCATGGGGGAGGAGAAAACAAGCAACGGTGGAGAGGGTAGAAGGGGGAAAAGTGGAAAGCGCGAACTGGTCGTCGGTCATAAAGTTAAGTTTTTTGGGAACTTTTCCTGTTGACCACATGAGTAGCTCCTGTAAAGCTGGCATTTCCCTTCGGAGTGCCGTACTGAGGCAAAACAAACTTTACAAACGCTCATGGCAGCTGCGTACGCAGGATTTCCTTTCGGGAGAAGGGGGAGTACAAAATACCCCCCCCACCCCTCCAAAAAAGAAAAAAAAATCTTTACGTTTTTTATTAAAGACTTTTAGTGATTAAGTTAGCTTTTTCAAACTGGTGATTTTTCTATAACAGGAATTCAAAGCTTCAACAGAAGATGAAAGTGCTCTAACGTGACATAAATTAGTTGCAAGCTTGATAGTTTTCGATAATTAAATATTCTTAATACGTAAGAAACCGCACGAGGAAATCATTTCTATATACACGAGATAAAAAATAAATAAAATCTTGAAAGATAAGCTAAAAACGAGACATGACTTTTTAAAATGTAATATGCTTTTGGCGGAGCTATAAAACGCTTTGTAAAAAAAGCCTGATGCCGTTGAACAATCTCTTGACCACCATCACCAAATGTAAACAAGGTAATGTGGACCAGTGTAGACAAACACAGTAAGACATTTTGAACGAGGCCAACTGCTTCCTCCCCCCCTCCCCCCACCCACCTTTCCTCTCCACACAGACACACAAAATTAATGTAGATATATAAATAAGTGCCTACCGGATTTCTCGGGTACCTGGGTGGTCCCTCTTTCAAGATTCCTTATTGCTGCGCTCCCGACGGTTCCTTTGATTTTCAGTGGCTTTTCCTTCGCAACAGTAACTTTCTTGGCATTTCGCAACCGTACGCCCAGTAGCGTCCTTTTCGATGCCATATTATGGCAAAGGCTGTCAATGTATTTCGATATGAACGCTTCTTGCTATCGTTCAAACATGTAGACACAAGAATATACAATTTCCAAGTCGAAATATTCGAGACTTCCGCGCACACTTCACAGTGACTGTTAGCAACTGAAGCTTCAGTGGCATATTCACGGCCTTGAGCCTTGGGCGGCAAACTTTGGGAGGAAGCAAATTTTGGAGAGGGGCTGGAGGGACGCCAAAACTTGCAAGCTAACTCCTTAACCTTGCCCATATACTGCGAAGAAAGCAGGACTGTGCCTTCTTGTCTATAAAACTAACCACGCAGAAGAAAAAAGTAGCCCACACGCAGTTGACTACGTGCAAGGAACAACTTCCTCTTTTAAGCGGTGCTACGCGTGTCTGTCTCGCTTGTTTCAATGACAGTTGGCACCGAGATCTCTTTATTGGTTCGGACCGCCGTCAAGTTTATGGTTACGTGAACGAAGGCAGAGGGGCACAGTGTAAAAAGTTAAACGCATGTGTTTGTCCCGGCACCGGCAGCCCGAACACACATGCGATACAGAAAAGCAGCGAATCGCACTCACTGTCCCACGCAGAACTGAGGTGGCCCAGGTGGCCAGCTGGAGCATGCAAAACGAAAGCGAAACGGAACTCCGCCTTAAACATCAAACAGCGAGACGCTCCGAACTGAACTTGACCTCGGCGCACAGTCGGATACTTATGTATAGGTGTGGAAGGCTGCAAACAAAAAAAAGAAATGGAAAAAAAAAGGAAGAGAGGCGCGTGCACTGACACGGAACTCCAATGAACCACTGAGCTAACTTGACAGCGGCGTCGCAGAAAGTTGAAAGATGAAACAGAAAGTGACAGGAGAGTTGCTTTCCGTAGAAACTTATGTCTACTGCATAATGCTGCATTTGTCCCTTCCTTTAATATAGTGAGACCGTTCTACTTTTTAACAATGAACTACACAAGGACGAGGCTCGGTGGACATGAACTTAGGAAACGTCGGAAGAAAGAAACTGAAAATGGTTAAATTAGGCCTACTTGCTTTTAGTAGCAATGATGAAGCTGAGCGTCACCTGGTTCTTTCGTCATTGTTTCGTTTGGATGGGTTCGTCTAAGCATTCACTCCGTCCAACCCCCCCCCCCCCCCCCCCCCACCCCCCGTGTATATATGCCACTGTCTCATGGTAATAGGATGAATGGTTGAACATTTGGACACGACGTAGGTTCACGCATTGAAGCTCAAGCGGAATGTCTACTAATGTTTGCCATACATGAAACACAACAAATGAAACATTTAATAGCATCTTCGATCAACTCGCACCGGAATCGCCCTGAAACCTGGACGGTGCACAGCGCTCCTCGGTCGTGCAGCACGAAGTCGGTGCGACATCGAAGACAAACTGCGGCGCGGCGGTGCACTGCGGCGAGCTCCACCATGCGTCACCTCGCATTTTGTTTGTTTTTTCTTGCGTAGGTCCGCGCGCGGTGCCCGTCTGCTGTCAATTTCTCCTGTTTTTTTACTCGCGGATTTGGCGGTCCCATACGAATGAACATCGTGGACGTGATTGTCGGTGGCGTCACGAAGTGGGTGACAATTTCACAGGTATATGCTGCCCATCATTGTTGGTTCGAGAAAGAGAACCACCACATAATGGCCATACCTCGGTCTCATCGAAACACCTCGCAACGCTTTCCACGAAGTTCATACCTTTCGGGCGCTCCTTGCCACCGCAGCAATCGCCGGTAACCGCGGTGATGATAAGAAGCTCGTCGTCTCGCTCTCAGAAAAGCTCAGGAATTCATCGAGCGCAGATGCGAGGCGTGTTCGTTTTCGCAAGGTCGCCACCTCGACAGACTGCGCGTCTGCTATTCCCGCCATCTCCTCGATTCCCGCTCCTGGCCGCAATGCCTGATGGGACTGCACCCCGGCGCACCGTCGATTTTCTCGGTGCGCGTTGGGGCAACGAAAAGCTGCACCGGGAGGGTGCGCCCCGTTGATCGAGGACGTCCGGTGCGCACCGGTGCACTTGATCGAAGACGACGGGGCGCACCTCCATGCACCGGTGCGCACCGGTGCGGATGATCGAGGATGCTATAAGTTGATACAGGGGTGTGACCTTGAAATACTGCACTTTTTAATGCTCGCCCACAAATAATCCTGACCTAGACCTTCCAGGAACCATTGCACCACCCAGTTTTTTTAAAACATGAGACGGTAATACCAATCATGTATTCCATCAGTTGTTCCTTGTCCATGTATTATACAGATTCGGTGAAGAAAAACCCTCCTTATTCCCCCTATCTATACTCCGTTTTATCGCACGATGGACCGAAGAGGTCATTACAAGTCAGGGAAGCCAATCTAATGAGGTGTGAGTGTCACATGACCTTGGGGAGAGGCGCAGTGTCGCGCGGGGCTTGGGGTAGCGTGATGCGTTCAGAACGCTGGATTATCTGGGATGACTCATAGTTACCGCGGAAGTGCATAATCAGGCGAAACGGAGTATACTAAACAACAATGTTATGATCTAAGATTTTCTTAAACAAGAACAAACGAGTTGCTTGAATCTTTTAGAAGCTCCTATATGTTTTAAAATCGTGCACAACAAGTAAGTAATGGGTGTTTTTTAAACAATATCAGTAAAGCCGGTAACATTTCCCAAAAAAGCAGGAAAGAAAACATATAACGTTTTAGTTCCCCAGGTGGTTCTCATTTAATATTGAGCCCAATTGCGATGTAGTAATTTTGGCGTAGAATCACAGCACTGGAGAGAAAATTCGATACCATTTAGGATGGGCAACCAAGAAACATTTCAGGGAGAAAAGAAAATAGGGTGATGAGAACGGTTTAAGTTATTTTGCAGCTCGACGTATCAATACAACGAAAGCAATAGTCTTATTCTATATTTGGGACTCCAGCGAACTATAGAGGGCGCACTGCTCAGGCAATTTGGTGGACGAAAGGAGGTCGTTTTCGTCGTTCAGCACGCGGACTACCACAAACTCCTGCACTGCAGCGTAAAATCAGTGTTACATTTGAAAGCAAAGCGATTTTTCGACGGTAGAAACCTTCTTCTAGTCAGTGCGTAGGAATGACATGGCGGAATCATAAAAATAATTACTGGAAACGATGTTTGTTTTTATGCTGCCTACGAGAACCAAGCAGCAATAGCAGACGACAGAGTCGAACCGACCTCCTCTCCTGAGCTTCTCGGCGCTGCCGCTACGCGGTGTCGATTTCGCTGGAGTCGCGAATAGTGTGGAACCTCGTAAGCCGGGCCACACAGTTAGCACGGACATGACGTGGGTGCTTTTTCGCCTTTAACTCAAACAGGGTATTGTGCAGCACGAAAATATACCTAGTGGATGGGTTCTCCGTATGAGCGCTTTACTCCACGAGCTCTCATGAGAGTGTTTCAATTACACGAGAAAAACTCACGCACGCACACACACACACACATACACAAAATCAATTCTTCGTGCCAACAGTACTGCTCTCTCTACATTACACAAGAGCGAAAGCAGAGAGAAGCTTTTCTGAAGGCGCAGCGCAATCGAACTTCGAGCAAAAAATAATCGTAATCGGTAGCAGATCAAAAAGAAAATTCGGTCACGGAAACGACGGATCGAAAGAAGACACGCCCCCGTTCACCTGACAAACATAATTTATTTATTTATCCTCTCGAAACAGCGGAATACATTTTGGCGAAAAGCGGCGCGCGCACCCGGTACAAAATAAATTATCGCAATCACCCAACAAGCGCGCCAATGCGCTCGCAACTTGCCGAGAAAACGCTGGAAACGTAAAAAAAGAGCAAGTCATTCGCGTGAGGGGGCGTGGTGCTTTTCTCCTTTCCCACCTTTTCGCGCAAGACGTCACGGAAGACAGGCGCTGTTGAGGGTGTCGTTATTAATGCTAATTCCCCGAGTCCCTGTCGCTTTTGTTTCCCTTTTCTCAGCCCCAGTTTTGTGATACCGCGGTGGCTTCCATCTCCCGAGCTCCAACTTCACGCTCAAGTGATTTCCCTATCGGGAAAATCCTTTTTCCCCCTCCCCTCGGAAGGCTCGCTCATCTGTGACAGGCGCTGATTGGACAGTGTCTTTGTCGCCCTACCGCGTCGTGCCACTTGGGCCCACGGTCCGCGCCTGTCCCCTGGGGACAGGGGTGGGCAGGATGCGAGGACGGCGGCCGGAAACAAGAAGGCGTCGGTACCTCAATTGTTTGCGCCACCTTCCTTTTTCTTTCTTTTTTTTGTAAGGCCACGACATTGCTTTTTTTACACATTCCGCCATCGGAACAGAAGTTATCTTGTTCTTCGTCTCTTTGACCGTGTGGTGCAGAACGATTCAAATCACTTCACGTCCGTCCTTTTTTTTTTTTTTTTTTTTTTTGGGGGGGGGGGGGGGGTTTAGGCGGCGAAAAATGTTTCTGTAGCAGAATTTCGGTTCGGTTCGGGTTCGTGGCTTTCGGTTCAGTTCCGGTTCAGTTCCGGATCAGTTCCGGTTCAGTTCCCATGACAAAATGCTGTATGAGGGGGGAGAGGGAGAGGGGGTCCCAGTAAAATGGAAGATTTCTGGGGCTGCCCGGGCCCCATGGGTCCCCCCCCCCCCCCCCCCCTTGCTACGTGCCTGCCCAGTGGATAAATAATAATTTATCCACTCACCAGCACTGGTCACTTAGTTACCAGGGCTGGTGAGTGGATACATTTTTAAACTATACGCTCAGTTCTGTTGGAAGACCCTACGTTTGTATTAGCACATAATATAAAGGCTAGTGCTGGAAGTAACTTCGAAAGCCATTGGAGGTAGTTGCGAATGACGACAGTGGCACCTCTATCGGACCTGCAGCCTACGGAAGTAGACGACATAATACGTTTTGTAAGCCCCCTTCGGTTTTTCCAAACGTTGAAACAATTCATTACGCCCAGTGCGCTTGAACCACGGAATTTACTGATCACAACTGCAATGACAGCTAAATTATAGGGTCACAAAAGCAGACATTTGTTTAGGTATCATGCCGTCAGCGGGCTTATCCTACGTTATTCAGGGGACTGCACACGTTTGGGACGTCTCTTTGAAGTTATGTCCCAAACGTTTCCCGGGGGAAGGGGGCAGGGGGCGGACTTCCCCCCCCCCCCTCCCCCCGGAAAATTGAGAACTTCCTGCCTATGACCCAAGTTGCTTTCAAGTTAGGTGAATGCGTGCGTTGTGTACAAGCGTTGATACAAGCTCATTTGTTGTTTATGTGCACGCGACCACGAAAATAGGATCGGTTACCCACGCACTTCAGCTCAAAATGGTAAGACCACATCGGTTCTATTAGGATATATTCCGCCTCATTTTGAGATGTCTTAAAGCGAAGTCTATAGACTCGCGAGACGGTACGGGCTCACAGCTTTGCTAGATACTCAAGCTGCACGGGGGTTTATGAAGTGGGACCATCTAGCAATGCTATGGGGAGCGCCTGGGTTAGCGCGATGCCATCGGAAATTACGCTAATGCTATTTCTTTGCTCTTGACTTTAAGTCGAGCTCCAATTTTAAAGATGGCTTTGCCGAGAAAGAGGAAAAATAAAGGAAGAAACAAATGTGGGTTAATATTTGAATAAATACATAAGTCAAGGTAGCTCCCTAACAGCAGCTGCTGTGAGACGCCGCTAAAAAGCAGTGTCACTTTTAAAGCACATCTATAGGTTGTCATAATATTTGAGGGAGGTTGTTTTTGCAGTTTATTATATTAGAATACTGAGTTTTTTTTTCGTAGGTTCATAAAACTCGGGGGAAGGGGGGTCATATTTTTATTGAAAGACCCTGATATGCTGGTTTTTCTGGCATTTTGCAGAAATTATGTTTGCAGGATAAATAAACCACCCAGTGTAAAAGGGGAAAAGGAGAGATGCTTTATCTCAAACAAAGTATTGAGCTACGCTTAATTTTTAAAAAAAAATACCCATTTAAATGGAACCTACTTTGGGCTGTGCCCAATTTTTTAAACGAAATATTTTTGTATTTTTTCTCGGATATTTTTATTACAAACTATGATAAACAATAATCTCCACCATTAAACAGGAACCATCAATAATTATCAAGAATGTATTGATTTAGCAACCTATGGAGTCACTTTGTTATTTCCAAAGGTTATGCAAACAGACGTTGGCATCTGCTTCAAAAGCGTCAGTACCTGCTTCAAACCACTATTTTGCCTGCCACAGAATGTGCTACGAAAGGTCAGATGCCACTTATCACTGAAAAGTACCTGAATATCGCTGAACATTGTAATGAAAATATATACTTTCCCAGTACCTCGATTTACTATAAACTGCAATTTACTTATACTGCAGGTAACAAATGAGATGATTCCGAAGGTTTCCAGCTGAACGTAGACATGAAACCTTCGGAATCATGCATACCAACCAGCTCAGCTCCAGGCAGTAACAAATGAGAGTTGCCCAATTAATTTTAACAGCACAATGCGCAGGTCACTCAATCATCAGTTCGACTCCCTTATGCTGGCTAACAAATCCCTTTGCATAATGTGTCAACCTGAAGGTTGTAGTATTCTCATGCAATTGTTCATTTCTTCTCTCTCAGACAGTGCAAGCTGTGAGGCTGAAGGCAGTACATATGAAAGAAAAAAAGGCCATGGGGGTCATGTTTCTGCAAGTATCTCTAAGAATTCTATCTTGCCTCTTAATTATAAGATTGATTCACAATGCCAACACAGATAAGTCAACATCTCTAGGTCATTTACCACCATAAAAAAAAAAGATCAATGGTATTTGTGGAATTTGTTGAAGGCGAGGAATGCCAAAAGAGTTTTAATAAGGAATTATTTGAAAATTTACAAATTCATTTAGTTGTTTCGCTTATTTACCTGCACCTCCTGCGCTGGTGCAGAAAAGTGTAAGCGGTGTTACTTCCGGTCGTATCTCAACACCCATACCGGAAGTACACCGCCCTACACTTTCCTGCACCGGTGCAGGATGTGCAGGTAAATCGAACGAAGATATTGTGTTCTTATACAAAGATGAGTACAGAACCTGTTCACTGCTGCCAGAGGACACCACCAGAAGCGCCAGACACATTAACCCTAGACACTGTTGGCTAGAATATGGGACCTGCGCTTGCTTAGGTTTCTTTTCTGTATGTTAATATGTATGACACCTAAAATTAGATTACCACACAATGTTACGTCCTGCATATATTGAATGAAAAGTGTTTTTGTTTTGCTACATAAACAAAAGGTATAAAAACCCTGATCAGGCATTTCAGCTTACAGTGCTTCTTAAGTCTACAAATAATTAAGTTTGTTTTTAATTATAGAAATGAAATATATATCGTTGAATACCCAGTTTCTGCACAACGGTAGCACTGATGATCCGAACCACATGCCAAAGTTTCAGAGCTTGCTATTGTCTTATTCAAAGGCTATAAGCTATTTTCGGAAATTTCCAGTGAGAAATTGGCGGCTGACAATGTGATGATTTGGGCCAGTTGGTTCATAGCTAAGGAAAACCGCTCCAAAATAGCACAAGGCAAGAGGGACAAGTAAAAGCTATCTATTGAATTTTATTTGGAAACAAGTATATATGGCCCTCCAGAAACGCTAAGTAATTATTTGTTGCAGCACAGCCAGCATTTCAGATATTCTGTTCACGTCAATATACGGCTAAGGATGTGTTACTTACGCAGGTTTTTTAGTCCCTGATCTCAAATGCCTCATGAGTTTACTTCAACAATTTTATAATGTGCCAAAATCTTTGTCACTCAAGGCAGAGGTAGAGGAGCACTTGCTACAATGCGCCGCAAAGTGTCCGTGACAGTGTTGATCTTGTGAAGATGCATGCTTACAAACTAGATCCATCGTTCAGACATCCTCCTGACTGACCTACGTAAGACATCACACATGACATTGCATTTTGATAAACGACCCCTGTGGCGCAATCAGGTAAATTATTCAGTGTCTAGTGCCGCACGGGTCTATGTTTGGCTCTGGGTTATTGATTTAGTGGCATAATCTTAGCACGTTGTTAGGTGGAGAAAAAAACATCAGTTACACTGTAGCGTTGAGCAACTTTCTTTAGATTGTGATTGACGGTGTGCACGTACGGGATGACTACCGGCCTCAGGAACGTGCTATGTCAGTTCGTTTTTCTTTTTTTTTTTTCGCCCTTTGATCTTTTTGGTAGGCTTTCCGTCACCTCAACCAATGCGCTCTGTGAAAAGCCCGCTGTCAACAGGCACTCAATCTGCGTCGTAAAGGTATCTTGTGTGCTGTGCCAACAGGACTTTTTGAGAAATGCTTCTTGACACGAGCTTTCTGTGCCTTGTTTTACGACTTTCGAATGGGCTGAATCATAAAGCAGAATGCCTTCTCTGAACGAGGAGCATACGTCCCACAAAAGTTGCCATTTTCTAATTCATAAAATACAGCGACGGCAGTTTGCCGTTACTAGGTATCTCACCTGTAAACGTCACCATATAGCGACACAAGTTAGATTAGGACTAAAGGAAAAACATGCATAGGTGACAGATTCTTAACCTTATCTACAAATGAATACAAATATGTGAAATGCAGGCTGTGCCGCAATACGTATTGACTTAGAATTTTTTGATGCCTATACATACTTGAGCTTTCAAATAAACTTACTTTGAGAGTGCGCTTTGCCTACCGCTCTTGCCGTGGTTCTTGTGTCTTTTCGGCTCTGTTTTTTTTAGCTGATAAGGGCCACGAATGCATCGAGATAAGTGGTGTTGGCTACAAGGTACTGGCCCCGGTTTCTCGTTGTAAATTTTTAAAAAATTGCTTATAACGTTTGGATTAGATAATAACAAAATAGTAACTTTGGCATCTATTCTGAACTACATAGGCAGCGTTTGAGTGAAGACTGAGCGTTTGGCGATGCGCGGTTTGTTTTTGTAGTGAAGGAAAAATCTGATTGTATTCAGAGACACATCGGTATATATCTGTTAGCTCTCGATTTGTTTCAAAGCTTTAAATGGTGCTAAGCGCACAAAAGAACTAGGAAGCCTACCTATAATTAAAAAAAAACTTTTTTAAAAGGTTTTGTAGCGTTTCGTTATTACTATTCCATCTAAAAATGTGAAAATTGGCCACATGTGATATCTCGCCGCTAATACTCAAGACTACTCATGCATTTCGATGTAAAATCTGCTGAGGCATTAAAATACAAAATATGTTTTATTACTCAATCCGTTAATGCAATATTTTCAGAAAGTTTGGATTGTATACTTACCCAAAACTCGAAGCTACATTGCATTTCTGACATCCCAGTGCCTGTTCGTGTCATTTACGACTGCTTCCGGTCTTTGTTTGAGGATGAAGACGCACTTACCCCATGAAGGTCGCCCTGCGTTCTGTTCTAAGCCTGGAAGCTGCTGAACACCTTTTACCCCATGCAGGTCGCCCTGCTGAACACCACTTACCCCATGCAGGTCGCCCTGCGTTCTGTTCTAAGCCTGGAAGCTGCTGAACACCTTTTTGTCTATGCGGAGTCAACCAAACTGTTTAAAGTGATAGACATTAACAAACGCCTAACAGCTCTGGTGGCTGCGTACTTGTTGTTTAATACAAAGTATGTGAGAGGATCTTCAGTACAGCATCTATCATTGAAAGCTTGTTTTTAAGACTTCATATTAGAAAACTGATGCCCTGGCCATCACGTTCATGAACAAGTACAAACATTTGTTGGGGTGATTGTGTATCACAAACAGTATTGCGAGCCTATTGTTTTTGCTGCAAAATTGAGCGGCTTGGGAGTTGTGGCAACTTTTTTTAAAGTTTTTAGTTATTTAGCTTATGTCGTCAAAAGTGTTTTACATTTTTCACTTCTGGATTATCAACAGCCTAAGTTTTGTGGTAAGGTAAAGCCATAAAACCATCTTGATTGCACTCAGCCAACTTGAAAAATGAACTGTTACCTGTTGATTTCAGGTGTGTTGCTATACCTGCTTACATAATCAACAGGTTTTGCGCCAATTTCTCTTTTGCTGTAGAAATATCTCGGTTGTTTGACAGCACTCGTAACGTCTGGTCAAGGTTCTTTAGCCACTTTTTGAGTGATTTTATATTTATTTATCATGTTTATAGACTAATAATACTAATCAATTGCATTACAGTTAGTGGCAATCGTACCTTTTATAAATTTAGCAGTTTTTTTATTGCCGAGTTTGCAAAACTGATAGTAAAAATGTGTTTTTAGTGGTAAACCAACGATTGACTGGGATGTTTGCGTATGAAACATTAGTATGTTTGTTGAGTGCGAGTCTCTCTTCTCGCACTACTTTTCTGTGCAGTGCAGCACATGCTATGAAAAATTTGCTGGATCAAATAACCTTGGATTCTGCCAAAACATCTGGACATCCTTAACTGACAAGCATGCACCTTGACGAAACTTTTTTTGTTTTGTTTTTATCAACGGAAAGTGAAAGCATATGTAAGAAGCTTTGAATGGTGTTACTTTTGTTTAGAGGGCCATAATTTTCTTTGTTGTATCAACCTTTTTTTAGAAAGCAAACACAAGCAGCCATGTAGAGCAATTTAGCTACATATGACCCTTTGAGTGTTCCTTCTATTGCTAGAGCATTTTCTAACGATGGAAAACATTCAAAGTGTCATGTGTAGTTGAAGTGCTCTTCAAGGCTGTGCGTATTTGCTTTCTAAAAAAGTCGACACAACAGAGAAATGTAAGTTCCTATAAAGAAGGGAGACGACATTGTTTTATTAGGTTTAGTTTCACCAGATATAAAGTGTAATGATTTAGAAAAAAATCTATAGCAAATGTATAGGGCAGAAACTTTAAAATTGCTTGAAAAAATGGAGTAATGCTCCAAAAACACCTATCAAAAGATGTAGCTCCACCTATGAAAAGGTGTGAGTTATAGACATTGGATAAATTTCCGATTACACCTATATTGGTGTTTTGAAGTTTACTTGAAGTAATAAGGAATGCTACCGTTATCTCACGAGTACTTTGGTTAACATGTCGCGTCATATTCTCTGTGTCACCAAAGCATGATGGAAGCTGGCGGGCGCGTGATAAAAGCAGAGCTTCTACCGCGTCTACCTTCTCGCCGACAATAGTACCATGTCGTGTGTAAAAAGAACGGTGAAATTATTCTCCATCATCACTTATCGAAATAGATTTGCAGACGCATGACTGACGAGAAAGGTAAATTGTGACAAAGTGAACAAGTATCCCATTGCCCTCCGTTACAACTTCCCCATGTACGAGATGGCTTATGACGACATGCCCTATTTGACGAGTTCACCTATGACGAGTCGGCTGTGACGAGTTTACTTGTGACAAGTTCTCCTAGATCAGCTTTCACCGCTCTGATTGATGAAATATTTTCAGCAGATATGACGGTCTCATCTCTCGATAATAAATAGGACTGAGATACACAAGCCGCTTCCGTCCCACGGTGAGCTGAGTAACCATGACCATTGTTCTTGGGAGCCCTCTGCCATAAACGGAAACAAATCTTTTTTTGTTGTTGTTTAGAATTGAGAAAACACGAGTTGCTAGCTTACATTTTTTTTATGTAAAAGCGACTATTAAAATATATGCTCGGGCAAGTTTGCAGTGTTCTTCCAGAACCCGTTTTTTACGGTTCAACTTGCTGCGCACGAAATATGCTAGTCCACATTCTCTAAGGAAAATTAGAACTTTATATGTCTACTCGGTGATTACTGTGGCTCCATTTAGTTACTAAATTATATTGTGGACTCGTTATTACCAGGTGGCAAGCCAATGCAGTGTCGGGGTTGTAGTCTAGATGTATCTGAAAGAGTGTCAATAGAATAAATAAATTCGGTCGTGTTTCTCTTGTGACACAACACTGCCTTCTTTTTTTTCTTTTTGGTTTGGCGACAGGGCTTGGTGATGTTCAAAGAGGACAGTCACAGCGCATTATACAAAGAGTTCACAGAGCTTCATTGTTTTTCTAATAGACTACATGACACCGTGTTTTCAATATATTTGTAACGAAATAATCCATAAATGGCTTGATGATTACATTTATTCAAATAATTGATGGATATGCATAACTTGAGCCTTATGGATAATTCATTCATTTTTATCTTACTTCAGCTTCAAAAGATCATGCTTCGGGCAGCTTCAAGGGGAGCCACCTTTTACGAGGAACTGGTTATTTCAATGTAAGTCTAATTTTAATCTTGACCTATATTTTATTATTCAATGATTGTGACACCGGGTGAATAGTCTGGTTGATTCTTGTCCACTGTGGATAAGACACCATTGTCAACTTTGTAAGCAAAGATTTACATAATAAGAATTTTCTTTTAACCACATGCACACTACATCACGAACGGAAGACACTGCAAGGCGTGCCTTGTGCAATTGACGGATGTGTCCTCGAATTCCATAACTATAATTTATTGCTTTTGCACGTTCGACGATTTCATCTTATTAAATTGTAGTGATTACAATTGCATATCGTTTGCGTGCAAGAGCGAGCTACTGGCGGTAATCTGCGTTGCGAGGTTCTATCCACTTCCATTCAGGCAGGTGACCGAGATAGAGATTGTGATCTTGCCTCCACCGGTGAGCCATCCATTTCTGACAGGAAAGAGTCCCACCAGCTGCACCCACCCTCTCAACATGCTGCGAGGAGTTTCTATGACAGCTTTGCAGTGTTTACCTTAAAGCTAGAAGCCAAACATTTCTTCCCGACATATGTCATACAAGACATATGTCGGGAAGGGACATATGTCGGGTGGTCATACAAGAGCTCCTCGAAGATGTGAGAACTTCACAATCAGAAAGGCAGTTCACGAACTCGTGAAGATTGTGGTGACATCAATGGAAAAAGGCCAAACGGAAGCAATCAGCTCGAGACGTCAGGTGTGTGGCTGACCACATTGTGAAGATGTGCGGACAGCTTGGTGACCCACAGATGGACGACCTGAGTCATGCCCCAACCTCGAAAAGATTAGCTCACAAAATCCAATCCAGCATTGAAAACACTGGGCGAGGGCTGAAAAGGACTCTTGTCGAAACTTGAACCTTGAATGTTACCAACCTGAAGGACAGAGCCTGAAGACTGAGTTTTGATGCGTTGAGTATCAGCGAGTTGACACGACAGCTGAGTGCATAGCAGAAGCTAAAGCATTCCTGCAGAGCGAAGCACTGAAGTCTCATCAGGAGCAACGTTCAATAAGCAAGCAGCTGAAATGGCTTTGTGTTTTCCTGAAATTAGACTCTCCGTGAACTCTATGCCTGCATTGGAGATCAAGAAAGTTTGACCACTGCTTTCCAGGAAACTTCACTTCCTGGAGTACTTCGAAAGCTATATGCAATAAGCTGGATGAGAGCATATTTAATCATTCAAAAAGAATCATTTCACTTATAAAAGAATTATTTTCTAGTACATTTAATCTGATATTTTGGCAACGAGTTATCAGAAGAGCTATGATGTATCTACTGTACTAACTAACCTGTGTGAATCATGACACTAATGTTTGTGCCTTCAGAGGTGTTATTTTGTAATAATGCATTCTAATATATGGCTAATCACTACCAAACTAATCCATAAATTATGGTACTTTCAAATATCTTTCTAGTCCTGCACGAGGTGTGGATTAGGTAATGTTTTTTTTTTTCCTCTGGAATTCCTATGTTCCCCTTAGTTTCTGTATTTGTATGAGGCAAGGTTTCAAAGGGCATTCACAAACTCTTTTTTTTTAGTTCTCTGATATCAAATCGACCAGATATGCTGATGAAGAACCGCACTTATTAAATTGAACTGAATATTAAGAAACAACTGAAAAACAAAGTGCAAAATGAGCATGGACCTAAGTTCAAACTTTTTGTCTCCTGATTGGTCAGGTAGGTGAGTAGCTAATACACCTGATCAATAGTCAGAAGACCCGGAGATAAAATCTCGTCCCACCTGAATTCCGTTTTATAGTAGTTTCCTAATATTCTTGAATATAATTTGGTCAGTGCGAGTGACCATTTGCATATCTGATTGAATGAGATAAGGGAAAATTGTTTATTTCAATGTTAATTTACCGTAATTTTCCACTAGCTTGAGGCATGCATTAAGTGTGTGTGTAGGGGGGGGGGGGGCTCAGTAAAATGCATCACGTGAGGCAGTCCCTTTTTGGATGGAAATTCAAATCTTCTAGTAACAGCTTACCAGCCTCCATTACACCACAGAATTCCTTCTCGAAATAAAATCCTGGCTTTGTGACTGTAGCTTACCATTGTCTGTGACCCCGACTGCTGACTAAATTTTACAAAAAGGAACATTTGCTTTAATTTTGCAGGCTCACTGGAAGAAGCATGAATGGGCTGTTTGCCTGCGAAGCAGCCAGGCTTCAAGTCCTGCGCACCTTCCTAAAGCACGTCGAAGGAGGATGGTGCTCTGGAGTGGCCCCTAAAAGCTCAACAACACACGCAGAGGGGTCTGAAGTCAGGTTCATCCGTTGCCCTCACCCGATGCTACTTTCATACTTTAAAGGAGCTGTGCAACAGTTTCAGTGCTTTGCCTAAATAATTTGGGAGTCAGTGTCTCGACCTTTCTGAAGTAAAGAACAAAAAAAAAAACGCTTTTGCCTGCATGCCCTAGTTTTTATTTTAAACATGAACAAAGATTGAGATTTTCGGCACCTCTCAACTCCTTCACCGTCTTCCGAGCCACGTGCGCTGGGACGTCAATGAGGTTTGCGCGGGGTTCCGGTGAAGCTCTCTCTTTAGAGCCATCAGTGAACAGCGAGAACTCATCCGCTCGCGACCGCGTGACCACGTGCTGGCAGGCGCAGCGCGAACAATATGGTGAAAGGAGGAAAGTCTCATCCGGGTCAGGCCATACCCGTCCGGCTCTGTCCCCCTCCCCCTCCGGCTTCTGGCGGCTGTTCGCGGTAGCAGATAGAGCTGACGGTTTCGTGGACCTAGGATAGATGGCGCCACTAAAACTCCGTATAATAAAAGTTTTGTCGATGATACCTGGTTTTTGGCGCATTTATATTTATGTTGGGACGACAAGATTTATAAAAAAAAAGTTACCTTTTATCAAGCAGGTATTCGCACAACTTGCTATCTTTCTACAAGACCCCCATTGACGTCACGCCGCGTGTTTCTCATGGCCACAGCTTGCGGCTGCAGGTCGGGAATATTCTAATATTTGCCTCGCGATTAGGCGCCGGAATCGCAACATTTCGAAAGAAGGAAGTGTGTTTTCTGTCCTTTGTGACAAGGTGAACAATGTCAAAAGTAGAAGATGCCGATTCTTTCAACGTTAAAATGGTTGCACAGCTCCTTTGAGGAAAACATGAACTTTGTGTTCCAGGTGTACGAGGTAAGAAATGTGCCATGAGGCAAACCTTTTCTAAAAGCCAGTAGGAATGTTAAATCCCCCAACCGTTTCAGTGAGGCCTTAACGAAAGTTGACAGACTGAAGTTTCTACACAGACGTCTACCTTTAAAAATACTCGGTAGCCGCCCATTCAATACTAAGCGACCACCCCTTAATTTTGCAACATCTGAAAAAGTATGCACTGTACATATATATGTAAAACTGGTTCCGATTGTCTTCACATCTTAAGTGGGTCCTTGTTCTGTATTTTGCGGTTTATGCGTCCTGCAATCAATCCAGGTTTACCATTGAAGAATCCTAGCAGCTTCACTGTGGTGCTACTGCCACATGACAAACGTTCTATACTCCGTTTCACCAGACGTCCAGACGCGGGAGACACCGCAAGCCATTGTATAGCCAATCCCACTTCGTAGGACGTGATAATGTCTCCATGCGTCGCTGCACCCCTTCTCCAAGGTCACGTGACGCTCACGCGGCCTTCGATTGGTTCCGATGACTCGTAGCATTCACTGTGCTTGGACGAGCAGACTATTGTCTGGTTTTGGGGGAAAGTTATTGTAGGCCCCCTACAATAATTTTTTTTCCACATAGGCAGCGTCTGTACCAGAAAACATAAACTTGTTAGACATTTGCGCCATGGTCAGCGTATACAGTGAGTCGCCATTCAATCTATCCCACACTTAGTTAGCCTTAGCAGAAGTGGAAGTGCTCCATCATGACACTGGGAGTCGGTCAAAAACACTTGCCACACAATATAATAAAAATTCTGGGATCAGAAACATTATTATCGGTTTCGGAAACAAATGTTATAGGCAGAACGTTTTTATACTTGTGATTTCATGGGGAGACTACTGCACCATTTGCACCAAACTGTGCCAAAGAGCAAATCCTGGTACATGCTGCTACAAAAGCAAGCTCAGCTGGAAAGAATAAACACACATTGAACAAAATATTTTTTTCCTGTTGAGCTGCCTTCACTATCACGCTCGTTAAGCATTTAAAAATCAATCTTTTGAGAACCTTTGCACCATGTCCTCTCCAAAAGGGGCCACCGGAGCTGTGGCAAGAAATAATACCCTTCCCAAAATCAAGCTCCATGGGCAAGAAGAGATAAAAGAAAAGCAGAATTCATATTGATTCTATTTTCTTTCTGGTGGCACTTCTGTATTTTTGGTTAGAGAAAGTATCTATTACACCACTAACAAGCGCCCTTGTTGTTCGAGGCCAGGACGGGAGTGCTCGAACTAAGATGTACAGTATAAAATATAGAGACCTAGACAATGTACGGAGTGTGCGGAAAGATGATAAGACGCGGCTCAGCACTTCAAGGGATACTGCATGCAAATAATGATTTCTTTTCTAAACGGACTGGATTGACACGCATGCCACAGTATGGGTTCCCTCTAACATAAAAATAATTAGAAAAATGTTAGCGGCACTAAATTTAGGTTCCTCGGTGCCACTCACGAAAAGTGATGACTTGCTG
Source organism: Ixodes persulcatus (assembly GCA_013358835.2). Taxonomy (NCBI): domain Eukaryota; kingdom Metazoa; phylum Arthropoda; class Arachnida; order Ixodida; family Ixodidae; genus Ixodes; species Ixodes persulcatus. Next base: position 2,420,271 of record JABSTQ010011253.1, read on the forward strand.
AGAAGAATGCCCAACTCTTAGTTTCCCTCTATATTAGCTTCTATTAGCTGGAACGATTATTGATGCCTTGGATGGGAGGAAGAGAGGTGTCAATGATTGTTTCGTTGGCACCGATTATTTGAGGAATACTTATATGAGGCTTGCTGTCATTATTTTGTTATTGGAAAAAATCGCATGTTGTGACATCTGTAGTTTCTTAAGTATGTTAAAATATTTTTGTTGCTTTGCAGTGATCGAAAACGGGACTGGTTTAGTAAAGGCATCGAGACTTAAAGGGGCACTCAAGTGGTTTTTGAGTTCGTGTTTTGATGATGACAGCTGAATTTAGACCCCCTAAGTATCCCTAAAAACCAAAAAATATAGTCATACGGTGCTTATTTCTTTAATAAAAATGTAATTGAAGGCCGCCAAACCTCGGATCCACCCGAAAACGAAACCACTCTCATTGGTCCTCGCACGCTTATCAAAAGGATCTCGGGCCAATGGCGTTGGACGACGTTCCGTCGCGCAGTGATCCCGAGGTAGCCGCATCGGCCGAACTTCTTTGTCATTCGAGCTTCGATCATGGCGGAGTTCTCTACGCTCGAGGACCTGACGCCGCTAGAGATTGACATTCTTCGGCGGACAGCCGACCTGGGGATGATTTTCTATGACGCCACTTCGACGTGCGATGTGGACGATAGCAGCGCTTCGGAGTCATGTTCGGGTTCCGAGGACGGCGAAACGCAGACTTTTTCGGGCATTCTTCGATTTGCGGTTGGGGCAAGTCGTAACCGAACCAACGTTTGACATCGCAGCGTTACCTCTGGTACGTGATGTCAAACGATGTCGCCACGTTGCCTTTCGCCTCGGGAGGACGGGGGAAAGGCTGGTTCAGACATGTGCAACGAGCGCGTACCTACGACTGCGTTTGTTGCGACCGGAACGACCGCTCTGCGCCGTGCGTACACACACCTGCAACCACTACAGCAAGCGCAGCGGCAAGCGGGTCGTCAGCACGGCGACCGCTTCTATACGCGGCCGTCAGCTGTTTCAGCGGCCCCTCTAAAAAGGGGACGCACTGCTACTCAATGCCGTAACCGAATGTAGACAGACAGTTGTCTATAGCCCAAAGCTTTATTATTATTTTTTCTTCATAGGCTTGCAGGGTACAGTGGATGAAAAAAAATAAAATAAAAAGATGCAGTACGCCGTCTTGGACGATCACGACTCTAATACACGACATTGCAATAGTACAAATATCGCCACACGCCTTTTCTACGATTATAAAAGACAATGTAATCTTAGCAGCGATATAGCAACGTAGAAATATGATTTCGTGATCAGACAGACGTTGCGAGCGGTCAGGATTGCTAACACTAATCACTTCTCTCCGGTGATGAAAATGCGTGAAAATTCGCATTTTTCATACGGTACGCGCCAGTAATACCTTGAACTTGAGCACACGCATGAAATGCGCCAAATAAGAAATCCGGGCGATATTCGAGGACACAAATGCTTAGAAAGCACCACTGTAGTCGAAGTAAACAAACACGACGGCACGGGCGTTTCTGCTGTCTTGAGAGTGCCGCCACGACATCGCCGCACGAGTAGGTGGATCTTCCCTTTTAGTACGTGCTGGGTTATCATAGCGACACACGACGAAAATTCACAGTCAAGGATAGCGCTTTTACGCGGAACGATGAGCTTTCACCACGCCGTCCACGTCGACGACCACCATCGAGGCCTGGCCGGCCCGCTACCGACACGACCGGCCCGACCGGCCTGCAACGCGGGGACATACGTGCGCTTCCGCGCATTCCGGGGGAGCGGGAAATTCCGATAATTGCAGTATCGCGTATTCTAAACTAGAAATAGTTTACGTCTTTTGAAATTATCATGCACAACACATTTAAATGAACTGAAAATTGTTTCTTTAGCGAAACTTTACAAAGGCCGCCAAAATTTTCAAACATACGATAATTTCATTGGTCCTCGCAAGTACAGAAAAGAGTCCGCACGTATTTTATTCCTGCGTGATTAATAGGCGGTTCTGCCTTCTAAAACTGAAGATACTCATTCACTGACACTTCCTTAACGCCATCGCACCAAAAAGTAGCTTCTCCAAAAACTGCTTGAGTGCCCCTTTAAAGGCAACGAGGTGCTTGCCAAAGTTTAGTGTTTGCTTTCTATCCCTTTTTATTACACCACTTCCGACAACAATATTTTTGCTGCTAATAATTGTGTATGTTATAATCACCAGTTAAATAGTTTTTATAGAACTTCAAGGAACTGCGGTGTTTTGAATAGTATTTGCATCACTGTTAACAAGGTGATGAACTGGAATCAGCTGCTCGAAAAGCTGGACTTTGTGCTACAAATTCTATTTGTTTTTGCTACAAATACGGCTATAAACAGCTTTTTGTAAGTTTGATCACTCATGATTTCGTTTTCCCTGTTAATGCATGGAAACACTAGCAACGTGTGCTTCCTTACTTTTGAGGCTTTCTCAAATAATGATATGTTTTGAAGTTGAACTGCACCTATCGCTTGCTTTTTGAATACAACACGCATCTCCAGTGAACTCGAAGAGCTTCCCCCTACGCCCATCATCATCGCACTGGGTAAGCCGAAGTGTCTACTTTTGTGCATCTATTGGAATGCAGGATACAGCACTATTTTATTTCAGTTGCAGGCTACTCTAAAATATACGATTTGTAATCCGAGTGTATTTTGATGCAAGGAAAACAGTTTTTGTTTATGTTCACAAGTCTGGTTCCCTTCATTTTCAATTATAGTGAGTGGCTCAAACAAGAAAGTTTGTAAATGATGACACACCGCTTATAAGTTCACAGTTCGCCATTTGCATATCTGGTTTATTTCTACGGTGCATACCACAAAACAAGTAATCACCTGAGGCAACATACCATATGTGAATTCTGAGGATGCTCGCCTTTGTTTATTGGTTGAGGTAACTAAGATATTTTTTAACAAAAAATGTACCGGGTGCGAAAGCGGTTGTCGTTGTCACGAGTCGAAATTTCACCAGTTTCTACATACCCTTGCGCATATCCTCATGATTCTACCATGATAGACTGCACTTATCTGATCTTATTAAACTTTGACATGCAACTACATCTGGTAAATGTACTCGCAAGCATTCGCACGGCATCGAGGGCTATTTTTAATATAGTGCTTTGTTGAACCTACAAATACAAAGCCACGCCACAGCGGAACATATATTGTGCCACTGCAAAATATACCCGAGGTCTGTCTCCTCTCCCACTGCTTTTGTTTTCGCTCCCCTTCTTGGTGCACGAGCTCTGCTACACATGGTGGTGCCATATGATTTATGTTGCCAGCTATGTTTTGATTTTTATTTTCGATTTCTGGTAGCAAACCTCCAGTGAGAGTTATTCCTTGGTTTGCCAAGTCTCTTCATTCCATACCTTAGTTGTTTTTTTTTTGTTTCCTTTTTGATGTACCAACAAGCCGAAACGTCAATTTCAGTCACCATGGATTTTTGTCATAATTATATTCATGACTGGGATCACTTGTGGTTCTGTTTTTGTAGCCGGAGCAGAGTTACTTCAGATGTAGAAATTATTGTAGCGTCCAACGGTTCAAGACTCGGGCACGGAAAAATTAAATATAAGAAAACAGCTGAAGCCTATTACACGTTAGTATATAGCTGCCGAGTTTGTTTCTCAAACAACGCGTGAGTTTCACACAAAAATTGTATATAGTTGCGGGACCCTCGAATCCTTCTATTCAGCGAGCCAGCACTGATTGCAAGCGTCGGTGGCGAGATCTATCTCATCCCTCTTGTGTCCCTAGTCAGCCCCTAGCGGCGAGGCGGCGCAGCTCCAGACGTGGATCAGTAGACGCCCAGGCGTCCTTCGCCCCAACACTCTCTTTCACCCTCCCCCCCCCCCCCCTTTCCCTCCCAAGTTTTGGGCAGTTGGAATACCTGGCACAGCATGCCTCTTTCAAGTGAACGTCAGATTTGGGAGGAAACGGCAGAGAAACAAACGGGCGAAGAGCCCGGGTAGTGGACAGGCGTTGCGTGGCAAACGTGGGTAGAGAACAGTGAAAGAGATTGTTCAACTTCTTGATCAGTCACGTGTTTAATGGATGAGACGTCGTCGCCACAATAGGCAAACTACGTCAGAGTTGTGTCAAGGTTGCCTTGTCACCAAATGCAGACCGCTAACATTAAAAAAATATTGTTGTAATTATTAGAGCCCTAAATATTCTGAAATGTTTTGTGTATGTCTAATTACCTATGGTGGTTTTATATAATGAATAATTTAACTTGACATATTCTTGTGTCCTGGCCCCTTCAAAGTAATTTAATTTGGGTTTAAAACTTTCTTAAATCACACTGGCACCACTGACTTGCAACGTCACACATCTTGCAGTTTTTGTGAACTTAGACGTTTATGAAAACACTGAACCATTCATAGTAAATACAGGGTGTTTCACGAAAGGTGGACAAATTCGATATTGCAAAAGCTACGCGTTGCAACAAAAAAAGACTTGTGTTGTTTTGGTCCTGGGCCAGGAGCCTATTTAGAAAACTTACTTAAAGTCCGGGATAATTAGATTGTTAATTATTTTTGCGTAATTAACTTTTTAATATTGTGTTTAAGGTCATGGTTTCAATTAGAAAATTGCCCAGCATCATTGCAAAACATCAAATCAACAAATTGCAGAACGATAGAAGGCAGGCGCAGCATTTTACATCTTTCTGAAGACCATACAAATTCGACGGGTTTTTAAGTTTCGGTTTGCTATCGGAGCGCATCTCGGCCCCGACGGCACCGCGACCCGTGAAGAAATAGTGCAACAAACCTCTGCTGCGCTGTTTTCGCGCAACGCAGCAGAGGCTGGCTGCACTATTCCTCCACGGGACGCGGTGCCGTCAGGGCCGAGATTCGCTCCGATTGCAAACCGAAACCCAAAAACCCGTCGAATTTGTGTGGTTTTCCAGAAAACCGTAAAATGCTGTGCGTGCCTTCAATCGTTCTGAAATTTGTTGATTTAGTGTTTTAGGATGATGCTGAGCAATTTTCTAATTGAAAGCATGCCCTTAAACACAATATTAAAAAAGTTAATTACACGAAAATGATAAACGATTTAATCATCCCGGATTTTAATAATTTTCCTTAATGTGCCCCTGGCCCAGGACCAAAACGATATGAGCCTTTTTTTGTTATTGCAACGCGTAGTTTTTATCGAATTAGTCCAACTTCCGTGAAACACCCTGCATATCTGCGGGTACTTACACTTTTGCATAACTGTAACCTTCTTTCACGATTGGTGCTTGCTTTTTAGGAAGAGAACTGAAAATATTCACGTACTATTTATACAGCACTTTTTTTTCAGGGATGTTCAATAATGCCTCCTGGCTTTAGACAGCGAGCGATGCTTTGAGCAACTGAGCTTTTTGGAGGCAATCGAGCTCATGTTCTTTTCCTATTATTGTCTGAACATCAAATACCCGAGTGAGGTTTGTACATCACTGGAATTCATGCAGAGGTAAATAAAATCTATATAAATTTCTACATTTCTGTGTGTGAAGGGATCAGCTAGTTGAGCCTCAGCACAAACTTTCATTGAGATATGTAGCTTTTGAGCGAAATGCTGGCTGGCATTCTGAGGCTTAGTATTTACTATTCACCAAGAGCTCCTTTCTCAAAAACGCCCCCCCTTACAACGTCAGAGTCTCAGCTGCACCACTGTATTGTCTAGTTTATTGATGATTATTGATATTCACAATGGAGCATAAGGGATTCAGCATAATAAAATAATTGACTTTCAACTGGAATATCTTCATTAACCGTAGAATCCCATATAGGAACTTGTTGCAAGAAAATATTATACCTTACAGGCCCAGTATGCTTTTGGTATATACCCTTCATTTACGATTACTATCAGTCTATCAAGTGTATGGGAGCAAAGTATAATCAAGTCGGAGGGTTTTGGCCCTAATAGTATCTTGTGATTCGGAGGTTATTGAAAGTGCAGATGCAGCATCACAATGTTCAGTATTTAATATGCTCTTGAAAGGATATACATCTTGAATTACACTGTGTGTGCTAGATCCCAGTGAAGCGGTGGACCCAAAACATGTCTCGCATATTGGGAAGTTCACACTACTGTGCGCCAGAATGGGGAGAAGAAAACCGTCTCGTTAGATCTCCACCAGCCACGCCTCGTTTGCCAAAGAGATTGAATATTTGGTTAACCGAAGATTAGGAATTCGATTCCTGAATCGAATTATTCTAAGGCTTATTATTCAATTCAACTTTTGGTATTGGCTAACTCCTACATAAAGCCGATCTTGTAAGCACTTTGGTGTATAATTCTTTCTCGTTATACTAACACAGAAGTATAGATGCAGAAGCAAGGTGTGCCACGTTTTATATTCGTGAAGGATATAATTTGGTTAATGTGGTTCCTCAGCGCAAATAATTTGACATACTTCTCAATTAGTACCGGGGTACGCGGCATTTGAACAATTCAAACATGCAGGTATGTGCAATCTAGATATTCAAACACTACATCGCTGCTGATTCTAACGAGGCATAACAGCTGTCTATACTCAACACCAAACGACCCATGTGGCACACTTCGTCATAAGAGCATCACATATTGCACAGGCTGCCTCACAGGGTATACTACTAACCTTAGGCAGCATGGATGCCTGTGTCCTATAGTGTAACAAACGACCGCTATACATTTTAGTATATTAAGTTTTTCTTTGTTTCATTACAGGCAGCTATTGGTATCAATCCAACTGAGGGAATCCGCCTAAGCGGAAAAAAGAAGACATTTCATCCTGCTGTGTTGGCTGCAATAAGCGCATACAAGGTCTTTCAAGAAACAATGCAGATTGTTGGGCTAGTTGGTACTGGGAATTTGACGTCATGATGAAGCTTAAGACGAGGACAAAAAAGGGAGACTAGACAACACGGAGCGCTCCGTGTTGTCTAGTCTCCCTTTTTTGTCCTCGTCTTAAGCGCCATCATGACGACTTTCAAGAAAAGTGGCAAAACGTCAGTGAAATTCTAATAATTTGTTTTTTGTTTTGCATTACAGAGGGGAGTGGATTTCTTCGAGCCATACTTTTGGCCCGTAGGTGAAGAAATGAATTGGAGCTGTAGAAACCAGCAGCGATGGAGTTGTTTGATCTTCAAAGGCGTTTTTCGGACTTGTCTTGTTTAAATGGTTTCGTAGCATAAGTCGCAAGTTAGTTTCACTGTTATAGTGCCCGCCAGAGTTAAGCTGAGGCGCCTGCACTGCGCTTGCGTGTAACTCCTAGTTTTCTGAAATCAGGAGGTTCATTTTGTCATCGCATTCTGTTCAGAACCTACTAATCACATTCCACTTTTTTTTCCAGGTTCTGTAGTTTCTTGTATGGGGTTCAGTGATTGCTCTGGAAGGTACAGAGATTGGCAGCCACATAGAAATAGAAGCTGAACGTAGCCCGCTATTTATTTTTTAAGAATGAAGGTTTGAACATGTTTTACTGCATCTTGTGTGCACTTGCTTGAAATTTCTAACATATATATTCAATGCACCTGTTATTCTCTGGGAGGTGCAGTTGGCATTAACTCCTGAAGTTAACTTGTGCCCACATCCTAATCACATTCCAAGGGCACTAAACATTCCATTTTCTGTACCGGCATACGTAATACACACAGTAAGATGCCATGTTTTTGTTAACCGAGACGTCCATTTCGTTAGGTCACTGCAGTTAGCAGTTATCAAATTCAGCGGGCTCTGCGGTCGCTGCAAGGTGCGGACAACACACCACCTAATTTTTGGTACTGGAACAATTTCCGTCGTCGTGCATCACGTGCAGCGCAGTGACAGGGAGTTACGGTCTTCTGCCGACGCAAGGTACGGACGACGCGTACAGCTAATTTTTGATGCCGGAACAATTTCCGTGGTCGTGCGCCACGGACAGTGCAGTGACTGAGAGTTACGGTTTTCTGCCATGCTTCTACGGGTCAAGTTACGGGGCAAACCGTAGGGCCTCATGACTGTCGTGCTCGTAATACCTAGTTATTGTTGCGACCGTCATGCAAGACAACAGTAATTGTACCGGCATCAAAAATTTGCTGTCAATATCTAGTACTTTGATGGGACTTTTTTTACAGTGTGACAAATTTTAGAAACGCCGAAAGCGCTAGGTCTGAACTGGGTCTGAGCTAAACTATATGGCGTACCCATTGAAGGACGAAGAAAACAAGAATGAAACAAGGAAACTAGCATGGCAATGTAAAGGATACGTTTCTTGTATGTTGTTAAGTATATTAGATGCCGTTCTAGTTTTTTCGAGACTGAACTGCCAAGCGTTAAGCGAAAGAAGCTTCAGGTATTATGCGCCTATGCACATAATCCCTGAAGCATTAAATTTAGCTTGTTTATACATTCCCAGATACCTGTTATATTTGCAGTGCAGCAGCTGCGTCTCTCTTGCATCGTATAAAGTCGCAATTTATTTATTTATAATTTCAGAGTCACGGTCAATCTCGACCAAACCAGACTCTAGATTTTACTCGATTCTGCCGAATATCGGTTCGTATCGCAACTACATTTTGTAACAAACTTCAAAGGTTTGAGCATGGTCAAAAACGAACAAAAATGCGCGAGGAAGCGCAGGAAACAAAAAGATTATGCTACGAGTATGATAACACATTGTACTGGACGGAGCAGTGCTTCTCATTAGAGCGATTAAATTCAGCTACTGGACCCGGCAACGGAGTAATCCGGTTAATATAGTATTTCCTCATGGAGCGCTCGCGTGATAAAAAAGCAAAAGCAAAAATTTCCTCCGTGATCGTCTGCACTTCGTTGCACGTATCCAATTGGAGCCTTTCTCGGCGCTCCTGAAAATTTAATTCTAAACGGATTGCGCTCTTGCACTTTGTATCTATTACGTACGTCGGATTTTTTTGTGCTTTATTGCCTGCGCGCGTGCGAAATTTTGAAACATGCGAATGCTCCTACGTATAGCACAAAACGGATTGGGCTGGGGCCATCTGGAATTTTTCATAAAGGAGCGTCAATACGGGTTGGAGTCCGCCGTGTTTGTAATTAACCAGACGTAGTTCTTGGGTGCGTTATTCAAGTGAATTTTAATTAGCCATATTAGTTTCGTTTTTATTCTGAACTTCAGCCTGGCTCTTACCGCCAGCGTTAATGAAGGTAAACAATATTATCTTTAACAATAACATCGACTTTACTGTGAAGTGTTTGTTATGAAATCATTTCTAGACTATATACGCATTTTGGGCATCCCCAACTTTCTTGGGCATCAATGCCTTGGCGCATGCACTAAATGAGAATTGCAACTGAACAACAATAAATATCGCAATGTCCTCTGGGACTATCGTAGATTACAATCATAAAAGGACAATAAGCAGTAATTAAACTTTTGGACGAGTAGGATTTTTGATTCCACGGCTCTACAGATTCTTTTTGTTGCATTGTATCCTATGGGGTATATTAACAAAATTGTCATTTTGTGCCTTTCTTGACCAACAATCGCTATGGTCCCATGAAATGTAATTGCGTTGCTATCATAGAACGCAAATCAATTAGAATTTTGATATTTCCTTGAAAACGTTTCATCCCACGGAATGTCCCAGAGAGTTGCCATGATGGTGACTTATTGTCATATGAATAGCTGATAGCATTTAACTTTCTCGGCGCATGTCCAGATTTTGTTAAAACAGTTCTCGGGGCCTGTCACGTACGTCACTATTGCAATCACACCGTATTTCTAAACTAACTAAGACTTGCTCTATTTCAATGTCAAATGAGTTTCCCATCAAAAGTAATAATGACAAAAAGTATTTTTCTTTCAGGGTATACAGGGCAAAACAGGGGAGGAAGAGCCGGGTCCAACGATCGATGCCATCGAACGTATACACATATTTTGCATTTAACGTTTTTTTTTTTTCATTTACAATACAATTTGATATCCTTCCAATAAAAATGGCGGAGTAAGTACAATATTATTTCTACCAAATTCTTACCCTTAAACGATCAAAACTAAATACAGCAGAAGCAGATGCCAGCGCGAGGATGAAGATCACTTTATCGGAGACTGCTGATTAATTGACTGGCTAGGGTAAGAAGCTGCCGAGGAAGGTTTTTCTTGCCCTTACGCAAGGTATGAGATATTCACAGCACCTGCCAATTAAAACACGAGCCCGCGGAACCTGGTTCAAGCACACATGTGAAAGACGCCAATACTTTGTACATTAAAGTGTTGCAGAAGTCAGCCCTCGAGAAGTTTAGATGAAGTATTTCTTATGCAAGCGTGGCAATATTTCTCAGTGTGTGCCTCATTGATAGGTCAAATCTATTTCTCGATGTTTCACATTGATATGTATTTGCAACTCTTTTGGCCCTCGTGACAAAAAAAAAGAAAATGTAATAATTAACACGTCATTTTTGTGCCAGAAATTACTCAAATCCAACCTCTTTTCTGTCATGTATTACACTCCAAGAAAAAAAGGAGGAAAAAGATAGCAACGGCGCGTTTTCCTCACTCCTGACGCACATCCAAACGGACACGAGAAAAAGGGAGGAACGAGACGTTTTTCTCCTTCTCCAGGCAGACGGGAGGAAAGGACCGCCATCCTGCTTCATCTTCCTTCGGTTCCGGTTTTCGAGCACGTCGCGCGCGTTGTTTAATAAACGTTGTCGAGTTGATTGAGCTTCAGCGGCAGCGAATGTCCCCTATATTTCCGTCTCTGCAGTCCCCGAACATGGAGAACATTTGGGTTGCATTGATGTTTGTACCGCTAATTTTGTGATACGAGCAAACGAATCCGTTAGAAACAGTGAAGTTTCGGAGCAGTGCCAGCAGCGCTACGTACACTGGACTAAGATGGCCGTCTTCGGATTGCGGAACGATGTGTCGGCGTTACCGATGTTATGGGAACCGCGGAAACTGCGTCCAAGACAGGCATGTTTTGCTGACGGTTGACTGCGTGTCTTCTGCGCTGCGTTCGACTCTGTTTTCTGATGCCGAGTGCCAACCAATAATCCACGTGGTTTTGTATTTATGCGTGTCAGCAACATAGCAACATCGATATGGCAGTGTTGTGAACAAAGACTGCAATTGTTACCGAAGTGACCGTGTGTTCGCGTATCAGTGGTGTACGGTGTAATAGCAAGGTGAGATGTCGTTAACTGTCGCAGGTCGACATTCCGCTTTACACTAAATAGTTTAAAACGGCTTGAGAGATTACGGTGCATTCGATCAACCTGCGGATGTTGGAACGCTGGTCTGAACCGCAGCTCAGGCCTATCGTACAGTGGCCAATGTGACTGTCATCTGCGATGTCCTGTTGTCCCCTCCCCGAGAGCGATTGCACTCTCTGGGATATCAGGTATGTCTGCAGAGTTTAATTTAAGACGACAATTGCAGCCGCACGGGTACAGCGCATAAACAACAATAAAGACTACGGTAGAAAAACCTGCGTTCTTCGCGACATTCTACGACGTGCCCTGCGGTGAAGCAAACACATGGCTTGGGACCGCAGTGGAGCGGCTTGTTTTATCGGCTTTTGCAGATAATTACAACTTGAGCGTTTCTTCCCCTGAGCCGCTCGAAATTCCTTCGGAGTATGTCATTATTGAGAAAAAAATCAACATGCTGGGAAAATTATTAATATCTTAGGTTTTCAGAGAGAAAATCCGTACCTTCAACATGACAAGCATAAAAGGCGGAAGCGCAGAGTTCGGAATTTTCACGTTTATGTTTGTCTGTGCTGCGTACGAGTATAGGCTCGTTGTATGTGGGCTGATGCCTATGGTACCTAGTGATGTGCGTACAAATGAGTATGACGTAGGCGCCCTATACACAATGGTGGCGTGAGCAAATATAAATACTTTTGTGACCCATAAATTGGGCGGTACATGGCGCCACCTAGCCTAGCTACTTGCAATTATTTTGCTGGGCGCTGCCATCTGGTGGCGAGCGATTTAACCTTATTTTCTTATTCGCGGTTCTGGTTACCGTGCGACAGCCAGCCAAGAGGCTGCTTGGAATTTGCTCTTTGAGAGCGGATTTTGATTTCGCCAATGGTTTACCTACTCCGCGATGTGCGAGGCTGACGAAGGAATTGTGGCTGGAGGAATAGCAAGGGTAAGACGTAAAGTGCGCTAAGTGAGTGGGCATCGGTTGTCTCTTCGCGGAAAGCTCCTGTTACGCTTTTATTTGCTGCTTCTTTTCCCCCGGATAATAGGCTAACGCCCTCGTTAAGACTCATTGAGCTCAAATCGCTCGATTCGGGGCCGCCATAATAAGATGCAGACCTAGATAGAATTGGGAGAGCGTGGTGCAATGGTTAAACATCTTGGTATGCGAACGCAAAAGGAGACAAGAGACAAACAAAAAACACGAACAGCGTCCGTGTCTGACGTGTTTTTGTGTCCCTTCTCTCCTTTTCCGTTCACATACCAAGAGATGCAGACGACGGAAGAACTTTGCTCCCCTGCTTTCAGGGACGAAAAATCCTTCCTTGCTTAAAGGAGCTGTGCAATGATTTTAACGTTGAAAGAATTGGCGTTTTTTACTTTTGACATTGTTCACCCTTTCACAAAGGACAGAAAACACACCTCCTTCTTTCGAAATGTTGCGATTCCGCCGCGTAATCGCGAAGCAAAAATGAGAATATTCCTCGACCTGCAGCCGCGAGTGGCAACCATGAGAAACACGCGGCATGCCGTCAATGGGGAATCTTGTAGAAAGATAGCAAGTTGTGCGAATACCTGCTCGATACAAGGTAACTTTTCTATAAATATTGTCGTTCCAACATAAATATAAATGCGTCAAAAACCTGGTATCATCGACAAAACGTTTATTATACGGAGTTTCAGTGGCGCCATCTATCCTAGGTCCACAAAACCGTCAGCAGCGGAACAGCCGCCAGAAGCCGGAGGGGGAGGGGGGACAGGGCCGGACGGCTATGGCCGGACCCGGGTGAGACTTTCCTCCTTTCACCATATTGTTCGCGCTGCGCCCGCCAGCACGTGGTCACGCGGTCGCGAGCGGATGAGTTCTCGCTGCTCTCTGATGGCTCTAAAGAGAGAGCTTCACCGGAACCCCGCGCCTTCCCCATTGACGTCACAGCGCACATGACTCGAAAGTTAGTGAAGGAGTTGAGAGGCGCCGAAAACCTCAATCTTTGTTCATTTTTAAAATAAAAAACTAGGACATGCAGGCAAAAGCGGTTTTTGTTGTTTACTCAGAAAAGTCGAGACACCAACTCCCAAATTATTTAAGCAAATCACTATAACTGTTGCACAGCTCCTTTAAGGAACGTAAGTTACAAGCGCGCTCCTCCCTTTAGGAAGCACTATATATATAGACCCCTTTTTTTTAAAGAGTCTCGAGCTCGCATGAAACGAATGAACATGTGATACCTTTATCGCCGATACTTTGCGATACTTTGGCATACCTATCCGGTCAGACTCCGACGACTGATCAACAATGCGCTTAAACACTTCAACCCACGGAGGCATGATACACGAAGGTAAAGGCATAGAAGTTTGGCGCTCAACGTGGGACAGATTTCTGACCAACATGTAAAGTTAATCGAGGTCATGAATGGAACTCAAAATGCTTTTAAAGAATGAAATGCTTTTTAACACTACACACTAAACATTGTAACACCCATAATCGTGTAAAAAGGGTGTAAGAAGGGTGCAAGGTAGGAAAAACACCCTTTTTAGAACCTTTTTACACGATTTCTGAATATCAGTGGGTGTAAAAAGGGTGTGTTGACGTCTTACACCCCTTACACGCCCTTTTTACGCCCCACTTGTAGCGATGGTTTCTAAAATCGTGTAAAAAGGGTGTATGGGCGAATTTTATGCCCTTCATTCACACGGTGTGAGAGGGGCGTAATGTTGATACTGTCGAAAACACCCATGATTTCATAACCGTTCATGTTTATCGCTTTGGTGAAACGGTTGCTGATGTACGGTGGTACTAACATCGAGTATGATTAATCGCCGCACAAAGGCGCGTATGATTAGGAAGTGCTAGAGAATAGTTTTTGCAACTCCGATCGAACTCTCCATCCGACACGAGCCGAAAATTACGTGTCGCGCGTGCATCCGTTTTATCAGTTCAACTTCGATTTAAAAAAATCACTTCCGCTCGCAAAAGGTGACCGAAGACGTGTATACAGCCCAGGAAACATACCGTATTGCGCGATGTTGGATCTAATCGAAAAGATTGTGCCCACACCATTTTGGTTCAGCCAATATTTAACGAATGGGATGAGTCGCGCCGACGCCATCCTGACATAACGTACGCGACGCCGTTTTTGGTTGAGTGTTGAGAGTATCCTGCGTTAATCGGCTATGCCGGAGAGGTATTTCTATTTCTTGACCGCCTAAAATACGACGTTAAAAAAAATTAAGCAACACGGAATCTGCTTGCTTTTAGCCCGAGAAGTCTTTCTCGGGCTAAAAGCAAACAAATTCCGTTTTGCTTAATATTTTTTTTTTTTCACTGCGCTGAAGCTCTGAACAAGCTGTGGCGCCCTTATTTCGGGTAATACAATCTCACCTGTCTGGACCAATAAATACACTTCCCAACACATGAAGAAAAAAAAAAGAAAGGGAAAGAAGGAACTCAAACGCATAAACAAGACGACGATCAACGAGTTCTACCGAGACAGCACAAGCCACTCCCCGGCTCCACACTTTTCGAAAGGGAACCGCCACCCGAACAACAACGACTCCAAGGTCCCGCACACAAACGACCCTCCCTGTACAGCGCAGAAGGCAGCAGAGGGAGATTAGCTGCTTTGTCCACCCCCTTTGACCTCGTCTTCTGATAAGCTTCCACACCTCCTTTTGGGTCTTCGTGTGGCTGTGAGCGACTGCGAAGGCCGCTTCAAGCGAATCAGAGGGGTGGAGCGAAACACGTGACCGCTCACCGTAGGACAAAAACACTTGGACGAAAATTTGTCACGCGACTCGCTCTGACGCGCTGATGGGCTCACTGGACTCATAGCCTTCGCCGTTTGCCAGGTTATGGTGAGTTGTAGGGACCACGTAAATTCGGTTTCCAAAAAGCGTCCTTCAGTGCTCTCCTGTTTTTCGTGCAAGCAGGTCCTGACGAGTTCCACTTCGCGACCGTAGTTTTTCGTCGTGAACGGCGGAATACATCCATGTCAACTTTTTTATAATGGCCGTTTAATTCGTCGGAGTCTATGGAATTATTGTGCTGTGTTTGTAGAACGCGTTTCGGCAAAGAGCTGCTCATCGGGCATCGGCGGACGCTAGACTTCCGTTGATTGTGATCGACCGCCTTCATCCTCGACATTGTGTTTGCGTTGTTTCGAGCTGCGCGAATCAGATTGTGCATCTATCACGACAGAAAGCTCCTCATCGGTGACCGCGATACTTCCGTGGAATGTGAGCGACCGCCTTCATCCCCGGCATTGTGTTTGCGAATTGTTCTGTGCTGCTCGAATCGGATTATGCATCTATCACGGATTACATGAGATCGCTCTCTTATATGTAAGTACTCTGCATGCATGCTTCTGATTGTAGTCCTGCTTCCGTCTCAATAGACCATTTTACTGTTTACAAACATGAACTGCCGCTTGCGTCCCAAGTAACTTCCGGTCGTTCCGTCTTTGTGAACGTAGTAAGCAGAGACATGGCTGCGGCCAGATGACCTCCTTGCAATCGTCTGAAGAGAATTTAGTAGAACCTAGAAGAATCTTGATCGAAAAATAAAAAGTGAACCAGGCATGTTTCGACTCATTCGCAGTCATTTCTTCCTGTAGTCTTTTGGGTTAATACACCCTATCTTATGGGTGTTGGTCATTGCGTTTTTTTTTGCTTACCTTTCTGGCGGCGGTACACCCAATTTAGAGGGCGTACTGCGCAGTCGTAACACCCTAATAAAACGGTGTACTGTGGAATCACACCTTTATTTAAGGGTCCTCGGGAAAAACACCCTCCTTTAGGGGTGTTAGGTATAACGCCCTTTTCTTAGGGCGTTTTGCTACACCTATATGGGTGTTAGTTATAGGACAAGCCATTTACACCCATAAGGGTGTTACGATGTTTAGTGTGTACCCCCAAACCCAAAGTTTTGTCCGCCCGTTCGTGCATTTTTCTGCTAAATTTAGCGGCGAAAGTGGCGTCACTTGGCATCACTTGATGTCACGTGACTTATACAACTTGAGGAAGTTGACGGAACGCGACCTATATGTCAGCTCAGTTTCCCCGCTATATTTATCGGGAAAATTCCCGTCCTGTGGCCAAGATATCAATTTAGTTTTACCACTAAATTTCGCGAGAAATCGATATCACGGAAGCTATACACCAATTCAGTTACCCGACAAATTTAGCGGGAAAATTCAGGTCTTGTGACCAAGACACCAATCCACTTTCCCCACTAAATTTAGCGGGGGAAATCGACGTCACGTAACTTATCCTATACAACCATTCAGTTTCCCTAATACTTCAGCAGCAATATATACGCCACGTGACACACCAATACCCTATATGCATTATGGGACTTTAATGGTAAAGTTCGCTGCCATTTTTTTTAGAATAGGTTTCTTTTACCAGCATGGTTGTCCGCCCGAGCGAACGATCTAGCCGCCAGATTGTAAAGACACTAAGGAGGTGAATCTGCAAAAAGAGAGAAAGAGAGAGAGAGCGAAAGAGAGAGGGATGATGTGCAGCGCAAGGAGGAGGAATTAGAAGGAGAGATAAAGCGGTACACGGGAAAGTGGGCGTCCAATGTGACACGCATCGGCAAAGGGAGTTCTTCCGGGGACTGTAGCGGA
This sequence comes from Ixodes persulcatus, assembly GCA_013358835.2. Classification (NCBI taxonomy): domain Eukaryota; kingdom Metazoa; phylum Arthropoda; class Arachnida; order Ixodida; family Ixodidae; genus Ixodes; species Ixodes persulcatus. The sequence goes on from JABSTQ010011253.1 coordinate 2,437,103, forward strand.
TTGAGCCGAGCCCTTGACACGCGCACAGTGCTGCGGCATCGATCGCGCTGGGGGCAGTAGTGTGCTCCGCAGCCGCGGCCTCTGGGCCGCGGCAGCCATCATGAGGAATAGCCCACGCCCAGGGGCCTCCCGGCAATAATTGTCTCCGGGAGAGTCTTAGCGGCGCTTCCTACAAGACCGTTGATCGTGATCAGCCCACGGTAATGGACTTCCGCCCAGGAATGGCCGCTCTATCGATCACCCACATCAGCTGCGAATCAGCTGCTAAGTCCCGGGGCCGTCGCCGAACGAAACGGCGCTACTACTCAGCGCACTTGTCCAAATATAGGCGCCGAGGCTGGTCCTCTTCTTCGGTTCCAGAGAAACTTGGTTCGAGCACTTTTAAAAAAAAAAAAAGTCTCGGAAGCAGCGCATTGCATTCGATCCCAGCGTTAAAAGATATAAACATTGAAACGCAAGATAAAGCAGTGATGGCGTAGTCGAGCCCTTTCTTTCAAACACCTAAGACTGCGTTAAAAACACTTGCGTGTGTGTATAAAGACAAAAGAGGCTAGTTGAAGGCGTTACAATGGGAAAATGAAGAAAAAAATATTCTTTAGGTACAACACTACGTTTCAGACTTTTTAGGCGAATATGTTGTGCAAGGAACCTCTCTCTCTCTCTCTCTCTCTCTCTCTCTCTCTCTCTCTCTCTTAAAATTTCACAATTTGCGGTTATTGACTAGATCACAGTGCAATCTACAGCATGTGACCTCTAGTAATTGAATAAATAAGTGCTCGAAACGTTGACAGCCTAGGGACAGAAACTCAGTGAAGTTTGTGTCCCTAGGCACTTGATAACATGTCATATTACACCGAACTGTGTTTGGAATGTCAGAACCTAAATTATTCGTGTAATACTTTTTTTGTAATTGACACATTTGTGTGCAACTGTGCCGTTTGATGCTCGACAAAAAGGAGTGGTCGAAGACCAGTGAGGTTGCGTGAAGGTCCTACGTGTAACCGCGAGAAACTGTCGTTCATCCCCAACGTCAGGGTTCCGACGAGAACTCCTCAGAAAAAAGTCACCGTTACATAGAAAAACGCCGGGCAAAAAACATCGGTTGCGTAAAGTCTCTCTACACTATGATCGCTTGAAGGAGCAATAAAACTAACTTTGTTTGTGTACGCTGCTAATTATATTTTTTTTTTATTTCATACAAACTATAGCCATCAAAACCGTATACTTTTCTATTGCATCACTTCGGCTGTCTAATCTAAGAAAATAGTAAAATCAAAGATGACATAACGCGTTAGGAGACTCAACAACTTATCGATTGCCCGCTCGGAATATTTTAAACTCACGTCAAACGTTATTACACCGCGTAATTCGAGAGCCCTATCGTGGTCGTCAGAGATAAGCTCGCTTTCGGACAAGACATCATAATTGAGAAGCGCGGCGGGGAAACTCCCGACAATAGCAAGCACCAAGCCGAATGGGTCACACGAGCATCGCGAAAGCGCGATCTCGGGAACCGACGCGCCCGAAGAACACGCATGCGCCCCGTGGACGTGGTGCACGCGGGCGGGCGCTTCACGCGTGCGGGGGTCACACTCCGGCGATAATTATTCCAGATAAGCCTAATTCGATTTGCGGGAATGCTGCTGCTGCGTCCATCCGACTCAATCGCGCCTAATGGGAGCCCCATTGCCGACGACACTCGATAGCTCGCGCCAGAAAAAGAAACAAAAAAACAAACAAACGAAGGAAATATATCAAGCCACTACTAGAGTTGAAGTTTACTCATCAGAGATACATACACAGAAACAATAACTGACCTCAAGTTAGAGTGTGACTAGATCTGTCCTTTTCGAGAATTGATTTTAGGAAACCGACGAATATAAAATATGAGTTTTCATCGTGTTTTAAGGAACTCAGCTAAGTCGCAATATTTAACTGGTTTGTGCTAAAAACCGCTAAGTCGCTAGATTAAACTAGTTCCTGCTAAAAACCGCGATTTTTTTTTTTTACGATTAGCAGCGTTTTAGGGCAAATTATTTCCGGTGTATCGTGTAGCTTTTTTTACGTGGTATGCCGTGAAACCACTGGTATGCGCAATTTTTAATACCTTGGATATTACTCCGGCCTGTGAATCGTAGCGGCGATTTTCAACAGAAAACAAGCTCCAGAATACCACAGTCGTCGGACAAAAAGATTACGTTCTGTAGGTATACAAACGTTAGCCAGAGAAGTGTGAAAGCCGTTTAGCTACTCATACTAACTAGATAATACGTACAACGCCTGTACATGAAGTCGGACGGACGTCAGAATAGGGACAGTAAGAGTTATTCGGATTCATATTTCAGCAAGCCGACCCCATTCGTAAGTCGTTAATCTACTTAGCGTAGAAATGTCGCTTTATGGGCTAGAGAAAACACGTCGAACACTGTTAGAAAATAAAACGTGCTTAGAAAACAGTATAATTTTCCACGTCATATATACTTAAAGTAAAACTCCTATACAATATGTCGCTTACCTTCAATTCTAATCGGGATCGTGACGTAGCGGGCGATTTCCAGTACGTTGCAAAATAGCCGAGTCGACACGTTCAAAGTGTAGCATATCCAGATACGCGAAACTGAACTAGAACAGTCTGTGGAGGAACTGAAACGGTAACCTCAAGGAAGCAAGAATCACGCTATAGATGAAAAAAAAAAGAAAAAGAAAGAAAGCTCAACCGTCGTGACGCGCCCTTTCCTTCAGCGGAGAAGGAAGGCGCTGTCGGCCAGTCAGGGGCGAGCTCGGGAAAAGTTCCCTAAACCTGTTGCGAGCCCAGAAGTCTCCCAAATTCCTTTACACGAAGCGCGACCACGAAATAGAAATATATTCACTGTCAGATAAAACTTTCAATCGCGTTGGAGCTTCACCCTCTTGGCTTCTAAGAAGCGCTGGCAGCCTGGCACAAGTTCGGAGTGGAAAAAACAATAACAAAAAAACGAGCGAGGGGGAGGATTGACTGGAGCTACAGCTTTGGCCTTCAACTTTCCTTCGTTAGGAAACCGCAAAGAAGTTTTCCTCGAACTCCTCCGGAAGCGGAGAAGAAAAAGTAAACAACTCCCGACACTTTTTTTTTTTCCTCCCCTTTTCGTCCCTTCCCAGCTGGCAATTTTTAGAGGGAAGGAAAACACGCACACCCCTACTTTCGGTGACGTTTTTTGCTCGGGGATTTTTTACATTTCTTCACAATACTTTAACAAAAAAAAAAAGCCAAAAAAGGAAAAAAGAAAAAAAAAAACTAAAAACATTTAGCAGGTTTGCGCCGCGAGTAACGAAGGCAACCGCAGGAACGGGGTAGCGAAGAAAGCTTGAGCGTTTTCTTGTTCGCGCTCCGGTCTGCGACTGAGGTCTTTGTAAACAAGGCGCTCCAGGCAAAATGAATGAAGCAGCCGTTCCCAACAGCCCACGTCGAAAGGGAAAGCCGCTTTTATGTTTTCACTTTTTTTTTCGGGGGTTCGTCACCAAGCCAACAAGGACGGTCAGAAAGGGCTAAAAAAATGCGCTTTTTTTTTTTTCTCTTCAGTTGTTGACTTGTCTCGTTTGCCAAATGAAGATAAAGGATGTTTCTTTGAGGCTCTTTTTTTTATTTTTTTATTTTTAGTTCCGAACTGCCCCTTGGTTATCGTGCCTCTCTACACGGAAGAGTGAAACGTCTCATTCAGAGACGCCCTTGGGCCCTTAATTTATTGCCAGACGCTGCAGGGGTGCCTGAGCTGTGCTGCTGTCAAGAGTTAACGTTCGAATGCGTTTCGCCAATGCATTTAGTGCAAGTGGGCAAAGTTTTACTCCGGAAAGATTTCGTTTTTCTGCTACCTCGGACGCCTGGTAGCATTAGCTAGCCTCCAAATGTCTCTCCTTTCCCTAACCACGGCTGCCCAGGAACAAAAACTGTTTTATTGCTATGTGTTTTAGTTTTCTAATATGCCAACAATCATTGAACTATAGAGGAAGCTTTCGAGCTGTAAGTTGTTTCGGCCAGTGCCTTACGACGAATATGTCACAAATTGTGCGTGTGACTTCTTCGAATTTTTCATCTGCACAGTGTTCGTACGTACCTGAACATACCTTCAAGCTCTTCTATATTATACTTATATTACGCGGAGGGATTTCAAGCGTGGACAAACTGCACCGAAAGGCTCGCTGCCTCTTGTCGTTTTTTGTACGCAGAATGCATGACATACCAATCGTGGTGATGATGGCCCCATTGTTTTATTGTCCTCACAGATGGATTGAAATGAAGTAAAGCAACCCTCTTCGATAATTTTCTTTTCTATTGTATTGCCTGACTCACTATACATCTTCGGGGGCTACGAATAAGAACGCATGAGGGGAAACGTACAAATTTTCCAAGGGGCATCCCTCCTAACATATCTCATTTCCCACGGATTAGCAAGGGAGAAGAAGCAGGGCAGAAAACAACGTATCGCGACTCCAATCCCATCCGCGCCATAAATATCCCCGCACAACCCGGCGCAAAGAGTGGTTGGATTCCGTTGCCGCTGACAACCATCGGGCATTGATAAATACCCACGCAGCTGCCCTATCCGGGTGACCCGTCGTCGTCTCAGACTCTCGTACGCGACTCGCCTGCCCTCCACGACAATAGATAACAAAACATAAATGAAAGAAAATAAAACAACGCAGATTCGGACAGCGTCCGAACGTCACACCGGCGAGACCCGGCGGAGCCGAGGCCGCACCGTTTCCCCCTCCCCGAACTCGACTCATTGCTTTCTGATGCGAATGTCGTCCACCGATCTTGTTCTCCCCTTGTCCACTCATTTCTCAGGTCTCGGCACGGCGATGCTGGATCCATCGCGGGACCGCTGTTTGTCGTGCCGAGCACGTTCCCCGGGAGCGCATCGGCCCGTCCGGCGCGCATTAGGCCCGGCCCTCCCTCCCTTCCTTCGGCCGCTGGGGCAGGCGACGGGGTCGAGCCGCTGGGACGGCTCGCGCTGAGCAAATGGCACCACGAGAAGCATCCGTCATCTTGCCTCCTCCTGGTGGTTTGGCTAGGCCCCCGTGACTTGGTCCGAGCGATGCGAGCGCCCGCGTTCGCTGCCCCGAAGTTCCCGACGTCCGCTGCGTTTAGACGGGGGTCAGCGTGCGAATGGTTGATTGCGGCGTTTAGAGACTTCCGGAGTCGGTGGCGGCGCTTCGCGTTGGAGCGGTGGCGTAGGTCAGGGAAGGGGGACTCTTCTCGTATTCACTACAAGTAGTCCGGATGGAGAGAGTGTATAGTGCTACTCCCCTGGAGTGAGTTGGGAATTTTTTGAGTCTCCCTCCTTGCTCGTCAGTTTTACGTGAGGGTTATTTTGCTCCTGCCAAAACCGGTGTGTGAGTGTACAAGTTACTACGTGCT